>JAWNNF010000027.1:12422500-13767500 GCA_035043025.1 Drosophila villosipedis
TACTTACCATAATTACTAGTAATCAATAGTTAACCGAACCCAAGTGTGCTTCATATAAGAATTTATGTTACGATTTTTACAAATGCAATAAAAATTCCAATATTTCCCCCCAAACTAGATATATGCATACTTAAATGTATATGTATGTATTCCTAATTATATGTATTAAGAATTTACGATCGGTGTCTAAAATATAAACCTTATATAACGAGTAGAGACTTTAAAGCCAACACAAACGTATCGTCATATATCCAAAATTAAGTAATATAAATAGCTAAAACATATATGCATATATATATATATAACAGTTTAATTATTATATTTAAGTGCTTTTGAGTGATACAAAACACACACACACACACACACCCACACAGACAGAAAGACATGCTTATATACGAATTATCATCCATGCCACATACTAATTTTGTATCGGAAAACAAAACTACTTGAAACAACCCCCAAGGGACACTCTGGAATAGATATTCCTTGAGGTAGTGCCTTAAACTGTTAAAAAAAGAAACAAAGAAGAGATTGAAATATTTGTGTGTTTAAAAACGATGATATTTTGTTGTATTTCAAAACTATCAAACTTAATGTACGTACTAGTTCCAGTATCGAAAGAAACACCACAATATATAGTTAACTTTATGCTCCGATCTATACTACATACATATTACATATTAACTTAACTTACCGTCGCATTTTTTACACTATGTATAAATCTTGTATTGTGGATTGTTTTAGATCGCAAGAAATGTTTTGCTCAACAGTTTTTCTACCTGCACACAACACAAAAATATACATACACACACACAAACATACATATATACGTATACATAAATAGTAGTTAAGTACGATCTGCTTTTGGCACACACCTAAAATACAACTTGTGATTTGCTTTGCTGTACCCCAATTAATATGCCTGAATGCAAAAGGGTGAACGAGTATTCGAAATGGAATGCTGAATGCATTCATTCTATATATATATATATATATATATACATATGTATATACTCACATATGTACGTATATATGTGTGAGTAATTGCGTTTATTATCGTATAATTAAATATATGATTTGTGCATTGTTCAATTATAGATATGCACTTTGAACACGTCTTGAAATTGAATTGAATAAAGGTATTACAAAAATTGATTTAGATTGTGATTGGTATTACTTTTAAACATGCAAAAGATTACGAATTGATGATTATTTAAAATTTGAATCTATATTTTATTTAAATTTCATTTTGTATTTATACTTTTTATTTCAAAATACCATTCAATTAGTTTATGTTACTCATAATTACTTACAAGTTCTTCGCAACGCACTTTGCAGATAACGCTGCCAAAGGACGGTGCATGTTGCACGCTCAATAAAAGGTTACACGATTAAAATTACAAATAAATATATACTTTGTGTATAAGAAACGTTTATTTCTTTCGTCGGGTGGGATATATCTTTACTCATTCTTAAATCTAGATCAATTTCCTTGCAGGTTGCAAAGCAGTGACACAAACTTGGTTGCTGCATTGGCTAAGTTGTTATATCGCTTGCGATCGAAAACAAAATTGTGTCATACTTTTAGGAGCATACTAGAAAACTGATTAGATAACTCGGACCCAAACTCTCGGACAATCCTAG
The DNA here is from genome assembly GCA_035043025.1 of Drosophila villosipedis. NCBI lineage: Eukaryota > Metazoa > Arthropoda > Insecta > Diptera > Drosophilidae > Drosophila > Drosophila villosipedis. Next base: position 12,424,145 of record JAWNNF010000027.1, read on the forward strand.
AAGTGGCCAAGTTATGGCTGATTTTTCGATTTCTCGCTAGTTTTCTGACTGCCCCTTGTCTAATTTTGGGACAAATACATTTACTGAATCTTTAAACTCCTTGAATGTCAATTTTTAATTGAGTTAAGATACAAAATACGAATCATATATTTTATATTTAGATTCTAAACTTAGAAGGGATTTCAATCCCATTACAAATTGACCAAAATTCGCATATTTTTTTACTTATTCTAAAATTGATACATAATATATATCAATTTCTACACATTTTACACTTTCTCTACTTATCACAGCAGGACGCTTAATGCTATAATAATAAAAATAAAACGCTACTGCGCCTTCATCAGCTGCGATTGGGCAACGCAGCAGCCATCAGTGTTGTTGTTGTTGTTGCAGCTGCTGTAGCTGTTGCTGTTGTTGTTGCTGGTGGTGCGCTGCTGGTGGTCGTTGTTGTGGATGATCCACTAGGGTGTCGCGTCTCCATGTGTCGCTGCAAATCTCTGGAACGAGCGAGCGTCTTGTGACATATCCGACACTGTAAACTCGACTCTGAGTCCGCTTCCCCCCCGACGCCGGGCTGGGATTGGAGATGGAGGCGAACGTGCTTGTTGAGATTACTGGGATCGCCGAAGGGACGCAGACAGAACTTACACTTGAGCGGCTTGAAGCCCGTGTGGGTGCGTATGTGAATCTTCAGGCCATACTTGCGGGAATAGACCTTGCCACAATAGATGCACAGGTGTCCCTGCTTCGAGGCACCCATATTGCTGACGATCGCCTCGATCTGAGCAGCAGCATTCATTGGATGCGCAGAGAGTGGTGCACTCATCGTCATCGAGGGCAGGTAGGAGGTGGGCTGCGAGTGACTAGCAAGTGGCAATGTCAGCGATTGCATTGCCGCTAATGGACGAAAGGCGGAGAAACGCGATGGAGACATCACCTGGGGAGGATGAACTGCTGGCGGTGGCGGAGATCTATTTGGCGATGCTGACGATGTCGAGGACGTGGCCGGAGTGGGTGAGTGTGTTAGTGTGGTGGTGGCACGTGCCGCTGATTTTAGTGCATAGTGTAAACGCATCCAGAGTAGATCCATAACGCTGCGACCGCAACCCAAGGCAAGGTGTATCTTCAAAGGATGTGGCGTCTCAAAAGTCAGATGGCACAAGTGACAGGTGTAACGATTGTTGCCTGAAATTATTATTAAAGAGAATTAACATTAAAATTTGTTTGACAAAACTAAATAAGAAATTTCGAATTTTGCTTAATGAAAATGATTTAAATTATTTGCTTTGATATTTTTAGGTACAAGCTTCATTTTAAATTTAATTTGAGTAATTAACATAAATAGGTAAATGAAAATTAAATATTAAAAAAATATTTGTTTCATAACCAAAATGCAATTTCTTTATTTTTAATTATTTTTTAAAAGATAATTTGACTAATTGACTTCAATTCTTTTTTCTTCTCTTTTAATTAAGATCAGCTCACCTTGAATGTTAAGTGGTGTGAGAAAGGGTATGCCCATTAGGAGGACTAACTCCTCGTCAAACCAGGCAACCACCTCATCCTCACGGGCCACATCGCGCACGAGGCGAATGCGCAGCTGTCCTGCGTGCAGCTCGAACAGTGCATTGAAGCTGTAGATGTCCTCGGAGAGCTTGATCTGGCGCAGCAGTGTGGCAGACAGTGTCAACTCCCCATTGACCATGGTGCAGTGGACATGGGCATCACTTGGCGTGGGCGTGGCCATGCAGCTAAGCAGTGCCGCAGTTGGTACACCACTGGAGCAAGTGTCCTTTGGCGTATATTGGGCCGTATAAACACCTGGTCTTAAATTCGGACGTGTTCGCTTCGTGGAGTTTGTGGTTGTTGCCATTGTTGTGGCTGCTGCGGTTGCTGGTGTTGTTGTTGTTGCTATAGCGCCGGGCAACAGTTGCTCGATGCGAAAGATCATGCTGTTGGGACACTTGTGTCCTTGTGCCTGTGCCTGTGCCTGTGGTGACTCATCCAACTCCAGGCTATCGAGTTGAGCTGTTGTGTGCATCGCTCGCGTTCAAATTCGATTCTGTGTTCCAATTGGAAGCCACGCGTTGCTTTTATACCGACGCAACAGCAACAGAAACAGCAGCAGCAGCAGCTTCCCCTATATATCCTGTATATCCTTGTTTGGATTTGTTACGGCTTGCAGTGTCAAAACACTGCGGCGTCAAGTGCAAGAATTCCCAGCCTCAGCCTCAGCCTCACTGTACCCGTTCTTGCTAACATTGCTACGCACTTTGCGACTATCTCACTCTCACTCTCGCAATCGCACTCGCATTCACACTCGCCACCAGCCGAAGCAGCTGGCCTAGCATCCCTTTTTGCCTGGTCCTGGTCCGGGTCCTGGTTCTGGTCCCGTTCCCGGTCCCGGTCCTGCCACTCGCATAGTGGTAGCAAGTGCAACATCATGTACTCATGGCACCAAAGCACTAAGCCAAGCTAAGCGCGCCCCGTAGCAAGTGTGCGTATTCCTTTGCCTAATCCTCTCATCCCCCCACTCATCATCATCATCAGATTGGTCCTTTTTTGGCTTTTGGGCTGTGCCAAGGCAAATGTTTTTAATTGAAATTAAACGATCGTTTGTTGTCGTTGTCCATATTGTTGTTGTTGCTATTGCTCTTGTTGTTGCTGTTGCTGTTGCTGTTGCTGTAATGCCACCATATACAAATCGCATTCGCTTTCGTCAATGGCATTACATCCCCTTGTCCCCTTGCAGTTGACGACTTACCCAACTACCACCCCCTTCCCACTCTTTGATAATGCCTTAATATATTTGGTGTGTATCGTTTTACTATTTGTGGTTTAGGGTGGGTCGTGATTTTCGACTGGCCCCGAGCGGTAAGCGGGTTGAAGCGGGCCCAATTGCTAACTGTTTAAAAGTAAGTTTTCAATAAGTCTGTGATTCTGGTTATATCTAAGAGCATTGTGTTTAATTTGGAAAGATAAGCTAAAATAAAAAAAAATGTTCATTTGAAAAACATATTTTGAAGAAATTTTCTTGCTAACTATCTTTTGTCAACGCATACATTATTGTTTTTTGTTCTACTGTACTGCCTATGTTTACTCACTTTCATATTCACTTATGTATGGAAAACGAAGCGCAAACATAGTACGCACCTTTACATCAGTTGCGGCCCAACTGGACACGTGACGAATGCGCTCCTGTGCGCTGTGCCAAAATATGCTACGACACTAATGTTTTCATCATTTCTGAAAAGGCAGCAACCCCTCCCCCACCCCAACCCGAAGCTAATGGCATGCGCTGTGCGATCAACAGGACAAGAGCGAAAAACATGTGTTGCCAGTCACACAGTCACAGACAGACGGGGTTGGGGTTAAGGCGAGAGAGAGAGGAGTGGGGGGTGTTGAACAGACCTCAAATAAAGTGTGCCAGCCAATTTGCCGGGCAAGGACACACACACAGGCACACACACACAGAGGCACCTGGTTCAGGCCAATTTGGTGTTTGCTTGTTATGTTGAATAAGTCGGCCAAAAAGACCTGTTTTGGGTTGTTAGAAAAGTTGCTTTTATTACCGTTTACCAGTTGCTATTTAATTACTTTCGGCGATAGACATAGCCTGCTCCATCACCGCCTCCTCCATCGCCAGTCTCATTGTCATCGCATCCATGACAGCCTCCACCAGCGGCTATTTGATCGAGTGCCTCCTGTATCTCTGGGGGAATGGGTGGCGGCGTTGGCAAATGTTCGCCCATCGGCTGGAAACCATTCTCATCAGCGATATAGGTCAGTGAGATGGTTTCACCCTCGGGACTGCTGTAGGAGAAGGAACCCTCCACAGTTTGAGCCTCTTCTCCTTCGATGCCGGCATTCTTCAGATAGCCCATTTCCTCGGCCTTAATCCCATTGCCCGTTTCATATTCGTACTGGACAAAGAAGAACAGTAATTATAAGTGAACAGCTACTCATAGTTTAGTCTCCACTAATTACCATAAACGATCCATCCGTATTCACTTTGGATTCCAACTTGATAATGGGAATAACTTCACCACCTCCGCCACCACCGCCTGCATCGCCATTTGCACCATTTCCTCCATTGCCGGTGGGTGGTAAATATTGTGAACCGGGTTTACTTGGTGGTGGTCCATAGCTATCGCGTGGTGGAGCTGGTGGCTTTGGCTTCGGTGGAGGCGCAGGCGCAGGCGGCTTTGGTGGCGGCTTAGGTGGGCCATAACTGCTCTTGGGTGGTGAAGGAGGTGCTGGAGGCTTAGCTGGCAGATATGTCGCTGGTGGACGAGAGCTCGGATAACCCGCCGGCTGTCCAAGCACCAACATCATGCTACAAGCGATGAGGCCAACCACTACACCCAATGTTGTCTGATTCATTCTGTTCACTCACTGATGCTTCTGATCGACCAACACTGGAGTTATATATGGCCAACAATTGCTTTTGACCACAACCTGTTGAACCCTGGGGTCAGTCACGTGCGTAACATCAAATTGCATTTGAAAATGAAAACCAAAAACTGGGCCAATGCGATTACACTGCACAAAATTGAAAGTAAATATCTAAAGATCAACATATAAATTTTAGAAAGAAAGAAATAAATAATATAATAATATTAATAAAATAAATAAAAAGTTCAAGAAATTATAAACATTTATTTCTACAAAATATGTGAATTTGTTAAAAAATGTAATTGGCAAAATAATACGCAATTTGCATATATTTTTTTACTTTTTATGTTTTTCTTTTTTTTTGTTGCATAATGTGCACAAAGGGAAAAATTACAATACAAGAATATTCATCTCTAAAATGGCTTTTTCTTTCAATTATCTTTCACTAATTTATATCTTCATCTAAAATAATGTAGATTTTTCGTTTGACGAAATTACAATTCAATTTTAATTGTTAATGCTAACAAATGATAAAATCCTAATAAATCGAGTGTGGCACTATTGTTAAAATTGAAAAAAATAAAATTGAATGAAATGAAATCTGTCCAGGCTGCAACTAATCGGTAAAAACAACAAAACCGGCCATGCCGCAAACAAAACTTTTAATTCAAAGGCAATTTTTGAGGGCAGAACAGATAAGGATCAGGCACGGCCCACAGGCAACACCTGCAAAAGCAACCCCGCCCTGTCCGCGTGCAATTCTAATGCACTTTGCCTGTCCCAAAAAACAAGGGGGTGCTAAGCCCCTGGCCAGGATAACAGGACAACAGGACAACGTTTGTCGGCTTTAGTCAATCGTCTATTAACTTTTTGCCAATGCTCGTCGACGCAAGTTGTGACTGTGACTGGATGTGGATGTGGATGTGATGCCGCTAATATTGCCGCATTAGAGGCAAGGTGCAGAGGGTGGCAACCCTGTCGATGGCCATGGTAGCTAATGGCAATGTTGTTTGCAGCTTGTCCTACTTGTAATGTGCTGGCGCGCAGCTGACGGATTCCCAGGCGCTGTGGATTTTGTGAACCTGTTTCAGCGTCAGCTGTTGCCAGTGACGAGAGCATCCACCAACAAAGCAAGCAAGAACCACCTAACCACCACCTAACCACCAACTAACCACCACTCCCGCCTTGCAGCTCGCACCAAACGCTGCACCGGCTGCTTAAACCAACAATTGTCGGTCCCTCCCCATTGCCCTCTGCCTCCTCCACATTTACCTCTGCCGCTCAATCTCCATTTTCATCTACATCCCTTGATCATTTCGATACGCACCCATTGCGCATATTTCGCGCCCGCATTTTGCCAAAATCTGAAATTCATAAAGTGCATTTTGACAGAGCGCAACGATCTAATTGCCATTATTTTGTGCCATCGACGGCCAGCGAATTAGCCGAGAGTTCGACCATGCCAAGGGCTCTTCAGATTAAGATTTTCACCACGGCTAAATAAACATTTAGATGCAGATTCGTTTGATTAATTAACCGCAGCCCACATTGACAGCCTGCATACAATGTGCATACGATTACAGTGTACGTATATATATACTCTAGACTTTTTGATTTAAATATTAAACCATATTAAAACAGGTTAGAATGCTTTAGTTTATTAGAGAGTTCGACTAGGGCATACCCTGCACACAGCTTTCATATACAGAGTATTATATCTGGTAACAGTTTGTTCGATAGGAAAATACGTTTTTTTCTTAGCCAAACAAATTGGCATTATTGCAGTTGATTAATAATGTGGCTGAGTATAGTATAAATCAATTGGAGACTCTAAATTCACAATCGTTTATTTTATTGATATCGGAAATCGATTTAGTAAAGTGAATGTTAAAAAGAAATTAACATTTTAAGTTGTAGTTTCTACAAAGAGTTCATTAAAAAAGTTTGACACGGCTAACTCTAGTTAGCTGTATATATAAATATATTCTTATTCAGATTGGATATGCTTTCTTTTCCTATATATTATTGCTAAGCAGCATTATAAACTTTACTCTATTTGACTGACTGATATCACTGATATATGCTGATATCCATTCTTCATTAACAACGAGAGATTTAAATATAATAGTACCTTTAGCAAGAGTATAATCTCTTTTGTTTAAATTAAGCAAATCTGCAAGTCGAAAATGTTGCACAATAAATAGAAGATTAGCCTTCAAGTTATGAAGCCGAAATGTTGTTAAGTGATCACAGAAAATATTAAAAAAATGTATTAATAGCTACGCAGATGAATTTGGTGGATTTACCGAAACAAAGCAAGAACTCGCTTCTAATGTTTTAGTTAGCTTTCTTGTATACTGTTTTTATTGTCATTGTTATTGTTATTGTTGTTGGTGTGGCTACTTCGACATAAAACAAAAGTTGGTTTAGAACAAAAGTTTGGCCATAAACTATGACGCCATCGGGCTCACTCACTCACTCATTCGGGCTGGCCGGCACTTCAGATATTTGTTTTCATTATCTTTTAGACTTATTTCTGCTGATTTGCTCATCGAAGCCGCTAGCAAAGGCCATTTGCTTAACTTTTGCCCGCTTTATTAGTTGGCATCAAGAAACGAAGACGATCAGTGCGCAAAATAAATTCTACTCTTACGAAAGTTATAACCAATATTTTCTAATTTTATTACACCCATTTATTTAACGCACAATGACAGTGGTTAGTTATTTAACTGATATAGAAAAAAAATAACTTAAAGCTTGCAAATTTGTAATCTCTCCATTTGGTTTCTTTAATTTGCACAGTTTCCGATCGGGTTACTGCTTCTATCTCTGGCCATGGCTGCTGCTGTGGTTGATGAAGCAGAGCGTCAAGAGGAGGTGCACTTTAAGTAAGCCGTGAAACAAAGTTCTTCTTCAAACTTTTGGACTAACACCTGTACAGTTTTCAGACAGACAATGGCTATCGTCGCTCGGAGGATATTACGTACAAGGTGAAAGTGAATGCTGATAAGCAGAAAATATCAGAGCCGAACGACCTGTCGACGCCAAAGTCTGTGGAATATCGTGGGGGTTATAGCTTTATTTCAGCCGATGGCTACGAATATCAGGTGCTCTACAAGGCCAACAAGAATGGCTTTCAGCCCTATGTAACAGCTCATAAGGTAAAACCCGCTAAGGAGAGTTCTTAAAGTTAAGCTTTTCATCATCTATATTCAATTAAATACATTATATCATTTTTTATATTGTGTATATAGTTAATATATATTTTCCTAAATACAGATTAAAGTCTTTAATTTCTTAACAAAAACTGAAAGTTTACTTCAACTCTGAATTAATCCACCTTCTACTGCTCAAGTTACTTTGGTGAGCTTACTTTGCAGTTGATTTTGTTACATTCCTAAACAACGATGTTTCAGCAATTTCATCGGATAGAGGGTATTCAAATCTTCACAATTTGTGGTGGATCAAAAGCTCTTCTTATTTGGTTGTTGACACAGCTAAGCTCAAAGCTCAACGCTGAGCTGAGAGACAACTTGATTAATGAGACCATAACAAACGCTCAACACGCAATCCGAAATGGAATGAAGGGTATTACGTGATTAGCGGGCATATTAACTTTGTCAAAATTGCTGTCACAATATTAATATAAATATTTATAAATATTTATAGATATCTGTATTTACAATATATTATTTACAAATATATTTCAAGACAAGTTGAAATCTCTTAATGTGGTCTTTATGTATTCAGTGCGGCCTTCGATTTAGTTAGGGCATTATCTGTGTCGGAAAAGCTTGCCTTTTATGTGTTTTGGTTTACAAATGCTCTTCGACAGTTGTTTTTGTTTTGATATCTACAATAGCAACATGTGTAATGATTTGTAGGTTTCTGATATTTGAATTTATTTCTGTTTTATGTGATTTTCTCATTTTGTTGCTTTCCTTATGCAAATACAAATGTGAACTGGACAGATGGATGAAGCAATCGTTTTACCTGCACCTCTGGGCTTACTCAGCGCTTTTTTATTTGGGTTTCATTCGGCTGGTTTGCTCATTATGTGCGCCAATGATGGCTGCTGCTGGCTTCAATTCATTGTTAACTGCGAGGGCCGACGGTTGCGTCTGAGGAACTGCAAAATATGAAACAATTTAATTCGAGTTCGGGTTCGGGTTTGGCCAGGTGCGTTATTAGGTGTCTGCCGTTGCTGCTGTTGTGGACTAGTATTTTGTGGAATGCTTCTGCCTCATATGCACCAGGCACTGTATTGGATATACAACTGGGCGATGTGGTTATTGAACAGTTTAGGTATATACCCACTGGAGGGGGCTACGAGTTTGGGTAAGTACATTGCTGATCGCAATTATTGTCAGATAATCATCATCATTCATAATTTCAGCTACACTCTGCCAAATGGCACGCACCGCGATGAGATGGGCGAACTGATCAATGATCGCTCTTCCCCCGAAGATCTTAAGAACGCCAATAACTATGCTCGTAATGGAAGACCGTCGCGTCGTCCGGGTCTTAAGAACCGTAAACTATCACCCAAATCTCTATCATCGCTGGCCGGTTGAGTTGCGGTTTAGTTGCTTAGCGAAATTTCAAGGGAAGAATTCGAATTTAATACTGTTTTAGTTAATATCTAAATAGTTTGTGCTTAAGTGTTATGTTTTTGTAATTTAACCGAAATTTAAATGCAATTCAATAAAATATTGATAAAAAAAATTGCGACTCATTAAAAATACTCAACATATATCAGTCTCTATAGCTTATTGTTGAAAATAAATTTCTTAAACCAGACCAAAATTAAACAATATATATATTTATATCTATATACTCATTTACCATATAGACATCAATTTTGCTTAAAAGCTAGAGTCAAAGAGAGGCTTATGATGGGAAAAATGTAAAATATAAACATGTATAGTATATAAATCATATAAATAAATCCAACCCAAAGGCTAATAAATATGTAGAATATGGAATTTGTATAATTAGGCTACTTACTCGGTACATGTATTGAAACAAAAATATTTAAAGAAATACATGCATTTTCATATTTATTTTTTACTAGCAGTTAACATTAACAAACAATTGAGTTAAATCACGAACTAAGGCCAAAGGTCAGACACTGGTTCGAAATACGAGGCAAAATGCTGATAAAATTGGTTTCGCTTACAGCCTTGGAAAATATTCAACAAATTGAGATAATCAGCTCGAAAATCGTTTATTTTTTCAGTTTATTTGTATCGACTAAAAGTATGCTATAGAGGCAGGCATAGACTTCATAGATTTATGTAAATGAATCAACCAAATGTGTTGGCTGCTTGACTGCTTCATAGTCTGGACTGGTCTCCAGTTAATTGAATTATTTATTCGCAAATATTGCGAATATGATCGTGGCGCTTCTTCGGTTAAGTAATTTAAAGTGAACAACTTATAAAAGCGCCAGGTGGCAATGTGGCATTTACATATTTAAATTCGCATTGCGCGTTCGTAAGAAACACAACTTTGTTTGTGGAGACCTAAAGAGATGGGTAGATGGGTAGATGGGTAGATGAATACAAAAACGTGGTCTTAATATATTGCCATTAACGCTCAAGTGCTAATTTTCGCTGGCCATATCGAAACAAAGCGATGATGATGCCAAAGCCATACTAAAACAAGAAGTAAAACTGAAAAAAGATGTCGCACAACCGGTAACTCTCAGTCTCAGTCTCTTCATCTCTGTTTGGGTCTGTGCGTATGGAGCCAGATGCCAGCCAGATCACGCAGACAGAGAGACGGACGCTGACCTTGAAGATGCCGAGTATCTTAATCTGAATTTTTGGAGATACAACAGTTCGGCTTCTTGTATCTGTATCTTTTGTGTTTCTCTGGAAAGGGATAGTGAATATGGGGAAAAAAGAGAAAATGGCAAATTGTGAATACTGACATACATACATCAGTTATATGGGATATGTAATTAGAACATGGCGATTATGTAAAAAAAAAACTTGATAACCTAAGACAAGTGACGCCTTCAATTTGCATAAGCCAAGTTGGCTATTTTTTAGTATAGTAGTCTAGTAGTTTGAATACATTTTATACATATATGTATTTACACATGTATGCATATTTAATTTAAGTTGTGAATTTTTGGTCATCATCGGCAGTAAACTAGTTTTACCTTTATTACTCTCCCTTGCTGCCCGTTTTGAGAGACTAGCAGTTGCGTTTTTTGTTTTCGCTATAAATACGCAGACGATCAGTCCACTTAAGTATAGTTACCTTTGAACCCTCAAACGCGCTACACAATATCTAAACATGAAGTTCCTCATCGTCTTCGTTGCCCTCTTCGCAGTTGCCCTGGCAGCACCCGCTGACGATGCTGCTGCACAGATTAAGCGTAGCGACTCTGATGTTAGACCAGATGGCTACACCTATAAGTAAGTCATTATCAACTGGAGCATAAGACGCATTCGCTTATCCTTTGCCTTATTTTTTGTTACAGCTACGAGACATCCAACGGTATTAACGCCCAGGAAGCGGGTGAGGTGCGAAACATTGGCGCTGAAAACGAGGCTATTTCCGTCCAGGGCTCATATTCTTTTGTTGGTGATGATGGTGTGACCTACACCGTCAACTATATTGCCGATGAGAACGGTTTCCAGCCCCAGGGCGCTCATTTGCCCGTTGCCCCTTAAGCCTAAGAATCGATATTAAATTTTAAATAAATTGAATGTTTTACTAAAAAAAAATCTTTGCTTCTTCTCTTTTTCTTTTTTTAACCCACCTATTCCAACCTAGTTATTGTTAAACTTGCATTATGGGGAAGATAGTTCCCACAATGTTCTTGAAATCGTGTTCATTTAATACATTTTGGCAAGTAGCAAATGAAGGTCACTTTATAAACTTCCTTATGGCTTATGTCGCAGATAATAATCTAAGTAAAGACTTAGTGAACATATAAGTGTTTTGGATGCCATTCGAAATACCATAGGAAGTCAGCTAATTAGAAATAAACGTATACTTACGCTTTTTTATGCGAGTATTATGAATACACAAATAATGCTACAAAAATATTTTTTATTTCTAATTGGAGATTATTTTATTTCGCCTTTTTTATAGAGTTTAACAATGTAACTTTTTGTTAACTAACCTTAATAGCGCGAAATCAGGCAAATGCTTAAGAACAGGTATTCATTAAGTATTGTCAATGTCAATTTGTGAAGTGAGAGAATGTCCTGTGGGTAAATAACTGAACTGACTAACTAACTGGCTGTATGACAGTCTTTAGTTTTTTGGGTATTTTGGAAAAAGGTCACCAGAAAACTTGATTTACTGGCTTGCCAATTTTGCAGCTTCTTCGTCGAAGCGGTCAACAAAGGTGGAATAAATTGGAAAAAACAATAACCCAAATGAATATACGTAAAATACTGAATACACACGATAAGTATATGCGAGTTGTTGTTACGACCATACTACATATGTACATCAATCGAATAAAGTTGCAAAGGCCGATGCATATGTCAAAAGTCAAGCACGTTGCTGGTTTTTTCTTCGATTTGAATTGCCGTTGAAGCGCTTCTTGTCGAATTTTGGACTTGTGATGTGAACTTGCTGCCCAAGCTCAGCTTAACAGTTGTCGTCTCCTCACTGTTCTTCAATGAGAGATAGAGAGAGATCTTCGGAGCAACAGGTAAGCCTACGGCTTGACTGAAAATATTAAACATCAAATACATCGACCAACTTAAGCCATAAACCATCAACTAGTATGCAGTTAGCATATTGTACAAAAGCCAAACTATTTACGCATTCATTAGACTGACATTCGTCCACATGATTAATTTGCATCGAATTTGACATACACTGCAAAGAGAAGCAGCAGTAATTTAATGTTATGATTTGATATGATTGGAAGAGATTAACTTAACTAATAAATAAAATTCAATTTAGCAAAACAATATCTGTTAAATCAAAATTTTCAAATACATCTAATTTAAAGGGTACCAAAACTTGTCTTGATATTTTTGTAAGATTTATCATTTTGTATAAATTGTAAAAAATTATATTTTATATAGTAACCAAGTACACGAGCTAGTTATAAAGCCAGAATGTGGATTTGGTAATGTAGCTGCAAAGATTCGCGTTAAATGTTACTTGTCGCAGCGACTTTGAGGCTGGCGGCTAGCGGTGAACTGTTGGTAAATTAAATACATTACCAGACGACCGCGAGAGCCACGAGTTCTCTATGTGTGTATACGTCTCTAGTGTGTCTTCTTCTACAATTGTGCAAAATTTATGACGTTGGCAAAAATCTGTGAATGCGGTATATAAATGCAGCGAAGCCGATGCATTAGCACCATTGGACGCTTAAGAGTCTATTCAAACGCAGCGCAAATCAAGAGAAAATCTCAACAGGATGTGCAAAATGGTAAATGGGCAACCGATCGAAATGATCAATTGACCAACGTGATTAACTTATTAACTGATTAATCCTTGTACAGATGCTAGTCGTTGGATTGCTGGTGCTCGCCGCTGCCAGCAGCAGTGCCCGTCCCCAGAATGATGTTGAGGTGTTGGAATATGAGTCGGATAACATTGGCATTGGTGGCTACAAGTTCAGCTACAAGCTCAGCGATGGCACCACTCGCACCGAGGAGGCGACTGTGAATAATGCGGGCACAGAGAATGAATCCCTTTCGGTGCGCGGTTCCGTTAGCTGGGTGGCACCCGACGGGCAGACATACACCATTAACTTTGTGGCCGATGAGAACGGCTTCCAGCCGGAGGGTGCGCATATACCCAAGTAATTAGCAATCAATCACTGGATAACCAACTGGATTAACTAATATTTAGCCTCTAAGAGTTGTGCTGTGCATCAGTTAGTCAGTCGGTCGGTCAATCAGTCGGTCAGTCAGTCAGTCAGTGAAGCTAGTGTCGTGCATTATAATTGTTTATCGCATTAAACATTAAATTTCGATAAGTACGTTTCCATGACTTTTTATTACTAAATTGCGAAATATAAATCGCATGAACAGGATTAACAGAAAGAAGCCAGCGGATTTTGTACACTTCACAGATATGGCTTCATTCTCTGTGCCAATGTTCTTGAGGATGGCCTCCTCAGTGCGTTTGGTGCCATCGCTGGTCTCCAGCACAAAATTGTAGCCATCGGGCTTAACATCGGCATTATTCTGTACAGTTTCCACATCTGCAGAGGGTGCTGCTGAGCACAAGACCAGGGAGAGGCTAAGACAGATAATGACTGGAGTACACTTCATGTTTCTATTGGGTTGATGGACGGTAGACTGGAATTGTGGTGTTCGCCATTCGAATTGGCTTTTATACTCGCAACCCATATGGAGTAACAGAAGCTAATGCAATTAACACATTATTTGTTTATATTTTTGATTTTGCTTCTTTTTTTTTGGACGTGGTTATCTATGTTGAGGCCAAAATGTGTTAATTTGTTGCAGCTGGGAGCTTTTGTTTAATGTACAACAAATAATTGAAAATCAAATATATCACTCCACTTAAGAGTTCTCGACTAAAATTTGTGGAATCCGGAATATATAGAGAAACAAAAAGCTTTTACCATATATAATAATTGTAATAGCAAATTAGGACACAATTTACTTTTAATGAGTTCACAGAGAGAGAAGTTCAGAAATTCAAAAATGAACATTACAATATAGGTTTGACGATGTTCTATGAGTTCGACTCCAAGCCACAATCTATCTCATAGAAGTTATATGTTGCGCATATAAACACGTCACTCAATTGTACTATATATATATATATATATTCTTAATCAGATAGATACTTCAGAATATAATATATAACATTTTGCATATATGCAAATATATACAGGTTTTAAAGCGCTTCCATAATACCTACTTAAATGTATTTTAAATATTATGTATGTTTATATTAAGTCTGTTTTTCTATATATATATATATGTATGTATATGATTGTGTGTGTGCTTATGGCATGTAGGTCTATTTAACTGCTAGACCATCCATTTATAGATATATGTACATGTATTCGCATATACTTTATTTCAAGTTTAAATTAATATTCATTTTACTACTAAATCGGTTGTTATGATTTCAAGCATGCATTTTAGTCAACCAAACTTCACATATGTTCATGATAAGCTTGTTTCTTGGAATTTTTTTTGGTGACTCTTTGTTTCTGTTATGTTAAATGCCAACCTCCAAATTTACTATAAATGCGCAGACGATCAGTCCACTTAAGTATAGTTACCTTTGAAGTCTCAAACGCACTACACAACACCTAAACATGAAGTTCCTCATCGTCTTCGTCGCCCTCTTCGCCGTCGCACTGGCAGCACCTCCGAATGATGCTGAAGTTGTGCGACAGGATTCTGACGTCCAGCCCGATGGCTTCAAATATTTGTAAGTAATTAGTATTTAGAGAGAGTTACAATAATTTTCTCATACGTTTGTTTTTTTTTAACTACTACTTACTTCAGTGTGGAGACTTCCGATGGTACCAAAAAAGAAGAAGAGGGTCAACTTAAGAATATTGGCACTGAAGACGAGGCTATTTCCGTTAAGGGCTCATACTCTTTTGTTGCTAATGATGGTGTGACCTACACCGTCAACTATATTGCCGATGAGAACGGTTTCCAGCCCCAGGGCGCTCATTTGCCCCAAGCCTAAGAAGCGATATTAAATTTGAAATGAATAAATAGATTGTTTTCCTGATACCATTTGAATTTTAATTGTCGAATTCATAGATTTTCAGGTGTAAGAAAGCCAAAAGCCAAGAAATCGCGAAGCTTTGTATTTTAAGCACCTTATGCACTACAAATCTTCCATCTAAGCAAGCAGGATTCTTCAAAACGAGTCCGTTTTGTTTAAATACTCTGATACCAAAGTTATCAGATTATATTGGTTTTATGCAGTGTCCGTCTGTATGAACGCAACTTTTTTCAACAGCCTTAGAGATAGAGACTTGAAACTTGGATCAAAAATTGGTCTGTGAATTATTATTCGTCCACACCCACTCCTGTCCCAGAATTCACAATGCCCGAGTCTTAAATTAAGTTTGATATTTTGTACTTCTCAATATCTTTCACATACTCGTATTCAGGAACTCTTTCTTGATTTAAGAAAAAAATCTATTTTTATGTTAAAATTTACAACTTAAAGATTTTCGTTCAAGAATAAAAATGTTTTGAAATAAGATCTGCATTTTATTTTAAGATTGTAGAGCAACTTGATTTGTTTATCTTTCCGAAATGAATTATTTAGCTGCACTACGGCAGTTTTATATCCCGAGCCCATTGATTATGACTAAAATGGGTATTGGCTAAAATGGTGTAAAGTTGCGCAAAAGTATTTAACAGGTAGAATCCACATAAAGAAACACATACGTCCATTACTATAGGTCTCATTACCATCAGCACAAGTATTTTCTGAATATATAAATATGCGCAATATCTATGAATTTAGTAAACATACCAGTGATGCACAAAGAAACCAAGAAAAAATAATACATTGACTGAAAATCCACAGTGAACAAAATGAGAAGAGTCAACAAATTCATTGTCCTTGTGCTCTGCATCTGGCAATCATTTTCAAATATTTCTACGGCTGGATTCACACATAATTTCCCTTAAAAATAAGAAAAACTCATAATTGATACAGAAAATGTCGCTCAACGTCTGTGCTATACTAAAATGTATTCATTTTATGCCTGTTCTTTTATATATAAATATATATGTGATTGCGCATGTGTGTTTATGATATGTATGTCCATTCAACTGCTAGACCATCCATTTATAGATATACATTTATTCGCATATACTTTATTTCAAGTTTAAATTAATATTCATTTTACTGCCAATTCAATTATTACGATTTTAAACATGAATTTTAGTCAACCAAACTTCAGATATGTTCGTGCTAAACTAGTTTATCGTAAACTTTTAAGATGCTTCTTTGTTATTGTTATATCAACTGGACACCTCCAAATTTACTATAAATACGCAGACGATCAGTCCACTTAAGTATAGTTACCTTTGAAGTCTCAAACGCACTACACAACACCTAAACATGAAGTTCCTCATCGTCTTCGTCGCCCTCTTCGCCGTCGCACTGGCAGCACCTGCGAATAATGCTGAAGTTGTGCGACAGGATTCTGACGTCCAGCCCGATGGCTTCAAATATTTGTAAGTAATTAGTATTTAGAGAGAGTTACAATAATTTTCTCATACGTTTGTTTTTTTTTAACTACTACTTACTTCAGTGTGGAGACTTCCGATGGTACCAAAAAAGAAGAAGAGGGTCAACTTAAGAATATTGGCACTGAAGACGAGGCTATTTCCGTTAAGGGCTCATACTCTTTTGTTGCTAATGATGGTGTGACCTACACCGTCAACTATATTGCCGATGAGAACGGTTTCCAGCCCCAGGGCGCTCATTTGCCCCAAGCCTAAGAAGCGATATTAAATTTGAAATGAATAAATAGATTGTTTTCCTGACACCATTTGAATTTTAATTGTGGAATTTATAGAAATATCACGGAGATGTCAAACCGAAATGGAAGTCGTAACAATTTTGTGTTACCGATTGTTACTTAGGTGTATGTCTGTACTCAAAATGGTATATGAGAACTTACATTCCCAATTTGAGATCTCTAGCTCTTATAGTCTCTGAGATCCATTTATCAATATAGACTGGCATGAATAGATCGACATTGCCAGGGATAGTGGTCACCTGAGTTTTTCTACCTCTTACATACTCTTGCACAACTTCATTATACAATTTTGTAATGGGATCATGGTATAACAAGAAAGTAGAGCACGCCAAAGATAACAAACTCTTTCAGACATCAATGCGCACAGGCATCAATTTCAATATAAATTTAAAATACCTACTGAATATATACATATATCCAATGTGTTTAATAGATCTCCGGATAAGGGATAATTAATTTTTTTTTTCTGCTGTGTCAGTTTTAAAAAGATATTTATGTCAGGAAAAAGTATTAGTTAGCATCATAAGAGTGTGTAAGGCTTTTTAACGGGAAATTTGTCAATCAAACTAGAAAAATATATTATATATATCGATGTCATTCAGAGCCACAACCAACAGCTTTCCGATACTGTAAAAATATACCTTCACATAACATTGGTCAACTGTATACAAATTATTAAGATCTATTTAAAAACTTGGAAGTAAATACTATATTAATATTTACCAAATTACAAAGACACAATAATAGATAAAGATTTCTAAGTTCGACATCGATAAACATTCTTACTTATATTCTTCGGGTACTTTTAACCTTCATGTCTTTCTGCTCAACTCATTTTCAACTGCGATGGAGAACTATTTATCCGGCCCCTAGATTATGTGGTTTAATCATCACATTCATTACATATTCTCATTTTATAGCTCGAAACTAAGAAGTTAAAGTTGACTCAAAACTGGCAAATGTGTATATAATTGCTATCTTTTAGTGTCTAATAAATAGTTATTGTTCCAATAGCTTATAGCAATTTAATATCTGGCTATAGATACAATCATTGCTTGTAATCCAACTTCAATATATTGACACTGATAAATATCTTTGAGATTTTGATTATTCTTGCAAGCGATTTATTAAATTTTAACTCAAATTCTAGAAAGAACAGCTCTTGGTGCGCTTAACAATTTAGTGGCCAATTCCATTAGCGGGCAAATGGGCGCCCTGGGGTTGGAATCCATTCTCATCGGCAATATAGTTGACGGTGTAGGTCTGACCATCATCAGCAACGAAGGAATAGGATCCAGTGACAGCAATCGATTCGTTCTCACTACCGATGTTATTCAGTACAGCCGTCGCAGAGTGCTGTTGTCCATCGCTGGTTTTGAAACTGCAAGATAACAAATTTGACCATTGTTCGATATGAATATGAATTATAGATCCTGATAAAGATGCCTGACGCTTACTCGAACGTATAGCCATCGGGCTGGACATCAGACCTATAGTGCTCGATTACCGATTGCTGGTAGTCGGCGGCTGGAGCGGCCAGGCTGCAGGACAGGAAGGCAACAAACACAATAGCAATTGTATATTTCATATTGCTGTCTTATCGATTTGATTTACGAACGAACTATTTGAACTGCTGTTTGATTTGTGTTGTCTGTTTAGGTGCTCAACGCTCTTTTTATATCCGAAATCCAAGAAGCGTTGATGATGATGTCCACTACTAATCTACAACAATGCGTTAAATTAAGAAGAGTTTGTCCAAAATAAAAATGACTAATTACACATCGGAGCTAACAAATTGTCTTAAAAAAAACAACAGGTCTATCTCTACAAAAGGGAAAAAAAATCAACAACAAAACAAATTATAGATAATAAAAAAAAAACTTCTAAGACAAACAAAAACGCAGATGTTCATAGGAAATACCACAGCATCGTTATGATTGCCACGTTTATCTTAATCATCATGATAATTATTATCGAATTTGCATTTTTCATGAATCAATCAAACGATTCAAAATCTCATGTGTTCCCTTGTACTCTTATGTATTTACTATATATGCACATCTATTCAGTCGTTTACTCTACAGCAGCGAAACTCAATGAAAACAAGCCAAAAATACCGTAGAAATATATATTTATTTGTTTTTCTTTTAGTCTTCTTTTTTTCTGATATGCTTAGCCGGAAACTGTATTCATTAACTACACCCAAAATAGTTAATGCCCTTTTGATATCTGTGTCAAAGCCAAACAACAAACTCTTCGTAAGTAATAATTATTATTATATAATTATTCATATTACTTATTCGAAATCATTTGGGCCTCCCGGTTCCTGATTTCTCTATTCATATATGACATATTTTCGCTGGCATAATAAAAATCGTTCAGGGTATCTCCTAGTCGATCTCTCTCGCCTAGAGAATTGTAACTTGGTTTTTGTTTCTGCGAAACGGACACCTCCAAATTGACTATAAATACGCCGGCGATCAACCCAGTTTAGTATAGATACCTTTGAATCCTCAAACGCACTACACAATACCTAAACATGAAGTTCCTCATCGTCTTCGTCGCCCTCTTCGCCGTCGCACTGGCAGCACCTGCGAATGAAGCTGAAGTTCTGCGACAGGATTCTGACGTCCAGCCCGATGGCTACAAATTTGCGTAAGTAATTAGTATTTAGAGAGAGTTACTATAATTTTCTCATACGTTTGGTTTTTTTTAACTACTACTTACTTCAGTGTGGAGACTTCCGATGGTACCAAAAAAGAAGAAGAGGGTCACCTTAATAATGTTAACACTGAACAAGAGTCTATTTCCGTTAGAGGATCATTCTCATTTGTTGCTCCCGATGGTGAGACGTACACCGTCAACTATATTGCCGATGAGAACGGTTTCCAGCCCCAGGGCGCTCATATTCCCGTCGCCTAAGAAGCAATATTAAATTTCAAATAAATAAATAGAGTATATTTTTGGAAAATTTTGATTTTAAATTAATATTAATTTAAGATATTAAGTTGTCGAACGGAAATTTATGCACGAGACTACGCATCGCCAGAATACTTTATTAACTGCGTTCACTTGGAAAAAAAGCTGCTTTCAATACGAGTGTCACTGCCACAATTTACACCTAAGGTCAAAAAACTATATAATTCAAAATCGAGTGCAACCTGGTTGCACACGCAAAGACAAGAATAGAATGATGCTGCTCTCTTCACACACAGAACCTTGAATGTGCTACAATGTTGCTCCTATTTTCGCACACATTTATAACAGTTAGGATAGACAGAGATTATTGATGCTGATCAAGAATGTATATACTCAATAGAGAAACTTCTATCAGCCAGTTTTGTACTTGCATTAAATAAATATTTTTGTAATTTAACGTTTTGTGTCTATGTAGTATACAAAACTTCAAATGACTTACTCAAAATGATTATAACACATCTTAGACCAATAAAAAAAAAACGCCCTCATTTTGAACAAATCTGTTTCGCAATTAGAGCAAACTTGCCATCGATTTTGTTAATAACCTATCCAGAAAGTTGGTCGTTTTGTGCATAAAGCGTTTTATATACACAGTTTCGAAGATACTTGATATTTAGCTTTGTAAAATCGAAATATCTATAAGCTCTATAGTTAACAATCAAAATGTTGCATGAATATAATCTATTTATTCATTTCAAATTTAATAACGCTTCTTTGGCTTGAGGGGCGACGGGCAAATGAGCGCCCTGGGGCTGGAAACCGTTCTCATCGGCAACATAGTTGACAGTGTAGGTCACACCATCACTGCCAACAAAATAAAATGAGCCCTGAACGGAAATAGAAAGTGAGAATACTTTAGTAAAGAGATCTCGACGAGGAGATACCCTGATGTTGAAGATGTTACTTGTAGTGAATCGAACACTTATATGTTTGCATGTTTGTGTGTGTGTAAACGTGAATACACAAATCTCTTGCCTGTTACATCATTTTGAACAAATTGATTATACCTTTCTATCCCATTTTCGAAATTTTCAGTGTGTATTTAAATGTCAACCTGTGCATGTCGATAAACTGGTTCCATTGCAAAAATGGCAAACGGCAAACAAAATTTCGCGACACTTAAGTATCACAATATATGTTAATTTGATTTAACAATAATACATTTACCCTGCATTCATCTTTATTATGGTAGTTCTGTTTTACATAGAGAGATAGGATACCGTTCCTAGAATTATATTAAGAACGATTCTATTTAAAAAATCATTCTTGATTTAGATTATAAACTTAGTTTGAAATGAATGCATTTGATTTTAAATTCTATTCTTTTTGTGAAATTTTCATAACGATTTAATACTTTATTTAATTCAGAATTGCATTCTAAGGGTTTTTATTACTTCATATATAATATATTACATATTAATAGGTGAATCAGGAAACAAGAGACCCAAGTGATTTCGAACGAGTAATCTGCATTATTATATAATGAACGCTGTTGTTTAAAGCTTGAAACAATAAGAATATAAATTTTAAAAACGAATATGAAGAAAAACATGTTTTTATAAATCTGGATGCACAAATTAATGCTTATGAGAGCTTTTGTGTACCCTAAACTCATCGAAAATAGATAAAAGGGTATATTAAAGTTTGAAAGTCTTCGAAGTCCGAGTCGATCTAGCCAGGTCTGTCTATATGAATGTCCCTTTCTTAGAGAAAATGCAAATATATATATAATAAGCTGGAGACTACTAATAAAATTCCCGTTTAACATTTTCAGATAAAGTACATTTTATTCAATCGATAACGTCCTCTATAAGCATTTTCTCTATACATGTATTTTAGCGTGTTCGCTTATCTATGATTAATGAATGGTTCAGATTTGGATTCAGGGTATCTCCTCGTCGATATCTCTCGACTAAAACATTCCTACTTGATTTTTGATATGTCAAATGGACACCTCCAAATTGACTATAAATACGCCGGCGATCAACCCAGTTTAGTATAGTTACCTTTGAATCCTCAAACGCACTACACAATACCTAAACATGAAGTTCCTCATTGTCTTCGTCGCCCTCTTCGCCGTCGCACTGGCAGCACCTGCGAATGAAGCTGAAATTGTGCGACAGGATTCTGACGTCCAGCCCGATGGCTACAAATTTGCGTAAGTAATTAGTATTTACAGAGAGAGTTACTATAATTTTCTCATACGTTTGGTTTTTTTTAACTACTACTTACTTCAGTGTGGAGACTTCCGATGGTACCAAGAAGGATGAAGAGGGTAAATTGAACAACGTAGGAACTGACCATGAGTCCATTGCCGTTCATGGATCATTCTCGTATGTTGCTGATGATGGTAAGACCTACAGCGTCGCCTATACCGCCGATGAGAACGGTTTCCAGCCCCACGGCGATCATATTCCCGTCGCCTAAGAAGTTATACCGAATATGAAATGAATAAATAGAATATTTTCCTGCAACATTTTGATTTTTAACTGTCGAGCTTATAGATATTTAGATGTTAAATAGCAAACATCAAGGATACACTTTGTACATCTTACGACTACAAATCTTCCGAATACTTTACTTGTGAAACAGATTTATTCCATTCTGTTTTTGTTTGTCTAATTTCGGTTACCTTCACTTTAAATAAATCGATCTCATTTCAAGATTGAATTACTAAATAGAGACAAGGACATTTTAAGCCAGGAATTTACTCATTCAAGAACAAAATTTTCATAAGTAAACAGAGGCTTAAATTTTTACATCTTACTTGAGTATGAAATTCACAATATAAGATTTTCAACCATAAAATAGTTTTTAGAAGGAATTTTGTGCTTAGTTTTAGACTTTAGCAACCTTCCTGTTTTATAAGTAAATGCCGTATCGAAATCAAATGAAAATTAAGCAATTTGTTGAGTAAATTAATTATATCATTATTAGTTTTTACCAAATTGAAGCTGTGCTAAGTAATATAACAAGCAGATTGACGAATCTTCTAGTCCATAAAGTATACATATTTTTAATCAACTTTAACAGGAGAGTTCGACAGTCTGCCATATAAGCCTGCCAGTCTTAAAGCTATTTCAATTGCATTTTGAATGCATCCGTTTCATAAATGTTACTCGGCAGTAAAATGATTAAGCTCAACGCATGTTAAGATGGAACATTGTAACAGTTTATGTTTATTGATTCTGAATTTGATTTCTTGTGCAAAATGTTTGAACGAGTCTTAAACCTATTTAACATATGACTGGGATGGATACTTCTTATTGAACGGGGCGCGGCAGATGGGCACCCTCGGGCTGGAACCCGTTCTCATCAGCGACATAATTGAGGGTATATGTCTGTCCATCGTCGCCTACATAGGTGTAGAAGCCACGCACAGCGATTGCTTCGCGCTCGGTGCCCAAGTTCTTCAGCTGTCCCTCCTCCCGATGTGTTTTACCATCGCTCGTCTCAACACTGCACAAATTGAGACAGAAGCAGAGACAGAGGTAGAGAGAGAGAGAGAGAGAGAGAGAGAGAGAGATAAACCAGTTTAAGTTTGACCTTGACACAGTCTGGCGCCAGATCCACGTCAATACTCACGCAAACTTATAGCTCTCCGGTTGCACTTCTGAATCGAAGCGGAGCACTTGTGCCTCCGCTGCTGCTGCCGGTGCCGGCGGTGCTCCATGGACGCCAGCGAAGATGCAGGCAACACCAATAGCCAATGCAACAGTAAAGGAGTAATTCATGGTAAATTTTATAGGACTTGGACTTGTGATGCGCTCAAGGAACTTGCAGTCAATGCATGCCAATTGTAAGCTCAACGGCCAATTTATAGTCAAAAAGACTCCTGCAAAAGAAGCCCAACAAAAAAATGCGCGAAAACTCGATATAAAAAAAAATGGCAAATGAAGTACAATAAAGATACATGGTATAAATACCTAAACCCGTTTTTGTTTTCCTGTAATCAACCTTTATTACTTAACTTGGCTGATTGCTGCTGTTTCGTTTCTGTGTGTGTGTGTGTGTGTATGTGTGTGCTTGAATATGTGAATGTGTGTGTGTGTGTATGCTGATTTCTGTTTGTCTGTTTGTCTCGCTGCCTGCTGGCTGTTGGCAATTGGCTTTGATTGATTACCGTCCAGACCTCACCCATCCATTATTTGCTAGAAACAAAGCGCAATGCCTGAATTGGTCATATACATAATCAATGGATCGTATCTCGAGTCTCCGAGTCTCCGAGTCTCGCCAAAATGGGGTCACTTGTTTTATTGTATTTGGCTCAAGTGCAAGTGAAATGCCGAAATCCATATGCGATAAAACAAATTTTTGAAATCTCACAAATTTTGATTGCCATTTAACATTTCAGCAGCATTTGAACTTTTTCGTTTTTCGTTTTTCGTTTTTCGTTTTTCGTTTGACTTTATATCGCTTTCGGCCAAAGTTTGTTGCTTGTTTGTATCTGATTCTCGTCATTCATTCGCATAAAATTGAGCCTTTCATTTCATTTTTGTACTTGTGCACTTACCTATTGAACAAATAATTACTGAAGCATACAAATTTATTATATTTTGTTATAACAATCAGCTTATCTTGGACTTATCAAATGGCTTACAAATCACATTCTTCGAATCGAATCTTTCGAAATGGTTTATTTTATATTTCAATGAAACAATCTATATACATTAATATACATAAATAAATATATAAATATAATATATACTAATACCAGATATTCAAAGATTTGGCAAACGATCGACATTAGTCGCAGTTCTACAGTGCTGCAGCACAGTTGACATCGAATGGATATATTGTCATGAACGGACCAAAGATATTCATCATGCTGATCGCGTCACTCTGGAATTTGCGGATCTGCAGTTGCGCAATGGAAATTGGGCACAACAACAACGGAAACAGAAACGATGCACAAATACTGAAATATGAAAATGACAAAATTGACAGCGATGGCTATGCCTTCTTGTAGGTAGCCAGACGAGGTCGTTAATCAATCAACATTAATTAAATTATGCATTTGACAAAAACCAGTTACGAGACAAGCGATGCCATCTCAAGGCAAGAGACGGCCAAGTTAAAGAATGCCGGCACCGAACTGGAAGCAATTGCGGTAAATGGGTGGGACCCGATGGCATTCACTATAAACTGAACTATCTGGCCGATGAGAATGGATTTCAGCCACAGGGTGAACATTTGCCACGCCGCCCATCATCGACAGTTGCGTGATCAAACTTTTGTTAAATTGAATCTATAAATAAAAATATACGCATATCTTATGTAGATCTGTTTTGGTGGTGTGCTCTTCTAATTTTCACCACTCAAATGTATTCTATTCAGAGGTAAACCCGTTCTTAACTCCGCTAACAACATAGTCAGCTGGTCAGGGCCAAACCGGTTCAGTAAAAAGCACAAAAGAAACAAACGAAAGTGAGAACTGCATAGCAACACTGAATAATAATAACTGAAGAAGCACATTGAACAACAATAACACCTCTTTTCAGTTAAAGGGCAAATTAGTGCAGCTTGGCCAACGTGGGCCAACCCATTGTTGGGCAATTAAGGGCGCATCTTCTTGGCCAAGCACCTCATTTATCAATCGTAACTGCAAAACAATCAAACAACGTCGAGACTGGCGTTCAATGCTGATTGATGAACTCCAGAGGGAGGGACGCTGACAGGCGTGCAACATCGACTGTTGAATACGCTGCAGCACATGAAGCATACGCCCAGTTTCAACACAGCTACAATCGATATTGGCGCCAGCGCCTAGCGGAACTCAGCTCAGTTTGTACTCATTGAAAACGGTTATATAATGTGCTATTATTATTGTTATTATTCTGAAAGTATATTGCTAAAAGAAAAAAATTAAAGAGTATCATATTTTTGGAATTGTCGATGTGGGGCAGACATTTCTATTTTTTAGAAATTTTGTTTCTTATATTTAAAATTATTTCTTAAGGCCAGAAAAGCATTTTACTTTTCAGGTCGGTTTTCTAAAATTCAGACATAAGTAGCCAGACCCGATATATAATATATATATTATTGACAAGCCTCAATAGTCGAATCGATCACAGATCACTGTTGAGTCACAGGGTATACACCAGTCTCTCACTTTCGTCCAACACACTCTTACTTGTTATTTTATTGACTAAGGTCATCAACATGTAAACACATATACACATACACACAGACAGAGAAATACACTGAAGCTGTTCAGCTTCAATCTCGTGTCGCGTCTTCACTTAACAAGTGGTTTCCCACCCCCGCCCGTAATCAGCTCTCAGCCTTTACTTTTAACGCTTTTTGAAAGTTGCATCGCTCCGTCTAAATAAAATTGTGTCAACTTCTTATTTGTTTTGTTCAAACATTTAATTCTGTTTTTTTTTTTTCTTTAATACTTGGCTCGATTAACTTATATTTTGGCTTGTTATTTAAGATTTGGGATTAAAGTGTTTTAAATTTTTGAAAAATTAATTCTTATTTTTGCTTTTTGCTTCCCAATCGTATTTTAATAGGTAAGTAAGCTCGTTGACCTATTGCCATAGATAGGCAAGCAAGCGCGACTACGCAAATGTTTGCAAGCACATTTCATTATCATCACTTCCCCATCAACTTCATTATCATCATTATCCACACAAATAGAGATAAATTTGTATATTCGGCAGCAGGCAGCAGGCAGCTGGGGCAGAAGCCGAGGCAGAGGAGCCCTCTTGACGGCCAATTGAAATGGGATTTTGAGTGTACATCAAACGCTTAATGGTTTTTGTGCTTGTTCAATTAAAAGCTTAAGACATATGTACATACACATACACACACACACACACACACAGATACGCTCACGCACACACGCACAACCAGATGCGTAGTCAGAGTCAAAGTCAAACAATTATATAATTTGAATGTGCATTAAAAGGCGATTGTTATAGCTACCTTATATCTGTTGTGTCTATGGTGTATGTGTGTGGTTGTGTGTGTGTGTGTGTATGTGTGTGGTTGTGTGTGTGTGTGTGTATGTGTGTGGTTGTGTGTGTGTGTGTGCAAGCAAGTGTCTGTTGGAGCACTTTGGATGGTTTTTCTGGCCTGAACTACTATAAATAGGTTGGGGCTCATTAGCGGGTGCCACATAATTCGTTAGCGCTTAATTGTGTTAAGTACGGTAGCGTGTCGTGATCTTTAAACCACTCTAGCAAGGAGTCTCTTTTCTCGTAATCGAATATGCATTCAATTAACGCTTATGTTCTCTTGGGCCTGTGCGCCTTTGTGTTTGTGTCCTCCATAAATGCGGCGCCGGCGCCTTTGGATGACTCCCAGCAGGCAAAAATTTTGCGCTATGATAATGAAAACATTGGCACCGATGGCTACAACTTTGGGTGCGTATAAGGGCCAAAAATTAAAAAAAAGGAACAAAATACCAACAAAGGATATATATACATATTTACACTTACGTCCTGCAGATACGAGACGAGCGATGGAGTTACGCGCCAGGAGCAGGCGGAGCTGAAGAACGTGGGCACCGAACAGGAGGCGCTCAGCGTGCGTGGCTCTTACAGCTGGGTGGCCCCAGATGGTCAAACATATACCCTCAACTATATCGCCGATGAGAACGGCTTCCAGCCACAGGGCGATCATTTGCCTCATAACTAAGGAACCCAATATTCAAATTTTAGGGCCTAAATCAGAATCAGTATTTTCTTTGTCAAATAAATTGTATGTTGAATCTACTTCTTTCTTTTGTTGTTGTATTTTTGTGAAGTGTGTATAAGTAATTGAAGGATAGATATATTAATTAGAGAGTCGATGTGTTTGAATATTGAATCTTCATCGGGTCTCTATTATTGTAGAGCTTTAATGCTCTTCTGCCTTATAATTTAACTATTTTATTTTTTCTTATTTGCATACAAAATATATGTACTTGTATATATCAGTTACTTAATGTGAATTCTCAATGTCTATGTGATGTTATGTCATGCTCACTTCAAGTCGTAGAAAGTCAAAGTTAAATTTTTATTATTATACTCGAAATACATTTATCATAGCTAAATAATTACAGAGTGGTGATTTTTTGATTTTGCTTTATCTTTGCCTTTGCCTTTGAATTTGTTGTTGTTGTTGCTGTTGTTATTTTTTGCTTTTTAGCATTTGACTAGTGCTGTGGGGAATGACAATAAATGTGTTTTATTATTGTATGCATTTAGCTAACAAAACAAAACAAATGTGTTAATCTGTAATTAAAATGTATTCTATTGAATTTTGTCATTATTTGCTTATACACATTTTTTTGCGTTTGCATTATAGGATATGGCAGCATTTAGAACTTTTAGCACCCAAGACACATATAAAAGCCAATTGCGTTACGGCCAACGAGCCAGTGAAGTGCAGTCAGTCAAGTGTAACTCAAACATGCAGCGATATACCCTGTTATTTGTTGTTGTGTGCCTAGTGGGTAGTGTCGTTTGCCAGGGCGATCAACAAGCAGAGACACTACGCTTGGAGAGCGATAACAATGGCGTCGATAAATACTCGTTTGCGTGAGTTTGGCCCGTGTTTCAGCTGTTAACTGATCAGACTCTAATCGGTTTTGCCCCCACATCAGATATGAGACCAGCAATGGCATAGTACGCAACGAGGAGGGCGTTCTGCAACCGGGAACGGGTGAAGAATCTGGCGTTTTGCATGTGCAAGGCTCTACCACGTGGACGGCACCCGATGGCAAGAAATACGAGATTACGTTCACTGCCGATGAAACTGGCTATCATCCCACCTTCAAACAATTATAATAAGTGCTTCACAACAAGCTTTACTTTATGCGAACATTCTTAAAAAATTAAAAAAAAAAACCAAAAAAAAAAGTTCCTCTTTTAAACAGACTAAGAAAGAAAGTGATAGATTTTTGAACCCGGATTCCGCAAATCAAGAATTGCTCGTTGCTAGCCAAGTACATAAAAACAGCACATGTTATGTAACAATCGCCATTTCCATAACGTGTTCTAGGCGCCAAAAGAAATGAAAAGTATGACGCAAGGTCAGGCGACGGTTTCTGCTTCAGCTGCTCAAACTGGATCCCAGTTGTTTCTTTAATTTTTTTGCCGTTATCGGCTTCTGTCTCTTTATCCGAAGAGTTTTTTTTTAAATTTTTTACTTTTGATTTTGGCGACCTTCACGTTCATTTTGCATCATCAACGAAATTTGCAAATTTTTGTGTGAATAAACGTGTTTTTTTTCTTTTATTGCTGGTTTTGTTTTTGTTTTGTTTTCTTTGTAATTAATAGGTACATAATGAAAGCTGTGCATCTTCAATATTTTGTATTCAAGCAATTAGCGAGCACGATTTAAAATTGGCAACCAATCTTTGAAGGTTAATTTCTTACACACACATATACATAAACATGTGGGAGATCTTATCTGTTTGAGTCTTTCTCTCTAATTCTCCCTTTATAATGTGCTTTTTGTGATGCTCAAACAAATAAACATTTCATAAATTATTTACGCAAACAGACAAAACTATATACATGAATAAAAAAAAGCTTCAAACTATATAACTAGTTCTGATTTGCATTGCTGACGTCAATATTTCCAAGCCGTTAAAAAGAAACTTGAATACAAATTGCTGCCTAGGCGAATAATAAATTTTTGTTTATAGCTGATATTTTTGGTATCTATCATTAATGCGAGTTTGTTAAAAATACGCATTTATATTCAAAAAAATAAAAATAATCTTTGCCAAAAAATATATACATATATGTCTTTCTTATCATAAAATTAAACCATCCCAAATGCGAATTAATTAAATTTATTTTCATAAAATATTAACCAACACTATATCGAATTCATTAATATAAAAAATAGATTTTTGGACAACTTATTTGAAGTTAAGTCTTATTTTTCGATTTCCCTGCCTTCCAGAAATATACAATTCAATAACTAATTTTAAAGCTTTATTTAATTCGATGTATCTAATCAGGCGTTTGTGTAATTTCATCATATATATTTAACTCTTTGTGGATTTCCAAATTGTTTGCCGAGGAGCATCTGCAATATTTCTTAGAGTTGCATTTTGGTATCTCTGGCGTATTGCGATATTTGAAGGCAGTCGCTATATTGCATAAGTCCAGACTGGCTTAAGGAGTGCCTCGACTTCATTGTCGAGGCTGAGTTGCGAACACGGACATAAAAGCCAGTACATTATTAAAATTTTTATTTTGATCTGCTTGCGTTTCAGTGTAAAGTGGGTCATTCAACTGAGTCAACTGTCTAAATATACCCCAATATACTTAACAACTTGGCTTGCATGGGAACATTTTCCAGGTCTCCAGCCAAATGCCATCTGAACAGACCTTCTGTGTGTTAGCTTCTATCCACCATTTGCTTAAACATTATACGACCACAGATGAGCTGTTCTCTTAAGTGTTGGGGATGTTTTTATTTGTTAATTTGTTATGCTAAGCGAATTGAAATGAATTAATGAGCAGAATTGTTATTCAATCACTATTATAGTTTATGTCTGATATTATCTATGCGCTTTTTAGTTGCCTCGCTAATGAAAATATACTAAAATCATGCAATAATCCATGTCTCACTTTAGTACAAAACAACTCTAAACAAGTTAGAGACAGCTCGACTAGGAGATACCTTGAAATCAGCTATAAAATATATATTCGGCTTGCACTTGCTTAACGAAATCTGGTCTTATAATCCAATATTATTGAAATTATTACAATAACATGCCAGATTATTATATATATCAATTATAAGTTATTATCGTTTACAATTGTAACTTTATCTAATGTCTAGCTTGTATATTCTCAGAGATCAGATTGTACAAACGGAGACGGCTACTTCGACTCGGTTATTGATACTGATCAGGAATATATATACTTTATAGGAACGAACAAGCTGTCTTCTTTGTTACCTATTCACAACTTCATTACACATTTTTCGTGCTTTTAATAAGTATTCAGAACTGGCAAGCAGATGTCTTATTTTTACTACTGTAAAATATAACAGTTGTCAATCTTTATAAATATATGTACCTAGAAGTATGTTTCCAAGGCTTAATATGCAATGCTAAAATATCAAAACGATTTTATACTTCTAGGCATAAAAACTTTGGCAAGCGCAAAACAAAAGACTTAGGCAACAAACTTTACAAGTTGTTTCCAATATTTTGTTGTATACTTTTAGGCAGTGACAACTTAAGAAGCAACAGCATTGTTGCTGTTTGTCGCTGTTTAGATGAGTAGTTCATAGCAGTTAGTATTTATAATTTATATGCTAATGCAGTACACGCCATCATACTCCTTGAACTTGATAGCAATTATTTAATGTACAAGAAAATAACAACTGACAGCACACCTGCGAGAAACGCCACATTTGCACCAATGCATCCGGCAAGCGAACGCATATCTCAATACAGCTTATTAATGATGCTGTAAAAACAATTTTTCCTCATTCCATTAAATCAACTCCGGGTCTTGCAACGGTACTTGCAATGTTTTGAGTGACAGCCAATCGATATCAACTCATATTTCACGTTGAGAATCCATTTATTAGGAAGCATCTCTTGATGCTGTGCGGAGAATAGTTTCTTCTGTTGAGCGATGAGCAAGTTGTCAACCCACATTTGTTTTATTTATGCTTTTATTTTTTCTTTCTGTAGGTGTCTGATTCATGTATAGTGATATTGCCACGAGCTATGCAAATAAGCAGCATAATGACAAGATTGTGATAAATTAAATATTATTTATACTAGATTAGATTGCGTTTGATTTAATGGGCGATGTGCTAATGCCCTGCGATGGGAATGATTTGAAAATAACTATAATAATTATGACCATATAGGAACTGCATTAAAGAAGAAAATATGAAAAAATCCTTTATGACAAAATAAATCAAATAATTCGACATGGATAAAACATTATTATCAAAAATGGTAATGAAAATATTAAAAAAAATGAAAAATTAAAAATATATCTTAAATTCAATTCATATACACACATTTCATTGAAAGTAAACATGAAAAATATTGAGATGTAACAGAAAAAAATTCAAGAATTTGTAATACTTTTAAATTAAATAAACATTTAAATAATGATTATCATAATTTAGTATTTTAAGTTCGTTTAATAATTCTTTCCAATATGAAATATTTCATTTAGAAAATTAAAAATTGCATTTTCAAATTTGAAAGGACTCTACAACAAATATGCTCGAAGATTTATTTGCTGAAGAAATAGCTTATTTGCTGACAATTTCTTAAATTAATCAAATAATCGAAAGTTGTGCAGCAAGCTATTTTTTTCTTTTCTAAAGGGTATCAGGTTAGTTCTGTCATACACCAAGTAGCACACAATGCTAATTCAAATACGTACACACAGATGAAGCAGAAGCAACACACATACGTAGAGAGAGAAGCAATGACAAAGGCTGGTCAGCTGGCTCATCCCAGCTGAGTGTGCGGACGTTTGTTCAATGTTTTATAATGTTTACCAAATATTATTAAGTTTGTCAATTGGTCGCCGAACATCGTTGGGTGTGTTTCAACTCGTCGCTTGCTCAGCACTGAAGCGTTTTTGCCGAGAGACGCGTCGAATTCTTTTACTATTCTGCTCCGAATTTGTCAACGCATTAATGTGACGCAATTTATTATATTATTAATAATATTCAAAACGCGCAGGCGTGTGCTAGTCAAATAAATTAACGAATTAATCGATTAAAAGAGATTAACATTTTTTAAAAATGCGGCAAACATTTTTAGCTATTAATTGTGCTGTAAGTTTTTAAGTGTGTGTTCTTTGAAGTGTGTGTTTTAATTTAATGTGTGTAATTTATTTAAGCTGCTGTTGCTGCTGTGTAGCCATTGTGTCCTCTCTGCCACGGTGCGTCCTTATAAATTTGGCTTTACCATTGAGGAGCAGCAGCATCGTCAAGAAAAGAGAGGTGAGTTTAAATTTTGAGCGTTATTTCGTGTGGGGACAATCAAGGCTGCGAGCCGTGAATCCTGAATTCTATCTTAAACCAATCCAACTATCCACACGGAATGGAGTGGAAACGACATACGAATTAATCATTCAGTGTTAAAGTTATCATTAGTCAGATGTACGCAAAACAAACCATTAACAAAACCACCGACTAATATACTCTAAATCAATTAATTATACCTTGAACCCATTAAAAATTGGTAAAAGATTATTTCATTTTGTCAATAACGGCCGATACAAATCGATTTTCGATCGTATTAAAAGCAATCATCTTAAAGATATATCTCTTTAGCCGATAATGTATTCACTCTGCCATAATATTGATTGTCTATAAACACTTAATTAAGATCGATTGAGAAGCACAGAAGAAAAGCAAGATTTGTTTTGCATATGGTAGGCAATCCATGGATACGGAGCATTCATACTTGTACTTAAGGCTACTTAGGGACTTTTATTTTGATTTGCTGGAATTATTATTATTGTTGTGCAATTGATTGACTTCGTTAGAGATGCGTGGATGCAAATTGAGGTGCGTCATTGCAATAATCATTAGCAGCTGAGAGCTGTCTGGCCACATGCTACAAAAAAGGCAATAACTTTTGACTTTTGTGCAACTGGCCCAGCTGCCGGTGTGTGCCACACAACTGCTGCCACAAGTACCCCAACTGCTTTTGCAATAGCTCACAATACACGTTTGTTGCTGTTGTTTTTGCTGTTTGTTGTTGACACTCATCAGCGGGTCAATATCAATTGAAGATATTGCAAATTCTACAAGTCTCAGCTCGGCAATTAATGAAATCTCAACAGCGACTAGAATACAATAGTGGCTGCTTCTTTTATAGCCATCAGAAATTGGTAATAAAATTTTCAGAAAACTTAAAGAGGCGCATATAATTATCATAACATGTAGAGACTATGAGTTCCATAGCGAGATGCCTTATTCTTGACATATTTATGGTTTTGACTCTTTAAGATCAATTTAAATGTTGTCTTAACGAATCGGCTAACATTTCAATATTTATAAGTATATGTTTCTTGGTATTGGTTTCGGATTCGGTTTAGGTTTCGGATTCTAGCTTATAAAATGCCAGAGTTGAAAACATAAATATTAAGAAAACACTCACATACGAAGGGGATGTGAGTAACTCAGGTAAAATTATTATTTTATGCATATTTTTTATAACTGGTTATTATAATAAAGTGCATTGTCTTTTGAGGAATAAACATTATTAATTCAGCTTTCGTTTTTTTCAGGGGTTTTCTCGGTGAATTTTCATGTTTAACTTCCTCTCTATTTTTCCATAGGTTATTCAAAAAATAAATATATTTAAAAAATAATTTATTAAAGATAAACATTATATATAATGTTTTTTTATTGTTAATAAACATACCGATTAAAATAAGCCAAAATATTCTAGTCGAGAGAGCTCGACTGGGTCATACCCTGCGCACAGCTGTTCAATATATTCATTAATTCAATTTTATTGAAAATCTTCCCCTTAAACGACCTTGCACATTCATTGGGGATTTCATATTTATAATAGGGTGCAGAGTACAACTTAATCGGACAATCAC
The DNA here is from genome assembly GCA_035043025.1 of Drosophila villosipedis. Classification (NCBI taxonomy): domain Eukaryota; kingdom Metazoa; phylum Arthropoda; class Insecta; order Diptera; family Drosophilidae; genus Drosophila; species Drosophila villosipedis. Next base: position 12,458,567 of record JAWNNF010000027.1, read on the forward strand.
AAAACTGAAATCAACTACTTGCGACTCACGCGTGCCTACAACCAAAAAGAAGTATTTATAGTCTTTTTTACAATATGGTAACTTTGCTAATAGTGGTTTATTCAATATGAAAATACGCTTTAGTTAAGCAAATCTGTGTTTATTCTTCGATCTAAATGAAATTTGTATAGTTGATCAATAATATGGCTGTTTATGTTATTTACAATTGTGTGTCTATTGCAAAGTCATATAAGAACTTTTATGCCACTGATATTTGAAGTCTCTGGCTCGTTCTTAAGGCCTCTGAGTTCACCTTGTTTATACAGACAGACAGAAGATCGGACAGACAGATGGCCGAGGCTAGATTGACTCAGCTGACTATGCTGCTCAATAAAACATATTCTTTATCATTTTGTAAATACCATTTTTATGGATTCTTAATGGATTCAGGGTATTAAAATAACACTTGCTGTTTCTATTGAAATTTGTTTTCATTTTTGTTTGCATCGGATTTTAATAACAAAACACACATCAAATAAAATTAAAAAGACAGCAATAAATACGTCACATTGGATTATTGGTATTAATATTAAAATAATACAAACAATCGAAGCAAGCCTTAAAAACGTTTAAATAAACGCGATTGAAGCGATAAGTTCAAATTCGAAACTTGTTTCAGAAGCCGCTCAAAAACCACAACATGTGGAAGATAGCTTCTGATACTGAGACTGACGTAGCTACTGACACTGAGCCAGGTGCTTCACAGACAGGTGGGTGGTTATAGCAGGATGTTGACGACTAAATATGCCAATAATCTTTATGTGCTAAGCATAACTTTTATTATTCATAAATAATCTCAATAATCTCAATACAAACAAAACCAAAAAAAAAAAAAAAAATGCGCGTGCGACATAAAAGACAGAAAGATGACAACAATGCCTAGCATAATCATAGATTATTAGATTTTAATCTTGATAGACGAAATTCGAGCGCTTGTTTGGCTGGTTTGAAATATGAAGCAAAAAAGAACAAACTAAAAAAAATCTCCAAATGAACCAGTTGAATTTCAGCTTTAATAATGAAAGTTAAAAATTTATTTACTTATATACATATAATACATGTTGGCCTTTTACACCATATTTTGTAGATGACAATGGAATTGTTATGGGCGAGTTTGGTTTTATCACGGCCGATGGAATTTATCATGTAACTGTGTATGCCACTGATGAGAATGGCAAGTTCCACATTGTATCTATGAAAAACTATCCATATGCGGGTCCCATCGCCAGTAAGTATTCAAATATACACAATACAATACATATACGGTGATCGCTTGTAATTGGGTTTGTTACCTCAAATTAATATGTTCTTAAGACAACCATAATTCTATCAAAAGCAGGAAATCAAACAGAAAGTGAAACTTTTAACCGAAATTCGATATTTATTGATTTCTTGACAGGAAATAAAATCTTTCTATTCGATTCGGTTTGATTTTCATTTCAAATACCATTTCATGTAACTTCATTCTGAAACTCAACATAAAAAGATAACAAGTAGAGTAACAAGTACAAATACAGCTGTAAGAAAATGTCTTTAAATGTGTCCTTAAGTTTAAGGAATATGTTGAATACATTTTTAAAAGTAGAAGACTCTTATAGAATAGGGAGAAAAAAATCCATAATTTGTTCATCGTTTTTAACGTATTTAAAAAGTTGTTAAGGAAATGAATAAAATAAACGAACAAAATAAAAGCATCACTTTGCAAATTACTAAAATATCAATTATGGAAATGAGAAATATACAAAAACTTCATTACTTATCACTTTCGACTATAATTTTACGTGTGCCCCACACAGAGTCGCAACCCGCAGCTGCAGTTGCAACAACGACACAGCGAACTAAAGCACCTCCAGCGTCACAGAGGCCCAGTTTTAATACTGCTGCCTGTTCGGGCTGTTTTCTGCATCAAAATCCACCGGAACCGCCGAAAGCACCATCATCCTCAGTGGCAGGCGGCGGCAATCGCAGTCCCAAAACTGAGATACGTCCGCTGTCGCTGTCGCTGCCGATCGCCCCCTCTGGGCTTGGTAAGTTGGTCAATGCCGGAAGCGGAAATAGGCTCACAGTTATACCCAACACACAAGCACAGACACTAACTAACAGCCAGATTTTTGACAATGTTGCGGCACTGCAAATAGCATCAATTGATCTGGCAAATCGGCCAGTCAATCAGGGCACACTTGCAACGGCATCGCCTCCAACTTTACCCGGAGCGATCGCAACTCCTGCCACTCCTGCAACAACAACTACTCCTGCTCCCGAGGAAAGTGAAATTGTAAAGAACGCAAAAGCGGTGGCCTTAGCTATTGAAATCGCTAAGGTTAATAGTCAGCTGCCAACGAGACCCACAGTTGCGCCCCCAACCACACCGCCAACCCCGACCACATTCAATCCCAATTTTGCAGCAACCAATTTGGAACAACAGACAAGGAGACCGCCAACATTTTCAGCTCCCATTCGACCCTTAACTTCAGAAGCTGCTCAGCGCATTAATGGCAATGTGGTGACCACAATGCAGGCAGTCACCTTTCCTGTAGCACAAGCCGTGGCAAGTGTAGTGAATCGCTTGCCGCAGGATAATGCGTTGACGCCCACGCCGCCGAGAAGGAATCGTATTACGGCTGCGTCGCCAAGTCAATTTCCTACATTGGTTTCTAGTGCACCACCCAATACTACACAGACAGACACACAAACAATATTACCAGCACACACACATATCGCAAGCCACACACAACCACTAAGTAAAATAACACATTAATCAATTTCATTTGGCTTAATTGCGTTTGATTAATTTGAATTTCTAACGTCGCAATTTGCAGTCGCTCAGCAAGGTCAACCACCATTCGTTAAGCCGAAACAACAACCCGGAACCAGCAGCTCACCCAGTTTCAAGCCATGTAAGTCGAGACACCCAACAAATCGTTCGTGTATATGCTAATTGATGTCGTTAAATATTCACAGCAGTTGGCAGCGCGGGGCAGCAGCCTGGATTTAACAGCTCACCCAGCTTTAAGCCATGTAAGTCAAGACACTTAATAATTCGTTAAACTCAACTAACAAACATTCACAGCAGCTGTGACAGCAATGAACAAGCAGCAGCCACAGGGCTCCCAACAATCAATAGGCAGCAGCAGCTTAGCTGGTTTCAAGCCAAGTAAGTCTAGACACCAATCAATTCGATAATCTTAAATTAATGCTAGAAACATGAACAGCAATTGGCAACGCCGGCGCCGGAGGGCTATCAACTTCATCGGGAAGTAATCCACAACAACAGCGACCAATCAGCGGCAGTTTACCAATACGTAAGCCAAGACACAAAGCAAATTCGTTAAGTTTAAGAGCAGCAAGCATTTCTCTTACAGAATCGAATACACCAACCAAAATAGGAGCAGCCGCAGGACTTACAGGCGATCTGTACAAATTCAAGTATCTCTTGGATTACAACGGGCATGAGGAGACCGGCGCTCGCAATGGCGATAAGCAAGGAAATTACTTTGCAATTAGCGACGATGCCATTGCGCATACTGTGGAGTATATTGCCAATGAGTTTGGCTTCCAGCCCCATATTACCTGGCGCAAACTGGAGGGCAATGAGGCCGCACTGCCCGATGAGAACACTCTGAAGCACTACGAGTTCAAGTGGTTTAATCAGGAATAATAATAATAAATGCTCTATAATAATAATTAGTAACTGCTGTAATTAAATCATAAATGAATGAATAATGAACGAGAAATGAGCTTTGTTCTTGTTTTTCTTCTTGTTCTTTTTGAATTGGGTTTGTTTTTTTTTTATTTTTTTGTTTGAAGGTATTTCACTTAAATTCAACTTAACTCTTAAGGGGGACACACAATGTGGGCGTGGTGGTTGTTATCTATTTTACTTAGTTATATATAATATATATATATATATATATTTATATATAATATTTGTTGTAAAGTTACATTCAGAATTTAAAAATTGTATACATTTAGATGTTGCATAAAGTTGCATACCTCAAATTACACACACATTTAAAAATTACATAAGTACATTTATAAGTATTCATAATTTTTTTAATATATTTTCTTCTTGTTTTTTTTTTTTTTTTTTGTAATATTAAACTTGCGCCTAAAATTTCTAAATATTTTTGTATACACACAGAAGTTTTGTTTTAGAGACTTCTATTAAGATTATTTGTTAGTTAATGTGTTTAATGTGTATTTATGTTGTTCTTTTAAAAATTATTCAAGAGTTTTAACTGTACAATCAACTATCACAGTCAACCATATCGAACTGATAAAGAAAACCAAAAGTTTTTCTATTTTATTAAAGTGCTGCAAAATTAAGTTCAAAAACAAAAGGAAAAAGTGAAAAAATTACAAAGTGCTCTAAGCGAAAGAGCTCGACTAGCAGATACCCTGTACCAGAGTATGATCGTAGTAAGGGGCAAGTTCTTAAAGCCTCTTGATGTCAACGCTGCACAAACGGACGGCATACCCGATGTTTCTAGTGGTTACAGGGTATATTTTATTCAAATTCAAATCAAATCAAGTGGAAAACTAAAGAACGCTTAGTAATATGCATTCTTAAATCTGTATATTAAATATATATATGTTATTATTTACAGTTCGCTGCCAACAAACACTAAAGAAGCGAAAACTATCGATGCTTATCGATATTTAAGTTAGGCGTATTATCTACGCTGTATTTGTTATTGAAGAAATACATAGAATGAATGAAGACATTTGCTTATCACTTTCTATTAACAAGTGGGGCAAGTGTGCTAACAACAATTCAAAGATCGAAATATACATACATATATAGTGTATACATATATATATATATATTGCAAGAGTAAAAGATTCTTACATCGATTTTTATACTTGAACAATTTGGGTAAATGTCGCAAATTGTTTCATGTATTTTTTTTTTTTTTTTGAAAACTATTTGCTGTTGTTCGATTCTCATATGTATATGGGTTTAGAGTTAAGAGTTCAACTTACGGCAACAACGATAACTAAAATATATATATATAAAGTAGTCTCACACACTCGCACACACACTCACAAGCACACACATACATATACAAGTTTCTGTTCTTGGAGTTTTTTTCTGGTTCTTTCGCTAAGATTAAAATCGAATACGCTTTGCAAAAAGGATACAGATTGGAATCGGACTTCTTTATGCTGCATTTTCTTATTTTTCTACTTTCTCTTCTTCTACTTTTCCTTCTTCTGCTTCATCTTGCTCTGGTGGTGGTTTCTTGTTAACAGTTTAGAGTAAAAACGTCGCCGCTTGCTCGCCCTGCTTCATGTCCAGATAATCGTAGAGGCTACGCTCCTGGCCACTGCTGGCCCCATAATTGCCAGCATGACCAGGAGCAGCGTATGCCAATCCACTGGAGTCCAGTCCGGAGTCGGCGGCGGGCGTGGCCACCGGTGGGGGCGGACCCGCACCCAGACTCAGACCGAACTTCTCCAAGTGGCATCATTTGAGCAGCGTTGGCAAACTGCTGTTCATCAAACGATTTCCGACCACAAGCGAGTTCAATGTTGAATTGCTGCCACCTACGCCCACGCCCACTCCAACGCCCATGCTCATGCCGTGGACACCGAGTCCAAAACCGGCGCTAGCATGTGATGGCGCCGTTGCCAGATTCTGGCTGAGACTCGCCTCCAGTGAAGCATTGCTCGATGCAAGATGCGATTGCGATCCATTTAAATTGCTATTGTTACTATTGTTGTTGGTGGTGCTGGTGCTGCTGCCGGTGCCGGTGGTGGTGTTGTTGTTGCTGCTAATGTTGTTGTTGTTGCTGCTGCTGCTGCTGCCGCTGGTTGTGCTGCCAAAGCCGCTCATCAGCCCAGCGCCGCTGCCAACGCCAACGCCAACGCTAACTGCGCTGCCTGCCGCACTGCTGACGCCGGCATTGCTCTCATATTATGATGGTCATGCGTAGTGCGGATAGGAGCTGAGGTGGGGCGCCACATGCGACGGCGTTACATGCCCCATCGAGTGCGGCTGATACAGATTCGTCGCCGGACTGCCCCAGTTGCCCCACGATGCTGCCGTTGGGAATATCGAAGCTGCAACAAATAAAAAAAATAAGAGGATCGCACTTTAAAATTAGCAAATGATTTCGATTTGAAGGTTTGCAGAAAAAGACAATATTCCCTTACACAAATTAAAACAAAAAATAATCTATTATATTTTTGAAGTTTCTCGAATTTTATAAGCAGGCTACATTATCAAATAAATCTTTCACTCAATTCTTGATTAATAATTTGATTTGCTGCTTACCTGATGACGATGTCATGCCATGATGTGGACTCATAAAGGAGCTGAGCTTGGCGCTGTGATGATATGGGGTCATAAAGAGGTCGCTCTGATACTTGTAGGTGGGATCACTGGCCGCCGGCTGTGTGGCAGCTGCGAGGCCCTGGAAATCGAATTTGTACGCATACCGTTTGCCATGCACCTTGGTCATGATATTCTTGTCATAGTAGTATCTATGGGGATAAGCCAGTTGGAAGACACTGTTACAAATGAGGGTTGCTTTTATGTGTATACGGTGGGAAAGTCAAACAAAAGACCGTGCTATAAATAATTACAAAATAATGCTCGCTTTATGCGTTTTAAGTTAATTTGCTGACATTAAGCGATTTTAGTGTTACGTCTTGCCAACACTTCTCCACCTCCCCCACCCCCACCCTAACGTCTCTGCCGCTTCCTACTCCTCTTACCACCCATCTAACTTGCCCTCAATCTGTGCCCTGCAATTAAATGGCAAACGCCTTGCTCAAACAGAAACAGAAACAGAAACAGAAATATTTGTGGCACAGGACAAAAACCAAATTGTTTGGGCAGACAGCCAGAAGTCAGCAGGCGGGCCTCCATCAGGCGAGGATTGGTCTGGAGGGGTGGCGAAGAGAGGGGAGTGGACAACCGTGACCAAGACAGACGACTATCTGACATTTTATTTGCTTGCACTAAACTACCCCACTTGGGCATTACAGAAAACACATTCAGTTTGCAGCATACAGCAGCAAAATCAAATAAAAAGAAACCCATTGGAAATAAATTTATTTACTCTATATCTATTACAAACGAATGGGACCGAATGGAATACTCTAATACCAGTGTTATATATAATCATTATCATCATTATTTATTTAAAATTGCGGAAAATATTAAATAAATCGAATATCTAAAAGACATCATGAGCCTTTAGAATTGATGTCTAAAAACAAGAAAAACTTAATTAAGACATGTAATAAACGCATATTGAGTATGTTTGATATCTAGATAAATCAAGAATATGCTTTCTAAGCCAGCTATAGATATAGTAATCCGATCCGACATAAATATTTACTATGTAGCAAAGGGACGGATATATGCCAAGTCTCAAAACTGAACTGAACTAAACACATATTTTCTTCTTTTAAAGATTACGTAATTATTATATTATTTCCTTTATATTATATGCTGGTCAGAATGAAGTTTTTTCAGCCAGCTTTAATGATTCAATTTGCACTTTAGTTACGCGTATTTCTTTCATTTTATTGAGCATATCGAATTTTTGATTCTGCGCTTTTGTTTGACTGCAGACAAAAACAGAAAAGTAAATTCATTTAAATTTTAATGCTTGAAGTATTTTTTATTTTATTTTATTGGTTGGAATTGGCCATAAATTATGCCAATTAATGGCAAAAATTAAAAAGGCCAACAACAAAAGACAAAAGCGATGCGAATTCTTTCTCACTCCTCTCTCTCTCTCTCTTTGTCTGTGTATATCCCTCTCTTTCTGTTGGGCAAACAATCAGAACCAATCAATGGCTGATGAAAGCACACAATCAAGCAAGGACAAACAGTAGCGGGACGAAAAAGGATTAAAGTAAAAGCCATTTAGCTATCTGTGTATTCGCGTGTGTGTGTGTGTGTGTGTGTGGACAACAAAAGGGCAGCTGGCTGTGAATAAACAAGGCAAATGAAGCATTAAAGCACTTGTCCTTGCTTGTCTCCGTGTGGCAAGGATCCACACATGGGGCAGCTCACTTTTAATTCACACCCAACACACATAATGTATGTGTGTAGCATACTTTACAGTGCTTCACATTTCTTAGCACACATGAAAGCAGAAACGACGTTCAATTGAGTGTGGCAAATAACAAAAAATGACAGCTCGACTACGAGATATCCTGTAAACACTTACTGATCATAATTTTTTGAGCATGAAAGCACATCTTGGTTAACAAAATCGGTGTTTCTGAACGGATCTTAACGAAACTTTTACAGTTGATCAACAATATGTCCGGGTATATTATATATTCTTTTTGAATAATAAGGTGAATTTCTAAAATTCAAGGCGATGTTTTTCTGAGTGCTCAACTTTAGTAAATCCTCCATTCCATTTCTAATGGGTTCAAGGGTATAAAAAGGATAACACACACAGGCAGACACATCGACGGACAGACAGATAGATAGGCAGGCCGGCTGGCAGGCAGTCATAGGACGTGTCGAGGCTTCCGCACATCATCATCATCATCAACACCAACAACAGCAACAGCAACAAAGGGCTTTCTTTGTTGCCGCTTATTCAACATTCTTTTTTACATTTATTTACATGTTGATTTTGAGCCTGTGTGTGTCAGTTTGTGTGTAGTGTGTGTGCTTGTGTCTCTTTGCAAATTGGCTGCCAGGGAATTCTTCCACTTGAATTGCCAGCTTCTCCTTCATTGGCACTCATTGGCCAATGCCTCGCCTGATTGCAATTGACAGCTTTTTTCGAGCAGATAGATAGAGAAAGAAAAGGGTTGAATTATCTTGAAAATGCTTTTGCTGCTGATGTTTGCTTAGCAAATTGACCGTTTTAGCAAATATTTAAATAGTTGTGCATATGTTTCTGGCAGCTAAACGCGTACAGCTAAACCGTTGAGCAGTTGTCCAGCCAGCACTTTTTGAGGGGGGTTAGATTAGCCCATTTAGCAATAACATTGCCAGCAATTCGATTGCACAGATTTCACGTTTATTGGGTTTAGTTCTCTGATTACATTTATGAGAGCAGAAAACAATTTCAGCTGAACGGACACGCCCACCTGCCAAGTTACATAAGCGTAGAACATGGAGCAATATCTGCCTGATTTCCTGAACTTGATTCTGTATCTTTTTTTCTTTGGTTTTTCCGTCGATAAATGCATGCTTATATTGTATTTTATTTTCAATCAATTTTCTGAGCATTTTGTGCGCATTTTGTGAGCGAATTGTCATCAAAGCGGCTAATCAGCAAACAAATCGAATTGAATCAATCGATAATGATTAGCACAAATTGCACACATGCCCACATTTATATATATAGATATATATAGGAGAGATTAATGCTCGTGCCCTTGACCAATTAGCTGGCACCAGAAAACCACCCCAATTAAATACAAATCTGTCAGCTGTCAAAAAAGAACAACAAATAGTAAGAAAAGAAAAAAACTAACCTTAAGGCGCGACTTAATTTGTCGTAATTCATATTCGGTTTGGATTTGCGTTCGCCCCAGCGACGGGCGACTTCGTCGGGATCCGTGAGCTTGAATTCGCCGTTGGTGCCCTCCCAGGTGATGCAGGCGGCATTGTTGGAGTCCGACAGCAGCTCGAGCAGGAACTGCCATAATTGTATCTGTCCAGAGCCTGCAAATAGAAAATATATATATAAATAAATATATATATATATAAATATATATATATATGCAAACTGAAATATTCGTAAATAATAGAAATATAAAAGCATTTTAATGCCACTGTTTTGCCTGCCTAAATGTCCGTCAAAAGAGCATATCCTTAAGGCAGGCTTGGAATTATGTAACTCTGACTGCTTTGGCTGGTTATGGCCCCAAACTAAGCATTTTGTGGCATGCAAAAGTGCCATAAAGCATTTCCGACACGCCAACAAAGACCAAGACGACGATGACGACGATGACCTCTTGACCGTGAGGGGCATCTGTGCTTGCTACTGGCTACTTGCCACTTTTTGGCACTATGTATTTACTCGATAAATTTACGGCAACACTCTTGTGGAGTTATAGGCGCAGACAACGGCATCGGAAATATAATTGCATTTAAGTGAAATGTAAGACAGATATCAGAACTACCATAGATACACCAGAGTTCAGAGGTAATTAACATAAGGATAAACAAAAATGAGATCGACTATTAACTTTAACAAGCACATGTCAAATACAAATACAAAGCTTCAATTAGTTAACAATAAATACAATTCTTGAATTCGCTGAACCATTTCAAAAATGCGCATCTTCAGTTGATCTTTGACTTGTGAGCAGCACAAATCAAGAATCAAATGTCGTCACGGTCATTATGCAATATATATGTATATATATAGATATAGGAAAATTCTTTGATTTTCTTTTGTGCGTGATAAAACATTTACAAAATTATTATTGCGCATTGTGCGAGGAATTCGGCACGCATTCAACGCAGACATCATAAATCGCTTAATCATTTGGCAATTAGGCCCAGCCCCAGGGACAAAGTCTCTCTATCTCTCTCGCTCTTCATCTCTGTCTCTCGCTCTCTCTCTCTCTCTCTCTCTCATACACAGACACAGCAAGTCAGACTGGAGTGGGTGAGTTTGGCTTACAGGGGATGAAAAACCCTGACAGACAGTCCTGGGAAGTTGAAGTTGAGCTTTCTTTCAGTGGTTGATGTTTGTTCATGTGTGAGAATGAATGTCATGAATATTGCGTTAATTGCAAATCATGGTCAAGAGAATGTGTTAAGTGCCAACACGACCATGATGACGATGATGACAGCAATGAATGATAACTCATCCAGTGGGTGTGTGTGCCTTGTGTGTGTGTTGTGTGTGCATCCAAAGGCGTGGCAAAACAATTGACACGCTATTAAGCCAAAACAATAGGCTAAGGTGTCCTTTTACAAGGACACGAACAGCTAATGGACATGAACTTAACATGCAGTCAAGTTTTTGTTAACTCAACTTATTTATGACGTATTCTATTCCAAGCTCCATGCAGATTTATATGGCAGTTGCCTATTTTTACCAAAAGTAAACTAATATATTTAAATTATTTATTTTTGCATTCCATATCAATTATGCATAGAGTTTGGAGAGTATTTAAACTTTTCTAATATATTTTTTACTATCGGGAAAAACACGCATTTTGTTATTTAACCAAATATAAAAATGTAATCATTCGAAAACTATCAGAAGATCGTGTTGAAATCCCTCGTATTTGTTTATCTAGGATAACGAAAATTTCTCTGAAATTGTGCTTAAACTGATTTTAATGATAATGCGTATCTTCAAATCGAGCAAACTCTTATTGCCTTTGGCATGCATTTTTAATGCATGACCAATTTAGCAACAAAAGGCGTTGAGTTTGCCATTAAAAAATGTTAATTTGATATACTATAAAAAGAACAGCGTCAAAAAAAAAAACAACTAATTAGCCCAAAGAGCTTTATTGCTTTGATATTCTGCCGACTGAGGCTGCAACTTTTTTATTTTTGTTTTTTTTTTTTTGTATTTAATTACAAACAAGTTTTGTGGTTGCAGGCAATTATGTCACGACTAAAAAACGCCTAGCCAGTTTTGAGTCTTGTTCTGTTTTTTTTTTTTTTTTTTTTTTGGGTTGGGTTGCATGCTCACGTTGCAACTGCATGCAAATGAGGCAAGCTGGCAAGGTGGCATGAGGCAAGAGTGCAGCTTGAGACCGGACTTGGCTAACAAAGCGGTTCCGTGTCCAAAGGAAGCCATAATTAATCAAAAACAGCATTTTTGCCACCCAAAAAGCGAAAGCGCAGCTCCCTCTGTATGTGTGTGCGTGTGTATGAGGGTGTGCGTGTGTGTGTGTGTGTGTGTGTGTGTGTGTGTGTGTTTGCCAGTGAGCTTTTGCGATTAACTTGAAGTTGAAGTCAAGCGTCCAACTTGGTAACTTGGGCTAAACTAAACACAGCACAGAAAGAGACAGTTACACAAAATACTGGAATAGAGACAGAGAGAGAGAGAAAGAGAGAGAGAGAGAGAAAGAGAGACAGGGAGCTTGGGATGGGGTTGGGGAAACGAGGAGAAACGGAGCTCGGTTCGTGTAAATGTCGCGCCGGAAAATGTTGGGCGTCTGGGTTTTTATGCTAATTCCGTTCAAACGCCATGTTTGGGCGCCGTTTCCAATGGGAGGAGCTGGCAGTGGGGAGTCTAGGTATGGTTTAAATGGGGGCGGGAATGGAGAGGGGGTAGTCAGCATTGGTCAACAATGGCGGCAAAGCTCATCCTGCCACAGGATCAATAAAAATTATTGATTTTATTCGGCAAACTTTCGTTGCCGGGGCATGGAGCAAGTTTCACTTCAATGTGGCCACATTTTTAGCTTGTGCCAATTGAAATTGAAACAATTTTGTAGCAAGGCAACTATTGCTTTTTATTACCTGAAGCCATATTAAATACGAAAATATGTAAAGTAAAGTGGATTTAACTATGTATATTCCTAGCCGATCTCAAAGGCTATAAGAGCTAAAGACTTCCAAATTTGAATCTTTATTTTATTGAGAAATACTCCTGTTATGCGACTATCGATCCAAATCGACTTCCGAGAGCAAAGAAATTCACAATTGGAAATATTTTGTATTCCAACTAATATATTAAATATACTCCGATAAATTATTGATCAACTATAAACATTTCATCAGCATTTTCATTGGGAACAAACGGCAATTCTTGTTATTTACAACTACAACTATTTTGAATTAATTATTTAACAGATAGTTTAGGATCTCAACTATAGAATTCTAACTTGTTTAACTTATTTGCACTTGATAGTATTATATAGACTATAGAAACATATATTATCTTTTTGTATCTTTTAGTCGTCCTCTCTTCAAAGAGACATTCTAATTTGATCAACTCAGTTAAGCTCAAGAAATATTTATCTGTTAATATTGTAGACTACTTAAATAAATGTTATATGTATACAAGTTAAAAGAGCAGTCCGAGTTCTCATCATATCATAAAGCAAGAAACGCATTTCTCATTGTATTTTTCAATCTTCGTTTTCGTAGATGGGAACATTTATGAGTTGTATGCGAACAATTAATCATATGCGATAAGTGCACACCTACTTTTAACCCTTTTCTAAAACGCGTGCACAGCTTTTTATTTTTGATATAATATTGTAAAGTCAGTTGCTTTTTTGTTTTTTGGGCGCGTGCTGAACTCTCGCTTAAAGTCAGAGAAAATAATTGCCTGGGCACGCCCACTTTTGGCAGGCGCTTTGCGCGCGAATCGTGGTAATAAATTTTCGAAAAAACACCTTTCGCATAAATTAGAAAAGCCCGTTTCAAAGGGTGTTCAACTTTTTTCTATTTTTTTTTTTTTTATTTTTATTTTTGCTCTCTGCATTCGCATGCAATGGGTTAATTTGTTAGGGTGCAGTCAGAGCCAGGACTCGAGGCGGTGGCGAATGACTAACTTCCAGCCGAATCTCGACCAGAAATGGATATGATAATGAAATGCAGCAGATACGAGAAAAGCGAGTCGGGCTGTGGTCGGGGGTTTCTATAATCGAGCTTAATCTAAGCACCTGTATCTTTATGCTTTTGTGATTTTTACACACTCACCTGAGCTGGCCAGTCTGCTGCTGGTGGCTCCGAACATTTGATATGGATCTAGAAAGAGACAGAGAGAGAGAGTGAGAGGGGGTGGCAAAGACATTAGTTTTTTTCGTATGCAAATGTTAATGAAGGACCTGCCAAAACGGAATACATTATATACACAAATATATATATATCATGAAGGGGAAGCAGAAGTAGAAATATACGTGAGCAAGTTGCGTTTCCGCTGTTGAAATGAAATGCATTACCAAAACTGCACTCACACATGCATGCTTATGAAGCAAATGTGGTTCATTTGCGCGCGATTGTCGAGCACACACTCACACACACACACACACACACTCGCACACACATAAGATTTCTAGCCGAATATCCATTTCACTTATTATCCGGCGCGCGTTTCCTGCATGCGGCAAAAAGCTTAGAGCAGCTCTGAGGCGCTGCGCCAGCAGCTAAAGGTTAACGGTAATCGCTCAGATGAAAAACATGAATATATATCATATATCTAGCATATATGCTACACTCGCAGTAAAACATATATTTCGTAGAGCTGAAGAAATCGCCGTAGAGTAAGACAACTCTTGATCTTTTTTCACTATTATTTTTAAATGCGAAATTTTCATAAATTTGTCATTTTCATTACTAATATTTAAAACTATTTATTTTCATTTGTATATATTATACTATTTTTACTTGTAACAAATTGAAGAAGACATCTCCGAATCCACAAAATATATATTCTTCATAGAAGAGCAAATATTTAAATGATATGCCATAGGCTAGAAGAGCTAGTCCAGGCATTCAATTACAGATAAATAATCTGATCCACTTTTGAGCATACTAATCAATTAGTGATATAAATCAGAGCTTTAAGTAACCTTATGTTTAACAATAAGTAAATTTGTTGCTGAATATAGAGTCAACTGTATCGCATTACTATATCATATAGCTGACAGAGAAACATAATAACAACATAATAATAATAATATAATATATAGTTCTCATTGGCGCAATCTTTGACACGTCTAGGGAAACAGTTATTTTTTCGAACTTTGTGAGACGCATTTTTCCAAGCGTATATTTTGCTGTGAGGCCTTATAGATATATGTATATATATATATATATACATATGTATATAAATGTAGCTGCCGCATCAGTGCGCATTGTTTTCTCTTGGCTAGCCATGGCTCCGGCTATTGTTCTCAATTTAATGCCCCGAATAAACAGGAGCGCCGGCAATCGCTCTGAGCTGGCACGCGTCTTATTCATTCACGGCCGTCAAATTTGACAGCAACAAAAAACAGAGAAACAAAATACAAAACACAAAAAAAAAAAAAAAAAAAATCAGAAAGCAAGCCAAGTTCTCGGCTTCGCGTCTGGGCAAGGCTCTAATTGAGAATCCTTTATGGTATTTCAATTGTTTCCATTACGCTTCAATTCGAATGCGACGAATACGAATGTGAATACGAATGTGAATGTGAATGCGAATGCGAATGTGAATACAAATGTGGCGCACTTTTGTTTCCATTACATTTGAAGTGGCGTATTTAAGGATTTGATTTGCGACAGTATTTTTCAGCGCGGGGTTTTTTAAAGCACACTCCGACTTTTGAGTGGTGGACGACTGCATTTGAATCATGAGTGGTGGTATTCGTTTCAATCCCCAGCCCGAAAAAAACTCGAGTGCCACTCTTGCAACGTGTGCACATTTCAATGACGCAAACTTTATTAGTGTTGGTAAACAGCAAACAGCGAGCAGGCAAAACTCTATTTATGTTTGGATTTGGGCTAAACAATGCGGCACACGTGAGCTGAAGCACCTTCTCTTAATATGCCTCTAATGGACGCAACAACATCAAACATCGAATGCCACTCAGCGTGTTTGTGTTCCTTTTTACCTAGCTACAAATACATTTTGATATATTACTCACCAGGTTGCCGTAGTTGTGTGTGCGGATCATGTTTGATGCTCAAGGCATTCGAGCTGTAGCCTAGAAGAGAAAAGAATACATTTTGAATACTTTTCGAATGGAAATCAAGTAAATATTAAATATATTTTTAACATGGTGGTCATTTCTACTTGAATAAGAGCTAAAGTGAAATTGAACAGCAAAAAAAGTCAAAACTTGATTTAAAAATCTGTTACGATCAGGCTGTATAGATTGTTCGAATATGATTAAAAGCTCTTTGGGGATTATGATAATAGTAATGATGAAAGGTTTGACGATGTTGACGATCTTATAGAGACTGCCGTGAAAACGAAGAGACTCGAGAACACATTCTGGCAGATACTCCGGAAATGAGCAGACTGAAACTAGCTCAACGCAGGGTTCTACATCCTGAATGCTAGTGAAATTATTGCAAAAAAGACACTGACTATAATAACAATAATATTGTTTCTTCTTGGGGGCAGGAAGGCACCTAACCAGACCAGAACCGTATTGTGGCATAGGGAGATACACTATGCGACTGGAACTTAGAAACGAGGAGAGGCAGAGACGGCAACACAGCTGGTCGGAGGCAGTAGGACTCCGACAAGCCAGATGTCTCCTAGGGGGTTATAATCTTGTACGATTTAAACAAATTATAACCATGGGAAAGAACAGCCTTAGGATATTCACAGGTCTATTGACAGGACACTGTAGACTAAGGAGTCACCTAGCAAAATTGGGTATATATAGTACCGACATCTGCAGGTTTTGTGAAAGAGAGGAGGAATCCTCCGCACATCCTGGCAGCATGTGTCGCCTTAACTAGAAGAAGAAGCAGCCTCCTAGGGGCGCACGTTTGAATTGCAAAGACATAGAAGACCTCAACACAACAAAGATCCTCGCATTCGTGCGTGAGTTGGGGCTGATGGAAGAGCTATAAGCTCAGAAGGGGGCACAATAGATCAAATAGGTCGCAGTGCAGCTTCCCCCAAATAATAATAATATTGTTTCTTAAACAAAATAGTTTTATGCTGTGCAAACTCAAATATGTATTCAGAAAGCTCGAAATCACTTCAGGCTCTTGGTCTAACCTTAAGCGGTTCTTAACTCGTTCAACTGACAGCAAATGCAACAACTTTCTATATAAGTAAATCCCTATTAAGGGATGCGATCCATTTGCTAATTGCCAGCTGACAAGTGTTGGATGGAGTAAATCTCATTCTGAGGCACTCAGGCGTAAAGTCAACGAGTTGGTTGTCTGTCTGCCATACTAAACACTTGTCCCTTTTAGTGCACAATCAAAGGCATCAAAAGACATCAAGTCAACCGCAGCACACCAAAAACATTATCATAGTTCTGTCATCAAAGCCAAATCAGAGCCTGAGGCGAACTGAGACTCTCACTGAGACTGAGTCGGAGACTGTGATATGAGCAATGCGGCAGGCTCTTTCATTTTAATGGAATATGATTGTATGGCAGCAAAACAATGCCGCGGGCAATTCAATTTAAAATGTGAGAGAGGAGAGAGAGAGAGAGAGAGAAGAAAGGGTGTCAAAAACGTTGAAAGTTGTGGCAAACTTCACGCTCCATACCAAATTAAAGCCGCAGGCAGCAGCCAAAGGACTCGACATGGGCCTCGGCTTCGGCTGAGTGGTTCTACACCACCCGCTGTTGTTTTCGTTGTCACTCATTGTGCACAGAGTATAAAAAATGCGATGAGGAGGAAGCCAGTGATAAAGTGGGCAGAGGGGAATAACTAGAGAGAGAGAGAGAGAGAGGGAGAGAGAGAGAACTTTTCTATATGACATTTTTTGGTTTTTAACGCTTTTGTGTGGCCACTCAACTGCGAAGAGCACAAAAGATGCCCGATTGCATTTTAAATGAGGTGGGGCGAGGCGAGGTGGGTGGGTGTTTTGATTGGGTGTGTAGTTAGGTGTTAAGCACAACTTTAGCTGGCAGCAAAAAACACATTCAGTCATGCTGAAATTGTCAGAGATTTTTGAAGAACCGATCGCAGAACTTGATGGGGTGTTTTTCTACACTCAACTTAAAGTTGATAATCGCCCTAAAATGAAAACAGCACTTAAAACTATAAAGTTTTTCTTGTTGCCATTTTTTCTTAAATTTATAAAGGCTTGCCGTAAGATAACAAATGCATTCCTAAAAAGTAGAAAGGCAGATCATAAATTTTAGAAATATCTTTTCTAAAATTCAGACTCAAGTAACCAAAATGCTAATATAAGAATTCTGCTCGACGATGTACAATAATAGAAAACAAGGCTTTGGAAATTAGACATACTATTTCTTTATTTTAGAAAAATCCAAGCTGACATTTAGAATTTCAAACTCTGTGTTTATGATAGACATTCACTATCTGAATAATTATAAAACCCTTGATGCCAAAGTATGTCGAATTTCTAAAATTCAGAGAGTTTTTTATTTGCTGAATGCTGAGTGCAACAACAATTAAGTGTTTTCCCAACAACTAGAACTAATGAGCAGGATACTCCTTCACAATTCAACAGCCCCTCAATGCATGTCTACACGCTTCATTGGACACCAACAAGGAATTGAAGGAAGCCCGTTCCAACTGATGTTGCCTGTCTGCTAACAGGACAACAACACGTGTAGGCAACACCTTTTCAATTTTACTTTTCCATTGATAGATTGAATGCCATTTGGCATGCTTCGGTGGGCATCCTTGCCCCTCTCCGCTTGTGTGTATGCTAATCAGTGTGTGCACAACATGTATTTGCATATTTATTTATTGGTTTTGCAAGTGATTTTTGTTTGCATTTGACTTGTGGTTAACAATTTTCATATTCATTTTTGGTGTAGCTGAAACTTTTTGAGCATATCTCTTTTGATTGGCCATCATTCAAACTTTTGCAAGTTGCAAAGTATTTTAAATATAATTTTTAGAGACATGCGCTATGAATCGCAAAGAGCTGCAAAATATGCTTTCAGAGCGGCATTATTCTCCCAACAGAAGGGACAAAATTCCTCAATAAAATGAAGCTGCACAAAAGTATTGAATCTCAGAGGTTCCACTACATAAAGAAAATATATTCCATTTACAAATACATCTAAAGTTAGCCGTATTATTGACTATCTTATATCTTGCCAACTTTTCTTTAACAACAAGGAGCAATAATCAGAGGGATATATGAGGAGATCCAAGATACTCAAACCAATGCATGAGATGCTTGATTCTGGCTGCTACATTATGAAATGAAACTATGAGCTAGTAAATTGACATCTTAGAATTAATTATTCCAATCAACTTCGTATTTTTGAAATCGTCAAAGAATCGATTTGAATCGTCCTAGAATAACTCTTTGAGGGAACAGCTTTCACATGAAAGTCGAGTCAGAATCGCGATTCCTGCTTTGAATGTGCTATTTATCTGGAGATCAAACTATGATGAAATGGTTTTTGAAAATCGGTTTAGTTATCGTACTGAATAGTTTACACCACTCCAAACAGAATCAACAGAATCACTTATTTCTTTTCTTTCCTTTCAACTTTGAATATATAATTAAGAAGTGACTCCAACCAAGTTTAAGGATCACTTCTTTCTTAAAATCATTTGAGCTTTGATGATTTTAATATACTTCATTTGGTAAACAACATTTTCAACTCACCCTGCGATTGTGCGGAGCTGTGGGAGCCCCACGACGATTTGTACGAGGAATCTGCAAGTAGAAAAATATCGAAATGTGAGAAGAATTCTATATGAAAAATAGATAAGCACACACATAAAAAAATAAATATAGCAAAGAGATGTTAGGAGGGAGAATAGAGTTGAGTTTTGAGCGTGTGAAATGTGATTTGAATATTACAATTCAGACTTATGCCTATTTATTTATTTACTTGGATTCCACGTGGGATTGCCAATGACCGCTGGTGGCCGGCTGGACTCACACATTGCCCACTCACCTGCGAAGAGCATTGAGAAGTTGCTAAAGCTGCCCGTGGAGCGTGACAAATAATCAGCGGACGACTTGATGTCGAGCATTGTGTCGGCAGCAGCGTCGGCAACCGCCGGACTTGAAACCGCCGGACTTAAAACCGCCGCTTTATATTAACTTGTTTTAAAAGCCGCCGCCTGTTTTTTTATTTTTTATTTTTTGTTACAGCAGAAGCTCACTCAATTATTGGTCGCGTCGGAAACTAATAAACGGTAGACAGACACACACACACACAGTTTATCGGGCAACTGGGCGCTGTTCCAATCCGTAAACCGTTTGAGAATTGCTTTAAAAAAGTCAGCGGCCGGAAAACGGAACGGGAAAAGTGACGATCGGAACCGGTTACCGTTTACCGGACACCTCCACTTCCGGTTACGGAGAGCTAACCAATGCACTTTGGACTACAACTGATTTATATGTGTCAATCTCTGGGTGTGCTGGTGCTGGTGTTGGTGTGTGTCTAAATCGCGTATACGCAGCGTAAATCACTTTCACAAACTGTGCAGCAGAGAATCAAAATGAAGTGTGACACCGGATTGCGTCCGATCTGTGGCACGGCAGCGTAACAATTGATTTCATTCCGTCGTCATCAAATCGCGCATATCCTGAACTGAGAGCTGACTTGCCCAGCAAACCCAGCAGGCGCAGCAAGACCAACTGGAATCCACCCAAGCAACCCACCCCCGCGGAGAAAGGGCGCAGGCTCGGCCCAGTGGCTGGGCGGGTGGTGGTGGTGCTGGTGGTGTTTTTTGGGGTGGTTGCGCTGCCTTGAGTGGGTGGTTTAATGCTGCCACTGCCACTGCTACTGCTGCTGTTGCTGCTTTTGTGTATCTATCTGTCTGGGACAGGCTGCTGCTGCTGGCTCTGTTTGACAACGACGTCGCTGCCGTTGTCCTTTATGCGCGCCAGGATATGCTTGGGTTTATAATCCACACACACACACACACACAGCTCAGCACAGCAAACCACCCCTTTTTCTGCCACTGCAGCACCAATCAGAGTTGAGTCAAGGTGTGGCCTAGCATTTCACACATACTCAATACACACACACAAACACACACACACACAACACACACACTCATTACACTCTCTCTCTCTCTCTCTCTCTTGCGCTATAAAAGCTCTTTTTGCAAATGGCTTTTGACAAACACAAAAATCACTTTTTGCTTTTAATTGAGAAAACTTGAAAGTGCCTTTAAATTGCAGTTTGATTTTGGAATATAAAAGGAATAAATAAATCTAAAACTCAACTCGTATAAATCTATAGTATTACTAACAAACTATATAGCTTTATACGCACTATCGATCATTTGTACACGCTTTACTCCCCCTCTCTCCCCCTCTCCCTCCCCCTCTCTCTCGCCCTCTCTCTTTCGCTCATTTTGTAGGAGTTTACCGTTTCCACTTGAAATCAAGCTGCAAAACTTTTCAGCTTGTAGGCAACACACTCTCTCTATCTCTATCTCTCTCTCGCTCTCGCTGGCACGCTTGTGTCTATTGCTACCTCGCTCGCTTAGGCACTCTCTCCTTGTTTGCGTTGCTGGCAACGTCAACAGCAGCAACAGCAGCAGCAGCAACTGAGAAGTGGCGCTGCCTTTTTAGTGGGTGACACACGAAGCAACAAGGACGGATGTATTATCCACTTCCTTTTTCCTTCCACCAAACACAAGGATATTACCGTTTCGTCGTTCGTTCGCCTACATATTTTAGCCAAGCTACACCCACAAAACGCCAACGCATCAGTGTGTGTGTATGCCTGTGTGTGTGTGTGTGTGTGTGTGTGTGTGTGTGTGTGTGTGTGTGTTGGTGTGTGAGTAGGTGGCTTCGACTTGTGGGGGGACTAGGGGTAAACACCTGAAAACAATGACTGTGAGATTGGAACGGGGTGTATGTCTATGTGTATGTGTGTGTGTGCGTGTCTCTGTGTGTGTTTGTTGTGTGTCTGTGTGTGTGTGTGTGTGTGTGTGTGTGTGATTGTGTTCAGTCATTCAAGCTGCTTGTTGTGCGCCTCAAATCGACAATAGTTGTTGCCCCGCTGATTGCAAAAAGGTTGGTCGTTAACGTCGCAGTCGCGGTCGCAGTCGCAGTCGCAGTCGACGTCGACGTCTGCGTCACTTTAGCTGCTCAAGTGCAACTTTTTGCCAGCTCTGCTGCAAGGCTATGCAAAATATTAGGTACACACACACACACCCACAAACTCGTTGCCCCTTTTTGTGTGGCTTAATTAATTTTTGAGATCATTGAAATTGTTTTTTGTTTTACATTTTGCCCAGCGCACAAAACTCATTTCAGACTTTTAGACTAATATAGCCGCTGGCTGTGTGCATGTGTCTGTGTGTGTGTCTGTGTGTGTGTCTGTGTGTGTGCGTGGCTGTGTGTGTGTGTTTCTCTTTTTGGGCATGAGGCGTCAACTTACAAATTGCAGCTGCTCACTCAAAGCGAAAGCTTTTTATACAACTATTTTTCTTCTTTTTTTGTTGTGCAGCTAAAAACAAATTTCGCTTTTCGCAAAAAGTTGCAAAACTCAAGGCAATATATGAGTTAGTATGTGTGTGTGTGTGTGTGTGTGATGCAATTGCTTTGCTTTGACAAGCAGTTATTTAATAAAAGTTATCTGGACGGAGCGACTTCTTCTTGAGTTTGACGGCAGCCATTTACCCAACTAAAATGCACCCACAGCCAGCAAGGGTCGCTCTATAAACTCTTTTGACACCTTTGCTGTCCATATTTTACTTATATTAGTCTGTAATCTATTTTTTAAGCTAGAATTTTTCAGATTTTAATATAGGATGAATCTGAAAGTCAAACCCGCCATTGCTTTTAAATATCAGATTAAAAGTGACTAAGTTATAGCAAATTAAGTCTACTTTTGAATGTCGGTTAAGTTTTAATAAAGTTATGGCTTTGGAAGGTTTTGAGCAGTCTCTAAATGCTATTTTGGGTTATATTTCTTAATCGATTATATTTTTTTTTTTTTAATTGTATTCTTAAAGTAAAGTTTAAACCATTCATAAAAATGGCTTCCATTTGAAAATCTGTTTAGTTTTGACATATATAAGAATAGATTGAGAAATAAATGGAGAAAACCCAACTTCTTACTTTATAAACGACCCGCTTAACTGCAATACATTTCTGTGTGTGTGTGTGAGTGTGTGTGTTTCAGTGTGTGTGTGTGTGAGTGTATGCGTGTAAGCCAGTGCTAATGGAATCTAAAATGGCTAAATAGCAATTTGCTGTTTCTTCGCAAAGGGCAAAGGCGTACTGCGGCGCAGGGGAAGCTGAAATGAAGTTAACTTGGCTAAAATGTTTGCCCCATTGCCTCGCTCGGCTTGCTCTCAATCTGCGGTGTGTGTGTGTGTGTGTGTGTGTGTGTGTGTGTGTGTGTGTGTGTGTAGGTTGAGTGTGTTGGGTGTGCAAAATTTTAGTTGGTATTTTAATTGCATTCATTATGTAATTAGATTTTCACGCTTGTGGCGAAACTTTAAATTAATTCCTTTTGTGCCACGGTTTCCGCCATTTTCCAAGCAACCCCCATTTCCGTTTTTTGAGGGGGATGTGAGGAGCTGGGGGGCGAAGCTATTTAAGCCGCGGTTTGTAAGTCGCCCAGCGAGCAACGCCTACAAAAAGCCAAACTGAATACTTTGAGCTGAAAAACTATAAATGCGTCATCCACAAAACTCATACCCCAAAACCAATTGTTGTTATTGTTGCCAGAGAAGTCAACGGAGCGTCAAGACAAACATAACACGAGAAAGAGAGAAAGTGGGTGGGGGGAGGGGAATGCGGGGGGTGTGTCAGACAGGGAGCATATTGTCTGGCTTGGGCAACCACCAACAACATTTGCGATTGTTAATAAGAAACGCAATCAACACTGCGATTTGTTTTCTCAAGCTCAATAAAGCAGTGCAGAGAGAGAGAGAGAGAGAGAGAGAGATAGACAGAGAGAATGAGAATGTTGCTAATATTACGCGCGCCTGTGTCTATGCAACAAAAACAAACTACAACAATAACAACAACAGGGACAACAGTGTCGCCCTCCTTGCGCACACACGTGGCCATTAATGACGTATGAATGATATAACACGCGACGGAGCAGGGGTAGGGTGCAGGGAGAGGCTGGGGGGTAAGGAGGGTAGACGACACGTGGCCAACTGGCCGACTGACTGGCCTGCCAGAGGCGAATGACAGGCGCCTGCTGCACTGCCTTGGACTTGGACATGGGACGTGGACTTGGACTTGCGACTTGGAGTGATTGCTCCTTTCTCAACACCCGTTGCGGCTCTTTAATATGTACTCGACCCCCACCTCTACTCTCTCCACACACCCACCCCCCTCCTGCCACCTTTTCTCTCAGATTGCTCATTTCGCCTGCAGCGATTTTTTTAATGCGAGCTGCGCTTTTTTTTCTTTTTTTTTTTTTTGTTGCTTGCGAAATATGCGTATTGGAATAATAGAAATTATAAGCAGCAGCAAAAAGGGGCGCGGCATACCATATAATAAGCAAAACTCATTTAGATTTTGGTTAAAAGAAAATTCGCGATTTTCTTCTTTAAAACATACTTTCCTTTTTATTTTGATTAGATCACAAATCCAACTGATTATTCCTATGGTATCTATATGTTCTAATATTATGCAGATCAAAATATATATAATTTATGTCCGGATATGTCTCTTTCAAAATTATAACACCCTCCACAATAGTATAATAAACTCTCAGAGTCTTAGAGTCTCTTAGAGACTGCAATTTTCTCTCCTTAAAAACACAATCTAATTGTTATTTAGATCTTAATGGGTCTTAGAAAAGGATATCTAACACGTTCTACCCTCTTATCTAAATAGCTTAGAACCCTTGACAATTTCGAAATGCGATGCATAATAACTTTGAATATTACAATACCCTCTCGAGTCAGACGAGGGCATTTAAATACAATGCATAATCGTATGAATGGTTCCAAGACTTTTACTTGCAACAATATATTGTTAATCAAAGGGGCGGCAACATCCATAAAGTGGCATAACATAAATAAGGCTAATTCAGAGCCTGCAATAATGGCTGAAACTTTTGCTCTTAGCTGAAAGTGAAAGATGCTTTCCATTGTTGGCAAAGGCATATGAGCAAATATTTTATAGAGTTCTGATTTTGTTACTACTCAAGTGTGGTCCGTCTACCCTGAATTAGTTAGACTATCTGATTTTTAAGTCTAGTAAATATTAAAGATTATCATTCAGTTTAAGTGTGATAAATTTATATAGATACTCAAGTCACTTTAAACTGCGACAATCATTTACTTGTATACATAATCAACTTATCAAATGATAAATATCAATTCAATCTTCCCACCATAGTTCACAGCAATTATTCTCAAGCACAACACGCATTAAAACAAAAACATCAAATAACCAAAAGTGAAAATTGTCATAAAAACAAATTACGAACAAGCCGAAAAAAAGCATATTGTTTGTGTCCTTTTTTTTTTGGGTGTCTATCTAAACAATGGGCGCTATAATTGCGCAATTGAAACTGCTGGGAAATGGAAATGAACAAGGAGGGGGAGGGAGTGTGGTGAAGGGTGAGTGGTGCGCGTGGTGCACGTGGTGCGTGTGGTGCGATTCACGACTCCGATTACCGTCGGTTAACTGAACATTTGACTTATGCCAAACAGCATTTTTTGAAAGCCAACATATTCACACGCCAAACGCTAACTGTGAACTGTAAACTCAAAGGGCCCGAAATTGACAACAAACAGCAAACAAACAATTAACAGACAAACTACGGAAGGTGCAAGGGGTTGAGGTTTGAAGTTGAGGTTCACGTGCCAGCAGCAGCAGCCATAAATTACGGCGTGGTTTGACTCGTCGTGCGACCCTCGACCCTCGCTCGACCTGTCAATTGGCCCGATTGACTTTTTGCGATTTGTTTTCCAACAGCGACTCTCACGCTCTCTCCCACTACTCTATCCTCCTCTCTCGAGCTGTCTCATCTCACGGTTGAGTTGTGTCACTTGAGATAATGCCAAAAACGAGCCCAGTTTGGCAATTGAACAGATTTTTTAATACACTGTGTATAACATCGGCTGTAAACAGGTGATAACAATATAAAGTTAAAACTTAAAAACTAAATATGTGTTTAAATATTGTTGAGAATTGTGAGAATTGACCATTTGCAGACACCAAAACTATGGCAGTTATAGACTTTCGTTGCATATTAGACAAAAGTGGTCAGATTCTTGGCTTCAAACTGGAAAATATGCAGTGGAATGGATTTGATTTTCTTCTTATCGAATGGGGTTGGTACAGTGGGTAAAAATAGTCATGAATCAACATATACCCTTCGCTGGCATTTATATTTTTTATTTGCATATTTCAGTGTATTTCTATTTATTTTCATGTGCAGAAGCTATGTAAAACAGTCTTACAAAGACAGACTTATTTATTGATGCTCTAATTTTATATAAAAAGATATATTTACTTATAGCTAATATGTTCAGTTATAATCTCAAAGCTTTATTTGTGGCAAGATTCAAACCAAGTTTCAGTTCTGTATACTTAAAACACAAAGTCAATATGCTCTTCGTCTGGCTGCTTGGATGAGAGTGTGTAAAAAAGAAGCAGCCGCAATCAAAAACTGCGACACAATAAATTGCTGAGGTCGAGAACTGGTCGAGAGCTGCTCGACTGGGGCGGTTGGAGGGGGTTGGGGGGGGTATTGGGGAAGGTTGCCTCATAAATTCAATTGACAACTAAATTGCAGTCGCTTTGGCCACCGGAGACGCTTCGACACGGCCACCTCCGGCTCTGGCTGCGCTCCGTTTCCGGCGTAGAGGTGCAAACGACAAAAACAACACCAAAAACACCAACAACAACAACAATAACAACAATAACAAGAAGCAGCAGAAGAGAGTTTATAGTCGTTGTTGTCGTTGTCGCCTCTAAACTTGCGCGTGATTTTTGATATTCCATGTCGGAAGCGGGTCATTTTCAGCGGCATAAATCACAATGCCCCGCAAACGGAAGCGACCTGTTGCAAGTACGTTCCCTCTCCCTTTCGCTCTCTCTCTCCCTCTCCTACTCTCCTACACTCTCTCTCTCTCTCTCTCTCTGTGTCTGTCTCTCCCTCTCCCTATCTCTACCTTTTTAGCATACTTTTTAATTGCTTGCAATAGTTTGCCATTACTTTTGGGCAAATTTGTTGCTGTTATCTCTTGCCCAAAAATCAATGCGAAACTAAATTAGCAACATTTTCCAGCTTGTTGCCGTCATCATCAACATTATCTGCGTCTTTTTCTTCTTCATTGGCAAAAAAGAGAGGGGCGGGGCAACTAACAATAACAACAATGAATTGATTTATGAGCAACTCGTGCACAAATCCCAGGGGGGATGTCCATAATGACGACGACTGGGAGTTAAGTGAACCGCGAAAAGGGCCATGAATAAAAATATTTGGACATCGACAGGAATCACACACACACACACATATATATATATATTTACATAGATGGCATGGGAAAAAGTTTGAACTTTTCTGAACCAGGCCAAGTCATTTTCTTATATATACATGTTTTCTACTTTTTATACCCTAAGCCCATTAAAAATTGCCATAATGGGTATCCTGAAGTTTCACAAATGTTACAGAAATGTGCCAAAAAAATGAAACCGGAAACATATGCATACATGCCATATTCACCAATGAATATATTATATCTTGGACTTGATCTTTAAATTTGATTTTGAGAATTGAAAAGTTGTCGTCTTTATACCTACTTCACTGTCCAGATGCGTTTATTCTTGATCAACAACATCAACAAGCTGAGCTAGAGTCTTAAAATGTTGACTATAACTTCGTCTGTCCCTTTCTGGTTATCGATATAAATCGATTTCCGATAGCAATAAAAGAAGCAAGTTCAAAGATTATTGTCTTCTAAGTGATAGAAAATGTATCCACGCATATCATTAACATATTTTCATATTGAACAAACTAAGCTCAGCTAATCTACTATTTCGTTAACAGCTGTTTCAGTTCGGGGTATATCCAAGTCGAGCACTCTCGACCCGAGCATTCTAACTTGGTTTTCTGTTAGCAGTTTGCTAAAAAAAAATGAAGTATTTAAGCATTTAAAAGATGAGCGCATAAATTGAAAGCAAAACGCGACAGCGCGCAAAGCTGGCAAAAAGGACGAGGCGAAAAAGGAAGAAGAAGCAGTAGAAGGAGACTGCTCCTGCTGTTGGCGCCAGTGTTGGCAAAGTGCGCCAGTTGGCAGTAGCAGCAGCAGCAGCAGCAGCAGCAGCAAAATTTTCAATTTATTTTCACAGCCTGAAACAATTACGGCAGAGCAGAAACGAAAAAAAAATTATATATATAACGAGAGTTAAGCGAGAAATACAAACTGTGCGCAAATGAAATCAGAAATTAAATTTGAAGTGAGCAAAACATACGGCGCAACAGAGGAATGGGGCTGGGAGTGGATTGTGTGGATGGAAGGGGAGATATGGTTACACAACATTGGGACCATGTGGACAATGTGGACAATGCGACAACGTGGCGCAGGTTTTTGTGGGCGTCGTGTGTGTGGGGGCGTGGCACAAGTTAAACACCCGCTGAGCTGCCTTTGGGGGTGGGTTGCCTTCAAATGCTCGCAGATTATGCGAGATTATGTTGGACACATTTCCATGTTGAGAAGCGTAGAGCGAAGAGATTCGAGCGATAAGCGAATGTCAAAATTTGACATTTAAAATTTGTAAATTATAATTAAATATTTAGGTAATGAAAGCCTTGCAATTGTTGCCGAGTGGAGACTATAATTTCAAGCTAACGATCTAAATTATATAATTATTATTCTTAATAAATAGTTGATGTGTCTATCAAAGATATTCATATCATATTAGAACGAAGAACTTTGCAGACTTTAACTGTGAAATATTTGTGGAAAATGTGGGATTCCTTTCGATAACCATTCTGTTCTAATGCTCAGCAAACATTGCTATCTGAATATATAATAAATATCCAAATCTACTATTTCTATTAGCTATGCCAATGATTCTTTGTTTAAGTTTTAGAAGTGGGAAGTAGAACGCTTAACTGCTGAGTTTGGTGCAGGTAACTTGGTAAACAGAAAAGTTCTTCATCTATAATTCCTATATAATATCCGATTCGGTAGGCCCAGTCGGTCTACATGGACTCGGTTAGTCGTCCTCATCAGGTATATATGTACCTTATCCTCCTTATCCTCCAGTAACCAATGAAAGTGTAACTCGATTAAGTCATAATCGAAATCAGCTCTTATCTGCAGCTCAGAAATTCATATCCAGTCAATAAATATTTAAATTAATTAATTCACATCTTGTTTACTTTTAATCTATGCCCAAAAATGCCACCGCTCAATTGGCCATGCCTCTCGAGTTGTTGCAACTCACTCACTCACCAGCTCGCACCAGCTACCCCTCTATTCCATACTTTAAAGACCACCCCCTTCCCTTACTCCTCACCCTATCCGACGCGTGCCCCTAATGCGCTTCACATAACATTTTGATCATTTTATGATCTGTCGATTAGCCTCATTGTTGTTTGGATTGAGACCAGAGAGACTGCCTGATGAGAGCTATCTGTCCAAGCAGGGGTTGCTTCCTCACTGGAGTGTGCACTGTCATTGTGTGTGAGAGAGTGTCTGAGTGTGTGAGCAACACGCTTAATAGGATTAGCGCTGAAGAGCACTTAAGAGTCAAATTATCAACGCTGCCTTCACAATTGTTTTGACTGTTGCGTTTTGTATGTTTACAGTAGCAAAAGCAGCAGCAACAGCAGCAAAGGACATCAACTACAGTCCACACTCCACATAAAGCCTAACGATTGTTTGCCAATTTTCCCACTGTAGCAGTGAGTGTCCTGCTGACAACGGGGGTGAGGTGCCGTAAAGTACCAGATTATGTGAACCAGTCTCAACTGAACTGAACTGAAAGAGGCATCAAAGTCAAGTAGTGCTTGCAATTGAGACATTAAAGCAGGTAGCTCAACTTGAATGTAGTATATTGATTGATATAGTCTATTTATCAACGGTAAATTATTTTAAAATCATAAATATATTAATTAATAAGCACCTTATCTAAGAAATCATAGAGCTGTCTTAAATTTGAATTTAAATTTGTTGTTAACACTTCATGTTTACAAATCCTTATACTCTAACAGAGAATATTGTATGTAATGCATTGAAGAAAAAGTCTCTGCTTCCAAATCAGATATATATAATTATATATTTATTTCTGATCAGCATGACGAGTCGAGTCTATATAGCCAAGTCCGTATATTCTCGCAGTTTTAAAGCTATCGATGAAACTTGGCATTTATCCATATATATTTAATATATGTGTGCCATTCTTTCATGATTTTGCACTTGCACAAGTAACACTGCCCTTATACACCCCAGTCAAAAATGAATCCAAATGAAATATAAGATCAAACTTCACCCAAAGTAAGCACAACTTAACTTAACTCTAGTGGTCTGTTTGCAGTCGCAGCAGCGCCCTCTGTTGTTGCGTGGACTGCAACTGGTTTTGTCACCGGGGTTGCTGTCCTGACTGAAAGCTGTCAAAGCTCAGCGGGCATTTGACAAATGTGTGCAAGACTTAAGAATGTTGGTGGTAAGAAAGTGTAGAAAGTGTGACTTACACAGTGCATTGCTGGCATTGTTGGCAACAGCTCCGTTGTGGCTGCTGCTGCTGGTGCTGCTGCTCTTGCCCCCAGTGCTGTGCCTGCCCAGCTCGCTGCTGGAAACAGACGCGGCGGTGGCGGAGGAGGACGAGGCAACGACAGCATGCGACGAGGATGTTGTGGCACAGTCCAGCGTTGATTTCTCTGCAACCAAGAGAAAAAACGGAAAAACAAACGGAATATTAATTGCAGCAGAAATTTGCACACTCAGCGCGACACGCTTCGCCATTCGGCATGGTCCCAGGACCTAAACTAAATGGGCCAAGTCATAAATCTCAAACATAGATAATTGTCAGCAACGGCGGCGGCAGCTTTCGGCATCAAAAACCTAACTGCCCCGTTTTTATTTATTACCCAAATTATGGTTGGTAGTTCGCTGCTGCCGCTGTTGCTGGTAACTGTGTGGAGTCCTTTAGCTAGTCGTGGTGCCGTCGTCCGAGACTGACACGCAACGCCGCTCAGCAGCCACCCTCCGGACAGAGCCTGTGAACCGCAAAGGATATAATCGCGAGGGTTGTCACTTCAGACAGCCGACCAGCAACCAGCAACCAACAACAACAACAACCAGCAACAACATCAACCGTAGCAATGTTTAATTGCCGTAAATCTTTGTTTGATGTAAACAACAATAAGCGCATCGTCAAATTCGCAACGCTACCAATTGAAATGTCAAATGGAGGAGAGATCATCATCATGTTGATATCCATGCACCATATCATATATGATATGGTCGCGGCACGAGTTGAGTGCCTGGGAACGTGACTGTGTCATAATTGAGGCTATGAGGACAGTCAAATATTATAATATAAAGGACGCAAAAGGCATGTTCCTTGCATAAGCTCAAAGCTTTATTGGTTCGCCGATAAAAATACAATTTTTTTTAGAATTTATGTGAATTTTTTAGCAATCTTTCTAATATGCATTCAGCATTTTGGCCTGCATAAAAATCAATGAAGGGTAAAAGATGGGAAGTGGTGCAAGAGAATGTAACTGACAGAATGAAGCCCATAAAGTATATATATTCCATAAAGTACATATATAGAAAAGCCGATTCTCCATATAAATCTAAATCTAAAATACACAATTCTAAACAAATAGCCTTCCAATTGACATCAAAATAAAACCTGATTATTTTAGTGTACAACTAAATTTCATTAAATGGATGTGAAATTCAAGAGCAAAGAGGTCAAATACAGCTGGATTCAGATTGTCTCCTATTCGGAACTATCTCAAACTTGCATTTAGTATATTTTAAAAACTAGATTGTTTTTCCATTTCGTGGAAATCTTTGCTGTGCTGTTAGTAATGACGGTATTTTCCGTACAATCACAGTATATGCGCACATAGTCCTTGCTGAAGAAGTGTAATTATCTTTTGTGAGCCAAAGGCTTTTGAGCAAAAAAAAATAATGAGTTACGCATGACAAAGTCCTTTTATGCGACAGCAGCAGAGCAGAAGAAGGCAGCAGAAAAAGAAGCAAAAGAAGCAAAACTCATAAAGAGCGAGAAGAAAGAGAAGCAGCTCAAAACGATTCATTTCATATATTTGCTTGAGCGCGTTCAAGCTGTGTGTTGTAGTCAGTTGTTTTGGAAAGAGCAAGTGGAGCAGCCATTTGAGCAAAAAGGACTCGTCTGCTTGCTTGTCATATTGAATTCCGGCTTAACAAAACCGACAATTGCCGTACTCAAACTCGATTGAAAACTGAAAACAAGCCAAGGAAAAGGAATATGTTCCTTTATATATATATATATATATATATAGATAGGACACAACCAGCACGGAGGCGGCATAACAAATTCTCGCCAGGCACGCGATGGATATTCTTTGGACATTGCATTTTTGATGTTTATATCAAGAGACCTCCCTGCCCCCTTTCTCCCGACTCCCTCCTGGCCGCATTATAAGCCACATCCGTTGTGCCGGCTTAAATTGATAAATACTAAAAGAAAAACACAAAAAAAAATAAAATAAAATAAAACAAATATGAGAGACAAGGACCCCAAGGACCTTGACGTTTACATGGATAATTCAATTTAGGTTTTTATAATTTTTTTCGCTTTTTTTTGGCTACAACAACAAAAATTATGTACATGACGCTTGCTGACCATGGTTCGCTTTTTGCCGCTGTTTTGGCCCATAAAATTGTGGCTAACATTTTCGGCGTTCGGTTAGTGGTTGCGTGGGTGGTGCTGGTGGTGTGGGTGGCTGGTCAGCATATGCTGTTTGGATGTGTTTAAATAAATACGCGAAACTTGCCACTTTTTGTAAAAGAGCCAATTGTTTGTTGTTTTTTTTTTTTTTGCTTTTTTTCGGTGGTTTGTAGCTTTGCTTTTGACCGGAAGCGCAGGATTTGTTTTTCCGCCATTTCGCTGACATTTGGTGGCAGAACCACAGCGAGAAGGTCAGTGGGTTGCGACTAAGCAAATAGAAAAAAAACCGAGTAACATTGCCGAAAACAAGCTGCTAAAATGTCATTTGGCAGAGGGAGTATTTCTATATCATATGTTTAAATATATATGTTTTATTCCTGGAAACAATGCCAAAATCTCTTTAGAGTGAAAGGTTTCTTTTCAGATTTCTGACTACAAAACTGAAACGAGTTGAATACTGGTCTAATTTCTAGAAGTAGGCGAGAAAGGGAAGGGAAAACACACAACTGAGAATCAAGTTTGACAGAGAAACCAGGTTCCAGACAAGCCAAATGTCTTTTAGGCATATATAATCGAAAAAAAACGATTGAAGCCAGAAATATCCAAATGAAAGAAATGATAAGTTAATATGGGATATGAGTTAACTCGAGTAGAAGATACTCATTATCATAAGAGGAAGATCAAACACAATTTCAGAGATTTATACAAACACATTGAGGTATTATCCAGACTGGCTAGAAGTTTGGTAGACTTTATATATTTTCTTGTTGATGGAAAAGCGAAGAATACTCAGCTATGTCTTGCAAACAAAACCATTATGGACAAAGAAGTCACCTAACTAAACTTGGTATAACCACTAGCAGAATATCACGATTTTGCGACAATGAGAAGCAATCATCAAAGAACATCAAAACTATAAAAGATGAAGCATTCTAGAGGATCATATTGTCAATACGAAAGACACATAAGCTCTCAAGCTGGCAAAGATTCTGGTATTCGTTGTTGGAAGAGCAAAATGAGCATAAGAACTAAACGCAACTCAATAATAACAAATCACCAGAAAGAAATTCGAACTGAATTTCAAAAATTCGCCAAACTTTGAACTCTTTCAGCTTTTTAGCTTTAATATATATATATATTCCTGGTCCTACCTGTTCGAACTTTGTGCTCCACATGCGCGACGGCTGTGGATCCGGAATGTGAAGCTGGCACTGAGGGCGAGCTGACCGCATCCAAGGAGGAGACTGGCAGCTGGACGGCGCTGGACGTGATCACACCGTGTTGCGTGGCCACCGGTGAGCAGCCTGATGGCGGCTGCAATGTGTCCAAGCGATGCCGTTGCACGCCTGCGCTGCTGCTGCTCACCGTGTTGTAGTTGAGTACGCCCACGCCCACGCCCACTCCCACACCCACTCCAACGCCCACGCCTCCGCCCGCATTGTGTGTCAGGCCGAGACAATTGCCGGCTCCACTTCCATTCTGCATGGCGGGCAGTGTGTCCAGCGAGTCTGTCAGCCGCTGACTGGAGTAGATATCGCTGTGGAATAAAAGTGAATATGGATGAATATAAGTATATATAAATATATAATGATATGGAAAGTATAAAACCCGAACTCCAATCTGATGTTGTTTTTTGTTCCCACCTGAAGGCGCTGCTGGCGCCAAAGAAACTGCTGCGATCCTGGAGCGCTGCTTTGGCCTTTTCGACGCTCTGTTTGAGCTGCTCAAACGTGGACTGATGGAAGCGATAGGATGTCCAGTCGGGCGAGCATTGGCCCAGTGTCAGGCAGTCCTCCGTCTTCACTTGGGCCAGCGTTGGCGGGGACACCCGCTTCAAGTCCAGCGCCGTTTGATACGAACACGAATTCTCATACATGGCGCGACCTTCCGAACCGTCAACGGCTACGTGTTGGTTAAGCAATGGATTCCACTTGACTCTGGGTGTGAAAAAGGGTTGTGAGGGTCAGCAGTGCTTACTTTTAGTAAACACAATATGCGAGTAAAGTGAGGAAGCTTCAAGAGAGCTGACTGTAATAATTCTTATATGCTTAGTAAACACAATATTTGATAGACAACAACTTAAGAAAATACAAGTATATAAAAATGTCTTTAAAAGGAGGGGAAAAATATTAATCTCTAAATGACTAGTCGAGTTTTTCAGCTAAGAAAAAGTTCTAACGGGACGCCTACTTTTACTTCAGCTTAATAACTGAAATTTCTTTTGATATGTATTCATGATCAGCATCAAAAGTCTAGGCCATTTAGTCATATTCATCTGTATCTGTAACTATTTCTTATATATAACATACGCAGAGCAAGTTTACTTAATTAAATCGACAACTGTCCTCAATTCGTGATTATCGATTTAAGTCGATATTCGACAACAATCAAAGAGACAATTGTACAGAATTTGTCTTTCAATATATATATATATATATTATATCCAGGCATATTATTGAGCAAGTGTACTTTATTTAGATTTAGACAGTAGAGAGAGGGATTTTTGAGGAAAAGTTCAATTCTAGCTAAACTTAGATTTGCCTACTTTCGACTATTATGGAATTTATAACGATACTCGTTTGCTTTAACGCTTGCCTGGAGTGTCCAAGTATTTAAGTGCGAGTTATAAAAGGCATAAATCATAAACAAGAATAGCCCACAATTAATGACGGCAATTTTAAAATGTACTGTTTCTGTTGCAAATAGCGGTGCAAATAGCTGCACTTGCAACACTATTCGTAGCTGCTGGCAAACATAATTAGTAGTAGTTGAAATAAGGACTCAATAGGGACATGCATAATTATCTCTGTTCTGGTTATTTATGGTGCTACTCTGGCCTGTGGCAAACGCTGCGTATGAGCGTTATGCGTGGGCGGCAGCCATTTGAGCGTGCATTTCTAATGGCCACCAAGTAGCTATTGTTTATTCTGTATGCGTGTGTATCCTTATATACATATATATATATATCTGTGTGTGTGTGTGTGTGAGTGTGCTGCATGCCATGCAAATTTTTGCACACTGCCTTCATCGGAAGTTGCTGGATTTTGATTTATGCCAACGAAATTTATGCCATGACAACAACACTCGCTTCACTCTACACTCAGAGAAAAAGAGATAGAGCAGCAATTTGGAAAGTGCAAAAATTTGTTGAAGTTTAAGCCAAGGTTATAATTTTTCAATTATCAAGGAGAAATTGTTTTACAAAAGTTGCAAAAATATTTTATACTGTTTTGTATTTAAGCTTGTAAAGTATTGAAGAGGATGTCTATGAACCTGTGAGGTAGATATATATATATATATATATATATATATATGTTCCTGATCAGCATAGAACTGAATTTTTGTAGCCAAGTTTCCATGCCAGCGATACAGATCAAACCACTATATCATATAGCTGCCAGAGGATCAATCGTTCATTAGATGAGTCTTCAGAAACTGTTTTGCATACCAGGTTATCCTAATCAAACTTAGCAGTTATGCTTTTCTATGATCCTTATATTTTGACACAAAATCATAAACATCAGATGATTAAATCTTATAGTTTCCATAGTTTTTTATAGCAACAGCTTTGCTTCAGTCTGCAATAGTATTTGTTTCTAGTTATTTTCATTTCAAACTAGAAAGAATAGCCGCTAAATTGTAATAAATTTTAATTTGATAAATATTTGTCACTAGAAAAAGGCAAACTTGTCGCCTCCCAAAACAAGTTCGTCTAAAACAATTGTTTTGTTTTTTACCATTTGCTAAAACATGTTGCTGAGTGTAGCATTAAATTGCTGACGCACTTTCTAGCAGCTTTAAAACTTGATATCGCAACAAGAGCTACATTTGCTTATCAGTCGAGTTGCATCTAGAGAGACAGAGAGAGAGAGAGTAAGACAGAGAGAGAGAGAGAGTGAGAGAGAGAAAGAGAGAGCATTATGATGAGATGGACTGACATTACAAACGGCCTGCACACGCCTTATTTATTATTATTTATCATTGTGTTAACGTTGCACGCAAATTGCGAGCGTGGACCAAACCGGCTGGCAGGCAGAAGGACATAAGGACACCAGGACACAAGCCGAAGCAGCCATTTTGAAGCTATCGCATTTGAGTTGAGCGCGCGCACACCGGAAATACGCGCCAGGATGTGCCAGGATGCTTCGGCTTCGACTATGCCTGCCTCAGAGTGCGACGCGTGCCTCTGCCTCTGCCTCTGTTGAATATGCGTACACACATAAAATATAATAAAAAGAAAAAACAAGATTGGCAAAGTGTGCTGCTGCCAATATTATGCATATATATAACATATATATACTTGTAGTTCTCGGCTAACTGGCTAATGACATAATGCCCGAGCAGAGCTTTTAATTAACAGGATGAGCATGATGCTGACGCTGACGATGTGGATGAGGTGGTGGATGAGGTGGTGGATAAGGGGACACACGCGCCACGTCACTTTAATGGTTTGTAAGATTTACCTATCAGCTTCTCTTCGGGGAAGGGGGCGTGGCCATTTCACACGCAGTTGAATTTATGATATCTGCTGATGTGATTTTGATACCAGCACCAAAAAACGGCGCTTGCAGAAATCTTTCTTTCTATTGTGTGCCTTAATATTTAAGTGGGTAACTAACCTAGAGCTAATCTTGTGCTTACATAAAGATAATTGTCGATATTTGGGTTATTGCTATTGGAGGAATTGAAAATATATCTTTATATGTGTATATACCTCATGAGA
Organism: Drosophila villosipedis; assembly: GCA_035043025.1. NCBI lineage: Eukaryota > Metazoa > Arthropoda > Insecta > Diptera > Drosophilidae > Drosophila > Drosophila villosipedis. The sequence continues at coordinate 12,495,689 of JAWNNF010000027.1, forward strand.
TCGGAGCTGCTTCTTTTATGCTACCTTTGTACCAGTGACCGTAACTTTGTCAAAACTGATCCGATTTGCAAAAACCAAACCTTTCTGAACATGGTTTGACCTCTAGTTTCAAACTACATTTAAAGTGGAAAACGCGTTTCGGCCTCGAAATACATGCTAAACATTAAATCCTCAAGAAGTGCTGCTAGTCGAGATTTTCCAGACCCATAACTTTGTCGAAACTGAACCGATTTTTAAATACAATTGGTATTATATTGGTATCAATATATAATTTATATATACATAAACGAATGTAAATCTGGAATCGAACTTTCGATTTTCTTTGAACTGAAGCCTAAAATAACTAAGCAGATATGATTTTTATTGAAGTAAACTCTCAAGGCTTCTCATTCATTTTTTTACAAATGTTTGTCGACTAATTAAATTTATACTAAACAATTGTTAACTAATAAACCATATTGTATAAACCATAATTAGTCTTCAGGATAAGATTTCATTAATAGTGTTCCGTTGTCAAATGCTTTTTAGCTCACCTCAGGATTATGCTGGTTTCTGTGTTTGAGCTTATCCAAAAAGTGTCAAGTTCAACTTAACTTAAAACAATCTCACTTTGAATATCTTTTTGCTGATAGTTGCACTCGACACACACTCATCACTTAATAATAACTATTTCTCAAGTGCGTTGCTTTTACGGCATGTTGTGCTTTATTTTTGTTTTTTGTTTTTGCCGTTGCAATTGGCGAACCGGAAATGAAATTATTGTTCAAAATGGCGTCGGATGTGCGGCAAGTGAAGGTGGGGTTGAGGGGGCCGTTGAGGCAACCACGACGACTACGCGCGATGCAAATTGTTTGTTTAGTTTGTTGCTGTTGCTGTTGTTGCAGTTGCTGTTGCTGTTGCAATGGTTGTTGCTGCAACGGATATGCAAGTAAATTTGTCAGTGGCAAACGAAACGCCGACGGTGGCAGCAAGGACAACGCGTCCTTTGAACATGTTCACGTTGCGCGCCAAACAAAATCAAAAGTAAAAATTTCAATAATTTCCGCACACAACAAAAACACACTCGCTCTGTGTGTGTGTGTGTGTGTGTGTGTGTGTATGTGTGTGTGATGTGTGGCACGCCTACTTTGCCATTTGGCAAGCAACAAGCGTATTTGTCCAAGTTTTGTTTTTTTATGTTTAATTTATTTTTTGTTGCGTTGCGCCTCAGTTGCCCCGCTGGCTGGCCCAGTTTGGTCAGCGGCTGTTTCCTGTGGCTGGGTGTCAACGTGTGTGGCCGACGAATCTTAACCGCAAAAGCGCCGTTATTATAGCTGCTGCTGCTCCGCGACGTGTCGTAACGGTAACGCGCACTCCAAGTTAATGTGTATGTCCTGCAGCCAGCTGCCTAGTCCCTTAGTCCTTTAGTCTGCACCACAAATCATCTGCTGCGCGCGCTCTCAAGATGGCGACGAGCAGCAGCAGCAGCACCAGCAATACTCCTCCCACATTTTGGCGCTGTAATCAGCCGGGCATATCACAAGGATGCAGCAGCTCCCCACCGCCAACCCCCATATACAAAAAATAAGCAACCCTTGTGCGCAAGCGCGCTCCTTCCTCTGTGTGTGTTGGGCTCATTCATTTATCTGGCATTGAGGGCGGAGCTATCTCGTATCATCAGACTGTCACACTGGCTGTCTGCTTGCTCTACGTTCTTGGGCAGCACTGTGTGGCTGGGTGTGTGTGTATATGTGTGTGTGTGTGTGTGGCATCATTAGTCCAAGTAAAAAGACCCCATTTTGGGCGGAAGTGCGTATGAGCAATATTTTAACAATGGCGTTTAAAACAGTAAAAGAGCCAAGCACACACATACAGAGTCGCTTATCTGTGTGTGGCCCTGTATGTGTGTGTGTGCGGGCCATTAGGCGCTTAGTTTGAAGCCAACTCGCATCATTTGCGGCTACGCTCTGCCTACTTTAAGGCAGCCTTTGCCACATAAAATGGGTAGCTAAGAAATAGCCTCGGCGGGAGATAAGCGCACACATAATATCTTTTTAATTTTTATAAAGGATATAATTAACATGCGAGTGTGTGTGTGTGTATGTATGTGTGTGAGTGACTGACAGAGTGTGTGTGGTGTGTTGAACAGTAAAAAGTTGGTGAATATACATGAAGAACAAATGTAATTAAAAGAACTGAAACTTTAGAAACGAAATCTTTTGTCACAATTTAAGAATGGTTTTTAAAGTTAGCAAGTTTTCAAACTGCAGCTCAATTTTGGCTGTTTTTATTATGAACATTACATATAATATATTATACTATATATTATTATGAAATGTTTATGCAAGTAAACAAAAAATGTACTACTGTTCACACAAAATTTAACTAAAATTTTTATTGTGGCCAAAACTGGAAACTTACTTCCAACCATTCAAAATGGCAAATTGGTATACGGAAGTTGTACAAAAGTATCTAATCATTTATATATATGACCACATAAAGTACGTATATTCTTAATCTGTTTGAACAACCCGATCTCAGACTATAAAAGCTAGAATCGTTCAGACTTTAGCGCCACTTAACGTGCCCAATAACAAGTTTGTCTCGTAGATAATGTTGGCTTATCTTTAAACAACAATTCCGAAGTTAGAAGACTATATTTTGCTGTTTGCTTGTCTGTTTGTCTGGCACTTGACATTTTGTATAAATACTCTTTAAATTTTGGAGTCCGCGAGATCGATCGATGATATTAATCATCTCTCATGATTTTAACCACCTGTTATCAGCTGCATCACTGGTAACAGATTATTCCGCAGTGAATACTAAATAAGTGAATAATCATCTTTGATTTGGTGTTTTTTTTTTAAATCGCTTTTCGGATAATTAAAAAACATGACGCATTCTGCAAAACGTAAAACATATATCTATATATATCTCTATACATATTCATATATATTTTGCAGGCAATTTGTGAATTTGGTTCCAGAAAAGTGACAGAACACAAAGTTTTGTTAAATAACCACCTTGGGTCCTCAGCATCATTCCAATGATGCTCTGAACACTGGATGATGTTAAAATGACATTTACACTTAAATGAGTAGTTTGACTTTGGCTTGCCAAGCTCAGCAAATACATGAATCGTTTAATTAGACAAGATTAAGTAGTTTTACATTAACCTATGCGTTGAATTCCTGTACTTTATATACCAAAATGAATTCATGCATGTCATTAAAATGTCATAAGACCATTAATAAAAGTTTTTTTAATAAACATCGTCATTATTTGAAACTAGTTCTGATTGCCAGATATGTAAATAGACCGGTCGAAATCCAGTCTCTGGTATAAATAGCTGCCACTCACTTTAATTAAAACTCCATAACGTGATAGCACCTCGACCAATTCGGTAGCAAGTTGTGTTCGTCAAAGACTTGAAAGTATAAATTCTTAAAAATGCAGCTCATAAATATTTGTGTATTTCTGATGTGCACCTTTGGGTTTGTTCACGTGCTGAATGCTCAACGCTATGGCTATAATCCTAATTATTATCATACGAGCAACGTTGGACGCTTTGGAGGCAATTTTTTTGGGTAAACAATGAAACTCATGTTTAAATAAATGAATATATAATAATACTAAATGTATACAACCTCTGTTTGCAGTGAGGGTGTTCTGAGACCAGGCAGCAGTACAGGCGAAGGCATCTTTTCCGCGCAAGATGCGCCCAGATCATCAGCACCCCACACTGATAGTAGATATGGTTAAAAATCGCCAAAATACCATTAAAATAATTCCAATTTAATCGAAAGCTAAAAAGGGCAAACAGAAAAGGCGTTAGTCTGGACACAAACCCGAAAGCTTTTACAAAAGGGACACACACACACATACATATACACACATACATATACACACATACACATGCATTTATATAAAATATAAAACTTTAGTTTAATTTAAAATAAAACTCATACATTTTCATGTTATCGCCTAAGTTGTATATATGATACAAATGACAAAAATATATATATAGTAGCAGTAGTAGTCTGGTAAGTTTTCGCACTTGTTCTGCTTGCCAATATTAAATTAATTACAACATTAAAGTATAAAGATGTTTCATGATGAGCTTGTGTTTTTGTGAGTATAAAAAAGAGGGGAAGGTTTTACAGTGTTTTGTTTTTTTGTTTTTTACAGCTTATTGTGCAACCAATGCCACAAATCCTAGGGGCTTCTCAAGCAACTCTAAATACGACCCCTGCTGCTCGACTTGACTTCAAATAGTTTACGCACAAAATATACCTGCCAAACGGAGAGAGATTATTATTTAAGAAATGAAGAGTTTTAAATAGTATAGGCTAGTTTAAGCCTCGCCCACCTGTATGGAGCATGTGATCAGAATGATGCCAATTTGGCTAAGCGAGAACAATTGTATATACGAATTGTTATCCTGGAGCAGGGCAAAATCTCTCGATTCGCGATGCCTGCTGTGAGCCTGGTATCCAAGCATATCGTTGATATTACGCTCCACGGTGCCAATGGCGGCTGTGAAATTCTGCATATTCAGCTGCAGCTCCTCAATCTCCTTGGCATATTTGTCCCACGCATCATATTTGACCACCGTGATATAAATATTAACCAATTTGCTGGCAAATCGCGAGAACTGATTGTCAATGCAAACGGAATAATAACCGCCCGGCGAGACCTGATCTGTGTAGTCAGCGGTAGCCTGCCATTGATATGGTTTCACAACATCGCCAGCCGGATTACGTACGGCAAAGCCAGCCATGCCATCGCCACCACGCACCACCTAGCCCAAAGGAGCATGGAAATAATGATTTTAAAAAATATATTCCGGAGTCGGTTTTTAAAATTCGTAGACTTACACTGAAGGATACGTAGAAGGTGGCACCTGCCTGCACATATTGATGATAGCAGTCCTCCTTGCCGGCGTCAATGTGCACCTGATTTTTTTTACAACAATAACAAAAGAAAAGTAAACGTGTGCCACTCAAATATTGTTGTTGTTTATTTGTATTTGTATTTTTCACACATTTCGTGTTATTACCTTATAATCCATGGCTACTGCTGGTAAATTCTCGTACCATGGCTGTTGTGCTTCCTGTGCGTTATTTGTCCTGATGAGCACACAAAGAGATATTAGCGCAAGGCTCAAAAATGCATTAAGTCTCAACCGCTGCCACGTCAATCCCATTTTGATTTTATAAACAAATAGAGTTGTATCAAATTGTTCGCGTTTAGTTCGTCTGAGCGATTCACTGAGCTCAATGAACGAACCAGTCTGCACAGTTGCGTTCATCTAGTTCAGTACAAATAGACACAGACCGGCAACTTTCACTGTTCAGCTGTATGTCTTCAGATGTTATGTGGAGCGAGCACAACTTAACAGTGGCTCAGATTCACCACCTTGTCAGCGACAACATAACGAGCACAACTGCTTGCGAACATTAATCGATTATTGGCATGCGCAACAAGTCCAGCTGTTAAATGTAGCTATCGTTTGCTTAACAGAAACTATCGATTAATAAATATAACTATTTTTCATTGCATTTTTATAAAATGTACTGAGTTTTGTTAAAACAGATATCTATAAATATAGCTATAAGCCTTGAATATGCTTGTTAAACATATGTATGATAGTTGCACACACTTGACAAGGGTTTGGAGTGTATATTTGTGGTAAGCATCACTGATAAGATATTTTCTGTAAACATTGTTCTGTTATCAGCAGGGTTTGCGGTTTTCGCCAGTTGCACTATTTAAGTACTTGAGCTCAATAAAATGATTCAGTGAGAGATCTGAATTCAAAATGGTAAAGGTCACGGAAGATACTTTTGCCAGCGGGGCAGTGAATCCATTCACCAAGCAAACGGAGGAAATACGACGCTTCACGCTGACCAACGAAGAGCAAATGTCCGTTCAAATATTGACGCGAGGCGCAACAATCAGCAGCATTAAAATTCCAGATGCTCAAGGTCAAGTGGAGGATGTGACGCTGGGATTTGATAATCTGGCGGGCTATGCCAGCGAACAGAATCCGTATATGGGTGCAACGGTGGGCAGGGTTTGCAATCGCATCGCAAATGGCAGATTTGTCCTGGATGGCAAAACAATTGAAGTCTCCCGCAATCGAGGAGAGTTTCAGCTACATGGCGGCTTCATTGGCTTTGATAAGGCACACTGGGACGTGGTCGAACTGCTGCCAAATGGTGTCAAATTGTCGCACACCAATCCCGACGGTCACGAAGGCTATCCGGGTGAGGTGCGAGCGACAGCCACGTTCATCCTCACTGAGGACAATTGCCTGCATGTCCGCATGGATGCTGTGACCACAAAACCAACGCCCGTCAATCTCACCAATCACTCGTACTTTAATCTGGCCGGACACAAGGCGGGCCCAACTGGAATCTACGAGCACACGATTCAAATTAATGCCTATGGCATTACTGAAACGGATGCAAATTCAATACCCACCGGCAAAATTCTGCCCGTAGATGGAGGCAAGTTTGATTTGCGTGTGGCCAGCAACTTGGGTGATCGGCTCAAGGAATTGCAGCCAGCTCTCGGCTACGATGACAATTTCTGTGTGAAATTCACACCACCCGCAAGCATTGCGAACATTGCCCGGATTACACATCCGCCAAGCGGTCGCTGGCTAGAGATAGCCAGCAATCAGCCTGGCGTCCAGTTCTATACGTCCAACTTCTTGCCCGACAAGGAAGGGAAGCGTGAGATACCGCTGGCAGGTAAAGCGGGTGCTGCTTACATTAAACATGGCGCATTCTGTCTGGAGACGCAAAAGTTTCCTGACTCAGTGAATCATGAGAATTTCCCCACAAGCATTCTGCGACCGGGCGAAAAGTATCATCATGAAGTTATCTATAAGTTTGGTAGGCAGCGCTGAGCAAGAAGAGCGTTAAATATATATAATATAATCCTGCACAACTCCAAAAATAATGCCAAGTATGCGACTAATCCCTTGTATTGAGTACCAAAGCTGTTTTGTTTACTAATAAATAAAAAATATTGTTTAATACAATAGCTTAAAGAATTTGAAAGTAGATTGCTTCCCTCTAAGACCAGTGAAATAATGATCTGTGTTTGGTGCTCAAAACACGAAGCCTTCAAAGTATTCAACGTGTTGCGTTCTGATCTACGAGAGAGATGTGTAGCCAATCGATCAGATTTGTCATGCATTCAATTTGTCACCGATTTGCCTGCCTGTTTTTAGAGCTATAAATTGTAGCTTTTATTCTAGCCGTATAAAAGGCGCAGTTATTTATTGCAACTCCATATTCAAGTGAATCAAATGAGGCTGTTTGTAATCACACTCTGTTTGCTGCAGACTCCGAGTCTGATATTAGCGGTAGTCGAAGGTTTCCGCGCAAAACCGAAGCAGTTGCCCTACCAGGCATCTTTACAGAGCTATTTTGACAACTCAAATGATAAGCCCCATTGGCATGGCGGCACCATCATCTCGCCGCGTTGGATATTGACAGCCGCCCACTGCCTGCAACAACCAAAAACCGAACTGTCAGTTTAACTTATAATATTTATATATATATATATATAATAAATATCAAAATCTTCTGTTTGCAGTGTTAAGGTGATTGTCACTGCGGGCGTTGTGAATAAGACAAATAGAGAGGAACCGGGCTTCGTAGAGATGGTGGTCAAGAAAGAGGATACCATTGCTCATGATCAATTTAATCCCAAGACTTTGGAAAATGATATAGGACTGATCAAGCTGCCCAATGATCTTACGCTAAATGCTTATGTCAAGGCCGCCAATTTGTCCAGACAGAAGGTTTATGATGTCTATGATTGGTTTAGTGGTCGCGTCGGCATCATGTCCGGTTGGGGCCTGACAGGCTGTGGTCGACCCACAAATATCTTGCAATATGGCCATGCCGGCATACTACACAATATCAGATGCAGGATTATTTGGGAAAGTCAAATGTGCAAAACAATACTGGACACCTTCATGTGCATCAATTTCAGGAATTCAGGGCCATGTCGTGGCGACTCGGGTGGTCCTCTAATATTAGAAGGCTCTAACCGAACCCTAATCGGAGTATTCTCACACGGCTTCGATCCCACCTGCCGAATACGAATGCCCGATATATTTACACGCGTCTCCTACTTCGTTGATTGGATTGAGGAGCACACGGGCCCCCTCTAAGAAGTCTGAATTTATATCCCATAAACTGAGTAGATTTAGCCAATCTTAGAGATTATAAGAGCTATATACTTCAAATTTGGAATACAAATTCTCGTACACCAAGTTTATTGCATTTCATCAAAAACTCTCCACGTTTTGCGAATTTCTATTCAATATATATTTCCGATATCAACAAAAGAGAACCTTTTAAAGATAGCCTTCAATCCGATATATAATATACCCAGACTATTTACTATAGTAAATACATATAGTGGTAAAAAGTAAGATATCCATAAATATTAGTGAGAAAAGTAAATTGCAGGCACGTTAAAAATGTTGTTTATTACGTTAACAATGATAAGAGAAGTGCACGAATCTTTGGATTGTATTGTAGCCCTATATAAGGCGAAGGTACTCATTGCACCCACTTAAGTCAACCAGATGGGGCTGTTAGTAATATTATTCTGTTTGCTGCTGAGTCCGAGTCTAATACTCAGTCAGGGATATTTAAGGATTGTCAGTGGATCCGCCTCGAAGCCCAAGCAGTTGCCCCACCAGGTGTCCTTACACTGCTATTTTCGCAACTCGCCGGATGAGCCCAGTTGGTGTGGGGGCACCATTATCTCACCGCGTTGGATACTTACAGCCGCCCACTGTCTGCAGGAGCCAGACACAGATCTGTCAGTTGAACTATATAATATATGATATATACCTTAAAAATTTCGTTTCACAGTGTCAAAGTAATTGTTACTGCGGGCGCTGTGAATAAGGGAAATAGAAACGAGCCTGGCTTCATAGAGATGGTGGTTAAGGAGGAGGATACCATTGTGCACCATCTGTTTGATCGCAACACTGTAGCCAATGACATAGGACTCATCAGACTACCCAACGATCTTCGGCTGAATGCATATGTCAAGGCCGCCAAGTTACCCAATCCGAAAGTATACAATAGCTACATTGGTCGTGCGGGAATCACCTCCGGTTGGGGGCTGACCGCGAGGGGAAAACCCACCAATGTCTTGCAATATGTCCATGTCCGCATCATATCCAATACGGCATGCGAGCGTAAGTGGAATGCGCATCTGAAAGTCGCGCGCAAACTAATGCTGGACTCGTTCTTGTGCATCGATTCCAAGGCTGGACTGCCCTGTCGTGGCGACTCTGGAGGTCCTTTGGTACTCAGCGATGGCTCGCTAACTGTAGTCGGTATAGTCTCACATGGCTACGATCCCGAGTGCCAACTCCGTCTGCCCGATATATATACACGCGTTTCCAACTTTACAGATTGGATCGAGAAACACACGGGTCGCTTGTAAGGGATCTGAATATAATTAGGTTAATCTCACTAGAGTTTATATCTTAAGTATAGGAAAAGGAAGCGATAATATTTCTTTTGTGGCAAAATAAAAATATCTGCAATCTCAGAAGGAAACATCTTGGATACCAAAAGGTAAATATCCAAATTTCTTATGGGCTTCAAAATAATTATTGAGTGAATTGGAATTTTGTTCAAGTTTATCTGGTTATTAATTAACAATTGGAATATCTTCAATAAATAGAGACAATTGTCGATGATGGTTTTCTTTTCAAACATGTGCTTTATTCTTATTACTCATACAAACTCCATACACTTCTCATTTTTCCCATACTGTCATTTTTTTTTTTTTTTTTTGTGGCTTTGCTAAATTTGTTTATCATTCGTTTTTTCCTTTTTGTTGTTGTTTTTATGGCTTTGATAGTGTGTTTAAACAATTCGCTTATGATAATGTTGTGGGATTTGTTGTTGTTGTTGTTGTATCGCTTACGTGTGGCTAATGTTGCTGATTAATCATGAATTAATTTGTATATTATTTTTTTGCAGTTGTTATGTTTATGTAAATGCAATTTTCAAATGTACAAAATCTAATCGAAATTATAATAGATAATGTGATTACAATACTTTTCCATTATTCTCCTCATCATCATACACAAGAGCATTTTTTCATTTTTCATTTTTCAAATTTTTTTTTGTCTCGATTCGTTTCGTTTCGCTTCGTTTCGTTTAGAATTACATATTTATGTATGTACACAAGATTTAAACAAATTTGTTTTTTCTTTTTTTGTTAAAATATCTATACAATTGGTTGATAATAAAAAAGAGTATTAAAGAACATTTGAAAAACAAATTTGAGGCTTTTTATTGTTTAGATAAGAACTGCTTGAGATTTTGGAAATTTTTCATTGTAGAGCTACTTTTAGCTTACATTGCTCTTTGCTTTTGCTTTTAAAAAATGCAAAAAAGTTGTTAAATTGAAAGTAATTTGATTTGTTTTGCGGGCCTGTCAAATATATATATATATATATACACATATACATATATATATATATATATATATTTAGTATGCGTTTAACTAGTTTATATTATCCATATATATGAAATATTGTTTTGCGTTTATCATTTGCCTATGAATTCATATTAAGTGTCGTCTTATCAGTTATTATTATCGAGCCATTTTCCGATATATTTTAAAACCAAAAATCTCGTATGTTTTTTTTTCTATTTGGAACACTGCGATATGATATTGGGAATTCTCCATGTGATTGTTGTGAATGCCGAAACATGATTCGTATTTGGTATTTGTATTTCAAGTATAGATTTTATTTAGGTTGTCGTATAAAATGTTCTTTTCGTTTTGTTTTCTTTTTTGCTGGGATTGTTTTAAATTTAATTTGTTTAACATACGCAAAATATATTTTGTATATATTTATGATTTTTTGTTTTGGTTTGCTTAACTATCTTTTTGTTATGTATATATGTATGTATATATATACACATATATATGTATACATATATATAGATATATATATATATATATATATATATACATATGTATATGTATACATATATATAGATGTATAAGTAATTATTATTTTTGCTAAATTTTTTTGCTTTTTGAAACAGTAACTTTCAGTCATCTTGTAATCATAATAATACCTATATGCAATATTACAATACGTACAATATTTTTATCATTATTATTATTATTATTATTTGTTGTTGTTGTTGTAAGCGTTGTGTACAATAAAAAACGCATTTCTTATATAGTGTGTCGTGTTTTATATAGATTTAAAGTTACAATTTTATTTCTTTATTCTCCACTTGTATAAAAGCTAAACGTTTATCGCTGCGTATGAAAATGTTTTATATTCATTTCGTTTTTTATATATTCTTGTTCTGCTCTAATTTCATTCGTAAAAAGGTTTTTCAATTTTGTTAAAATTGCTGTTGAACTAAATTTGATTTATTTTTCTTTTACATCTTCTTCATTTTTGGCAGTTATCGTTTTGTTAGTGTTTTATCTCTTTTTCTTTTTCTTTTTCTTTTTCTTCTTCGGTTTTCTGTTTTCTCTGCGTTAGTTGTTAATCGTGTATATTTTGTATTATTTTTAATATTATTATTATTAGTATTATTATTATTATTATTATGTATATGCTAAGCAACTAACATTGGACCTTTCCATTGCGCGACGCACTATATAAGAAAACTAGCTACTTGATTATTGTTAATATTAATATTAGTATTATTATTATATATGTATATCGCGTATAATATATGTATTTATAGTTATACGTTAATATTAGCTTGTCTGTATGTATGTTATAAAAATTGAATATGCAATTTCGACAATTAGCGACAAAAAACATTATGGATCATTATGAATCAGTTTGTAGCTATATAGACCAGCTCCAATCTAGCGTTAAAGTATTATACACAAAATGCAACAACGAAAACTGTCTATCGAGGCAGTAGAGGGTTAAAAGCTGGATAAGCTGCTGCCTCATCATATAGATAATTACGACTAGCACTACCACTAAGACTACACCCAATAAGAGTCATCAGTCGCACTCGGGTCCCTCCGAGAAATGGCCGCGCACATCCAACGCCGATGCCAGCTGGAAAATGATGTGCGACAGCGAGGGGTGCTCGAGCAGCTCATTCGCCGGCAGCTGTGGCTCGCAACGCGGTCGCATATGTCGTCCCCGGAAACCGCGATGCAAACGCAGAACCACATCACAGAACACAAAACGTAAGATGAGTGTGCGCAGAAAGTCATCGCCAAAGAACTGAACATATGACGAGTCTGCAATCGAAGAAATACAGCATTAAAATTTGTTCAATTTAAATTAGCATACACTAGTTAAATATATGTTTGTATCGATGACTAACCTATAAATCCAATACCCTGCTCGATCTCATCGATGCGACAACGGGTAACCAGACGCGACGCTTCCGTTATGAAACGATCCACATACGTCTGACAGCGTTCCCAGTGATGAATGGGCACATCTCCCACATTGCAGATGTAGCAGAGCGCCGTGAGCGGGGAATGCAGGAACAATGTAAACAGCGAACCATGATGCTGCACATCAGCTGGAATATATATATGAATATAGAGCAATCAGTGTGTTTAGCAAATTAGTCAAGTTTCGAGTGGAATTCGTATTTGGGTTGTTTTATTATAGAGGTCAAACGGACGACTAAGAACGACTCTTGGCAAAGTTATAGCCATAGGCACTTTCGACCTGACCCATGAGCTTCTTGAGGTACACTTTGTGCACTTTCAGAGTGGATTTTGGGACAGTTTTAAATGTAGATTTAATATGGAAGAGAAACCTGTTTTTTGAAAATCAGAACTGTTTTGTCAAAGTTATGGCTTTGGAATAATTTGAACGCAAGATCATTTATCTTAACCCCATCGTCTTGGATTATCCAAATTAAAAACCAGAATCCAATCTTACCTTGAAAAGCGGGCGGCACATCCTGCGGCGACATTAGAACGACCAGTGGCTGGCCAAAATAGCGGGGTATGTGCTGAAAGACAAACGAATTATCCGAATCGATGATGATGAAGAGCGGACGACGCGTGAACGGATACAGATCGCCCGGATATAGGCAGTGATTCTCCTTATACGATTTGCCCCGACACGACAAGCCACCGCCATCGACGCTGTCCCGCTTCACACTGGTACCCAGGCCGCCCAGCTCATAGCCATCTGCAGTGGAGGATTGAATTGCTACAATTGACAATCAATGCAATCAAATTCTTGTAACACTTACAGTCCTCAGGATGCTTGGTGGTGGAGAAACAGCCATCGGCCGACATGTACAGGAGTAGAGCACCACCGATTGGCAGTTCCTTGGTGCCGCTGGCCAGAAACACCATCAGTTGGCTGATCGAAGGCTTGTACAGTAGATATTTGTGGGGATTGTCTCGAAAGTTACGACCGTTCTCCAAATAGCCCTTGGAGCCCGGCACACCATATGGTGGTATCCGACTGGCTGCCGGACTCGCATCGTGTCCATGCAAACCATGTGCCATGCTCAGCGGATTCGTTGCCGACTCCGTCGGCTCGCGTTCCAGCGTTTGCAGCATTCTAATGATGGTGATGATCAAGGTGCTGATTAATACAAATCAAATATATATATTTATGTAGATGGGGAACTCACCTAAACATGTCCATTGTGAGCTCGGAGAACTTGGCCTGCTCGCATGCCGAGCCCACAATGAGTATCTCCTGCAGGCTCAGCGTCATATGGGGCGATCTCTCGCACGGCGGAGTCGTCAGCGGCGATAACCTAGAACCGGAACCACTGCCACATCAGTCATTGTAGTTGTGCTGGTCCACAAGCAAATTGCGGGGGCCCGTGCTTTCACAGAAGAATTGAGAATGTGGCGCACTAATGAGGTGACATTTTTCGAGGGAGGGAGTTGGGTAGGGTGCGGGGGAGAGAAGGTGTAGTTGTGTGTGTATGCATGTGAGTATGTGTGAGGATAGAACATATGAAATGATACAAGAAAAGTGTGTGTATGGTAAAAATAAAGTTGGCCACCAACCAACCACTGAGAACTCTAATCATGCGACTTTAATGATATCGATCAAATCAAATAAACTAGTTCTAATTAAAGTCTCTAAATCTTGAGGCCTCTGACTATCACATCGCATACTTTATACAGACAGTCACGGCTATATACAAACAGATACTTTTTTCGGTATATTACAATCTTTAAAGACGTAATTTATTATAATGAGACCAGCAATCTTTCGAATGGAATATGAAATTTAGGTATTTCAATCTCATATACTGCTTTAATGATGGACTATCATTATTAATTATGAAAATCTTAAAACAAAGTTGAAAGAAAGTTCACTATCTTATAGTTTATAATTTATTTATTTATTAAATATTCATATATTCAAATATTAATTTATTATAACGAAATCGAATACTGAAATAAGTTTGGAGTCATTTTATAACCATTTACAGGAACAGCAACCTAGTCGGATTCAGTTTGACATCCTGTCTTCAATTCTTGTAATCTTTTATTTAACATGACACGTAAAGAAATGGAAAATTCTTAAATTTTCATTACTAAATTTTGAATACTATGAATTTCTGTATAAGTATAAAATCAAAGGGTTTCAAAACTATAACACTAATACTCAATATGATTATATTAAACTGAAGGCGTTTAATCTATATCAAATCAGAGAGTTATAATTCTGAAATAACTGCTATATTTTGTTGGTAGACGACTATATTCTCGGTTGGTGTAAGTGTATGTGTGTGTGTGTGTGTGCGTGTGTGTGTGGGTGGGTGTGTATGAATATTAGGGGAAAATGAATGGAAAAGTGCATGACATGAAATGGCAACGGTGAGTGTTTCTTTGGTGTTTTCAAGTCTTCTGTGATAAGCACATAAAATGATTCAAAATAATTGGATAGCAAGAGCAAAACAGAAGCAAAACTCGTATACCTGAGCACAACAATAAAAAACAAAAAACAACAACAACAAACAAACGAAAAATAAATAAAGAGCCAACCCACAAGAACTACCCCACAAGCAGTCCATACTCCACTACTCCGCCGACGAAAGCACGGGCAAAGTGTATCCGGAATCGTAGAATCGAATGTGCCAACGACTCACCTATGTGATAATATGATGGGATTGGAATCGGCATGGAGCACTGCCACCGCTGCCTCCGCCTTGATGAAGCCCTTGATCTCCTCCAGCACCAGTGACCATTCCATATGATCCTCCGGCTCGTAACTGTGAACAGGTACACAGAATTTTAAAGCTATAATCAGCGACTGCCATACGTTAATAAGTTTACGTGTTTGTGTACTCCTGTATTTGCTTCTCCAGCTCCGTGACCAGCTCCCGCACCAGCTTCATCTTCTTCAGCAGCAGACAGACGACAATGAAGCGTGCATAATACCGCAACTTCTTCACCATCAAATCGGGTCGATCCTCTTTGGCGGCACGCGAATAATACGCCCGTCCCCGTATTGCCGCATAAAACTGATACGCCTCATTCAGGTAGTTTGTTTCGCTGGTTCTTAAACTGCAATCAAATGATAAATTGCTTGAGTTAAGTGAATGACCATTATTAGGAGTAAAAAGGTAATCCAAGTGTATCCTTTACCTTGTTGCCTTGTTTACTCGTGTTCTAAATTTAAAGTCTCTAAACCTTACAGGCTCTGAGATCTCCTACAGACTAGTCCTTGTTTATATCATGTTTATAATTTTATACTACTTACTAATAGTGATAATAAAGCTGTCCGATTTTGCTGGCTATTTCGCCAATTTGCCAGCGCTTCAGTCCATATTTGGAGTCGAGGACCAAGCGATGTTGCTGCTGAAACTTCCACAGCTTTGTGTACACATCGAAAGTGCGTCCAAAATAGGCTTGCCACTGACGATGTCCATACTGCGGCAGATCTCTGTTGCACATGGAATATGAATAGGAATAATATCAGTATATCTCATGCTTATCAAGCATGTGCAATCAACTTACCTGAGTCCATTGAACAGCTGTTTGGATTTTTCGAGCAGATGGCAAAATTCCAAAACAAGCTTTCTATCCTGTTCCTCAGTGGACTCCATTTTCACCATGCCGTTCTCTGCCGCCCCAAAATGTTATGTCTGCGAATCGGATTTGCTGCAATGACAAATAAAATATTTAACTCTTCGTTATGTTCTTTTATTAAACATGATATTAAATCAGTAAAGTTTTGACTGTGAAAAAAATATATTTTTTATCTATGCATTAATCTATTATTCAGTCGCTCTTTTATCCATTATGACCATCATAGACATAATAACAATGCGGCATATGCTCAATAGCCATTCTGGTTCTGCTGCATTAATAAATTTTAAAATTTTATGACGCATTATTCAAGAAATATTAATGACAAAAAAAAAAAAAACACAACAAAATGTAGATGCAAGCTTAAGCAGAATATGAATTCGAATTCGTATTTAATTAAAATTTCAATTTGACGAAAACAATTACGTTTGTACGCTTACGGAAAGCAGGGCAAAGGGATTAAGCGAATAACTAGCGGATATAGAAAGAGAGAGAGAGAGAGAGAGAGATAAGGAAACGACCGATGCTCCTTTGACGACATCCTGTGTATCAAAAGCACAATTAATAACGCCCGAACAGGTGACTAAGTAAATTGGAAACCAGTAAGAGCGCCTTAAGATAGTTTGTCGGACTAACATATACCCTGTAAGCGAACATTAAGCTTGGTGAATAAGCTATGTGTTTAGCATTTTCGATGGTGCGATCAACAGCTTGAAGGCGAAGAGTGCAGATCCTCACGAATAAAGTGAGTGTTTGGAACAATTATTAAATTTAGTTTTGTCTGCTACAAGAGCTTGATCCAATCAACAATTGATAGTTGAGAAATGTCTGACGCCGCTTAGCAACTCCTTTAAATTCATTTGAATGAGTGCAGGGTATTCAAAAATGCCAAAGAAAATGTAGAAAAAATCATCATTTAATGGCGGAACGCAGGCAATCGTCAGAGCAACAAAGAAAAACCGAGATGAGCAGAACAGAGCAGAGCAGAGGAGAGGAGAGTGCACAAAGGGTCAGGCGGGGGAATGGAGTGCAAATGGCGCCACAGCGACCACATTGATTTGGGTTGCGCCAAACTAGGTCGCTGGCACAAAAAACTTTCAATATGAGCTCATCAGCAGCCAGCAGCCAGCCAGAAACAGCAGCGGCAGTCACATCTAAAAGCTAATAGACAGGGGGAGGGGGTGGAGGTGCAGTAAATATGGTTTCTAGGAAGCTGGCGAAAGGAGACATGAGTCAGAGAGTCGAAGAAAAATTGTGATGGAAGCGTTGTCGTCGCCACTTCATGTTTACGGCGCCCTAATCAAATTAAGAGTCCATTTAACAAGTGCAAATTACATAATGTGAAAATTACGCATACGCAATATGGACGACAGGATAACGACTATTTGTGTGTGTGTGTGTGTGTGTGTCTGTCTATGTCTGTGTGTGTGTGTGTGTGTGTGAAGGGGGGGGGGGGGGCAGGGGAAGAAGAAAGCTAAACAAAGCTGATAAAATAAACAGGCTGACTCACTTACGACTCCCTCCTCTCTCTCTCGCTCCCTCTCTCTTCTAATGCTGGCCATAACTGGCTGCTGACTTCATCATCATCGTGATTGACATTATCATTATTATCAAGAGCAGCAGCAGCAAGAGCAGAACTCAAGCAAAATCAGCAGCAACAGCAGCTTGTCAACATGTGGAAACCGGAAATGAAAAAACACAAATACTAAGCAAGAGTCGTTGCCACTGTGTCAATGCTTATTAACACACACACACACACACGCGCGCACACACACACACACACACACACAGACAGATACACGCACACATAGTAAATGCAGGCACTGCACGAACATACAACAAATCACAACTACTTCGCTTTGGCTCAATTCCAACAAAAAAGTTGGCTATTTCATCATCCAAATTAAATACAAAAAAAAAAAAAAAATGCAAATTCTACAAACCAAATGCGGAAATCCATTTGAAAATGCATGTAAATAATTTCAAGCATAATATACTGGTTCTAACAATATTTAACAGGTTGCCAAACTCTTTTCAGAGTGTATATATACAATTTGTCGAATGAATATAGTGTTTATATCTATTCTGCGCATAACTGCGCATTCTGTATAATGTATAGCAGGTTGTTAAGCCGTTAAACTATAAAATATAACCGATATTATTATAAGGTAACACATAATTCTCACAAATTTTAGTTCAATTCAAAAATAATTTAGAAAATATACAAAGACTATGAACTTTAGGGAAATGGAAGCTAAATAAATTTCCCTTGTAATATACAAATGAAGAAGGACACTTTTGTCGCCTGGCTGGCTGACTGTCTGCATATGTTTGTCAACGTGGCAAAAAAAAGGAGAGAGAAGAAGAGTTGTGACTCTCTTTCGCTCTTACCCGTTTGTTTGCTTAACTACTAGTTGTTGTTGTTACTGTTGCTGCTCCTTCTTATTGTTGTTGTTGTTGTTGTTACACGATGACGACGCCAACTGCTGGAAAATCCCAATTCCAGTCAAACAAAGCGCGCTAAAAAGTATGCAACGCACTTTGGCGCTCATCGCCAGACGCTTTTTGACTGACTGCCAAGCGGCACACACACACACACACACACATGAGTTTATGTATGCGTGTGTATGTGTATGTGTGTGTGTTTTCAATGCCCGCTGGCACTCTAGCAAATATTACTCGCTGCTACTACTCCATGATGCTCTTTGCTACTTGACAAAGCTGCACATTTCCTACTATTTTTTTCTTTTCTTTTTTTTTGTTGTTTGTTTGTTAATACTTATTTTCAGTTTTTCTTCCTCTTTTTTGTATTTGCTGTTTGTGTGTGTGTAAACCCTCAAAGGCATTGTGTGTGTGTGTGTGTGTGTGTGCTACACATTTAATGGCATTTTGACACTGATAATGATGCTGTCAGAGGCCTCAACAAAGGAAAATCAAACATTTCTAACAATTGCAACGGGAACAGCGACTACAAATTAAATACCACTCTAATTGCAATATTAAAAAAGGAACACTAAAACTTAATGGAAAACATAAAAGAATATATATAATTTAGCTTTTTTAGATTCTTATTTCATATATATATTTTTTAAAATTTATTTACTGCTTTACATTTAGTTAAAGTTCTTGCAGGCCAGATAAACTTTTTGTCAGCGCTCGCAACTGAAGTTTTATGTTCTCTCTGTCTCTCTCTCTTCTTTCTATCTATATCTATATCTCTATTTATCTGACTGCAGGCACAGTTTGAAAAATTTTTGGAGCGTTGGCAAATCCGTATTTATCGAATTGATTAAATTACTTTGCCTGCAGGCAACATGAGCGAAAGTTAATGCTGTTCCAAAAATCTATTTCGCCAACGAAACTTGACCGAAAAACACTTTTGAATTTTAAAAAGCAACTCACAGTGCTGTAGTCGAAAGTCACAACTAAATAATATATACCTTATGGTTCGCCTCTCTTTCTTAGGAGGTATTTTCCCACAAGTGTTTCACACACATTCGGCCACTTTTAATGCCTGCAGCATATAGAAAATAAGCCAACAAATTGTTCCCTTTATTTTTTAAGATTTGCTTGTGAAATTGCGGAACAGGGTTGCCATAAAGCATTTCAATTTTTAATTGACGTTGAGAGCCATTTGCAATTGCACTTTCTTAATACAATTAAATCTTATATATTTTTATATTTAGACTTCCTTAAGTAGAAGCACAAAATGGCAATTGCATTTGCATCTAATAAATAAATAAAAGTCGACGGTTGCTTACCTTATCATTGTTGTAACTGGCACTGGCACTGCCGCTGCCTCTGCCGCTGTTTCTATCGCTGCCGCTGCCTCCAGCACAAACAACAACAACAACAATAGCGCTAGCACTACAACTAACAGCAGCCGCCAGCGCAGCCGTTGCAGCAACGGTTGCCGTCGACGTCGCCGTCGCCGTTGCCGTTTTCCGTTTGTCACCGCGACGGCCGCTGGCGATATTTGAAAAGTTGCCGCTGCTGCTGCTGCTGCTGCTGCTTGTCGCTTTCCTTGTGTGCTCGTTCCTCTGCTTCCTCCTCTTCTGCTTCTTCTGCTTCTTCTTGTTGTTCACCTTTTGCCTGCTGCGCCGTCGTTGCTGTTGTTGTTGCCGATGCTCCGCCGGTGATGATGTCGATGCTGCCGACCGTTATCCTCAGTCCTCGACTGCGCTAGCAGCAGCAGCGGCAGCAGCAGCAGCAGCAGCGCTCCACAGCCGCCACACCTAGCATATTATTATGTTGTGTTGGAACTGTTATTGTTGTTGTTCTTGCTGTTGTTGCTCTTGTTGGACTACGCGTTTGCCATGTCACTTTCACTTGGTTCCTCTATGTGTGTGTGTTCTCGTGTGTGTGTGTGCTGCTGCTGCTTTCTTTGTATCTCTTTTGCCGGTCGCCTTTTTCGCGAAATACGTTTTGAGTTTCACGCACTTTTCGCCCCTTTTGCTTCACTTTACTTTCTTTGCTTTATTTTCTTTTCTTTTTTTTGCTTATTGCTTGCGTTTCTCAGAACTTTTCGACTGCAAGTGTGTTGGCAAAATTCAAGCAAAATTTCAATTTATTTTTCGAGTGGGGGACACACAATGAATGAATATATTTTGTGGAAACGCGTTGCGAGCGTCGTGTATGGCTGCTGCACAGTATTGAATTTTTTCGCATTTACATTTTTAACGAGAAGGGGGCTGGGGTTGGGGTTGGTATTGATTTTTTGTGCCCAAAACTGACATTTGATAGTGCAGCGCTCTAGCCGCCAGAGGGCGCATCGCGTACTATTTGACAACCCATTCGGGGGTTGTTCGACCTCGAAGAAAAACAGCTGACCCTGTGTAGAGTTGCCGTTGTCCTTTGGAAATAAATTTAAATGGGATTCTTTTTGGTCTGCCTTCGAAACAAGTTTTTTGAATTTTAAAGTAAGCGGAATAAATTTGTTTTGGATTTTCTGTGGTTAAGATCAGAACAAGTTACCGGCAAAAGGAAGCATAGCCGACTCCATTAAGTATATATATGCTTGATCTTGATCAACAGTTCAGTCTATATAAATGTATTCGTCTACCTGGCTGTGTGAACAAGCCCATCTAACAGACTTTATAGCTATAGACTTTAAATTTAGAATAAGTTCTCGCAGATCAATTTTTATCGAATAGTCATCTTTTCACGATTATCGATACAAATCGATTTCCGATAGCAATAAAAAGCAGTTGTACAGCCTTCCAATTGGTATATAATATGGAACAACTGTAACTAAAAAACTCAGATTCTAAACATATTTTCTATGAGTTATACTACATGAACACACATTGAATTTTATTGCATTATATAAAGTACAATAACATTTACATTGTTGCATTACATCAAAAGCGCCATTTGATCAGTTTATGTATACATACATATAAATCTAATAAATAATATATATTATATATAGTAAACTGGAATTGTGTATTTTTAGTGTCTGCCTATCACAATGAATAAACTACATTGTTCGAGATCAGCATTGCAGACCCATAATAATAATTATTAAGAATATATATATATGTATATTAAGTATATCTACAATATGTTAAAAACAATAGCTACATGCATATATGTATGTATATATTATATGTATTTATCATATGTCTAACTTTTAACTCTCTACTTAAGCACTTGAGAATCTTCTCTTTCTCTATTCTCTCTTTCTTTTTAAAATATACGCGTAGCTTTCAGTCTTTAAATAAATCCAGAAATTCAGAAACTGTAATGCGTTTTCATATATCATATATCATATATCATATATCTATGTATATTTATATATGTATGATTTTAAATTGGATTACCTGTTTCGCTTTAACTGTTCCTAACTGTTTTCAAGTGCTAGTTAAAATTTAAAAATTTGGCTTAGTTACAGCTGCAACCAAAACTAGTTTGCTAATTATTTCGATGTTCTTCCCTTAGATGAATGCACTCATGAATAACAAATGAATGATCTTAGATGTGTACAGTAGTCACATCAGAAATTCTTTACGGACTTAAGAACTATATTAATTAAAGCACAAAGTAGAAGTCTTTACTTAAAATTGAAATGAAGAAATTCTTCGGCTGCAATTAAAATCTTTAGTTTGTGGAGCCTCGCTCATGTTGAATGAATTAAATATGGATGCATTCTGTAAATTGATCACTAATTGAATCATATTCTAGGATTCACTCAGCTGAATCAGAAATCATTAATTAAAATTTACTTTTACTGAAATCTTTTGTTTTTGGAAAGGCTCTCACAATGACTAAATGAAATATTGCATTCTGAAAATTGAGCAAAACTGAGTCATCTGCTAACATTCACTCGGCTGAATCCTTTGAGTGCATTCATTCTGTTTACTGGAACCCGAGATCCTTACAAGCGTGTTGCCTCCGATACGGTGGCAACATCGCAACCATTATTTGCCTGTTGCGATTGTTGTTGCTGCTGTGGTTGTCCCGTAGAGATGCCCACATCTGCTGTGGGCCTGGGCAGATGGGAATAGTAGCCCATTTGGCAGGAGTTCTGATGCGACAACTTCTGTGTTTGACTCAGCTGGTATTGGGCTGCCTTCAGCGCCTGCTGCTGCTGGGGTGTCAAGCAATCACAGGCTGCGAGCAGCTCCTCCGTGGATTTGGCTGTGATGGTCGTTGTCGTTGTGGTTGTCAACTCACCCACAAATTCGGTGGGTGGCGGTGCATAGTTCTCCACATCGCCGTAAGTGGAGAAGCGACCATACGGATTACGACGCGGCATCGAATGCCGTTGCTGGGCAATCTGGAGTTTAACCGGCGGCTTCATGGCCACCGTATCCAGGTAGCCATAACCAAAGCCTTGTGCCGCCAAATTATCCCAGGATTTAGGCTTCTGCACATAGGCCATGGTATTGGGATAGATCTGGGACGGCTGCACCTGTGTCGCAGTCACATGATAGTGCTGCTGTGGATGGTGATGATGATGCCCCTGGACATGTGACTGGGAAGGCGGCTGCTGCTCATACGATTGCCTTGACTTGGTGGAATGTTGACGGGACGCCGCTTGAGCCGCCTCACTCTTTGGTTCCCAGAACAGGGTATCCGTGCTGATGGAGGTGGTATACGAAGCGGAATCCCCTGGCGCAAATTCACTGGAAGTGCACGAATGGAGACTGCAATGACTGGCCAAACCGGAGGCCAAGTCAAAGTAACGGGAACGCATGCTGCCCGCCTGGGATTGGGATTGAGATGTTGGCTGCTGCTGCTGTTGCTGTTGCTGTTGATAATGGTGCTGATGATGATGTGGCGGCTGCTGCTCCTGCTGCTGCCCATGCCGATGATGATGATGATGGTGATGATGATGATGCGCATTCACCGGTCGCTCAGCACCAGCTGCCGCCGCTGGTGATGCATGCGACTGGGATTTGGTACGTGCATTGGTTGTTGTTGTTGTTGTTGCCGGAGGATGCTTCTCTTTTGTCTCGGAGCGTTCCCTTTCCCGCTCGCGATGCTTGTGCTTGTGTCCGTGCTCCTTGTGCTGGCGATGGCGTCTCCTGCTTGGCACACACTGTGTATCGCAGCAGGGACTGGCCAAATCGTAGGCATCCAAGCTGACATTGTCTCCGCCCCCGTTGCTGTTCTGAGTGGCTGTTGTTGCCTTCTCGGCGGACTTCCAGCGAAAGTGACCCAGGCAGGGATTACACGAGTGACCCACATGACAATGTTTCGACTTCTCTAGCTTGGTGGCTGGTGGCTGTGGCTGTGACTGTGCTGGTGGTGGCTTGTGCTTCTCACAGGTGCGTGGCGGTGGCGCTGGGGCGACTGGTTTAACTGTGGCAACACCTGCACCACCTCCAGCAACACCAGCGCTGGTACTGTGATAGGGCTGTGTGGTACTGGCGGTTGCCTGACTAACACTAACACTATTCGTGTCCACCGATTCCGTGCGCTGCAGCAAATATCTTTGCTGATGTCCTTGATGATGATCTCCACTGCTGCTCCGCTGCAGTCCACCACCACCACCCCCACCATCCATGTAGTTGTTGGGGCTTAGCACATAGCGATATGTGGGATCCAGATAGTGATAGGTGAGCATAAATTGTGCTGGCGGTGGTATTATAATCGGTTGTTGCCTGAGCGCCAGATTCGCCACATCCTCCGTGGAGAGAGCAACGGGACGATAGAAGCCCGACGACATCGTAGACGTTGTCAACTCATTGAGATTGGACTCGTTGGTGGGTGAGATGCCGTCGCCATCACTTGGTGAGGTGGTATTCGCATTCGCCTTCTTGCGCGCTGGCAAACTGTGCGTCTTCCATTTGCCCTCGAGCAGCTCCCGTTCCCGCAGATGCACTCGCTCCAACTCGTTCATCTTCTGCTGCAGCAGACTCTGCAGCTGGATGTAACGCATGTGCAGATCCACCTAGAGGGGTGCACAAGATGTGGAAATGTTTAAACTCTTGTCTCTTCTCCTTACTTATTAGTTGCACAACTAAACTCGATATGAGTAGAGTCAGACCAAATAATTGTCCTGAATTTAAGAATTGTAGATTTTACTAGATAATGCATCTACAGTCTTCTAGACAGTCTTCTAGACGGACTTCTAGACTCCAACGTCACCCATATTCAATGAGTACAGGGTATATAAATAGTCTTGCTCACCTTTCGCACACAATCCTCAAAGAGAACAACCATTCGCATGCGCATATCGCATTTCTTGATGAGCTCAACGATGGTCTTGTGATCCGCCTTCTCCATGTCGTTGCCATTGATGGAGAGTATAACGTCGCCTTCGCGCATCCCCGCACGGAACGCTGGTCCACCATATTCCACATAGTCCACATAGGTGATCATCTCCAGCTCCTCGTCGCACTTGTAGTGAATGCCATAACTCTGCAGCGTAAACCCGTAGGAGTCGTTCTTTTTCTCCACAATAATGGTGCGACGTCGCCGATCCTCATCCGGATTGGAGGCCAGCAGACGCTCCGATTTGTAGCGACCCAGGATATGGGTGGAACGCGACAGCTGCGAACCGTGTCAAACGAGGATGTTGAAATAAAAGTGTAAGGAAGTTTTTATCTAGCCACAAATGTGGCACACCAAATAACCGCAGGCGGATAACGAGCTGCCATTTCAAAAATGATGTTTGCCCAACTGTTGACCTGGCCAAGAAGGGGCAGCAAGAAGTGGCAGAAGAAGCATTCCTTCCTATTCGCCCATTTGCACGTTTCTCAACTTTTATCAAAAAGTTTTCCATGAATACACTATGAGGCAACACTTTCACTGAGCAGACTGAGGCAACAAACGGTTGAACGGGCAACAGAACAATGGGAGGCAAACACAAGACACACACACACAAACACACCTAAACACACAAACACTCACAGTTAAATAGACAGCCTTTCATTAAACCTTTATTGCCCAGCAGTGAGAGAAAGCAGCAGGACATTTATGAAAATGCCATAAATGGCTTACTGGCTCCTGGTTCTTCCTTCCTTCCTTCCTTTCCCTTTCCTTCCCTTAAAGCTCTATTCAAGCAAATGAACATTCACTTTAATGAATAGTCAGTCTGACAATTTTAAGTCCTAAACACCTTTTGTTGCATCAAAAGTGAAAAGTTAGTTTTGCTTCGGCATTTAATATTTATCAATTTACCGAGCACATTTATAAATAATAAATGTTATTGGACTCTTGGGCCAGCTAGCCAAAGAAATGTGGCAGGTGGTTTTTTCTAGAGCAAACTTTAGGCTCACAAATGGACAGAGAACTGTTAGCTGGTACACTTAAACAAAAGCTCAGCCAATGGTTATATATATCTAGAAAAATAAAAATATATACAGAAATATATAAATAAATGCATTTAATATCAACTGAATAATTTCATAGCATAGATAACTGATATGATATATGGTAACATTCTATGTTTATACACCAAAGCCATTCAAAATCGGAAGTATGCAACAGGTGGAAGGAGACATCTTCTAGCCCATTAGGCATATATATATAATCTTGATCAGCATCATCTCAGAGACACTTTAAATTTAGTATATTAGTTCTCGTACTTTATTTTCATTAGGTTGAAAACATATTTCCATATTTAATCAACTACTATCAGCAAAGAGTATCTCCTAGTCGAGCTGTCTAGACCATTCTAGCATTTTCAGATCCTAAATTCTCCTTAATTGAATCGGATATTTTTTTGAGTGCACTGCACAATAAAAATAACACATTCCAAATATACATAGTACATATGGTAACCGAAACTTTTATTATAATAAAGTTGCGCTTTGGCAACAATTTCCATTTCTCATGCAATACGCACAGAAATGTCATAAAAACCATGATTCAATTAATTTCCGGCTAATGGGTATAGGAGAGAGGAGAGAGGAAAGGGGCCCCGGTTTGGTTTCGGGGTGATTCGGTGTGTGTTTCGTATACTTCCGGGGCATTGAATTATTTAAAGTTGATTGGCGAGGCGCAGCTTTGGTTGTCGGTATTTTTTTTTTGCTTTTCGTTTTTTTGTGTTTGTTGACGGCTGATGGTTGTTGTGTGTGTTTGTTGGCCAATTGTTTGGCCAAGCGTAAACTCCACATATTGGCCATGTAGTCGAGCCAGAGGTTAAACAGCTGAGGCAACCTTTAGCCTCTGGCTTGTAGCCTTCACCCACGCCACCCACTCGAAATCAGCCATGCTCCCAGCATGCCCAAAAGCCACCACCAAGAGTATGTGTACAGAGAGACGGTACACACACACACCCCACATACACCACACACACACACAGAACCACCCCGAGCACCACCCGCCACAAGGCAATTTCAATTGAGCCAACGCTGCAGGACATTCATATTATGACTCAATAAGCAGCTAAACCACCAAGGGGACCCGCCATTCCCCAACCCAACAACCCAACACAAGCAGCTCATCTGTCCCCGGGTTATAGATATCAATTAATGATGTTAACATACAACCACGACATACCTGCGCATACTCGAGCTCTTCATCGCTGGCATCGAGACTCTTGTGATGAAACTTCAAGCGACCCAAGCTGCCCGTTCCATTCACATAGTGCGATGCAGTTGTCGATGATTGCTGTGGATGCTGTTGGTGATGGTGCAGCAGATGCGGATGCTGCTGGTGCGGATGCGGCTGCTGCTGCTGCATGCAGGCGGCCGCAATTAGCGATCCCACGGAGGTGGCATTCGAGACGGACATGGAGACGGCGGCTGCTGTTGTTGCCGCACTGCTCGCCGCCGTCGCAATGCTCTGGCAGCTGCTGCTCATATATACATATATATTGATTTCCTAGCCAGCAATAATCATAATTCTGTCCAACTGAATTTATGCGTTTAAATTTCTCAGCAAAAAAAAAGGCCGACAGATACCGACGAAAAATTGCACTAAAAGTTTTCCCTATATATAAATTTAATATTTAAAATAAAATCAACACCATTTAAAATGGCTCAGCCAGCTCACTTCAAATGCTCGCCGCTTATTAATTAATAATTAGTCATAAGGTTGACCAAACAAAATTGCTGCTATTATTATGAGTTTGGTTGTTGTTGTTGAAAAAGTTTTCCACAAAACGGTGCGGCGACCGTCGTGTGTGTTTCCGCTTCGTTTGTTCCACTTCCGTTCGAGTGTGGTGCCGGACTGAACTGAAATAGGCGAGTGGAGAACGGACAATGGGAGAACGAACGGGCATGCACCCAGAATATTACCGTTAGTATTTATGGCACATGTTGACTGTTAGCCAGCCAGCCGTTGTTGCATGCTCGAAAGCCGTAGAAAGAATTGAGAGCGCTCAATTTAAAACTGCACATGCGCGATGTTGCCACCTAACCCAATAAACCAACTGCCTGGCTGGCAGCGCTCTGATGTGTGACCAGCTAGAAATAGTTGATATTTTTGTTGTTGATTTATTAATGTTTATGTTTTTTATGATTGTACAGTAGTAAATGGAATATTGTTATTCGGCCAGCTCGCCACCAGGCACCAACTGTAAATAAAAAAACAAATAAATAATAATTGGAGTATAGTTTCTTTTCGCTCGAACACGCACCATTGTTATGTTGTTGCCGTTTAGGAGGATCTGATCCAACTTGGTGATACGTCGTCCATCGGGCGTATTTTCATATTCGGTTACATCGTCCAGCAGCATGTTGACAAAGTCATCGAAGCCAAGCAGTGTGCCCACCATTTCCTTGTCGTTCTTCATGATTATATGGATTCGCGAACCAATGCATTTGTCCACCAGCTCTGCGAACAGCATTTAAACGTTTCAATTGTCTATTAATGCCACAAAATTCATTGCTTACCCAGTGGCATCAGCGTGGAGATATTTGCAGGCGGTGGCACAGCAGTCATTTTACTTATTTATCAGTCAAAAACTAAATGTTAACAAGAAAAACCGCATGAAGTGCTTCTTAATACAAATCTTGTAACTACAGCACCGATATACACGATTACTGTTATCGATATGCCTGCAGAAGCAAGCGTGCAATCAGCATTAAACAGTCGGTTTTTTGGTTTGAGCAAAAGGAAAAACAGCAATGAACGACGGTAAATATTGTATTTATATATATTAAATATAACTAACAATATATTTTGTTATAGAGGAGATTATCAAACAGCGTCTGCTAATTGATGGCGATGGCACCGGCGAAGACCGTAGATTGAATATGCTACTAAAGCAGTTTTTAAAATGGGCCAACTCCAAAAACGATTCGCAAGAAACCAAGTAAATAAATAAATAATTTAATAATTATAAACAATTGTTAAACAATCTGAAATTGTAGCCAAATAATGTACGATCGTCTGATGGCGCAGTTCGCGCAATGTCAATTTGCAGCTTTGAAAAATGTGCAAACGCTGAGGATGATTAAGGAGGAGCATGAAAACTATATAAAACTGATTGAGAAACATGAGGAAAGTATCGAAATCGCCAAGGAACAGATTGAGGCGAGCAAAAAGGAGCTAATCATAGCCAAGGAGCTGCGCAAAAATAAAATGGAGTACGATTTACTCACTTCGCTGATTGAGGAGCAGCCCGATCGCAAGGGAACGGAGAAACACATCGATATCATCAAAAAGGAGATCGACAAACTGACACAAAAGCAACAGAAGATGGAGCACAAGTTCCAGAAGCGTCGCAACGATTT
The DNA here is from genome assembly GCA_035043025.1 of Drosophila villosipedis. NCBI lineage: Eukaryota > Metazoa > Arthropoda > Insecta > Diptera > Drosophilidae > Drosophila > Drosophila villosipedis. The sequence continues at coordinate 12,524,884 of JAWNNF010000027.1, forward strand.
CACGCTGCTCATGTACACCATACATGAGCTGAAACAGCAGCTGGAGGAGGAGAACAGCTCAACTTCGTCGTCGTCGTCGTCGAGTGAAAGCGAGGCCCACTTCGAATTAAATGATAATAATGGCATTATGGAGGTCAGCGATGATGACGAAGACGATGAACTAAACAACATGGATGGAGCCAATAAATTCGACGGCCTTCGTGACAAATTAAAGGAGAACTCGGCATCCACAGAGAGCTCCAAGGAGCCCATCTCCTCGATGTCTATGTCGGTCGACGAGGATGCAGTCCTCGAGTTGAGCATCGAAAAGGATGATCATGTTGGAGATGTTGCCGTTGCCAGTTAAAGATACAATCCACAGAAATAAAAACAATTTATTTACATTAGTATACAACATTGCAATTAGTTAGATTTAAATGCCAGATCTGCGATGAGGGAGACATGATCCGAGGGAAATGTGATGGAAGGTATTGCCTGATGTTCGCTCAGTTGCTCAACGCTGGGCAACGGCACCGATTGCACCAAATTGAAGCGATCGCTTTCATAGAATATGTAATCCAAGCATGCGGCAAAGAGCGTCGTATAATTGGTATAATCGGGTGTGCCACATGCTGACTTCATTTGGAAGGGTTGCCTTAGTTCAACATCCTGCACAGCCTCCTCCACATTGCTTCGCCAGTCCACAAAATCACTGCCTACAAATCGCTCCGTCATCAGCTTATAAATGCCACATTCTGGCACACTATTGAAATCTCCACAGAATATAAGTCCAATATTCGAGGGATCGATTTTTTGCTCTCTCATAGAGAGCTTGTAGATGTGCTCCACAAAAATGAGGGAGAAGCCAATCTGGAGCAGTCGTATGTGATCCGCATCCGGATGGAAATACAAATGTGTATTGGCCACGAGGAGAAACCGATCCGAATCCCTCAACTGCAGCAGGCACAGCTGCAGCGTTGTGGAGCGTTCACAAATGCGCGACGCCAACTTTTCATTCTGCTTAATTTTTTTCCAGAGTCCAGCAAAGATGGGCAAAGTGCTGAGGTTATCGCCCAAATGCAAATCATACTTGTTGAGGAGCTTAAAGCGGGACGAGCGATAAAAGATCGCAATGCCCTCGGCACAGTTGCCTTTGGGCGTCATGATGCCGTCGTAACCATAAGGCGACTGTTCCAGCACTGGTCTCAAATCATGCTCGAATATCTTCAGATCCACCTCCTGCAGACACATTAGATCCGCCTTATAACCGACCAGCTCCTTGATGAACAACTGCTTGCGATAGTCCATTTTCAGAGCATTTGCAGGACAATAGGGAAACAATGTGTTCCTTGCAAAATCGCCATCTGCATAAAGATCCGCCAGCAGATTATAGCTAACCACTCGTAGTCCAAGTGGATTGCTCAGTGGCTCCTTTGTGTATTGCTGACGTTGCTCGAAGGGGAAAGCAGTCGGTGCTTGTTGTACGGAGGATTTGCTTACACATTCGGTTGGTGGTCCCAACAATCCTTCCTCATTGCCCGGCGTAACTTCTAACTTTAAATGGTAATCAATATCCTCGGCCTTAACCTGATAAATCATTCCCATTCCGCACGGCTCCCACTGGGTTTTCTCATTGAGTATGCCGCCTGCTGGCGGTTTTGGTGTCCTGTACCATTGACCCAAACAGTGTTCCCGACTGGCAAACTGCAGTTCCAGTTTCTGAGGATATACCAGACAACCAGCTAAAATACAACTGGGCAGCTGTAGAGCTCCCGTCCATGGCTGATTAAGCACCACATCGAATGTGGTGTCCAGCACACGCAGCCTCAGTCCATCTGTAATCTGCGACAGGAGCTGGGCGAAAGTGATGCCCAATATACGATCTTCGCATCCTTCTCGCTGAAGTTCCACAATAATCTCACTTGGCGTTTCGGGCAGTGTATTCTCAGATGTTTCTGTTGCAGCTGCTGCTGCCGCCTTCTTGTTCTTCTTCTTGTTGCGTTTGGCCAACTCTTTCTCGACATTGCCGCGTATGCGAATCAAAGCTTCATCCACACGTTCATCCATTTTTCTGCAGAAATTAAAATCTCGATCCACTTTTAGTGCCTTGTTGGTATAATGGAACGTGATGTGCACGTCATCAGTGTCCTGAGCATTGCGCAGATACACTTTATCCATGGCGATGACGGTGCTATACGGCCGCGATTTACGTAGTAAGTAATAAAGTTGTGCTTGTATGAATGATCGTGGGAAAAACAGACGGTGGAATTTTGCTAGCATTCCCTTGCCGGCTGATGTAAATAATATATATTTATCGATCAACTTGTAATGTGTAATGGTTAATCGATATCCACGCGACTCAACTTTGCACGTTATGTTAACATAACATGAGCCTGAACACTCTGTTAAGCTGAAATGAGCGATAGTCACTCTCTGCGTTCATTTGAGTAGTCGTTCAAACGAACGTAGTCAAAACGTTTTGAAATAATTGCATTTTGCAAAAGTCAAATTGCGCACCAAAGATTAATTAAAACGCTATTATAATAAATAAAACAAAAAGCAGTGCATGTCTCTATGCGCTAATAGTTGTAAACAATGACGCGAGACGATAAAAGGTAAGGAAAATTAGCAAAAGCGAGGCTTTGTGAGGTTATATGCGATTGTGTGTGTGCGTACGTGTATTTGTGTGTGTGTATGTATATTAACTTTTTTTTATGGAGCAGTTACGACTCCAGCGACAACAGCGAGGAAGAAGAAGAGCGTCGCGCCAAGCATAAAAAATCGAAAAAGCACAAAAAACACAAAAAGTCAACGTCATCGAGCAAAAGTGACAATAAGGTGCACAAGAAGCACAAAAAGTCAAAGAAGCGCTCGCATCGCCCCAGCGAATCTTCAAATGCATCCGATAAACAACAAATGCGCAACTCCTCCTCAACCACCACTGGAGGCGGCGGTGGCCTGAGCAGTAAATTCACAGAGATTATGCAGGCGAGCCGTGAACGCAGCGCAATTCGGGCACCGAATGGAGCAGATTTTCGCATAATTAAGCCAAATATTCAAACGGATCCGTGCAGTCTCGTCGAGGAGATCACAAAAACCATACAGAATAAAGTGCTGCCAGTGTTGGAGGTCGCCTCCTCGGGCAGTGAGAGTGAAGTGTAAGTGTTGCAAATGTCGCAAAAACAAATGATTTATTTTGTTACATATGATTAACAAATTATTGTTTATTGTTTTGGCAACAAATTAAGCAATTATTAATATATGTTTTCTGTGTCTTTTTATAAGCAGCCCCATTGATATTGATAGTCCAGTATTGCCGCCAAAATTGGATGATGAGCTCAATCTGGAGGAGCTGATGAGACAAAAGGCGCTGCTGCAGGCGCGTCTGGGCGCCTACATGTCCGACACCGAAGGCGACGAGAGTCGTTCCAATTCGGTGCAGCTGGTGGTGGTCAAGCGTCAGCATGATGACAACGACAAGGACGACGAACAAGATCAACGCCACTCGCAGCAACAGCAGGTGCCGCACCAGCAGTCGCAGCAGCGGGAGCAGCCTCATCAGCAACCAACAGCAAAGTCAGCAGCTGTCGAGACGCTGGCGAAGCGTAGGCCAAACCCCTCCTCGCAGTCTGCAGGGCCAGCAACGGCGGCAACTGCAACTAGTAAACATGTTAATAATACAAAACCAACTAACATCCATAACTCAAACGATACCGATGTTATATTATTGGATGATTCTAGCGGTAGCCAACGCACACCATCGCCCACACCGGAGAAGCGACGACGTCATGCCAGTCCACAGCCAAGAAACTCATCGGGTGCTGGAGCAGCTGGAGTGGGACGTCAACATGCTCGAGACTCACGTGATCGACGCTCGCGGGAACGTGCACCACGTGATCAACGCAGTCGCACGCCACGCCGACGCCAGGAGCAGCAACAGCAGCAGCCCCAGCATCGTCGCTATCAGGAGAACAATCGGAATATGGAAGATCTGCGACAGGAGATCAATCGAGACAAGCAGCGCGAAAGACGCGAACATAGTCGCGATCGTGATCAACGTCCGCGACAGCAGCAACAGCAGCAGCCGACAGAGCGTGGCGGCGCTGGTCGAATGCGAGAGCGGGAGCGCGAGCGAGATCGTGACCGAGATCGTGACCGTGATTCACGCTGGAATAATCGCCCACGTTCGCACAGTCGCAGCAAGTTTGAGTCCGATAGGCGACGCGAACGCGAACGCCAGCAGCTCAATCAGGATCGTGGTGGTGGCGCACGTGGTGCACGTGGCTCTGGCAACGGCGTGGCGGAACGGGATCGCTACAAGGGCTCCCTGAGCGAGGGTCAGAAAATGCATGACAAGGAGAGCAGCGATGAGGAGGTTAATCTCCTCGATATTGACATCAACGAGGACGACGACGATGAGGAGCGCATCATTGAGCAGCGTCGCAAGCGACGCGAGGAGCTGCTAAAGGTAAACTGATTGATTTTTATCAACATATCCTTTGATAAAATTTGCACTTAAATCCTGACAGAAATTTGGTACCACTGAGTCGCGCACGGCGAGCCCAACACCACGCAAATCCAACTCCTACGAGTCCACGAGTACTTCACCCGGCTCATCTAGGCCTGAACGCGGGCGCAGCATCTCACCCAATCCGAGCGGGGATGTCAAGGAGCAGCAGGAGGAGCAGGTGCAGCAGGAGCAGAAGGATGAACATGATAAGAACGAGCCACTCGATGCAAACTCCTCGTCCAAGAATAGCGCCACAAAGGAGAAGCGCAACGAGTGGGACATGTTCGCCGATCAGGATGTCGATTCCAATTTCGATGTGAGTCGCAGGCTTGTAACTGTCCTTGCGCTGCTAAACCAATCCCAAAAACAACCCCAATTAATGCTTTTCATATTCTTAGTCACCCAGCACAATTGTGCACAGCAAGCATCAGAATGAGAATCCGGCGCTGACCGACAACTGGGATGATGCCGAGGGCTATTATCGGGTGCGCATTGGCGAGGTGCTCGACAATCGCTATCTTGTCAGCGGCTACACCGGCCAGGGCGTGTTCAGTAATGTGGTGCGTGGTCGCGATCAGGCGCGTGGTGCCGCCAACGTTGCCATCAAAATTATACGCAACAATGAGATCATGTAAGTTAGCAACAACAAAAAAAAAATAGTATTCTTTACTAACTGGAAACCTTTCCACAAAGGCACAAAACTGGTCTGCGCGAATTGGAAATCCTAAAGAAGCTCAACGATGCCGATCCCGATGATCGTTTCCATTGCCTGCGTTTGTATCGTCACTTTTTTCACAAGCAGGTGCGTTTTATTTCTAAACTATTAATCTTAGACTGTTTAACCATTGACTTGTTACCACTTTTAGCATTTGTGCATGGTATTTGAGCCGTTGGCAATGAATCTGCGCGAGGTGCTCAAGAAATATGGCAAGAATGTGGGTCTGCACATTAAGGCGGTGCGCAGCTATACGCAGCAGTTGTTTCTCGCCCTCAAGCTGCTCAAGAAGACGGGCATTTTGCATGCCGACATCAAACCCGACAATATTCTGGTCAATGAGAATAATTTGATATTGAAGTTGTGCGATTTTGGCTCCGCTTCGGGCATCAGTGAGAATGAAATAACGCCGTATTTAGTTTCGCGTTTCTATCGTGCACCAGAGATTATAATGGGGATACCCTATGATTATGGCATCGATACTTGGTCTGCTGGCTGCACCATTTACGAGCTGTACACGGGCAAGATTCTGTTCAGTGGCAAGAGCAACAATCAAATGCTCAAATTCTTTATGGATGTCAAGGGCAAGATACCCAATCGTATTGTGCGCAAGGGTCAGTTCAAAGATCAGCACTTTGATCAGAGCTGCAGTTTTCTTTATCACGAGATTGACAAGCTAACGGAGAGGGTAAGTAGCTGCATATGTGAATATCCCCCTAAATCATTGTTCAACTATTTGTGGCACTTGCAGGAGAAGATCGTTGTGATGCCGGTTGTGAAGCCGTCTCGCAATTTGCAACAAGAGCTCATCGCCGATCAAAATTTGCCCGATGATCAGTTGCGCAAGGTGACACAGTTGAAGGATCTGTTGGAGAATATGTTCGCTTTGGATCCGGGCAAGCGTATATCTCTCAATCAGGCACTAATGCATCCATTCATACAGGAGAAAATGTAGTACACTGAGCGAAAGACACTGCGAAGAGACAACTACAGAGAAAATAAACGTAATTCAATATTTTCTAGACGCTAAGCCAATTTCGTTAGACGATGTTAGTTATCCCAAGTTTATCGTTATCAACAAAAAAGAAAAAACAACTCTCACTGAACATCAAAGACCACATTCACACCAGATACACAAATCTCTATTATTTAATACGGTACTACTATGTATACTATATACTATATACAGTTATTACGAGCATAGGACAAATGTACATAAGTTCAGTGGTTCTTTCAGCGATTAAGATTGTTATGTGTGTTGTGCGCGTGCCAACGACATCAATTTATTAAATAGCACCTAAGTAATATATAGTACATATTATATATATATATAAATATATATATATATATATATATATATATATATATATATGCATGTATGTATTTATGACAGAACAAAACACCCACCATACCATTACTGACATACACACAAACACACAGACACTCGCAATATATATAGTATATATTTAACTACTACGCCTAGTTGCAGTTTGTACCGAAATTGTTATTAATATTTGATACCATTTCAGTGGGCCCCACTGCTGATAGAAATTTAACGTCTAAAGTGGATGCTTCCTTCAGCACAACTGGTAATAATTTATTTTTGGGCCGTACAAAAATCAGTTTATACCATAACAAAAAAACTAAAAAATTATGGGCAACTATCTCTATTTATTTCCCCCATTTAAAACAAAACAAAAACCGATGCGGTTTTTTTTGTGAATCAAAAAAAAAACGCTTTAATTGTTGTTGTCTTTTCTGAACCTTGCAGCAACTGGTGGAAATGTTGGGAAAAAGTCGAGTGCGCATCTTGAAACTGACACAATGCCACACGTCGGGGCGTAAGTTGTCTGATCTTCAAAAATCGCGTTTTTTGCTGAGAAACATATTCTCTCTTTCTCTCGTATATTTTATCCGCAGATTGAAACTGGAGCGCGCCGATCCAAACTGAAATCCAGAAACAGGTAATGTAAAATGAATATAGGCTGAAGATTTCCCTTTAGTTGAACTGCCTGTTTAAATTGCCAAAACGTAAAAGATAAACTAGATCATCAAATAAGATTACAAAGTTCTTATAGGAGAGAAAAAGATGCAGAAATTTATTGGTCATTCTATTTACTTATTTTTATAGGAATTGAATTTTTGGTTCACAACATTTAAGTCTATAGTTTGCTTTTGTCTTATTGTCATTTTCCTGTATATTTTGAAGCAAATCAAGTAAAAATTTGCAGGTTTGACGGCAGTTTAAACAAACTAGATATGTATACAACATAAATATATTCTAATTAAATAAATATCCATTAACGAGAGCTCTTAAAGTCAGTCACAGTTGGTCCAGTGTATCACTGGGTGCTGGCAGCGCCAGTGCCTCCTGCAGCGTATCGCATTCGGTTAGGGTGTGCAGAGGCGGTGGACTCTCTGCACTGCGCAGCAGGCACTTGAACTTTTTCGGCTTCCAATTGTTACACGCATGCGGATCGCGCAACAAGCCAAATGAGCACTCAAAGACGCCAACGGATCTCTGCTCTGAGTGCAATGTGCCGCAGCAGAGCACCACAACCTGACCATATGGATCCATCCGGCCCTGGACACCCGAATGCGACAGATTCGGATTGAAATAGAAACCAAATGTTTGCTTCGCTTTCACTAGTGCATCCAGCACTTCGGCAACGCCAACGCACTCCAGCTCACTTGCCCCATCATCGGCAATCACTTTCAGCTGCAACGCTGCATCACTCCACAGATCCGTGTGGCACAAGTCATTATTGTTGTATTTGTTGAAAAACCATTCGCCAAATTTGCGCGCAATTAAGTGTATGGGAAATTGCTGTTCCTCAGCGTTGTGAGTACCAACAATTGCAATGCTCTGGGTTGCTCCTTGCTGATCCCAATATTTAATCACTCTCATCACCAGATCAGCTTTGGTGAAATCTGTTGAGGTGCACGGTAGGCGTGTGTGCAAATATTTAAATAACAGATCTCTGGTGATGTGACGCTTGTGCAGCAGCTTGTGTATATCATCCACATGCGAAGTAAGATAGCCAAGCGCCTCTGTGAAGACCAATATCAAAAGTAACTTTGTGTTTTTGTATTCTTCGAGTCAAATTGGCTTTACCTTCTGGCTCCTCAACTTTGCAAACATTTTTTGTCACACTTTTGGTTAGTTGCAGCAGCACGGGTATATTTGTTTCGGTAACTAGCAGATCGCGTAGTCCGACAATGTGTTGCTCTGATATTGACATGACTTTGGCTCAGTGATAAAAATATGCAAACATTCGAAGCATTTGGCTGGCATTTTCAGGTGAAACAAATGGCAACAGCGGTTACAGTGTGACCGTTTGTGGTAAATGCTGAATTGACGAATTCGCGAGTGCGATTACTAAATATTTCGATCGATTCGATTAATTTCTCAGCTGTTCTAAGTGCTTCCAATGCAAATGTATATATAGTATAATGAATTCTTGAATTTGTAAATCGTGTATTTGTTGCCGCATAAACGCCGTTGTTTTGTGTATTCCGAGTGTTTCCATACACATTCGCAGTAAATATTTACGTTTTCGGAACGGGATTTGAGAGGGGGCATAGTTCACGCAACAGAAGCTTTTATAGAGGGGCTGGGCACAATATCTTATCACAATCGGCCGTCCAACGAATATGTCAACGGCAATCGCAAAACAGCTCGATTAGTGCTTATACGTGCTTTACAATTGTGTCCGGTCGTTGTGCATACGCAATCCCCCAATATATTAAGAAAAAAATGGATAGCTCTGGAAGTGAAGCAGGAGATGCCAGTATGGCTGGTCCATTTGTTGGCGCCATCGATGAGGGCACCACATCGGCTCGTTTCATGATATTTCGCGCGGGTACCGATGACATTGTCTGTTATCATCAAATCGAGGTGCCTTCGATTTTCGTCAAGGAGGGCTGGTGTGAACAGGATCCGTGCGTCATTACCAACACTGTCAACGATTGCATAGAGGGCGCCTGCCAAAAGCTGGTCGCACTGGGCGGCAAAATCGAGGTGAGCCAACAATTTTGAGGTGTTACCAGTCTGTAGTCTGCGCACCCTGTACATATTTTTGATTGGGTATATTGCAGTTCAGTCGTGGTTCGTATACTGAAATTAAAATGTTACCAGTCCTAGTTGAAGCTGTATATCTCCGTCGAATAATATTGCTTATCACCTAAAAAATTAAGCCCGTTTTTCGATAGCAGAACATTTCTCCATCGAGAAACGACTTAAATAATTTTCGTTGCTTAGAAAAAATATAGTTTATTGACACACATTTGTATATGGCATAAATATTATGGAAGCTGGTTAACTCTCTTATTTCTGGAGATAGTTGCGATACTTTTCGGCCTCATCGATGCGCTCCTGGAGCGTTCGCGGCGGCTGCTTCTCCACACAATCCTCGAGCTTGACATAGATCTGATCGTTGTGGCCGAAGTCGCCATCGCGTCGTGGCATTACATGGAAATGGACATGGGGCACTGTCTGCCCGGCATGGGCTCCATCTTGCACGGTGACCGTTGCCGAGGTGGTGCCATACATCCGCTCCAGCATGCGCTGCACCATGCAAACGGTGGCAAACAGATCTGTGATTTCGGCACAGTTGAGTCCATGCAGACGGGGAACGACACGCTTCGTGGAGACGAGCACATGTCCAAGGACGACGCAACGGAGATTGGTGAAGGCATAACAATGTTCCGTCTCATAGAATATGGTGCGCTTGTCCACCGTGTTGTCCGCAAAGAGACGATCTTCGCCCTGCTCCAAGCTGGTTGCACCCAAATTGTAACCCGTCAGGCTGTAAATATCGTTGCGACGATGCTCAAAGCAGGGCATGCTCTCGTAGATGCCCTGCAAACTGTCCAGATTCAGCTCAGCGGTGGCAACACCCAATTCCAGTTCGCCGCCACAATCGGCAAGCACCTTGCCCCACGGACTGATGATCATGCTGTGGCCCCAGCTCTGACGCTTCGGATTATGCCAGCCCTGCTGGGCAGCAGCCACCACAAAGCATTGGGTTTCAATGGCGCGTGCTCGCAGCAGGATCTCCCAGTGCGCCTTGCCGGTGGTGTAGGTAAATGCCGCCGGATATGTCAAGAGTTGGGCGCCCATTTTGCGCAACAGCAGCGCCGGCTCAGCAAAGCGTAGATCATAGCAGATTTGTAGACCCACTTGTCCAGCGGGTGTCGCCACTGGTGCCTCCAATTGCTCACCCGGCGCCACAGTGTCCGATTCCCGCAAACGGAATTGCTTTGTGGCCGCATCGAACAGATGCAATTTGCGATAGACACCGGCAATTTCACCTCTGTCATCCAGCATGACATGCGCATTGTAGATCTTGTCTGCAGCCTCATCAGTGCCTGTGCGCTCATGGATGCCGCCCAGGGATAGCCAGAGCTGATGTTGCTTGGCCAACTGGCGATATTTGCACATCAGTTGGCCGTTGAGTGGTTCCGCCAGTTGCAGCGTCTCCGCGCGATTCTCGCCCACAAAATCACAGCATTCGGGCAGAAAGAGCAGCTTGGCCTGCTCCGCCTTTGCCTGCGCCACCAATTGCTCCACTTGTTGCAAGTTGCCGGCTTTATCGTTTGTTGCGCGCATTTGTCCCACGGCCACAATTGTTGTTGCTGTTGTCGTTGTCCCCGCGCCGCTGGTCATTTTGCGCACTTGCTGTGACTTTCTACTGACCTGGGCGACAATAGTTCGACAGAGAATTTTGACGGTGTTTGACATTTAGGGGAAAACGGCAAAAACGTTCACTAATTGATCCACAACACACAGCCCACAGCCTGTTACGTCGCCTTTTGCGTTGTTTAAGATCTCTTTTTTGTAGTTGTTATCAGCTTTCTTTCGTTTTCTCTCCGCTTTTTTTTTTTTTTTTTTGTTGATTGTTCGCCGCTGCAGCAGTGCTGCCGTAACACTAAAAGTCAGTGTGATAGAAAAAATAAGCTTTCAGCTACGCGCCAAATTCAAATTCAAGCTTTGCATTAAGTTATTTTAATTGATTTTATGGCAATTGTTATTAATACAGTCATTACTTTCGGCAACCCACAGAACAGGCTCTGTCTGTGTGTATTTTTATTTTTGTTATCCGCAAGTTTATTTTTCTCTCTGCTTACGCCTTATATGTTTACCTTTCCAGTGTTGCAGAGCCACCAAAATCAGTATGAGACAATGAAAAAATTAGTTTGTAGTGTGGAGCCAAATTCAAATTCAGGTTTTCTATAAAGTTATTTAAAGGTCAATATTGTTTTTACATATTATTTTATAAGCTTAGTCGTTATCTTTCAACATATATTTTGCATTTTTCCCCAACATTAATGCTTAAAATTTTATATATAACGATTCTTATCAGATTTAAACAAACGTAATACGAATTAAATCCGTTTATAATTAAAAAATGATTTGAATGCTTTCAGAATATTTTAGCTATTGGGATTACCAATCAGCGCGAATCGACTTTAGTCTGGGATCGGCATACGGGTGAGGCGTTGGCGAATGCGATCATTTGGCTGGACAATCGCACCACCAGCACCGTCGAGGATCTGCTGGAGACGATACCGAACAATGCGCGCAACATTAACTATTTGCGACCGCTTTGCGGCCTGCCACTCTCGCCGTACTTCTCCGGCGTCAAGTTGCGCTGGCTGCGCGACAATGTGGCCACCGTGAAGAAGGCAATGGATGCCGGCGATGCCATGTTCGGCACAATCGACACCTGGCTGATGTACAATCTGACGGGTGGACCCAAGGGCGGTGTGCACAAGACGGATGTGACAAATGCGTCACGCACAATGCTGATGAACATTGAGACACTGCAATGGGATCCGGCATTGCTCAAGTTCTTTGGCCTGCCCGCCAGCATTCTGCCTGAGATTTGCTCGAGTGCCGAGCACTTTGGCACCATTGCGGCGGGCACACTGCGAGGCATCAGCATTGCGGCGGATCTGGGGGATCAGCAGGCTGCTCTTGTGGGTCAACAGTGTTTGGCCAAGGGACAGGCGAAGGCTACCTATGGCACTGGTTGCTTTCTGCTCTACAATACGGGCCCATCGATTGTGCACTCCCAGCATGGCCTGCTGACCACTGTGGGTTATCAGCTGGGACGCAAGGCAACGCCTTATTATGCGCTTGAAGGTAGTGTTTCCATAGCCGGAGCAGCATTCAACTGGCTACGAGATAATCTGGGCTTGATACAGAATACGGCTCAGATTGAGAGCATGGCCAGCACTGTGGATAATTCCTTGGATGTGTACTTTGTGCCCGCATTTAATGGCCTATATGCGCCGTACTGGAATCAGGATGCACGGGGTGTTCTCTGCGGCCTCAGCGAGGAGACGACCAGCGAGCATATTGTACGTGCCACATTGGAGGCGGTCTGCTTCCAGGTGCGCGATATACTCGACTCCATGCACAAGGACTGCAAAATTCCGCTGGCCAAACTGATGGTCGATGGCGGCATGACTGTGAATAATCTGTTCCTGCAGCTGCAGGCTGATCTCGTCGGCATACATGTGCTGCGCGCCAAGATTGCCGAGACAACAGCGCTGGTGAGGCGAATCTTGCTCGTTTTATTACTTTTGTCACATTTGTTTTGTTTGCTTTCAGGGTGCTGCTATGGCTGCCTATAAAACAGTGGCTCCGCAGTACAATATGGAGGGACCGCTCTCCAAGGCGGATGACCGCAAAGCGATCAAGTCAAAGATCAGCTCGACGGAGCGCAATTTACGCTATCAGAAATGGAAAATGGCCATTGAGCGTTCCCTCAACTGGGAGACGTCCACGCTGGTCCAAGGCGAACGTGAATCCTTCGATGGTGCCTAAGCCAATTTGTTCTTTCAAATCCAATTGAAAATCCATGGCAATGTGTATTTAATTCAATAAATAAGGTTATTTTCCAATCAGATAAATTAGGCGACTAAATGGACAAATCCAGAGTTGTTTGTGTTTTCGTTTTTATTTTGGATAGTGGTGTATACAAAATTCGGATTGAAAACGTAGAAAGCATTGTTGTTGTTCGTTTTTCTTCTCTGTTGTGGTGCGCGCAGCTAAGATGGCAGTGTGTTGATTGCCCTTGGGGCCGCTCCTCGCCTAGACATGCTCATCAATGATGCCGGGGGCTGCGATCGCTGCACCCGCTGGTTGATCCACCTCATTCAACATGACAATGCCGCCGGCGGCTTCATCAACGGCGACCACTGCAGCAGCGGCATCAATATTAACCACATTAACGCCAACAATGCCGATGACGGGTGCAACTCCAACAAGATCAGCATTGTTTGCTTGAGCGTTGATCACGACAGCTGGCGGCGGTATGGGATTGCCACCTGCAGCAGAACAAGTATTGGTAAGTCAAAAAGGATTATAAGTGTTGAGTGATCTTTACTGCTTACTTGCATCCAATTCGAGAGGGGGATCAGCGTTCGCTTCGGCGAGATTTGTGACAGACTTGGACTTGACGCACTGGAAGTCGACGTGGCGACTCTTGGCCTCCTCCTTCTCCCAGGACATATGTATGAACGGACGCTGCACATAGCTGTAAATGACCTCGGCCCGTCCGCCCGGACGTCGGCGTATCTTCTCCTTGTGCGTGGGATAACCCTCGATGCCGCAGCGTATCTTCTTCAGGCCACGATCCTTCATCACCTGCTTAGCCACATCGCGATTCTCAATGTACTTGAAGAAACGATGCATGGCCGTCGAATGAACAGCTGCCAGCATGGGAATTAAATATATAAAATATATACAAATTATGGTTTATTATAATTGCAACCTACTCTGACAATATTCCTCGCCCATTTGCGGGGGGAACTCCTCGTCCCAGTCGACCATGTCGTCGTCGAGCAGGACAACAACATGGCATTCGCGATCGCCACGTTGAGCGGACGCTACCATCAGTGGCAAGATGAGATCCTCGAGAAATACCTCGAACTGTTGGCGAGCGCCCTCGTTGCTCAGCTCATGGAGCAGGCCTCCTTTGAAAATCAACATGGTCAGCATGGCAAAAAGAAAGAAAGATGGAGAGAAAGGGGAGAGCAAAGCGAACGACACAAACTAAGAGACGCCGCCTGCATGGGAGATTACCAGCTACTACTCACTTAAGTTCTGACAGCGCACAGTTGTCGCATCAAACGGTATCAACAGATAATCGCAGGCCTCCTTCAGCTCCGGCACCGAAACGGTCGGCGGACAACGGATCACGCCGCTCTTATAGTATTCGAGTATCGAGCGGAATACCAAATGTGAGATGCCATCGGCCAATTCGTATTCACCACGCTCGTTGGGATGCACAAATTGGAAGCCGGTGCCAAACATGGTGCCCAACATTGTATTTGGATGGGCGGTAAGCAATGTTTGCTCCACCGTGAAACGGACACCATCCACCAGCATTGAGATGCGGTCCGGTGGACCAAATCGTACAGATGCTCCTCCTCCAGCTGCTGCTGCTGCAGTTGCTCCTCCAGCTGCGCCGGATGCTGCTGCTGCGCTGCTTGTGGTTGGTGTCAGAGATTTGTCATGATGATGCTTGGAAATGGCACCGCTCGACATGTTGACCTGTTGTTGTTGCTGTTGTTGCTGTTGCTGCTGCTGGCGTTGCATGTAGTTGCTGCTGCGACTCCGGTTTTTCAATATACGCCTTCTGCGCTCTTCGGCAGCCTCAAGATTCTCCTCGATGCTACTGCTGTCGCTGTATGTGTCCTGTTGTTGTTGCTTTTGCTTTTGGCCAGTGTTGTTGCTGTTGTTGTTGGTATTGCTATTGCTATTGCTACCACTACTATTCGAATTTGGAGTTGTTGACATTTTTCGCAATTTTTTCTTTTATTCGTTTCAGGCACTCGTTTCGTAGATTATTCGAGCAAATTTCAGACAAAGAAATGCATTTGCAGCTGCTTGTTTTTTTCCGGCTTGAAACGCCGCACTATATATTATCGCTTATCGTTTGATTTAATCTACAAGTCACATTTGCTATTTGCTGACGACTTACATTACTTCTAATGATGTAAAAAATATATTTGTGCGAAATTGTTTTGCGCTTCCTTTTTTCTATATTCTCCGCTTTTGCTGCTGCTGCTGATGGTGGTTGTTTGCCATTCGATAACAAATTGGTTGCTGAACATCGAAACTGCTAACTAACTGTGAGCCACCTCTAGTTACGCACTTACACACAATGGGAAATCACAATGTTGAGAACGAAATGAATATCTGAGCAGAAGTTGACTTTTCTTATTTGAATTTTGTCAATGAATAGTTATTGTTGTTGTGGCATATCGGTTCCGATAGTCGTGAGCTCGAACTGTTTAAGAATGAACGAACTTGTGCATTGACTAGTGCCGCTATCGATAATCGATTCCGGTACAGCTCTAATAATCGATAAGCCGAAAAGCAAAATGGCAGACGTAGAAAACGAAACCGAGAAGAAAATCTTGTAAATAATCCGTAAAAATTGCATATTTGTCGCAAACATTGTGCCAATTGCGCGAAACGCGAGTGCAAATTAAACGTAACGCGCAATTCGTTCGCAACGTCCATTTCGCCAAGGCAGCCAGTGCTCGCGTGTGTGTCTGCGGCGGCAAAAGTATAGCCCAGAGTAAAATATCCAATCAAAATTCGCTCGAAACGCGACAATCAAAACAGGCAAACAAAGCAACAAATGTCGGGACAATGCCAACTAGCGGACACGGTCATCATTTCATATACATTCTTAAAATGTGCAATTTGCCAAAACAAATAATATTACTACAATAAAAAAAAGTAAGAAAAAAGGTGCAAAAACGTCGAATCGAATGTGTGTGTATGAATGAAGGAAGGAAGAGAAGAGAAGAGAAGAGAAGGGAAGGGAAGGGGCGGGGGAGGGCGCTGAGGAGCGGAAAAAGACGTTTGCACAAAAGCTGGCAGCTGCAAAACGCACGCCACCTGCCTCTCGCTCGCACCTATAGCGCCAATGCGCGCGCCCTTAAAACGAGCGTGCGAGATGGATAGATTCGGATGGCATTTAATGTTGTGTGGCGTGTTGCATTTGCCAGCTTTTGTTTGAGGCAAACGCGATTTTCTATTTTCCTTTTGACCATCAGTTTCAGTTTTTTTGTGTGTATTTTTTGTGACGAAAAATGCATAGAAAATGTACAGCGAAAGAATTTTTTTTTTGCAAATTCACAAAAACTGAAATTGATAGTAGAATAATATTAACTGTGCATTTCGTTTAGGCTTGCGTGTATCACAAATCAACAAAGGTTGACTCCCAAAAAAACTGTGCAACAAAAACACAACAACAAAAATAATCAAGAGAAGAATACGAAACGAAAACAAAAAGCAAAGGGAGACACAGACGAAGGGGGGAGTGAGAGAGAGGGGAGCGGTAGCGCGGCATTATATTGCTTATATTGCCAGTGCACGAACGGCACACAGACTGCAAAGTGGCGGCGCTACTCAGGATTAGTGCTGGTGCAGCGGCAGCGGCTCCCATGTTCAACGGGCGCCAGCAGCAGCAGCACAATCACCAAAACAACAACACCAACAAGAATAATAATAATAACAATAATATATATTGCAAGTGTAATACAATTATAAATAACAACAACTGCAGCAGCAGCAGCAACGAGCAGAGGCATCCTCAGCAACAACATCAGCAGCAACAACAACCGGCTGTGTGGTTGTGGTGTCGCCAGTTGTGGCCTTAAGCATGTAGTAAGAAATCAATAAATAAATCCGAATCATTTAATTAATTCAAATCTTTCCCCACCCCCAACACCATATCATCATCCGCATCCTGTCTGCAGGTCGCACTTGGCACGCGGGAGGTCAAAGTAGCACAAGGGAACACCGACGGTTCCTCGACGGATAAACCCAAACAACACACACACACACACATATTACAAATACTAAGAAAATCGTACACACAAAACACAACACCAATGAAAAATGTCACAAAGAGGTAAACGCGGTAATCAGCAGCAGCAGCAGCAGACGCCGCAGCAGCAACAACAGCAACAGCTGCAGTTGCAGCCGCCGCAGCAGCAACAGCGACAAGATGTTGAACCGCAACCGCCGCCCACAAAGCGACGCAAAGGTCGTCCGCCCAATGGAGCCGCAACTGCAACAGCAACAACATCCGCATCAACAACAACAACAAGTGGAACAGCAGCAGCAGCAGTGGTCCCTTCCAAAGGATCTGCGCTGCTGGAGCCACAAGAGCAGCAGCAGCAGCCACAAAGCAGTAGTCAGCAGGCCAAGTCAACATCGAAGCTGCCGGGCAAGGCCAAGATGGCCAGCAAAAGTAAATCGCAGAGCAGCAGCAGCAATAGCAGCAATAGCAATATCAACAACAACAACAGCAACAATAACAACAACAACAACAGCAGCAGCAGCGCGTGGCAAGCACGATCCGTCGCGGATATTAAAATGTCGAGCATCTACAATCGCAGCTCCACAGAGGCGCCAGCGGAACTCTATCGGTGAGCTGTCTATACAAAATCTATATAGATCTATTACTGATATATTTAACATTTTAGCAAGGATCTCATTAGCGCAATGAAATTGCCAGACTCAGAGCCGTTAGCAAACTACGAGTATCTAATTGTAACCGATCAGTGGAAGCAGGAATGGGAGAAGGGCGTACAGGTGCCAGTCAATCCCGATTCGCTGCCCGAGCCATGTGTCTATGTGCTGTCCGAGCCGATAGTGTCGCCAGCGCATGACTTTAAACTGTGAGTTGCACACGTGCTTCTATTATCTGTGCATATTTCTATATATATAATTGATTCCCATTCACATTGCAGTCCAAAAAATCGTTTCCTGCGCATCACCAAAGACGAACACTACTCGCCGGATCTGCATTGTCTGACGAATGTTGTTGCCCTGGCGGAGAACACATGTGCCTATGACATTGATCCCATCGATGAGTCCTGGCTGCGTCTCTACAATGGCGATCGTGCCCAATGCGGCGCATTCCCCATCAATGAGACGCAATTCGAGCGTGTCATCGAGGAGTTGGAGGTGAATACCTGTTACCAGCCAGAATAACAAAAGTAAACTCAAAAATAATGTGTATTGTTAACAGGTGCGCTGCTGGGAACAGATTCAGGTCATACTTAAGCAGGAGGAGGGTCTGGGCATTGAGTTTGATGAGAATGTTATATGTGATGTTTGTCGCTCGCCCGACTCCGAGGAGGCCAACGAAATGGTATTCTGTGATAATTGCAACATCTGCGTGCATCAGGCTTGTTACGGCATTACAGCGATTCCATCAGGTAAACTTAAACAGAACTTAGTCTTATTCCAGCTCTTACTCAATGATTGATTGTGTTGTGTTGCAGGCCAATGGCTTTGTCGCACCTGCTCCATGGGCATCAAGCCGGACTGTGTGCTCTGTCCGAACAAGGGCGGCGCGATGAAGTCCAACAAATCAGGCAAACATTGGGCGCATGTCTCGTGCGCCTTATGGATACCGGAAGTGAGCATTGGCTGTGTGGATCGCATGGAGCCGATAACAAAAATCTCAAGCATTCCGCAAAGTCGCTGGGCATTGATCTGCGTACTTTGTCGCGAGCGTGTCGGCAGCTGTATACAGTGTTCGGTGAAGACGTGCAAGACTGCGTACCATGTCACCTGTGCGTTCCAGCACGGACTCGAGATGCGTGCCATTATCGAGGAGGGCAACTCGGAGGACGGTGTCAAGCTGCGTTCGTATTGCCAAAAGCATAGCATGAGCAAGGGCAAAAAGGAGGGTGCCTCCTCCTCGCACACATCTGCCTCCGCCGCTGCTGCAGCAGCATCCAGCTGCTTGCAGAAGAACAACAACAACAAACTCGCTAGCCATTCAACGTCAAAGGGCGATGATCATCATACGGCCGGCGCCAAGGGTGAGGATCATCGCAGGCGCAAACAGCATCGCAAGAACGACATGACCTCAGAGGAGCGCAATCAGGCGCGAGCGCTCCGATTGCAGGTGAGTCAAGGATCGAATTTTGACATTTCTTGTTTGCTTAAACTCTACTATATCTTATATATTATATTTTTCTGTTATTATTTTTTTAAAAACTTGCAGGAGGTGGAGGCGGAATTTGATAAGCATGTGAATATCAATGACATTAGCTGCCATCTGTTCGACGTGGACGAGGATGCAATCGAGGCCATTTACAACTATTGGAAGCTGAAGCGTAAATCGCGACACAATCGCGAACTCATACCGCCCAAATCGGAGGATGTGGAGATGCTGGCACGCAAGCAGGAGCAACAAGATATGGAGAATCACAAGCTGGTTGTGCATCTGCGACAGGACTTGGAGCGTGTGCGCAATCTTTGCTATATGGTTAGTAGGCGTGAGAAACTCTCGCGTTCGTTGTTGAAGCTGCGCGAACAGGTATTCTACAAGCAGCTCGGCGTGCTCGATGAGTCCGTGCAGCAGGGCAACCAAAGCACAACGGAGCAACAGCAACAGCTGCAGCAGAAGGATTTGCAACGACCCGCACTCAATTTGGAAGCGATCATTTATGCGAACGATGGACCGACGCTGTACGATCGTTTCTACAGCTCAGCGGATGAGTTAACTGTGCCGGCGCAGTACAAGAGCTTGGAGTACATACTGGAGCAGCTGATGGGCAAGGTGCAGGCACGTGGACGCGCCTCCCAATCGCCCAACAAGCGTAAGCAGCAGCAACAGCAGACGGTTGCTGCAACGGCGAAGAGTTCGCCCAAAAAGAAACTCAACAATGGTGCAATAACAACAACAACAACATCGGCCGCAAATAAGGCCGCCAAGCCACGTGGCTCGCCGAGGGCGCCATTAACGGCGTCCACGGCGATGCCGTGTGCGGGGAGGCGTGCCTCAAAGAGCGACAAGGCAGCAACGACAACAACAACAACGACAATGTCGTCGTCGTCGAGCCACCATAATAAATCGCATCCACTTAAATCAGCAGCTGTTGCGGCTGCGTCCGCCCCAACGTCTAGCGGCAGTTCATCATCGGCTGATTCCAGCTCGGCGCGCAGCAGTCGGAGCAGTAGCCGAAGTCGCAGCCGGAGTCGCAGTCGGAGTCGGAGTCGAAGTGATGGTGCCAGCAGCAGCAGTTCCTCGGCTTCGAACAGCAACAGTGATTCCGCCACCGATAGCCATAGTGGAAGAGCGAGAACGGGAACGGGAGCGGGAGCAGCTAGTAAACCGAGTCGAAAGCAATCGTATGCGAGGAGCGTTGAGCAGCGACAGAAGCAGCGGCAGCGACGTCAAAGTGAGGCAGCTGCGCGTGCTTCTGCGGCGTCTGCCGATGCCCGATCAGCGGCGACAAGCAGCAGCAGTTCCTCCAGCGATGAAGATGAACGTCATCCGACCGTCGAACGGAAGCGTGTCAACAGTAGCAGCAAGCAGTCAGCAGTACCTGCCAAAGTCCAAGCAACTAAGTCAAAGCATAGCACAACAGCAACAGCAACAGCAGCAACCACAGCAACAACGGCAAGAAGAAAGCTTGCGAGTAATGGAGCAACTGCATCCACAGCAGCGTCCACAGCGACACGTGGCCTTGCTCAGATGGACAAGGAGATGCGTCAACGGGACGCCGGCAGTCTGTCCAGCGATGAAAGCGAGGAGCTGCTGCCGGTAAAGTTCACCGACTCGCGACATTCGCGCACTCAACCAGGCAGCGCCAACAACAATGCGCGAACAACAACAGCTATTACATCCGCAACAGCAACAGCAGCAGCAGCGAATAGTGCGACAACAGCAGCAACAAGTCGCAAATTGGCGCAGCACATTTACTCCGATTCGGATAGCTCCACGTCGACGGTGTCGCAGCAGGAGGAGGCCGACGAGGTCGAGGAGGAAATGGAACTGGCGGCTGTGGAGAGCAATGTGAGCGATTCACAGAATCAACAAACGATACGCACTAAGGCGGCCATGAAGGAGTTTGTGCCAGGTACAACAGCAGCGGCAGCAGTAGCAACATCAACTCCAGCCGCAACAGCAGCATCAGTAAAAACAGTAGCAACAAGCAAAGCCAAAGCCAACACTAAGAAGAGCAATGCAACATCCGCCTTTCCAGCTGTGGATCTGCTGGTGGTGCCACAACGTCAAGCGGCCAAAAAGGCCTCCGAGAATATGCGCATCTCTACGAATCTCGCCACAGCGCTGCCCGATGCCAGCGAACGTTTACGCGAACCGGAACCAAGCGCAGCCAGTGCCAATGCCAACAGCAACAGCAATAGTGGCGCCAAGAGTAAGGCAAAGGAAACTGCCTCGCGGCTGGCGTCAGAGGATAAAGCAACTCGGCCGAAGGAGCTGCAAAAGGCAGCGGGCAAATCAGCGGGTGCGGAAACAACAGCAGAGCGAGGGAAACGCGGCAGACCACCGAAGGTGCAAAAGGACAAGGAGAAAGAGAAGGAGAAAGAAAAGGAGAAGGAGAAGGAAAAGGACAAAGAGAAACCCGCAACAACAACATCGACATCCACGCCTGCTGCAGCCCGGAATAATGAGGTGGCCAAGCTGCAAAACTTTGCCGTTTCGTATGTGCCACAGCGACAAGCGGCCAAAAAGGCTGCCGAGCAGCTGAAGAGCAGCGGTGCCGCCCTGGGCAAATCCAACCTCGACACACAGAGCGATGAGGCAGCAACAAGTGGAGCAGCAACAGGTACAACAACAGCAACCGCAGCAACATCCGTAACAACAACACCGCCTAAAGCAACCGCTCCTGCAGCCAAGCAACAAACCACAACACCTGCGCGACGCGCCTCGCTCAAAGAGTCACAAAAGCGCCGACCCAAGGAGTTGATTACGCCCGTAAAGCAGAGCATCGCAGCACCCAATCTGTCCAGTTCGAGTTCCGGTGATAGCGACAGCAGCAGCAGCAATTCGAGCAGCAACAGTGATAGTTCCAGCAGCGGCAGCGCCAGCGACTCGGACTCCGATAGCGATGCAGTGCCAGAGAAGCGCAAGCCAGCAGCCACAGCAGCAGTTGGAGCAACTGCAGCAGCAACAGCAACAGCAGCAACAACAACCTCAGCGGCCAGTTCCTCATCGATGGTGCCAAAGCGTTCGCCGCGCAAATCGCTGGATAAGCCGCAGACAGCGACGCCGCTGGCCAGCAGAACACGTCAGAATTCTACCAATAAATCGCCAAAGAGAACGCCCGTCAAAGCCGTGCCGGAAGTGAGTCCAAAGATTACGCCGGCTTTCTCAGCCGTTGTCCCAGCGAAATTAAGTGCAGCCCAGCGACGCAAATCCTCGCTAGACGATGTGTCCAACAAGCAGCAGGCAGCGCCCGAGCAGCTGAGCAAGCGGGCAACACGCAATTCTAAATCGCGACCACCCTCACCCATTGCAGTGCCCCTAGCGCCCAAATCCTCTTCAGAAAAGTCAACAACTACAGCTGCGGCTGTCAACAGGCGCAAATCACGCGCCGATGAATCACCGAAGAAGACGCCACCGAATCTGGAGCACGAGATAGCGCAACGCAAGGCGGCAACGGGACGAACGACGAGTGCACTGGACAAGTTGCTGGACAAGAAGCAGCAGCAGCTGAACAACGCAGCTCCAGCAATAGCAACAGCAACTCCCACGCCGTCTAAGTTGGCGCCGGAGCCAATCCAAGCGGTTCCAGCAGCACCAGCTACAGTTCAAGCCGAAGCAGAACCCATTGTTGAGCCAGCGCCTGCGCCTGCCGCAACACTGATTACACCGGCGCCCGCCAACGAGGCCGGTGAGCAGCCCATGGATATTGATGAGGAGTTGACCACCGCACCCACGCACACCCAGCTCTCGGCGAATGCCAGCAAGCTGGCAGAGCTGAGCGCCGACATTGATGAGCGACCGCCAGCTGCACCGTTGCCCGCCTCACCAACGCCGACGCCCTCAAACGATGAGTTGTCCGACGACGATGATGACGATGACGACGACGATGACGAGGCGGCGGGCAGTGAGCACAGCGAACGCAGACGCAGCAATCGCTGGCGTTCGCGACGGCGACGGCGACGAACGCGCGACGAGGATGAGGAGGAGGAGCACACGCATCACACCCAGCATCTGCTCAACGAGATGGAAATGGTGCGTGAACTGGAGGAGGAGCGCAAGAATGAGCTGGCGAATGCCAGCAAATATTCTGCATCCACATCGTCCCCAGCGGTAACAGTGATACCACCCGAACCTCCCGAGATTATTGAGCTCGACTCGAATTCCAATTCGGCGGAGCAGCAGCAGCAGCAGACGCCGCAGGAGCTACAATTGCCGGAGCCCCCCGTTGTGGTTCCACTTGCAGTACCCGTTCCAGTTGCAATTCCAGTTGCAGCTGCTGCTCCTGCACCACCGCCACCACCACCGCCCCCGCCATCTGCCTGTGCCGCCCTGGAGCTGGATGCAGCGCATCAGCCCATTGTGGATGCCATTCTCGAAATGGAGGACAGCAAATATGCGAATAATTATGCCTCCAACATGGCCAGCGTTGCTCAGGTGCTCAATCCACCGAATTCGGGACCAATGACGAGTCTACTGCATGCTTCAGGCAACAGCAACAGCTGCATCGAGGAGGACAGCACACTGGCCACACGCAATCTTGTCGAGAAACTGAGAAAGACCAAACGCAAAGCGGTGCCCGATGAGTGCAAGGAGCCAATGGATCTGTTGCCACCCACACCCGCCATCCCATCCGTGTTTCCCTTTCACAATGCAGCCGATCCCGAGGATATTATACTCGCCCAAAAGGAGCTGCAACAACAGCAGCAGCAGCAGCAGCAGCAGCAACAACAGCAGCAGCAACACCAAGCTCAGCAGCAGGTGCAAAGTTGTTTGTTTAGCAGCTCAGCACCCAATTCGGTGGCCAGTCAGATGACCATCAAGGATTCACCGCTGACGGCGAACAGTGGCGGCAGTTATGCGAATAGTTTGACAAATACACCCAATGCCACGCCCACCACAAATGCAACCAGTAACAACAATCTGGCCTACGCAAATGTCAACTATCAGGCCACCCAGGCAGCGCTTAGCTGTTACCTCAACAAATCCTCGCCACAAACACCGCAACAACAACAACAACAGCAGCAGCAGCAGCAGCAACTCCTCAAAGCTAGCAATGGACAACAAGCGGCGACGGCGGCAACAACTCCAACGCCGACGCCCGACTTTGTCGATCTGGCAGCGGCTGCCGTCAAGAACAGTCTCAGCAGCTATGTGGGCTCAACGCCAGGCGGTGCACTGCCACCGCAGACACCCTCATCGCAGCTGCCCAGTGGTGGCAACAACAGCAAATTGAGCGACTACGATGAGAACACACGAATGCAGTCGCCATTTGGACGGATGCAGCGCTGGAATGAGAATGATTTGATTGCCGCCCGACGCAGCAGTTCGCCCAGCTCCGTCTCCGAGTCGAATGATCAGCCGCCGAGTCAATTGGCCCAGCAGCTGGACAAGAGCTACTACAATAACTATGGAGCGGCAGCGGTTAGTGCACCAACAGCAGCAACTGCAGTAGCAGCAGCGGCGACAACAACGCTGCCAGCAGTAGCCAACTCGAGCAACAGCAACAACAACAATAACAACAATAGCGCCAGCAGCAACAATAACAACAATAATAGTGGAAATGCAAGTGTCGCCTCCTTTGGCAGTCATACGCCGCTGGTTAACGGCATTGATCCCATGTCAATGTACAACAGCACTGCACAGCATCAGCAACAGCAGCAGCAGCAGCAGCAGACGACGCCAACACATCAGCAAAGGACGCCGAATGCCCAATTCAATGGCAGCATTTATCCACAATTTACAGCACTGTTGCAACAACAGCAGCAGCAGCCTGTTGTTGAATCCTCCAGTCAAGTGTTGTACGGCTCGCAGCCGGCCACTCCATATGTGAGTACGCCGTATGCCACGCCCAATCTGACGTTGACCACAACGCCCAATCATCAATATCAGTTGACCTCACCGGTGGATGGCAGCTATCCGGGCGGAATGCTCGGCAGTTGTGCCGAGCAACAGTTGACGCCGATGGTGCAACCAGTGCCGTTGGAGTCGTTAACGGTACCGCTGCCCTTACCAGTAACGGTGCCCGTGCCCACGCCTCTACCACTGCCCACCAGCAAGGACAACATCTCGACCAGCAAACGCAGAACCAACTCCAAGCAGCACAAGCAGCAACAACAACAGCAGCAACAACAACAGCAGCAGCAACAACAGCAGCAACAACAGCAGCAGCAACATAAATCTCCACAGCTGCCACAGGGAAAGTCACCCGGAAAATCACCTGCTTTGCATCCACCAGCTACACCTGTCGTCACGCCCACCGCTGTTGCTGCAACAGCTGCAGCAGCAACACCTGCCACACCCGCCAAATACGATCCGTTGACGCATACGCTGACGGGCAAGTTGCGTCAGCGTGCGCCACGTGGCAGTGGCGCCGCAGCTGGCACTCGTGGACGTGGTCGGGGCCGGGGTCGTGGTCGGGGCGGAAGTGCGGTAAGCGCAATGCTGCCACTGCCGCCACCAATGTCCGATTATGGCAGCAATACGCACATCGTTAACAATCTGGTTGGCACCCCCTTCGAGTTCAACAACTACGACGATGAGCTGGCCGGACCAGGTGTGGAGAATCTGCAATCGTTGCGTCGACGCAGCTTCGAGCTGCGTACGGCACCCAATGCAGCGGCGGCGGCAGCAGCAGCAGGAGCAACGGGCGGTGGTGCAACCACCACCAGCTACTCGAGTTGCAAGCTGCGCGGACAGAACAAAGCACAGCCGCCGCTGTTGCAACCGGTGCTGCCGGGTCCCGTGGATATGCGCACCTACAACCTGGGCTTTGAGGCACCGCACAGCACCGCCTCCCAGGAGGCATACCAAAACAATTTGCTGGGTGCCTTCGACTCGGGTACGGCGGATCAGACGCTCAGCGAATTCGATGAGGAGGATGAGCGACAATTTCAATCCGCATTGCGTGCCACGGGCACCACCACAACCACCAGCAACAACAACAGCACAACCAACACCAGCACCAGCAGCAGCAACAATAACAACAATAATCATCACATCAGCAATAATAGCTCACCCACCAAACTGGTTGGTGCAACTGGAGTGGTTGGCCTGGCTACGGGCATGCCTGCGGTGCCGGGCAGTAGTCTGCTGAACAGTGGTGCGCTCCACTCCAGCGAGGCGAATCAAGCGGCGCCAATTAGTACACTAATTGTGCCCGAATTGGTGCCCAACATGGAGGTCTCACTGGAGGCGACTTCCGAGGAGGTGTCCATAGATTCGGATACCACGACGCTGACCACCAAGGCTTCCCTGTCGGATGCGCGCAATCAGCTCAAGTTGAAGATAAAGGGACCACTCGCCTATCCAGATCTCCACTATGGCAGCGCCACGAACAGCAGCTGCCTCTCGAGTGGCTCGCTGGTGCAGACGCAGGTGGTGCAGACCACAAACACGACACAACTCAATGCGACTGTGGCAAGTAGCACTGCTTCCGTTAGCGGCAATTCGCGTCGTATGCGCAAGAAGGAGCTGCTCAGTTTGTATGTGGTGCAGAAGGATACGCTGAATGATGACAGCTCGTGTGGTTTGCCAGCCGCCTTGGACTCCTTGCCGCTGGAGAATATGCGCAAGTCGGATGCCAGTGAGCTGGATGAGGAGCAGATAACGTCTGCAACTGCCGCCAATTCGAAACGTTTCAAGAAGAACTCGAGCAGCAGGGAGCTGCGTGCGCTGGACGCCGCCAATGCCGCACTGGACGAGCACTCGTTGCCGCTCACTGCCGGTGGAGTAGGAGTTCCCGGTGGTGTTGCTGGCGGTGCTGCGGGCAATGATGGCAGGCGACGCAGCGCTTGCAGCACGGGCAGTGTGGATAATGGTAAGACCGGTGCGGCAAGCAGTGCGGGCAAGCGACGTGGACGTAGCAAGACGCTCGAGGGCAGCGAAGATGATCACCCCAAGCTGATGATTAAGCTGCGAGGTCTGCCAGCGGCTGGTGAAACGAATGCGAACCTGGCAGCCGGACTCAATCTGGGTGCGGAGGGTGGCAGCAGCAGCTACAGTTACGAGATGACGCGACGCGCCTGTCCGCCCAAGAAGCGATTGACCAACAAGTACAGCACACCGACGCTGGAGGAGATCAGGCGCGACTCGATGAACTTTCGCAAGACGGTGATGCGTGCCTTTGACAAAGGCGACGACAGCAGCAACAATAAACGTGAAGTCTCCGGCGACAATGAGACGCTGCTCGTCAAGCCGAAGAAGGCGAAGCGCGACAAGAAGGAGAAGAAGCGTCACAAGCAACAGCAACAGTTGCTGCTGAACAGTCTGCACAGCACCACAATGACAACCACACTGATTGAGAACACCATCAGCAACTCGCCCGGCGAGAAGCCAAAGCTCATCTTGCGGATTAACAAGCGCAAAACGGAGACGACAATGACGACGACGGCGACGCCACAACAGGAGCCACACGTGGAGGCGCCACTGCGCATGAAAATTGCACGCATCTCTGCTGGTGGCGGCTATGTGATTGGCACCAAAACGGACGCCAAGGAACAAACCACAACAACAACAGCGACACCAACGACAATAGTTGCCTCTTCGTCTGCAGCAGCACCAGCAGCAGCAGTTGCTGAGTTGCCACTGCCACTGGTGCCAGATGTTGCCTCACCTTGTGGCCTGTTGCCGAACAGTTTCACGCCACATTCGCAGAATGCGAATGCATCGCCAGCGTTGCTGGGCAAGGATGCGAGTACTCCGTCGCCACCCTGCCTGGTCATTGACTCCAGCAAGAGTGCCGATGTGCATGATTCAACCTCGTTGCCCGAGAGTGGTGTGAGTGGTGCAAGTGGTTCAGCAATGACAGGTGGTGTTGGTGGTGGTGCTGGTGTTGCCAATTCTGTTGTGGTTGCTGGACCAACATCGCCGCTGTGCGTCAATGTGGGCAACTATGACAATAGCAACAATTCGCTGCCCTCCGCCAGTGGTTCGGGTTCGAGCAATTCGTGCAACAGTAACTCGAACAACAACAACAATAATAGCAATAACAACAACAACAACAATAACAACAACAGCAGCAGCAACAACAATAATAATAACAACAACAACAGCAGCCGTGGTGGAGCCGGCGGTTTACTTCCATTGAAAAAAGACTGTGAGGTTAGATGATAATCAGCGAACGAGCGACCAAGTGTTAAATCGATCAATCCAAAGATCGTTTACTTCCAGCAGCAACAAGTGTCCTAAAACCAAAAACCCATCCCAAACCCAAACCCCTTCCCAAATCACCCCTATTATCCACGTGCCCCCTTTTAAAAGTTGTACAGCACTCGAAGCAGCAGCACCCAAAACTATATAAAAATTGTACAGATAGTTCGTAAGTTGATAGAAACCCCAACTCTCTCTTTATCTCGTCCCCAGCTTTGTTCTACACAACAAACAAACAAGATATTATATACCCTATATATAAATAGCATATTTAAAGCGATGCCTCACATTGCAGGAGGATTAACGAACTACAAAAGCAAAAGCAAGAAAATCACTAATGCATAACTGTACATTTTAATTAAAGCGAATTTTATATATATGTATATATATATAACAGTATACATATGTATATATATATATATATATATATATATATATATGTAGAAGCGTAGTCTAGAATATTAAAAATATTGTATTAAAGTTTAACAAAAGATTCGCATTATGTGTAGCCTAAATATCACCGATGAACGATGAACGATGATCGATGAAGAAGATAATCGAACCATGAACGAAGAAGAAGAAGTTGAAAATGCTCGGTTTTATGTAACGCGTGTCATTCATCGAGATGAGGATGAGGATGAAGATGAACCGTTATCCTGCTAGTTAACCCACTTCCATAAAAATACCTACTCATAAACAAAATGCAAGTAATATTATATATATATATATATATATACATATATATATATATTTTAATTATTTATTAATAACTATTTAAAATGACAAAAACAACAACAATGAAAAATGCATATAATATTAATCGTAAAACTTAGCAAAAAATTTGTTAAAAAAAAAATAAGAAAAAAAAACTAAAACGAAAAATTCGAGATGAAAACAAAAACAAAAAAAAAAAAAAAAAAAAAAAAAAGGAAAATGGAGAACACTTAACAGTTGTAGCCTGTAGTCATTAATTGTAGTTCTTAGCGAAAATCAAAGTCGGCTGCCAGCAAGGGGGGAGGGGCGTGGCCGCAACTAAGTGCATATATAAAAAGCAACCAGCAACATATACCTAGACATAAACAACAACAAAAACAAAACAAATTTGTAATTCCCAAACACGTTTGGGAAATGTTTGTATTTTTAGCGTGTAAGTGCAACGTGTCGAAAACTCCAAAAAAACAAAAATGAAACAACAAAAGTTACAACAAATAGTTCTCAGTTATTGTTTTTATAGTTTCTGTCATACGATTTTTTTTTTATCACAATTTTTTTTTATGAAAGCATGTCGAAAAATCACACAGGATCAAAATACTATATATATGTATATATATAGTATTTGTAGCATACGCTCGATGTGTTTGCGCATTCCAGTTTTGACAAAATCGACAAAAAAAAAAACACAAAATTTCTCCTTTTAAGCGAAATTTTTAGATATCTGAAGTTTTTTGCATCTTGAAAATTTCAATCACATCGAGCGTAACTGTATATATATTGTGGATGAGCATATTTTATTTATTTTTTTTTGAAAACAGCAACACAAAAAGCTATTATACATTAAAAACAAAAACAAAAAAATAAACAATTAATACACATACAAAAAATATTTATTCCAAACACAAAATATTCAGAAAAAATTGTACTTTTAGATCGATTTGTGAGGTAAAAATTTGTAAATAATTGTGTGTCTGTATGCATGTATGTGTGCGCGAAATGTTTTTTATTATTACGTTCTAATCTAATTATGAATTAATTCTGATTATTAATTTTAAATTGTAGTTTTTAGCAAAAATTTAAATAAAAACAAAAGCCTTATTTAAAAAACAAAACAAAACACAAAACAATTACACTTAACAGCTCACAGCCCAGCACAACCAATTACTTTTCATCAATGCAGGTTAACAATAACTATCCCATATTATATGATATGATATGAAACCTCTTTTCGAAAGCCCCCCAAAAAAAATGTGGAACAAATGTGGAACTTGACTAGAAATCATTCAAAGAAATGTCAATTAAAACAAAAAAAAATCAAGAAGTGGAAAGTGGAAATCTTTGGACAATTGAACAGTTTGAATAATAATGAATAACTTAAGGACTCGATAAATATATTTTTTTTTTTTGGATGTGGTGCCGTTTTGTACAAATGAAGCAATAATCTCTGAACTTGTTACTAAACAAATATAGAAAACTAGAGTTTTTGAAACAGCAGCAGCAGCAGTTGGAGGAGTTTGTGTTCGTTTCTCGAGTTGAGTTTGTTTTTGTGACGACAACAACAACCAGACCAAGTTTTTTGTATCAAGTTAATAAATAACAATAAGATTAGGATGTCAATCGTTTTTTGCAGAAAGGTTAAACAATTACGTAATGAATGATTGAAGTAAGTCGAGCAACCTCTAAAAATATGCCTAAAATTGAATTACAGTTAGTTGACTTAAGCGAACACACATCAAGAATATATATATATATAGAGAATAGAATAGCAACAATAAGTATTACTAATGAAATTATTATTATAGTATATAAACTATTACTATTATTATGACTATTATTATGAGAGATACAAGTGTAAGTGTTGTTGGCAACAGACTTGGACTTAGTAAGTCGCTGTTGGACTACATAGGGAAATATATATATATATTTAACGCTAGTACATTAGAGTTAGACTTGTCTTGTCTTGTCTTGTGTGTGTGTGTGTGTGTGTGTGTGTGTGTGTATATCTATGAGTAACAACACCTACAACAACAACACAAACAACAACAACACAAACAACAACAACAGCAACCACAACAACAGCAATTCGAGCAATTGTGGGCAGAACAACAATCTAAGCAGATGCCTAGTAAATCCAAATATATTATTATTGTGTAACATACTGAACAAAACAAAAAAATCACAACCAACAACAGAAAATAACAATCCTTTTTTGTATGTTAAATAATTATGATGATTCATTTGTACACATTTTCAAAAATCGAAATATATGTATAAAGAAAATTATAAAACAGCTGTAAAAATAAAAGAAGAAAACAAACAAAAAACAAAAACAAACAACCAACTAGTAAAGCTAAGTTGTATCATAAATATGAAAATATAGAAGAAATTATACATAAATTATTAAAAAACAAAAAAACAAAAGCCTTTTACTTACCTCAAATCATTCCTTTTAAATAATTTACTAGAGTTTTGTTTTTAATATGTATGTATACATATATATATATATATATTTCTTTCTGTTTTCTTTATAAGTACATATATAAACGTCTTTATATATATATATAATTGTTTTACACATCTTAGAATTGGGCTTTCGATATTAAGTAATACTAGAAAATTTGCGTAAGTGTGAT
Organism: Drosophila villosipedis; assembly: GCA_035043025.1. Classification (NCBI taxonomy): domain Eukaryota; kingdom Metazoa; phylum Arthropoda; class Insecta; order Diptera; family Drosophilidae; genus Drosophila; species Drosophila villosipedis. The sequence continues at coordinate 12,556,588 of JAWNNF010000027.1, forward strand.
TTCTTTGTTGTTAATTCTCTTGTGGATAAATCAAAACTTTCTAAAGAGCATTAGTCGCATGCAAGATTTGAAGGAAATTGCTAGACTTATTACTGCTTTGGCCGCACAACTAAGTAAGTAAGTATGGTAGCTATAAGGTGCGACTTGAATTAAGAGCGGTTTGTGCATATTCACGAATTTTCTTTTTGTTTTTAATTTTATTTTTTACCGGATTTGTGTGATTCTCTATGAGTTACACTTAAATTGTCTAATCGCTGTGTGTTTTGCTTTGTGTTTGGTTTTATTTTATTTTTATATTCTGTGCATTCCGAACCGAAATGAATTATTTACATATTAAACAATTTAGGAAAAATATTTCGAAATCGATAGTTTTTCTATTGTGAGCTTATTAAGATTTTCCGACTTATTTTCTTTTCTTTTATTTTTGACGAAGACCAAACATTTTTGGAGATTTTAATGATAATCACACAAAAAATATATAGTACTATATATATATATGTGGTATTTTGTAAGTAATCTTTTAATTTTTCTTATTTTTTTAATATTTCTTTTTGTATTTATAACTTGCGCTCTACTCGATGTAGATGTCCTCGATGGGATAAGCGGTTTCAATAAACTTTTGATAGAAACGCTGAAAGGCGCGACTGTAAAAAAGGAGATCAGAAAAGTGATGAAGCAGTTAGGAGTGGGGTTAGCTTTTGGAGGAACTTACCCGACTGCTTCGGCAACGGGTCGAGTGGACTCGTTGCCCTTGAAGACGTGACAGGCGAAACGTTGCACTGTCGGATGCTTGGTGATGAAGCCAATGAAGCGATGATCCCTTGGATGAAATGCACAGAAGGACACATTCTTCAGCGAGTAGAAGTAATCGATGCAGGGTTTCTTCTCTTTTTTGTTCTGTGCGAGGAGCAAGGCAAGATTGGAAGGATATTCCCATAAATTAAGACATGCTGCCAACTTACATTTGGAGCTGAGCGATCGACCATGCGTAATCCCTGATCGGATACCTCGAGGATGCACGTTTGTCCCGTCGGTGAGGTGCCATATTCGCCGACAATCTTGCGCACCGCCTGGCAAACGACACCAGTGCCCTTGTGGGCAAGCGTCTCCACGGATCCCAGGTAGCCAAGCAGATAACGCTCCTTCTTCACCAGCTGCACAGTGGGATCGAATTCATTGTAGTCCAGATCAACGGCATACGCCGAGGGAAAGATGCCCTGGCGACCTGTGCGCAGATTGACACCCTCGCACCACAAATCCTCGGCCTCCTTTTGCACATAGATGGCATCGCCAATCTCCAGCTCAATCTCATCGTGATGCCGTGGCACAAACTTGTGCAGACCCCGATGTGTCGCCTCCAGCATCTCCAGCTGGCCAAAGGGTACACCCCCAAAAGGTGGGGGAAACGGTGATTGCGACACCGGCGACGTAATCTGTGGCGACATGCTCTTGAAATCATTTGGGGAATGCGCTGTACTATGACCGCTGTCCACATCACCCAGGCTCTGCAATCGCTCCGAGTCCGGACTTGAGTCCTCATCCAGCAAATAGCCACATTTGAGCGTTAGAAACGAACGCTGCTGATTCGAGCGTGGAGCAGGCGCCACTCCGGTTGCACCTGCCACAGCACCAGCATTTCCAATGCGAATCTCATCCGCCAGGGACTGACCTACTGTGGAGCCACCTAGAATATGCAGAATGGAAGCTGCAACGAACCCATCAGTAGATTAGCTTCAACTACAAGGGATGGGCTCATGCGGGAACTAATCTCTAATCTCTACAGCTTGGGATTACTTACATTTCTTGTTCTTGGGTATTTCGGGCAACTTGCGACGACGTCGTGTTGCCGCCGAACCGGGTGTCAACAGCTCTGTGGTGGCTCCAATGGTTACCGGGCCAACATTTGCAACAGCCGTTGGCGTCATACCATTGATGCCAATGAAGCCACCGATGGCATCCTGATGATTCAATGGATGATGACAGTGCGAATTGAACGAATCGTTCGTATCGAGTGACCCATCCGAGGAGAGCGTCACCTTCAGGCCATCGCCCAGTTCATCATCCTCCACCTGACGCTGCAGCTTGTTGTCAATAATGCCATCCTCCTGATCGGAGCCATCGCTTTTCGAGGAATGCGAATCCTCTAAATCATCGTTGGGTATTAGGCTGTTCAGTTGAAATGATGGGATTAGATGAAAATGTGATGCTTACAAAGACGAACATATTTATGGATTTATATATATATATATATATATATATATATCTGCTTGGAGGTCAGTATGCAATATTATTATTACACAAAAATGAATGTCAACAATTCTGTTGATAGCTGAATCTTATAAAATCTTATAGAAATATGTAGGTTAAAGAAATCTGTTAATGTTTTTAATTTTCCCAAGGTGAAAATATTTCAATGGAATAATATTATCTGTGCTCGACCTTTGCTCGACTGTCGTCCAAGGACTGACCAAGTCCCTGATGTGCAGTTGGGTCTCGATTGGCGAGGAACACGTGTTCAGCTCACTTACATATGCATGGCAAGTGTCATTGATTTTTCACAGCACATCTCGAGTGGGTTTACTTACGAGTAAAATGCATGTGTGGTTTTCTTCTTGCCAAATGTGTTGGCTAATGCATGTGGCTCAAAGATGGGCCTGCGGAACTCCTCGTATTCGCTGTCGGCCATAGCGCTGTTGGCGCAGCTGCCACGCCCACACAACTACACGGGCTGCACTAGATTTATTAACGCTGTCTGTCTGGTTAATTGGCAATTGCTTTTCGACTTTTGCAATTTTTCTACATGGCCAAATGCAGGCGAAACACTTTTTCACTTCCGATACCAAAAATCAATAATTTCCTTTTGACGTCTTCTCTTGGCGTACTTCAGCCCAGTTTGACGTCCACTTGACTGCTAAATGCTGTCAGCTCGCCTCTAGCTGGGAAATTTCAAGCTTCAGCTGTCAGGAGCATGCTCCATTATCTCTCTCTCTTGCTCTCTCTCTCTCTCTCTCTCTGAGTGATTTGAAACTTGTTTTTGTTTACAACCAAAGCAAGCTTCTGGAACTGCATCCGTTTGCTGTTTCCTTCCTTTCTGTTCTTTTTTTGCGTGGGGGTTGATTACTTGGCGAGCATGCGCATCCCCTAACCGACACTTTTACTTGGGGTGAGTTGTGAATTGCATTACTGTTGCTTTTGCTTTGGCTCTGCGAGCGAACAAACTTAAAGAGGTATGTGTGGGTGAATGGAAGCCCGATGAAATTTTAAACGGTGGCGCCACAAGGTGTGACTCAAAATATACATTTCTTTGCACAAATTTGGCAACCGAAAGTTCTCTTCTGAAAATCTGAGTTAATTTGGTTGACAGATTTATTTTTGCCAACGAAATACTTGATTTTCAGATGATATTCTCGTTTAAGGATTGCCAGAACCAATAACATTAAAAAAAAAATGAAATGAAAAAATTAAAAAATTAGCAAATAATTTTATGTAAAACATCTAAAGCTAAAATTGTTTGGGAATTACAGAAAATGATAAACAGTGCACGGAAGTATGCTTCGCAAAAATACTGCACGAAACAGCCCGAAGATATGCCACACAATGATTATCTAGTGATGAAGTTTAATGTGCCGCACAAAAGTATGCTGCATCATTTCATGGTAGAAGAGTATATAGCTTATAGGTGCGAAACTCTGCTAAGAAGCAGGTTACTGAGAAGCAGTGCACAGAGCACTTGGTTAACTGCTTAGCAATGTTGCGCACAAGCAGTTTTAAGTTCAGTTTAAAACTGCTTAGCAGAGTTTCCAACCTATGAACTGCACTGCTTTCCTGAAGAAGCAGGTTACTGAGAAGCAGTGCACAGAGCACTTGGTTAACTGCTTAGCAATGCTGCGCACAAGCAGTTTTAAGTTCAGTTTAAAACTGCTTAGCAGAGTTTCCAACCTATGAACTGCACTGCTTTGCTGAAGAAGCAGGTTACTGAGAAGCAGTGTACAGAGCACTTGGTTAACTGCTTAGCAATGTTGCGCACAAGCAGATTTAAGTTCAGTTTAAAACTGCTTCTTAGCAGAGTTTCCAACCTATGAACTGCACTGCTTTGCTGAGTTCGTTTATTCAATGTAGTAAGAGACAACTATTTTCTTTGTCGGCGGAAAATATTTTCAGTGACACAAATTGAACAAATCCTTTCTCATTTATGAATCGCAAGGACTTGCTCTATCGAACCGTACTCAAGAACTTTGGTGTTTTCAAAGAACTCAAGTAGTTGCTTGTATTTTTTGATGTCTGAAAAACTAAATAATATATTAAATTGGATGAAATGGAAAGAAGTAAAGTCAAGCAACGTTTATAGACTTGAATAATTAAGATTGACTGAGGGGTAGAAGTAAAAGTGTAAATACGTTTATCTATGCATTTATACAAACAAACACATAGATATGTATAAGGATATATCTCACACACACACACACACACACATGTATATGAATCAGTTGTATCAGAGAATCCTTGGATCCCCTTGGCGCACTAGTTGCCGTAACTTAATTAGAAGGAAATCAACAAGAAATTACAAGCACCATTCATTCATTCATTCATTCACTTATAGAACCCAGCTTTTGCTGGTGAATGCTGAATGCTGAATGCTTGTTGCTCGACTGACAGTTCTAAAGACTCCCAGGCTGTTCCTTTAAATTTGCAACTTTGTTGATGGTCTTTAAGAATCGTTTGGCAATAAATCCGTCAAACGCTTCCAACGTACGTAGGCAGCAGCAATCACTTTGAATGCCTTGTCCAAATACTCTCAAGTGGAGAAAGAGGTGGAATTGTAGCCATTACGTTTATCACATCAACTCATTCGTGGACCACTCACACACACACACGTCAGTGTTGTTACTGTGTGTGTGTGTGAGAGAGTTTGCTTGCCACACCCGCATATATTTTAATAGTCAAGTAGCTCTGCTTTACTTGGCTCTGCTCCGACTCTGACTCTGACTATCATTCTGCTGTTTGCTTTTCTCTAAGCGCAAACAATGGGGTCTACCCCAGAAGATAAAACCAAATGCAGCACCGCAAAAGAAATTGCCATTTATCTATTATTGACTCTGCCGCTTGGGGCCCAACTTTCTCTCCCAACTTTCAGGACATCAGCCTGAGAGCCAAGAGCATCAAGTGGTTGCCCAGTTGCCCGGTTGCCCGGTTGCCTGATTGCCTGCTCCGTCACTCGACTCATGTCAAAATGAAAGTGTGCATTGGCCACGAAATGGGGTAGTAGATATACTGCTAAAATAAGAAAGGAGTATTTGGCTGTCAAATAAGAAAAATAAAACAAATCTTCACTTGAAAGATTAACGCTTCTAAAAGTTTTCGAATCTATTCTTAATTTTGATATATGCCTTATTTTTAACCTGAATTCAACAATATTAAATTTATGATCTGAGTTGTTTGACTTTCATCTTTCTAAATCTTTCTCGAATCTGTTTTGAAAAAATGTGAAATATTTCTTGCATATTTATGAGGCCAATGCTCAACTATAAAATTGAAAATACAGTGTTATTTGAATTTAGAACTGTCACGCTGGCATTACTTCACCCTTGCGCAATGATGATGCTCATGCCCGCATAAATTAAGCAAACGCATTTGAAAGACAAGCGCTGACAAGCACAAATAATACAGAAACAACAAAAAAATAAATAAATAGAGCAGCAGAATAAAAGTCCAACTCGAAGTTGAACGCAACGCATTAAATGTTGCCACTGCTGCTGCTGCCACTACCACTGCTGCTGATTAGAAAGTGAAATGACGTCATGCGTTAACTGTTAGCTGTAGCCTGATTTCAACATGATTTGGCCAATCAAAACGAGCGCATCCCCCCAAAAGCAGTTAGACACACACACACACACACACACACACACACACACACACAGATAGATACAGTCAAAAGGAGGTGGAGTCTGTGGAAAAGTGAAAAAGTCACTTGTAGCTTTTATATCCTTGAACAAATTTATCTCTCGCTACGCACACTTAATAAATACAATTGAATATGTATGCTTTCTCTCTCTGTGTGTGTGTGTATCTGTGTGTGTTGTATTGGTGTGTAAGTGTGCGTGTACGTGTGTAAAAACTGCTGGCTATAAAAGGAGCCTGTGCTGCGGAAGGATCTTGCAGTTGCCGTTGCGTTTGCGTTGCGCATACGACGCGTGTGTCCCACAAGTGAATAGCAGTAAATCAAAAGTGATTAAAGTGAATACTAAAATTGGATAATCTCCCACAAATACTGCATATATAGATATATATATATATATATATATATGAGGATGAGTGCATCGGGCAAAAGTCTGTTGGGACTGTGGCTGTATCGCAGCGGAGAGCAGGAGTGGGCCGTCAAGCAGGGCAGTCCTTTGCACACGCCCAAAAAGGAATCCGGCCCCGTCTCAACCACGTCGTCCTCATCGACGACTTCAGCGACGCATGCAAGTCTCTCCCGTCATGCCTCGGCGCCCGGCGACAGTTTTCTATTGTTCTCGCCCAAAAAACAGGAACGCAGTTCTGAGGCGCCCCGTCTGCAAATCAACGCCGGCTCCAACGATGGTGCAGTGCGTCATGGTGTTGTGCCCGGCGAGCGCATCTCCATTTTATTCACGCTCAAGAATCAGGTGGGTAATCTGGCACGGGCGCTGCAAGTGTTCCAGGAGCTGGGCATCAATGTGCTGCACTTGGAGCTGTCGCCGCTGGAGATGACCAGCAATCAGGCCGATGTTCTGGTGGATGTGGAATGCGATCCCCGTCGCCTGGATCAGGTGGTGAAGATGCTCAATCGCGAAGTCGCCTCGGTCAACTATACGTCCGTCAATGCGCACACTTTGGCCAGGGCTCCATCCCTCTCCGCCTGCTCCAGTTTTGGTGAGTCATACATCAAAATCTGAAATGTGAAATGAGCATCCAAACAGAGTAGGAATAACTGAGACTAAGACGAAACAAACTTCAGAATTTAATCCTCCAGGAAGCAACGTTTAACAATGTAAATCAATAATAAACCATCAGAAATTACAAACGTAATTTTTAACCCATTTTTCCGGCAAAAATATAAAAATATAAATGTTAATAATGAGTTTTATATAATTAATTTTAATTTAATTTTTAAGCCACTTTTACAGTTTTAAAACATTAGCCAAAGTATAAAAATATTAAAAATATACACAATTTTGACAAATGAAATGTGCTTCAGACTTTGGCGACATGGTTTGGTTTCCACGCAAGATATCGGACATTGATCAGGCGCAGAATGTGCTCATGTATGGCTCCGATCTGGATGCAGATCATCCTGGCTTCAAGGATCCCATTTATCGCAAGCGTCGCGAACAGTTCTCAGCCATAGCCAACAACTTCAAGCAGTAAGTTCTGATTTAGTTTAGTTTTGAACTGCAGTCTGCTCAAGCCCAATCCACTTTTAGTGGCAATCCCATTCCACGCGTGCAATACACGCCGGAGGAGGTCAAAACTTGGTAAGTACAACTTTCAAATTGCTTTTGTGGTTTTCTGTGTTTTGTTGTGTTTTGTGAAGTTGCCACTTGTTGCGGCTTGGGTTTGTTGCAGGGGCACCGTTTTCTTGGAGCTGCATCGCCTGTATCAGTTGCACGCGGTGCCGGAGTACATGGAGAACTGGCCGGAGCTGGTCAAGTTCTGTGGCTATCGGGAGGACAATGTGCCCCAGCTGCAGGATGTCAGCAGCTATCTGAAGCGCAAGACGGGCTTTCAACTGCGCCCCGTTGCCGGCTACCTTTCGCCCCGGGACTTCCTCTCTGGCCTGGCCTTTCGCGTGTTCCACTGCACCCAGTACATACGGCACTCCTCCGATCCCTTCTACACACCCGAACCGTAAGTTGCCTGAGACTGTGTGTGTATTGTTTGAAGTTTGATAATTGCTTTTCACACACAGTGATTGCTGTCATGAACTTTTGGGCCACATGCCCCTCTTAGCCAACTCGAGCTTTGCTCAGTTCTCGCAGGAGATTGGACTCGCCTCGCTGGGCGCCTGTGATGCGGATATTGAAAAGCTGGCAACGGTGAGTAATATGCCAATAAACTTATAGGCACCAGTTTAGTTGACAGTGGCTCTAGCGGAAGAGTAGCTCAGCGAGCTGAACAACGAGTTGAGGGACCTTTGGAGAATTTTTGCAATTCAGTGTGATTTTTTTCAGCGTGTAGTTTTAAGTTGTTTATAAGATATTGCCTGCATTTGTAGAATATGGAAAAAATTGAATTTCTTGTAGCTTTACTTCTTCACCGTGGAGTTTGGCTTGTGTAAGCAGTCGGATAACAGCTTCAAGGTTTATGGCGCTGGTTTGCTCAGCTCGGTGGCCGAGCTGCAGCATGCCATAACTGCACAGGATAAGATCAAGAAATTCGATCCGGAGCTGACCTGCAAGGAGGAGTGCATCATAACATCCTATCAGAATGCCTACTACTACACGGACTCCTTTGAGGAGGCCAAGGAGCAAATGCGGTAAGTGGCATGAAAGGAACTTCTACGGCTCCTCTTCAACTAGTTATGCTCTCTATCTGTCTGTTGTTAGTTCCTTTGCTGACAGCATTCAACGACCGTTTGGAGTGCGCTACAATCCGTATACGAGCAGCGTGGAGGTCTTGTCCAACGCCCAGAAGATCACAGCAGTTGTCAGCGAGTTGAGGGGCGATTTGAGCATTGTTTGCTCCGCTCTGCGCAAGATCTCGGCAACGGATGAGAATCTCGATGTGGATAGCATAGCGAACATGCTGCACAATAGCCTCAATGTTCGTAGTGGAGGCGGCGCCGGCGGTGGCAATAGTCCGGACAACTCGGAGAACTACATCGCCGAGGGCGATTAAGGAGAGAGCGAGTAGGAAGAGCGAGAGAGTTGCGTGATTGCTGGGGATACTTGTGGGGACCATATGCTACAATATATATATCACATATTTACACAAAAACACATATATATTATCGTATATAGAACAAACATATATAGATTCGATGTCTAATTGTTGGCAAACTTTAACTTTATTTGAACTTATGCCTAAATACGCGTCTTATTTCTAAAACTTAAATAAATTTCAATTCAACTCGCAAAGGAGAAACGTGAACGAAGAGTTATAATTCGAAGTGCCGACAACTAAATACCATTCCATGATTACAAACTGATGAGTAAATAGAGTAATTGCATTGTACTCAAAAATGAAATTGTGACTTACAGCTAATATTTGTGGAGATTACCAACAATTGGTAGGCAAAAACTTAAACTAAGTCAGCTACATATATTAAATGGTATTGCGAGATACTGACACTGGGCAACTCTAGCTGAAATACCCAACTGCAAAGATATATATATATATATATATATATATGCAGGATGCACTCGCTCACTTGTAGATCAAATCACAGTCGCTGTTGAGGAAGAACTTTCTGCTGATGTAGCTGGACGTGTACTCCATCAGCCAGTTGGGTATGGTCCACACCGTGAAACTGAGCGCTAGAGAGCGCCACTTGCCGAATATCTGGGGCACATCGTACACCCAGCTGAGTCGACTGCCCAGGCGACTGGTGATGACCTTGCTGGTCACCTTGCTGGTGACCCCACGCACCACACCGCCAGCCAGCTCGGTGACGCTCACTTTGCGCCGCCGTTTTGAACGTGGCGAGTCTTTCTCCCCCTTCTGCTGCAGCTGCCCCCGCTCCGGCTCGAGTTCTGGCTTCATTTCGACGCGTGGTGCGATTTGAATGCGATCCACAGTATCGCAGATTTCCTCATTGCTGATCAGTATGCCAGCGACGATATACATCAGTTTGAATACTCTGTGGGGGGTAGGCGATTATTTTTATTTTCTTCATTTTATTGGATTTGATTTTATTTTATTATTATTCATTTTTATAGCACTCACCTCACTGTATGGGAAATCATTGCAGCCGAGGTGGGTTCAAAAGTTGACACGCGAATTTATTGTTGTCTGTCCGGCTTATCAGTCACACCAAAGATGTGTGATTATATAGACATCTATATGTGCATATATTATATATTATGTATATTTAAAAGTATATATTAAATAAGCAATGTGCTTTTAGTTTTCAGCTGATATATTTTTATTAGTTACACCTGCTTAAGCAGTTGATGAAGATTCTTATTACTTTACTGATTTATTGTTTATAAAGTGTTCTTTGTTTGTTAAGGATAAACTTGTGTTTAATTGAATTTGTATTTTGTACAGACCGCACTTGACTGCTGCTTAAATTCAACTGAACTGTCGATTTGGATGGCCCGATTTTCTAGTCGCTCCACGCTCAATGCTGATAACAGGCTGACGACAGTAAAAAAGAAGAAAATAAATAAAGAACAAAGATAAGGCTGGACTCTAATGGATTCCTAATTTTGAATATGTTTGCAGACTTATGTATTATGCATTTAATGCTTTCTTTTATGTATGTTTGTCTGTCAGGGGCTTGCCCTCTCTCTCTCTATCAGGCGATGGCTCTCTCTCTATCTCGCTCAGAGTTACTCATTGGCTTGCTGATAACTCATGATAATTTCTTATCAATCCATGGTTACTTTGTGACGGCGTCAAAATAACTGTGAACTGCTTAGAAACTACGTAATTCCCGTCGGTGCACTTTGGAACCTCGTCTCAATGAGCTGTCCCCATAAAATTGACTTGCACGTTGCTCGTTGCTCACTGGAATCAATGATTATAATATTTTTTTTATATTTATACCTTGTATCTCAATATTGACTAGTGTTTGGTTTGTTTTTTTCTATTATTCTGTCTGTGTGTGTGTGTGATTACTGATAGTCACAGCTATTGCGTGTGATCAGGCGAGACTGCCTGCTATATATACATATGTATTTATACATAAACATATCAGTAAATATGTATTCAGTATCTACAACAAATAAATACATGTTTCAAGGCCGAGCGACGAATGTGAGATTATGAATTAAATAGGAACTATTATTTTTATGTTTTCTTTTCTATTTCTAATAAACACAAATCTTTTGCCTCTGCACAGTAACAAAAGTGCAATAAATCTAGAGAGAACAACATTTTTAACTCAAACTATAATCTACAATCTGAAATAACTGTAGGAGGTAAGTAAGAAATATATATTGTTCTTATTGTTAGACTCTGTGCGCTGCGAAACGAGATATAGTTCTAGTTTATAAGTAGTTTTAGCTTTAGTTATAGAAACATTTTTGTATTTAAATCTTTGTTTGTAGCACAATTGTGGAACGCATGCGCGAATTTCAATTGGTTTTTGTTTGTGCTATGGGGGAAAAGACCACAGGTATTGAGTGTAGACAACAACCAATGCAATGCGTGGGCGTTGCTGGAACTTAAATTTGTGGATTGTGTGCTGGCGCCATCTAGGTGTAAATGATTTATTGAGATTAGATTGTCGCTAAGGAAAATTAGCTAGGGAGTGAAATATTTATGAGATAGTGCGGATAACTGCAATAAGAAAATATATTATATCTTTTAAATTTCATAGATAAATCTTTTATCTTTTAAATTTGAGATAAAGTTCTATAAGTAATTGCATTTGATGAGCTCTTTGTAAGACGGTAAGGTAACTGGGGAAACATTTATGAGAAAAGTGCTGAGAACTGAATTAACATAATATATTCTTATAAGCTTTTCAGCTTAATTAATGACTTGAATATCTGACTTAATACCATTTGAAATTAAATTTGAAACTGGCAAATATTTGATATAATTGAACAACTGACCAATGATTTAATAAAACTCTTAAGAAAGTAAGACTTTCTAAATTAAGTTGAAATGATACCAAAAATCATGCAATTAAAGTGTGTTTATTTAGAGTCAATCAAAGTCAAAAAGCATTTAATTTGTTAACTTGATATCTTTCAACATAATTGACTCAGACCGAATCCCAAACACACAAACACAAGCACACACAAGGACTCATTTGTAAGTTGGCCCAAAATTCTTAAGCCAAAAGAGAAAGAGTGAGAGACTTTCACACATAAATTATGTAGCCTTGTCCGGCCAAGTTGACCGGAAACCGAAGGACGACGGCCGCATGTCCTTGTTTACGGACTGTAGACTGTGAACAGACAGGACACTAGAAAGTAGACAGCAGACAGCAGATAGAATAGAGTCCCTCCCCTCTCTGTGTAGAACAAGATTATTTACAAATGCACAAAACCACAGAATCTTAAACAAGAAAAGCCAAAAGGCTAACCAGGCAACAACAACAACAGCAACAACAACAGCAACAATAATAACAACTACAAGAAAAACAATTTTCACACAATTTGCGACACAAAGTGGGAGTGGCAGAAAGAGGGGGTGAGTTGAAATTTGAAGCATGCATAGAGAGGCAATATAAATGTGGACAAAGACAGCAGCAGCAGCAGCAGCAACAACAACAGCAACTATTGCTATGGCAATAAGTAGCACACACACACATAAATACACACACACACATATACACAAAAGGCAAGGCAGACAAGTCTGAGCTGAGCTGTTGAAAAGGTATTCCCCAAGAATGTCTAAAGGCAGACAGCAGCACAATTCCTGGCAGCCCGTCTCCTGCTGCTGCTACTGCTGCTTTACAATAGCAATACACAATACACATCCTGTACACATACACACACACATACACACACATGAACACATACATACACAACAACAGTTAAGTCCACTTAGAGCTAAAACATTTTGCCAGTGGGGCGCCTCAGATAGAGATGGAGACATTGAGAACCGTCTTGGAGCAGGAAACAACAAGCAGCAAGCAGCAAGCAGAGGCAGCACTCAAAACGACCTTGACACACAATCCACTGTGTGGCAGTTACCACAGCTAGCTACAGAGTGTGGGGAGTGGCGGGGAGTGGTGGGCATAAAGAGAGTTAGAGATAAGCAAAATGCTCATTCAAGTGTCCACTCCACTCCCCCAACACTTGCAAAGTGTTTCCATGACTAAAAATCATGGCAGCACTTCTGCCACAAGCCAAGTTTGTCTGTCTGTCTGTCTGAGAGTGTTTGTGTGCTTGTGTGTGTGTGTATGTGTGTGTGTGTGTGTGTGTGGTAGCTAGCACCAAAAGTCACAGTTCGAGTCGAGTCCGAGCTGCAACTGGCCAGTGACTGCTTGCTGCTGCTGCTGCCGCTGCTTCTTGGTCGTGTTGGTTAATTGGCTGTGTGTTGTTGGCTTACAAATTTGTTGTCTGAGCTCTTAAAAGGAGCAGAGGCAGGACCTTGTTGCTGCTGCTGCTGCTCATGTTTGTTTCTTTGCCTTGCCACTTGCCACTTGTGCATGTTTGTAGCAGCATGCATTGAGGGGAGGTAGCACCCCAGCTGCATGCCACATGCCACATGCTAATCCCCAAGCTGTTGTTGTTGTTGTGGGCCTGTTTATGGCTTGAAGATTTGTTAAGTGTTTCACACACACGACCCCAGCTCCGTTTTTGCTTGCCCCGCCCCTAAGTACTGATTGCCACATGTTGCATTGTGCTCCCCAAAAACTCATTTAATTGCGGCTTAAAGTTAGGCGAATTTAAAAGTAATATCTAATATTTAAAATGGTACGAAATAAACAATAAAAAAATTGAAATGAAGAGCTTAATAAATTGTAGAAAAAATGGTAAATTGCAAATCGAAATATGAAATACGAAATATTGGAAAATGCATAAAAAGACAAGTTTAAATTATTTTTGCTGGTGGTGTGTTAGTATTACGTCAGGGAATATGTAACGTGTCGAATGGGATATCAACGAAATCAGAGTTGATGGAAATGTATTCCTACATAAATATATATTTATTCATTAACAATTTGTTTAGCTAAATCTTCTATTGCTACTTAACAAATAAATGCTTGTAAAAAGGAAAAAAACTCATAAGAAACTTATTAAATTAAGATTAGATCACTCTCAAGCAATACTTCATTTCTTCTAAATTATGTAAAATGTTTGTATTTGATAAGTCTTAAAGTACTTATTTTGAATAATAATATGAGTAACAAGAACGCTAACTTAAGAATTCTTCTATTTACAATAATACTGTGGAAATTAAACATAAAGTTAATAAGCGCCACAAACTTCAATTGTAGAAATTAGCTTTCTGAACAAAAAGGATTCCTTAGCTCAAAATTAACGGCGAATTTTTCAAATTCAGGTTGATTTTTACTGAGTATTGAAAGACTTGAAAAACGAAAAAGTCTGTTAATAGTTAAACGTCAGTTTCTAAGGGCATTAAATCTTCTGCTAGCCAAAGAGAACCACACTTTCTTGCTTAAGCTAAGGCAAGTGCGGGGATTGTATTTCGAGTGGCTGGTGGGGGTTGCAAGGTGTTGCGCCTGAACATGATATATGACAGAAGGGCAACAGAATGAGCAGAAGTGGCAGCAAAAGTACGAGCAGGAGTAGAAGGAGCAAGAGCCGAAGGGAAGTAACTGGCCATTGCACAGGACACAGCAGGAAATAATTCCAACCACTGAGCGGCGTCTAAGCTGGCCGCATCGGAGAGGGGGGCTTGGAGTGTGCAAATATTGAAACTGGTGAGCCACCAAAAGCAGCCAAAAATATGTATGTTGTAGGGACAAAGAAATCTAAACAACAACAAGGGCAACTAACAATAAATGATGATGGCCAAGAAGCAGACGCGGAGTTTGCTGCGGCTGCTGCTGCTGCTGCCGCTGCTGCGACTGCGACTGTTGTCGCTGATTAAAACCACGCGGTGGTTGCTGGTTGCTGGTGTTGGTGTTGCTGAATGCCGCGAATGCGTCGCGAGGTGTTGGCCAACTCTGGTGGACGATGGACACAGGCACGGCACAAGGAGGACACACGTGACTACGTGTCCAGACATACACAGGCACAGGCACAAACCAGATTCCCTGCTGCAGTCAAGTGAGGACTGGACCTGGCCTTAGACTGGAGACCAACAGAGAGAGAGAGAGAGAGAGAGAGAGAAAGAGTAGGGGGCTTGAGAGCAGAGGGGGTCTTGCGGGTTAGAGTCTCGGGTGCAGCTTCAGCTCCAGACAGACGACTGACTGCTGACTGCAGACTGGGTTTGCGTTTGGGGCTTGGGACTTGTAGCAACATTTCCGACGTTTCATACAAAAGCAGCTGGAAAACTGCAGATTGCAAAAAATCAACTAGAAAACTGTCTGCTTCCCGCATATTTGTTATACACATACATATATATACATATATATATATATAGATATATATAGATAGATAGATTTTTTCTATTATTTTGGCATGTTGTTTTTTCGACTGGGGTCTAACATATCCGGCTGTGCTTATGTTGCTGCTGCTCCTGTTAACCCATCCTATTCGATTGAGTCCTTGTACTTCTCTAATTTATTTCATGATTTTATTTGTTTCACGTTTTCGATTTTTATTTTGATTTTCACGTTTGAAACACGCGGCATGCAAATGATGTTGAATGCGATAAGTGTTCGAAGGATCTGTCTAGCTGTTTGTGCAGATTGAACACCACCTCAACCCGCCCCTTTCCACCCTTTCATATATGCATATAGAGCTGTATTCGCATACATCTAAATATACAGGAACAGCAGCGAAAACAACAAAAAGAAACATATAAACCACTTGAAAATTGCAGACAGACGACGGTGTGAGAAAGCATTTTGCTTTTGATATATGAACTTGAGGGACGCGCATTGTCCGCGCTTATTAGCGGAGTAAGAGGGGGACTCAATCAGGAGAAGGGGCAGGAGGTGACGGCTAAGGGCCACAAAAAACACTCGCAAATGATTAAAGCTTAAAGTTGATTTATTAAGATCTTTTTATTAGCGTTGTGCCAACATGAACAGCCAACTGAAAAGCGTATTAATTGCGGAAACTCAATGAAAGCCTTCCAGAGCTATAATTGAACAAATTGTAGGTATAATAGGAATATGTTTCCTTATGTGAAAACCACTCTTCGATTAAAACAATTTTAGAAAGAGAACACCTGGGCGAATGTTATGCTTAGTACTTATCGCTGAATCATAATTTTGTAAATTAATAATTAAAATGAGAGTAAGTCTTATGTGAATATGAGCTTGACATGAATTGGGCTTTGTGCGAAGTTTTCTAAGTAAAACAGCTTGAAATATCACGCTGATCATCACCTGAAGATGAAGATGCCTAACTAGTAAACCTTAGTAAACCCTTAATCCTGTAAAACTATTTCGCGTAGACAAGGCTTCACATGTACAAGCCTATATCGACTGTGCAAGTGATCAAATAGTTTTGTTTATGGGCATTAAGACGTCTTCTATAATACCCTCTGGCGGGTTTAATGCAGAACCTTTCTAGGAATGACTTCCAACTCAAAAATCAAACAAATTGTTCTCAAGTGAGCCGATGTTGCATCGTCACATTTTATTTATTTTAGCCATGGTTTGTCTTAGACACTAACTCTGCATCTAAATTGGTCAAATTGACATCTTAAACATTCACTGCTAGCTGAAGTCAGCCAATTGTTGTTACAGCAAAGTGCTTATAGTCTTTCTATGTGGGAATACTTCACATTAAATATCAAGTATACGCCTTCTAACTACAACATTCATTCCCCTGAGTTCGCAGACCCCTTCCCTTAATCGCAATGCAGTCCTGCATTAGCCAAAGCTTTCTGGGAACCCTGAACACCCCCTCCCCTGCAAGCACTACCCCCCTGTTGGTTGTCTCTGCGGATGTCGTCGATAGCGTTGTTGTTTCTTTGGTTACTTTTTTATTGCGTTTTGTTTGGTTGTTGTTGCTGTTGCTGTTGTTATTGTTGCACACACATACGTCATGTATGTAATTTTTTGCAATTTTCTAACGAAATTTCTCAATTTTTTTCATCAAGCTATTTTATATATTTTTTTTTTTGTTGGCCTGGCAAGGTTTCCATTTTGCAGACAGAGCACGTAGGAATAACCTCAATGTCCAGCTTGTGTGTGAGTGTGTGCGATATAATAATTTCATATGACGTGCAGCGGTCCTGTCCGGTCTCATCGTCGTCGTCCTTCTATTGCTTCCTCGGCTGCTTTGATATATAATTTTTTGCATTTTTTAATGCCTCGATTGCCCCAAGCTGAAGGACAGCATGCAGTTTGGGGGGAAGAAGCTGGGAAGAAAGGAGGTGCGCATCTATGTATGAGAAGGACAGGACTCTCTGTGGACACGTTAGTGTCCTGTACATTTTGGCAGCACATAATCTCATTTATTTGACGGCAAAACGCTTTTCCAAATCAAATTTCCGCTAAAACATTTTCTATTTGCCATTTGTAGCATAACAAAAATGGAAATATCCTTTAGCGACCAGTGCACGGAGTAGAGTATAAGGCACTTGAGCACTTGAGCACTGAGCACAAACTCTTTTCTGAGACATCGCAATGGCGAACAAAGGACAAACAATCAATTTATATCCAAATCATTTTTAAGTCGCCTTTCAGATGAGACTTAGCAGTATTCCAAGCCTAAGACAAAAGCGCATGGGATGTGAATATTTGCCTTCTGCAAGAGATATTAAAGATGTAAATGCATAGATATCTGCCAGTTATGAAGAACTAACTCCTCTGAAAACTTAACTACTTGGAAAAGCTATTCTTCTCCACTCTCTTGTTGATTGAAATATAGTATTATTTCTGTCAGTTATATAGAATCTACTATTAATTGTTCCTCAGATACGCGATTGTTCACTTCAAACAAGTGTATAAAAGCTACGACTTTGTTGATTTAAATATTTGATGTGCATTATTTTTGAGGCCAGCTTTTCGTGCATTTTTTGCCGTAATTTTGACCTGTCTGATATAATTTAGCATGATTTGCAGTTTGATTGATGCCCAAAATTGCATTTGCTGTTGTTGTTTTTGTTGTTATTGTTGTCAGCACATAAAGTTGAAATAAGCCCAAGCAAGGAGAATGGAGAAAGGAGCAGATATGCGGAAGCGGCTATATGCATATCCATTATAATTAATGGCTCTGGATTTTTAACCCATGTCCAAATCGAACGCAACGTGAGAGAGAAGGAGACGAAGGCGAAGACCAGCAGAAGGAGGAGCTGCAGCTGGTGGCAAGGAGAAATAAAAGCGAAAGAAAAGAGCCTACAATACCAGAAGCTCCGCCTTCTAGTTGCCAATTTGCCCCTTGCCGGTTGGTGCGTCCTCGTTGAACGCGTTTATATACCAAAAAAGTAACGGGGCAACAGCCAAGCGATAAGAGCAATTGCCACGAAGACGAACCACTGCATCCCCAGCTATACAATCCACAGCCCACTCATCCCCACTCCGTCCTGCAGGACTGCAGGAGGCGCAAAAATGGAAATGAGTGGCGGGCGCCTAAAAGTAGGCAACGCACTTGTACATAAGTGCCACCGAGGCGAGAAAGGCACGAGGCACGAGGCACAAATTGGGTGTCGGCTTGCGCCGCAATTGACGAGCAGCAGCAGCAGCCAACAACAAGGAGGAAACAGGAGGAGCAGTAGGTGGAGGATGAGGTGCAGGATGAGCAAGTGGGCAGCTCAAGAAGCTGTTTGCTTTGCGAAACCATTCCATAGATCAATCATGGCTGCGTGGACAGAGCGAGATGGCAGAGCTCAGCTAGCTTAGCTGGCCACTTTTTTCTTTCTTTAAATTATAATCAAACACACACGCACACACACACACATATATATACACACATGTCCTGGGTGTGTGCTGAAATCCAAGGCAAACAAGCAAAACGCTCAGGCACTTTACTCAATTTAATTTCCTAATTAACTGCGGACGATGTCCTTCAACAGCTATTGCCCTCAGTCCTTGCCCAGCTACACTTGCAGTTCATTAATGTGCGTTTGTCTGATGCGAGACACCTTCACTCACACACACAGACACACACACACACATGTATATACAGACATTTCCATTTTGATGTCCTTGTGCTTGGCCGTTGGTAATTAGTGGCACACGTTTGTCCTTTAACACAACCGCTGATGATCCTTGCTGGCATTAAATTAACTCAAAACAATTACCAACTGGAAAAAATGTTCGCACACAGGACAATAACTCTTCTGGTTATTACTATAAATATATATATACAAATATCTGTCTGCATATGAAAAAAAAACCCTTTTTTTATGCTCGACGCCTAACCGCATAATGAAGTGTCCGCCAAAGGATAACACATGGAAAAAACAGTAGGCAAAAGTACTTTTGAAATTGGTGAACTTTTAATACTCTTACAGGCATTTAGTTTGTTCTGTTCAAATGTTTTACTTAAATTAATCTTAATACGATTAAATTAAATAATGATTCGTCAGAGTGACTATTCATTGTATTAACATGTTTATTAATTTAATATATATTTCGATTAAGTGATTTTATTTTATATTCGCCAAGTATTTATCAATATGGATCAAGGCATAAAACTGTCTGACTTATGTATGTGCAAATATATATATTAATATCTGATACACATGGATTACTACACATTTGTAGTTAACATTTGTTAGTGTATTAAATATATATAAAATAGAACATTTTACTCTGGCAATTGTCCGCTGACAGCTTTTTTAGTCAGTCCCTTTTTTTGTGGCTCGTCCTTTTTTTGTTTTTGGCTCATTTTTCCGTATTTTGTTTGGCTTGTTGACGCTAATTTGTTTTACTTTGTTTATATTAAAAACAATGTTTGGCTGTCGGATATCCGGACTTCCGGACACCTCACTCAGCGACAAATGGAAATGTGTAAACCGCAAAGGATAACATTTGCCGGACACCTCACAGACACTGCCTGCCGGAGATGGCCTGTGTGGCTGTGTCCTTTGCAGCATATTTGTGTGTGTGTGTGTGTGTGTGTGTGTGTGTGTGGCATGTCACATTGTGTGAGACAGTTAAATTGTCATACAAGTCGCCCCTTAGTAAGGTAATTATGCGGTTGGCGACACAATTCGGTTTTGACTGGCTGCGACTGTGCTGCGACTGGCTGCGACTGGTGTGTGGCTAGTGGCCAAGACTCCGGGAACCCAAGAACCCAGCTACTTGCTTCTCAGTTGCCCAGTTGCACAATTGGTCATGTTCAAGAAGTTGGCTTATCACGACGAGCCCCGTTGGCGGTTAATTCTTGCGGTGCCTGCCAACAACAGCTGAACAGCTGGACAGCTGAACAGTTGAACAGTTGAGTGGAAAACACTAAGGCGCTTAAGTGCTACGCATAAATGCCCCAGTTGCCAGAAGGCTTTCCAGCTCTCAGCTCCGGTTTAAATTCACATGGCTCATACTTGCATAAATGCATTTCCAATATGTGTCAAGATATGGCTAATTTGTCTGCCAGTTGCATTCATTTAACAATGAACAATTAAAGTTGTTTCTAATACAGAAAGATTTATTGCAAGTCAGCTCCACTCCTCCCCTGATAGATTCAGACTGTTTAATATCCTTTAACCGGTTATGAATAAGCAAAGCTTGCAAGTTGTATTCATTTAACAATGAACAATTAAAGTTGTTTCTGCTCTCTTAAAACTATCCTGCTGAAACATTGAAGAAAATTCAATTTGATAAAGTTTTATTCTAAGTAAACTATCCTTGAAGCGATTATTCAGATTTAAATAAATTATAATGCTGCCAGTTTACCTATTTCGTAAATTACTTTATTTCTAGGACAAATTAACTTAAGTCTAATGCAGCAATTCATTTAAGCCAACCTTTTCAAAGCGTCTGTTAACATTATTTTACTTATCGCGTCCTTTTCTGTCAACCTGACAGACAATGTCCTCTGGGTAAATGAACAATCAGGACATGATCCGTGAATAAGCAAAGCCCACAAAAATGTTGCCCAACGCTGCTCATCCTTATCCTCATCCGCATACTCTCAACATCCCACTCCTTTGCTTTTCTAGCTGCATCTCCTTGCTGTTTTTGGCACATTCTCGGTTTTCAGTTAAGTGACCGGAAAATTGGGATCCTTTACGGCACATTTAATTCACACATATGAGCGGTACAATTACCAGAACATGCCCAGGACACAGGCACACACAGACACACACACACACACAGAGATAGAGAGAAAGGACTCGTGTAAGCGTAGACAAATAACACTTAAGAGCTATATGCCAACAGTGGATTTCAGGGTCTCCATGGCCAGAAGGAAGCGCTGTTGCTGCTGCTCCTGCCGAGCTCCCAAAAGGCACGCGCCACAGAAATCGCGCGTGCCACACACACACACACACACACACACCCAGTCGAAAGCCACTCAGCTGCAACCTCGGCTAGGACAACGAGCAGATTTTTTTATACATATTTTCACGCACACACAAGTGAGATAAAAAAATATATATATATTTAAAAAGGAATTTATTCTAACGACGACAAATATCCGACTGGCATCACAGCCAACAAAAAAAATAAATATATATATATATATATACTCATGCTCATATATATATATATATATTTATTTATATGTCTATGAGAGTGTCTCGACTGACTGCCAACCAAGTCCTGGCGGGCCTGACGTGCTTTTCAGCGTTTTTTGTTTTGTTTTTTTTTTCTCTGGTGACAAAAGAAGAGGTTAACATTGCAGAAAAATGTGGAAGTGTGTGTGTATCTGTGTGTGTGGGAATTACTTGTTGTTCTATGCCCTAACCAATCGAGTATTCACAATTTATTAAGGTTTCAATAAATATAAATGTATAATTCATTTAGGCATCTAATCATAACCAAAAAGCCATTGGAGAAAGTTATAAGTAAGACAAGCTTAGACCCATATCTCTATGGTTTGAGCCAGATTATGTATTTTAAATATAGGATTAATCTAGAACCCAAATCATCAACAGAACTTCCCCAATTTTGAAACTCGCTTCAGACTTGACACAGTTTTGGCCACGTGAAGTTTAGACCCCTTCCAAGATGCACTTTTTGAGCTTATAAGTTGACTATAAGAATTTAGCTAGAAACATTAAGTATATAGTATATCACCAAAGTGGAGGTCAATCCAAGCTCCAAAATAACTTAATTTTGAAAATCGAATCAGTTTTGTTGAAATTGTGGCCAAGGGAAATTTAGAGCCCTGTCCATATTTTTGTTGTTGGGTCAATAATTTTGACATTAGCATTATATAGACAGATAGATAGATAGATATCGTTAGACTTGTATGTAGTCTTCACTGTAGTGTATTTCATCTTCAGTGCGATAACTGCAAAAGCTAAATGGTTTTTTTGTGTGAATTGTGTAGTCAAAGATAAGTTCAGCTAGCAGATTTATTTATGTTAGAGGCGAGTGGACAATGAGCAATGGGAGAGTGGCATGCCACAATGCCAACTCAACAATAGCAACAACAATAACAACAACATTAACAAGAACAAGCTTGCTGGGGTCGGAGCCAGATAATTGTTGGCTGGTGTGGTGGCATCTTTGTGGCTTTTGTTGGCCAACAGAACTCAAAACTTGTTGGTCGCTGCTCGTTGCTGGTGTTAAACGCGATTTTAATGAGTTAGTCAGCCTGTCAGCTGAAGACAATTTGTGGCTCGTGCTGTTTTTTTGCTGCAGTTGTTATTATTCCTATTCTTATTGGAATTGTTGCATACTTTGGGGAATAAATGAAGTTGACTTGCTTTGCTTGCTAAGGTAAGTTAGAAGCCAAGCTGATTCTAAGTTTAGATACACAGAGAAAGAAAATGCAGAGACTTGGTCTATGTCATTAAGTCTAGAATGAAAAATAAGGAAATTAAAAAGGAAGAGGAAGCCAAGAAACAAGCTTATTAATACCTCAATTCAAGAATATATTCTTAACTTAAGTTGACTTGGCTTAAGCTTGAAACTTGAACAGAGTTTTGATTGTAGCTTGTTGTTTCTGCAAGTGTAGTCTTTGATGGCTGCTTTGCATAATCAAGGACTAAAAAGCAAGAAGGATGAGGAACCTATTCATGGCTCCCCTCATCCTCTGCCCCGCTGACCAACACTTTGTTTCTGAGCAAATAGGCAAACAGTGTTGCGAATTTTGCTTTGGCTCAAAACACTATTTTTGGTTTGTTGCTTTCGCCAAAGTTGTTTGTTGTCTTTCGGGGACCTGTTCCTGTTCCTGTGCTCGGCCCTCCTGTGCTTGGAAATTGCGTTTCCGCTCGAGAAACACTAGGCCCCCAAAAAAAAAAAATGAATCGAGAAGAGGACGAGCTAAAAGTGCAGAGCAGAGGCAACGGCGACAGCGCATTTCCTTTTCAGCAGCGTCCCAGGCATCCTTTGGCATCCTGCAGCGCCTTTGTGGCAAAAAACACACACACACACACACACACATGTGTGTGTGTTAGTTTTTGTTTGTTTGGTTTTTGGCGGAAATTTTGCGCTTGCAAATCGCACGGAAAATTCGAGAACTGGCCCGGAGAGCCTGTGTTGGTTTTGGGCTTGAGCCTTGCCTTGCTTCCACTCAGTATCCTTCCAAACGCAAGCATTTCCATTTGGCAGCTTAGCAACGATGCGGGCTGCCGGACACACACACCCACACACATCCACATAGACATCCACACACTGCGAACAGGAGTCGCGCGCAGGACGCCAAACGACTTTAACAACGGCTGAAGCAACAAAAACACCCCGCAACCCCTTCCAAACCCCTAGCCAACAAAGCCTTCTTCTATGCAATGCAGCTGACGCATATGCATGCAGGAGTGGACCCAAAGATAAAGGGAGTGAGTGAGAGGGAGAGAGACGGGGAGAGAGAGGGAGAGGGGGGAGAGAGCTTAACAAGGACAACGATGGCCAACGGCGACTTGGGGCTGTAAAGCATCGATTGAATTTATTTGTATTGTGCGAGAGCTGAGCGAGAGCAAGGGGAGCAAGGGGAGGTTAGAGGGAGTAGGAGCAGGAGCTGGCCAGGAGCTGAAGCTAGGCCTGCATGTGTGGAGGCTGGTTAACAATTCTTTCGATTTTCATTTCCGTCTGTAACAGCAACAACAACAATTGCATAAGGAGCCCTACAGCAGCAGGGGGTGCTGCGTAAAGGGGGAGGGGCAGGGGCAAGGAGAGGGAGGTGTGTAGGTGGGGTACAGCACTGCGTACACCGCACAAACATGGCGCAAAAATCATTAGAAACTCTATTGTTAGGGAGCCCACGTTCGTTTGGGAAATACAACTGGAGAAAACAGCGACGACGACGGCGACGACGATGACGATGACGATGCTGACGACGACGATGGCTTCAGCCTTTTGCCACATACACTGGCAGGGCAGGGTGTCATGATTATTGAATTTAACAAGATCTTTGACACCATGGCAAATAGTACAATAGACGGATAAAAAGCTATACAAAATAATTAGTTGTATTATTATTTATAATATTATATGCATAAATTAAAATATATAAAATATATTATATTTAAAAATTTGCCAAGGATGTTTTCCACAATTTTTCAGCATTATTTTACTTGCTTTCTTAAGCTTTATTTTTTGCGACTGTGCGTTATAATATCTTTCCTAGTTTTACTATATTCATCACTTATATTTTATAAGCTCTGATTGTAAATTGTTGCAATCTGTTCTAAAATGAAAAGAAATACATTTGATCGATTATTTTATGGTAAGAATTTAGTTGATTTTGCATAAATCTGATATATATTCTTGATCTTACGACACCGAATCAGAAATTCATTCTAAATTCAGAATCATCATTAAGTCCAAAGATAAGTTGTGTTTCTCTAAGATTAATTTCCAAGTTTGCAAATTGAATATAATAAGAAATTATATTGCGATAAGTGTTTTTGTAATCTTTAAAAGGATCTCAACTATTTTTGGTAATCTTTTAAATATATATGTTAATCAAAAGTGATTGTTTGGATCACAGTCTGCTAGGGCATATTATGTATTCGGCGTGCCGAACATGACAAGCAGGAGATTGTTTTTTTGTTTCTTCTGTGTTATCCTGCCCGGCTTGACGACGATGAGAATGAGAATGAGGATGACGGCGCGTATGCGCAATTTTCTAACGGCAATGGCAACAGCTACCCAATTGACCAAGGACTCGAGGCCTAAAGCAAACTGGCCACCAGACGAACTCCCAAGCCCAAAGTTTTCATTGCCGTTGGCTGCCTTTTCTGCAGCTGCTGCTGCTGCTGCTGCTGATGTGGCTACTTCTATTGTTGAGCCTTGCACACAACCCCTCCCCTCCCCCTCACCCACCCCCACCCCCACCATCTTCCCCCTTAAAAATGCCCGTTTGCGTGCCTCTTTGTTTTTTTCCCCTTTTATTTTTTTTTTTGTTGCTGGCAGTTTTCGTTGATTTTGCGTGATCTACACTTAAAGCAGGACCTGCAGCAAGAGAGTGAAAAAAACGCATTGCTTTTGACCAAAGTATTCCTGTGTAAACGTAAATAACAACAACAACAACAACAGCAACAACAACAACAGCAGCAAGAGCAATGCAATGGAAAGGATGCGCAAAGGATGCGTTTGCACCTCCGGATTATTCGAGTTGTCTTTCGCCATGTTGCACACTCGATTGTATCCAAGTATTGAAGCGTGCAGAATAAACTGAGGCAACTATAAAGGGATTCCATTTTTTTCTATGTTCTTTTATTCCTAACTTTAAAGCATATTTTAGACTGATTCGAAGGATTCGAAAGATTCCTTTCGTTTCTGCAGAATGTTGTCCCAGTTAACTTCAACTTCTGAGTTGAGTTGTAGTTGAGAGAAGAAGTTAAACTAAAATCAAATAAAATATATTGTGTTTAATAAGGAGATTCATATAAGTGACTAGGGTCTTCCATAATAATACTAAATAATCCTGATTCGATTGGCTTAAGCAAAAAGCTCAAGCTCGCAGCATAAATTTTGATATTGGCTTTAACTTGAATTAGTTTACAAATTCCAAAAGGGAAAATGGTTTGAGATTTCTTAAGATCCTTCAGTTGTTATGAAAGTCGGTTGGAATGGTTTCGGTTCCGGATACGGTTTCAGTTAGCCAACTGGTCTTTCGTACTGATCTGAACAAGCCGAGTTGATATAGTCAAATAGTTTTTTTAGCTAGTTTGCCTTAAAGTTTCTATATCCTTGGCGTTTAAGTGAAATTTGACAAGTTCTGTTTTCATTTTTTTTATTTGTATTTTTCTTTTTTAAACCTTTTGAATGTGTATTCTTATTCAAAAGCAATTCATCGAAATTGTGACATTTTTAAGCCTCAGTTTCTGCACTCTTTGCATTTGTGTTTGGTTTTCACTTGCGCCTTGTTTGTTATCCTTTCTAGCTAGGCTAAAATAGATGAAAAACTGGAAGGCTTGAAGAGCTCTTCAGAGAAGAGATAGAAAGTGCGAGAGACAGACAGAGAGAGAGAGAGTGAGAGAAGTTGCCAAAAAGTTTGAGTGGTTTGTTGTCCACTTCGATTTGTAGGTTAGCATTTGGGCATTTGGCATTTGCCTATTTGGAGCCTGCTTTGACTCTCTAAGGACATTGGCTTGGACTCCTTTACATGTATTTTTTCAGCTGTTTTCTTCTACTTCTTTTTTGTAGTGGCAATGTCCATTTCCTGTCGCCATTTCTTTGACTCTGTCGCAGCAACTGCTGCTGCTGCTGCTGCCAATGTAAACTCTTTCACTTTGCTGGCGGATGTCCTTTAACGTGGTTTCCAGACCGCTGCCCACACACACACACACACACACACACACACACACACTTCTATCTTCTTCATCGTTTTTTTTATTTTCACGCTATTTCAATAATTTCACTGTGAAATTTCCTACAGCTGCAAAACGGAAGCCAATCGCTAGTTTTGCTTTTAGCTTTTTTTTCGTCTTGTTTTGTCTGTTTTCTTTTTTTGTTGTTTTTTTGGCTGCCATCTTTGAGCTTGTTGGAGCGGAAAGGGCTTTCATTTCCGCCGCGAAAGTGACTTAAATCAATGCAAAAAACGAACAAAGTTTTTGCAGTTTTCACAAAAGCCTTAACATTTTGCTGCCAATATTCATTGATTAATACTTTTATTGGCTTAGTTTGAAAGCAGGTTGTTTAAGCCCTGGTAGCAGATCTCGCATAGATCAGCTGTTGGTAAAGATTAACTTTCTCAAATTTTCGGAATTGATTTTCAAGGGTTTTCAATACAAGATTTTGTATTTAGATTGTGTGGCATTTTAGGCTCTTATTATAATGAGTAAGCATTTCTAAGAATAATGTCATATAAATATAGTCCAGAGCTGTGAGAAATATATTAATTGTTATAGTATATATATTAATTAAAAATTACTATCTATAAAAAATACACTATATGAAATTTGTGATAAGGGATACTGCTAAGAATTTTGCTTGTATTGCAATAGATCACCAAGAATAGAGCAACAATTATTTTAAGCCCCGCTAGAAATTGATAATTATCAAAATATTAAGATGAATTTAAAAAAAAATTGATGAAGACTTTTGCTAAGAGTTTTATTTGTATTGCAAAGAGCAGAGAAACATTTATTTGAAGCCCTTCTAGTAATTCATAATTTTCATAATTATATTTTTGCATTTTTAACTATTATTAATAAAATATATGAAAGGCAACAGTTTGATTCGCTTTTGCCAATCAGCGAGAATCGTGATTCGTTTTTGCCGAAGCTGAAGCTGTGTGAAGGCCGAAGTTGCTCAGCCGCTTTTAAATATTTACGATGCTACGCTTTTTTCTACACACACACACACACACACACACTCAAACAATATATATATTTATATATGTATATAATTTATATATATATATGTATATATATATATATTAAAAGGCCAGCCAATGGGCGTTGAATACGAAGCGAGGCCGCCTCGCAAAATCGCACGAAGCACAAAAAAGGCCAAAAAACGAGCAAGCAAATCAAATAAAATATGCAAAATATACAAAAACAAACACAAACACAAATGGGGATTTAGTTTAGTTGTTGTTATTGGCTGCGCACACACGTCAACTAGCAACAACAACAACACCAACACCAACAACAACAACAGCTATTGGGCTGTTTTTTTTTCACAAGAATAACAGCAAGAACAACAGCAAGAAGCAGAGGCCTACAAGCACAACAACAGTTCGCATATTAAAAATGCGTTTTCGAGGCGCCGCCTACCGCATGACGTCACCAGCACTAACAACAACAACAACAACCACACCTCGCTCGCATTTTGCATTTCCTCTTACTTGCTTATTGCTTTTGCTTTTTGTTTTTTTGTTTTTTTGCTTCCTTTTGCGCAGCAAAGTTTTTGCTCTTTTTGGCGTTCCCAATGAGCGCCGTCAAAGAGAGCGCCACAGCACTAGTCTCTCTCTCTCTCTCTCACTCGCTCATTCGCACGTTCGCTCGCTCGCTCGCTCGCTTTGGCTTGGGGGACAACTCTCACCTTGACTCGGCTCGACTGCTTGCAAATGTGTGTGTGTGTGTGTGTGTGTGTGTGTGTGTGTGTGTGTGTAGGTAACGCCAAGATATCGCGCGCTCGCTCACACCAATGTGGATGGCCGCTAGTTGGCTCGTGTTTTGTGATGGGCGTGGCCAAGTTTTGTAGTTTTTGCTGTGCTCTTTTCACCGCTGCAGTTGTTGGCCTAAGCAGCAGCAACAACAACAACAATTACAACAATGAATGGCTGCAATATAAGCTAAAGATGCCTTCGTCACCGTCGTCTGCCAGGGGTTGCACTAAAAACTATATTTGCAACAATTTTCTTACTGGACGCTGCAACAGCAGCAGCAGCAGCAGCAACTCTCTTCTTCTTCTTCTTTCCGGTCAGCAGCAAGAATTTTGCTGTTGTTATTTTGAGTAGTAGGCGCAGAGGATTTTTTTGGCTATGCGTGTTTCTTGACGTTATTCGCGATTTTTATGTATTTGGCCTTAGCCTGCAGTTGCCCCTGCCCCTGCCCCTTTATAAATGCTAAAGAATGTGCGAGAGAAGAAGACACAGCAGAAGAAGAGGAAGAAGCAGATGTAAAACAAAATGAAAGCTGGACAGACAGCAGCTGGCTGCTATGAAATGTGGATAATAAATGCATTTTTCACATTTGCGACACACACAAAACTTAACTAAAATCATAAATTAAATTATGTTGCTCAAGTAATTTATTTACCATACTTTTTAACGCAAGATCACACATCATTAATGGCCCAAAGCAAAACTCAGCAAAGAGAGACAGAAACTTACCGCTCTCTTAGCGCGCTCTTAGCAGGCGCTCGCTCGCAACATGAATTCGCCGCAAAAACCGGAATAACAAATTGGCTAACGCTCTCTCTGGCGGGCGCTTGCTCTCGCTCTCTCTCTCTCGCTGCCAGTGGCTCTCGCGGCGACTGCGACGCCGGCAGCGACAGCAGCTCAGTTGTGGCTGAGTTTCGAGTTTCATTCATTGTATCTGTTAGATACTTTTGCCGAGCAGTCAGTTCGTATTTAACTTTCGTCGTGAATGCAACGCAACGTTTGTCAGCAGAGCGTGTCAAAAGAAACACACAACAACAACAACAAAAACAACAACAATAACTGTAAACATTGTCGTCATCGTGTGTGTTTGTGCTGCCCTCTCTATCAGTGTTTGTGTCAGTGTGTGTGCGTGTGAATGAAACAACAACAAACAAAAATACAAAAACAAAACAGAAAAAAAACTTAATAAAATAAAAAACGCGGCATAATGTGTTGCACAAACAACAGCAACAGCAACAACTACAACTAATAACAAAAAATAAAAACAAAAAATAAAACCTTGAAAAACTGAAACGTGGAAAACTCAGTTCTACTTGTGAATGTGTATTAAATATAATTATGCTCATTGAAATAATTGCCCGTAAGTGACAAATGACAATAATGGAAATAATGTTGCCACAAATATGTTAAATATATATATTTATAGATATTTATATATAAATATTTATGCTCATAAATATATGCACATATAATTTAAGAGAAGTGAAATTTGTCTGTGCCTCAGCAGCAGCAGCAGCAGCAGCAGTTGCCCAACTTCTTGCGAACAAAATTTGTAATTTATAAATTTATAACGTGTGCAAACACACACACACACACCCTCAACCCCCAACCCCAACTCCCCGCACAAGACAACACACCCTCTCCCCGGCCACGTCTAGCTCGTAAAAGTGTTTGTTGTTGTTGCTGCTTTTGTTGTTTTTGTACTTTTGGGCGCCCAGCAAAACTTACGCGACGATGTCTTCTTCTTCTACTGCTCCTTGCTGCTTGCTGCTTGCTTCTTGTTGCTGCTGCTTTTATCATCCTGGCGCGCCAAAAACACTCTTGTAAACACACACAGACAGACGCACACAGAGCACACACACAGCACACACACAGAACACACACAGTCGTTAAAGGGCAGACAGGCAGCAGCAGCAACGAGAACAACTTGTGTAATTTATTGCTGCCTGCATAAATAATAAATAAGCGTAAATAAATAAATACAAAACATATACAAATACATATATATATATATATATATATATATATATATATATATATATATATACCTGCACATATATATAAATATCTATATATATTTATATATCTCTCGCAACCCACTCGCTGTGCAAACTTCGCAGGACTCGTAAATTAAATAAATAAAAATAAATATTAAAATAATGCCAACAACAACAAAAACAACAACTCAACTTTTGCCCAGGCTTTCTGTGTGTGTGTGTGTGGGTGTGTGTATTATGTGTGTGTGTTGTTCTTGCTGTGGCAGCCGGCCTTTTTATTTTTAATGTGCAGAGCGTATTTCTTTTTTTTTATTATTATTATGATTTTACTTGCTGTTGCTTTCAATTTTAATTTTTATTTTTATGCCGCGCAACAGCTGCGCGCATTATAAATAATTAATCAAAAAGTAACAACAACAACAAAAACAACAACAACAACAACGATAAGGAAGCGAATTAAGGCTCTCTCTCTCTCTCATTGGCAGCTTCAGGCTGCTCCCAGTTTCTGAAGTTTTGAGAGTTTCAGCGCTTTGAGAGTCGGCGAAAAACTTGAAAAATCCAAACAGGAAATGCCAAAGAAACAAAAACAAAAACAAAATAATGTATAAATATTATTTTTTTATTTTTGTTTTTGCACGTTTATTTATTTATTTTATAGCGCTCTTTGAGTTAAATTTTTCCAAAGAAGCATAAAATTTAATGCGTGCCCAGCAACAACAGCAACAACAACAACAAAAACAAAATAAAAACAAAAATAAAAAACAACAATAAATACAAGTAATAACTTCAGAATATAAGCCAATACCAAAAGTTGGCCTAACAGGCCTAACAAACAAAAAGGAAGATGCTAAAATACCCTTACACAGCAGAGTCTCCATATATTTCCATATCCATTTTGTTGCTATAGGATATAGTGCTCTGATTCCCAAATCTGAGTCAGTTGGATAGAGAAAAATATTATATTTGTATATACATATATATTGATAATGACCAGGCACGCCTTGATTTTAATAGGCAATCAGCTAAGAGCAATGAACCTATATATTTACTTCTAATTTTCTGAATTATTAAAAACAGATTTGAAAATTGGTGCTATTAATAAATTTTCGTTATCTTCCTTTAGTGAATAATTACACTAAATAGGCTGAAACCCGGTGAATTAAATTATGATTTTCGACTTTCTCACTTTTGCTTAAGAGTCTTTCACTTCTATATGTATAAATATATATATATATTGTCAGATACATATATATCTTATGACATCGCAGAACTCACCACAAAACTAAAACACCCCAATTGAAGCGTGAAAAAAAACCAATTTGCTGCGTATAGAATAATTTCTTATTGCAATTGCTGTTGTTGTTGTTGTTGTTGTTCGTACAACAATAATAAAAAATAATAAAAATAATAACAGTGACTCACAAGATTTAATTGGAATGAAATAATAAACATAAAAAAAGAGTCGCTAAAAAGTAGAAGAAGAAGAAGCAGCAGCAGCAGTGGCAGCAGAAACATAATAACAATAATAATAAAAATAAATTAATTTAATGGCTGACTGTGTTTGCATTGCGCCCCACACACACACACACACACACACACACCCATACACAGACGAAGTAAAACATTTCTGCAGACCACCCAAAACACACACACACACACACACACACACACACAGACAGCAAATGCCGTTAGACAACAAGAGCAGCCCCCCTCCACCCCTCATCCAACACCTCCCAGCCAGCTCAACACAATAAATTTATATAAATGCGCAGCTATATATAAAATATAAATACACACAAACACTTGCATATATATATATGGATATGGATATATATATATATATATATATATATATATATATATATATGTATGTATAGGTATTTAAATAAATATAATTACGCAAATGCGCCGAGAGACCGCGTCAGCCATAAATAATAATATTTAATTAAATATAAATGTATTTTCACTTATTTATAACGGTTTCGTCGCCACACAAACTGAAACTGATACACAAATGAAAAGATAATACCTATATATATATATATATATATATAGAAAACATTTATATCTGTTATATACAGATATATTTATATATAATATATATTAAATATATATTTATATTTGTATGACCACAGCGCAATAATTGTTTGGAAAATCTCTATAATAAATTAGACCAAAACTGAATCATTAATAAATGTGTGCTAAGCTAATGAAATAGTAATATTCCAAGGGGGTGGTGATTAAGGGTGCAAGGAGGGGTAGAGGTGCTACTGGAAGTGGCAACAAATAAGTAGAATTGAAAATGCTCGCAAGGGCAAATAGATTAATGGGCATATTTAGAAGAGTTATGACTCAGAATCACACAAATCTCTCTGAAACAAGTAAGAATGCTTCAGTCGACAGACTGCTCGACGAGCAGATACCCTGTGCACGACTGTTAGGCACGGTGTAGATTGAATTACATTTCGATTAATCTGATTAATCTGTGTTTCTTATACAAACTCAAAAACGTTTCTATATTTAAGCAATATAATCAATTTGTCCTTTATTGGCATCTGAAATCGATTTTCATAGATATTTGCTATCGATAACTTAATCTGCTGAAGTTTATAGTTGATCAAGAATATATATAACTTATGGGGTCTGAGATGCTTCCTTTTGCACAACTTCAATACATCAGTTTTCACATTTGCAGACAGTTGGAGATGTTAGTTAAAATATATATCAAATCTGTCAGTTTTGCATTAATTGATTTTCATAATAAATAAATGGGTTTTTTTTAGAAAGTGGTTCAGCCATACAATTTGCAGTAGAATAAATAAACTTTGTGGAAACTTTTATGAAATATATATCAATAAATTCACCAACGTTTTTATTTTGCTTCATGTATTATATATAATACATCAATATGCAGTATACGTAGATAAATTATACGCTATATATGAATATATATATATATATATATTACTGTAATGTGTAGAAACTGATGAAACCATTAAATGTGTAATATAAAAATCTCATTTGTGGTGACTTTCCTGACAAATATATTAATCTACATATATAAAAAGTTTAAGTATTAAAATGAAGCTGTACATATGAAATCTGAGATTACATTTTGAGTTGCTTTTCTTTCGACATAACTGATTATTTTTTATATATTTACATTTGAAACATTTAATTGCAGCCTGAAAAGTATTTGCCTGCACAGAAGTAGTGCCTGGAGCAAAAGGCCCTAAAATGTGCTAGATAATTGAAAACAAATTCAAAACCAAAACTCCCAAAGTAAGAAGGAGAACACTGCGAAAGAGCAGATACAGAGAGAGAGAGAGAGAGAGAGAGAGAGAGAGAGAGAGAAAGAGAAAAGAGAGAAAGAACCATGGATATGACCAAGGACATAATGGATTTCGAGAGGAAACTGGACCACGAGCAATATGAGCCCAATGATTACACAATGGTGAACGTGGAGCCGACAGACACCCAAACAGACATGGCCTATGAGCCGGCCAAGGCAGCGAGAGTTGGGCAGATGGAGGAGAATCCAAAGGAGGCCGAGCAGGAGCTGGAGCCTGAACAGGAGCCGGACCAAGAACGGGAACGGGAAGAGTCCTTTGTTAAGGAGGAGAACACGGAGAAACCAAATGTGCGGCGTTTGGTGCTAAATGAAGAGCCACTGACGCCTCCGCCACGCCCACTCACCTCCAGTGAGGTAGTGGGTCACACCGAACCCGATGAGCCAGAGCTGAGGGTACAGTTAAGCGCCAAGAAATCCCGTTCCTTGCCCGTTTCCCCACAGCCACTGGTCGCACACAATCTGACAGCGATTGGCCTGTTTGAGTTTGGGCAATCGAGCAAACCGAATATTAATCACACAGAACATAAGCCCAGGCTGGCCCAGAAGGGACTGGGAGTTGGCCTGGGACTGGGTCCATCAGCTCCAACAAGCACAGCTGGTCACCGCAAGCCGCAATCCTCTGGTGGACCAGGTGGCGGAGATAATCAACAGTTTTGCCTGCGCTGGAACAACTACCAATCGAATCTGACCAACGTGTTCGATGAGCTGCTCCAAAGCGAATCCTTTGTGGATGTGACACTCGCCTGCGAGGGACACTCGATCAAGGCACACAAAATGGTGCTCTCCGCCTGCTCCCCCTACTTCCAGGCACTGTTCTATGACAATCCCTGCCAGCATCCGATAATCATTATGCGAGATGTGAATTTTTGTGATTTGAAGGCGCTCGTCGAGTTCATGTACAAGGGTGAGATAAATGTGTGCCAGGATCAGATAAATCCACTGCTCAAGGTGGCAGAGACGCTCAAGATACGTGGCCTGGCTGAGGTGAGCGCCGGTTCGACAGCGGGCACTGGGATCGGTGGCGCCTCGCTGTTGTCGGAGCAACGCATGACCGTCTACGATGAGGACGAGGACGAGGAGCTGGCCATTCTACGCGATGCAGACGACGAGGAGCTCAAGCCGAAGCGAGCACGTCTGCTGGCCAAGCTGCAGCAGGCGGAATCCGCCCTGGACTTGAATCAGCGGCAGCGGAAGCGTTCGCGCGATGGCAGCTATGCCACGCCCAGTCCCAGTCTGCCCTTGGCCCTGCCCATGCCCCTGCCACATCCACTGCGTGGCGAGTCTCCGCAGCGCGGACATGTGCCCACGCCCAGCTCCTCGGCGAGCAGCGCGGGGCAGCCACTGGCGATGACCACCTCGACCATAGTGCGTAATCCCTTCGCCTCACCAAATCCACAGACGCTGCAATCCTCTGGCTCGAGCAGCAGCTCCTCCACAGTCGGCAACACCAGCTGCTCCAGCGCCAATGCCGGCTCCTTGGCTGCTGCGGCTGCTTATCGTTCCAATGCACGCAGCTGCTCCCCTCCCCCGCCGCCATCGGCGCCGCCGTCGTCCGGTCAGCTCAGCTCACCCAAGAGTTCGGATCGGGGATCGGGCCAGTCCCAGCTGCATATGGCTGCCGCTGTTGCCGCCGCTGCTCATCATGCTTCTGCCTCTGTGTCGGGCTCTGGCTCGGCGGTGGCACCACCACCACCACCGCCGCCATCCCAAA
Source organism: Drosophila villosipedis (assembly GCA_035043025.1). Lineage (NCBI taxonomy): Eukaryota > Metazoa > Arthropoda > Insecta > Diptera > Drosophilidae > Drosophila > Drosophila villosipedis. The sequence continues at coordinate 12,591,985 of JAWNNF010000027.1, forward strand.
GCGCCGCCTCGTTGCATCACCATGCGGCAGCTGCGGCTGCCCAACAACTGGCCGCCCAGCATCAGTTGGCCCACTCGCATGCCGCCATGGCCAGTGCTCTGGGCGCCTCTCTGGCAGCTGCGGCTGCTGGCGGCGCCTCAGCGCCTGGCAATGGTGGTGCAGGCGGTGGTGGAGGTGTGGGCAACTCGGTGGCATCCGCGCTCGGTGCCCATCACGATGACATGGAAATCAAACCGGAAATTGCGGAGATGATACGCGAAGAGGAAAGGGTGAGTCTCACTTTTGACAATCTATATCTATAACCCTTTGATAGATCTTAATGATGAGATTGATATATAATATATATAATAATAATCGTAGTAATCTCAGCAATAATCTTTGAGCAGATCTAAAGTGAGGAAAATCAAATAAGGAGATCACAAATAAGAAATATATCTGTGAAAGTTTGAAATGATAAATTAGATAAGGAAAACTAATCTGAGCAATAATCACTGTCCATAAAAGAACAGTTTCATAGACCTAAAGTGAGGAAAATGTTAAATTGAACAGATCTGAGAGAGCTTCAATAACAAATTAGATATGTATTAATTGAGCGTGATAATAATTGTAAATATAAAACTGCCCTTTGATGGAGCTAAAGTGAGAAAGAAACAGATCACAGAAAGATCGAATAATTACTTAATTACTTAGATAAATAATCAAAACATGAGTCCACAAGTGAATAATCAAAACAACAACATATGAGATCATAGTTCAAAAGTAAACTAAAACTAAACAGCAGTTCAAGTCAATCGAATTAAGCTTGAGTTCATAATGGGAAAATATATAATATAGATAGTAATATAATTATATAATATATAATATGCACAATATAGAAAACATATTTTGAACAATCCAAAATAGCCAGCTCTGGCTCTTCGCTATACAAATACAAACACATCAATGTTATCAAGTATTATTTATCAGGTAATTAAAAAATACAATTACATTTGTTATTTGTAGGTCTTTTACACAGATAACTATATTGATTTGAATGTAGATTAACAATTTTTGTCATCTGATATATTGTTTATTTTGTTCAAAGTTCGATTAGGTTTTTATTTGCTTAGGGAAAAGTACTGCTATAAAATAATTGCTGAAATTATACATAATCTCGATGGTATAAATTTATTTCATTATGGCTACTTGAAGAGCGGCATATCAGCAAATAGATTAATCTATATATGTATATATATATATACATATATATATGTTGATTATAATTAACTAATTGGCTAATTAGAATGAACAGCAATCTTCAACTGTTGAAGTATTTAGTTGGTTGTTGCTCAACTTGGCTTAATTATTTATATTGCCTTGGCGAGTGCTTAGCATATTGGACATTTGTTCGGTTTTGGCCAAAGGCCATGAGATCGAGTTAAATTATTTTTACATAATGCAAAAATACCCACACACACACATAGACACACACATGTTGTTGCTCGTTGCGTGTGACTAAAACAAACAAACTAGGAAAAGTGCATAAATGCATTCCTATTACAACCAAATTTACACAACAACAGCAACAACAACGATAACAACAACAAATTAAAGTGTTGTATTTAGCTTTTTGCATTTTGTGTTGCATTTGATTGTTATTTCTATTGGATTTGTATAAAATGGGCGGGGGGCCACAAGGGGTCTCTCGAGGGGTCTCCGGCATTAACTGCGTCAGCGACTTGAAAAATAATTCAACATTTTTAATGCTAATGACGCCAAATTGCGCAATGCACGCATATACTAGATACAAATGCAAAGATACAAATCCAAATACAAAGAAAATAGGCACAGAAAAACAACAAGCCTTAAAAAAATAAAAAAATTAGTTAAACAAATGACAAAAATTGATGGCAATGCAAACAAAAGTGCGCAAATATTTGTCTCGTGTTTCTCGTTTCTCGTTTCTCGCTTCTCGATTTTCATTTTTCATTTAACTCAAGTAGTTGCATTTGCGTTTTTCTATAATTTCAACTAATGCCACTTTGATTCAACTTTGATTGCACTCTCAAGTGTGCAACATTTGTCTACACTGCGCGAAAGCGATAGCGATAACTAATGATCAAAGCTGCTCACATTTTTTTGGTTGAAGTTTCTTCTATAATTATATTAGTAAGTTAATTAAAATGCTGATAGTTTGTAGTTTGTTTAACATTTCATTATAGTGATATATTTACAGTTGATTAAGGGGTGTATAATATAATGACTGCAAGCTATATATCTTTACAAATTGAAATCGATTCATATAGAGATTCGCCAAGAATTGGGAAGTTATTGATAATGCTAAATAAACTTCAACAGTTTATGATAAACGAGCAATCTAAATTTGAAGAATCGGTAATAATGCTGATCGAGAATATATATATACATATGTATATATATGTATAGTTGATGCTTCCTTCTGTCTGCTGCAAACTTTTGCACAACTTCGATATACCATTCTCAAAATATTTAACTGTCAAAGTTCATTTATTAATTAAATAAAATTCCTACTTAAAGTTGAGTTGACAACCAATTTGAAGTCAGTGCTTTCTCTGAGTGTATACTTGTTTTGTCGTCTGTCATAATTAATAATATTTGAGTTAGTTACTAACTTGAGTTGTCCGCCGTTTTTTGTTGCCACCAAAGATTTCTATGTAAAAAACAAACTCTTGACATTGAGTTTCGAATGTCGATATGCATATAAATATATATATATGTATCTGTATGTGTATATGCATATGTATGTATTTTTAATATTTTTTCTATATTATTTTTGCACTTAAGAAATACTTGTATGCATTTTGTGTGTTTGTGTGTTGTATTTGTATTTGTTTTTGTATTATTTGTGGCATAAATAATGCATAAATGCGTCGTCGCTGCTCCATGAGTGCTGTCTCCGAGTGTGCGAGTGTGTGTGTGAGTGTGTGTGTGGCTTATGAATATGAATGCTGAGCTGTGGAGATATTCATAGATAGACATTCATAGTATTCAATATGTATCAGCTGAAGCAGCAGCTGCTGCATAAATGAGTCTTGTTAGAAGAGACGGAAGGGGGGGAAACAGCAACGATGGCAACCATTTTCTTCATTTTTGCGCTTAATTATCTTGTGCTTCGCAATTTACTGTTGCTTTGTTAATTTATTGAAATGAAATCAAGAGAAAATTGTAATAAAAACAGCACAGGCAACAAAAGAGAACAGCCAAGCAGGAGGACCAGGAGAAGAGGAAAGCAACGGAGTCAAAAGAAAAAAAAAAACAACAAAAAGAAAAAAGCAGCCAAAACTCGCCTGCTTTTTGTCGTCATCGTCATTGGGGAAAGCCCCGCGACGCCAGCTGGCAGCCCCCTCCAAAATATATACAGACAGACAGACAGACAGACAGACAGGCAGACGTGCGGATGTGCGGAAATGCGGAAATGCGTAAGTAGTAGTAGGTGGGAAAAAAGTCGAGTTGAGCTGAGTCGAGTCAAGTCGCGTCGTTGGCCAAAAAACTGAGCGCCTATTACTTAATAGAGTCGCAACTTTGCCAGCACTGAGCATAAAGCTGCCGGCAAAGGCAATACACTCTCTCGCTCTCTCATACTCTCTCACTCTCACTCTCTGCTTTGCTTGGCTCTGCTCTGCTATGTTTAGTTGAGTTTTTCATTCACAGAAATTCACACACACATACACACGCACACACACACACACACACACACACACACACACACACACACGGAGTGCTGAGAGCGCTTGAATACCAAGCAGTCAGCAAAAGTTGCAAAAAGTCGTCGACGAAGGCTGCTGTGAAAATAAGTAGCTGCTTGTCGCGAGGGGGAGCTGTGTGTGCGGTGTGTGTGTGCCTGTATGTGTGTGTGTGTGTAGCACATTTTGGGCAGCCACTTCTTGACACCCTCACTGCTCCCCCTCCCCCCTCCGCCACTCTACACTGTTGTCGTTGTTACTTGCTCTCTTCTTGTTTACACATCATTTTGGGTTGACGCTCATTTTGAGTTCCTTGACTTTCTCGCTCGGATTTTCCTGGCCAAACGGCAAGGGAAATATGATTTGTGCAGGGGTGGGGTATATATAGTTATGGTAATATTATAAATATAAGTATGAATAATGTCGTACATAAATTTATAAAGGCTTTATCAGTTGGATTTGTATATAATATGCATTTATGTGAGCAAGCTGAGGAAATTTACAATCAACTTCAATATACTTTCTATTAAATGTAGATGCTAGTTTCTGCAACCTTGTCTGGGTAGTTTTAAAGGGTATTTCATTTGGACAGGCCTTAAATGAGAAATGAGAATTTACAATGGATTTGTTGTTCAAAATATGACCAATTTTAATCTGAGAAAACTTGGAGCTGGAAATGGGTTAACAAAATTTATTACAAATTAAATCTAACCTCGATTTACCATTTTTTCTGTTGTTGATTTTTTCGTTTTTTAGACTGAGGAAACTTGCTCTCATTTATTATGAATACCATTTATTATAAATTTTTAATCTATTTTTTTAGATTTTTCACTTTATTTGATTTTTTTTTTGTTTGTAATTTTTTGCGTGGTAACTCAAAGTCAGCCATTTTTGTTGGCTGCACCTTTTAGGTTTTGCTTTTGTTTTTGTAAGGAAATTACTGCAAATTGCCAAGTGCTGAAAAGTTTTGCAACATTTAGAAAGGGAGTGAGAGAGATAGAGAGAGATGGAGAGAGAGAGAGCAAATTTCTCTTTGTCTCCGTATTAGTCATAATTGTGGTGAGCGCAGAGTCTGCGAGTTGTGTTCTTAGACATCGTATAAGACGTCGATTTATGCAAAGCAGGTTGCTTGAACTCCGAGAGACCAGACGAGCAAACAGAGAAAGAGACAGGAGACAACAGACAAGAGACAAGACGTAACACACAAGAGACAAGAAATCCAAGCTCAGAGCGGAGGTCATTAGCTAAATACAACGGCGCATGTTATCTAAAGACCCCGGTTTTTTGGGGATCGTGTGAATCTGGTCGGAGTAAGTTCGATGTCAACTGTTTCCGGATTGTCGAACTGTGGACGGATTGGATTTTGGGGGAGCTCATTAGGCCGTTTTGATTGATTCGCAGTCGCTGGCTAAATAAATCAAATTTATGTTTTTGGGATTTTACATAAAAAGAAAAAAGAAAAACCAAAAGGAAAACCTTAAGATCTGCGCCGCCAGGAGACCACCACAGGCGGTGTGCGACAGTGTGAAAACCAAAGCAACTGTTTAGTGGGGCTTACTCTTTAGCCTCTGCTTCTTATCGGCTTAATCAAATTTAAGGCCAAGTTTCCCAAGTTATGTATTTTTGTTTTATTCTTATTTGCCGACTACTTTTTCGGTGTAGTAAAAAAGAAATCTTTCAAAATCTATGCGAGAAGCAAGCAGGAAATAAACAGACCCCCTCTTATAATTTATGGCACAATTTCGATAATTTGTGGTGCATTAGGTTTGGGCCCCCTTCGTTAAAATAAACCCCATAAAATGTGATATTATAAAGTGCTTTGGTCGAAATCGACACTCGAAATAAATAACTAACTTATTTTATTGGAGGCATGCGGACCGAGGCAAAGTCAAGAAAAATATAATAATAAAAACAGGGTATAAAAAAATGAAGAAAAAATAACAACCATAATAAAACAGATGTGTGTTAAGCCCTGCGTATCGCAACTAATAATATAATAATAATAATAATAGCAATTTGTAATCTTTTTAGGTTCTTGTGTCGATTTCAGTTTTGAAAGTAATTTTGCTGATAAGATTCCAACAATAAGTAAATGTACGTACATCTATATATATGAACATATATATATATATATATATTATATATAAATATATATATATATATATAGTATGTGTGTACGTATAGTTTTGCTAACACGATACAAGCTAATCATAAGTCATTAAAACAGAGCCAGTTTAAACATTTCCATTGTCATAGATTCGACGTGAATGACTTGGAACAATTTATGTGCAGACCGCAACAATTTACAGCTCAACGGTGATTGTTTAAATAAAAACCGATTATTATATTGCATATTGTATGGGTATGCGGTGCCATCATAAAAGTTATATAAATACAATTCCCTGGAATTTGCGTCAATGTCGTGCTATTTCCAGCTATCTATTATCGACACCATAAATACCATATAGCATTTCAGTTAGAAAGTCTATTTTGAGCTGAGAATATCTTTACTATATACAATAATGTTTTAAAACCCGTTCGATGTGTTATTTTAAAACGTTGTTTATCTCTCGATTAGCTTCAAATCTGGCAGGAAGACAAGTCGTAATCTATATCATCTTTCAACGGGGAAGCTACTCCATACTCGATCTAATTTACATTTTTAAAGATGATTTTATGTCTTGTTATATACATTTTTGCATGGAAAAATATATGTGACTGACTGATAGATGGCTATGACTAACTCAACGTGGCTATATATCCTGATAGGTATATGTTCCTTATGGGGAGATGTTATGAGATGTTGCCATATCTGTCTGTAAAATACTTTTCCACAACTTGTTTAATTACTCGTCATTTTCTACGATATTTTCCTATATATCTGCAATTATTTGAATTTGCTCTTTTTACTATAAAACACTCCCCTCGATAAGTTGAAGATGTTCTGGATTTGTGGGTCGTTGGCCGCAGCAACAAAGACAATTTCCATTGGCAGCAAATTGAAGACAACAACAGTAATAACAACAACAACAATAGTAAAAGCAACAGCTACAACAATAACAAACATTTCACATTTCCAAAGACACATTCACATCCATTTACATCTCGAATCGCGATGACTGCTTTTAAAGTTTTTTGTTTTCCCTGGTTTTGTTTTGTGTTTAGTGTGTGTGGTGTATTTGTTGTGTATTTGTTGTGTATTTGCTGTGTGTGTGTGTGGTGTATTTTGTGTTTTATATTTTCATTTTCATTTATTATTTGACTGGCTTTCATTACATTTTATTTATTTATTCCACATTTATTGCAGGGTACACACATTTCTATGTCGTTAGTTCAGTTGGCGACTTTGTCGTCGTCGGTGACTGTTTTTGCCGTTTGTTGTCTTTATGACGACGACGACGAAGATGATGATGATGATAATGATGATTATTATTATTATTATTGCCGTTGTCCGCTGTTGTAGTTCGGTGTGTGTGTGTGTGTGTGTGTGTGTTTTCATTGTACGAGAAAGACATAAGAAAATTATAGGTATCTGCCCTTATGGCGCAGCGCAGCGAAGCGAAACAATAAAATATAAAATAAAATATGTACGAGTATGTTTACGCAATTACAAACAAACAAACAGACAAACAGACAAACATACAAACCGACAAACCGACAGACAAACAGATCAACATCAGCTACAGATACGAGAAATATAAACCCGAGTTGCGCTGCGCTGCGCTGTGCTGAGCTGTGCTGTGCTGAGGAGCTCTTGCTTGCTTGCAACTGCCACAAAGAGGAGCAGATGAGGCAGTCGGCTCTGGCAATACAATATTTATAACTGGCAGCAAGAAGTAGCAGGTGACGCTTGCCATGCTACAGCTCTACACACACACACACACACACACACACACACACAGCGCGCGAGCTGCGGCTCATGTATCTTATAGATACTTTTTATTTCGGCTGCAGCGCACAATTAAAGACACACACAGTCCAAAAAATTGAAGCCTGAAATGAAAGCAATGATGGAAAATTGCTGCCGCTGTTGCGCACTTTTCCACGTGCAATTTTCTTTTCCAACTCCACGAAAATGGCATTTTAATGCGCTATAATTTACGCAACTGTTGAGCATATTACACATTTAAGGCGTTGCCTTGTGCATCTATCTATCCATCTATCTATCTATCTATCTATCTATCTATCTATCTATCTACTTAGTTTAGTCTGCCTTGAGTGCCGCCAAATTCATAACTAATTTGCCCCGAGTTGTACAAAATGTGTTTTGCTTAAATAATAAGTGTATTTTGTCAAATGTCTTAAAATATGAGTTAACAAATTTGAAATACGTGCTACCTGAACGTGGACTTGAGATTTCTCTCTCTGTATGTAAATTCATAGCTAATTTGTCCAAGTATTGCAGAGATATATACAAAAAGCTGATAGATTGTTGGCTATTAAAGAGGACTGTTGAGGACAGACTTGAGATTTCTCTCTCTCTCTCTCTCTCTCTCTCTCCCTCTCTCTCTCTCTCTCTCCCCAACTGTTTGTATGGGTAATTTTGATAGTTGCCGTTGAGCACGTTTTGCTCTATTTTCCATTCGGAAGTAGCACTCTAAATATGCCTCATTTTGGTATGTTTTCTTTTTTTACTGCACCATCATTATCAACTCTCAACTCTCTCTCTCTCTCTCTCTCGCTCGTCATGCAACACTCATCAGTCATCATCTGTAATCAGCCCACATTTCTCATGCAGAGAACAAACAGAGGAACTCTGCGTAAAAAAGGACGAAAAGATGCAAATTTAAACGCCTCTAATTTGGCATTAACTAAAAAAGCCTTTAACTGCACTTAGGCGTCATATTAGCCAAAATGCGCACAGCACACACACACCTGAACACACACACACACAGCAGCAGCACACACACATAATTGTGCTCTCAGCTTAACTCTTTTTACTCATACCCTCAATTTTAGAGTAACTCGCATTTGCAATTTCTTTAGGTGAAGGGTGTGTGTGTGTGAGTGTGTGCGAGTGTGTGTGTGTGTGTGTTGGAGTGTGTGTGAGAGTGAGTGTGGCAGTTGCAGTTAGCCGGCAAGTGGCGGCTGTCTTTATGCAAAAGCAATTTGCTGGAAATATTCGATTTGAGGCAGTGCGCTACTCGCACGAGGGCTTTCCAGTTCCAGTTGCGAAGCTGCCTCTGAGTGTGTGTAAGTGTGTGTGTTGGTGTGTGTGTGTGTGTGTCTAGTTATGCCTATACAGCACATGTCCTTTTGTGTTGTGCTGTTGAGGCTCGCCTGGCGCCAAGTGTGCGTATAATTTGGAATCAAGTTAACTTTCATTCAGCTACGTTTGAGCTCAAGTAGCGCAACAACCAGGACAGACAGAGAGAGAGAGAGATAGAGAGAGAGAGAGAGAGAGAGAGAGAGATAGAGAGAGGTGAAGAGAATGAGTGAATCTGCCATTTTTGCTGTTTAACTAACGGAATGTGGGTCTGTTTATTTATCTATGCATGTTTAGTCGCATCTGTAAATACAAGTTTTTGTTTTTGTTTTTGTTTTTTGTTGTTTTCTTCTTTTTCTACCTACGACGTCCGTTTGCCTTTGAAGTTCGTTTGATGCATTTAGTTCTAGTGCGTGTTCTCTCTCTGTGTGTGTGTGTGTCTGTATGTGTGTGTGTCTATGTGTGTGTGTACGTTTGATTTGTTATTTTATTACTTTACGAATTTTAACACATCTGCTGCAAATGCATTTGTAAATTATTAAATGCATCTTTGTGCAGCGAGCACAGCCGTCGAGGAAAACAAACACATGTAAAAGGCATGTTTGGCCAGTTCACTGTGTATCTGTGTATCTTTGTATCTGTGTATCTTTGTATCTGTGTGCGCATATCAATATTTATTACGCTACAACAACAACAACTGTAACAACAACAACAGCTTCGAGCATTTGCCTTAGTAAATTCTGTGTTTTCATTATTTATTTCTTTTACTTTTGCCGCTCGCTCTTTGTTTTTAATTCTCTGCTGCTGCCGCTGCCGCTGCTGCTGCTGCTGCCTTTTTGAATGCATTTCTTTATTTAGGCTGCTCTCATCTCCTCCTCGTCTCTCCACGCTGCACCCCCGCAACGCCAACAGCCACAGTCAGCAGCAGAGCAGAGATCTGCCGGAGATCTGTTAAATAAATCGAATCATCTGTGTGCCTCATTCACACACACACACACAGACACACACACACATTGCCTGTCTTTTCTCTTGGCTTCCTCGCTGGGTGCAATTATTACGATTCTGGATATATAATTTGTAAAGCGAAACATATGTTCCTATTTGGTTTTTAATGCCTTTTCCTTCTTTTCGATTTGTTGTTGTTTTCATTGCTGCTGCTGCTGCTGCTGCTGCTGTTGCATTTGTTATTTATGTATTTTATTAGTTGTGGGCGGGGGGTGCATTTTATGGCTTCTGACTCTGAATGTTGCGCGCTGTACTCGAAATTGTTTAGAAAGTAATTCAAAATCCATTTCTATAATGCATTTTCCTTATTTTTTCCCCAGTCTTTGGACTGTGCATGTGGCAGCTATTTAAATACTATTACTTCTCACTAAGAGTCCCTTTTGCGTTGCAACATTTTTGGTGCAGAATCTGTGGAATGTAATCGTTATTTATTTTTACTAGGAACTTTGATCGGAAAATGTTGATCTAAGCAGTTTTATTCATAAATCTCAGAAATATTTATAATTTCTTTGTTTATATTCAAACTTAAATATGATTTTGTTAATCATTTTGAATCTACAGGCGAAACGAATATTATTACTAGGTATAACCCATCATCAAATCGGTTGAGCATAGACAAAGTTAACAGTGTTTCTAGAAACTTAATAATGGTTATTTAAATGCCTTCCAAGAAAAGTGGAAACCTTTTCTGGCGTTGGCAAGTAAATGCTAAAAGACCACCCTCGCATTAGCAGCAAGTGCAAGTGGGTCGAGTGGAAAATATCCACACAAATAAAAGCCACACTATTTGTGAGATCTACACACAAGAGCACCTGTGCCCCACTCCTCCCCCTCTCCCTGCCACTGCCTCTGTCCCTGTCTCTATCCCTATAGACTAGGCTCACCTGTGCACAAAAATGCAAATGCAAAGACTAAATACACTCGTCGCCCAGATAAACAAAAACAAAAAGCCAGAGAGAAAGAGAGAAGAAAGAGTGGAAATAAACTATCGCATTTACAATATTTGCTTAACGAATACATTTTCTAGTCGTTATTTATTTAACTGTAACGCCAAAGTCAATAAGGAAAATGCTTAAACAAGAGATAAACGAACAGAGAACCGAGAGCAATAACAACAACAACAACAACAACCGCTAAGCGACAACAGCAACAACAGCAAGAACAACAACAAGCAACACTTGAACATGCCTCGCTGCTGAATTGACACCGTTAATAGAAATGATGGATTCTTAAAGCCAGCTGCTGCTGCTGCTGCTGTTGCTGCTGGCTAAGAGATGCTGTTAACATGACCCATACCTGAGTACAGTCTACTGTGCGGGGCAACAGTTGCTGGCCACGTTGCTGGCTGTCAACGCACTTTTTGGTGTCACTGTATGCTGTATGCTGTATGCTGTATGCTGTATGCTGAGTATGCGAGACTATTTGTCTGGCGGCGACGTGCGACGCCGCATTAATTCTTTGGCAATATTTATAGTTGTATTTTGTCAAATATTTGCACAGTTTGTTGTGCTGCTGCTGCCGCTGCCAAAGGCATTTATCAAGGCAGGTCCGCTGTTGCACATTTTGCATTTTTCATTTTTCATTTTGTATTTTTTGTATTTTTCATTTAGCATTTAACATTTGGCGTTCAGCGTGCTAATTGCAGCCGCTGCCGTTTGTCACTTCTGCCTATTTTCTCTCTCTCTCTCTCTCCCTCTCTCTATTTAGATACAAATGTATCTTTATCTTGCGGTGGCCAGCATTCGCTATTCATTCATTATATTGTCGCGTGTTCCTTGTGTGTGAGGTCAAATTTACTTTATTAATTTCAAACAGCCAGTCGACTATAAATCCAAATCTATTGCAAATGTGTGTTTTATGTTTTTGTGTGTGCCGCACATATATCAACACACACAAAATTCAAAAAACAAAAAAAAAACCAAAATTAAATGCCAGCCATATTATGTGGCATAATGTGCCACACGCACAAATCGCTTTTCGAAATCACCAAGACATTCATAATAAATGGTATTTTATAAATACTTAGAAACTATAGTGTGAGTTTATTATTATTATTTGCTTCTTTTTTTTTTTTGGTATAGTGGATACATATTTCTCAACAGCGTACAACTGGCAAACAGGCCTGGATATAATTCAATTTTGACTAAAACAAATGACTGACCATCTGCACTTGGCGAAAAATTGTGTACTGTAAGGAAATGTTGGGTAATTTTTAGGGTTTAGGATTAGAAAACATATTCTTTACAGGTTCTTGCTGATAATATTTTGTTCGATTTTAATGAACTTTGTACAATTCGACAATAATATGTCCGAGTATATTATATATTTATTGGAAGACTATATCTTTACAATTGTGCCTTTTATTGCTAGCGGAAATCTATTTTAAAGATATTAACGAAAAAGGTGTGTTTATCGATAAAATTGAATATAAAAATCTGCCTATGGTTTGTGGTGACTTACATTCCAAAATGAGGTCTTCAGATCTCAGATCGATAGACAGACAAGTTAACTGTTCATGCTAATCGAGAATATGTCTGCTTTGTTGGGTCGTAGATGCTTTGTTCTTTAACACAACATTTATCTATATTTTTGCCCTTTTAATGCTATCAGCATATACAATAATATAATATACTATAACACTAAGCATACTTTACATGGTGTTGCCAAAACTTTGTCATTCAACACTATTCTGTTCTTTGACAAAGAATGTGTAAAGTGTGGATGTTTTTCTGTCAGTGCAAATTGCTTAAACAGTATTTTAAACAATACAAAGCAGATAAATTAATGCTAAATTTGCTTAATTTAGTGGCTAGCTTCAAGTTCAGTTTTAATTTGTTATTTTCGTACCAGTGTAAACACACACATGCACACACACACACACACACACACACACACACAAGCACACACACACTCGCATAATCGAACACATGTTTTCTAAGTAATTTGCAAGCTGGCGTAATTTGTTTAGAGCGCAAAAGTTTCCAGGAACAAATTGTAGTTTTTTCATGCTCGCTATAATTAATTAAATATTTATTAGATATACGATACATATATATATATCTATATATCTGAATCTGTATCTGCATCTGTGTCTGTGTATTGTATATGTGCTGATTAATAACGGACTGAGCAAAACTAAATAAACGTTTGTGCAGAGCTATAATTAAATTTATGTGCCTGAGTCACTTCGAATACAGCCGAATGCCAACTTGGTCAATGGTTTGTACATCTACATCTATATCTATATCTGTGTCTATGTCATTTACTATATTTATATAAATGTATATCTTATTCATATAAATATTTATGTAATGAAGTCGTTTGGAGAGCATTTAAGAAAACGCTGCGTCAGCGCGCTGTAATTTAGCTGTCGCTTTAGATACAAATGTATCTTTTGGGCGGCAGCGTCGTAATTATTCGTATTCGTATTTATTTTTAATTCACACGAATCTAACATGACTAAGATTTTATTTTAAATATATATATTTTATTTCTCTTGTTTTATTCTATTTTCGATTAAGCCAACTGTCTGATATAAGTAAAAACTTAGCACAATTCTTGCATTTTGTTCAAATAGCATTTTTAATTATTCTCTGCTGCTGATTTTTTTATTTTTTTCATATTTGTCGGCTCGCTCACTCTGACAGCGTACAGGTCTTTGAACTGTATTTGCATGTGCGCCAGATACAAGATACAAGATACAAAATCCGAAATGAGCCGCCTTCAGCTGCTGCTGAGATACAAATGTATCTCTCACTCTCTCTTTGCACGGACGAGTTATTAAAGTTTTATGTAAATGTGCATAATTATTTCAAATTGTATTCTAAATTTATAGTTTGCAATGAGACGAATGAAAAATGAACACAAAAAAAAAATAATAAATAATATATGTATCTGTTGACTTGTTGTGGGAGGCAGCAGCGAGGCAAGGAGCCAGGAATGGGGAACGATTGTTTGTAAATTTTTGAGATGCTGCTGCTGTTTCTGCTGCTGCTGCTGCTGCTGCTGATTCATGTCATCGACTTATAATGAAATTGGTTTATTAGTGATATATATGGCCATATATCTGGGTGTGGTTCTTGGGAGCATTATGAGTCAGTCGAGTTAAGAGGTGTCTTAAATAATGATATAATAAATTGCACTCGCAGATGTCGTGCGAGGCGTGAATACAATTGATATATGTGTGAGCCATGCATTTGACCCAAAAACAAAAAAAAAAAAGAACTAACCATGTAAGAATATTCTATTCGAGAGTGCTCGAAGAGCAGATACCCTTAAGCCCTTCAGTTCTAATAAGAATAAGATATTCTGATATCAGCATTCCCGATTGGAAAGATATATGCCAACAAATGTGGCCTTTATTGCTCTCGGAAATCGATGTGAATCGATTTCTAAGAAACAGGGAAAGTTGGTGTAAAATAAACTTGTGTATAACATCATTTTTGAAGTATATATGACATAGTTGGATGGATTCGGCTATCGATCTTGATTAAGAATGGTTTTTTTGATCTGCAGCTGCTTCCTTATGCTTGTTAATACTTTGCCACAATATCGGTTCAGGTTCAGGGTATAACAAGAAAAAACAAATCATCACAAAGAACTTGTCATTAAAATGCTAAACCATCTAATTAGCTGGCCGAAGAAAGTTAAAATATAATTTAATTATAACAAAAAGAAAAATGTACACGTATAATTAAGTGTATTTTGTATTTTGAATATACTATGTATGTGGCACACACAGCCGCTCAGTTCAATTAAAAGCCAACGCTTGTGGCAGGGCCATTAAAACCCCGTGCCCCTTGCAACTAAATATATGTATTACAAAGCAAGATAAAAGACAATGACAAGCCAAGACATTTTAATAATAATATAAAGTGGGAAAAACTTTTGAAGACTGCCCCGCTCTGTAATTAAATACTATACTATAATAAAATATACGAAGTACAATAAATAATAAAATATGAGTTTTTCTTTGTAATTTTTATAGTTTTAATTAATGGTTTTTATTGCTGTTTTGTTGTTGTGGTGTTTCTTTCTGGGGTGCGTCATTTCACACACTCACAAACACACACACACTTTGTTGTGTGTGTCTAATGTGTTTTCCAATTTTCCCTCCAACTTTGTCAGTGTTTTTCTTTTCCTTTTGTCGGTCAGTTGAATTACATTTGTAATTACTTTCATTGTACTTATGCATATGGGCACTTTATATATCAACTTGGGGTTCTTTTTTGTTCAGCGTCATGATGACTTGGCGCCTTTAGATGCTGTTCTAGGTGTTACATTTGGCTTGGTTTCTGTTTGCTATTCGCCTCCCCCCCTCCCCAAATTCATTATTTATATTAGTTCTCATTTTTCTGATGCATATATGCTATTTTTAAACACAGTTGGTGCCAGTGGCAGATTATATTATCATGAATTTTAATTTGGCATTTTTTTCTCGTGCTTTATTTATAAATATTTATCTACTTTTTGATATTATAAATCAAATTTGATTTACATGTGTTCTTATCCATATATTGCCCTTCGATATTTATATATGTATTGGTGTTTGTTTGCGGCACGTTTTCATATCTACTAACAAGATGATTAAAACAGGGTATATAGGACTGCAGAGAGGAGTATGCCACCTTGCTAATTTTAACTAAGTTAGGGGATATTTTCAAGAAGAAAGTCTGCCTTTGAGTTATCACTTAACGCGGATCTACTAATCTACTTGCTAGTCAAGTGTTAAAGATAGTTAATGGGCTTAAGTCTGCACACATTTTACATATTACAGGGAATTAAATAGTCGAGTTAACGGCTTGCTTGCGTCTTTATTTGCATTAATTATTTATTTGCTCGTTTGGCAGTTTGCGCGCATGCGCAAATGGTATATAAAAAAATAAATAAAATGAAAAAAAAAACAAAAAACATAACAAACGGCAACGAAATGTTTAAAATTTATTTTAATATACATACAAATTTTTGCCTGTGGCTAGAGGAGAGATCTGGGAATGTGTTGCCTTTTTGCTTTTGTTGATATTCACTTCTATTAGTGAGAATTAGTTGTATTGTTGTAGTTGTTATTGTTGCCTGTTGTATGTTGCTATTGTTGTTGTGCTTATTTGCATTGGCGACGGCGTGTGGCGGCTGTCTAATCAAATCAAACTTCGTGGAGCTTGAAAATAGCGGCACTTTGATTGATACGCTTTTGGGATTGTTGCTCAGATCTATGTGTGTATGTTTGTGAGTCTCTCTCTGTGTGTGTCTGTGTGTTGAGCTAATTATATAACTTCGGGGGGTGCGCACTGACCTAATGAGCCATAAGAGATCTGTTTACAAAAAAAAAAAAAATAAAAATAACAGCACCACACTTTCAAGCCACACTTTTTATTCCCCTTCAACCCCAAATGAAAGCTTTTCAATTGTTTTCTTCTTTCTCATAACTCTGGAAATTATATTTCTTTTAACAAAAGGGCCAGCTGCAAGCTCTTCATAATTTTTACGATCCATTTGACGCAGATGCAAATATTAATAAAATAATAAAAAGAAGATATATTCAAGATTGGGGGCACATTAAAATGTCAGTGTGTATATATATATATATATAGAAATTGGATTCGCAGCTGACGCTGGGCGCATAAAATGTATCTAAACATAGTCGCCATGGCGTATTTACATTAATCAAAACTATCTTGTTATTGTATCTATTTTATTATTGTTGCTGCTGCTGCTGTTTGTTGGAGTGCGTGGCATATTTTCGTCAATGTTTACTCATAAAATTTAATATATTTAAATTTAAAATAATAAAAACTTACATATACATGCAGATAGAGCACAACTGCTGTCGTCATAAAGGCAAATCTCATGCAAAAAAAAAAAAAAAATGTTGAGGAAAAAATGCAAACAACAACAAAAAGGCATTTCTAAATAAAGCGTAATATAAAATAAGAGCAAAATAATTTATGCCCGATTCCAATGGCCAAAAGAGACATGAAATATAAATATAAATTGTCTATATTGAAATGAGCCACAAGATATACAAATACAATAAGAGATATTTCTTCTTTTCCGACAACTTCTTCTTGCTCATTGGCTAGGCATTTTTGTTGTGAAACAAATAATAAACATAAACATAAAGGCAAATTACACAAAATTTATAAATAATAAAACTAAAACGTGTCTGCATAAATTAATTAATAAGTCAATTTCAAACTCGAATCTCTCAATACGAAGGCGAACTCAAAGATGAACTCGAATTCGAATACGAATACGAAACGCAGACGAAGACAAAGCTGATCACCGAATCCGAAATATGTATTTCAGGTTTATTTTTATAACCTTTTCATTACTTGTATTCACATTGTGAATGTGAATTCCAAACGATGAATAACTATAAGGATAACCGAAAAGCTTAGCTGAAACAAAAGATTATAAGTCTCTTATCCGATTAGATGATGATAACAAAAGAATACAAAAACTAGTCAAATTTGAAGCTAATACTTAAACTATAACAAGCCAGAATGATATTTTAGAGAGAACTCGACTGCGAGATACCTTGAACCCAGCTGTTATTTCGAATATATTTCGAATGGGTTCAGGGTATAATAAAAGTGGAGCAACCAAATATCTAAAACTTGTTATTTCAAATGCGAGGGTAAATTTCATGACAATACGAAATAAATAAATAAATGCAAGCATCTGTTATTTATTATGAATTTTATGGTTTTTATGGCCAGCTTAAAAGCCACTATTATTTCAATTCCCATTCCCCATTGCCGAGTGCTTTTGACGCATTCTCTGTAATTGGTATGCCATAAACAAAAAAAATAAATAAATAAAATTTTATAAAGAAAATAAACGTAAGGAGAACAGAGAAGGAAAATGTGAAGATCTACGCAAATCCATAATAAAATAAAATACGCATGAGCTTTGAGGCCAGGCCAGGCCATGTGGACAGAGAGACAACACATAGTTTTTAGACAAATAGATACTAAAAGATATTTAAGCAACAACAACAACACCCATAGCAAACACTATTACAACATTGTTGCCTCATCCTCCAGCTCCGCCTCCTCCGCCTCCTCCTCCTCCTCCTCCTCCGCCGCCTTCTCCAGCGCCTCATCCGCCTCTTCTCTTTGAATCTGCTGTGGCTGTGGCTGGGGGGCTCATTAAAAATAAATAAAAAGTCAGACTAAAAACAATCGAGCATTTTGTTTGTTGAACAAACAATGTTAAGTCAATAAAGATACACACACATATTGTATAAGTGAATAGATATGGTCATATAAGATATATATATATATGCACATATATAAAAAGGTGTATATTAAGTACAACATTTTAAAGACGCGACTGCTACAAAGTCGAGACCTGGCTGTAAATAGAGACCTGTAAATTTCTAAAGCCAACTTAGGCGCCCGATTGTGGCACGCCCTCTATCACAATAGTATATATCTATGCTTTTTGTGCCTAATTTGAGATCTTGCAACAACAATAACATAAAGGCGAATAAAGCAAATTGTATTTGATTTATTTCGTGCGTGGCCAAAAATAAAAAACGTAAATATCAAAAAGAAAAAAAGAAAGAAAGAAAGACAAAAATTACCAACTTATTTTTGGCATTTATATTTATATTATTAATTTGAGCTGCGCGTGTTGAGTTGTAGTTGTTGTTGTTGTTATTGTTTGTGTTCATTGAATGTGTGTGATTCACTTATTAATCGTTGCCATTTATATTAATATTATTTATTTCGAGCGTTTATGTAATGCTTCTCCTCCGTTTCTCAACAAAATTGTTCAACACAATGCCTGCAAGCCCATCCCCTCCTACGGCACCCTCTGCTCGCTTTTGTTTATAATTAAGCACAAAAAGCGTATTTCTTAATTATTTATTTTATTATTGTTTATTTTTAAATGGGCTACAGACAATTTCCTGCACTTGAAGCGAAACCAATAAAAATGACGCAGCCTTTTCTTGTTGTTGTTGTTGTCTCTACAGCCTTGTTGCTGTGTGTACACACACACATTACACACATATAAGTGTATATATATATATATATATATATATATATACAAGCATATATATATATATATATATATATATATATATATATATATATATGTATATATATATATAAATAAGTATATGTACATAATATTGAGGCACAAATCTTTATTGAAATGCAAACATCAGCTAATGCTGTATAAGCCATATATAACGCGTTGAGAAAATTATTTTATCGTTCTCGCAAAAAGGCAATTTTTATTTTAATTGCTAGAAAATGAAATTCAACTGAATGCGAGCTTGTTTATGGGCAGTATTTAAACAAGATGTCTATATGGGCGTATAATTTTGTGAATTTCATATGCTCGATGAAGATGAAGATAATAATGACTAAGCAATCTGGCATATACAAGATCGAAAGAGAACAAGACCTGCTTACTAAAGGCAAACACATGTGATAAAGACTTCCCTTAACTTAATCAGTTTAATTATTCAATTGATACTTTGTTAAGAAACTAAAATTCTTATGAATTTTCTTAGAACAAAGCAGTTCCTGCTTTGCCAGAGTATTTCCTTCTTTGAACATATTAAAAATGTGCAAATTTGTATAATGAAGAGAAATATGTAAAAGCAAATTCTGGATTAGCATTGAGAGACGAGGCGGACATTTAAGACTATAAGAAAAAATTCTCATATTGAACACAGTAGTTAACAGGGTATCTGCTAGTCGAGCTGTATCTCACAGAACATTTTAACTAGTTTATCTTCCGTAAGGAACAAATATTTTGCATAGTGTAGTCAAGTTTTAGCTCCAATCACAGCACTCAGCGGCAAACGCTAAGCCCTGCCCAGCAACTTGCTTAGTTGGTTGACCGGGCCAAAAGCTTTGCTACCAGTGGCTAATTGGTTGCGGCTCTAATGCAAACTTAATTCGTGTGTATTTGTAATTATTTTGCGAAAATCGTCCTGCAAATCAAACTGACAGCTACCGAGACAGAGACAATCGAGCTTTGTGGCCAGACATGCATTAACAATATGTATACACAATATATATATATAACAGATATACATGCTTATAAGCAGTATATATATATATATATATATATATATATATATATATATATATGCTCGTGTACATTTAGTTTATGTATGTGTATTAATTAGCTTAAGCAAAGCGCGCGAGCGCAACACACGCTTGACCAAATCAATATTAACATGGATACAAATGCAGATGCCGATGCAGATGGAGATGCAGATGCAGATACAGATACAGATACAGATACAGATGCATATGTATATCTATAGATGTGATTGCGAACGCCACAAATGGCATATGGAATACTTATAGATACCAAATGACAGCTGATAGAGAGTTGTGTGTGTGTGCGTATAAAAGATGCATGATGCGCTTTGCAACGCACTTTAATGAGCTGCATACGCACTCAGCAAAAAGTGGGTGGCATGGGGTTGCTCAGCTATTGCATGCATTTAGGCGCAGCGACGAAAAAACAATCAAATATGCATTTTAAAAGTTGGCGAGTCGAGTCTCGGCTCGAGTCGAGTCGAGTCGAGTCGAGAGATGTGACTCTGTTGCCCCATGTGGCATGCACCTCAAACAGCAGCAGACCAACCATATTTGTCTAACCTCGTCACTCGACACACACACACACACTTTAACACACTAACACAGGTGCGCCCCTCTATTTACCCAGGGCCCGAGTGCATGCTGCGCTCTGTTTTAGAGACTATACCTTTCTCTCTCTTTCTCCGTCGCTCTCTCTCTCTCTTTCTCGCTCTCTCTCTAGGCTATTCAAAAAATTTAATGGCATTTTAAATAAGAAATTACAGAGGCCGTGCATATTTCATAAGATTTTCGTATGGGCTCCGGCAGAATGTTCGACGTTGGCAGCTCGAGAGTTCGACTCTGACTCTGGCTATGACTATGGCTATGGCTATGGCTCGCCTAGCCTAGCTGGGACTTTCCCAAAGGTATCAAATACAAAACAGCAACTCAAACTGAAAACTGAACTGAAACAGAAACTGAAATAGCAACAACAGCAGCAACAACAACAGCAACAACAACAGCAACAGCAATAGAAACAAAAACTAAAAATGTGTGCGCGACTCCACGCCGAACAGGCGGGTAAAGAAAATCGTGCCATGGCTATAAAATACTCTATATAATATAAGTTGGACTGCAGTTCATTTTTTTCTTTAGCCTACAGCTGCGAGCCAGGCAGTATGGCATATACACCTGAAGAAACAATCAAGCAGAATGTAATTAAAACACAAAAACGTGTACAGACTATAAGAAAAATAAATTAATCAGTCAAGATGAATATTCGCAAATAAATTTGAGTTTTTATAATGAGTATATATGAATATTTATGCAATTCAGGAACAGTTTTTATTTTAGCAAAGTTTCAACGTCTTTTGCTTAGTGCATGAATAGAAAGTAGAAAAAATGGCAGAGAAATAATAACGCTTGGAATGTGTTAGCTCTAATTCTTGTTTTATACAATATATGGGCATTGGGTTTGTGGGTGGGGTGGGGTGGGGTGGGACTGCAAGTGGGAGTGGGTTGCGGATTGGGGGTGGGAGGTGGTTGTTGCTGCAAAGTTGTGTTACCTTTTTGCATAGCATTGGATTTTGCTAAGTAACATAGCGGCATTCATTTAATATTTATGTCTCTCTAAATATTAAATATTATTTCAAGGCTTTATGCGACTGCACATTGTGTGTGTGTGTGTGTATTACTTATACATATGCATGCAGTTTTTGTGTGTGCTGCTCGCTGCTTGGGCCATTTGAGGAAGAGGCTTTTGGCTTTTGGCTTATGGTGTATTCGATTGGCCGCAGCAGCAGCAGCAGCAGCAGTAGTAGCGCCTTTAGGCAGACTTTCAAATATGCATTAGCTATGCGTATATGTGTGTGTGTGTGTGTGTGTGTGTGTGAATGCGTGAGATCACGTCTAAATGACATAGCATACATTTGTGCGCTTGACCGAAATGCAGCCGTTTCCTGCTTTGGTATTTCGCCTTTGTCCTTTGTCTCTGACAATATGCCATGTCCTACCCCCATCCTGTGTCTTTGTCCCGTGCCACGGTATTTACATTCAAGCTCGCTTATTCATAGCGCGAAAACACATGCAACCATATACATATATATATATATATATATATATATATATATATATATATATATATATATATATATATATATATATATGTATGCCCCGCAGTGGCACTTGTGCCTTTGTGCTCTATTATTTAAACTTGCGAGAATTAAAAAGCGACCTAATGCTGTTGTTGACTTAGGTTGTGCATATATCTGTGTGTATGTCCTCTAAGAGGCTATATAAATATTTTTTATAGTCTGTGGGTCTATATATATATATATATATATATATAGATATGTTTAGATATATCTATCTTTTTTATGGCATGCTTCTAGTCGGGCATAGCATACTTACATATTGAATTAATATTTAATGATTGTGTGCAGGCGTTTTAACACTTTGTAGACAGCTCGTCAACTCATTCTCCCCCTCTCATTCACTCTCTCTCTCTCTCTCTCTCTCTCTCCCCCCGTCTCTCTTGCTGTCTCTGTCTCAGTTGCTTGCGTTTGCAATCAGTTGAAAGGACACGCAAGGCTTTGGCCATTACAATTACAAACAATGTGTAAGCTTTAAGCGTGCAGCTAACTGCGGGTGGGGATTGGGCTTGTGGATGGGGCAGCCCGACTGTCGACCATATATCCTCATTATCCTGCATGCTAAAAACAATAAATTACTATTTGCAAAACGTTAATTTTTACTTTGAAACAAACAGCAAGCTACAAACAGCAACAGCAACAACAACAACAATAAGCGAGGCGCCATCAAAAGTGGCAAGCGAAAAAAAATTACATGAAAAAAAAACGTGGAGGGAGAAAAAGTTGCAATTTACAACAACAACAACAAAAATCAGCAATAACGACAGTTGAGAACAATAACAACAACAATTGCTAAAGTAAATAGCGGAACAACAAAAAGAAAATATAAAAACAACTATAATAAACAGCAACACATTGCAACATTGTAATGTTGCAAGGCTTGCCCTTAGAGATGGCAAAGTGAGCGTGACAAAAACAATGCACAACACAACTAATGCTCGACTAAAAAGTACTCTGTAAAAGATACACAAAGCACAGACAGAAACGATAAACTATTTGCCTCAGCTTTTCAGTATTCACTACGAGATCGCGAAGGTCGAGAGTTCAACGAGGCTGTTAATGATGCTCAAGCTTATAAGCAGTAAATTAAGATTATTAATGCTTGTGGCTTACATTCGAATTAATTTATCTGACTTCGAATATATTTTGAAAATTGAATTGATCCAAATTCACAGAATTCATAAATAATAAATAATTAATTAAGTTTGTATAATATATGTGAAAGTCTAATAAATATTTTGACTTCCTATTTTATTTTGCCAATTCACCAAAATAAGAATAATGAATAAAAATATATAAAATATGTAAAGATCTTACAAGTATAGTTTTAGTTATTAATTATCTGTTAATTGTTCGAAATTAAATAATTCATTAGAAACATAGTTAATAATTTTAGTTTCCACTAACAAGTTGCAACCTTATAATTTCATTGCTGTTATTAACTATCTCGTAATTGCTGTAAATAAAATATGAGCAGGTCCTATAAATGATTCGACTTTCCACATTAGTTTCAACTGCATAATACCATCACTAAGCTAAAACATTTTAATTTCTATGCTGTTTTTCATTGAGTTCAGCCCCAGTTTGAATTCGAGTGCGAGTCCGAGTCCGAGTCTGAGTCCGAGTCCGAGTCCCAAGTTAAGAGGGGTAGATAGACTTGAAGGAATACAAGTGTAAGGGCAGCCAGCTTGTGGTATTTTTTTGGGCTTGGCCCTCGCAGACGTAGCATTTGAACTGGCATTCACACTCGCACTCGCACTCGCACTCGAATGCCTGCCCCCATTTTGAATGTTTTATTGTAATTTTAGTTGTTGGTTGTTGGTTGCCGCTGCTGCTGCTGCTGCTGCTGCTGCCAGTTGGCAACACCTGACACACCTCAATGCGCGCTCCACTCAACACTTGCTGTATAATTATTTATTGCATTTAAATTATTGTTGTGTGTTGTATTTTGTATTTTCTGTTTGTTGTTTTTTGTTGTTGTTGTTGTTGTGCTCAAACAAAATGTAACTTTCATTGCAAGTACTCGACACAGACACAGACAGAGAAACAGAAACAGAAACTGAAATACAAAAATACAAAAATACAAAAATACAGAAGCGTAGAGTGAGCTTCATGCATTCGCACTTGATTTTATGATTACTACAATTATTGTTTGCCATTGTAGCAGTTGTTGCTGGTGTTGGTGTTGCTGTTGTTGTAGCAGTTGCATTTAGTGCTGACACATTGCGTCCAAGTACAACTCCTTTACTCAGAAATTGCTACTGAAATTGTTTTTTGCTGCCTTCTTCTCTGCATTTCCATACACAATTCCAGCTGCACATATAAATATATATATATAGACTTGTATAAAATGCAAGACATAGCATGCATATATATATTTATATATACATGGCTAGAGTCGTAGTAACTCCCCGACCCCTCCATAGCCCTCTCTATAGCCATGCTGCTGTCCTTTTGCGGCTTCACCCTGCGCGAAATGTGTTTTTCACATTATTTCATGAATAATGCATTGGGCTAATATGCATATTTTATGTGAAATTCGTGCAATAAAATACTATTAAATATTTAGTTGTTGCCAGCGCCTCTGTCGCCACCGACGACGACGCTGCCACTGCCACCAACGTGGACTCCGTCTCGCGCATACACCAAGGAGTTGCATAGTTAAGCAGCGCCAAAGATGAACAGCAGCTGGGCCCACACACCCAGTTGCCGGCTAAACGCCGGGCGATTCAATTTTTGAGAAACCTGCACAACCGGACAAATGCTATAAATAGTTAGGGTATCGAAAGCCGAAGACTTAACCCATTCCATAAACAAATAAGATTAGAAGCCTTAATTAAACATATATTGCATATGGAAAACCTGAAAAGGAAATTACATCAATTCTAGTCATATTCATATTTGAAAACAGTACTCATTATCTAGAATATGAAAACTGATTGATCTTAGACAGAAGTTAAAGTTTGATCTATGCCTAATTCTCTTTTTTCTATAATCGAATTTGTATTAAAAAAAAAAAAACAAATAAAATAATTCTGAATCATATACTTATTGAAAATTGATTGATTTTAGACAGAATTTATAGTTATAGTTAAAGCCTATTTCGCTTTTTGAATGGTCGAATTATAATATGAAAATATAAAAATCAGCACTAAAATTGTGGTATTTGTAATAATATCGCTATTCCAAAGATGTAATTAACTACAAAATTTGATGATTAATGAAAAGTATATAAAGTTTATGGCCATTGATTTTGTGTGTGGCATATATTTAGTTGCGCGTAACGGTTATTCACTGTGTCTCGCCGACAGAATGGCGACAACAACTTAAAGCACTTTAGAGAGAGAGAGAGAGAGAGAGAGATAAAGAGACCTCGGGATGTTTTTGGAGCGAGTGTTTGTCGAAGGCATTCGAAGAAGGCAGTTGCCATTTAAATTAATTATTTATTATGCCAAGCATTGCTTCTTATAAAATTAATGAATGGCATGAGCGCAAAAACTATAAAACCGGGCGCAGGACGCGGATAAAAGACGCGCGACTGCCAGCCACAAGCAACCAGACCCAGTCACAGATAGACAATATGCGGCAGGATCAGAAGAGCGGCGGGTGCGGCACTCTGTTCGGCTGGGGGGTGTGCAGCGGTGGGGCAGCGGCTGGTGGCAAGGCGTGTGCGTGCGGTTGCTTGAGTAATATAAATAAATGAATGAATGAATGAGCGACGAAAGCGGCAGGAACTAAGGAGGTAACTGTTGGCCAAGGGGGCGGGTGGCAGGGGGGCTGTATGTGTGGATAGTCGAACAGGGGTAGCAGCAGCAACAGTAGTTGCTAGTTGTAGTAGTGAAGGCTACGAAGCAGCAGGCGCACAGCAAAATCAGCAAGCCGAAAGAAAACCGAACTCGCAAGGAATTGCCAAGGAAGTAAAATGGCAATAGAGCAGGTGGTGTTTGGTGGTGGTGGTGGTTGCGAGCAGGGTCAGTGGCAGTGGCAGTGGCAGAGGGGGCTTGGATTGTGGTGAGCAAGTTGCAGACAAGAGAAATAACAAACTTGAGTCGCCGCGCAGTCGGCGTTGGCGTCAGCGTCGCAGTCGCAGTCGCCGTAAAAGCACGAATCGAAAATGAATAATAAATAAAGTGTTATATAATATAAGAAATATACTAGCACAGCTAAAAGAGACTAAGAGAAGAGGCAGCCAAATGGGAGTGAAGTAAAAACTACAGGCAAAGTTCTTCAAGGCAGCAACAGCAACAGCAACAGGGGAGGGGGGAGACGGGCGTAGTTTATAGTGTTGCCTCCCTGTACGGATAACACTGTGGTGGGTTTGGCAGCACGGCTCGTGTTGGGTTGGTGTTGAGTTTATGTGCTCGCTTGAAAAATAAAATTAAAATTGCATTAGAATCCAACGGGTTTTCATGGCGAGTGCCAAAAGGGGCGTGCGGCAGGGGCGGTGCACAACTTGAAGGCTGCTGAAAGGAGGGGATGTGCGTGTGTGTGTGATGGAGGAAAGGGCAAGGGCAGCAGATATGTGACTGATATACATATATAATTGATATATGTATAAATATATATAGACGCGTACATAGGGAAAAAATGGTGAATATAAAAAACAATCATAAGCTAATTATTCAGAATTCAATGGCATAGAATCAAGTTTGTTGTCTTCTTCGAGTTTCCATTGCTTGGTATTCCAACCCTCAATGAAATTTGTGGAATGCATATTAAGCAAAATATTGGAAAAAAATATAGATGCGAAACAGAAATCAATAAGAAATGTTTTTTTTTTTATAGAAATATTTGTTGTTGTCGCTCGCATAAAAGTAATTAAATAAATTATTATGTGAATGGGGCGTGCACACGATGAGTAATTGGCAAGAACAAGAAGACGATGAGCCGCAGCAGCGGCAGCGAAGTCAGCAGAGAAGGAAGCAGCGGCAGAAGCAGCAGCGGCAGCAGCGAAGCGCCGCAAATTAAATTAAATGAGTTGAAAGAAAGTTGAATGCGCGCACGCTTCAAAATTTTTGTTGTTGTCGTTGAATGAGAAGAGCAGCAACTTGTTGTTGTTGCTGTTACTGTTGCTGTTGCTGTTGCTGCTGGCAGGAAATTGAAAATTTAATTAATTAAACATTTTTGAGCACAACAGTAGCAAGAGCAGCAGCAGCAGCAGCAATTCTAGCTATATTTTATTATATATGTATATATATATATGTTGTACTAGGCGAGTCTTATAATTGTTACACTTCGCAATGGGGATGGGCTGGAGGAGGATGGGTTAAAAGGTCGCCATAATGCATTGGCAAGTGACTGGCAAAATTTACAATGTAATGTGACTAATGGTTGCCCCTTATTGTTGTAGCCCCTGATAAATGACGCTAGAATTTGAGAATAATTCGAAATATTGTTTGCGATTTAAACTAACAACTTTGTTCTTGAAATGCAAGTAAATTCAGACACACAAGTACACATTATAAAGCAGAAAGGGTTCGACTAGCAGCTACCCTAGCAGCAAATAAAAAATTGTCTTGCTTAAAATTGTATCTTTTATTGTTCTCAAAAATTGATTTATATCGATTTATATTCTGTGTATGATAAATGACAACTTTTGTACCAAATTTGAGGTCTCCAGCTTTTATAGTCTCAGAGATCGGCGTGTTCATATAGATGGACAGATGCAAAATAATTGAATTAATTTAATGTGCTTTTAAAGATAAAAATGTGTACACGAGCTGACAAGAGTTGCCTCGAAGCTATAATCATACAAGGGTTGGTTTTTTCCACACAACTTTACTTAAGTAAAGATGTTCGATGAAAAAAACTGGTTCTTGTTTTGTCAAAAGTGTTAAGTAGTTGACCACTTTGTAAGAGACTCGTAACTCATTTAAAGTGATCTTCACCCTTCGGTGTGTGTGCACATAGGCTAGTTAACTACCATGTCAAAGCCTAATTACTTGTTTCACGTAGCTTCCACAAAGGGCGCAAACAGTTCTCATTACAACTACAGCAACAGCAACAACAACGACAACAACTCCAGCAATGGCAACTTGAGCTTGCCCTGACGCTCCATCATTAACAAAATGCTTAACATAAAAAAGTATTTTTAACGCCATTTTGTTTTTGACGTTACACGATAAGGGGAGGCGGGGTGACGGCTTCTCTATTTTACGTGGCCTGTGGAAATGTATAGAGAACAACAACAACAACAACAACAAAAAGGAAAAGAAAAAAAATTGCTTCCGACTTTTCAATTTCAATTATTCATACATTTTATGACCTTTTTCCTTAACATGCCTGGTCTAACAGTCCCAACAAATCCAATCCAAACATGACCCGAACCCCGCCGCCCTTCGAGCACTTCGTTTCAAATATTTAAGACTTGCACTAACAATACAATACATATACATAAATATACTATATACTATATATATGTATATAAAGTAGATGTGCTGTTATTTTTTTGTTGGCGCTGCACATAATTTGTATAGCGCTGCTTTTGCCTCTTGGCCATATAAAATGCATGGCTTTGTGCAGTTGGGGCCGCCGCTGCTGACGAGCTCTCTTAGCCTGGCCAGCAGCGCCTGGCCCGAAGTGGGCGGTCAGCAATGAATCCTGCACTGCCTGCATCAATTTAACTTTTTCGCCCAGTCGAATCCTGGGCCTAAGTCGTGAAATTAACTGCGGCTTTTCCCTCATTTATTTAACACTTTTTTTTTCATTTCTTCCGACGACGTGTTTTTATTAATAAATATTAAAAGCTGTTGCAATTAGCTGTGGCAGGGTGGGTTGGTGCGAGCGTAGGGGAGGGGGAGTGGGGGGCATACCTAATACTGGCTATAAATAAATAGTTGTTGTTGGTTGTTGGCCATCATAAAAATGCTGTAAGACAAAAGTGGGCAAAATGCGAAAATCGTTTCGCCAACTTTGTATACTAATTCGCTTTGACGTTTGCATACCAAAGCGCTTTGGGCCACATTTATGGCATTAATAAACTTTTATGGCCAGCATTTTGCCAAGTGGCCAAAGTGGCCGCCTTTGTGCAAATGTCGCCTTTAAACTGTATACTGTAAACTGTAAGCTGTAAACTGTAAATTCAATGTAAACTGCAAAAGCAGAACGACAGTTTTCCTTATCGGCTCCTGACTTCCTTTTCTTCCTTCATCGTTGCAGGCCAAAATGATTGAGACGAGCGGACATGGCTGGATGGGCGCACCGGCAACAGGCGCATCTGTGGCGGGTAAGTAAGGACAGACTTGGCAGGACACGACACGACAGACAGACAGACAGACAGACACACAGACAGTCCTTCTTCCTCTGTCGAGGCTAACCAATTAGCATACTAAGTTTAGCTTAACTTATATATGTATGTCTGTGTTTCCTTTGTCTTTTATTCTTGAATTGCCGCCGCGCCGCCCTTCCAGCAGACAGCTACCAATACCAGTTGCAGTCCATGTGGCAAAAGTGCTGGAACACCAACCAACAGAATCTGGTGCAACAGTTGCGATTTCGCGAACGCGGACCCCTCAAATCCTGGCGACCCGAAGCCATGGCCGAGGCCATATTCAGTGTACTAAAAGAGGGACTCTCCCTCTCGCAGGCCGCACGCAAATACGATATACCCTATCCGACATTTGTGCTCTACGCCAATCGGGTGCACAACATGTTGGGACCCTCGCTCGACGGCGGCACCGATCCCAGGCCCAAGGCACGCGGCCGACCCCAACGCATTCTGCTTGGCATGTGGCCCGAGGAACTCATACGCAGCGTCATCAAGGCGGTCGTCTTCCGCGACTACCGCGAGATCAAAGAGGACATCAATGCGCATCAGTATGCAAATGGACAGGCACATGGCGTAAGTTAACAATTCATCATAGCAACTCTAACTTATAAGCAATCAGAAATAAACAAAGTTGTCTTTATGGAACTACTACTACTTACTTAGAATTAACCCATTTTGACGTATATATAAACCATTTGATAGCTTCTAACAACTGAAAGAAAGGGAATTTTTAAGTACAGAAAACTGCTCAGAACTTTTTTCCTTGACCAGGTTTACCAACTAGCCAAAGGACAGCCAAAGCATCTTTGTAGTTTCCGAGAAAGCAATGACTTCGGCCTGATGTCATTGAGAGGTCCTTCAGATTCTAACCCAACATGTCCTTCCGAGTTAGACTTGTTTTTCAGAAAAGAGAATTAATTTTAAAGCCATAATTCGGTAATTTCCAGAATAATCTCGAAGGGATACATATTTTTGAGCATTTAGATTGGCATTCCAAGCTCATATCTAAACTTAAACATTTAATCAATCAATCCTAACACGCATCTTTATTCCCCTTTGAATGTTTCCACTTTTGATTTTGATTAAACAGGCGCACTTTGGCTCTGGCAACTCGTCGGCAGCTGCCAATGGGTATCATAGTGCCGCAGTCAAAATGGCGGCACAGAATGCTGCACTTGCCCCGCCCGACGGCAGCAATGCGCTGAGCAGCATGACGGAGACTCTCCGCCGCCAGATACTCTCCCAGCAGCAACAGCAGCAGCACCAACAGCAATCGCCGCATGTGCATTCTATGAACATGTACAAGTCGCCGGCCTACTTGCAACGCTCCGAGATTGAGGATCAGGTGTCTGCCGCAGCGGCAGCAGCAGCCAAGCATCAGCACAGCGAGCGACGCGGCAGCGAGAATCTGCCCGACTTGAGTGCATTGGGTCTGATGGGGTTGCCGGGTCTGAATGTGATGCCATCGCAGCAGGCGCCACATCAGCGTGGAGGCGGTGGCGGCGGTGGCGGGGCAGGTAACGGGGGCAGTGCAGGCGCTGCCATGCATCCTAGTGCCGCCAGCTACGCGCGAGAGTTGTCGCGGGAGCGTGAGCGAGAGCGCGAGATGTCCCGGGATCGGGAGCTGAAGGAGGCGATGCATGCACGTCAGTATGGCAATCAGTCGCGTGGCTCCAACTCCTCCGGCGGCAGCAAATCGGCAGCTGGATCCTCGAGTCGTCCAGGCGCCGCATCCCCCTACTCCACGCTCTATGCGAAGCATGCCAAGGAGCATCCGAGTTACGCGTATAACAAACGCTTTCTGGAGTCGCTGCCGGCGGGCATTGATTTCGAGGCGATTGCCAACGGACTGCTGCACAAGTCGGTGAATAAGAGTCCGCGCTTCGAGGACTTCTTTCCCGGCCAGGATATGAGTGAGTTGTTTGCCAGCGCCACTGATGCAGTTGTCGGAGCTGGTGCCGGTTCGGCATCGGCAGCAGCGGCGGCAGCAGCAGCAGCCGCTGCCTATGCGCCGGCAGCGTTGCGCGAATCCCCGCTGATGAAGATCAAGTTGGAGCAGCAGCAGCAGGCGACAGAGTTGCCCCATGAGGATTGAGTGACGGCGACGGCGGCGCGACAAGCGCCGGCCCCGAGCTGGATGGGCGGCCCTTTTGAAGAGGCCACCAACAGCTGTAGTAATACATTTGGACTGCTATTTTAAGCCCAACGTTTTAGTGTTTAAATGATAGCCACCTCCCCCGCCCCAACTACACCCCCTCACACACATCCCCACTAAGTTGCTAACTGTTAACTGTTTTTTTTTATTATTGATAAATGTAAGTTGTAGTTTGTAAGCGGTACGAGTATTAAACGTTCCCCCCGCCCCGCCCCAAACCATCATCAGCCCCTTCACCCAACACACTTGCACTTCAGAACTTTCCTGTAAGGATAAGATCTCGCCTATTATTTATATATATATATTATATATTATATATATATATATATATACATACATATATTTGCATTTTGTATGCGCCTTATTCTTTGCCAATATCAAAAGAGAAGCAAAACACACACGGAAAAGTAAAAATCAGCTTATATTTAAAAATATATATAAATATATGTATACAGATACATAGATATATATATATATATATATATGTATTGATACAAATACAGTTACAATTAGAGACTTGTGCATTTCTTAAATGTAGTTTAGAGTTTAGTTTAGCTACTCACACACACACACACACACACACACACATATAAGCACACACATGAGCACACTCATATTCACACACACTCATAAATATTCATACACACGCATTACGCATACGCAATGCTGTCTTTCAGATAAATTAATTAGATTTAGTACATCATAATATTATAATATAATATTTACTAACTAACTACAGCAATTGTATTTCCAAATGTAACTGTAAATAATGTACAAATTTCCATAGCTATAGGGTATATTAGCTATATCGGACTTAGTCTTACGAGCGCACAACTCTTCTCTATATTGTAATAACCCCCCTGCCCCCCTCAAATTCAATGGAAGTAAATAATGCAAAGTCCCCACACCCCACTCCCCTCCCCAGTAAATAAATACATGGATGCGATTATGCGTATTATATGTATTTGTATTTGTATGTGTGCTAATTTTATGTAATACTGCAAACACACCCATTCACACACACGCGCACACCAAATCCCAGTGAGCACACACACACACACACACACACACACACACACAGCTATTTAAATGCACATGTATTGTATGATGTTCTTTATGAGTGGAATTACCCATGGATGATAATGATAATGATGATGATAATGGTGCATAAATCATTACATTTATTATAATTATTACATATTATTATTATTATTTTAGTTATACCTAAATTATATATACAACTGAAACAGAAACAGAAACGAAATAAAAATGAAGAAGTAAATGTAAAAAAACAACTCTTCATTGTGTTCTTATTTACTCTTGAAAGATAAACAATAGAAAAAGTGATTTATAGCCATGGTTAGCGATGATTTAAGGTGGTGAGTATTTGTAGGATAAGGAAATTTCAAATGGAATGCAATTTACAACGCGGCCGGGCTGAAACTGAATGCGGAATCTATTCAACTGTCTGCTTATTGAATTTTCATTAGGAATTCCCAACTCAGTCTTAAGTGCTTGAATTTGGATGTTACCAAATGCGGAATGGAATGAGGAACCGGAATTCAACAAGATTTGTGGTGTTGGAGCAGTGAATTGGCCAGTTAATTCCAAGTAAAAAAGACCCTAAGGCTTGAGCAGCATTTGGGATGAACTTCTACTGACTTGGAACATGACTTTAGTCCATTTTATTGCCAATTTCTGTGTGGAATGAGAGGTGAAATGAAGGTTATCAGATGTCCTGTTTCCTCTGAGAATCCAAAGAGAAAAACTCTTATTTTAAGTATTCAGCATTGTGGTTTTAGAAGGAAGATGCCACAAGATGCTTGACTTCTCATTTAATACGAGATTCTGGCTCGATTATCAAAATTATCAGATGTCTTGTTCATCGTTTGACCTCTAGATTAATACCACACTCAAAGTTGGAAACGCAATTCTGGCTTAATTTCCATGTTGGTTGCTCACAACAAAGTTAAGAGTTTAAAGCGCGATTGTTTGTCGATTTTTATATACAAATAAGCCGCCGCTGTGCAAATGATAAGTGTGTTGAAACGACTCATCGAGATGCGAGTGCTTCAGAGCAAACTTCATCTATTGTAAGCTCGAGATAATGGTCTTATCAAGGAGCAATCAGCTGTTGGTTTTATCTGAGCTGCTGTCATTCCACTGGTGGCATTTGTTGAATGCCTGCTGCCAACTTAATCAAAACAGTTAATATGAAAGCTACAACTTGGAGGCCACACAAAAGACCTACTTTACAGAAGTCCGCAAAGAAGCAGAAATACCAGACAAGTGGTAAAAGCAGAAGCAGAAGCAGAAGCAGAGTTAACTGCAACCAGCCTGTTGCTGGTGTTGCTTGTATGGCTGTGTTGGCACGCCCCCAAAAACAACTCACAAGGTCAAGTGGCAAGTGAAAGGGACGCCAAAGTGGTTGTTGTTGCTGTTGTTGGCTGTTGAAAGAAAACAATTACTCAGGCACTTAACAGCTTAACACATCAGTTTACACTGATGCAAAACTGGGGGTCTTGGCCTGGTTGGTCTGTCTCTACAGATGCAAGTCAAATGGGGAGTGGCCAAAGTCGAGTGCGCCCAGACGAGTGAAAGCCATTGCAAGAGGCAACTTCAAGGATGACGGGGTAGAGAAGGCAAGCAGACATACAGCCAAAGAGCGGGTCATGACAAACGTTCAACTGTTAAGCTCAAGGTCATTTCGTTGGTCAAAAGGAGTTTTGGGGCCAGCCAGCAACAGCAACAATAACAGCAGCAGCAGCAGCAGCAGACGGAGTCGGAGTCGGAAACAAGGTCCTTTGCCTGCTGAATGCAAAAGGCAGCCGCTTGGCCGGCCATGAATGGCAAGTGGCTTTCATCTTGCGAGACACCCACAGAGGCAAAGTCAGAGTCAGCACAGGCAGCAGAGGCAGGCAGTCATGGCCAACAGCAACAAGGACAATAATCGCCCTGGCAAAAGGGACGTCGTCGTCATCGTCGTCGTCGTCGTCGTCGTCGGTCAGCGTTAAATGCCAAAGCGAGCGAATGCGACCCACAAACAACTTCCTTCTGGTTGGGAGCTGGGCGCAAGGACTGCTGCTGCTGCTGTTGCTGCTGCAACAGACTGCCTGCTAGCTGCTGCTGGTGTCTGCCGGACGTCCTTGCCAGCAATGCGGCTGTGGTTTTGCCTGCCTGCCTGTCTGGGATTCTGAGGACCGCCTGTATGAGTGTGTGTGTGTGTGTGTGTGTGTGTGAGTCTGAAGTTAAGCACTTGCGGCTGCTTGAAGCCCAAAATTCCCGGGGTTGCCTTGCCTCTCAGACAATGAGCAAGGACGAGAACAAGGACGGGAACGAGGACGAGTACTGCTGTCCTATCCATCTTGACAAGTGGCTTGCCGCCTGACTCCGAGAGACTCACATGTGCCCATGTGTGTGTTTGGGTGTGTGTGTGTGTGTGTGTGTCTACGGGTTTTTGGCTTTGGCGCTTAAATGTTTACTACGGCCAGAGCGGGAGAGAGGAAGAGAGAGAGAGAGAGAAAGAGAAAGAGAGAGAGGGGAGCAAGGAGTAAGGCAAAAGATGGCGTCGTTGCGGCGCTGCTCGAGAAATTACAGATAATTTGTTAAATATGGCACACACACAGCATGTGCAGTCGAGGGGGGAATGGCGAGTGGGTTGGGGAGTGGGTCGGAGGTGCAAAAGTGAAAGTGCACACACAGAGTGAAAAGGGTAAGAAAGAAAGAGAGACAGAGAGAGAGAGAGAGAGAGAGAGAGAGAGGGGGGAGACAGGCAGAGGAAGCCAACCAGGAGCTTCGTCTGGTGCTGCTGTTGCTAACACACACACACACATCCATGGGGCAAGCAAGCAAGTGAAGTCAACTTGAATTGAGTCGCGTCGAGAGTCGAGACATTCTGCCAGACAACTGCCACAGTATGTGTGTGTGTGTGTGTGTGTTTGTGAGACGGCATTCCTCAAGGTTGCTGCTGCTTGCGACATGATTTCAATTTTATTTTAGCCCCCAATGCGAGTGTGTCTATGTGTGTGAGTGTGTGTGTATCTTCTATTAAAGAAATGTGCTCAAGTGTGTGCAAGTGTGTGTGAGTGTGTGTATTTGTGTGTGCTATCTCGCTTGCACTCAGTGCTGTGTGTGCTGCTCAGCAGGAAGCTGTTGATATTTCGTGTAATGTGGCAACATTATTTGCTTGATTGCTTTATTTTACGCAAAAGGTGTTTGTGGCTTGACACCACACACACACACACACAGATAGAGAAGTAGACATGCACATACACACACACACACACACACACACACACATGGAAATTCATCCGACTTTTGCCTCTTGTCGTAGTACGAACATCTTTGAGAATGCTTTTGCTTGAGTCAATGTTTGCCTGTCGAAAATTTGTGTTTATTTATTGGCTCACTTATAGACTGTATTGTCGTCGTCGTCATCATCATCTCTAAAATTCCAAACACAGCACACATCCCTCATCTCTCATCCTTCATCCCTCATACCTGGTCCAGTTGGACATTGGCATTGCTTGTGCGTCTGTTGGTTGGCAAATAAATGCAAAGAAAATATTTTCTGTAAATAGCCTTTCAATTGCTCTCTTGCATAAGAAAGCAAATTGTGAGATTTATGGCCAAATACACTTGTGGCTTGGCTTTTTGGTCAGCATCCCAAGAACTAAGCCTACAGCACACACACACTAACACACACACACACACACTTGTAAAAGAGACACTTGTGGCAACGTGTGAAAGTGTGAATATTCCTTAAGGATGCTTTTGCTTGCATAATTGCCTGTGATTTATTGAGTTTACGGTCTGAAGTGAAAAGTGTGAGGGATACAAATATATGATACGAAAGTGAAATTCGAACAAATCTTGTCCAGGCCGGACTTGCAACAGAAAATAGTAAATAAATTACTTTGGTGTGGCATTTTAAATGCTTCCAGGTATTTTTGAAGTTGTTGATTTCTTAAATAAATTCATCTAAATTCAATATGTTTGCCTGTGAAATGCTCAAGGAATTTTTATTGTTTGCTTTTGTTATTTATTGGGTAATTATTGTTTATTGTTGCCTTCTCTTTAGTTTAGTTTCAGTTCAATATTTATGTGTGAAAAGCACATAAAAACCGTGTCAACAAGTTTATTGATAGTTAAGTTTCTTTAATTACATATTTATATACGATTTTACACGTTGACTTCTTGAATAATGGATGTCTTTTTTTTTGGAAACGTTGCATAACGAAGCTAAACTGTAATCAGCAACTAAAGCGATAAATCTTTTATGTATTATTTATTTTTTTTAGGAATAATTAAGTATTCTGGCTTAAATAGTAAGTCGCTTAAAAAATGGCGAGATTTCTGTTTAAAACTACAAGAGCAATAGAATAAACAAACAAACAAAGATATATCCACATACACAAGCAACACACACACACACACACACACACTCAAACACACTCAAACATACTCAAACACACACACACACACAAACCAGCACAATATTTTAATTAAAAATTCAATTTTAATCAATGCATTAGCAAAATGTCTCGCTCTCAGCTCTTTGGCTGGCAATGGAAACTGTAACGAGCGGCATCCATTGGGTACAAGGGGATGTGGGCTTAAAGGGGGATGGACGGGGGAATGGTGCAGTTTGCAGGGAGTGAAGGGGGTACAATCCTCTGCAACGGCAGCAGCAACGGCAGCAACAGCAGAAGGCAGCAAAAACACAAGTTTTATGCGACGTCGAGTTTGAGCATTGAAAAATAATAAAAAAAAGAAGAAGAAAATTGCAAAAACAAAAAACGTCTGTTGTATATATGGATATACAACAACAACAGCAACAACAACAAACTGTAGTATTCACGATGACGAAAAAAATACAACAACAAAGTTTTGCGCCACTCCAAACCAATAACGAAGGAAAAAATCTATGGAAAGTAGCCAGAAGAGCCAGAACCAGAGCAAGGGTCATAAGTGAGTGTATGTGTGTGTGTGTGTGGAGACACTAATACATGGGCAACATATGCATATACATACATATATATACAAACATACACATAGTGGCATGTCTGTAAAATGTGTTGCATTTTTATTATAACTTGAAAAACGTTGATAACTCCGCCTATTTCTAACGAATGTGCGCCACTACGTTACTTTTACGTTAACGTATACGTATCCGTATTCGTATACGTATACGTAATGCTGAAGTAGTCGAGGATTCGAGTCGCA
This sequence comes from Drosophila villosipedis, assembly GCA_035043025.1. Lineage (NCBI taxonomy): Eukaryota > Metazoa > Arthropoda > Insecta > Diptera > Drosophilidae > Drosophila > Drosophila villosipedis. The sequence continues at coordinate 12,629,743 of JAWNNF010000027.1, forward strand.
TAAAAAAACCATATAGAAAACAAAACGAGAACGAGAACGAGCCAGAGTAAAAAAAGTATAAAAAGAAGAGGAACGCAGCGCATAGAGGAATATCGAGTATAGAGAATACATTCGATTGAATTTAATATGCATGCATACAATAGCAAACACAAACACACACACACACAGGACTGTACACACATACACAGACAAAGACATGCAAATACAGAAAGGGGGGGGAGGGGGCAACTGGAATTGGAGCTGAGGCAACTGTAGACCCACCAAAACTGGGAGTAGGTATTCAGAAGGCAGCAGTCCAGGCGACGTTGTTTAGGCCGTGATTGTGATTGTGTGTGGTGCAGCAGCAGCAGCAGCAGCAGCATACTGGTGGGGTGGGGTATTGGTTGGCTGGCCGGTGGACAGCCACTCCTACCTCAGCATCAAATAGCACAGTGACGCGGCAGCGGCTTAACCAAGAGCGACCAGAAGAAAGGCAAAAGTACAGGCGACAATGCGCCATCCAGCGCTTTAGGTGCTTCCTTTCGGCAGGCTGGGGAGGTGGGGGAGGGATGTATTTAAGGTGGTACAGGCTGACAAATTTGGTGGCCAGTTTCAAGCTACAGAATATTAATAATATATGTTGCATATGGCTGGTTAAATGCTATAGACACATTTTGTGATTTAATAATATACATATTATTATATGTATAAATATTATATAAGAAATCTTTATTGACCATAATTTTGGACTCAGAAATATATTAAAATCGATTATAATATGGTATAAAATTATGAAACTCTAAATGTGAAATGCACTTTTCATATTTACTCGTATTTAAATAATGTTCAAATTAAGTGGAATATTATTCAGCTACAGCTAGAATAACAGTATTATAAATATTTTATTATAGACTAGAGATACCTCTTTACAAACTTGATGAAATCCAAAGACAGTCTCTGAATATGATTTGACAGATTTAATCCTCTAAGCACATCCATGAAAAACATGCACTAGATAAATGTTAATTGTAATCTGGCACCAACTCTAAATCTGTGAGTGATATTGCCTCTTAGCGATATACTCCATTGATGAGCACAGCATTATAAATTCAAAATGAATATATAAAAAATGAAAATTAATTTATCAATCCAATTAAATATTCGATGCTGCTTGTAAATTATATGGTCACATTTTGTGCAGTGCATTTTATCAATAGACGACGCATGAGGGGTGTGTGCACACACACACACACACACACCTACATACACACACACACACTAGTTATGCTGAGTGTTGTTCCTCGTCAATGTGGACAAAGTTGTTTGGGAAGGAAGGAGCTCGTTGCTGGGGTCCAGAGACTGTGTGTTCCCAGTGCCTGTGCCTCTTTCGATACCTGCTGCTGGCTAAGTGCAGCAGCAACCAGAATAGACACAGACCAACACACACCCACCCACACACACACACACACACACACACACACACACATATGTATGTGAGAGGACACATTGATGCAAAAGCATCAAAAGCCGCACCCGCTTCAGCAACAGCAACAGCAACAGCAGCAACAACAACAAGTGGTAGGGGCTTGAGGGTGCCACAACAACCAGGGAGCCACAGCTGTCCGTAGTAATAGCCATAGCGACGCGGCCTGATGATGATGATGACGACGACGGCAACGGCGACGACGATGACGATGACGATGACGATGGCGATGGCGATGGCGGCGACGACGATGGCCGAGGGCAGAGAAACTGACGAGGAGACGAGAGAACTCACGACGGCAACAACTGACTACAACTACGAGGCAAGCAACAACAACGACGCCGAATTCAGTTCCGGACGCGTGTGCGTTCCCCTTTTGTGTGTGTGTGTGTGTGTACAAAAGGATGGGAAAAGTGCAGGCACATAACTTTTGGGTTAGGCAGTAGGCACAGCACAGCACAGCAGAGCACAGCCGAGCAGAGCACAGCAGAGCACAGCGTTGCCCATTTGCGAAAATTTCTAATATGTAAAATGTTCAATAGAGAAAACTAGTATGTATGGCCACAGGACATACACAAGAGATGAGACAGAGATAGACAGAGGGACAGAGTAAGAGAGAGAGAGAGAGAGAGAGAGAGAGTAGGTGGGAGTGGGAGAAAGAGAGAGGAACTGCGAGAGTGACTGGTAGGCATAAGAATTCTGGACCAGAACATTGCGAAAAACAAACTAAAAACGAAAAATGGCAACACTGCAGATATATACACATACACACATACACATACGTGTGTGTGTTTGTGTGTGTGTGTGTGTACATATGTGAGGATTGAAAAGTATGGCAAAGAAATCGCCGCCAAAGGCGAGCAACTGTATTCCGAGCATTGGCAAATTTTTTTGCCTAGGCGCAGGATGAAACGCACATAAGGATGCACTCTGCGTGTGTGTGAGCGTGTGTGTGTGGTGTGTGTGTGTGTGGGTTTGGCTGCCATGAAAAGTGAGCCGCAGCAGACGAGAGAGCCTGGACTCAAATGACAAAAACCTAATCACCCATTCGTCATATCACCTTGGCTGCATTAATGCAGCGAGTGAAAGAGGCAGGCTGAGCGGGGTTGGCGGAGAGCGGGAGGGAGAGGTAGAGGGAGAGGGAGGGTGTTGGGTATAAGATTTCCATGCTCTGGAGATAACGAGATGCGTCCTCGATGCAGCCTTTGATCGATGGATAGGTCCCTCAAATGCGTGGCTAATGTCAGAGCTGCTGTCACAGCCCAGCATTTCAATTAGGCGCCAGGCAGCATTACTTTCCAAAACCAGAAACAGGACCACAATTCTGCGAGCGGACACCCTCCCTCTCTCTCTCTCCCTCTTTCTCTTTCTATCTTCCTCTAGCTCTCTGACGATGGCGAGGGTCAAAAGTCCACGCATTGCGCAATAATTGAGTTTTCATCAAAGTGCAATCAGGCGAAATTTTGCACACCGAGCGCGTTCTTAACTAAAAGCCTGGCCAAAAAGGATGAGCAGCTGGATGAGCTAAAGGACCACGGCAAATTGAAGGTCCGGCTTTTGGACTCTTGCTCCACTATTGCTGTTGCAGTTGCAGTTGCAGTTGCAGTTGCAGTTGAAGTTGCTGCCGCAGGGCTTGCTTACATGATAGATGCTGCAAATGCAGCGCTATAAATTTGCAACAGGATACACAAATACAGACGGAGAGGCAGCCAACCAGCCGGCCTACACTGAGAGACAACAATAAATTTACTATGCATGCTTCTTTAATTAATTAATAAACAAAATAAAACCTGAGCATAAAGCTCATATATTAATAGCAAAGTAAAATCACTCATTTTTAGCTGGCAGAAAACTTTTAAGGTAAAATAAGATTGATCAATATTCAAAATTATGCAAAATGTGTTCAAACTTGTGTTGCCCTTTCTGATTGTGTCTGTTTTTGTTTTGTTTTTACTACGCCTGCACAGCTTTTAACCAATTAATTTGCTCAGTGTATGGGAATAGTCTAGGTCCAGCCCAAGTGGAAGGCGCCGAAATGGTGGCATAAAATAAAATTTAATTAGAAACGTTGGCATGGCAACCATAGACTGGGCAAGAGAGAGAGAGAGAGGGAAAGCTGTTGATGGATCCTCGGCTATGAAATATTTTTGCCTAGCGAAGCAACAACAACAACAACAACAAAAAGCAACAAACAACAAACAGCAGCAACAACAACAACAACAAGAACAATGCATGTGCAATGAGCAGAATTGCAGGCAGTGTCCAGAGCTGATGCAGTTTTTGGTGCAGTCTTTTGGGTTGTGGTGGTGCAGCACATAGCCACAATAGACTGAGGGGGGTTTGTGTGTGATATATGTGTGTGTGCGCGACTCCTCTAGGCGTGGCACACTCAACCAAACTTTCAAATTCGAAGCAAGTCGCAGGCTTTTGACAAGATGAACGCCGTGTCCTGTAGCAAAATGGGATGAATCGAATAGCAGTCGGTTGGGGGGATGGTGTTATATACTGGCGTTCATGGGTTGGGGAATGGCGATTGGAGCAAGGAGTAGCAGCAGAAGTTGACGGGCAAACCACGAAACTAAATTGCTATAGAGCCTGGCCAGGATGTCCAAGGATGCAGAAGGCGTGCGAGAAAAAGATGGCGCGCTCTTCTGCGCAGCAAAATGATAACATGAAGCACAAGCAGGACCGGATGAGGGTTGTCCATATTTTTTTTTTCTTTTTGAGGAATTAAGCGCACGCACATGCAAGTGGCAGAGTGCAGGAAAAGGATGGAAGGATGCAAGAATGGCCGGATGGAAGGATGAATGCAGTAGTTTTAATTAGAAACAAGAAATCACATCGACGAAGCGAGCAGAGCCAACGTCAATCTACGATGTTGGTTTTTTATTGAAATTGATTTGGCTATGCATAAATTGGAAGAAAATGCCAACTACACTAATTACAATATATCTTTCCGACGACGATGAGGAGGAGGAGGAGGAGGAGGACGAGGATTCCTCCGGCAAAAGCAGTTGCGAAATCAATTCCACATCCTTTCGATATTTGTTTTTTCGTTTTCGTTTTCATTTTTTATTTTTTCTGCTTGTGCTTCTTTTGTTTCAATTCACTTTTGTGATGGGTGTCGCTTTTTTGCATAAATAACTGCAAGTAAATTTTAGCACACACACACACACATATATATATTTATATGTATATGTATGCAAATGTGTGTGTGTGTGTGTGTATTACGTATAGAGGTGAAGTCGCTTAAGCATACTATATACGATTCCATACTATATATAAATTGCCAGCTTTCTTCTTTCCTTTGATACTTTTTCGTTTTTAGTTTTTTGTTTGAATTTTCGTTATTGCTGCTGTTGTAGTTGCTGCTGCTGCGTTCATCACGTCTATTGGCCCATCTATTTTGTTGCACACACCACACACACACACAAACTGTAGGTGACTGTAACGCCCACTGTCCATGGGATTTGCGTTCATTTAGTTTTTTATATGCTCGACTGTGTGCGAATTTTCAATTCTACTGCTCGTAGTTATTCAATATTTCATGATTTTGATAAGCCGATATATGCATGCATGAACGGTAAAAATATGGTCAGCCATAGCTCCTGGGATGCTCAAGATGTAAATGCCAAAAATGTAAAAAGTTCAAAGAGAGGAAAGAAACACTTCTGTTGTAAACTGATAAAATAACACAGCATTTTTCACTCGACTTGGAGAATTGTTTTCAAAGACGCAATAAATATAATGATATATATGTATACATAAATAATAATATATAATACTATTGCTGTACTTCGATTAAGCAAGGTGCTTGCGATAATTATAAATAAGATGTTTACAGTCTCAAGTTATGACTTATGGAAACCTTGTATTGAGATTGCTGATAATTGACAGTGGTTTCATGCCCCTTAAATATATTTCATATAAACAACACAATAATTAACGATATTGTATTTTTAATCTGTTTTTAAGATATATTCAAGAAAGTTGAATGATAATACTGAATTGTAATAATTTATGCAATTTGTTAACTGTGCAATTGCAATGCAAGTAATTACTATAGTCTATAGACTAGTTAAAAACGGGTTTTGTTCTTAACAACATTTCGTCAGGTAAAACGACAGTTTCATTAATGTTAACCATACAACATTGTAACAGCAATTGACTCGAGTCTTGGTCTCAAATAATGAAACGTGATCTCTGTGATTGGCCTAGAAACCGGTTCGGCTCTTGGCGCTTACATCCTTGATCAGCTCGGGGTAGTAATTGTGGCTGCCTCTTGATTTATTTTTTTTTTCTTTTCGAAATTAAGTATAGTTTTATTTTTGTTGTTGTTGTTGTTGTTGTATTTTTAGTTTTTAGTACGCACTTTACGACGATGCACCTTTTGAGCAGCTCCTGGGGCCAGTTACACAAACACAAAAAAAATTGCAGTGAAAAAACTATGCAGCTTGCAATTAAGTGCGTTCACCTTAACACCCCTTCCCCTGCTCTTATGCTGCTTGACATTGGTAATTTCATATTAGCAGCGCCTTTGGCCAAACGCACAAAAGCCCAATTAAGCAGAGGCTTTTACGGCAAGGATCACACACGCCGAGAGACTGAGAGAGAGATACGCAGGTGAGGATGGAGGGAAAGAGAAAGAGTAAGAGAAAGCCGGCAGCAGTAGCAGGAGAGATTCATTTTAGAAAATGAAGAGCGGGAGAAGTCGACGAAGTGCACCAATTACCTGCCATGTCAGTCCATAAAAATCCATTTGCCTTTCCTTTCTGTTGCTGTTGTTGTTGCTGCTGCTGCTGCTGCTGTCGAGGTGTGACAAATGCACTCAAGAAGCAACCATGATGGCTGAAGGATAAAGGCTGCTTCTGCTGCTCAACTCAGCTCAGCTCAGCTCAGCTCGTAAAGCATTTCACGCAACGCTGCAGCTTTCAATGGAAATTTGCTTTCCCTTTGAGCCAAGCCAGCACGCCTCCAACTAAATAAGGGGTGGCAGGAACAGGAGCAGGGGCTGTTGGTCGGGAAAACAATTTTCTTGCCTACACATGATTTTTTTGTTGTTCTTTTTTGTCGCCACAGTGTAAACTGGCATAACTTACAACATGGCAGCTCAGACATTGACATAAAGCCTCTGTGTCCTGCTCCCCCTGCTCAGACAGGAGACGTGGTCAAAGCTGCCAGGCATGCGTGTGTGAGACGATGGCCAACAAATGCGCACACACACACAAACACACACACAAACACACACACACACACACATAGTAGCTGTAGCTGATGTATGGTATATAAAAAGTAAAAACTAAAAAAAAATGTATATAAAAAATATGGAGAAAAAAAGAAAGAAGGAAAGAATGCAAGTACAAGGCAAACAACGTTACTGGGCAGGGTTTGAGATTGTGGACTGGACGAACACACACACACACACACACGCACACACACATACACACACCCACAAACTCCTTATACACACACACGGCCAAGGCGCGACGAGCTTCGATTGGTCCAGCTACTGGCAAGTGCGTGGCTTTGTATGTGTGTGTGTTTGTATGTCTATAAATGTGTTTGTGTGCTTCTTTTATAGCATTTTGTAGCTACCGCTTCTGTTTTTGGTCTAAACTTCAGGCCGAGTCTTTTAGCATCGCATGCAAATTCATTTAGTTGACTATCCATCATACTTGAAACCCAAACTCTTAAAAACAATATTGCGAATATTGATTTGGGAACTTAACACTTTTGGAAAATCCTTCTTTGAGGTTTTATGACAAATTCAAATTTACAATCTAAAATAAATATTTGCACAAATTTTGGTTTTTTCTTTATTTTATTTAGAATAAACTGACTGACAAAACTGATATTCATGATTTCAGATTTAGTTATCATTCTAAATATTCTGGGGATTTCTCCGAGTGTTTTCGTCGAGTTCACAGACCTCCATATTCACAGAGCATTATTAAGTCATGCGGCATAAGGAAATTTCACGTTATCTAGCCACATGCACCACAAGCACAGACAACAACAACAACAACGGCAGTAGCAACAACAACAACAACAACAGCAGGCAACAGCTAATAATAATATATTATAATAATTTGGATGCTGAAAATATCGTATGATTGCCGGCTGGCTGCATACACGACACGACTTCTAACAGCAGCTAAACAAAAACAACAACAACAACAACAACAAAAACATAACAAAAGAAACTAAAGTTTGCCAACAGCGATCGATCAACTTTCCGAGGCCGTGGCTTCTGTCCAGCTCCACGACCAGGTCCAGGCTCAGCGCCAGCGCAACGCCCAAAAAAAGTGAGGAAAGAGAAAAAGTAGCAACAACAAAAAAAAAAAAAAAAAAAAAAAACTGGACTACTGTTTTGGCTGAGAGCAGCGGAGCCTGCAAATGAGCTGCCGTTTCAAGTCATCTTCAAGTCAGAAGCCCCGGTCAGACGGCTTCTGTTGTACGCAGTAATTTTGCTGGGGCATGCAGCAGCAGCAGCAGCAACAGCAGCAGCCGCAACAGCTAGCTGCTGCACACATCCCCCGCCCAGCACCCCTTCCCACTCTCTTGCCCCACAGTCGAGTTGTGGCAGCCAGGTCCGGCCTTTGTTTTGCTTTGGCGCGCCAGCAACTGCTTATTACCATTAATTTTGAATTGTTTTTCGTGATCTTAACGATTGCCGCGATTTGCAGCTTAAGAAAGGTAAAAAAATAAGCAAAGAGAAGCTACAGCAGCAGAAGCAAAACAAAAAAAAAAAAAAACAAAGAAAAAAAAAACTAAATTATGAAAATATATATTTGTGCTGCATGTGTGTGTGTGTGTGTAAATAAGCAACTAGTGTGCGAGAGTTTCTTTCACAACTCGTGAGCTTAACATAAGTCAGCTGCTGTTTTGCATGCAGCTTCTTCTCAATCATCTTTTTTTTGCAGCTCACTAAATTTAAATAATTGCACAAATATCAAATATTATTATTTTTAATGTTACTTCGAATTAAAGACTAAACTCAGCTGTCTCAGCTAAACTTAAGTTAGAGAGTGGATTATTGATTGATTAGATTGTTTAATTCGAAAATACGTTTTGATTAACAAAATCTGTATTTCTTATCTGAATGAAATATTTATGGTTGATAAATAAGATCTTAGAGTATAATATTTATCAAAGAGAATTTTATATCTTTATAACTGTATCTTTTGATGCTATCGGAAATCAATTCGAATCGATATGTGTGAAATGGGGGCAATATCGATAATGAGAAACCTTATCTTCATATAGAATACAAGAACTGGTATTCAAAATTTGAATTGTATTCACTGATATCAGATGGACATGAAAATGGCTAGATCGACTCGACTGCTGCTAATCAAATATATACCTTATGTGATCGAAGATGCTTCCTTCTGCCAGTTGCAAACTTGCGCACAAATTGATTTCATTTTTAATTGGTTCAGCATGCCGAGTCAGAGTCTTATTATTTGACTTAAACAATTTGTAGGTCTCGTAATTAGTATTATTCTGCCCACTTCTCGTTGTGGGGAAACCTGATATAATCGATCCTTTCAACATTTGCATTGTGCTGCTGCTCGTATTCAAATCGCAGATCGTAATTTTCAATTCTTTCTCTATAATTTACTCGGTTTGCATGTGAATATGTTCGCCTTCAACCCATTCCACACAGTCTCTCTCTGTGTGTGTGTGACTGTAATCGCATCGTTTTGGTTTTTATGAGTTTCTTAAGAATTATTTTGTGTTTTTTTTTCCTCTTGTTTTTATTGTTTTGCATTGAGTGTAATTACAGTAATGCGAGAGCAGTTGGAGTTGAAATTGAAGCTGGATGCAAAAAATCGAATAAAATTTAATGGGGATCTTCCATCGATCGGAATACATTCGAACACGTCGCTCATTAGTAAATCAGCAAGTTGGTCTTTTGCGATTTTAAATAATAATACCACTAGGCACAATAAAAGAAGAAAATAAATACAAAAAATGCATTGCTGCAGTGTCGTTAAAAATGTGGTCAGCGAATTTTCGGGGAATGTGTTTCAAATTGAATATTTATTATCGACAATTTTGCGAGCAGCATGAATGCATATAAGTAATGCAGGCGACGTCCAATGCGGCGTATGCTCTATTTGAGCTATTGAATATTCATGCAGGCGCATTGCTGAATGCCACCCCACCCCACCCCAACTCCCTCTCTTTCTCTTTCTATCTCCCTCTCTCTCTCTCTGTCTGTCTCTCTGTGCTGAGTATTTCGGCCAAAATACAGTTTGTTATATAACACACATAATTATAGGCAAATCGAGCCAACGAATTCTCGCCACTCGCATTCTGGACACTCTCGCGCGCCCCTGATGCAATCGAGCGAGTGGGTGCAACACACACACTCCCCCAGCCACCAACCCCCACCCCAGTCGTAGCCTCAACCCCAACCCCAATCTCGCCACCCAGCGGGCACTTATGTGGCATTTGCAGCATTTGCTATTGCCGTCGAGGCCGAGGCGCAATGCGCACACGAAGAGCAGCTCAGCTGAGCGGGAGGGGGGCATGGTTACGTGAAGAGCGGGTAGAGAGGGGGCAGGATTGTTGCGCGTGTGGGGCGAAACACCCTCTGTCGCTCTGTGGACGCTTCTAGGCGCTGTGGGTGGCGACTCTACAGCATTTCTAAGTACGACTATTATATGTACATATATAGATGTTTGCCTCTGTGTCTGTGCGTGTGTGTTTAGTTGTATATAGCTATGCGTATTTGTGCGTCTGTATGTGTGTGTGTGTGTGTGCATGTGTTGACCATTATACATGATTTTACCCGTGCCTGTTCTGCATATATGTCGTTGTTGTTTTTGTAGATGCTTGCAACAGCTATAGTTGCTGTTGCTGCTGCTGTTGTTGTTGCAGTTGTTGTTGCTGTTGCTGCTGCTGTTGTTGTTGCCATGAGATCGTTGCGTGACTCTGAAGAGGATTTCCAATTCAACATAAAAACGATTTGGAGCACACTGTTCCTCAAATGGATTAAAACTATTCCAGAATGAAATATGGGAATTAAGTCTTGCAACCATATTTATCTCTGTCGGCAACAAGTTGCGTGTGTTTTCAAAATTTGTTGTCGCTTTCAGTGAACAAGAAGTTCCTTAAGAATCAATATTTCTTAATTTATGAAAATATATCGATTTACATTGCACAATTTGCTTCGAATTAATATAGAATTTTAGTTTTAAATTGTTGCTTGAGAAAGAGATTTGTTTCTATTTAACACTTAAATATATATTCCAATAGCTTTACTATAACTTCTTCATGAAAGAGGTATACAAAAAGGAATAATAATAACAATAGGAATAATTTGAAGGACATTTGACTTAACTTATTTTGTATTTTAGATTCTATCTGTTTTATACTCATATTTCAATAGATTTACTATACTAAATTTTTCATCAATAATTTGAATGACGGGAATATTTTGAAGATATTACAAACGTTGTCTGAAATGATTTAGAATTATTAATTTAAAAAGTTCCTTAAAAACGACAATTGAAGCGGTTTTATATGTATTTATGTTACAACACGTTCTTCATTAAAGAACTAGACTTATCAATTAATCATCAAATATAAATTCTAGTTCAAGTTTCCAAAGTAACAGTTTTCTTTACTTGATTTCTCCATAAATTTTATTGTTAATAATTCAAATATATATATATATATATATATATATGTATAAGAAATACTATATTTACTATCGTTATTGTTATCGCTTCAAATGCAGATGCCGGCCACCTCGGAAAAACTGCAAATCGGCATTTTAATTGAAGAGAGCATTAGAGAACTATAGGCAAAAGTCCAAACGGAACAAGAGAGAGTGAGAGAGCGAGAGAGAGAGAGGGCGAATGATATATAACACAAGAGAGGAGCTGAGAGGGGATGTAAGTGGCAAGGGTAAAGGGTAAAGGGGTTTAGGCACTGGGCAAAAACGCACATTAAGTTTTCTGCCTTTCTGCTTTCTGCAAGCGCATTGTTGTTGCCAATGCACAGTCATGCATATGGTGGCAAAGAAAGCGCAGCAGCAGCAGCAGTCGTCGATGAAGGGAACAGGATCTGGCAACACACACACAGGCACACACACATAGGCACATTAACAACAGCAGAGGCGAATCAAAGTCAGCGGCATCATCGATATGGTTGCAACGATGGCGATGGTCAGCAACGGCAACGGCAACAGCAGAGGCAGAGGCAGAGGCATCGTTAGCTGTTCCTGCAACTGCAACTGCAACTGCAGCAAGAGGCAGTTGAAGGGGTGGGGAAGGCGGGTTCGGTGCCTAGGCAGAAATTGGATGCGTGTGCAAAATGCAATGCATTTTCTAACACACAGCGGCGCGAGATGCAGATGCAGAGATGCAAATGCAACACGGGGGCAACTCATACGCACACGCACACACACACGCACACACTGAGAGCGAGTGGGTGCAGCAGAGAGTTGCCGTTGGAGTTTAGGGATGGGGGGAGGGGTTTTTGCGGCCAGGGTAGCAACGTTTTTGTGATTTATTTTTAATTGAAATTCTAGAATGCGTGCAAAATACGCATGCAAAGTGTCTGGGCACCTAGAAAACTTTCGGCCGGATGTGCGTGTGTGTGTGTGTGTGTGTGTGTGTGAGTGTACACACACACAAATACAGCTGACCGGACCTCGAGGCCTGCAGGCGTAAATTGCATATTGGAAAAGTGTGGGATGAGCTGCACGGAGGGGTGCAACTAGATTGCAGTTTGCGGATTTTTGGGACAGAAATTGTGCGTGCCCGAAAAGTCCTGGGCAAAGTCAACGTTGTTGTTGTTGTTGTTGCTGTTGTTGTTGTCAGCGACGAGGATATTGTCGTCGTTGTTGCTGTTGTTGCTGTTGTTTCTGTTGGGCAACGCCAACATTTTCTACAAAAACAAAAATCGGAATTAATTTTGTTTTAGAGAAAATTTGCACAGCCATCGAGAGACAGAAAGAGTTGAAGAGAGAGAGAGAGAGATAGAGAAACAGAGAGAGTGTATGTGCGTGTGTGTGTGTGTAGTAAAAGGAGTAGGCTCAGCTGGATGAGGCAGGCATGTGGAACGGGCATGGCTGCATATTTGCTGATAATAATTAAGTGCAGGCGAGGCACAACATAAAAGACCCAGAGCCAGACCCAGACCCAGACCCAGACCCAGAGCTAGAGCCAGGCAACCAGTACAGTGGGCACAACGAGCAACGAATTTCGATGGCGTTGCGGTATCGATAATGAGCTATTCCACTACATATATATTCCAATATATATATATATATATATATAAGCTGTGTGTGTGTGTGTGTTTGGAATAGTATAATTCGCCAAGCTAAACACGTACTAAAAATTATAGGGTCTGGGTGAGTTTGTTGGCTGTTGACAGTAAATTCTTTGGACTGTTAAACTTTGCTTTTGGGCTTTTGTTACTGCAGCGCTGCGTTTGTCATTTCCGGCGTTGAGGTAACCAAAAATGTTATGCATCGAAACTGTTGTGCACCTAAACCATTGTTGTTGTATATGTTCTTGTTGCTGTTGCTGTTGCTGTTGCCTTGTGCAGTTGTTGGTCCAAAACATCAACGTCGTCATCGTTGTCGTCAACGTCGTCATCGATAACAGCGACTACAATGAAAATTTCTAGCGACTTTAGGGCTACACTCGAAGAGGGTTGTGAGTCTGTGAGGGGGGCAGGTTTTTCGGTTGGGGGTTTAGATTCTGGGCCTGGCCACGTTGTCCAAATGTGCAAGCTTGCATCCGTTTCTACCAATTTTCAAAGATTTTTGCTTTTGTTTTCCCCATACACACAGGCACACACGGAGGTGCACACACGCACGCTTGTCCAGGAAACGGAAACGAAAATTCTGCGAACAAAACAACAACAATTGACAACAGCAGGAGCAGCAGAAGGAGCAACAAAGGAAGAGGCGAAGCTGAGCTACAGGCAAAGGCTGTGTGGCTGCCACAGGAAAGGCAAAAATAACGGCGCAGCAAACAGCGCTGATGAGCAACAACAACTGCAACCAAAATGTTGGGAGTGGGCAGGCCACGGGGAAAACATGGAACGTGCAACGTGCAACGGACAGTGGGCAGCGCATGAAAATGCTGTGCGAGTAGCCTCCTGCACAGTGGTCAAAAACTATGTGAGCAGTGGCTTGGATTATAAAAATGAAAAAGAATTTGCCAAGATTTGGAAAGGATTCTGCAGTGGGTTTGTGTTGGATTGGAATAATATTGACAATTTGTACAAGAAATGAAAACCATCAGGAGTTATTATTATTATTATTTTTAATATTATTATTATTAAGATTATTATTTGTTTGATACGCGAGCTATTTTTATTTGTTCATACCTATTTTAAAAATCAGTCAAATAAGTATTTAAAAAAATTCGTCTGCGTTGGATTATCAGATGTAAGTCAATGATATCTATAATCTTAAGTATGTTCCTTATATTTTTAAGCAAGTGATTACATCCGATAAGTTGAATTATGAAATACAGATCAGTGATATATTGTCGGAAATCTGCCTGATATTGCATTCTTGTGCCACAAATGCCTCAGACCCTGGGGGAGTATTCCCCACCTACTTCATCTGCATCTGCATCTGCATCAGCATCAGCATCTACATATGCATCTGCGTCCGCAACTTGCTGCCGCCTGCAATCAATTTTCAAAGGCTTTTTGCCGAAATTTCATTCGCCGCCTTTTTGCGTCGCTGCCAAAGTTGCTTCATGTTGGCGTCGGGCCCTCAACAACATTCGATAGTCGAACAAAATGGGGGGGTGTTGGGTGAAGTTAGCAAATTGCCGACGACTGCTGCAGCCGCCATTTTGTGACTTGGCGGAAACGCACAAAAACCACGCAGGAGACGAAGAAGCTGCAGCGGAGATGCGTGTCTGTGTGTCTGTGTGTGTGTATGCGTGTGTAGATGCCACCAACTCGTAGGTGTTTAAAATCGTCGAACGTGGCCCCGAAATGCCATTACCACCACCTTAACGATGTGCCGTTAGTTTTCTGTTTTCCACTGACCAGCAGCAGCAGGAGCAGCAGCACCACAGCCAACAAAGATGGAGTATCCTCTCTGTGTGTGCGTGTATGTGCGTATGTGTCTCGCTTCTCGTTTCTGCACATTTGCATTTTACGAATATCCTTGCGCATTAGAAGCCATTGCCGTTTGCTGCCGACCATCGCCCGCCTCGAGTTCGCCTTTCGCCAGCCACGAAAAAGGACCTCGCTCTCTGCATCTGATGGCCAGTCAGCTAGCCAGCTAGCCAACGTGCGGGTTACTGGGTTTGAGTTCGTACGGTGGGGTGTCCTTTTCGTCCTTCTCACACTCACACAGAGGCTGGCGAGGCGCGCGCGCTTTCATTTCATTTGCCCAGAACTTTTTGGGGCCTGGCTGGCTGGCTGGCTTGGGGAAGTTGCACCCAAAAAGTTGTGCCTTCTACTTGTGCTCGACGCATTTCTGCGTTAACGTCCAGCAGCCGGACATTGACGGACGGCTCCACACCACCCATCCTCCTCCACACCGCACCGTACGTAAAGAGGAGCTGTTGTGCAGTAAGGACTGCCTGGCATTTTGAATTTCAAATTCAGCAGCAGCAGCAGCAGCAGCAGCAGCACAAAAACACACATGGTCATCTAATGTCCTGGCTTTGCCTTTGCCTTGTGCGTCGTATTCGTTGCTGCGGTTGCTGCTAACCCAAACCCACCTCCCAACCAATCCCCATCACCCACTCATCGTCATGGTCTTCGTTGTTGTCGTCGTCGTCGTCGTCGTCGTCGGCCGCGCCTTTTTGTGCGAAAATGTTCAACTTTTTCGCAACAGTAAAGATTTTTGGTTGGCTGACGCAGCCAATCTCGAACGAGCAAAGCCCGTCATGCTGTGTGGGTGCCTTCTATATATACACACACACACACATCTATACATATATTTCATATAGTTATACATATATATAAATATATATATATATATATATATATGCATATTCGTCGCTGAGTGTCCTAAGCACAAGTGTCGACTGTAAAATGTGCGTTGCGCCCTTTGCCTTATGGGTGGTTGCTGGCAGCCTTTGGCTTTGCCTTTGCAGGCTGGCCAGCGTGGCGTATGCGTTATTTATGTGTATTCGTGTAGCAGTACTCGTTGCTGTATGCGTGTGTAGCCAGCAGGCACAGCACAGCCCAGCACAGTCCAGCACAGCAGAATGATGAAGAACAAGAGCAGCAATTATTTATGTGCCTCCCATGCATAATCCATTAAGAGACTTCGAATGCTATTTTGGTGCATTATGCAAGTTAATCACTATCGATATTGAACTAACATTAGAATTTTCTATTTGATTTTACGCCTGATAAGAATTCGGTGTGAATTGTATTAATTGTTATCGATGGAAAAACCAATAAAATGCTTTAAAAACCGTTGTCGTCAGCTGATCCATTGCGAATTTATTAAATAGAATCCGATTTTAGTATCACGTATATAAAAAAAATATAATACAATAATACTATCAACAATATTTTAATCGCATTAACAATATGTATCGTGATTCGTGAAAAGAAAAATGGTTTGATATTCCATTTGGTTCACCAAACTTTTCATTAATATGTGAAGCTTCTTCGCCGCTCATATTTCTTTCCTCATTTGTGACCAGAGTCCATGCTGTGGCAGCAGCCGTCACACAACAATAAAAAAAGAAGAAGAGTGGAATACATTAAATGAACATACAATAATTTGTAGCTGTGCAATCGGAACACATCTTGAATATCTTCTAAGCACGTCGACTGATTATCATAATAAATTTATATATTTTACAAGCATCATTTTGTATTTCTTTTGCTTTGCACCTTGTCGAGAGAGGGAGAGAGAGAGAGAGAGAGAGAGCTTAAAAGATTGTAAGAAAAGGCAATTAATTAATTTGTTTACATTTGCGCAAATGCCACAAGAAGTAGGAAGTTGTTGCAAGATCAGACGCAGATGCAACAACAGCAGCAGCAGCAGCAGTAGCAGCAGCGGCAACAACAACTGCAACAACTGACATGCATTGACCGACGAAGCGTGCAGTAAAACATTTTCAATGGAACTGCAGAAAACAGGCAACTCTGGTCTGTGGTCTCTGTTCTTGGTTCTGTTGCACCCCCGGAAGAGGGGGCAAATAATTAACTGCAAGAATGCAATACGAGCAATGCGAAGTTGCAGTTGCCTGCTTGCCAGCTACTGCTGCATGGGGCATGCGGCATGCTGCTGCTACTGCCACTGCTGCTGTTTGTTATTATTTTTAATATTAAATTGCAATTGCTTCGTTGATTTAATAAAAACGAGCAACACAAAGCCAACGCCTGTGCAATAAATGTGGCAGCCACAAGCAGCAGCCAGCAGCAGCAGCAGCAGCAACAACAGTAAACAGCACGTTGCAATTTTAATGACCAAAAAGAAGACGACCAAGAAGAAACGTCGATCGTTGATTGCTGATCGCTGATCGTTCGAGTCGCAGATGTGTGGCAGACATTTTTACAATGTTTAGCTAAAGCAAACAACGGGCAACAAAACTTGCACCCAGCACCAGAACAAGGCATATCCCTCACACACACACACACACACACACACACACACACACATCTCTCTCTTCCTCTTTCTCTCTCTTTCTCTCTGTCTGATGGCAACTTTGTTGCACATAAATTTGGCGACTGCACAAAATAAACTAAACACTAAATAAAATATTTTATTATGTTGCATTAACCAGTTTTTTTGTTCGTCATACATTGTTGTTTGTGTCTCTCTCTCTCTCTCTCTCTCTCTCTCTCTTGCGTTCTTTCTCTCTGTTTTTCTCTCTCTCATTGCCCCTTTCTCTGTCTGATAGATCAGTTGACATGCATATTCATAAACAACTGTCAAATGCATTTTACATTATTGCGGCGATATTTTATTTATCAATTTGCAATTCAATAAATTTCTACGCACTTTGATTGGAAAAGCGATATTTATATTGTGATATAAGGAAAGTTTACCGTTCATTGACCAAACGATGCAAACGGATATAATGAAAAGTTTTGTTTATCGCTTACATCAATATATACAATATGCATAATGTCAGACTTATAGAGAGGCACAGCCGTCTGCATTTTGATTGGCCTTTAATTAAATGGCAAAATATGTACGGAGTGTAAACAACTCGCAAACTTGCAACAACAACAATAACAGCAACAGCAACAACAAATGACAGCAGCAACAGCATGAATTATGCCACTAATTGAGACAAACATTGCCAGCGCCTCCAAAGAGCAAAACAAACTTTGATTTGTATATGATGTGGGCAGAACCACTTCAGCTTCGAGCTTCGAGCTTAGCTTCGATATCGATATCGTCTGTGGTTCGAAACCGTTGTCAAAGTCGAGGCGACTGACTGCACCACCAACACTACAGCAGACAGATCAAGCAACTCTCCACTGACTGTGGTTGCAGCCACAACATTTGGGTTAATGTAACATTTCAAGTGGCAAACACCACAAACACCAAATGCTGTAACGCCTTCAAAAGCAGATGCAAATTTGCAACTAAACAACATTCGATTTGTTAACGGATATCTTACACTGAGCGAAAAAGAATACCAACTTAAGATTCAGCTTCTTCAGTCAACAATTAATAACTATCCATCAAATTTGTTGCCGGTTCACTTTTCAAACTCCAGCGAAGATTGAAGTTAAAATACTTCATTTCTTGTCACAATTTTTTATTTAAAATGCACTTGTTACTGTGTTTATGAAGTCTGTTGTACAGTTAATAAACAACTAAACAAATTACATCGATTTAAGAGATAAAACTTTAACAAATTCTACAATCGTTCAACTGATTGATAACTTTTGTAGGACCTTGGCAAAATACATTTGATATGCATTATCATGTTTAAAATCTTTAAATAAATGCAAAGATTTGCCTGAGCTGTTTCTTAGCATAAGTCGTAAATAATATAAATGTCTTGGAATTTGTTAAGATAGTTTTCTTTATAGGTATCCTACAGAGTTTGAAGATTTCATAGATATATTCGATTATTCAACCTCAAGAGATTCCAATATATAGTAAACATTATTAGTCTTAACAGTTCCAAATGTTGTTCTAGTGGAATCTTTTAATTATTTTACGTATATTAATTGTAGTGTTTATCGAGTGCTCTGATAATTAGTGAATAAGGAGAATGAATATGTTATCTGCCTGCCTGAAATTCCATTCTATTTATGGCGAACATAAATTTCAATTGTTTGTTGTTGCATTGTTTGTTATCATGTTTTAGCATTTTGAGTTATTTCACGATTGGTTTGCTTTTCATATCATATCTGAGAGAGCGATTGGCAAGCAATTAAAACAAGTTTATTTTACAACAATATAATTACTAATTATTATTATTATCATCGGCAACAGCAGTGAGTCGACTCGAGTCGATTCGTGTCGAGTCAAGTCAACTCAAGCTATCAATATCAGAGTGCGGCAAATG
Organism: Drosophila villosipedis; assembly: GCA_035043025.1. NCBI lineage: Eukaryota > Metazoa > Arthropoda > Insecta > Diptera > Drosophilidae > Drosophila > Drosophila villosipedis. The sequence goes on from JAWNNF010000027.1 coordinate 12,648,697, forward strand.
AAACTTAACATAAAATAGGTAAAACACAACAAATATTATCAGAGTAGAAATGAGGGGTAAGACGCCCACTGAAGTCAACAAGTTTCAATTATGTGCTTCAGTTGGGAAACAAAAAATACAAAAATGTCAATCGGACAGAATGCGAAGCTAAAACACTTTCGTAAGAAATGCTCACAACTCTTGTGGTAATAATTAATTGACTATTTGTTGCTTTTGTTGTGAAGAGCAGAGCAAAGGGGGTGGCAGGGAGACAGGGAGGCGGGGAGGTTGTTATTATTATTAAATTGTAATTTTATTTATTTTAAGTGAAAGATATGATAACAACTGCACTTCATTCTCTCCACAAAGGCTGCCGCCAGAAGTTTGAGGTGTGGCTTCCACTTGAGACAAGTTGTTGTTGTTGTTGTTCTTGTTGTTGTTGTCGTCGTCACATTGCCACATTTGTATAAAGTCATCTAGTTTATTCGACTAAACTTAATGCAAAATGCTTGGTTAACGGCATTTGCTACTAAATTGAAATTCGAATTAGTTTGTTGTCTGGTCGACGGTCGACGGTCGACAAACCCAACAGCAACAACAAGTTGCTGCAACATTGTTGCCAGTCTGTTGAGTCTGTGGCAAATCTAGAACAAACACGTTGCTTGCTGTCTGGTCTCTCAACTCGTTCCAAAGCTTGTTGCACTTATAGAAAGAGATAGATAGACGAGAGAGAGAGAGGGAGATTGGGAGAGGGTGGGGAGGCAGAAGAAGAGTGCGAGTGTGCGTATGATTGAGAGAGTGATTTGGCCTTGCATAAGCTTCTGACAACGTTTCTTAACTGTAAGCTAAACAGCCAGAGGGGATGAGGCATGGGGAATGGTGATGTGGATGTGGATGTGGATGTGGATGGGGCAGCAGTGCAATTAGTTGTTAAGAACGACTTTCGTTCCAACACTTATCCAGTTATGAGATGGAAATCTTTAGCGCATCTCTATGGAAATTAATGAGGAATGCCAGCTGAGCAAATGGACACACATTTGTTGCAAGGGGATATATGCAGCTGTGCCTGCTTTCTCACAATAACTGAAAATGTCATCCAAAATCATATACTCAAATTTGGAGTTTTGATAAAGTTATAGATTAGACTTTCAGTGAATAAAATGTTGAAGCAAGGTTAGAATTCTAATCATCACCAGCATTAAATTTGGGTATCTTTCGTTCTGGTCTAGTTAGAGAATAATTTGGGATAACATTTGTGTGGCCAGGCCATATCATATCAGTTGGACTCCGATTGGCAAGGGTATGTTATCATTAGCGTACTGAATATAGCTGTTCTTACTTGTTTCCAGTCAATTTCTTATCCATGTCTCGGCAACATTGTTACCCCGTATCCTACCATAATAAGTAGTTGCAACAAAAATATAAAAAAAAGAGAGGAAAAAAACTATGCCATGACAGATGAGTGCAACTTTCAGCTGGTCGGTCGGTTGTGTGAAGGCAAAAGGCAAAGTGGCTAGTGGATCATAATGTGGCATATTTAAAAAGCGTAAACCGGAAATGACATGTATAAAATGTGCGCAAGCACAAGAGGTGCTTTTAACATAATTTAAAGTGGAGGGGGGGCAGCAACACACACAGAGACACACACACACACACCCACAGACACACGCACACTGGTCAAATCCTGGAGTCAGTGAAGCATTGAGGCAGTCTGCCACCCACATGCACCGCGAATTATTTCAATAGTTGCAATAATGACCTCAGTTCGTTGCCCAATTGCGCACTTCCCTTCCCCATTTCCATTGCCATTTTCGCGCAACTGCAGCGGCTTGTTGTAATAGAAGTACAACTCCAGATGCAGGTGTCCCCCCCCCCCCCTCCCTCTGTCCGACCCCCCGCGCTCAGTACTCTTGCGTTGCGTCCATAACATCAGCGAGTTTATTACGTCTGCACTTGGGTTTATTTGCTTTTACTGCCTTTGCCGCAGCGATTTGTTCTTTCGATTTATGGCTGAGGCGACGTTGCAGGGGCAGCGCGAAATGCAACGGGGGCAACATCATTATCGCCAGCAGCAAACATCATTATTATCGTCGCCGTCGTCGTCGTCATCGCTGTCGTCGACTATGCAACATTGTTGCCTGCAACTGCAAAAGCAGTCTGCAGCAACTGCGAGCGTGCGCAAAAGAGCGTATAAAACGTATAAATAAAAGAATTCAAATAAAATTTTTAATAAACGAGTTGCCATTAAATTTATACATTAACTATAATTTTTATAGTTGGCGACTTTGTTTTGTATACGACGACGTTGGAGACGACGGCGACGGCGACGACGACGTCGACGATGACAAAGCGAAACGAGCCAAAAGGCAACAACTACTACTACTGCCCCCTATTAATGGGCGGGGGCATTGAGGGGAAAGGGGTAGTAAGGGGGTGAGGGGGGCATAACAACTTTAACGATCCGCTTCACTTCTTTTTGACTTCATTGTATTGCCCGGGTTTTAATTGTGTTTAGAACTGAATTCTGATGCGAACGAAATACTGCCAAGATCTGTTTATAATTCTCTTGAATACATTATATTAATAATTTGTTGTTTCGCTGAGATCTTAAAAGCTTATGAGAATATCAATATGTATATAATTCACATGGAGCTCGCCAACATTGTATGTTGTATATTGTGAGAATGAATTGATTAAAAACTGCGGCTATGCTGCTCTTCTCAAGACCTTTGCGACAGCTGCTGTAAACATAAACTGATGATTAAAAGACATCATTTATTTGAATTTAAGGCCAAGTAGATGCAGACTAATAAATGGTAACTATTTTCTTAGGGTATTTTGTAACGCCATCAGAAGAGTTCACTGACTACAAAGAGTATTTCAGCGTCGATCTGTAAAGTTTTCATTAGGTGAGCAAGGGCACAAAATTAAATGCATCAGCATTTTGAATGTTTATATAATTATTGAAAAACAACACACGTTGATATTGTTGTTATTTTGTTATAAATTGCATTTTATGCCTTGGGAACGGGGATGTAGGATGAGGGATGGGGGAGGGGCAAGTAAAGTTTGCTTTACTGGTACAGTTGACAAGCTGGAAACTCAGTGTTCGCTTTGATCTTCAATAAATGTTGAGCAAACAAATCAAGAATCGGAAGACTTTAACGTGTTGCGTTTGTTTCAATCGACAACAAGCAACATACACAATACAACAACAACAACAACAAGTACAACAACAACCACAAAAATAACAGAACAACATCAAAAACGCAACAGCAGCAACAACAACAACAGCAACAGCAACAACGTTGGCAAATGCAACTGAAAATGGGAATGGGAAGAAATCTCGGAGGGGAGGGCAGCCCTCAGTAATTGTTTATTTGTTTGACTAGCTGTAACTGGCTGAGTGTGTGCTGTGTGTGTGTGTGTGTTGTGTGTGTGTATTAGTGACGATGGCAACATGTTGACGATGAAGACGATGTTGACGTCGGCGGCGCTCCTTTGAGCAGCTAGACAAAAAAAAAACACAGAAAAAAAAGAAAAACAATCTTGACAGAAATTTATAATTAAACAAATGCGGCGTGTTGAAAAATTATTTTCCATTGCTTTTAACAGCGCATTTCTTTAAATTTTCCAACTGTCTTCTACTTATGCTGTGTGCCCTCTGTATGTGTGTGTGTGTGTGTAAGTGTGTGTGTGTTGGAAAATTTATATAAACAAAAGCAATTTAAATTTGTGGTGATGAATGTTAGCGGCCGTTTGTTGCCGCCTCCTTTTGTTGTTGTTGTTGTAATTGTTGTTGTTGGTAATTGAGTTGTTGCCAGAGTTGTTGATCTAACAACTCATGTTGTTGTTGTCGTTGCTGTTGTTGTTGTTGTTGTAGGTTGCTTGCTTTGAGGCGGCGCTGATTAAAGCGCAAGCGGCACATTGTTTAGTTATTTCAAACTTGAGTTTTTTGTTTATATAGAAATGTGCCTCATTTTGTTTGTATTTATAATTTATATTTAAATCGCTGTGCGGTACAGTACTACCTGCCTTATGTGTACCTTTGTTGGTATGGGCGGCTGTCACAAGTTCACTTCTATCTCCATCTCGGTATTTGTATTCATTTTTTTTTTTTATTTCGCTCTACCATCAAATCAAACTACAAAACTTGTGCATTTTCCAAAAATTGCATTTTGCATCATTAACAACGCATTTGTCAAATGCATTTCTGCCGCCAGCGTGTAGCATTGTTGTTGTGACTGTGTGTGTGTGTGTGTGTGTGTGTGTGCGTGTGTTAATGACATGCTCACAAATTCAAATTAACATTTTGCCAGCAAATGCAGGCGACAACAACTCTAGCAGAATGCAGCAGTGTGTTTGCAACATGATGCAGACAGTTGGTGCCAGCAATGTGTGCACTTATTCAACGAGCAGCAATAATAAACATAAATATTTTATACAGTTCGAATTGGAATACTGATAGATGCCTTAGTAGCTGATGCATTTGAGTAACTTGCAGGTTTTACAATGTTAACTTTGAAAGAAATATAATTTAAATAGTTTTTATAAATAAAATGTTTTATTTATTATATATATATTTTTAGCTTACACATTTTGTTTATTAAGTTCCTAAAATATTAAGATATATGTTTACATATATCAAGTTCTCTACCTATTTTATTGTGAATTATATTATTAATTTCATTTGTAAATATATAGTAGAGTTAGGCCTATACTGCTCGCGCTCACTGTGGATACATTTGTCATTTTTGATCGAGCATCAAGCAAACAATTTAACATACGACGCACCCACACATGTGTATACAGAGAGAGAGAGAGAGAGAGAGAGGGGGGGGGGGGAAGTGGGTGGTAGAGGGAGCCAGAAAAGAGAGTCGTACGCAGGACAAATTCAAAAATGCTGAGCACATTGCATTCGTCGCTGGACAATACTAAAAATCACATCAGAAATGCAACAATAAACGCAAAAACTACACAAACGATGACGCTGCCAACGATGATTATGATGACGATAACGATGATGATGATGATGACGATGATGACGACGATGACGAGAATGACGATGACGAGTATGACGTTGGCGACGACATGGCAGAGGCACCCGCAGAGGCAGAGCAACCAGCAGAGCAGCAGTCGACCAATCCACACCCAATTTTTCAATCCTAGTCAGCCCGCCTACCACTCGCCTGCAGCCCCCTTTTCTGGTGATGCATTCGACATGCATGAACAACGAGGCACAACAACGAGGCACAAGCTCACAACTTTTGTGCTCGAACTTCCTTAATAGAATTTTTGAATACGCAAAACACTTTCAAAGAATATAAATAATGACCATTCGAATTATCATCAGTGTTGTTTGTTGTTGTTTTGGTCGCTGGTTGGGCTCAGTTTTAGGCTCAGGTCTGGTCGGGTCCTGGTGCCAGGACCAAACCATGCGATAACAATACAACAAAAGGACACTAGTGCTGTTTGTGAAGAGCAGCTCCTCCTCTGTCTGTCTGTCTGCCTGGAGGTCCTGCAAGTAGCAGGTCCTTTACGTAGCAGGCGCACCTGAACAGGCTGCGTTAGTTACATTTGCCAGATAATGCAGCTGATGACAATTGTCGTTACGGGTGGCTTAGATATGTATGAATTGAGATCAAAGATAACAAATTTACGACTTCCGACTACGACACTCGTCTGTGAATGTCTCTGAGAATAATCTGAAGGGTATATTCCGGGTCAAAAAACTTGAACCTGACAAACAAATAGGAAAGATAACTTAAGGAAGAACTAGAAATCAACGAGTAAAATCTAACCGGTCAAAGAATACTTAAGTTAATTAGTTGGGTTAAGATTATAGTTGCTGATATCAGAATATCAAACAAGAAATTAATAAATGATTAATAAAATACTTTTAACGCTGGGCATATGCATTTATGAGAAATGACTATTATATGATATATACAAAATATTTATCGCTTCTATTAAACTTTGAAATAAAAAGCTATTATTCATAAATCAGCAATCTCATTTAAGTAATTGCAATTGCTGTTTCGCAAACGCTAATTTAATATGGTATATTCGAAAGCCATATCAAAGTGCAACATTATTCGAAAGATACTGCACAGATGCATATATTCATGCATACATATATCCAGCCATATACATATACAGTATAAGGGGAATTGCGCCCATTTGACCCACCAAAAAATAAATCATAAATCGAGCCACAATGGCCGGATTAAAGCAAACACAAGCCAATGAGGCGGCGCGGGACGGGTCGGAGTTGTGAGCTGGCACACCCAAATATGCATTGACAATTAAAAGACACCCCCTTCCCACACACACACACATACACACACAGGCAAGAGGGAGGGGTTGAAGGAGTCAGACAATGTGGAGGCTGTTTGCAGCGCCTATCATTATTTTCAGTTAGAAGCAGACGGAGATTCACGCAACCCTTTCTCGTTTTCATCCTGCAAACATACGCAAATTACGCATGGGGGGCCGGGTTGAGCCACAAGAGGGGAGGGGGTGGGGGGTTGGTGGCATCGTAGCATGGTGGCAAAGCACACAATGATATATTTTAGTTTTGTAGAATTTGGGGATATTGTGAAATCGCCGTCGTCGTCAACGAAGCGAAGACAATATCTGAATAAATGTATCTCTGGCAAGGGTCCTTTACCCCTATGAGTAGAGGGAGGAGGCGGGGAAGGCGTGGTGAGGAGGAGCAGCTGCATTAGATGACGTTCGTGTTATTGTTATTGTTGTTGTTCATATGAAATGCATTCGCCGCGTTGAACATTGCTGAACGAAAGGACATGTCGCACTCAATGAGTCTCTGTGTGAATGGTTTTATGGCCGAGTCGAGATGTCTCTGTCCATGCATTCAGAATATAAATGAATGAACGAAAAACTGAGCAAACAGCAAAATAAACTAAACTGAATGAAATGCATCGAAACAAAACCAAATGAAACAGAAACTCAACTAAAAGAATTTTATAAGAAATTAAATTCGAAATTGGCATAATAAAACGCAGTGTTGCAATCTATTTTTGCTTTATTCAACAGCACCGAAAGGATGCGGCTTTACAGCACACACAATATACTAAATACTATATGCACATTTGAATTTAGAAATCTATACGTGCACTTGGAGAAAAAGACTCAAAGGATATTGAGCTGTAAGCTCAAATCTTGCCTAGCAACTTGGTGTTTTAAGACTGTTTTAGATGATCATCGATCCAGCAACATTAATAGTGATCAGCAAAGGATAGTTAATATTTATCGAACAACTGAAACTGATAAACAGTTACTTACCCATATTATATATGCTAAAGTCAATTTGGAAAACAATCAGCTTAGATCTGAATATAACTTATTGAGATTATTCTTTAATATCTATATAAAAATATAAAAGATGATTCAGAATTAATTCTGATTAATATTAAATTCATATCACAGATCGATTTATCATCTATGTGAAGTACAAAAGATACCCTCCATCTTTAGTCAAGCTGTCCGTATTTTTATCAGTGTAGATAGGCATACAGATGGAGCAACACGTTTGCTTTTGATTTCTGTGCACTTTATGTTGAACAAAACAAATTAATAGAATTGTTAAATGCGAGCGGCAACTGTACAGGGTGTGGAGTGGAGTGCTGGGTGGAGGGGGAGGGGAGGGACTGGAAAGGAGGTGCGTTGCATTGCAACGAATATGCAACATTACGTTGGAGTGCTGCAGATTTAGAGCTGTGTATTCTGTTTTCTGTTTCTGTTTCTGTTTCGGTTTCGCATTCTAGCTGCGTGCTGCATACACAAAAAGTGCAGACAATGCGATTAGTCGTCGTTGCTGCAGTTGCTAAAGTATTGGCAGCAGCAGCAGCATCAGCAGGATGTGGGTGGTGGCTGGTGGGTTAGGGGGTGTAGGGAATAGGGTTGGGGTTGTTGCGATGGGCAACGCACACGCAAAAACCAAATGACGAATGACATTTTATTACGGCACCCAAAGGCAACCACGCACTGGACATGGACATGGGCACAGGACACACCAGCAGCAGCAGCAGCTAGCCTGTGTGTGTGTGTGTGGTGTGTTTGTGCCTCGACAGAACTCATCTTGTATGCAAACTCAAAACTCAAAAATTCGTAGACAAAAGAGTATACAGTATACACACGCCCAGGAGTAGCCCAGGAGTAGCCGCAGTAGGACTCCAACGACTCGTCTGACGAACTGACGGCTAATGCTCGGATGGCTGTTGATGAATTGGGCCTAGGCGGTCTGGCTTGCTGGCAGGCAGTCAGGCAGGCAGGCAGGCAGCTTGCAACAACAGTAACAACGGCAATAACGAGTCCAAGCCCAAGTTAAATAAATATGAGTTCAATTTTCATTTTGGGCCAACGTGCAAAAGGAATGGATGCGACTAGGATGCCAGGCAGAGACGAGTGTCCTGGCTGCAACGTTGATTTTATTGGCGGTTTACTGACCTGCGCCAACGGCGAACAGCAATAGTAACTGGCAGCAGCAGTAATAGCAACATTGCGCATACGACATGTCAGCCAGAAAACAATTTTTTTGTTGCTGTTGTCAACTGCGTAAACTCATTTTCAATTTCTGCTCTTCATATGTGTGTGTGTGTATATGTGTGTGTTTGTGTGTGTGTGTGTGTATCCAAATTAATATTAGTTTGGCAGCCACGAATTTGGCTTGTTTGCTTATGCAAATGTTTACATAAGAAGTTAATGCAACTGTAACTGACAAACTGTTTTAAATATTGTTTAAAAATTACCAAAGCGAGCAGATCTCATAAATGATAGTAAAGGTTCATTGCGGCGCCATATTTCCGGTTGCCAAACAAGAGACAGAGACACAGACAGTAGGGCAGGGAAAGAGAGGGAAAAATCGAAAGAGATGCAGCCAAGCAAAAGAAACTTGCCCAAAAATTGCAGCAGCCAAGAAGAGGGAGAAGAAGAAGAAAAAAAGACGCCAACGAACAATTACCAAACAGCATTTCCTTGAACATATTTATTAAACCTGTCCAAGGGGAAAATGCTTCGGCACACAAACACACACACACACACACACACAGATAGGAATACACTTAAGAGGCAACAGTAACAATGCGAAGACAATTTCAAATGAAGCCAATTGCTACTGCAAAAATGTTTTGCTGCCGCAAAACAGCAGCATATGATGTCTAACTATGGGGGGACGTGGCAAAGTGAGAGGGAGGCAGGTAGGGAGCAAAGGCTTGGCAGGGGTTTGGACCATCACATAAGAAAGACATTATAGCCAGTCAGCCAACGCAAGTGAAGAGAGCTGACTGAAGCCAAACGAATCTTAAATGCTCTAAAGCATTTAGAGCACCCTGAAATAATGATAATAATGCTTGATGAAAGAATTATACCCCGTATTTGAAGAGCAGCTATAAGAATTATATGCACTGATGTCTTAAACTAATTTCTAAGCATAAATAAAAATAATAAATGTAAGTCATTTCTTGTTAAATTTTGATGAAGTGCTTACCATATATAAAATAGAGGATCCTTGAAGTTTTCTAGCATTTCTCTGATTTTATTTAGGTATGTCTTACTTTAAAAAACAGTGCTTTTAATCATATATCTTTTCATGAGTTTCAATTGATCTTAGAAGATTGCTACCAACATTCTTCCCTCTCTCTCTCTCTCTCTCTTTCTCTCTCTTTCTCCCACCATCTCTCTTTCTCTCAGTCTCATCTCGAATATATAGTTCGATCCACATTCCCGTTGACTATATATTCACAGCCCGACAAGTTGCTTGCTGTAGTCAACACTTTGTTAGAGTATCTTAAATTGCATAGAGAAATAGAAAATCTGCGTTGCAGTTGCAGTTGCTGTTGTTGTTGCTGGCCACAGTAGTCGCTTGTAGTAAGTATAGTTAGAGTGGAGCATCAGTAGCTGCCGCAGCAAACTGCTGCAACTGTGGCAACAGTGGCTGCTGCTGCTTCTGCTTCTGCTGCTGCTGCTGCTGCCGCCCGGTGGTTTTTGGCGGTGCACGTTTTCTCATAGTGCCGCCGACGCGTCGTGTTTCGTCGTGGGCGATGTGAAGCCACCGACAGCGGCCTGGCAGAGCTTGGAGCTCATGCCACAGCTCAAGCACCCCGCCAACAACTATTTTGGCTGCTACTGTGGCAGCAACAGCAGCAGCAACAGCAACCTTAGAGGCAGCAATCCGAATCTGTAGCCAAGCTCAAGCTGTTCTTGTTGCTGTTGTTGTTGTTGTTGTTGTGACTGCTTTGCATGCATCGTTGGGCACTGTTGCTGTTACCGTTGCTGTTGTTGCTGTTGTTGCAACAACTTCTTCAGTTGCAGTTGCAGTTCATCTAAAGACGCTGTGTGCATGTGTGCGTGCATTGCTGCAACTTGTTGCAGAGACCAACAATTGTTCGCAAAAATTCGAGCTACCGGTGGCCTGGCGCCCAGCATCATAACCTATCCCTACCCCAACTCCGCCCCCTCCCTTCCCCTCCCCCACTTCACCCGCTCGAAACATGCAAAATATGTGTAATTGTTTGTTATAAGTTGCAGCAAAGCGACTCACAAAATGTGGCCCATTGTCTTGTGCATGATTTGTTGTTGTTCCGTCTGTCTCTCAGTCTTTCTCTCTGTCTCTCCATCTCTCTCTCTCTCTCTCTCTCTCTCTGAGGCTGCTTGCAGCAGCCATCAGCATTTATTGTTTATATTTCGCATATTATGGAAAACGGCTCTGTAATTGTTGGCATCGTTGCCATCATCTTCATTTATCTTTTCTTCTCCTTGCTCTTCTTCAACTTTAACTTCAAAGTTTAAATCGGCATCGTCATATGTGGCTTTTTCTTGTGGTATCATAATAACATACCCTGTTATTTATAATCCATTCTTTTGTGTGCATATCACTTTATTTTATTTTTATTAAAATATATATAAGATTGATAGATTCTCATACTTTCATCAAATCTGAAGTCAAAGAATTACCAAAGATAAATGAATTAATTGAATTTCTTAAACATTGCTAAATAAACATCTACTTATTTGTTTTCTGAAATTTCAACATTCGTAAAATAATAGCAAAATTAACTAAAAAATCCATATTTGATATTTCACAGCTGGACTACTGAGTATCTATCTTATCTTGAGAGGGCCGTCTCGTGTTGCTGTACAATTTTGTAGTTGCAACTGTGCAACGTTGGCTTAATCGCTTATGTTTATTATACTCGGTGCTTTATACTCAATATATTACTCGTATTTCGCATAACGACATTTGCATAGCCTTTGTTCGGCAGGCCAATAAGTTGCTGCTGTTGTTGTTGTTGCCACAGGCCTGCATAATATTTGAGTTGCTGCTGGGCGGTTGTTTTCAATTTTTAGAACGCGCCGCCTCAAACCTTGCAACCGACTGACTTTCATTTAAATGCGCCCCAAAATAAAGAATTATTAAAAATTAAAAAAAAAAAATAAATAAAAAATAAAAATAAATGTCACTCAAACAAAAAGTTAGGGGTTGTTTTGGGAAGCTTAGCTAGACTCAGATCGAGTTTCGGCTATATATAATCAAAACAAATATAATTTCCGAGAAAGTCAACAAATTCTCATTAATTTTTTGGTTATGTTCGAAACGAAAACGTGAGTTTTGCAACCCTATCGAAAAAAATAATAATTGATGTGCCACCAGGGGTGGGGCAGAGAGAAAGAGACACTGGTTGGGGTAAAGTGTATGCTGCGTAGTTGTGTTCATTTTATTTGATTTATTTTTAATGTTTTGTCAAAGCTACTCCCAAGTTCTCTCCCTCTCTCCCTCTCTCTCAGCATATACATATCTCTTACCCTCTCTCTCTCTCTCTCTCTGTCGTTTTCTGTGTCTGGACTCCGTTGCCCTTTTGCAAGGCGCCAACAAATCAAACAGAAAAACGCATGCAGCACCCCACACACCCAACTGCTCTACAGAGTGGCATGTGCACACCTACACCCATACACACACCCACACCCTCTCTTACACACACACACAGCCCCCGCACAACAAGCATGTAGAAAATCAACTAAAAATTCGCGAATTTTTCGCTGCTGGACAACAGCAACAGCAACAGGAACAACAAGAACGTTTTATGGCAATCTACCTCCACGCTGCCCACGCCACTCATTTAATTTTTTAACATTTTGCATATTATTTTGTTTGCAACGCAGTGGCGCAGTTGCCACCACCCCCACTCCCCTGACTCACCTCCCTCTGCTGGCTTGTTGTGTGTCAAACATGCCATTTATATGCGAGAGGCTGTTGTTGCAATGGCTTGTTACGCTGCGGCACAGGGGGAGAAGGGTGAGGGGGCGGGGCACGTTGAAGGATTTCAGAAAACATTTGCCAAAAAATTTTTTATCAAAGCCTTCAGCTTCAGCAGCAGCAGCAGAAATCCTGAGCAGGAGCGACAGGACAGGACAGGATAGGACAGGCAACGCATTGTACGTGGCTGCTGTCCGGGAAATTTGAAACTCAATAGACAAAAAAAGTCGGACAAGCAATAGAAAAAGAAAATACACACAATATATATACAGAGACACACACACACTTATCAAATTGTAGAGCATGTGTGTGTGTGTGTGTGTGTGTGTGTGTGTCTATATAGTCGCTTGATTTTTACTGCACTCAGCTTGAAGCCAGCAAACTCATCCTATTTTTTTGCATCCTTCCAGCGCCTGTCTGCAATTTTATTTTTTATTATTTTTTTTTTTTTGCCTGTCGATTTTCCCGCATGCGTCGCACTGCGTTTCACAACACTGGCGGAGGTTGGCGCTGGCTGCTGAGCCAATAAGACTAAGCAAAAAACGCATTTAGTCCAAGGGCTGTCAATTTAGAGAAAGGGATATATTCCAGCTGCACCAAAGGCACTTGGGCTCTGCCGGCTTTTGGCTCAAACAGTAACAGCTATAGTGGCAGGCAGAGGCTTTTTGACCAAAATGGTTACATTGCACGATTTCTCTTTGACGGCAAAATACTTTTGTAGCAGATGCAACCAACTTATTTCTCAACTTCTACGCAAATGGATCGGTAATGGATCCAACTTACTTCAAAAAATAAGTATATGTTTGAGAGAAAAAAAAACATTCGTTTTTTTAACAAACTTCTGTAATTCGCAGAGATTTCTGTTGAGTTTGTAGAGTTAAAAACGTGTAGATAAATCAACATAAGCCAATTTAAATCAAGCAAGCATCAAATGTAAAGATTTCTTAGTAGGATATGAATTAATTATTTAGCATATCGACTCCAGTAACTGTTTCAGTTCTAAATCAGGCTTGACACCCTGATCCAAAGCCGATTGAAGACATTCTGTTTGTCCTGCTCCAACTGACAGAAAACTTAAATCTCGAGTAGACTTTTACCAACGCAAATCATCTAAAAAATAACCATGAAATTGTAAATTTATTTAAATAACAAAGTCGATCCTTGCACAGCAAAAGCGTTGTCACTAAAAAACATATTTAAATTATTTTACTTTTAAATTTCAATTTAACACCCTTGACAATATGTTGGCTGTTGTTATTACGGTTGTTGCTGCTATTGTTGCTGCTGTTGCTGTTGGTGTTATTGCATTTCCTGACTTGTTGCTATTTGCAGTTGGGCAGCCAAATTTAAGTGTGAAATTTATTGGAATGTTTTTGTGGTTAGCCGCACTTGAATGCCATTCAACGATTCAGCGATTCAAATGTGTATTTGTTTAGATTTAAATTGACAACACACACACACACACACATACACCTTACATAATATAGCTACCAAAAGATGAGTATTGGGCTAAAAGAGAGTGCTGTGGAGTGGAGGGGATGCGGGGATTGGAGATTGGGGAATATCATCAATGTTATTTGACTTAATCAGCCGTCGACAGTGCACTAATTAATTGCTGGCTGCACAACAGTAGCAATTATTGTTGTTGCTGTTGTCAATGTTCCCATTGTGGGCAACAATTAAAACCAAAATCGACCACAGCCACACACACACACACACACACACACAGCACACACTCAAAAAAAAGGTGCATCAGCAACAGTTTAATGACTAACTGAAAAGCAAATAAAACGTTTTCACAGCTGCAACAATAACAACTGCAACTGCAATTGCAACAGCAGCAGCAGCAACAACAACAACAACAACTATTCGCTCGCGTGTGATAAAGTTAGCAAATGCGTCGATTTTTGTCCATTGATGCTATAAAAGTGAAACGGGAGGCGAACAATTGGCCATTGGCCATTGGCAATTGGCAGTTGTCGACCCCCACCTGCAACATGCAGTATTGACACGTGCAACATGCTGTTAACCAGCAACAATCAAAGCATGAGTGTGTGTGTGTGTGTGTGTGTGTGTGTGTGGGTGGGTGCCTGCCAACACTTTCGCTTTCAAACGCATTTCGCGTGAATTGCGCAAAAAAATCAGCACAAAACGCAGCAGCAACAACAACGAAAAAAGCATGTGATTGCACTGAGTGTGTGTGTGTGTGAGTCGAGGTGTGTGGACTGAACGTGTGTGTGTGTGTGTGTGCTGCAGCAAAACGCACTGTTGCCTGCAATAGCAGCAGCAGCAGCAGCAACTACAGCAACAACAACAGCAACCGCATGACAGCAACACTTTTTATGCGCTTTTCTGCTTCTGTATGTGTGTCTGTTTGTGTGTGTATGTGTGTGTGTGTGTGTGCGTGTGTATTTGTGCGTTGATGTATGAACTTTTTCACACACAATTTGTGCAACAGCAATTTCAGCAGCATACAATTGCAGCAGCAGCAGCAGCATCAACGCTGCAACTGTGGCATGCTATTGCTGCTGGCGTTGATGTTGTTGTTGCTTTTGTTGGTGCTGCTGCTGGCTTTGCAGTGACATTTAATAGCCGCAAGCTGCTAATAGTTGTCACGTGCCGCCACGTTTTCATTCATAAAATTGCAGCCGCATTGCATAGCTGCAACATGTTGCTGCCGATCTGTGGCCACCAGCAGCAATAGATCTGAGTCGCTGCAACTGTTTTTGGTTTAGCACACAATATTCAAGGGCATACAGATGGGTGTCTGGCGGCCAACCCACCAGCAACAGCCACCAGCAACACACAGGAGCAACAGCTCCTATATTGCTGCTGCCAACCAGTGCAGTCGGTAATCTTTTTGTGCATTGCTGCAACCATTTGGCGCCATTATGATTTCTTTTTCAATTTCCAATAAAAAAGAAATATGCCCAAAACAACAACAATAAAAGAAGCAGCAACAGCAGCAGCAATAAATGTGAATTGAGTCTGGTTGGCAAACAAAAAAGATTAAACGATGTTTTATTTACTGTGCAATTGGATCTAAAGGGATTTCATAGCCATAAATCAATATTTAATAAATTCATAAATACCATGAGCAATTTTAATAGTTTAAGCTATTAATGGTTGAATTGCAGCAGCAAATAAAATAAAAGCTTATCATAAATTGAATAAGAATTTTAAATCGATTTAGCTTAGATTATAATAAATATCTCTGTGAAAAAATCGAAAGAGGGTCCAGTTAGGAAGGCCTACAAATTGAATACAAATCAAAATACAATATAAATCAGTAACAAAATTGACAAAAAGAGATTTAAAAAAATAATATGAAGAGCATTTTAATTTACTGCAGAGTAGTAGTATTTGACACAGAGGATATAGAATCTGGATAACGCCAGACAACATTAACTCTTAACTCAAATTAAAAATGTGCAAAATTATATATATTATATAATAAAATCTGCAAAAGTATGTAACAAACAAAAGGTGGCACATCCAACCTTATAAAGTATATGCATTCTTGATCAGCATCAATAGTCGAGTCGATCTCAGCTGATCTCAGAGACTATAAAACCAAGCTTTTTATCAAGATGTTTGCCGGCTATTCGAATTAAATTTCTCGATGAGAGATTTTATGCTAAGGTTTTCATATTAATAATTGGTTGCATGTGAATGGATGGCTTATTCGTGAGTCTGAGTCACAAATGCGATGAATCGCCGACTTACAAATTAGTAGTTAAAATCGGATATTTGTTTTTAATAAACCAGTGAAACAAAGTCGGACAAAATTGGTTCACTTTTTTGTCTAGGTTATATGTGGAATAAGAAAAATTTCTGCAATAAAAAGTCAGTTGACAAAGGCAGGTGTTAACAATCCGCATGTTGCATCTAGCACATTTTCCCCTTAAGTGTATCATCAAAAGTAACTCGACAAATTCGGACATAAAAAATGTGTTGCAATTGACGGCAATTAAGTGTTTAACATTTAGCATAAAACAGCAGCATTGTTTTTATTGTTGCTGATGCTGTTGCTGTTTTCTATGAGCTGTCAACAATATGTGTGGCTATTAAATATGCAGCATAATAGAATGTGCTGCTCGCACATATGCATATTGATGGTGTGGCATGTGGAAAGTGTGCCACACTTGCCACACACAACCGAACGAGAGCCCATTCCAGATGGGCCAATAAAAATCTGATCACAAAAGCCGCAAATTTGCGGTCAATTGGGTTTTGGCTGTTGCCGCAACAATCAACACATCATAACACACATAAACACACACACACTCAGAGTGTGTGTGCCACAATGTTGCACATGCAACAAAAATGCATCAACGCATCGAACCACACAAAAAAAAGGCCCAAAGCCAAAGCCAGCATCGAAATTCGTTTCCTATTTTTTCCCCTTTATTTTTATTTGCATTTTCATTTTGAGTTTTTCTGTTTTTCTTTTCGATTTGCCCATTTTACGCTGCATTTTCGCACTTCAATGGTGGCAGGCTCCATCAGGAGAGGCGACAGGCCGTTGCATAAAAAGTGCAACAATTCAAATGACCAATTGGGCTGGGGGGCCAAGGTGGGCGTGGCAGGCATGTCCGTTGTGCCTACTGCAAAAATTCATGCAAAAATCGGCGACGTGCGAGCGACAAAAAAGCGCAAACAAAAACAAAACGCGAAGCGTGGGAAAAAACGCAACATCAACCGCAAACAAGCGCCACAATGCGGACGTGGGGCACGGTGGCACGGGGGTGTTGATAGTCAAGTGCAGCGTCGATTGAAATCCCTAATAATCGCGCACTGAATGCACTTGCCCAACTCCAGCAGCAGCCGCAGCCGCAGCAGCAGCAGTGGCAGCCGCAACAACAACAACAAAAAAGGCGCCACAAATGTTTGGAAAAAATGCAAAAATGCGCAACGAAGCGCAGCCAAAAATGGACGTAATTGACAAGGGGGGTTTGGGGTGGCCGTTGGCCGGTGGCAGGCATCAGGAGGCAGAGTGCTGCTCTCGATGTGATGCAGTGCAACAGGCGAAACACCTACACATGACCTTCAGCGGGGGCATTGGCGGGGCAGTCAGAAAACGCAGGCCGGCAGGCAGGCAGGCAGCGCAGGACATTGATATGCAACATGCGGATAATCGCGGCCAGTGCAATCAAAGTGCAATGCCAAACGACGACGACAAAAAAGCAATGAGATGTGTCGTGTGTGTGTGTGTGTGTGTGTGTGTGTGTGTGTGTGTGTGTGTGCTGCAGCATGAGGCATACGTTTTTTACATGTGTTTGCGTGTGTGGTGGGGGTTTGTGCTATACCCTTGCATGCGTTGATTACATTATTTGGGGCATGGATTCCATAAGCTACTTTTTGATCCAGTAATTCTAGTTGAGTTTCGAGTCAGAATCACGTTTTCAGATTTAAGTGTAGGATTATTCCAGAGATCAAACCATAATCAAAGTCAGGTTAATTTGAAAATAGATCGAGTTTTGAAGACTGATTGCAAAGAGAATGTCGATTTTAAGCCAGGCTTTTAACATGATGTTCGACTCAGAATCACGCTTCCATCTTTAAATTTGGAACTGATCTAGAAATACTTTTAAAAATCAATTTAAAAATTCAGTTTTGACAAAGTTGTTACTTCAGTCTGTCTGGTGTAGAATTTTTATACGAGTTACGAACTTGTTTTGTGAGCTTTGAATGTATTAATGATTTAGAGATCAAATCATGATCAAAAAGCTCTTCCTTTTGAAAATCCGATCAGTTTTGACAAAGCTATAAACGCAGTTTAGATCCATGTCCATATGCTGTTTTCTTTGCTAGGAATTTTCGAGTTCAGATTTAAATCTAAATATATTTTATATAAATCGAATATATTTTACCAAATTTATGAAGCTTTAACCCATGAATAAATATCTTTTCTGCAAAGGGTATGCCATATTCGACGTGTCAAAGTTGGCTGTGATGATTTTTTTCGCTGGGCAATTGTTGCATGCAAGCAGCAGCAACACGGTTGCAGTTTGCAGGTTGCAGGAGGAGTTGCAGTCGGGTGTTGAAGGTTGTGTGGAGGCTTGAGGGGATGGGGCGCATAATTCGTGTGGGGTCGTGGGAAGGGGAGGAGAAGCTGACCTTGACGCGTGTGCCGCATGCTGAACAATCGAATCGGTGGCAGTTGCAACATCATCATCATTATCATGTGTGCGCGAGAGGCACTTTTTTCTTCTTTTTTTTTTGGTTTTTCAGTTTTTTTTTCTGTGAAGTGGGTGAAACCCAAAATGCACTTTGCTGCCACGCGGGGCTGGTTGCAACAAAACAGCTCACGTATAGAGACGCAGCTTTTTTCGATGGCATTGACAACCGGCAACCAGGCAGCAACAACAAACTGCAGCAACTTTGGGGCACTTTGGGGGCAGGCCGGCTGGCGGTGGCTGGTGGGAGTGGCAAGAGTGTTGCTTCGAGTGTTGCGTGCGTGGCCCATTAAACAAACGCGCCGCGTGCCCCGTCAATGGACGCGACTTTTTTCGTTGTTGTTGCCGTTGTTGTTGTTGTCAGCTGTTGCAACGCGTCGCTGCTGGCAGCGCTGTTCGCGTCGCGCCGACGTCACACATGCAACGCGCATTTTCATTCATGCGTTTCCACTGTGTGTGTGTGTTGGGTGTGTGTATGTGTGTGTGTGTGTGTGTGTGTGGCAAATTCATTCAGTTTTTCGAATTCAGATTCGGTGCATGTGAAAAGCGACTCATTCATGCAACTTGCAACGAACGCAATGCTGACTGCAGCAACGGCAACAACCACAACTGCCGCTTATCAGTTTTCTGATTTTTCCTCTTTTTGGATTGTTTTTCCTTTTTTGATTTTCTTTGATGACCTGTATGCTGTGTTATGCTTTGTGATGTTGCGTGAAAATGTGGCACACGAAATGTGGCACAAATCAGTGGGGAAGGGGGCAGGGGGCAGGTGGGTGAGCTAAAATTCACTTTTACATTGAGAACTCTCAATGGAAATGCAATTTATAAGTGCAATTTATAACTAAAAACGTAAAAGTTGATTTAGTCCACAGAACTGTTTCTAATGTGGAATATTAATAATCAAAAGATCTTAAGTACTACTTAAAGATGTGTTAGAAAGACAGACTTAACTGGTTTACATAAAAATAAAATATTTTTTGATGTAAATGTACTTTTTAGAACGAGGCACTCAGCAATAAGTTTATTTGTCTGAAGAATTAAATGGGTTTTTAGCATGAACTGAAAAGATCTCTGTTAATATTTAAAGTTAAGATAGATTCACAAGATTGCCAGTAGAGAAAGGATAAAAGAGGCATTCCAAATATGAGTCATATTTTTAATAGAGAGTTTCATTCCAGGTTCTCTTCCAGATATAATTTTGTCAGAATATTACAAGCCAAGCATATTTAAAATCGATCTATCTATCTCTAACAGTATCTTTATCTATATCTATATCTTTATCTATAAATATATATATACCTATGCAATACTTATATCTATATACCGCTCATTAGAATGGCATCAGTCACTTTAGCAGGTAACTTGTCGTTCTAAAACTTCTTGTCGAAGTCTTGTCACCAACTCCCTCGCCATTCATTCCAGCCTCAACTGCCTCATCTCTCTCATACTACT
Source organism: Drosophila villosipedis (assembly GCA_035043025.1). Taxonomy (NCBI): domain Eukaryota; kingdom Metazoa; phylum Arthropoda; class Insecta; order Diptera; family Drosophilidae; genus Drosophila; species Drosophila villosipedis. The sequence continues at coordinate 12,668,581 of JAWNNF010000027.1, forward strand.
CACTTGCAACTAAACAATACCTTCTCGCACAATCCAGTTTTTCCATAGCTACAAACATTTTCCAATATATGTGGCATAAATAAAGCCTTTGGACTCGTTTCTTGCATTTTTATAAATGTTGCACAATCAAAGCTATTGTTGCATATGTTTTAATCCTCATTGCTCATCCCTTGCAACCTGAAGAATGTTCGCTTGACTTCAAAGTAATTACCCCCTACAGTTCTTGCCACTCCTACCTCCCCTCTGCAATTGCCCTCTCCCCCTTTCCCAACCCCCTTGTGGGATTACTTGTTTGGCTTGCTTATTATAATCGCGCTTTGTGACGACAGCCAAACAAACAAAAAATGCCTCCTTCACTATTTCTTCAGCAATTAAAAGGAATTCCTTGCAAACACACACACACACACACACACATACACACACACACACAAACACACATCTAAATAAACCCCTCTCTTTCTCCATGAAAAGATGCCAAAAGATTTGCGCAGCTCATTCAAAGAATTTTTGTCTTGTTTTCATTTCTTGCTGGTTTTTGTTTGTTTGTTGTTTTTTTATATTTTGCAGTCATTGTGAATGTTTTAATTAGTCTGCGGCTTTTTCTTGTGGTCTTTTCTTTTATCACCATATTCCTTGACAACTTCAATCAGTGCAGTTACCCCAAGTCCCAGTTTCCTTCCCCTCCTTCCGCTCTCTAATTGTTACCTTTGCAATATCGAAAATAATGCAGAATTATTATTGCCAGTTAAGCTTAGAGATATTTTTGTGGATTCTTTATTCATGCAGAACAATTAAACAAATATAACACATAAGATGCAAATCTATCTTTATTAAAATTATTTCTAATCAGTTGTGGAATTAAAACATTCCAATTTAGAAGTGAGGACTGTGTGAAGCCTTAGCGCTCACTTTGAATCCATTTCAAGTGGTTAGAAAGGGTATCATCGAGTTGTGATTAAGCAATTCTGATTCCATAGAATATATATTCCTAATCAGCATCAAAAGCCGATACAATTTATCCATTTCTGTCTGTCAGAGACTATAAGAGCTAAAGGTTTCAAGTTTGGAATACAAGTTTTCGTGTACTTATTTCACTTAATCGATATAAATCGATTATCGATAGCCGTAAATTTAATAATATACCTTTCTAATTAGAAATAAATATATTTATCATTAAGATCGCTTAAGAAACTGGAAAGCAATTTCTATATTTTTATTTACAGGCTTTCTCAGTCTTGCTTTGCTGGAGACTTGCGTACAGGGTATCTGCTAGTCTGGCTCTCTCGCCTAACGCATGCTTGCTTATTTTAAATTATTCTTGAACGCTTAAAGTCGTGGCTAAAGATGCAACAAGAAGGGGCAGGGGCAGGGGCTGTGGCAGGCAGCAGCAGCAGCAGCTGCTCACATATGCCCCCTGATGCTTGCAACTAATCCGCAACAAAACGGATGTGACCCCAAGCACAAGTCTGCCCCGTAGACACCCTTGAAAGCCCACCATCTGCAGCATTGACCACTAACAACAACAGACACACGCTGGACCCGCAACGTGCAACGTGCAACGTGCAACAACAAGCGACAGTTGCTGTCGATGTTGTTACAATACAACAGCAACAACTACAACAAAGCCGAGGCAGGCTTTAGAAAAAAAAGAGAAATTAAACGCAACATAGAATTGTATTTGCCTGCGTCTGCACTTGACGGCACTTGTAGGCGTGGCAAGGGGGCGGCAGTGTGGGGAGTGGGTGGCAGTTGCGGAGGCGTTCATTTGTATATAAATGCGAGTGGAGACTGAACCGCCAAAGAAGCGACAATTGAAGGTGGCAAGGGCAAGGGGCAAGGGGCACCTGGGGCATGTGGCATGCGGCATGTGGCATGTGGCATGGGGAGTTAGGCAATGCAATCAAATGGCGCAAAATGTACAAAAACTGCACAGACACAGACTGGACTCGCTGGAGGACTCGCCACACACACACACACACGTGCAACACACACATGTGCAACACACACACACGCACACACAACTTGCAACGCACGCGGAAAATCTTTGCCTCGGGGGCGCACGACATGGACACCACAACAGAGACAGCCTCAGTGAGAGAGAGAGAGCGAGAGAGAGAGAGGAGGCACAGCGAGTACAGTTGCGTCGTCGTCTAAGCCAAAACCAGCAGCAGCAGCAGCAGCAGGCACAGCCTGCCTGGCCTAGCTGGCTAGCTGGCCAACAGAGCAACTCATTCCTCGTGCCTCTTGCCTCATGCCTCTCTACTTGCCCCTTTCCTTTAACATTTTGCGTCGCGTTTCGTTTCGTTTGCTGCCGCGTTAACTGTCCATCAATGCGGGCCCACTGCCCCATCGCACCCCCATCGCTTGCCCCACTCTATCTATGTGCTTGTCTGCCTGGGCAAGCCACCTCACCACCCTCAGGATGCCATTCAATCCTTGCTGGAGCATCGTTAGCAGCAACTTTTGTGCCTGCATTCGAACTTCGTTTTTGGATTTATATAGAAAACTCGACGGTTGCTGCTGCTGCTGCTGCTGCTGCTGCTGCAGTCGTGTGTGGCAGCCACACACACCCGACACACACACTCAGCATTGCGTCGTCCACGTTAAGCCCTTTTTCATTGCTAGAGCGCCCTCTGCTACGACAACAACCCCCTCATCCCCAACTCCAACCCCAACCCCAACTTGCCCCGTTTTCGTTTTATTGCGCTAGGCATTTTTGCATATTTGAGGCATCATCGCTCATCGCTTTTGTGTTGCGCGTAAGCTAACTTTAGACGCGTTCCAGCCAGCGCCACACATACCTCCCCCGCCCCAACCCCAACCCCAACCCCTGCTCCAGTTTGGCCCCAGCTGCTTGTAAGCCGCTGCTCCCTTTGCATTCTAAGCTGCAGTCGCCATCGCCATCGTCGCCATCGTCGTCGTCGTCGTTGTCGTTGTCGTTATCCTCGCTGTTGCACTCTTCTATTTGGCGTTTTAATATGCGCCATTTTTTCTCACTACCCTGCAACTGCCACACACACCCCCTTGACCACCTCTAGCCCCATCCATCCCTCCCCCCAAACATGAAGGCTCAGCAGCTGCCCAGCAGATGCCTGCACAGTGGCTGATCGCCAATTCATAGTTGACCCGAAGCAAGAACTTCACTTTAATGTTCGATTTATTTCATACTTTTTTACTTGCATTTTTTTAATCACTTAATATATTTTTAATATTAATCAGAAATGAAAATTTTTTAATATTTGGAATTGTAAATTTTGAATGCATTTGGAAAACTTTCAATCTGCAAGTCTGATTTTAATAGAGTGATGATTTTGAAGAAGAAGACATCTGTGAATGTATTTAGTATACCAATATTCGATCAGCATAGCTCATCGAGTGGATATAGTCCTGTAGACCTATCTGTCTACCCATCTATCTAACTATCAACTCAATCAATTGATCAATCGATATATTTACCCATCGTCTATATATCTATCTACCTATTTATGTAATCAATCAATTCATCAATCAATCAATCCATCTATTTATCTGTATATCTAACTATATATTTAGCAGTATATTTATTATTTAATCTCTATTTCCATATGTATTTATTAATTTTCCATCTATCTATCTTTATATCTATCTATCTATATATCTGTATTTCTATTCAATCAATTCATCAATCAATCAATCAATCTATTTATCTATATATCTGTATATATATATAGCTCTGAATTTATTATTTAAAATATATATTTGATCTATTAATTAATTTTCCATCCATCTATCTTCGTAGCTGCCATCTCTCAATCAATCAATGCGTACATCTATTTATCTGTCTATCTATCTATCTATCTATATATCTATCTATCTATCTATCTATCTATCTATCTATCTATCTATCATTTATCTATATCTCCATCTATCTAACTATAAATAAACTGCAGTCTTTTCATATATGTTCATAATTTCAATATTTTTGGGTGACCACTGTGCCATTTGGTCACCTTCGCACACTCGGACACACGCTTTTATTTGTTTGTTTGCTTGTTCGTTCAGTCATGTGTGCCACAAACCCCTTCCTCTTCCCCACCCCCTCCGCTCCCTCATACACCCCTTTTTCAGAGATGATGCGTTGTCTGTTTGCCTCTTTGCCGACGTTGTCGTTTGTTCAAATGTTGTCGTCTTTCTCCCGAAATCTCCTCCCCTGCCCTACCCACTGCCCCCCATAGGCATCATCATCCCCCCAAAAGGCCTCCCCTTCAACCCACCCCTTGATCAACGAGGAATCGCTGCGGCGGCTGTCGCCTTGTGTCGCATTTCGCCTTTCGTCGCTTTTTTGGCCTGCACACACACAATTCCCTCTCTCCCCCTCCCCATCCCCATCCCCCTGCCACTTGACTAGTGGCCAGTTGTGTCCAGTGTGACCAGATCCGCGTCATCGTTTTGCTCGTCAGTCGTCGTCGTCGTCAACAGTTAAATACATAAATTTTCGTATAAACGCGTTTTGAGTCTCCCCCACCCAAACACCCCCTCTCCCACACACACACATACACACAAACACACGGATATAGAGGAAAACCTATTTTCATTTTTGGCGACTGCACATTTCTCTACAATTGCGTATTGCAACAACAATAACAGCAGCAGCAACAACTGCAACAATCGTTCATCGTTGCAAGTGCAACAAAGTGCGTGCTGTGTTTTAGTGTGGCAACCAAATTTGTTGCATTTGCAATCGCGCACAGTGGTAAAAATGACCAAAAACTAAATTCCTTTGTCAAAATGTTAAGCAAATAATAAAATTAATAAACTAAGTTGATGAATTATAAATAATAATAATAATAATTTATTAAATTCCTATTTTGCTTCCAAATAGATTTGGAAGGGAAAACATATAAATATTAAAATCGTTTCAAAAAATACTTAAAAAAAAACATAAGAAAATGCAAATTAGACAGAAATCAGCAAGTTTTATAAATGAAATCTCTTATTCTAAGAATGAAAATTCTTAAGATTAATAAATGAAATTAAATAAATGTAAACAAGTTTTGTGAAATATGTTTTAATAATTTTGCCAGAGTTTCGCTATCAAATCATAATATTTTATAATCCACTAGTTGATTTATTAAAAATCATCCAAAAATCATTAGAAAAAAGTATAAAAACGTTTATTTCTCTGTCAAAAGCATAAGATTAATATATTAAATAAATGTGGAAAAGTGTTCTGTCCGTTGTTAAATGTGTGTTGTGTAATTATGCCATAGACTTTAAGATGTCGTTATATTTTTAGTGTTGCGCTGTCAAATCAATTTTTTTATTGGCAAGAATCATTAAAGAATCATTTAATAATTAAACATATATTTAACATTTCTTGACAAGTTTTTCGACTTTTTCTTTGTCATCGTAAAATGAATGCAAACAGCTGCTGCTGATTTCATTTGCCAATTCTTCTCTAAAAAAATCTATTCTCAGCTTTTCATTCGATCATTTTTATTGCACAATTAATTATCTGTTTTTGCTACTGCTTCTTCTTCTGCTGCTGCTGCTGCCGCTTCTGCTGCTTGGCTCTCTTTCTGCATGTATTTAAAATAATGTAGTCAACCGCCATTTGCCAGTCACAAAATATATTTGTGCATAATTTATGACTGGCTGGCTGCCTGGCTAACTCAGTCTGTCTCGCTCTCGCTGGCGCTCTTCACTCGCAAGCGACTGTCTCGCTCTGGCGTGTGGGCAATTTTATTTTTGCTAGATTTGTATTTCTTTATTTTATGCATATAATATGCCAAATAAGCTCCGTACAACTGCAAGGCGCACTCACACATACGAAACTATTCACTCACATACACACAACCACACAGACAGAGACACGCTGGCCAGTCTCCAATGTGGGCAGTTCCAAAAGGCAGCAGCAAACGAACGAGTGAGAAAAAAACAACAACAGTTGTAAGCAGCAGCAGCAGCAGCAGCACAAAACAACGATAACAAAAAAAAAAAACGAAACGAAACCTCGCTCCAAACTGCAGGTGCAATGTTTGTACCCACACCACCACTACCAGCAGCAGCTTCTCTTCCCTCCCCACTTGGTCTTTGCACAAGGCACATTTGTGCAAACGAAGAGCAAGCAAGCTAGCAAGCAAAGCAGCAAGGAGAGAGCACATTTGGAATTTGGCATCTCTTAAAAACAGAAGAGCGCCACAGCCAAAGATTGCGGCGAATTGGGTTCGAAACAACTGAGCAACTGAGAGCAGCCAGCAGCAAGCAGCAGACAACACACAAACGGAACTAATTAATGAACAATCTTTTTGCTGCTGCTGCTGCTGTCAAGTTTTTTCTTATGCGAGAGAGCGCGCGTAAGAGTGAAGAGAGTGCTAGTGTGTGTGTTTGTGTGTGAATGACTAGGCATTTATTGACGATGATCTTTATGCTCTTCGTTTTTGTTAATTAGCTCAAGTTTTGCTTTACTCTTTGCTTGCCTTTCCTCACACACACACACACTGGCGCATTACACGCACCTATTGCCTATCTATGTGGGCAGTCCATTCCCTATTCCCCCTCCCACACTCTACTTGCACGCAGCATTTTCGGCAAATGCATTTGCCGTTACTTTTTTTTGGTTGTGCGGTGGGGGGTTGCAGTCGCGACAGCCGGCTGTCTGTGTGTGTGTGTGGGAGAGAGAGCAGCAGCGTAAACACGAAGTCGCATTTTAGCGAGCGAGCGTGCGAACTTCGTTTCGCTTCGTTTCGTCTCGTTTCGTTTGTGTTTCGTTTCGTTTTGCATTTCGTTTCGTCGTTTTGCGTTATCCGAGTAAAGGAATTTTGCCGGCATTTGAATGCTGTCGCCGTCGCCGTCGTCGCTGTTGCCGTCGCCGTCGCCGTCGCTGCTTTTGCGCTCTCCGCACTATTTTTCGCTCCTTCTTTGCCTTTTGCATTGCAATGCAAGCTGCAATTTGCCAGCTGCGAGCAGCGAGCGGCGACGCGTCGGCAGCGCACTATTTACGACTTGCGATGGTCGCTGCCGCGACAACGACGACGACGACGACGACGATGGCGACGACGACTCAGCGAATTCGCATTCGCAAACTCTCGCGGCAACTACAAGCAGCAGCAACAGCAAAAGCAGCAGCAGCGGCGCCTCTGCGTTTTCGTAGCCCCAATCGACGTCGTCGCCATCGCCATCGCCGCCGTCGTCGTCGTCGTCATCGTCAAGTTTGTTTTGAGTTTTTCCGTATCAAAATGTGCAAAACGTTTTCAGTCTAATTCAGACACTCGTGCTGAAAAGACTTTTGTGGCACGTTCCGTTTGCCCACAAGCAAAAACAAAACAAAACAAAACACACACATTCACACACACAACACACACACACTCGCACGCACACACACACAGAAACACAGACGAGAGTTTTGGGCCAATAAACAAACAAACAGACTCCTCTTACAACAACAACAAAAATTAATTTATGTTTGTAAATTTTGTCAGTTTTGCCTAAAAATGCACGCTACGTAGTGCAAGTAACGTAACGCAACATAACGTAAGCCATACACACACACACACAAACACACATACGTAGTGCGCGCAAAGCAACGTTAGCTACATACACTGACACGTAGTGCGCGTAACGTAACGTGACGTAACGAAACGAACGTAAGTCGCTCACTTACACACATACGTAGTGCGCGTAACGTAACGTAAGCAACATACACTTACGTAGTAAGCTTAACGTAACGTAACAAAAGCTACACACATACATACGTAGTGCGCGTAACGTAACGTAAGCCACACACACATACGTAATGTAATATAACGTAACGTAAGCTATACATGCACAAAGCCAGGTATTCAATTACATCCTCCTCTCTCTCACACACACACACGCATACGTATAACGTTAAATTCTAATACGTAACTCTTTACGCGACGCGACTTAAAATTGCAGTGTGCACACACACACACACAACGAGAGAGAAAAATACGCACACATGCATAAGTTAAAAGAAGAGGAAGCAGAAGAAGAACAACAAGAAGATCAATAGACTTTGATAACGTGTGTGTGCTCGCTATCTCCTTCTCTCTCTCACTTGCACACTCGCTGCTTGGGCAACAAAATGGCGTCCGCGGAGACGTCGCAGCAGCAGCAGCAACCGCCGAGCAGCGCCAACGATCGCAGCAGCAGCAGCGCCAGCAGTGAAGCAACTGGCGCTGCCGAGCTGCAAACGGACAGCGGCGAAACGGAGCAGGCGCAGGCGGCGCAGCGACAGCGCAGTGGCGGCGGCTGCGGCGATGCTACGCCGACGCAGCAGGATAACAGCGATGACAAGGAAAAGAACGTAACGCCGACAGCAACGCCACCTGGCGGCCGTTCGCCAAACACAACGCCCAGCAGCAATTCGCCGCACCAGCATCAGCAACAACAACAACAAACGCAGCAGCAGCAACAACAACAACAATTCTGCCTGCGCTGGAACAATTATCAATCGAATCTGACAACAATTTTCGATCAGCTGCTGCAAAACGAGTCCTTTGTCGACGTCACCTTGGCCTGCGACGGACGCTCGATGAAAGCGCACAAAATGGTTTTATCGGCTTGTTCGCCGTACTTTCAAACGCTGCTCGCCGAGACGCCCTGCCAGCATCCGATTGTGATAATGCGTGACGTCAGCTGGTGCGATCTGAAGGCGATCGTTGAGTTTATGTATCGCGGCGAGATCAATGTGAGCCAGGAGCAAATTGGGCCGCTGCTGCGCATCGCTGAGCTGCTCAAGGTGCGCGGCTTGGCGGATGTCACCCAAATGGAGGAGTTAAATACGGCGGCGGCAGAGGCGGCGGCGGCGGCAGCGGCAGATGCGCAGGCTGAGGCGTCAACACAAGATACAGAGACGGAGTCAGCAGCTGCGGCAACGGCGACAACGACAAATTCGCCTAAGCTGCGCTGCGATTGGGATTGCGGCGAATTGCGGTTGTCGCCGCTGGAGCGAAATCGGAATGTGCGCAAGCGTCGCTGGCCATCGGCGGACGCCATTTTTAATCCGCCCGCAAGTCCGTTAAGCAGTTTAATTGCCGCCGAGCGCTTGGAGCAGGAGCAAAAGGAGCGCGAAAGAGAACGCGAACGGGAGCGAGAGCGAGACAGAGACAGAGATAGAGACAGAGACAGAGAGAGAGAGTTGAAAACGTTGGCGCTGCCACTGCCCCTCTCCAGCGCTGGCAGCGGCGGCAGCGCAATGCCATCGCCAGCAGCGACGCCGACGCCGACATCAGCAGCAGCAGCAGCAGTGGCGAGTCGCTGCCCACGCTCGCTGCCCAGTCCGCAGCAGCAGCAGCAGCAACAACAACAGCAACAGCAACATTTGCACCACCTGCAACAACAACAACAACAGCATCACTCTGCTACTTCCGCTTCCGGCGCTGTCGCTGCCGAGACGCGTTTTCCTTTGGGGTCTGCTGCCGCAATGGCCGCCGCTGCCGCCATGGAATTAAGCGTCGCTGCCGCCGCTGCATCGGCAGAGCAACGTTTGCCGCTTCCGCCACCGCCGCCACATCATCATCATCATCATCACAGCGTCGCTGCGGCGTCGTCGTCAGCGTCGCTGGCGGACGACATGGAGATCAAGCCGGGCATTGCGGAAATGATACGCGAAGAGGAACGGGTGAGTTAAATTCACTCTTTATTAATTGAGTCTTACTCTTTAATCGTTTATTGATCGCTGATTATCTGTCATCGATCACTGCTCTCTTTAATTGTCTGTCCTGGATCAGTCGCCCGCTCTTTGCAGTTCATATCTGCGCTCTCTCTTTAGCGCAACTCATTTCTCTTATGCAAGTTTCATTCATGGCGCGCGATCAACGCGTCGCTTCTCTCTCTCTCTCACTTGCTACGCACCGGCAGCAGCAGCAGCGCTCTCTCGCTAGCACGCTCTCTTGCTCTCTGACGCGCTCTCTGCTTTGTTATGATTTACGTTTGGCGCGCGCAAACTGTTTGCGATCTTCATTTTGTTTCGGCTTCGGCATTGACTTTGCCCCGCTGCTGCTGCTGGCTACTTTTTTTTGCCGTCGGCATTTCGCCGCGTGACGTCACAGAATTGGCTTGTCATCGCGACTGTTGCTCGAATGGAATGTTGCGTTGGCTTCGCCTCGCCTCGCCAATGATTGACAGCATTCACGTGCTTCACGTCGTCTGCTTTCTGCTTCTCTTTGTTGTGGCTGGCAACGTGTCGCGACGTGTTTGCCGCTGCTGCTACTGCTGCTGCTGCTTGGCTCGCGATCATTCGTTGTTGTTGTTGTTGTTGCTTTGGGGGGACCCCATTCAAACATTTTTTTATTGTCGTAGGTTCCGCTCTGGATTTCTACACACACAAACAGACAGACAGACACACACACAACATTAATTAAGTTTAAATAGACCAAAGAGAGAAGTGTGCATTAAGCTATTAAAAAATGCTTTGCATTGAAAAATTAACTGAAAATTGTTTAGAATTTGATTGATTGATTGATTGAACATAATCACTTATTTCTTGCTAATTTGTTACTCAGTTGCGTTTTAAACCAAGTCGAAAAATTAATTGCACATATTCATGTATTGTTGATTGATTGATTGAATGCATATTCAATCACATTTTAACATCATAATTTCTTAATCAGCTTAGAGTTAAGTCTAGCTGTCCTTGATCGATTAACTAAGTTTATATTCGTATTAAGTGTTGTTTATATAAAATTAATTAAATATATTTAAATGTATCGAGTCAGAATGAAAAAATTCATTTAATTTGTTTAATATTATACTTTATAATACATTTTTGTTTATTGATATATTTTTATAAATAAATTTAAGAATATATTTATACTCTATATAAAATTTAAAACAAAAAAAAAAAACAACTGACTTCAGGTCAAACCAGAGATCAATAAACATTTTTTAGAAATACTTTTACAATATATAAAAAATATAATTACATATATAATTAATAATGCAAGTAAGAGCAAGCAGTCAGCTTATCTTAACACTAAAATAATATAAGATTAATTGATAGATAAATTAATTTGAAAATCAATTCAAAAATTTACATTTTAATGATTTACATTTTAATCTGCCTCTCAAGCTAGAGACACAAATAGAAAGATTAAAATGCAAATTAATCAAGAAATTATTTAAATAGAAAACAGTTTTGAAGAAGCTTTCCCATGTCAGAATCACTTGGAGGCTGTTTAAATATTATTTTAAAATGCCTCAAGAGCAACAATAATTATTTTAATGGTTTGTAATTGTTAACAGCATAATTAGAAATAAAATGCACATGTTTTAGATAAATTAAGAAAGACGCAAAACAAATCAGATTTCATGAAAATATTCTCTAGAAAATATTTTGTTTGCCTTGCGTTTATCAAATTTGATGATGATGCCCCATAACCCCATCTTGGAGTGACAGTTGCCTCAAACCGGTTACCATCTGCCTGCTGTTGCCGCATGGTGCCTTAATGCTTTGGCCCAAGTGCCTCAAGTTGCATCAACACATTAAGCGCACCGCAGAATTCGCACTTTAATAAAAGACGATTTATATTTATTTATCTAATAGACATCGTCATCATCATCATCATCATCATCATCATCTGCGTCTTCGAGCCCAGAGTGCAGAGGGCTCTTTCCAATTGAGCATTCAACATTCAACATTCAGATTCGATTTTGTTGTGTGGAATGCGATATTTGTTTGTCTGTCGCGATCTGCCACTCGACTCGACTCAACTCAACTCGGCTCTCCTCGCCTCGCCTCAACTCGAGTCGACTCCAATCACAATCCCAAGCCCAATCCCAATCCAGAGTTGCCACAGCTAGATATGTGCGTTTGTTCTTGTTTATTGTCGCTTGTCGAGTGCATTAATCAAATAAAAGGGACATGGCTAAGAGCTCCAAGCTCCAAGCTCCAAGCTCCAAGCACCAAGCACCAAGATCAGAGACTTGCTTTTGACTGGTTTTTTTCTTTCTTTTTTCTTTGGGCGCATTAGCGTGCTCATCTCTGTTCGCATTTCAAATTGTTTTCTTGTTGTTGTTTGTTGTTTGTTGCTTGTTGTTTGCTCAGCGCATTTCATATTTCTCATACACAGCTAGAAAATTATTAAAGAATGACTCGATGAAGAGAACTCGATGAAAAGATACTCCAAGCTCAGCTTGGAATATATGTGAAACCTGCTAATATCTGATATTTAATTCGATGTGATTATTCAATCTTAAAGGAATCTTTACAGCTGATAAATCATAAATTTTGGTTAATCATATCTCAATTGGTAGAAATTCTATCCGATATTGATTTGTATCGATAGGCGTGAAAAATAGGCAGTTATCGATTGAATGAAACAAACCTGAACTGCTTTAAGTAGACGAGAAATAATATTACAAATTTGAAGAATCTTGCTTTCATAGACTGTGAGATATAGTCTGTGCATCCGGATCAAGAATATATATATTTTATGCTATAAGGCATCTTCTTTTTTCACGTTCTCATGTCAATAATTACAAGATATTTGTATATTTATATTTCTATTTATTTTAAATATTTATATTTATTGAATTAAAAGCATTCCATGCATTTCAAACTGCCCATTTCGCACAGTGCATACACGTTTGCTTGTTAGCATCTACCTTTCTCTCTCCCACTCCCACTGGCACTCCCCCCTCCCCTTTTCACCCACTCCAGCGCTCTTGTTCAATAAATATTTTGTTTTTATGCATTTTTAAATATTTTTTCAACGCTGACCGCTGGCTTTGATTTTTTTCTCGTTTTTTTTCCTTTTGATTTTTTTGGTTTTTGTTTTTATGTGCTTAGAAATTCTTTGGAAATGCATCTGCATCTTTGTTTGTTTGCATTGGTATTAGTGTGTGTGTGTTGTGTGTGTGTGTTGACCATGTTTATGCTTTCCTGCTGTTTGCCTACCCAATTCCTCCAGCTCCCAGCTTCTGCTTGCTTTTGTGCCCGAGGCGTTTATTTACACATTTCATTTATTATTAAAAATCGATGCATTTCTCGCTGCGATCGCTTCTTGCCCCCTGCCACTCCCCCTTCACCATCATCTGTGCGCCTGTCAGACATTGCCATATATAAAAATCAAATATTGACAGCCAGCATCCGCAGTTCGAGATGCAAAATAATCAATTCCCATACTTTTAATTCTTTATGTCCATTTATTTATAAGTTGTTTCGCTTCTCTCTCTCTGCCTCTCTGTCTCGCTCGCTCTTCTTGTGCCACATTGCCACACATAAGCAGATAAAGGCGATAAGTGTCAGCCTTTGTCTCCATCACCAGTTACCTTAAATCCCCCCCTCGCCCGTCTTCCTAACCCCTCTCTCCTGTATCTCTCCCCACATCGCTGTCTTTTGATGATCTTTTGCAGCCGCTTCGGTTTCTGGTGATTAATTGCACTTTTTATGATATTCTCTAATTTTTCCTTCTTTTGTTAGTTTTGTTTTTTATTATTTTGTTTTTTTCTTTTTTTTTTTTGGTTTCTTAGGCTTGTTATTTTTTCATATTTTATTGCGACTGCATTTTATTTGTGTGTGCATCATTAGAGTAAATATTTTATTTTTATTATTCTCCACATTTTTTCATCTCTCTCTCAGTCAGTTCAGTGAACTTCGAGCAGAGATCGCGGAGAAATAGGGGGAAGCAGGGGTTGGAGGTGTAGGTGATGAGGGTTAATTAAATTTTAATTGATTTATGTTGAAAAAATAACAAAAAAAACATAAATATTAATGCTGGGCCAGAGATATGCTGAGGAGGCAACTGTTTATTTATTTAAAGTGCAGCATCATTGAGGTAAAGAGTCTAAAAAGAACGTAATCAATAAAGCCTTTAAAAACACAAACTTTTTATAATCCGATTGATGAAGTAAGAGTATACAGGGAAATACAGAAAAAATGAGTAGAAAGAGTATTTCTATATGGAAATTGGAATAAATATTGATCTCTGCACGCGTCAGACAAAGTGCTAAAATTGGGAAATAAAATCAATAATCGCAAATTCCTAAAAACAATTTATACAACAGTTTTGAAGATAGAGTCGTAAAATGTTGTTGATAGATTTCTGGGAACACACAGCACAGATCGGCATTGCTATATAGTCCGCATATGTATATTGATATTCCTATATATTAAGCTATATCTTTCTCAATTTTAAGTATAAAGTTCGCAAACTTAGCATTTACACTGCTGCAAAACTACTTCCATTTCTTGGCCACTTTTCGCTTGCAAGAATAAAAAGTTCTTGAAACAAGTTTAACAATTTAATCCTCAGTTGAAAATAATTCGGAAATAACCCGCATATTTTTAATTGCTCAACATTAAGAAGAAGAAGCAGCGCATTTAATTCGCAAGCAGTGGCAAGCAAGCCAAAAACAAACCAAAAAAATAAAGAAGAAAAGAAATAAGACGTTGGCTGCTCAATTTTGCTGATGTGGCACATCCCCAATGCCTCACGCATATCCACCCTGGAAATCGAACCTCGAACATCGAACCTAAAACATATAATAATAAGCGAGTGTCGCTTACAAAAAAGTTGTGTAGACAAATTACCTCAGCTGGATACATTGAGATACAAGCTGCAAGATACACAATGCAAAAAAAGAAAAAAACACAAAAAGAAAGAAAAGTAAAACAAGAAGAAGAGACAAACGTGCCACATTCAAACTACTTCAACAGCAACAAACAACAGAAAAAAAGGTGAAGAAAAAAAAAACGGCAGCAATCAAAAAGGCAAAAGCAGCAGAGAACAAAATGTGTGGCATGCATAAAAATTGAAAAAGATGCAACTCAAAAAATAAAAAATACAACAACAAAAAATAAGACAACAAGTTGAAGGAATCTCGCACGGTGCATTTGAATTTGTAGCTATGTGTGTGCGTGTGTGTGTGTAGCAGTGTATATGCATCTGTATCTGTGTAGGTGCGCAAAGGAAGCCAACAAGCCACTTAACCCAATCGACAAAAGTCATTACACTCGTCACTCTCTGCTGCTGCTGCTGCCTGCTGCCTGCCCCCTGCTCATCCTGCACCTTCTCTGCTTCTTCTCCTTCTGCTGCTGCACAGCTTCTTTCCTTTTTTTTTTTTTGTTTGCTTCTCATTGCTCGACGCTTCCGCTGTGCGTCGGCAGCGACAGCGACGCTGACTGCAACTGATCTTTGCTGACTAAATTGGCCTCAAGTGGCAGAAAAGACCTCGAGACTCAAGACTCGAGTCTCTGCTTTTCCCTCCCTCTCCGTCAGTCTGTGTGTCTGTCTGTCTATCTGTCTGTCTGTCTGTCTGTCTGTGTGTGTGTGTGTGTGTATTGAATAAAATATAATAAATAATATAATTTATTACAAGCGCAGCGTGTGTTTTTTTCTTCTCTGCTGCTGCTGCTGCTGCTGCTGCTGCATCTTCTCCTTTATATCTAACTAATGTATCTGAGTATCTGTGTATCTGTGTATCTGTGCTTGCATCTGCTGGCTGGCTGTGCGCTATTGTATACAAGCGTGTTGCTCTTGCTGCACATTGCCGCTTAATGAAAAATAAATAAATAAAATAAAATACGAAAAGCAATACACACAAAACAAGCAGCAGCAGAAGGAGCAGCCAAAGCAGAAGAAATAGGCAACAATCTGTGGCACGACGGCAGCGGCAACGGCGACGGCAACGGCAACAGCGACGGCGACAGCAACGGATAAAAATAAGAGCAAATATAATTTGTATAATCCGCTTTGATGTATCGCCTTCTGTTTTATATTATTCAGGCATATTTTATTCCATACCCTAACAGAGACACGGGTATAATTAATATCTGGCCAAAGCCACAAATGTATTTATATATATATATATATATGTATCTGTTATTGTATATATATTTATTGTGCGTACATATGTATTAATGCATATATTTATGTGTGCCCAGCTGCGGTTAGAATAATAGTAACACATATGTTTTGGATAATAGTTAAAAATGATCAACAATTTATTTAAACACGGGCAATCAATACTTGAGACAGGTAAACATTGAAAGTCGCTAGAGCTTAAAAAACACATTAGCTAAAAGAGTGAAAAATGTTAAAAATATGAAGAAAGAGCCAGTCAAATGAATGCTGCAGCTTTCTTATATATTTATATATGTATATTTCTGCATAAGTCAATACAAGTATTTAAATCTATGTATTGTCTGTGATTTGATTGATATTGTACTCAAAATTGACTAATCGTATCCAGTTAGTAGTTGCAAACAGTAGTTAAATAACTATAAATATAAATGACTATAAATCATTTTCATATTTCATTTCTGACAAACACTAATCAAGTTAATATGATAATGATAATTAAATATATAGCATTGTTTATTCCTTATTCCAAATTTCAACACGAAACTACTTTAAGATCATTCCTAAAACATAATTTAATCTAAACAAATACTTTAAATTATTAAGTTCCGATTCACATTAAGATTATATTGCTACTATATACGATGGTTATTATTAACAGATAAAGGTTTCCAATTGGTTCCGTTTCTAAGCATTTTATAAACTTTAATATCGGTTTTACTTACTTTAAGTTGATGAGTTGCTTTAAGCCAGCTAATCTAAACTCTGGCTACTCTCTACAGTTATGAGAAAACAGCAGGGGTATTCCAAATTCGGCTTGCCAACATTGGCTGCTCTCTGCCTTGTTTATATTCAAAAGCCACATATGGATGGAAGGTGGAGGAGCCGCCCAAAACCAAATTGAAGTAATTTTACATTTTACGCCTTTTAGCTGAGGTACAGATACAGATACAGCAGGCAGCAGCAGCAGCAGCAACAGCAGCAGCAACAGCAGCAGCAGCTGCAGATACATTAATTTAGTTTCCATTTCTATAAACATTTAATTTAAAAGGAAAATCCCATAAAAAAATAGGTTGTGTTTATATTTGTACAACAAAAATGAGAATAAGAAAAAAACTTGGAATATTTGCGCAATTTAAATTTGATGGCTAAGCTAAATAAATGTTGTATATAATGTGTCTATCTATCTATATCTTTATGTGTATGTATGTGTGTATTTATGTATGTGTATCTGTAAGTAGGTAAAGTTGCAGCAGCTGCAAGCGGCGAGCGGCAAGTGCCAAGTGGCAAGTAAATACAGATTGATTAATCTATAGAAATACATTTGTATCTGTTACTTCTTGTTGTTGCCAGTTGCCAGTTGTTGTTGTTGTTGTTGTTGCCTCTTCTGTATATTCTAATCGGATTTAGTTGGTTCGGGCTTCATTTATTTTATTTATTTTTATGCTTGTAATGCGGCATAAATAATTTATGCAGATAAATAACCCAAAACCAAAAAATAAAAAAAATAAAGCACCAAGGGGCGCCCCACAGTTACAAGAGTCGACTCCGACTCTGACTGCAGAGCGAGAGAGAGAGAGAGAGAGAGCGAGAGAGGGGGAGAGGGAGAGACCCAAGCAAAGCCATCATAAAGCAAAGGCAACCAACTGACAGAGACCAGCAAGGGGCAAGGGGGCAGCAATGAGTGGGGGAGGGGAAGGCTTGAAAATCAGAAGAAGAAGAAGGGTTGGGCGGCAATCAAATCTTTTTTCATACGTCTGCCTTGTTGTAAGTTTGTCTACGCTCTCAAATGTATGTATATCCTTCTAAAAATATTTATTTATTTATTTTTCGACCCACACACACACACACACACATACACACACACACAGAGAGACACAAGCAGGCATTTATTTGTAACTTTGTATAAATTTATTATATTGCATTAGTTGTAAGTCAGCCTCCAACGCAGCCTCATGCCAAGAATTCTCTGGCTTGTCTTGAGATTGTTGTTGTTTCAGTTATTGTTGCCTGTCTTTTTTGGTGAGCGTGGGCAGGGGGTAGCCACAGCCACAGCCACAGCAAACAGTCTCAGTTGCAGACACACACACAGTTACAGGCTGAGACTGTGGCACAGGCAAAAAAGGTGCGTAAAGAAAATAGCTTATTATAAATTACGGTTCACAAATATAACAAAGTCTCAGCGCAACAAAATTGAAAACTCCACAAAAAAAAAAAGAATCAAACCACAACAAGCAGCGTTTTGGGCAACTTAAGTTACGGTCCAGGCCCAAAATAGATATTTTTGGGGCGCGGTCGGGATGCTAGCCAAGTGGCAAGTGATTTCGTTCATTATTTCCTGTTGAAATTCCAGCAAACTAAACCGATAAATATCAAATAAACTTTACATACCAGAAAGCTTTCAACTCTGAAAAAATTCTAAAACTCAATTTAGTCGATCTATTTGAAGGCCGAACTGTATCTTTAGGTTAGCTGTATCTTTAGTAATGTTAGTTCTAAGGAGGAAGACTCCAGTTAGATATAGATATAAATTTATAGATAGATATAGATATAGATATAGATATAGATATAGATATAGATATAGATATATAATTTCTAGGGTTGTAGACACCTTCTTCTGTCTGTTGCACATAGTTTGTCGTAACTGCATTAGACATATTCAACTCTTTAACATATTCAATGGATTCAATGGGTATCAATAATATCTCGCACATTATTCCCCGACAGATTTGTTAGTTAATGCCTGCTTTCGATTGGCATCAGTTTGCATTTGAAATGCGTTCAAGACGCTGGCAATCGCTGAGAAAAGAAGAACAACAACAAAAGCAAGAAAAAGATGGGCACAGGGAGTTTATCTGAGAGGAGAGACAAAAAGGCAGGTTCGCGATGCAACAGTGCAACAAACTAAAGACAAATATTTACAATGAGCAGCCGATTAATCACACACACGCACAACAACCCAGCAGGCGGAAGGGGGAGGAGAGTATTAAATAAATAAATTAATGGCAGAGCTATGGCAAGTAACGAGGACAGCGACAAAAGCACATAAAAAACAACAACAGAAAAAGATATATCTGTATGTGTGTGTGTGTGTGTGTGTGTGTGTGTGTGTATCTTCAAGATGCAAGTTTTGAGTTGGCTTTTGTCTTTGTGCATTGGCTTTGTGACTGCGCCTGCAAAACATATATCGACAAAAATAAATTAATTAAAAATGCAGGCGAGCAAATCAAAGAAAGACAGACAAAGGCTCACCAGCAGGGGGATGCAGGGGAGGGGAGCAGGGGTCACGGGCGGAGTGGGAGTTAAGCGAATGACGTAAGATTTTTATACACGGCACCCATTAAAAACAATGAGTAAAAAGGGTATGATGAAGTTGAAGTTGAAAGAGCAAGAAAGCATCGGTGATCTCATAAAGCAAAGTTTATAACTATACTAAATACTATACCATATGCTTACAAAGTATTGGTTAGTTTATATATGTACATAATATATTTATATATAATTTTATCGATATTAATCGATTTCCAATTGAAAGCCATAATTTTAAAGATAGATCTGTCTAACCAGGACTAACATTGATCGTCAGTAAAAATTGCATAATATTTAGCAAATAATGCATATTCTGTGTTCAGATTAAGACTTATGAACGATAAGGATTAGGGTTGAGGGTATTTCCCAGTCGAGCTCTCTCGACTCGAGCATTCTTGTTTTACAACGAACTCTGCTGAATTTACTGTCAGCTGAGTCAGTGCAGCAGCAATTTTTGTAATTACGTTTGTTTATTTACAATACAATTGCTGTCGCAGTATTAATTGTTATTATTTCTTTACAGAGCACAACACACACACACACACACACAGACAAGTTCGTGATAGCCATCAGAAATCGATCAAAGTTGCTTGCGAAATATAATTTTTCTTTTATTTATTGCAGACGATAAGATTGCTTTAAAACGATTGGCGTAATCTACGCACACAAATTAATGTTATATAATATAAAGGTTAACATAAAGTAAACTTTAAATTAGCCAATAATTGATTGGGGCCTTGAGATATGGTTTAGCACTGCTTATCGCGACCCAAAAAATAAAAACTATTTCGTAATTCTAGCAGATTAGAAATGCAGTGCTGAAAGATACGAAGACGCACGGCAAGAGATACTCGACTCCAGTTTATAGTTCACAGTTGTGTGCTCATTTTGTTATCTTTATCATCATCATCATCCTTAAACGTCTGTTGTCGCAAGCTTTGGGCTATTGTGTGTGCGTGTTGTTCTTGTTGTTGTTGCTGTTTTTGCTGTTGTTGCTGTTGTTGCTGTTGTCTGTGTCGAGCCATAACCTGCCGCAACATTGAACAAAACGCGTGTGGCAACAAGCAGCATAAAGAGAAAAAACCCGCAGCCAAAAAAAATCACAGAGCGCATTTTGTATGCCCTTTAAACTGATGAAAATACAGCAAGCAGAAAATAGATGAACAAAAATAGGAATCTGAAAAATTTTATCACTTTAAATAGATGGCATACCAAAAATAAACCACTTTCATTAAACTAAGATATAAATATGAAGATGATCTTACAACATATAAAATAATTATAATAATACATTATAGATATATATAGATATATATTATATGTCAAGGCATAGCTGAAGTGCCCCGAAAAAGGCAGTTAATGAATCAGCGAAAAACGGCAACAACAACAACAAAGTGCTCTCAATGATGTCGACTTTGACTTTGATGCGTTGCCTGCACGCCTTGCCAAATGGACAGGCAGGCCCCAAAGCAAGAGCGAAGGAGGGAGGGGGAGGGAGGGGGAGAGAGATGCAGATGATGGAAAGGGAGGTGTGCAAATCTCACGCTCCACTAGTAGCGCGTGGTGCTGATAGTGGGAGGTGCGAGGCGGCAGGTGGGCGGTTAGTGGCAGGTTGGGGCAGTCTGCGTGTTAAGAACAAATCATTCTTTCGCCTTGCTTTATTTTACTTTGCTTTGCTTTGTTTTGCTTTGCTCTGCTCGAGTGGCCGCTTGCTGCTTTCATTCAATTCAATTAGATACATTTTGTATCTTATGACATAAATTTTCACACCTTTAATTGTTGCAAGTTGTTGTGCGCACTCATCAAAGGCAGCAGCGGCCGCGGCGGCAGCTGTAGCTGTATCTCTATCTGTATCTGTATCTGTATAAGATACAACGTTTATGCTGCAAGCATTGTGCAATAAAAATAAATACTTCTTTTTGGATTTTTATAACATTTAACATTGTGCACACACAGCGCATTTCTCCTCTCTCTGCTTATTTATGAGGCGGGCACAAAGCAAAGAAGCACAAGAAGAAGAATGGTTGTGTGTGTGTGTGTGTGTGTGAGTGTGTGTGTGTTGATCTCCCTCAGTGTCTCCCGGCTTGCGTGTGTGTGTACCTACGTTTAAATTTTTTATGAGTTCGTAATAAAGTTTCAACATTTTTCATCATTAAAATAAAATATAAAGCCGAAATTATATTTTATCGTCTTTGCATCATTCTTTTTCCTTAAATACATGGCACACACACAGTCACACACACACACACACACACATACATAGCCGCGCTTGGCAGATACAAAGATACAGATACAAAGTTGAAGTTATGTGCAGCGGCAGTCGCAGCAATAATAATGAATATATATGGAGAAAGACAAGAAACCGCTCTTTAAACGAAAGACGGGGCTACTCTTGCCCAACAAGAAGCAGAGCGCAGCAGAAGGGCGGGCAGCAGGCAGCAGAGGGGGGCACAGGGGGTGGGGCAACAAAAAATAATAATAAATAAAATAACGCAACGGAATAAAATACAAAACTCAAGAAGATGAAGCAGTAAAGGCAGCAGCGAAAAGAAATATTCTTTAATTTAGACCGAGCCCCGCATCTGCGGAGAAGGAGGAGAGCCAACAAAACAAAAAAAAACAAAATACAAAAATAAAAACAAAAATGAAATAAAAATAAATAAAAATAAAAAAAGGGAAAACGAAAAACGTAATATAAAATAAATATTTCAAGAACCCCCCGACACAACTTTGTTGCTGCTGTTGTAGTAATTTATAATATTCCTTAACGATGTGCAAAGGGCAAAAACTGCGCACACGTTGCACAGTGGAGCCGATTAGCAAAACTAGCGGCAAAGTGCAGAAGACGACTCTGCATTAGCCCCACAAGTTCGCACACAATGTCATAGAGTAAACACAAATATATATGTATTTATATAAGATACAATTATAGAAATGGAAAAAGATAGCCTGCGCGAAGTGTAGCTATGACAATGGATATAAGATTTTAATATGTGTCCAAATATAGAACTTGTATCTTACAAGATAAGAAAAATGTACACATAAAAATATATAACAAAATACAAAGTAAGCAAGAGAGAATACCCGACGAGAAGATAACCCTTACCTAAAGTCAAAAAGTCTTTTACAGAAAAGATGCATGAGTATCTTTGCCGATATGGAATGGAATATATTTTTGAATATATATTCAAATATTCGCTTCCTTTTAGGTTAACTTTATTAATTGAATTAAATTGGTTCAGGGTATTCAAAAATACCTACGTCGAACACAGATACTTTTATCGCAACACATAGAATACAATGTGGAAATGAATGCAGCTGTAGTCAAATGTAAATTTAATTATACTCACTTATGTAACTTTGCTAAGTATCTAATCTATTAATCTTCATTTAGTTTGAGGCGATGACTGATCAAATGATTAACTTAATGCGCGTTGACTTTGAAATTACCCGGTTTATTTAATTTTTAATCGCTTTTACGACAGCAACGGCAATCTAGTTCAGGCCTCAACTTTGTGGCAACTCATTTCCACTGTGAATCTTAATTCATTTTTATTATTCTTATTTTTATTATTTATTATTATTCTTTTCTTTTTTCTGTTTTTTTTTTGGGTTTTTTGTTTTGCTGTACATGTATATATATATATATATATTTTTATATTTTTATACACGCAGCTGTTAAGGAAATGATTTTCGAAAATTGAAGTTTATGACGATGAATGGAATAATTCTTTTTTATTTACTCGTTTGTGTGTGTGTGCAAGTGTGTGTGTGTGTGTTTGTGAGTGTGTGTTAACATGCAATCATTTATATTAATATTGTAAACAATAATTTTTAAAGCTGTAAACTTAAGTTCTGTGGCGAAGCGCATTGAACTTTGCCCATGTATTGTATACACACACACACACACACACACACACACACACACACACACACACACATAAGTATCTTAACACGTATTTACTTGTAGGTTGCTAGCTTTGAGTTTAATTTGGCTTAATTGCGTGCAAGTCGCTGCCTCTGCCTCTGTCGCTGCCTCAGCCGCTGTTGCTGTTTGCTGGTGGTGTTGCTGCCTTAGCCTCGTATCTCATTATCAGGCAGCGTCAGCGTCGACGACGACGACGACGACGACGATGACGACGACGACGTCGACGTTGTGCGATTAATCAAATCAAACGAAATCAAATCAAAGGCGATTTAGCTGCACACACAGAGGAGACCGCCATATGAAGTGCTCCACGCCGCTTGTATCTGAAGTATCTGTAAGTCAGAGGCAGAGGCAGGGCCAGACCCAGGGCCAAAGATTGTAGGGGAGCGGGGAGATGGGAGGGGAGTGGTGCATGCAGTGCACCGCTGCGAAGCTATGACAAAGCATTTTTAAGCCATTTGATTGACTGACGTTAAAATATTCACGTGCAGCGATTTTAATCGCTAGCAAAAAGCGGGGCGCAGTGCATTTTTTTACCATATACCCTGTAAGCACGGGGTATATTAAAGTCTGGCCAGCATTTTTAAGAAGTATATTTATAATTTTACGCTTTGGGATATAGACAAATCGATAGCTGTGAATCGCAACTCTTAAGTAGAGTACAAATAGGAACGATGACATAAAATAGCAAAATCCAACGAAAAGTTCAAAAAATAAATGC
This sequence comes from Drosophila villosipedis, assembly GCA_035043025.1. NCBI lineage: Eukaryota > Metazoa > Arthropoda > Insecta > Diptera > Drosophilidae > Drosophila > Drosophila villosipedis. Next base: position 12,692,345 of record JAWNNF010000027.1, read on the forward strand.
ATTTTGATTCCACTTCCACTTCCAGTTTCTTATTTTCTGCAAGCAAGAGTAATACTCTTGTGACTGTTATTATTATTATTATAAAATCAATTTTAAAGGGTATTTTTAAAGTGCGTATTGCTCTCAGCAATAGCATTTTTGCTTGATTATTTTTTTTTCATTTATGCTGCTCTCAAAATCGCTATGCAAAAAAAAAAGAAAAGAAAAGAAGAAATAATTATTATTAAAAACATATGAGTGTGCGTGTGTAAATGTGTGTGTGTGTGTGTGTGTGTAAGTGTATTTATGAGTGTGAGTTTAACATAAAAAAGAAAAAGAAGAAGAAAATATAAATGAGTGCAGATGCAGGCGCAACAACGTTGTCGTTGTCGTTGTCATAGTTGTTGTTGTTGTTATCGTTATTGTTGTTGTTGTCATTGTTGCTGTTGTCATTTTTGCTGTTGTTGTTGTTGTTGTTTCCTTTGGCTGCATTTCTTCAAGCTGTTGTTGTTGTTGGTGTTGTCAGTTGCCTTTGGGGGTTTGGTGCTGTGCCCTGTATTGGGGATTAATGAATTTGATATAATGACATTTTAGATTGCATCTGCATAACATTTAATTGTGTTTGCTTGTCAGACGACAACAGCGGGGCACATTTCGAATTTCGTATTTCGTATTTAGCATTTTCCCCCCATTCTTCCCCCGTCCAGTTTTTCCCATTTTCCCATTTTCGCTGCAAAACGCAAAACGCATTTTGTGCCTTGTCATTTAGAAAAATGAACATTTTTCATGCGCACTTCACAAATTGTATCAAATTGCACTGATGGTGGGAGGTGTGGATGGAGGGGGCGTGGTCGCCTGTCCAAGGCGCTGTTTATCGATTTTGTTGTGTGTTGGCGCCTAAATATTTTGTTTTTTTGTTTTTTACTTTTTCATTTATTGTTTATTTATAATTTTCATAGGCAAAACGTTTAAAAATGGGTTAACAACTTCGAGCAACTAATCGTTTATTCTCTGTGTGTGTTTTTTTTTCGAGTGTATAATGCCCTGTCTTCGATCCAATTAAAAAACTTTGTGCACATTGCACATTGTGTGTGTGTGTGTGTGCGAGTGTGTGCGAGTGTGCGAGTGTGTGTGTGGTTGCCTAATTTGCCAATTAACTTAATGGGCATTTATTATTTAGCAATAAAATATGCAAAGCAATTGCTGAAATGTGGCACAGTCGCAACGGAGCAACTGAAACTGAAACAGAAACAGAAACAGAACTCGACTAACTGTTGTACGTTCGTCCAAGTATTATCCACAAAAAGCAACAAAACATACGCAATACACTAACAACAATAACAACAACAGCAACAGCAACAACAGCGACAACCACCTGGCACAATAACTTGTGCAAAATGACAGCCAACAAAGTGCTGCAAAAACTATTTAGCGTCGTGCCACAACGCACTTGAAATGCTCTTGCGTGCAACACAGTTGCACAGTGAAGAAAACTAAGTAAAAGATATAATAAAGTTTACAAAATCGTTGTGAAGTCTCCTCAACTGATTGGATGGACGCGGTTAATCTCTCCCCAAAGACCATTCGAGCAAAAAATTATCTTTGAATTTAAAGAAAAACAGTTGCAGAAACCTTTACAGAACCTTTACAGATTGTAATATTTCCTTGGCACAAACTGGATTCTTAAATCGGAATCGGAGCCGTTTACCGAACCAATATAAAACCGAATACCAAATAAAATTCTTAATTCTTAATATCAAAAGTCAAAACAGGAACCTAAATGCGATCCGGTTTAACACTGTATTTTAAAAAATGTTTCATATAAACATATATTTTTTTGGTTTATTTATTAGCTCAAAACTCTCCCAAGTTGAATATTCTCTAGATAAAGCTTAGGCTATATTTGTGTTTCTAAGATGGGAGAGGTTGCTCCAATATCTGATAACTTCAATGAATATTTGCAAAGTAAAATATGATTTGTAGCTTCTTCCGCTAGGATGGCAAATCGCTCATCTTAGCCAATCCATCCTTTTGGCGGACATTGTACAATAAAGACAAAAGCTGCAGCGACAACGACGACTTTGAGAGTTTCGAGTTTTGTTTCGAGTTTGCAGCGCGAAGCCGCGGACAAAACATAATTTACTTTCGGCTGCATAAACAATGCAATAAAATAAAAGAACCGATGCGAGAAGGCAGGCCACAGATAGTCGGAGCGAAAGAGAGCGATGCCGTAGGAGCGAGAGGGATAGGCACGGTAAATAAAATATATGGCATTGGAATAAAATATTTGTAACAAAAATAACGCGCGGCAGACTCGCAGCAAACTTGGCCAAGACAGACGGCAATCTTGCCTCCTCTCTCTCACCCCCTCCTCCCACCTCCCTCACCCGCTCCTCTCTGCTGATGTCTTGGCCTTTTGCGGCCAGGCGGCGTTAGAGTTGAAATCGAATACGAATCGAGTGGAGTCGAATCGAGGCGAGCTGGCAGAGTTGGCTCACACAAATTGGCAGACAGACGAAGGCAAAGGCAGAGGCGGCATCCAGTACTCAGTTATTAGGCGCAATCAAAATGAGAAGGAATTCAGAAATTATTATCCATACGCCAAGCGAAGGCAGCCAGTCAATTCAAGGTGCAGGACACGATGCCAATATTATTGTTGTTGTTATTATTGTTGTTGTTGTTGTTGTTGCTGCTGTTGTTGGCTGGCAATTTTCGATGCCGTACGATTTGTTTTGTGAACACAACTTTTTCCAAATGTATCTGTAGCTGTATCTGTATCTGTAGCTATAGCTAAAGCTGCATGCAGAGAGAAAAAAAACCAAATTGCAAAGCTTGAAGAATGATAAAACTCAATGCCTTTAATTAAGATTTATATAATCTTAAGTCATGAATATGTGTCGGGAGAGAGAGATCGACTGAGAGATATCAGAAACTTTTACTACTGTGTAATTGAATATGACAATGAGATATTCTTTCCTGATCAAGATATGTATATTCTTGAGAGGAAAGATATATATTTCAGATTAGTATCAGAAATCTATATACTTAAAGTAATCAAAATGAAATAATTTAAAGATTTGTATTCCTCTCTTTACTTTTGATGCGATATGTTCTTGATTTTTGGCGTAATTTTTGCTCAGTGTAGCTGCAGCTTTGGGTTTGTTGCTGTGAGCCGCAAAAGTTTTGACTAGAAATGCGGCTACCTTTTTTTCTGCTGGCCAAATACAAACAAAATACGTGGGCCAATAAATTTTGTGGCTGCTGCGGCTGCTGCTGCTGCTGCTACTTCTCTTTTGCTCTTCTTCGCTCTTCTCGCTTCTTTCCATTTTTAATATTTTATAAGTTATTACTTTTGCGCAATTGCTTGTTATTTTAAATATGTATTTTCGGTTCTTCGTTCCGCATTTTTATTGCATTTAGTTTTTGAGGGGGGTGAGGCAGTTGGATAGAATTTTTATTTATGCGCTTATCAAATAAATTACGCATACGCTGAACGTGCGCACTTTTTTTCTCTTAGGGAACTTTGTACTCTACAAATAAGTAGAAGATGGGTAGAATGTGTTGGTACTAGTGGAGGGAGTGTAGGGGGTGGAGGGGGTGTGTGTGTGCGTGTTTGTGTGTGTGTGTAATGCCTGAAATAGTTTGCGCATAATTTTCAAGCGCATTAAATTTTATATGCGATTTTTTACGACTTACTTATACTTATATTTTATTTATTATGTTTTTGCAATGGGAAAAATTGAGAACGCCAGAAAATGCAATGAAAAATTATGAGCTCAATTTATGGCAGGCGCCATTTTACCAAGGAAATAACAAAGCAATTCATACATATAGACATTGAAGTGCTCAAAATTTATTCGAAAAGCAGCCAAGATAAAACAACAACCACAAGGTTAACTAACTACTTAAGAATTTAGCTTTGAATATGCCACATTTTCAAAAATAGTTCAAATAAGTCAATCATGATGCTTTTCCCTTCACAACTTCGACAACATTGACAACAGCAATGAACAATTTCCATTGAAAGACGAAAAACAGAACTTAACTAAATAAAGTCCATAACAGCTTGGCCTGTGTTCGAATAAATATACTTAAATACAAATAAAGTGTACTAAAACAAAGTAAAAATGCTGATGAAGTAGTGCATTTGATCGACTGGCAAATACCCTTTGATCATGGAAAGAGAATTTCTTGGAAAATATTTATAATTTTTGATTTTCGAGTGGGTTTGTTATCGTCATATATGGATGAGAATCATAAGAATCTACGCAGATATTTGATATCCCTTGAACTTATCGTTCGTAGCCGTACGATTACAGGGTATAAGAAGTTAACACGACTTAAAATCGCACTTTGTTTTCACATCTTAGCCATTATCATGGCATATTATACAACTCCAACTGGTTATCTGTTCCATATTATGGTTACAGGGTATGCAAAGTCGAGCAAGCAATCCAAGTGTCTCTTCCGCTCTCTCTCTCTCTCTCTCTCTCACTCACTCTCTCTGCCTGTTAACCGTCTTAGGCAAGTGTTTGTGCATTGTCTTGGCTGCCTAAGTCTTTGGGGCTGTGTAAATATTTGTGACTTGAAGCGTTTAAAACTTTAAAGCTATTATTTAAATAGAGTGAAATGTAAATATTGAAGTAAGTGCAATGGTTATAGCACAGGAGGATGAGGAAGCGGAGTTGGAGGCGGAGTTGGAGGTGGTGTTGGAGTAGAGGAAGTCAACGTCAATGCTCTGGCCATGTAACGGTAACACTTATAGTATATATATATATATATATGTATATATTTATTTATGTATATGTATAGAGTGGAATTGTCTCGCACACGTTCGACCCATTAATAAAACGACAAAAGTTACGAATTTCAAATTATTATTATAACAATAACATTATTGACGTTGTTATTATTATAATGGCTCGAACTCGACTTGGTTTCGGTTCGGTTTTAGCTATAGTTTGGTTTGGGTTTCGGTTTCGGTTTGGGTTTGGGTTTGGGTTTGGCTTTCGGTTTTGGCTTTTAGCTGTCGCACAGGGGCAAGTCGTAAAAGCAAAAGCAAATACAATATGAATTTGTTTGCTATCTCCTCTCTCTCTGTCTCTCTCCCCACCCCTTTGATATCTGTATCTGTATCTGTAGCTGTGTTTAGAAATCCAATACAAGTCTGTAGATAATAATTATTTATATTTATAACTAAATGCATAAAGTTTTATTGCTCAGTTCGCCAGCGACAAAGTCGTCAACAAAACTGCGCATAAAAACAAATTACGATACATTCTCATTCTCATTTCCCATATCTACTTAAACACAAATACACACACACACACACATCTACACAATGGCAATAAACAGTTGGCCTAATATTTATTTAGATATATGTATAATATATATATATATATATATATATATACATAAATTTCACAATATATATGCATATATTTTATTGCAAACACTTTATGAGGAGTCTTATTTTCGTGCCACAATAAAACAAACAATCCCAAATGGCATTTAACATACCCTAGAATAGTTAGCTGAAGCGTATATTGAATCAATGTGTCGCTGTCTCAACTAAAGGCGAAGCCTAAGTGTTTTTTTTGGTAATTAATATGAAACTTAAATAAATATTGAAGAATCCTTTTTTTATTTTTATTACTCTTCCATGGAAGGTAAAACAGAACTTGAAACTTTTCATATATATTCGACTATATCCAGATCAGATAAAGTGTTCAAATTTGTGGGTCTGGGAAATTGATTACATCGATAAGGCCAATTATATCTATCACAATTTTCAAGCAAAGAGTTAACAAATTTTTGGGGTAGGTTCCTCTTCTGAATATATTAAATTTACTTATTTCAAACACTTTATTATTTATTGCGTCTATTCTATAATTGAATTTTTATTGTATTTTACCTTTTTAAGTTGTTGCTCAAGTTTTTTATTTATTCGTTTTAGTTGCACATCTATTCTTTGCCCTTCTGGTACCTTCCTATATGGTTTCTCTTTGTATATCGGTTTATGATGGTTTCACTCATAAATTACAAATGTGTAAGTCACGGCCAGGTATACGATACGTGAATGTACATATATATACATATATATATATATATAATATATATGTTTATATATATAAATATGTACATGTGTGAGTGAGAAATGTATTAGAGGAGGTGTAATAAAAATATTTCTGCTGCAACATTTTGAAAATAAAGTATTTTTTTTTCTTTTGTTGTATTTGTATTTGTTGATCATAAAACTCATTGGCGGCGTTAGCACGCCATATTTATTGTTGTTGTTGTTGCTTTTGATATTGTTGTTATTGTAGTAATGGCTGTGTGCGAAATCTAAACATCTGCCCATTGAGGCCACGCCCTTAATCAACTAAGTAAGCATATAAAAATGGCTCGTAAAAGCGTCAAATGCAACTTGCAACATTGTTGCACACACACACACACACAGTCCCGCTGTGTGTAGAGCAAAACTCTTTGGAATAATAACAGAAATAACTACCACAATTAACTTGGGCCCCCAAATGGCGAACGCTGCCTGTGGCGCCACAAACAACGAATGAAAAAAAAAACACAGAAAAAAAAATAAAAAGCAAAGTGAGATGGCAGAAGGAGAAAAAAACTAAAGCAAATGTCTGATTTTATTGATAGCCATTTCATTTTCATGTCGCATATCATTAGAATTAATCATTAAAATGTGATAATCATTTGCACAAGTGTGTGCGATGCAACATTGTGTGGCAAGCGGCTATCATCACAATTAACAGTGTCCAACTCAATGCAGGTCGACTTTGCGATACTCTGCAGCCAAGGCTAATTCCAAAATGAAATCAAAAAATCTATGAGAAATTTGAAGTCAAAGTTTATGCTCTGAGATCCACAGCAGAATCTATCAGATGATTTATGTATATATATATATAGTCTTATTTCTTATGCAGTCGTAGACTTCTCAAAACGACCCTCGGCAAGAGTATTAAAAAATAAAATTGCAGAACAAAACGCAGAGCATTTGAGTCATTTTACGATTGCTGCTGCTGCTGCTGCTGCTATTGCAATTGCTTCTTGATGCAATGTTGCAAGTAGTAGTAGTTGTAGGCTATGTTGCCGAGCAACATGTGAAAATGCTGCTTGCAACTTTTTATGGCAGCGTGCAGTTTTACAGCTCAGCTGGCTAGCGGCTCCTCTTGCTTGCAACAGCGCCAGCTTTTTTATATTAAAAGTAATAAAAGTTAAAATGGGCAGCAAAGGTTGATGGATGGGGAGGGGGGTTAGGTGGGGATATAGATGTGGATGGGTAGGGGGAGGGGGAGGGGGTAGGTAGAGCATAAACAGAGCAAAGGCAACAGCACAATTTATGGTCTTAAAACTAATTTAACTTTTATAAAATTACCAAACACGCATAAACACAATTTTTATGCCGGACGCACGTTGCACGTTGTTTGTTGCAACGAACGTTTCGCATTGCATTCTCCGAGAGTGCAGAGCAGTAAACTGTTTTTCATCATCATCTTCTTCTTCTTCTCCATCTTCTTCTTCTTGTAGTTGCTCTTGCTTTTTGTTGCTTTTGTTATTCATATAAATTTTATTTCATGCCATTTATGTTGTTCTTGTTCTTGTTGTTGTTATTTTTTTATTTTTTTTTATTTGTGCGCAATTTTTTATGAGCCGCAACTTTGTTGCTGATTTTTATGTGTTGCAACAGCAATAGCAATGGGCGAGAAAGCGGCAAATAGTTGGCCTACATAGTCGTGGCAAGGGAGAAGTAGGTTGCGGGCCGCAGAGTGCCGCGGAGGGGATGCAGGGAGGGCTTAGCTTAGCATTTGTCTAATTGATGATGCTGCCTGCATTAGCTGGCTGGCTGGCTGGATGGCTGACTGAGAAAGCCACGATAAAAACCAAAAGATCTTAATGCCAACAGATTGACGAATGGCCAAGAAAAGAAGGGTTCCACAAACAGGAAATTCATAATGAATGCAATTCCAACTGATTACTAACTGCATCAAATCGCCATTACGCAGTAAGATGGATGGAGTGATTGCATCGTAAATATGACAACTATTAAATAAAATAATGTACACGTTGTTTGATTTAATTATTGTCTACTTAATAAGGCACGTGAGAAGGCTCTGATCGAATGAGGTCGACTGGCAGATACCCTGAACTATCTATAAATCTTATCTTATCTTATATATATCACAATCGATCCAGATGTAAGCCTTATTTTGTTACTTATATTATTATAAAATTATTATTGAAATTTATCTTTTTATTAGTAGTGGACTAATAGTAAAGTTTTCTCAGGAATCCCTGCGGCTAATAAGGTCTCTAAGAGCTATATATGATGGGTGGCAATATCTAAATCTTTCTATATCCCTGAGATATCATTGTCTTTTAAGTGAAAAAACAAGCATAGCTAAATCGAGTAAATTAAGTCGACTCGGCTGCTGATCCCGATAGCAGATGCTTTCTTCAGCCTGTTGTGCACACTCTGTTGAACATATGTATATGCATATTAATCTACTTTGATCAGGTTTAGCTATTATCCATTATATATATTAAGTGGCAAAGGGCTCACACAAAAAACACTCATTAAAACTTTACACTTAACAATTTACAATCGCAGAGCAGTAGCTGAACTTTAACTGCAGCTTTCCATAAAATGTATTTAAATATATATAAGGCAATACGCTTAGGCATGTATTCAATATATATATATATATAACTATAACTATCGGCTTTCGTAAACGGAAGCAATTAACATTTCCTCATAACAGCGTGTAATTAAAATTATAATAAGATGCATTGCCAAAGATGAAGCAAAAATAAAAACATGCCAAATGATGATACGTGAGTGTGTATCTGTGTGTGTGTGCCAGTGTGTGTGTGTGTGCGAGTGTGAGATAAATTCATGGAAAAGACAAAAGTATAATGTATGTGTATATGTATATATATATATATATACATATATCTATCTATCTATTGAACTATACAACAATGACTCGCAGGAAAGCAAACAGAGCAAACGGGCATAGTGGCTGGCGGAGGGGTGCGGGGTACGATTGGGGGGAGGTGGGGAGATGGGGAGTGGGGTAGACAATTATTACGAGCATTTGCTACAAAATAGCGGCGATAAATTTCAATATCTCGCAGCACTCGTCGTCGTCGTCGTCAACACACGTATGTAGAAATGGAAAAATAATAACAATAATAACTAAAAACTACTTGAGTACAAATAGAGAAGAAGAAGCAGCAGCAACAGCAGCAACAGCAACAACAGCAACAGATACAGATACAAATGCGTCGCATCAGATAAAAAGATATGACGGCTACAGACAAAAAGCTGTAATTAAATTCGTGTGTTTTGCTATACCCTGAACCCAATGAAAACGTGTACAAATTGGGTATAATGCAGTTGAGTGTGAGTATGTAACAAACAGCAGGAGATCTTCATAAATTATACATATCAATAATTGAGTCTGACTGTATCAAAGAAGTGGTATCAGTGATGACTACAAAAGCTGGCTATTTGGAGTATAAGTTCTTCTATACTATACACATCTAAAATATATTTAATTTGATCGATAATCGATTAACGATAGACGCTTTTTGAAAGATATGTCTCTATAATCGATAATCAACTGCTGAAATTTCATTACAAACAATATCTAACCCTTGTAAGCTTATGGATAGCTGCATACTTGAGTACAGGATATCTCCTAGTCGGGCTCTCCTATGAATTCCTACTAGTTGTTTTTGTTGCCGTTGCTTCATTTAAACAAATATCAGGAACACAGTTTGCTTCACACACACACACACACACACTCATAGATACATCTATAAACATAATGTATCTGCAGATATAAAAGTATATGTTGCTGTAGCTGCATTTAACTAAGTACCACACACACACACACACACACACAAACACACACACATACACACACACACACACGCACGTTCCCGTTTTTTTTTTTTTTTGTTTTCATATTGTATTTAATTTTATTTCTACTTGTCAGGCAAGAAACTAAAGTAGGCTAATTGTTTTTGTTGTAGGAGAGCCGTGTGTATCTGTATCTTGTAGATGCAAGTACAAACACACTCAAAAAAAAAGTGCTGAAAGAAGAAGCAGAAGAGGAGAGCATAATGTTGTTGTTGTTGTTGCTGTTCTTAGCTCATTTATTTGCTTCATTATATGGTTATTATATGGCCCCGCTGTTGGCCTTCTTACAAACTAATATTATGCAGCATGTTGCTGCTGCGATGCAAAGATACAGATACAGATACGCACACACACACACACATATATATATAATATATATATATAAATTGAGAGAGATACAGCAAGTTACATTTGGCGTAATTAATGCTGGCGTGGAGTGAAAGAGAGGGAGAACGACTCAAATTGTTGTAATATTTAATTGAATTTTTTCTCAAAAGCCGCTTTTACAAAAAAGAAAAAAGATACATTTTTTTTGTGGTAATATAATAATAAAATTCATAAGTGCAGTGTCGGCAACGAATTGATGTGAATGCTGTTTTTAATGTTTACTTCAACTTTGATGTAGGCAGATGGGGGAAAAGGGGACAAACGCATTTTTCATGGGAGCAGAGCCGGACAGACGGACAGACAGAGGGACAGACGGACAGACGGCGGCAACATGTGCTGTAATTTATAAAAATGCATCTAAATGCAATTAAGTAAAGCATAAAAGTAAATTACAAACAAATGCGGAAGATGCTGCTTCTGCTGTTGCTGCTTCGGAGCCATAAAAGATAGATAGATGGACTGGAAAAAGTGGGAAAGCCAAAAAGTATTTATAAGCTGATTTTGATATTAAAAAGTAAATATGAATTTTTCATCTTCGTTTCGTTTTCGAAAATGATTTACAAATTAAGGCAGCTGCCACATTGCGAAGTAACACAGTATCAGAGTAGTATTCCCAGACAAACGGACAGACCGACAGATGGACGGAGAGACAGATGGACGGAGAGACAGTCGGACAGTTGCAGATGGCCTCGAACGCAACTTTATTATTTTTAGATAAATATCTTTCGATTTCATTTCCCATTGCAACCAGCCGCAATTATTTACTTTATATTTCTTTCTTGCATTTTGTTTCGTTTTTTTTTTTTTTTTTTTTTTTTGTTGAATTCATTTTAAATGCATGAGAAATCTCTGTTGGGGAATAAGTGAGTGCTCCTTCAGCTAACTATTTATTTTGCCAGTCAGACTGGCATACAGATGCAGATATAGATACACACAGTGCACGAGTAAAAAATAAATTAAGTAAAAGTGGCAGAAGTTGCGGCAGTTACTTCTGTTTGAATTTCAACAAATAAATTGGCATTGTGGATTGGCAACACTCGCAACACAAAAAACTTATGCGAATAACTCTTAACTAAGATCAAAAATACATTCAACTTTAGACGTCTCCAGCATCGACGGATTAATATGCCTTTAAGTCTATTTCTTTCTCGTCAATCGAGCAGATTTTATTAAAAAAAAAATTATTATTTTATTTATTTAGTTAAACTGACTTAGTCTATGAATGAATGTTACTGTTCAGAGCTGGAAAAAATGCAACTGAGCCCAAAGTAAATTAGCCGATGAGCAGATATTTGATTCACTTGCTGGCATTTAATATTCGAATGAATGACGAATACATGAATAACTGGCCAACATGGCCATAAATGTCAGCGACGTCACAAATTGGCTGAAAAGCCGAACCAGCTGCGAAACTCTGGGAATGGGAGTGGGAATGAGTTTGGAAAATGCATGGGTCAGTTTTGGGGGGCGTAGAAATAGGTGGCAACCGGGGGAGGGGGGTTGGAAAGAGGGCTGTATGTCGACAAGTTGAAACGTCGAAAGCAATTAAAAATGTAGAAAATTCAATCGGAAAAATCTAATTCGATTTCTATGCCGCGTTTTGCCAATGAACGTCGGGAACCGGGAAACGACACTGGAATGTTGCACACACACACACAGAGACACACACACACACACACTGGCATAGGAAAAGCAATAACTGCCAGGCTGTGTGTAGGCCAAGAAGAAATGTGAACGACGCAAACGTTTTCCTTGTCTGCCTTTCGACAACAACAAAACAAAAAAAAAAAAAAAAAAAAAAATGGAAAAAAAGATATGACAAACTGACGCCTGGCGCTATATTTAGAAATATAAATACTAATGAAATTATATGGCAGCGGGTACGGCATATATCCTGTCCAGACTCAGCAGACAAAGCAAAAGTGCCAATAATAACATTTTAAGCGGGGAAATTACAAAATCTCACTGAAATAAAGAAAAAAGGCATATAAAAATGGCAATTACAATTGAAGAATACTTGCAACTTGCAGATACAATACTTTAGCCTAAGACTGCTGCTAATGGCCAATTTAACATTATCCCAATATAAAACTTACTAATGAACATATGTTCTTCGATAACTGTGCATTATTATAGACGCCAGATGCCTTCTACATAGATTCTAAATAATTGTATATTTTACAATATTTTATAATTAAAAATTACGAAAAAAAGAATCATTATCTCAGTCAATATCTTTGTATTTGTTGCCACTTACCTTGCCTCATCGGCTATTTGATGGCTCTTAAGGCTGATAACTTTTTCCAGTTGGCTGAACAAAAAGAAAAATGGCGAGATTAGAAATAAGATATAAGACTAGATTTTGGTATATTTTATTAGTTCTTTTATTGTTAGTTGCTATTATTATTGCCTTCTTCCATCAATCCTGATTCTTTAACCAATGCAAGAAACTTTGTTCGGAGTTGAGGTTTTCTATCTCTTTCCATCCATCTTTTTCTGCCTAAGAGGATTATCCTCACAAAATCAGCAAGATTCTGCAACTGACTATAACCAGTTTCGTTGGGTGACTTCTTAGTCTATTCCAAGTCTGCTCAAATTGCTTTCGCGCATAAGTAATAAGTAGAGTGCAACTTACAAATAGATATTTGCATAGACTCCTTCACTCGCAAAGATAGTTTGTTTAATTTAGAATTGCATACATTATCCGCTAGAACTTATGGCCATAAAATTGCTTTTGAAGTGCAACAGTGAGTTGTGCGTTTTATGGTCTCAAATGTGATTCATTAACACTTTCGGGTTCCCAAAAGGTGCGTTAAAAAGCCTGAGCAGCAAATGGGTTTGCCCCCAGACCCCAAACCCCTCCATGCGTTTTAACTTTACAAATGAATGCGTCTGGCTGGCTGGGTGCCTAAAGAGATCTCTCTGTGTGTGTGTGTGTGTGTGCCACAAATGTGCAGCTTGTATGTTGTAGGGCGCCAGGGTGCTGGTCAAAGGAAAAAAGCAAGCTCAACGGATATAACGTTGCGCCTGTTATTGGCAACTGCCACGCACGCACAAGTGTGTGTGTGTTTGTGTGTTGGTGTGTATCTGAACATGACCAACAGCTATTGCCCAGCCTACGACTCCTTTCGATGGCAGCAGCAGCACCAGCAGCAGCAGCAGCAGAGACTCGAGTTGCATATGCAGCATGAGGCTTGCAGCACCTAATATGCAAACAGCAGACGCAGACGCAGCCAAAAGAGGAGAGGGAGTGTGCTGTGGTTCGAGGTAGGTGCTGTTAGGGGCAGCTAGGCTGGGGCAGGCACTGCCTAAACCATATTGAGAGCCGTGTGTCTGCTGCGGTCGCCGTTAGCAACGCGTTTTCTCTATATCTGCACAGACATATATACACAGATTTGCCACATAATATATATAGATATATATCTATATATATATATATATTTATATATATCTCGTACGTTGGGAAAATGCATTTGACTCGCTGTTGTTTTACCGCTAGAAGCCAGCAGACGAGCCTGGCTTTTGGGCAGAATGCGCAAACGGTGCCCCAAAAATGTTATGGATATCGTTGAGCAACAGAAGTGTGTGTGGAGTCGTCTCTGTCTGGAGTGTATAATAGTATATATACCCACACACACACACACACGCGTACACATTGATTTTGGCTGTATGCGTCAAGTTGGCATTGCGTATACGCAGAATTGCACAGAATGTGCGCCTCCAACTATGCAGCAATCATTTTTACAATCTCTGCACCCACAACACACACACCCCTTGCCAAGGCACACACTGTAATCACAAGCAACTTTAATTGACATTTGAGTCACTTTTCAAAAAACAATTTTCAGTCGCAATTTGCCAAGTCTGCAAGTGCAACAACTCAACTCTTATGAAATATGGCTCAGTCCAATTATGAAGAATACAAGGTGTTCAAAAAAGGGGGTTTTCAGCGCAAATTAATCAACACTGGCTGCAGAGCACAAAGCAACAACAGCAACAGCAACAGCACAAAACAGTAACACGTACAACACTTGCAACAATAATAATAATAACAAATTGTTGGCCAGGTCTTAAGTAATGGCCAAAGCAAATAATGCAGGGCACACAAGTCAGCTGATTGAACCCCTCCCCTCCCCTCACCCCACCACCCTCTCTTAACTGAATATATATATGTGGTTGTGCATTCTACAATTGACTTTTGCAATATGTAAATGATTTCAATGGAAAGCAGCCACAACGAACCCAACTAAGCGAAAGGAATGAAAAAAAATACAGAAAACTAATAACAAATTACGACAAATGGCCAAAGCAAAAAGGCAACACAGCTGAGCAACTGGCCAAGCAAAGATTACAACGAATAGCGAATACTCTATAGCTTTTAAGAGAATAAAAAAATAAATAATTAACCTTTCAGTTAAATGGGAAGCCAACAGCGAGTAAACCTTATGAGATACCTTATGACATATTTATTGCCACATAACAGAAACTTCAGACTATCTCTAAGCTTTACCAAATAAAAATTCAATATACAGTTCAACATTTCACTTTAAGATACTTATAGATAAGATACTACTATATCAAACTTTTTAAAAAGTCCTTTTCAATGTAAACAAACAATGTAATCAAACTTTAAATATTGGCCTTTCTCCACCTAAACTGATTTAAGCTAGCCAGCTGAGCAGGCCCTTAACTTAACCTTACTGTAAACCAACTAACAACATTCATATTTCCAACAAATATTTATTTAATTTATTTACATAACCAAAAAAACTAAATTACTTTTCCTAAAGAGTATAACAGCTGAAAGCAAAGCCAAATGCGCGAGAAATATGATAATAAAAAACACAGAGTGTGTGTGTGAGAGAGAGAGAGAGAGAAAGAGAGAGAGAAATTAATTCATATCCGGTAGATGATTATACACCAAAACTCTAAGAAATCCATAATCTATGTAGATGCAATTTGTAATTTGTAATTCTCATTTCAACGTTGCCAACAACAACAACAATACAAAAAAAACTAATTGTGTGTTTGAGGCAGCGATTACATGTTAAAAGGGTTTCACACAGAGCGAGAGAGACAGAGTGAGCGAGAGGGAGAGGGAGAGAGAGAGAGAGAGGGAGAGGGACAAGAGCAACACATGAAATATGCAAATCGCAAATCGCAAATAAGCCAAGCACATTTGGCTCTGTTACACTGGTTACAAAATACAACAAAAAAAAAAAAACAAAACAAAAAAAACAACAACAAAGTTGACACAACAGTTATTCAAGCAAAAGTGCAACCCTTAAAATATAATAAAAAACTGCCCTTGTCAAAGCCCTTGAGGGATTTAGCTACGTATTTAGCATAAAAATATAATATATATAAATACACATATATACATATACATATATATATATATATCTTTAGGTATATATATAAGTCCACATTAAACAAATAAAGTATTTCATGACGCACATAATAATCGGCATCAAAGCAGGCAAGATGAATGCAGATGGCTGAGTGAGATTTGCTGTTGATATGCGCACCCAGCAAAAACCGAGGGCGGCACTTAAAACCAGGGACTGGGGCAGCAATGCCCTACTACAGTGACGTATTATCAACACACACACACACACACACACACACACACACACTATTTACATATATTCAGTATTTAAATGTGTTTCATATCTCATCAGTGAAAAGTGCGTGCCACAAAAAAAGAAGAAAAAAAACCAACAACAACACAATTCAACCAGCATTTTGCCACAGTTGGTCAACATTTCGTTTGCACTCAATTGTTGCCAACTGATAATTATAAAGAGATGCAAAGTTGCTGATTACACAAAAAGAATAAATAGAAAGGCTGACTTGTTGGCAGTTATAAAAGCATATAGAATGCAGAAGGGGTTTCAAATTTGTGGTTAACTCATAAAGTTTGTCAACATTTATTAGATATTTCTGTGTAAGGAAACTCTAGTCGAGAGAGCTCAACTCTCAACCAATCCAGTAGGTGTACAAATCTCAGATATTCAGGATAACACAATGCAGTAAAATTTATTTACTTTTCTCAAATGAGATGAGATTTTTAATGTTCAATACTATGTCAGGGCATATACATTCCCGATTAGAAGGATGTATCTTTAAAATTGTGAAGTGCATAGTTCTTATAATCCCAGAGATCGGCTTGTTCATAAAGAGGGATAGATGAATATAACCATATGAACTGGGAATTTGAAATTGATAAAAAAAATATATATCAACTTTATGAAGTGGGAGGTGCTTCCTTTATAAATAATATATACGATATGGCTTTGGATATGTCTCCTTCTCTATCTGAAATTTTGAGAATACAGAAAACACATAAAACAAAAGTTGTTTTTACGATGCTTATAGAGAATGATATATTATCGACATCTGTACTTAGACAAAGCATTGAACTGCAATGAACCCATGAGCAAGTGCATTGCCATCAGTTACACACACACATATACACACACACACACACACATTTACAGCTAGTAAACCATAATTCATAAGCAGAACTTTTACAAATATAATAATTCAACTAAAACAAACTGAAATTGTTTTCCAACAATAACAACGACACGCCAAAAGCATATAAAAAGTAAACAAAGAAAAGATGAAAACTGCGTTCAGCAACTGCACAAAACTTTTTCACACGTTGCACGGCAGTGGCACGTTGCGCTCTTTTCTTGCAGCACACCGAAACTTTGCAGCGAGCGCAAATTTCCCATGTGGAAAAGAAATCCCAACCCCCTCCAAATGATTAGTGCTAGGAAAAAAATGGCTACTCAAGTAAGGCCAAAAAACAGCTGACAAAATCGATGCGAAAATGCATCGAACTTTAGAGACAGCCAAGCTTGCTGCAACGTGCCACGAAAATAAGAAAATAGCTACTTTTACAGACCCCCTCGCGAGATTTTTGGTGCGTGCTGCATTTGGCGCTGCAGTTTTTTCTAGTGGGGCAGGCAGCAGCCGCAAACACAAAAATGCAGTTGAATGCAGACATTGCGCCAAAACCAGGCGACCAGCAAACTCAGCTGCCAACCGTCCTCCAATGTGCAGCAGAGCAGCATTGAAATCTTTGCCGATGTCGAGGTCGACCCAACAGCAAAATGCAGTCACAGTCACAAGTCTCAGTTTGCAGCTTACAGTTGCCCCATAACCCCCACCAGTGCTGCTGCCACCTTCCACTCCTTCCACTCCCTCCATCCCTCTCCCACTCTCACGCAATCGCAGTCGCAGTCGCACTCGAAGTCAAAGTCGAAGTCGAACTCAAAGTCGCCGACGAAGATGTTCGCTTAAGAAAAGCGCGCGCAAAATTTAGCGCTTGTATTTGTGTGTGTGTGTGTGTGTGTGTGAGTGAGTGTGTGTGGCGGGGTATTAGTGTGTGAGTGTGTGTGTGTTTGAGACAGTTTATGACGCCATCGTCTCTAGTTTCAGTTAAGTTTTCCCTTTGAATGGCTTTCGGTTTTTGGCTCGAGGGCTGCTTGCGTTTGCCAGCGACGCACTTGCAACAACAGCAACAATTACAACAACAATGAGAGCAACAACAACAACAAAAGCAACTATTTCAGACAATACTTAAATTAGTTGACTTTCGTCATCAGTTTTGTGGCTGCCATCAGATGGGTTTGTTAATTTATATACCCAGTGTGGCCAGGGTGTCAAACCGAATCGCATTTCGTTTCCGTTTCCGGTACGTGTGTAAAGTGTAAGCGTTCCCTTCAAGGCTGTGAATTGGTGACTAATATATTTCGATATAAATCAACTGTAATGAACTTGTGCAGTTGGCGCTAACTAAAAGTTATTCGCGATTTTTAAAATAATCCATTTTTTAAACTGTCAAAATTTCAACTACTTACTGAAAACACATAGTTATTTATGCTGATTATATATTAATTAATTAATTAATATTTTTAATTTTGTTTTTACAGCTCCTACAAATCATTTCTAGGTTATGTTCTAGTCTATTGCCATATTGCCCACTAATTTAACGTAATTTGACTTGTGTTTCTTTGTCGTTATTATTTGACTCTCAACTACCCTTCGTAAATGGATTTATTCATGAATAATGTTGTCGCTGTTGCTGTTGTTGTTGTTGTTGTTGTTGCTGTTGTTGTCGTGCGTGTGTTGCAAGGTCTGCTTTGTTGTTGGTGTTGCTATTGCCCTATACAAATAATCAATAAATCTAATTCAATTATTATTATAATTATATTTTGAACATTCATAGACATTTGTATAAGGCTGACTAAGCATTTTCTTGGTAAATAACATATAATAATATTATGAGCGTGCACACACACACACACACTCATACACACATGCACAGCAAGGGCTGAGTGACACCCTCGTTAATTATTCAAATGCCAGGCACCCCAGTCGCAGGAGCAGGATTCACGAACCTACCCAGACCCACTAATATCCATAGCCCTATGTCTATGTAAATGTGCGTGTGTGAGTGTGAGTGTGAGTGTCCATGTATAGATAACGCATGTGGAATTGCCTGCGTTGGTATTGGTTGGGAAAATTCATTAGTCCGCATAATGAATAAACATAAAGACAAATAAAATTATTCCAATTAAAATAAATTGCGCAGCAATATTAAAATAAATTCTCATTTCAAGGCAGCAGCAGCAACAACAACTGCTGATGACTCTGCATCTAATTATGCTGGCTTGTCTGAGGGTAGGGGGGAGTAGGGGGGTATATACATATATATACACACACATATACATATATATATTTGTTAAGTTATTGGACTCTTTTCCAGTGCGATGTGAAATGTCGTTTACAATGTATTGTTGCTTGAGTGCTTTTTGCTCATCCAAATGGAGCAAAATATTTTATTGTGACTATGCACCTGCCACAAGTGCTTCAACACACCCCATCGGCTGGATACACCCTGCTCCACAACAGTCATGACAATTAAAGTTTTACAGCGCATTGAATGGGTTTTCTGCAACTTCTAATGCCATCGTCGTCGTTTCTGTTGCCGCTGCCGTTGCCGTTGCCGTTGTTGTTGCCGAGTTGTTGCAACTATAAAACTGACTTTGTTGCTGAATTATATTTAATTAAATTTTATTGCACCGCCGTCTTCATTAAACTATAAAAGTTGTAATTGTAGTTTGGGGCTATGTTTGTGTGTGTGACTCTATCTCTCTGTGTTTGTGTATGTGTGTGTGTGTGTGTGTACGTGTTTGTTGCAGCTGCACTTGCAGCTTTCGGCGGCCGCTTTTGGCTCTCAACTCTTTTTAAGGCTTGCAACAAAATATTCCTATTGTAAATACTGCATCAAGCACACCCCTTCCTCACCCTCCACACCCTCCTACCATACACTTAACCCTGCTTCAGTTGCATGCCACCTCATCCTTCAATTCTATTTCTCCGCTCCATCAGCATCTTCATCTTCACCGCTCGCTGTGTTCGTCTGGGCGGCCATAAAAGCATTTCTAGCTTGCTTAATGTTTATTTTATAGTTGAAGTTTGCATTTATTTGGTCTTTTAGTTTTTATACCTAGACAACAATAACCATAGCAACAAAGCTGAAAAACATATCGAATCAGGATACACTACAATAAAAAGTCGATTTCTATTAACTAAGAAATACGATTCGATTTGGCACGCTTAATATTTAACTATTTTAACTTATAATCAACTGCCTCAAAAATGTTGAAAAAGGTTTTCAAAGTGATCTTTTATCAAGTCAACACTTCATTTAATTTTACTTCGAATTTGTTATTCGTTTAAGAAGCCGTTGCAGGCCCATCCCCCAGCTGAAAAGTACGTGCAGCAAACATAACTAAAATAACAACAAAAATTGTAACAACAATAAAACAATAACAAGAATAACAATAATCAATGCAGCATTGTCGAAATGAGTTTGGCGTTGCCTATGGCTAGCAATTAACTATTTGCGTTGAAAGAAATCAACGGAAGCACTTTATTTGCTCAGCCTTAATTACAACAAACAATTACAGCCGAAAAGCACAGAAAATAGAAAAATAAATGGAATATAGTAAAAGCAACCCTCCCCTTTCAAAAAATACAACAAAAAACAAGCCACACAATCACTAAGGGAAATATTCAACTGAAATGACAATGATAGAAAAAGATAGAAAACAAAAAGCCAGCAGTTAAGTTATGGTTTTTTTTTGTGCATTTAGTTTAAATATGGGGGCAGGGCAAACTGCTTTCCCCTTTCCCCTCATCAACCTCGCGCTCAACTGCGACTCATAACTATAAACATTATACACATATTTGAGTTAATTATAATGCAGCAACAAGAACAGCAACTAAATGACAATCAAGTCAAGTAAGCGCAGCCAAAAATTTATTGTAAATGCTCGACTAGGAGATGCCCTGTGGCACCTAACAATCTTTATGTATTTATACTTGTAAAGAAATAAGTTTGATCAACTTGATAAGTACGATATATGTAATAATAATATAAGGTAGAATCAGTTGTCAATCCATTGACCCAATCGGAATAGGAAACCAAACTGACACAAAAAACATCATAGCTTAACTCTTTCAGAGATCTGATCGACTAGCTTTAAATACCCATTTATTTATTAGGAAGAATTCCTCTTCTTGAATTTAAATTCGATTCGGTTTGACATACTGCATAATATATATATCTCTCATGGTCTCTGATTAACATACCCATTAGCTTATTAAGATGACTTCCTCTGCTGTCACATACCATCACACTCTTCTGGCATACCCACTAATTTAACCATATTTAATGGTCACAGGGTATACAAATAAACTTTGGATTGACAAGAGGAAGACTTAATTAACTGGTAACGTTTTTATATATAAACATATATATTCATCTATATATATATATATATATATTTGTATATTTATTTTATTGTGATATTTTTTCTATTCATTGCTTGCCACAAATTACAATAAATTATTAAGCATGCCACACGGCGCTGTATCATTATTTATATTTACGAGCAGATTGTGCAGCAGAGTGTTCCTCGTCGTATCGCATTTTCCTTCGTGTTTTTATCAAATCCTTTTTTGTTTCTGTTTACTCTACTTGTTGTCGTTGTTTTTATCTATATTTAATATTGTATTTGCGCTGTCTGGCTGAGCTGGCAGCGCGCATTTGACTTAAATATTTCGTGTCAAGCAGACATTTGACATAAATTTTATGTTTGCATTTAAATACACACAGTCAGGCAGGCAGGCAGGCAACAAGGCATTTATATGAATTGCACACAACAATAAAAAATAAAAATGAATACCATAAAATATTAAAAGAAATTGCGGTGACAAACAAAGCAATGATAGCCAACAATTATCAACATAAGCTGCACGTACAATCAAAAATTGTTTCAAAACTCAAAAGTGGAAAATGTCTCAACTCAAAGTCATGTTGGACAATTTGTATAATAAAACAAAACCAAAATAAAATATATAATGGAATAACAAATTAAAATACTCTAGCTAAGACAGCTCGACTAGGTTGTACCCCTTTGAAATATTGTTGTTGTTTCAATATGCAATTTGTGTTTCTTATTCGATCCTAATGAAATTCTTACAGCTGACTTATCTTAACAATTGGCTTCATCTTAACAATTGTGTAACCATTCATTGCTATCACCAATTGACTTTATATGGCTATGGAGAACTTATATTTCAAATTTCAGTCTTTACCTCTAATGGTCTCTGAAATTGGTAGATGGACAAGGCTATCTTGACTCTGCTGTTGATGCTGATCAAGAATATGTATACAGAAATACAGAAATCAGGAATGCTTTCTTCTGTCTTCTACTATGTTATCTATTTTCACGCCATAAGAATAGTAACCATACCCAACTTTAAGCACATAACACCCCCAATATTATATAGATATAATTTTCAGCTTGTACTTCTTAATTTAAATAGATTATAATGGGTGTTTCCAATCTTGACGACACCCTTCGCCAGCTGCCTCAATTTTTACAACCCCGATCACGGAATTTGCATTTACTTGTGAATCAAAATATATATTTTGAAAGTGGTTTCTATCTGCAATGTGTGCTAAAATTACATTTTTTCAGCCCGTCTGCCATTTTTTGAGCTAAACCAAAAACCGCGAGAAAGAACGAAAAAAAAAAATAATAATAAACTTTCGCAACTGTGGCGAATGCGGTAACTGCGACGCCGGCAGTGGGAGGGGCAGTGGCAGCGGTAGCGGCAGCGGCAGAGGTCGCGAGCAATGGCTGCATATAAATTATTAGCAGTCATAAATATGCCATAATGTCATTTATTATATACGTTTTTTATTTTTTTTATACATTTTCTTTTTGAAGGCGCCCGCATTGGGGAAAGCGCTGGAAAAAAACTTTTATTGCCAAGTTTAATGAAAAATTATAAAAGGCGGCAACGCTGGCATCGACAGCGACGCCGACGTCGCTGCTTGCGTCTGCGTGTTTAATATTCAAATTCAAATGCTCGCCTGCATAGTTCACCTTGAGGTCCTCACCGCTCCACCCCTTTTCCCAACAAACTGTCTGACTCTGACTCTGACTCTGACCTGAACTGAACTGCTTTTGTCCTATGCAGCAAGCGCTTGCCCCATTTTCTAGTGGGTATTATTTAAATTATAAATTATTGAATATTTGCCGCGTTGCCAGCATCAGTACCTACTCCCCCTCCCATCGTTATATAGCATCATTATATTTATATTACATATATAAGTATAAATATTAGATGATGCCAAAGTCGCAAAAATTGTTCATTGTTAAGCCCTACGTTGAACGGGTGCCACAGTTAGTAAGTAGCTGCCAGAAGTATTCCCTTTTCGCATACCCTTTTCTCCAAAATCAGTCTTAATTGACTTGACTTTAAGAGTATTCATAAATAGTATCATATTACTGGAATTGCGTTCTCATTTCTTCTCTTTTATTGTAAAATGCTTAGATATGAATATTTTTAAGGAACAAAGTTGATGATAAAATGCAAAGATATCGATTAGAATATCGAGAAGATTATGGTATGTTTCCGTATTAAAAACCATCTTGAGTATTTTTGGGACCATCAGTTCCGATAACTGATTCATAAAAAGCATGTTGAGTTTGAATACCAATTCCGATTGCAGCTTTGTATTGCTACGCACACTTTCGTATCAAGTTCCAGATCTGATTTCGGCGTTTTGAATATTTACGAATCTTCTGAAAGCCATATGGTATTTCGTAGCTTTGGTGTATCGAGTAGAAATATAAAAATATATTAAAAAAAAAAAAAAAACAAAAAGAAACTTGGCCCATGTCAGACTTCTCATCTCATCATCATCAGTATTCGGTTGCTCATCTCGTGATTGTCTCCAGCCAATAGAGTATATTGGCTGCGGTGCCCATCAAGTCTTATAACTTATTTTATTTTCATATATTTCGTCGTCTTTTTTTTCATATTTAAATAATAAATTAAGGCAGGCAGCCGGGACTCGGCATTGTGAGAACTGTATACTGTGCTCACTGGGTGTTTGCTGGCTTGTAGGTTGTGGGTTGTGCGAGCAGAGAAGAGGAGAGGGAAGAGAGAAGTGGGGGTTATACTGCTTTACTGACGGGTGGTAGACTGCTGCGTTGGTTCGTATATACTCGTATCTGTATAATCAGGGGTTGATTTCTGTGTTTTTATGTATTTGCATTATTAATAAATTCCTTGCCGTGCATTTGACTACATATATATAATTTTCGAGCCTGAGCAGTGTCGAGGAGTTCTCATTTTATTTTTATATTTATTTTATAAATTGCATAAATTGATGAAAGATGAGGGCACAGCAATACCAACTGAACGGGGCAGGAGGAGTTGGAGGGATTAGGGGAGTGGAGGGGTAAGCGTTATGTGCTTGTTTGTTTGTTTGTTGCATCTGGACAATGTTTTGTTTGAACACTCGAGCTTTTCGCTTTTAATTAAAAAGCAATGACACTGGCTCTGCTGCTGCTGCTGCTTCTTCTTCTTTCTGATATTGTTGTTGTTGTTGTTGTTATTGTCATTGTTGCTGTTATTGGTGGTGGTTTTGGGGGGAGGGGGCTTGGATTGCTGTTATAATCAAAAGTGGAAATTGACATAAATTGATTTTATCGCTGCAGATTTAATGACAACGAAACACTTGCTTACCCCCACCCCCACCCATCACCCGTCACCAACCCTCGCACCCCCTCTCACCATCCATCGCACAACAGTCAATGCAATTTTTGTAATGAAAATGTTTAAACGCATAAAAATCACCATTGCCATGGCCAAGCGTCCAAAGGGCCAAGGAGTTTTATGCACTGCTGTCGCATTTTCGCGTTTACATTGTAAACTGGCTGACAAGCGATGGCAGGAGGGTGAAAGGGGCTGGTGGCGGGTTGTAGTGAAGGGGAGCGCCCAACGGAAACGGACCAGGCCTGAGTCATAGCCTGGCCGGGGCCGAGCCTGGTCGCCAATGGGCTTGGACGACGACTTGGTCTTGGAGTTGGACTTGGGCTTGGGCTTGTCTGCCAAAAGGTGGCCAGAGTCCTTAAAATGTCAGTGCGGCGACTTTGTATGTGTGTGTGCTCAAGTGTGTGTGACTGTGTGTGTGTGTGTGTGTCTGTGCTGTGCAGTTGGCAAAAACGCAAATATTTTATTACGCTTCAGACTTGAGTAGTTCTGTTGTAAATTTTACTGTTTTACGGTGCTTGGAATTGTGCTCACCTCCAACTCGGAGTCGGCGACATGAACATGAACTGCCTGCATACCAATACATACCATATAAATATATATAGACTATATATATATATATATATATATACAACTGCACTACAACAGAGGAAAGAAATATTAGATTAGATACGCCGAAGAGAAGATACCCTTGCAGAACGGAGTCAAACTGCAAACATTTCAATTGCACTTTATATTTAATAAAGCAACCGATTGTTCTTAGGGGAGCTATTAGATATAGTAAGCCGTTGCTGTTTAATTACCATCCAATTGTTACTGTTGACTTTGCCTTGCATAACTTGCCAAACAAAACAGGTGTTTATAAAAGAATTTATCACTTAAGCGATTGTGATAATGCTTTATGGATTCAGAGGAGACTCCTTTAATACCTTACAAACTCGACTATAAAATGATAATGCATATTCAAAATTTGTAATAATGTGGGCAATGAGAACAGTCTTTGATGCTCTAATCTTAAAGACTATTCTTCATTTTTTGTAAGTGATTTGAACTGTGTGCATCAAATCATTAACAAATATATTGCATTGCTATTGCAAGGATTTTCTCTCAGTGCTCACACAAATCTTTAAACATATCTGCAAGTGAGTATCAACTGCAATTGCAGTTGATTGCAATCAGTAAAGATTCTATATAAACACATGTTTTGCTTTTTTGGTTGATTCGACTAAGCTGTCACTTAATACGAGCATTCAATTTTAATCTTATCACATTTCATTATCAATGAAGTTGACTCGAAATGTTTTTGAAGCTTTATTGACTCAATTAAGCGTTGAATAATTTCAGCAATAACAATTATAAGAAACAATGGCATATTCTTAGATGGCACCAACCCACTCCTACTCATCATAGTGATGTATGCCAAAATGTACATTAAATTGAACTTGCACACACTCCAATAAATACACACACTCACACACACACACAGTCATTGGGATTGTTGCGTGTAATAATCGACACGTGCATAGCACATAAATATTGAAGACATTTTAAAGTTTAATACGCCACTTAGGCACGAATTAGCATACAAAGTGAATTAATTACGAGCGTTATACAATTAAGTAAATTTCATTATATTGAATTTTTAAAATTGTTTCGCTGCACCGAACGTAATTGGAAACACAAATATGTATAATTATAGCACGCAACACACACACACACACACACACACACACACACACACACATACACGAGTTACACACAATCAAAGATATTTATATGTTTGTCGCACACACAACACGCACTTTTGGTCATAATCCATTCCCATTCCGTCATATGACAATTACTTCGATTGCTCCTCGTTAAAGGCCACAAAATTAAACAAAATTCATATTATATTTTTGACGTAAGCATGATTATTTGTATAAACACACGAGCTGAATTTTTAGCTGACTATATGTAGGATTAATCTAGGCAAGCCATGACCAAGAAAATCAGATCAGTTTTGACAAAGTTATGACTAAGAGAAAATTAGATCGTAGCATATGAATGCTATTTTTTGGTTTAGTAATTTAACGTTTACAGATTTATATATAGGCCTCATCTAGAAGTCAAACCAAAACCAGTCCAATGAAATGAAAATCGAATCAGTTTTGAAAAAGTTTGTTTTTTTTAAAACTCGAATTTTCACATGAGTTTCGACTCAAATCAAAACGTCGAATTAATCTAGAGCTCAAACTTTTGCTTTAGTTTTGACAAAGTTATGACAATTGTTGACCCGTCCTTCACAAATATGAAGGGAGTGTTTCAGCACAGAGAGAGAGAGAGAGAGAGAGAGAGAGAGGGAGAAATGAGAGAGAGAGAGAAGGGGAAGTGGGGCGCATTTAGTACTGAACCTGAAAACTTTTGTTAGTCAATTTTTGATTGCTTACGCATTCTATTGTCTTTCGCTGAGCTGAAGAGGGTTTTTTGAGGGTATTCCTCGTGCTGGGCTCCGGCGTTGACTCCTGAGCCCAAGGATCAAATTATAATTGTATATTTATAATAAAAGAAAATATAAAAAATTGTGCCCAGCATCCAGGCGGGTGGGTGGCACAGATTTCTGCGTTTTTTCTCCCTACTCTCGGGTAAATTGTGCCTTGTGTAATAATTAATATGCCGTCAGCTTTGTCCTTTAATTTTGCATTTCACTGTAGGTACTCATAATTATATTTATTTTGAATTTAAGCGCATTTTAAATCTAAAGAAGAGACGCTGAAAGCCAGCAGCAAAAGCAGCAGCAGCAGCAACAACAACAATGACGATGACGACGACGACGACGACAGGGCAATTTAAATGACAAAATTATATATTTAGTGCTGCGCCCCCCCCCCCCCCCCCTCCTTCCCCTCTTCCTATACTCTCTGCCCCCTCCCTTGTCCTATACCCTGCCGAATCGAAGCTCGACCTCGACTAGAAACCGGTGCGCTGTCTCTTTTTCTATGTATTGTAAATGTAATCAAAAATATCGATCGGTTTTATGCAAATTGACTGCGCGTTGCCCAACACTCTGCCCCCGAACCCCCTCCCTTTTCCTCCTCTCGCTTGTAGCGCCCGCAGACCCTCCCCCCTATGGCCCACACCTCTCGTCTTTTCTTGGCCCGTTTTTATTATAATTTTTTTTCTTTTTCTATTTCTATTTATGCTATAATTTAGCAAGAAAATGGCGTCGAAATCATAAAATTACATTATAATAAGCAAGTAGATTTTGGCGGTAGGCTGGCAATGCTGCCCGAGCAGATACCCAGTAAACAGCTAGAATTATGATCGACTATCTCCAGATGTATGCCCCTTTCTATTTACAGGGTATACCATAAATAGCCATCAGGTCAGCTTGGAGAGTTGCTGTTGCCGTCTTTTGCTTTACAATTAAATGGAATTATTTTTGTTTTGTTCTCCCTGCCGTATTTGACATTTTTTTATATACTTTTCATTTTTATTCTGGTAGCCGGGTTTTTTTTTTAATATTTTTTCTTCCGGTCACCTTTACAAGTTTGCAATGTTGTTGGTGGTTTTGTAGTTGTTGTTGGCTTGCTTGCATTTCTAGTTGATTGGAATTCAATTAATTTTATTTGCTTTCCTCTGCAATTTCCTTGGCATTTTTTATTATGCTTGTATTTATTGACACACACACACACACTTACCGCAAAAACCCCCAAGAGAAACTACAGTTAAATTGACTTTTTTTTGCTCTCTCCTCTTTGCATTGTTTGGTTGTTGCTTCTTTTTTTTTGTTGCTTTGCATTTGTCGCCAATTTAGTAAATAATAAAAATAGGAGTCAGTCCTTGCAGTTCGCACTTAGCTGCTCCTGTTTCCTCTTCCCGCTCCCCTTCCCCTACTCCACTGGGGTTTTTCCCTTGTTGTCGCTGGTCGTCGACTGCGGACACTTTGCGGCTTTTGTTGCGGTCAGCGTTTGTTTGCCCCGCTGACTTATTGCCGGCTTGAATTAGTTGTGGCCTCAGCTAGCCAGCCGACTACAGCAGCTGCCACAATATAGCATTGATTTGGCGCCGGCTCAACGAGGCGTATACGTAATCGCGCATTGAATACCCCAACACTGCCACCCAATATATTTAATTGTATTACATTTATAACAATTTGTGCAAAGCCAAAAACAACAACAAGAACCAAACTTGACCGCCTGGTTAACACGCTTAAAACCTCAATAGCAACTGAAGGGAAAGTGTGGCGTAATTGTTAAAGTGCAGCCAGTTGAAATACCCTTGCTTGATATGAGTTCAATTGATAACTTGATTAGTTTGAAAAATTCTTGACTGTAGTAAAGTAAATAACAATGAAAATAGCTGCAACTAAAGCTTGTGCTTCTAGTTTTCAACTTTAAATATTGGATTAACCTGGAGATCAACCAATAATCAAAATGAGTTTGTAAGAGTTACGGCTAAGGGAAGTTTTGGCACGTTTTCTAGAAATCAAACAATGATCAAAATCGGATCACTTTTGACAAAGTTATAGATTTATCCTATTATAGTTTAGAGCTTTATAGATATTTGTTTAGATCATGCACAACTTAAAACAGCAACAGAATCTGAAGTAGCCAGCAAATGAACTAAGCCCACTTGTAGAGTGTTTGGCTAACAATACTTAACCCATGGTTAGCCAGAGAGAGATAGAGATAAAGAGAGAGGGGAAGAGGGGGAGAGAGAGAGAGACAGAGACGGCAGGCACAATGCACTCGGTAAGCATAGAGCACGTTGTCCTCGGCCACAAGGCTCCAGCCATAAAAGTAAATTAATTTAGTTGAAAGCTGTAAAGTTAAAGCTTTGTTCACAGCTTTTTACTTTAGCCACTTTTTGTATTTTTCTTTCCTTCTTTTTGCGTTAACCCGGCTCGTGGCTGTTTCCACTGCTGGCTCTTGGCTGGCTGCTGGCTCGTGCCTGGTTAAGTCTTTGCCGCGAACTTCATGACGTCGACGACGAGAATGACGCCATTGGCAAGGGCGCAGCTAACTTGGCCAACAGACTGGCTGGCTGGCTGGCTGGCTGGCTGCCTGGTTAACTGGTTGACTGCCTGGCTGGCTGGCTGGCTGGCTGGCTGGCTGTATAGATTTTTATGCTGGCAGTTTATTTAAACTTTTGTTAACGCCGTGTTGGCCGTGGCATGTGACAAAGTGGCGTTGCTGGCGATAAACTTGCATATTGTTGCATTCGAGTCGATTATTTTCAAACACGTGCAGGAAGTCAACCATTAAGTATCATTAAGTTTTGCTCAGCATAGTTTTGCATAAATATCTAAATATATATATGTATATATAATATGAAATACAATATATACGCGTTGTTAATTGTATTTGTAATCACATGTGAAACAATCTGCTGGCGCATTTGATTGTCTAAATTCCATTTGCATATAAATAAATTTCATGTGATTACAATGAAAAAAAAACACACATAAAAACGATTGTACGGCAAAAATATGCCAAGTCAAAGGCAGCATTTAAAAGTCCAATTCATGGGCCAAAAAAAAATAGAAAAAAAAATACTTAACTACTAATAACAATTTCCGGCGGGGCTGCATAATGCAAATGACTTTTTCTCAAACAGTAACAATAAAAAGTTAGAATGCGCCAGACGAGACAGCTCGAATAGGAGATACCCTGATAATAATAGATAATTATAAAATTATAAAATACGTTTTGATTATTAAAATCTGCGTTTTACTGTAGATCAATAATTTACTTCACATAACATTTGTGTCTCGACTGACATCGATATTCAAGAAACTGCTTTCTTTTGCCTGTTACATTCTCTTACCCAACTTCATCATAGCTTTTAACCATTTTTAATGGCTTCAGGGTATAACAACAACAACAACAATAATAACAACAACTTTTCTTTGCATTGACTTACGGCGGCCTTTTGTCAGCGCAAAAAAAATAAATAATTGCATACAAAATGTGTGCGATTTATTTGAGAAATAACTACAAACAGCAGCAGCAACAGCAAAAAATTGTAATGAAATTAAGGCAGCAGCCACAGCAACAGCAGCAGCAGCAGAAACACAGCAGCAACAGTTGTTGCATCACATCCTCAGTTTTGCTAAGTAGAAATTATAATGCAACAATAAAAAGCCAACAAAAGACCGAACGAACAAACGAACAAACGAACAAGCGGCAAAGCAACGCATTACAAAAATAATAATAAATAAATATGCAACAGCAGCAACAATAAGTACAACTGCAGCAGCAACGTTGACGATGACGAATGTTGCGACTGACGATTGCCGCCTCCTCTGCTATAGTTTTTATATGTAGTAGATATAATTATGGCGGCAGCAGCACCAAGGGGAGGCAGACAGGTTTTCGGGGAGAACAGCAGCAGCAGCAGTAGCAAATAGCAGACAGCAGCAGCAAGTATTACACATATATATAATTTAAATTTAGTTTAATTGTTATTCTCCGGTGCTGAGCGCACAAGCAGTTGTTGTTGTTGTTGCAATAAAATCCACATGACAAATGACAATTGCAAATGAAAATGAAAACATAGAAATACTAATTAGCCCGCGTACCACATGCGAAAATTAAATAGGTGCAATTAAACATCCGCTAAGTAATCAAATTTTCAAATGTCGAGCAACTGCAGCAGCAGGAAAAAAACAAAAGACACCAGACACAAGACACAAGAAGGCAGACAGTGCCAGAAATAAATAATCGCACTCATCTGACAGTTTAGTATGCGTCAGTTTGATTTCATTTAGAAAGCTGTAAAAAGCTGTGATTTATTTTAACAGCACGCAAGAATATAATAGCTTTAAATGTAAAATATTCTATTTAAAGTTTATTTGGCAGACAACATAAATCTCATGTTGCACTAGAAGGAGGGCCACAACTCTTACAGATTGGATTCAAGCTGCCAATTCAAAAACAGTTCGGAGAATGCGAATTGAAAGCTATATGATTTAATAGATCAATTTTGATGATTTGTGGGCCAAATAATCGGAAAGAAAGGTCGAGAATACCATCTGTAAGAGTATCATATATAAATATCTAACCACAGATACAGGATATAAGCAGTTATAGCTAAATAATTAAACAGCAATTAACCTGGATCTGCCAACTCAACACAAAGTTCTCACAGATCTTCACTTTAAAATGATTTATAAATTGCAAATATATACCATGCTGTATCCACTATAAGACCTTAAGATTGTGTAAGATATTATCATCGTTTGAAGAAGAAGTAAATCAGAAATGGTCTCAGGACCCACCCAGCAATTACTCCGCATTTCTCAGAAAACATAGGCATTTTCGGGAAAAGCCTTTGCCATAAACCTTGCCAGGTCTGGCAAGTCTGGCACACCAGAAGCTGATTCTATTTTCACACTCAGCGGAATTCTTGACTCACTTCGCTACATTCTCTTCTTTCAGCAACTTGAAAACCACCTGTAGGTGGGCATCACATAGTGAAGCAATATTTGGCAGCTTTGTTGCAAGTATTGTATTAGTTTCGAAATGGAATTTGGCAAAGTGTGTAATTTACACACATGAGTGCTAGATAAACTCTGTGGAATCAGTCGTAAAATACTAACGTTGGCAAGATTGTTGCCAAAGCGGCTGAGAATGTTGCCAAGGCCAAGGAGAGGCAGCCGACAAATAAAATTTACAACCACTGTGGGTGGTGCAGGTGGTGTTGATGGCGTTGGTGGTGATGGTGGTAGCTGGTTGTAACTGGTAGCTGCATCAAGTTCTGGGCAGGTGCTGGCGGCGTAGCCATAAAAGGCAACCACAACTATATAAAATGCATCGCCCGAAGAACGCAGCAGTAACCATAAAAATGCAGACGCCAAATGGTTGGCAGCCAACGCTTTTTGCCTTTTATTTATTTAACTATTTTGTGTGTATGTGTGCTACATACATAATACATACATACATACATACATACATACATACATATACATATATATACATATATATATATATAGAGATATATATAAAATTATTTTAAACAACAATGTTGCTGGGCACTTCTGTTTCTTTGCTGGCAAATTGCATTATTTGTATGCCCAAGTCGAACATTTGACTCTCTCGCTCCCCCATCAAATTTGATTAAGCAGCAGAGGCAGGCACTCAGTTACACTCTCGACACGCCCACAAGAAGAGGGCGTGTGGTGGGAAAGGCGTGGGGGTAGAGAAGCGTTCAAGAAGTCATCGATACTTTTGCGCAATCAGCGCAATTTCTACGCGACGACATCGTCCTTTCTTTCAATACTCTAAACCCATTAAAAATTTTGCAAAAGGATATAATGAAGTTGTGCGTATGCATGTAACACGCAGAAGAAATTTATATATATATATATATTCTTGATCAGCATCAACGGACATCAACATAATCAATTTAGTCATGTCGAGTCAATCTCAGAGACTATATGAGTTAAAGACTTATATCGACATTATTGCAAGGATATAGCCTACCAATTGATATATATTATATAGCTAGACAAATATTTGATCAACTGTACAAATTTCATAAAGAACACTCAGATTTTGTTAGCCAAAACCTATTTTCATATTTCATATTATTTAAAAACCACTATCAGCAAGTCTACTCTGTACTCAAGGGTATCTACCAGTCGAGCACTCTCGACACGCACATTCTAGCTTGTTTTTTGTTGCCTTTGCCTTTGCCTACCACAGCAGCCGGCTAAAAATCAAATTTAATATTATTATGATTCACTTGTGCGGCAAACGAAGCAAGTGATGTTGCCTTGTGAATCAACTCGAGTTGACTCGAATCGACTCTCGCTGCTGCTGCGGTGATTGACTCAACTTGAGACTCAGTCATGTGCGACCCGTCACGAGTAAAGGGTGTCATGCCCATCCCCCCAACCCCTAACCCGCTACCCTCGTGACAGACAGAGGGGTGCTGTTGCTGCTGCTGCTACTGCTGGCAGAAGGCGTGTTGCGTTACACTTGATTATATATTCCAACATATTCACGGCTCAATAGATCGACCAGAGTCGTCATATATATATATATATATATATATATATATATATAGGCGGAAAACTTGATGTGTGTGTGTGTGTGTGTGAGTGTGTGTCGATTTCCTGTGTGGATTTTTTTTCTAACTCGAATACCCTGCATAAATAAAGGCTGAAGGGTATATCAACTAGAGGGCTTAAAGCATAATGTGAATTAAATATATTTTATAGATTTAAAATTAAAAAATTATTATTATAATTGGGATGCCTGCACTGCGACCAACTAGATCTGTTGTACCCCTTACTGGGCCTATAGCTCCTCCATCAATGCCAACTGCCGCACGAATGTGAGAATCTTTGTTTGGTTCCGTGCTTCTATGCCTTTGAAACTCACAACATCCCAGGATGCTAAATTGAACAACATTTCCAATATGCATATTCATTAAGAAAAGTGCCAATACTTGGTAACTGCGTAGTCGAATACTTCAAGTCTTCTTTATGTTCTTTAATATTTCTTTTTCGATGTATGAAAATAATAAGTGAAAATATGCATGTTTGGTTTTAGCGCACAATTGCGCACGTAAGCCCCTGTAAATCAGGGTGGGGAGTGGAGAGGGTTTGGAGGGGGAGGCGGGGACTCGCAACGCCTTGTGGCTTGAGTTTGAACTCCTTTGGAAATGGCTGAGGTTGAGGTTGAGGCTGAGGCATTCGGTTGGTTTGGTTTTGCTTGCATTATTCATAGAATTCGAATATGATGTAGAAAAAAACCTTTACTTTACTCGCGACCTGTTAATAAAATGCACAATTTTAGTGGCCAGAAGCGAATCTAATTTACGATAATTTGTTGCCATA
Organism: Drosophila villosipedis; assembly: GCA_035043025.1. NCBI lineage: Eukaryota > Metazoa > Arthropoda > Insecta > Diptera > Drosophilidae > Drosophila > Drosophila villosipedis. Next base: position 12,726,640 of record JAWNNF010000027.1, read on the forward strand.
ATTAAGTGCTGCAAAATGTGGAGCAATTAATGCACATTTCACATTTTACCCAGCTAGAAGTCGTTAAAAACCGTTTGCCACCCATAAATCAAAAGGCAACAGCAAAAACCCTCGAACAACTCGCCAAAGTCTGTCAGCAAATAAATAAGTTGTGGACGGACCTCAAAGGAAAAACAACGCAGTAAAGAAGCTACCCAAAGCAAGAAGTGTGTGTGGCATGCACCACCAAAAGAAACACAACCTGTCACAATGTTTTTAGTTTAAGTTTAAGCAGCAGCAACTCTGTGGCAGCAACGAACAGCGAGCAGCAGCTTACAAAAAGCATCGCTTAGGTGTAAGGACACAGAATATAAATAAAAAAACCAGTCGTTATACATAAACAAGAAGGAATCGTCTATATTGGACAAGTCGAAGTCGAGAAAAAGGATATAAGAAATCAGAGCAGACGAACATGAATATATCGACTCGGTTAGTAATGCTGACTAAGAATTTATATGCCTTATGAATGTTGCCATGTGACGGAATTAGTTGAATAAATAGTTTATTAATCACAATTAGTTAGTGAATGCAGGCCATAGTTAACACAGCAAAGCCAAAACAGATATTTGAGCTTAAACTGACAAATAGTAGTCAGATACGCTAAATAAAAAATGCTAAAATTCAGACAAAACCATTTCGCATTTTTAGTTTGAAGAAAGCCCTCTCAAATTACAGGTAGAAAAAAAAACACATAATAATATCATATGAATATATTTCCTCATAATCTTTCTATCTCTTTCTGGCTACGTTCAAAATGAGACTAAGCAATAATATCTCGCAATGCCAATCTTGGATGTGCATAAAAAAAGTGAAGCAGCTGACTTTTAATGCATATTAAACATCAAACAACACACAACATTTGTGTGTGTGTGTGTGTGTGTGTAAAGGCAAGGCCGATGCAAAATGAAAACTGTAAAACACGTTTCCACTTGTATCTGTGTGTGTCGACATTGTTTTTTTGCCCCTCTGTATGTGTGTTGGATTTTTACATTTTTAGATTTTAACATTTTATATTGCACGTCATTACAGACAATTAAATGCAAAGTAGTTTCCTGCACTTGCTTTGCCAAGCGAGCTCCTCTCCCCACCCACCACCGCTACCCCTAGCGCCTCCCCCTTCCCTTTCCGCACCGCCAACACCCACGTGAAACGGACAATGCAAAATAGAAATAAAAAAAAAGTGGAAAAAAAGTTGAGAAGTTAAATGCCGACACATAGTGGCGTGTAGCAACAACAGCAGCAACAAGAACAACAACAATAAAGAGGCATTCATTCATATGTGGCACACCAAGCAGCAACAACAACATGGAGTGATTATTGCCGCAACACAGAGCACATTACACATGTTGTAGTTGTAGTTGTTTTTTTTTTTTTGTTTTTTCGCTTTTCATTTTGCTTTCCTCGCCTGGCGCTTTGCTGCTGCTGCTGCTACTGCTGCTGCTGATTACAGATCTACACGTATATATATATTTATATATATAGTAAAACTCGTACTCTTTACTTATATATGCAGATAAATATCTGGAGAGGGGGTTGTGGGGTGTGGGAGGGGGAGGGGGTATCTCTCTCTCTCTCCTCTACGCAATTCACTTTGGCCTACCTACGACTTCTGCTTCCGCCACACAGTCGCTTGAATGAGGCTGCAATTTATGCCACTTGCCACTTGCCACTTGCCACTTATGCCACACTTGCTACACTTGACGCCGCTTGCCGCTTGCCGCTTGCCACTTGCGACATTGCCACTTTATTATTATAATACAAAATACAAAAATGTAGTTTTAGTTGTGGGCTGCTGCTCTTAAAAAGCCTCCGTTGATTTCCTGCCTCTTTTTTTATATTAATGGTTTTGTTTTAACGGTCCAACAATTGTTGGTTTCGTCCAACTTAAGTGCCACATTTTGATTAAAGACAATGTGGCAAGGCGGCTAGGTGGCACACCAGCTGAATTTTGCCTTGATGTGAGATACCCTGTAGCCATAAAAACAGCTGCCACTTTTTGAGTAACTCATGAGTTACATTTTACTCAGTTCTTTTGTTGAGAATATTGGATGTCGGGCAAAAAAAAATGTAGAAATAGAATTGAGTATCTAAATTTCATTGAATCTTTACTAAGATGTCAAAACGAAACCTGAACCGATTGAAATTCACGAAACGGAATCGTAACCGAAGTTTAACATATGGTTAAGGAACCAGTAAATATTGTCATTATTGACGAGGCTTCTTGTACTGCGACCTGTTTTATCTGTTGTGCCCTAGTTTAATTAAGACACTGCTTAGTCTATTCTAATTATACTCTTCCCCAAGAATATTACTAGCCTTAAACATTTTTGATTATAGTTGCCTAAGATCTTGGAACCTGTTATCACTGCCCACCTCAATTGCCACTTCTCTCTTCGATTCATAGTTGCTGTCGCGTTCTAGTTGCTAGTCCTCTGCATCCAAGTTGCAGCAACCTACATGATTAGTCCATAGAATGACACCAACTCGTAACCTTTACCACAATCCTTCACAACACTTTACAGAACGGAAGCGGAAACGAAATACGTTTCGGTATGACACGCTGGTAAAAACTTTTAATGCAATTAATTAAAAATTCCAATTACTGCAACCAAATGAATTAAAAAAGTTTACTTAATCAAAATCGGTAAACAGTTTCAATTAATTACACTTCACAAATGCTTAACAAATTCCATTAAAAACTGCCACAATCTATGATTAATTGGCCTTAAAATATTAAAAGGCTAAAAATTAAAATGCAACAGAAAACAAAATCGAAAAAAAAAGAGTTGGCAACAAAAAAAAAACAAAACACAGATTTGGAATTGTGAGAGCAATTAGCTAAATGCGCAAAAACATTGGATTACAAAATTAATAAACTTGATTATGTGCATGCAACAATGCAAACAACTTGCCACATGCAACGCACAAATGTGACAAAATGCAAAAACCCACAAACAAAACAACAGCAACAACAACATTAAAAATGCAAAACATAAAACACGACTTAAACGCACAAAATAAAAAAAACACACACAAAAAAAAACACATATTTATAGAGCTAAATAAAAGGCCTATAAAACATATGTTTGTGTGTGTGTGTGAGTGTTTGTCAATGAAGTGTTCGAGCAGTAAATCAACAAATTAAAATATTGCATTTGGCTGTGAGAGGAGTAAAAAATCAGACACACACAGAGACAAGCAACAAGTTGCCAAAGCGAGTGCTGTGCGCTGGTGTCGGTGTGTGTGTGTGTGTGTGTGAGTGTGTGACCAAAAAGGTCCGGCAACATGTTGCGCTGCCACAAAAAGCCGGAAACCACAAATATTTGCGGCACAAACAGCAACCAAAATAACAAAAACCCAAACAGCTGCCATTTGTTATGTGTTATTGTTGTTGTTGTTGTTGCTGCTGCTGCTGCTGCTGCTGTGCATTGCGTAGTAGGCGCAAAAGGAGACACGCACACGCACACATTGCCAAAAATATGCCGAAATCAACGCAAACAGATTTTACCAAGGCAGCAGCAAAAAGCAGACAGCAGCCAGCTCGAAAGATAGAGAGAGAGAGAAAAGCTTAAGTAGCCAAAGATGGCGACGAAGCAGGAGACGCAGAAGGAGCAAGAAGGGAATACAGTCAGCAGCCAAGCAGTCAGCCAGGCAGCAAGGAGCAGCTGTTGTAGCTGTTATCCTGGCACAACTTACAGTCGCACAAACACACGCAAAATCACAAAATACGTGCGACAAACAGAAGCAAGCAGCAAGCAGCAAGCAGCAGCAGCAGCAGAAGCAGAAGCAACAAGCGATAGCAACAACACAGCCAACCACAACACACACACACCACTCCCCCTTAAAAAAAAAATATGCTACTGTCTGCCAGAGTCTCTCTCTATCTCTCTCTCTCTCTCTCTTGCTGTGTGTGTTTGTGTTGACGCCTTGGCTTTTGGCTCAAGGTCAAGTACAAGCCAGCAACCACCACCCAAAACAAAAAAAACAGCAGAGTAGAAGAAGAAGAGCCGCAAAGCAGAGCCAAAAGACAGCCAACTACACGCCCCCTCCCAAAAAAAAGTCAGAGCAAGTGCTTTAGTCACCCCATTTTTGAATCCTTATGCGGCACTTTGCCAAACCATTTTTCGGGTTACTTTTCATACCCTGGCCCAGAAAAATGGCTAAAAGGGGCGTAATGATTATAAGGTTATAACTACGACTCCATAATGTATATATCTTGATCAGCAGCAATATCCAAATTGATATATCCATTTCTATCTGTATAAACATGTCGATTTCAAGCAGTAAAGACTTCAATGTTTGGCATATAGACTATCGTATACCTTACGAAGATCAAATTTATTTCATTTTATCGATAACTGTACTCTAATCTATTTCCTAAGACAATTTATCCTTCCAATTGATATATTGAATACATAATCAGACATATTATTGGTCAACAAAATATCATTAAATATCATTAAGAGTGATAAACTTAGGCCAAATTTGGCCCGTTGTGAATACGTCAATTTCTTTACACTATGAAAAATATGAATTTATGAATTTTGCAATCCTAGTTTCTACTAATTGGTACTTATCTGTTAATTGCAATATATCGATATATTGGCAAGTGCCAAGCAGGCACAAGAAAAGTGTTCAGAAGATTGCTGGTCGTCCACTTCTTTGCAGCTCCTGCAGAAATTAACATCGCAAGAGGAGCACAGATTTCGATAACCAAAACTTAGCTTGCTTTCAAATTGAATAAACAACTACAATAAGCTTGATTTCTATTTAAGAGCTGTGCTTAGGGCATCTCCTAGTCGTGCTCTCTCGACTGGCGCATTCTAACTTGTTGGGTTTTGGCTGTCTAATGTGGCAACTTGACAATCCGCCACAGCCCACTCGCCACACTCTCAACTGCCAGCCAGCCACATCCCCTGTGTTTTGGAAAAAGGTTCAGTTTTGAGTGTGTCGACATCATGTTTTCATGATATTTGTGCGCTTTTATTGTTTTTTATGCTCTGATTTTTTTGGGATTACCCCAAAAGAAAAAAGAAAAAGGTAGCTTTCTATTGTTTTGTTTGGGCAACTTGCAACTTGTGCTGCCACTTGTTGAGCATTCGCTTTAAAAGTCAAGTGAGAACTGAGCGCTGCACAAAAGGCGAGCAGTCGCAGCAGCTGCAAGGACATTTGCATTTGAGACGCTGCAACAGCAACAACAGCAAAAAGAATACCCACAACAAAATCTAAATGTGTCTGGCAATACACACACACACACAAATATATATATACATACATATATAGAGATATATATAAAAGCAAGCCAAACTTAAGCAGCCACCGTAGTAGCTAGAGGGCAGCCAATTTTCCATAGCATACTTTGCGGGCGCACATTTGTGGCACATTCGCCTGGGCGACCAGCAACAGCCACGCAGGCATCCCATTCACAGACTCTTTACATATATATGTGTGTGTGTTTGTGTGTGCGAGTGTAAACTCAAGTGTGCGCAATAAGTGTGCGGTTTCATGGCTAGTTGAGCGTCAGTTTCAAGTATGGCACAAGCATTTCCCAGCATGACTGCCTCAAGGCGAACCCACAAACTGAAATCAGACAGAAACCAACCCCCGCCCCCAAAAACAACTCCATATGGAAGTAGGGGTGCCTTAGACTATAATTTATAGCGTTGAGCAGTTACATATACATATATTCATTACTTACATCAAAAATATACACAATTTATTATTGAAAATATATATCAAATTTCTTTTTGGCAACACTTAAAGCTAGTGCAAGGCAAAAATTCTAATTTTCCTCTATTGTTTATATATGTTTTTGAAGTGAAACTAAACCAACCAAATAAGGATCCACACAACAAATGAAAAAATGAAAGCTATTACGTTCATTGAGTTAGTTTATAAATACAAATTTTACAGCTGCAAAAACTGTTTTGTTTAAACGCTCTCAACTTTGTGGCAAGATAAAAAAAGATAGCTTGGCATTTTAATCAGGCAAATGTATATAGTATATATGTGTATATGTTTATAAACATATGCATGCTTCGAGTATTTTGTGTGCATTATGCTTTTGTATCAATGATAATTATTTGTCTGATGTTGTTGTTGTTGTTGTCGTTGTCGTCGCTCTGGCTGCACACACAAAAGGAATCAAACAAAACTTTGTGCCTTTGTCTAGCGCAGCACAGGTGTGTGAGTGACTGAGTGTGTGTGTGTGTGTGTGTCAGTGTATGTGTCAAATTAAAAGTGTGAAGCAGATGCGGCAGAAAGACAAAGGTGCCAAAAGGTTGATGTCTGTCAGTCCTCAAGCTTCTCCCCCACTCCTCCCACACCTCGCCCCATTCGACATTTTTAATATACTTGTAGCTAACGCGTGAGCGAGCTTTCCCTTTACTTTTGTTCCTTCAGCAACACACATACACTCACACACACACATATGTGCAAAACTTATGCATATGAAACAAAAGCGGGTGCAAAAATAATAATCATAAGCATGGAGATGTATAAGACACTCAGTCAAAACACTCTCAGCCAAAACAAGCAGACGAAAAAGCAAAAAAAAAAATACTGAATAAATTCGAAGAAATTGTAGAAAAAAAAGTTAAAAAAAAAAAGTGAATAATATGTATAAGGGGAAAGTGTGGAAAAAGTTTCGAGTTGCAAAGTAATCACAGTGATTTTAATCAATGTGCTTTCAATCTGCACATGCTGCTTTAAACTATTATTTTGTGTTTTTATTAATGAACCCACAATTAATTTAGTACAAATTAAAAGTCGCTAATAACTATTCTCAATAAACATTGTGTGCATTAAACACACATTCAAAATGATAATCATATTAAATTATATAAAAAAATGTCGCAAATTTAATTGCCCCACAGCTTATAATACATTTTTCGCAATCACATTAAAAGCATTTTCCTGTTTCGCTGTTATTAGAATGGACACGCATTAAAAATTTGCTGGAAAATAAACAAAATGATATTTTAGAAGCAAGCGGGACATATACCATTGAGAAGCCATCAATTTATTATAAATTAGTTGTTTCATAACTGATTTATGTTTTTTGGCAACAATGCGGCAACCAGAATAACAGCAGACGCGGCGTGTTTAGCTTTGAGTTTGTGTTTGTGCAATATTCAATATTTTATTAATCGTATGTTATCAATCAAATGTCGACTACACAAACAGGAAAGGGGAGATGCGCGCCCACACATGGCGTATGCGTAATGTGCAAATCAAAATCACTAATTTCGTACAGGGCGTGGCGCCACAGGACTCGGACTCGGACTCGCTGCTGCTACTGCTGCTGCTGCGGCTACTTAGCAGCAAATTCGATTTGTATGCCTCAGTTTGTCTACATATGGCTTTGCCACACGCGCTCACACACGCTTCCAACCAAGATGGTGGCGCAAAGCGTCTTTGAGCCCAGACACAGGGCAAAGGACGCATGACACGGACACTGCTCCAGGATGCAGGTTGACAGGCTGGCAGGCTGGCGGCCAGATAGGCAGACAGGACTCGCATTGCAGTTTGTCGTCCTGCCTGCTGCTGTGGTGCTAGTGTCAGTTATTAACGCAATTAATTCAATCATTATTGAATCATGCAATGCGCAAATGCAAAATGGGTACGCACTTCAAGCACGATAATCACAGCATCCCGATAATAATAATGATAATGCTAATGATGATGACGATGACGACGACGATAACGCTGACGACGATAATGCTAATGATGACAATCGTAATGATGTTGACAATGATGTTTTTGGGCTGCACATGTTTGCCTCCCTCGTGTGTTTGTCGTCCTGCATACAACGGACGAGGCAATGCACATATTTGGCATGTCAAATCGCAACCAAAGTGTTACGTCAAAATCAACCCCTAACTCCATATCCGTCACATCTCCTCCATATCCCCTCCCTCCACGTCCGTTCCACTGCAACTGCAACTGCCTTACCCCGCCATATCCACCCACGATTTGGCAACATTTTCATTAAATATGCCCAAAGTGAAGTGGCAGCCACTCCCAGTGACAGTTTATCAAATGCATTGCACAGCTATCAGCCCCAACCCCCTCCATTCTCATAGACCCTCCCAAACCCCGTCGAAAAACTTCTCATTGGCCGCCAGGGCACATAGCACAAATTAGCTTTCAAATTGCTTTACACATTCCATAAGCGAAAAATTTGACCAGATCTGGCCTTCAATTCAGCTCTAAATGCTCTGATGGGAAAGTTGCAAACATATATTTATGTTCCAAATGAAAATAAGTTGCTAAGTGTAGATAGTTTCTACCTTTCTTGTTCCACAGTAAAATATACACAGCAATGCTTTGATAATCAATTGCATCTTTTGTTGCTGTCGGAAATCGATTTATATCGATAATGGGTAAATCGACCCTGCTGTTGACTGTGATCAAGAATATATACATACATAATTAGAATTCCAAATTATTTGCTCTGAATGTAAATTGAAATTAGCTTATAGCTTTAAACAATTGTATCAACATATATTTCGAGGATAATCTGTGGCAGCCTCAAAGTAGACAACACTCTCCATACACAAATACAGAATCAGCTGGAAATAAATCAAATTGGTGTGCAGCATATTAATTTGTTAAATATTTTATTTCGGTGACTCGAGAATGCCCCTCTTTGCCAACACACACACATTTATCGGCACCCCAATTTCTGTTGTGTGGAATTTTTAATAAGCACATTTTGACACTCGCACAAAAATATGCAAAAAACGTGCGACATTTGACGCCAACAGCGAAGGATGCTCAGTGGATGCTTTAGGCGGTTTTTTTGGATGGGTGGTGCGCAGAGGAGAACCACCATAGACACCATCATCAGCCATGCCCATTTCTCATTGTTATTATTTGCGCCGTTTCAATAATAATTGCATTCCCCGGTAAAGGCAGCTCGAGCAAGTGAAATGCAGCTGCAGGTTTAAGCAAAGGCAATTATTCATGGGTGAAAATCAATTTGTTGTTTACATAATTGTAAAAAATGTTTTTCAATAAACAAATTATTTGATTATTATTGGGCGGCAATTAAAACAAAAGCGAAAAAACTCGATGCTCACACAGACAACGAACAAGCAGCAACAACAACAACCACGACAACCACAACAACAACAAACAGACACAAGAGCTGTAAAGATCAAGCGGCAATCGTTGCCCACAAACAGTTGCAGTTGCAGCAGCAGCAGTTGCAACAGTTGCCATGTTGCCACAGTTGCATCCTGACCGCCAATTGGCAGGATAAATACCATTGTTGTTGTTTGCTGCTGCCTGCCTCTCACTTTGAGCTCGACTGACTCTCAACTTTCGCGGATGTGAGAGGCGTTGGTCGGCTTCAAATATTTAATTGCCTTGTATTGCGGTTGAATGCGACGCGTATTAAAAATATTTACCCACAAGCACTCAGACACACACACACACACACACACACATTATATACACACATACACAGAGTCAGACACTCTGCTCATCCAGTTGCAGCTCGAAGGTGTCGCGACTGTTTGCATTTTTCACACCATTGTTTGTTTTTTTTTTCTTTTTTGGGGCGTGGTCAGGGGTCATCGTTATGTCGTTTGCTTGGTTTTGGTTTTGGTTGTCAATGCAACGCAATCCCAGCTGAAGCCGACAAACAGCCATCTGCCCAAAGATATCGTTGATATTTGAACTGCAATTCACATTTCTGCAATGAAGTCAGTCGAGGGAACATAACTGAATTATCTGCTGTACCCGTATATATTCTCGACTGTAGTGTAAATAGTCTCAAATGAAGTTCAGCTGACGAATTCCTCTCTAGCTTTTTAACAGCCATTTATTTATTGCATTTATACCCAGTAAGAAAGCTTGAGAGAAAGTTCGACTGGCAGATACTATGAATCCATAAATCTTTAGCTATCTGATCTAGTTGGGTTTTCTGGGTTATCACAATTCTTGCACCATGAGAAACTCTGCATTCATTCTCTGGCGCAACTTGTTTTTACTCTTTTAAAAAACTACATTTGACACACTGCTTTCTACCGTTGTAACACCCATTTATAGGGTACAACATTGTCTATATTTGTACATATTTGATTTTTGTGCACATTATTAATTCGTCTTTCAATATGCAATAAAAATAATAACTCTAAATTTAAATTGATTGCCACTTACCACACATACATATAGATATTTAATCTGCTGCCTTTGCTGGCATATTTTTATTTCGACTCAATTATCTGTTCATCATCAGCAATGAAAATATTGGCTGGCTGGCTTTCTACTCCTACTCCTACTCTTGCAACTGCAACTGCAACTGCAACACGTCATGTTGCTCATTATTTTTAAATCGAAGTTTAATTTTTATGAAGTCACGATTATGGAAATATAACCCCAAATCCCCCACACTCCCCTCTGTCCACATTTACCGCCTCCCGTTCTGTTGCTTTTAAATTATTTTCATTTTTACTGTTGTTATTATTATTTTTTTTTTGTGCAGAGCGTTAATATTGAATTTTAATTTGTAAGCCGTCCCAGGTCAACCTGCATATGCTACTGTGTGTGTGTGTGTGTGTGTGAGTGTGTGTATCTTTGAGCTGTGACAGATTGCGCGGCCTGTCTCTTGACCCCTGGACCCCTGCCACAGCCTGGCCGGATGACCTGGACAACAGTAAGTTGTCAATTAAATTTGGCCAGCCGCATCAAGCTGAGCTTCTCTCTGCCACCATCTCTGCCACTGCCACCGTCTCTGCCACTGGTCAGGCGTCAGTTTGCCGATCGGCCATTTGCTTAATTTATATGTATCGCCCGTGTAATTGTCAATATGCCAATAAGCTGCGTGTGGCAATTTATATATACATATATTATATATATATATATCTATATATATATATAAAAATACAAATTAAGAGACACATGGATAAAATGCAGAGCTGAGCTGAGCTGAAGCAGGGAAGATGGTGCAGGGGAGATGGTGCAGGGGAGATGGGGCAGGGGAGATATGACAGAGGAGATGGGGCAGGGGAATAGTGAGAAGCACGCTGAATGGAATGGAAGAATTCGTTCCGATAGATTGAACGGTTTGTTTGCTTGTTTGTTGGAGTTTATTGAAAGCAGACAAATCAATTGAATAACCAGCGAATGCCACAGGGTTGCAGACAACCAACTAATTGATACGGCTATAAATAAAAATTAGAAGTTGTTCATTTATTGATATTGATACTGCTATTATTATTTTCATTATTACAATTATTATTATTTAAATTATTATTATTATTATTATCAATTATTAATTTAAGTATTAATTGGCTTCATTATAATCAAGATATCAAACCGGAACCCTTTTCCGAAATGAACCAATTTAAGCTCAAAGCCAAAATCGGTACCCAATTTCACATTTCTTAAGAACCAGTAAACGGAACTGATATTATAAGCCAAAATATCATACCCTTTATTCTTATTTTTCAAACCATTATCTTCTGCCGGTTATCAGTGGAATAACTGAGCAGTAATTATCATAATCTTAACCTACACTTTTCTGTGCCACAATCTAAATTTGATTTTGTTTAACAAGCTCTTTCTAACTTAACTAAACAGCTACATAAGTAAATTATAAACTTGATTAGATTGATTAACGCGAATTATTTAGCAAGTATCATGTTGGTAATATAAATTAATAGTAATATAATAAAGTCATGCAACAATTAGGTAGTCAGTTCCTTTGCTACTTTCATGCCTGTACGCAGCCCTGGCTGTGGCTGCAACTGCAGCAATTGCAACAACAATGACAACAACAGCAACAGCAACAGCAGCAATGACAACAACAGCATCAACAACAACAGCAACAATAATAATAATAAGTTACGCATACGCAACGTGTTGGCCATAAGTAGCTCAAAAGTGTTAAGGATTCAATTAAAGCGATACAAACACACACACACTCAACACACACACACACTCAACAGACACACACATACACACATGCAAACAAAAGAGCCGCAACTCTGTAATTCGATTATGGATTTTCCGCCATATTAATGTGAAATATTTGCAGCGCAGTCAAAATGGAAGCAACAACAAAAATAACAGCAACCACCATCAAATTAAATGCAACACACAGCTGCAGCGTCTGCTGTGAATTCATATACACCAACACACACACACACACACATAGACACACACATATATATGCATATAAGATTTATACATTATAAATTACGCGACAGATGAAATGTCAATGAGTTGGACGCTTACTTATTGCATTTATTTAATTAAATGAGAACAAGAAAACCAAAAGCACACCAACAATTTAATACCCTTACAAACAGCCAATTAAACTTTAGCAAATTTGAATACTCCAGTCGCGAAAGCTCGACTAGCAGATACTCTGCACACGGCTGCTAGATACAAAGTAAGATTAATTGTTCAAAAATCTGCGTTGCTTATCCGATTTTAATGAAATTTTTATATTTGATCAGTATTACGGTGTATTACATATCAATTGAAAGGCTATACCTTTTCCATTGCGACATTATTGCAATCGAAAATCGATATATATCGATTATTTTGAAACAAGACAGTTATTTTGTGCTATAACAACAACATGAAATAAACTTGATCTGATTGTGGTATACAAGAATTTATATTCCAAAACTGAGCCCGCTATTTCTGGTCTAGTCTCTGAGATTAGTTTTTGATGCTGATCAAGCATATATATAAAAATCAATAGGTTACAAATATCACAACCATTTTAAAATACTCTCTGCAATGGTTTCAAGCACACACATTGGCTTTAAAGAGCACTAGTTCAAAGGCGCTACACAACACTTGTTATGGGCCAAGTAGCGGCGTTAACATTTAGCCCGGCCAACAGCAACAACAAAAACAACAACAACAACAACAGCGTTCAATGCAAATTTGTGTATGCCAGTTATACAAATAGAAATGCATTTAGCCGCCAAGGTGTTTTTGGCTAGCTGCTTTCGTCTACTATAACTTAAGCTACAAACTTAAATATGCAACAGGAAATATACGCCAATCAAGTGCCAATCTTGAGTCTTGACGGCAACAACAAGACCAACAACAACAACAACACACATACAAAAATAACATAGAGCGTGGGGCAAAATGTCTTTAAAATAGAACGAAATGTTGAACGGCGCTTTTAGCGTAACGTCTTATGACCTAAAAAGTGGCAAGCGAACTAACCAACTCAACCTTACCAAGCCAAACCAAACCAAACCAAGCCAGACCAACCAGCCCAACAAAAACACACCCATAAACTCTGGCCAACAACAACAAAAACAACAGCAACAATGGCTAAAGCATAGTATGCTGTTTACAACGTTTGCCACTTTTACTATGCAAAATACTTTTGCCTGCCTGTGCTTCTCTCTCTCTCTCTCTCTACCTCTCCCCTCATCCCACTCTATCTATCTATCTTTCTCACTATTGAATAGATTAACAACAAAAAAAACGCTTTGTTGCCTCTTCGCCAAAATTAATGTTTTAAGGCTGCAAGCAAATAAACAATATATTTTAGATCGAAGCTCGAAACACACTGCCTAAACACTAAAAAGAAACATTGAAAATAGTTTAACTACAACTATTAATTATATTAATATTTAAATATTATAGCTATAATACAAATTAAGTAATTGTTTTAATGTATCTAAAACTTGGTGTTTAAAGGTCTTTTTGTTAATATTATTCAAACCGAAACGAATTTGGTGTTCCGTTTAGGCTTGCTTCTCGTCTATCGTTCAGTATATCGATTAATATCGAATGACAGTTCACTTATCAGCTTGCGTTATTTTCAAGGAACAAACGCTCTTAAAAAACACCAACCATTGTTTTAAACCACCATCGAAAATTCGATATATTATTGACATACCTTTCACATATATAAAATGCAAAATACAAAGACAAAGCTGACAACTGAAAGTTGTTTTGAAAAAAAGTTTCGAATTGTAGCTGATGGGAAATCAATTTTTGGGCAAAATCAGAAGAGGCAATACAAATTTCAGTAGACGCTGATCTTGTCTGTCTGTCTGTCTGTCTTTTGGCAAAGTCGGTTGTTTTAACAGATGTGCATTTTGGACTGCTTAAATAATTGATTACATTTTATTGCTCACCAACAATGACAACAACAAACGCGACAACAAACTGAACTGAGATGCGGCTTGTCAAGTTGTCTTGCTACAAGCAAATTTACCATAATATGCCCCAAAACTTGCAGCTGGCAACAAAGTGTCTTTCTGTTGCAATACCCCCCCCTCCTCCCCCTCTCTCTCTCTCCAACATGGCAAGGTAGCTCGCCTTCGTCTTATATAAAATGCATGCCACACGTTGAATTATTCATAATGAATTGAAATATAGTACATAATACTCATTTTGTTCCACTATTTGAATACCCAAATGGGGTAAGCGAAAAATGAGTTGAGTTTGGAGGCGGGCGGCAGGTGGGAGGGGGGAACATGAGGAATCGTCATTGCTGTAAACAAGAGGAAGAAGACGAGGAAAATGTTTAATTTACCGTCAGCCATTTTCTAATGCAACCGTTGCCCCGTTGAGACACCAAAACTTTGGCCAGGACGCTGACGAAGGCAGGCGGCTTAATTGTTTTTCATATTTTAATGCCACAACTTGCTGTAACGACAACCCCCAAGTAGCTATGCCCTCCCATCACCTCCCATCCACAATCTCATACTTATTTTTTGATGTGCGTTCATAAAATTTAAAATTAAATTTGGCTACGCTTCAACGCAACGCGGCAACACAGACATTTTCCGCCAGACATTCGCCATTTTTCATCAGGGTACAGCCCCGCAGAAAGATGGGGAGAGGGGGGCGGAGCGGTTGAGAGGGATTTCTTAGATAAGATAAAATATCCAAGGTAGACAACAAGGAGTTAACCAACAACAGCAACAGCAGCAGCAACAGCAGCAGCAGCCACATCAAAATGGCTAAGTGAATAAAATATTTTGTTTGAGCTTCTTTTTTTTTGCTTTGGGCCAGTCTTCTTAATTCTGGCAAAATTAAGCTAAGCATGTAAAAAAGTAACTTCAGCTTGATCAGCATAAGAATATATATATAAAATTGCTAAAAGTAAATGAGCAGAATCTTAAAATATTATTTAGAGAAGTAAGGAAGCAGACAAAGAGACTCTTCAATCTGAATTGATATGTGAATCAACTTTCTACAAGAAGTTAGCTTTAAATATAAGAATTTGGGCTGAGAAAAATTTCGAAATGAATACACTGAGAGCAAAGATATAAGAGTTCCGTATTGAGAAGAGATTTAGTTCTCTGAAGCAAATAAAGTGATAGAATAATGAGTGCAGCAGCAAACCTTTACCTAGATAAAATAAGTCTTAGGTAAGATAATCATAAAAGTGGATAGTTTAAGATAATTTAAGAGTTTTCCTATCTTATATATATATATACCGTTTAAATGAACTCATTTGCAAGTTATTAACTAATTGCCTACGCTGTAAATGCAAATTGTATAAATCAATTAGAAGCGATTAAATTATTCAAAAATGTCTACAAAATATTGATGAACACAGATGGGTAGCTGAGTTGGTTTTATTTTTAGTTGGTTGCTGATGCTGACGTCATAAATTGTGGCACCTAATAAATTGGACACAGTGTCATTGTGCAGCATTTACAGTTTATGTGCCACATGCCACATAACAACGACAACAAAAGCCACACGGGGCAGCTGCCAGTGACCACTGTTCTTCCTGTCTCCTGCTGGCTGCTGCCGTTTATTTCACACGAGTTGCACCAGCGCAGTTGCATGCAACAATTGTGTGCAGTCAACAAAAATAAAAAAGAATAAAAATCAGTTGAAAAATGGAATATATAAAAAAGCGGCTGCAAGCAAAATGCCAAAATAAAAAGTCAGGGAAAAGTGTGGCGCAAATCTCCCACGGAACTCAATACCACCACCACACCCCCTGCTCACTACTCCCCCGCGACTGTGGTGCACCGCAGCGCTTAAAATGGTTTGGCAGTCATTTTTTCACATCATTGATTGCTTATTAGATTAAAAACCGCGCGGCTGGGCAGCAATTCTATTTTTTTTTTGGGTTGTGTTTGTTGCTGCGGCTGCCCCTCGATTTGTGATGTGCGGCACGTGCTGGTGCTGCGAGGGGACGTTGCATGCCGCGTAATGTGCCGAAAACAACAATAACAACAACAGCAACAGCGATAACAACAAACACAGCCAGCTACAAAGTGCATAAAAAGAATCGTGTGTTGCAATTTGTGCGCCAAAAAATAGGCAACGATTTTTATATCGCTATTTGTGTGTGTGTTTGCGAGTGTGCCAGTGTGTGTGAGTTGATATTTCAATAGGTGAGCGAGCTGCTCGCAATGATTTTCAATATTTTGCAGTTTATTTTTTCTTTTTTTTTTTTGGTGGGCAGAGACTATTAAAGATTCGTGATTTATAACTGAAACCGCATCGCACACACAAAAAATGCTGGCAGCCGTTTTGCATGAACAGTAAGTTAAATGTTTTTACTTGGTCAACAGAATAGGGGAAAGGGGAACGGGCTAGCGAAATATGACCAGTTTGTTTATGGCTTGATAAAGTGTTAATCGACAATACAATATTGTTCCTTTTTTTCTACCCATTTCAAATCAATTGATGTAGTACACGCCGGCCTTTTGGGAATTGCTTATTTTGACCGGAAATTGAATATGTTCCTATGCAAATTGAGTGGGTTTTTTCTTTTTTGGAATGAATAGATGAAGAAATGGTGTCGTATAACAAGAATACAATTAATTGCCATCGCTCTTTGTGTATTGTCTGACTGAGAATTATGTGATACAGCAAATTATTGGAAATGTTTGTTATTTTTGCACTTCTATCAATCAGGCGACACTTATTCTTGGAACTCAATTGAAACGCTTTAGTTTCCTTCAGCCAACACAATTATCCATCTGAGCAATTAAGAATGCCCTAATTGAGAGTGATCGACTGCCAGATACCCTAAAGCCAAGACTTTAACTATCATAAGTCCTTGTCTACATCCAGATAATTCGTATATTTGCGATAAGAAATATATATCTTTCTGTCTTTTTTTGCTATCACTCATCAATTAATATACTTTTTTCGATACAAGATAAGAATAAAATAATAAAATAAGAATAGTTATGATAGTAATAGTAATAATAATATCTATACCTAAAGTAAAATATGTTTAAAGCAAACTGTTTTAAAAGTCAATTTCTCGCACATTTTTACAGATTTCTTCACAATCATTCACAGAAATGTGTCTAAAAAACAGACTGATTGCAATGCGTATCCACACTTAAATAAATATGTGTGTATGCACACATGTATGTGTGTGTAAGTGTGTGTGCTTGTGTGTTTGTCGATTGCAATATTTTAAACTTTTTATTGTTGTTATTGAGGCTGCTCCTCTGCTTCGGCCCAAGGCTCTCTCGGTTCCCCGCGCTGCACCCAGTTGCCCGTGCAATATAATTTTTGTTGTTTTGTTTTTCTAATCGGGCAGCAAAAAGTTGTTGTTGTTTGGTTGGGAGAGTGTATGTGTGTGTGTGTGTGTGAAAAGTTGCGTGTGTGCGTTGCAGCTGTGTGTGTGCGGTGCTTTTCAAAAGTTAACGCATTATTTTGTCGATTGATTGGTGGCTATAACAAAACACCAAACCCCCCCCCCACCGCTCCCCCACTTCCTGTTAACTGTTCCCATTTGCTAATCGCTTGCTTCATTTTAAACTGGGAAAAGTTTTTTGTTTTTTGCTGTCGGTTGTATAAATTACCGCAGTTTTTAACAATGATAAAAAAATTAAAGTTTGCTTGTTTTGTTTGTTTTTTTTATGGACGGATAGTGGTTAGTTCCAGCAGATCCTATGATTGCAGGCAATTAGTCTGTAAAGTGCAAAACGCATGCAAAAAACAAAAAACAGTCTTTAAGGCAAAATAAATTAAACTTTGCTGACTAGTTAAAGGCTAATGCTTTACACTTGAGTGTTTTCTGCTATCGTAAATCGATTAAATCGGCTCTTAAGGAATATATATACTGAATGAATATTATATTCTAATGCAACTTCATCACTCCCCGTTTCCCATTTTGAATGAGTTTTTTCGCATAAAAAGGCAAAATAATGTTGAAGAAATTTAAAGCCCAGTAAATTAAGCCGCCGCCGACCCTTATTAATTAATGTTCTAGCTTAGCACAAAAAAAAAAACATAATTATAAATAATGTTGTGAAATCAACAACCTGAATTTGCCATATCAGAATTTCCTGCCTGCATCAGCAGCACAAAATAATTCAACTGTTGTCTGAGTACTTAATGATTTTTCTGTTATTATTACACACACACACACTAACACACACACACTCGCACACACACACCGACACACACACATACTTAGAGCATCTTTTATAATGTAGCAACGTTTCATATTTTCATATAAATACTTATATGCCGGCAACATTTGCCTATTATTGATAGAGTTTCGGGTTGGGGGGGTTAGGCTCGGGCTAGGACTGGTATACATCCGTCTACACATATAGTACTCATGTGTAGAGTAAGCTGTTATTGCCGATCGCAACACACACACACACACACACACACACAGGAACATTCATCTATATATGAAATATAATAAAATTGTACAGGAAATGACGAACAAGTGTAGAGAGAAGTCCTCATTTCCCCTTCAATACCCCCCCCCCCCCACCCATTCCCCCTTCGAACCCACGAATGGTTTGATTATTAAATCCATGAAGTTTTTATATGGCCCGGACACACACACACACATGGCACACATACATATCGAAATTCACTTGATTGCAGTTTTCAAGTGAAATCGTAGCACACTTCACAACGCTTGTTGGCTTGCCTAAGGGTTAAACGGGTGCAGTGGGGGGAGGGATAGGTTATGTTGCACGGAAATATGCCGCTTGTTGATGCCGCTTACTGCCTGCTGCTGCTGCTGTTGCTGCTGTTGCTGCTGTTGCAGCCTGCATTTTGTAATTGATGTTTCAAGTAGCACACAAAATGCGCGCGCCAAAAACTTCGCCAGGCACCAAGTTTGTTTTATTTGCCGTTGCACGAATTTTAATGAAGCAAGCAAGTTTTGCGACTAAATCAAATTAAAAGTGCGACACACACACACACACATACACACACTCGCACACACATGTGTGTGTGTGTTAGGAAATGAGCTCGCTCAAAACTAATGCAAGTTTTTGCCAGCATCCGTCTTCTTGGGCTTTTTGTCAATTGCTTTCACTTAATCTCAAACATTCAATAACGTTTTTCATGCTAATTAATTTCTGGTCACACACACATCTATATTTATATATATGTGTGACACTTGAATAATTTCCTGTGCGGCATCCTTGAATTTACTGTTCACTTCTTTAATTGAGCATGAAAATCAGAAATGCCACATTCCTCACTTAAAGCTACAAAATGGCAAATTCTTCGCTGATTTAAAGTTATCTTATCAGATTTGACTGTAATTGGCATACATATTAAATCTACTGTTCGAAATGATAACTATTTTAGTCACCAAAACATTTGTATACCTTAATAAACATAGACGAACAAACAACTCTACAAAAATTATAGCACACAGAGCTTAAGAGATGGTTTCTATCCAAGTTCGAGCCTGGAAAAGGCTTTACTTCTTATTGAATGCAATAAGCAAATGCAATTGATCAAAGGCATTATTATTATGGAATTGGAAAATGGCTTTAATTGTGTCTCTCATAGCCTATTAATGCCACAAGGATATGCTGCTGTTATGGCCCACATCTACCGTCACAACAATGAAAACCATCAGGTTGCAAGTATTTTTTTAGAAAGTCCAAAAATCTATAATAATCGTTTCGTTATCTGATGTTTGGGGTTCTATGGATTCATCTTTTATTGATTGACAGATTTTGTTGTTGCAAAGGCAGCAGCATTTCATCTATCATTTTCAATATTATTCTTCACAAATATATTGCATCTCTCCGATATGCAACTGGCTACGTTCATGCAAGTCTCCGAATTGAGTACGTTGAATCAATTTCAGGGTTGCAAAGTAAAGCGCGGAAAAGCAGAGCAGGGATTGCCAAACTTATCTTAAGTGGGATGCTTCTCCTAACTTAACGTAACCTAACCTTAGCTATTTTGGCACTATTTCTTGTTCCCAGTTACAACTCTTTTATCTTGCTGATCATTTGCCAGTTAATATTATGTTATATGCATATATATTTTATGAAGCAAGCAATTCCAATCATTATAAAATCCATTGCTGCATTTGTTATTCATCATTTGATGATCTTGTGAGACTGCCAAATTGGGTTACCCTCACCGCATTTTGACATTTCCTGCTGTGAATTTGTTTAAATTGCATTTGTGGGTGCTTCAGGCTGAACGAATCACCAGATTTGTTTCGGGGCAGGGCAGGGCAGACAGCAGCCAGCAGCCAGCCAGGAACCAACCCGCAAAAGTGGCGCACACCCCGCGGCTATAAAAAAAAAACCCAAAACACACACAAGTGCCACAAAAGTGGAAGTCAAGAAGAGTTGAGGGATGAGCCCGGTTTGGTTTGGTTTGCTTTGGATTGGATTGCTTTGGTTTGCTTTGCTTTAGATGAGGAGGCAATTTTTACGCCCAATTTGTCGTACGCTTAACGCCTCAACGATTATACAATGTGTGGGGGGCAAGGGGCACGTCTCAAAGGTTTCAATAGCGTTGAGTGCAACGCCTTTTTCCTGGCTCCCTGACACTTTTTGGAGGGCGTTTTCTTTATTTATATATATACCCATGTTTATATACATATATAGATATATAGACAAGCGCATATTTTTTTGTCGGTCCAGACAAGATGGCGGAAACACAGCGAAATTTTGGATAATTAAATTTGTCGCTTAAAGCAGAGGGAAAATGGACAAGTTGTTGTTGTTGTTTCTGGTTGTTGTTGTTGTTGTTGTTGTTGAGTCTAAATGCCAGTGAGCGACTATTGAGACTAATCACGCTAATGCGCAAGTTTGTGTGTCGCAAAGACAGACGACAGATGGCGCCACATGTGTGTGTGTGTGTGTGTGTGTGCGTGTGTGTGTGAGTGGATGTGTATTGTGCGTGTGTGTGTGTGTGTGTGTGTGTGCCTGGTTATCCACCTGCCTTCAATAATACGTACGCCAAATGCCAAATAATTTATTTATTATATGTGCAACTGACCAAAAGCAGCACACACACACACACACACACTCATACACACACACACACGCACTGCACGAGATTTCATTACAACTCATTTGACAGTCTTGGTGCATTCGACGCTGCCAAAATGTCATAGCTGAGTGGCAGTCATGAAACCTGCCCCAAAACCCAACCCCAAAAATCCCACACCCAACCACTGAGCCCCTTTGGCAGATTAGCGCGCGGCTCTGTGTGTGTGTGTGTGTGTGTGTGTGTGCGTGTGCGTGAGTGTGTGTCTATGTGTCTGTGTGTGTGTGTGAGTGCTGGAGCTAAACGCGAAATTAAGCGAAATGAAGTTGACCACGTTTCGATTTTGCATCAAAGCTAAATGCAGCAGTTGCAGTTGCAGTTGCAATCGCTGCTTACCTCAATCACCTACCACCCGGCCAACACCACTCCCCAGCCCCCTGCCCCAACCAGTTGCAGTTCAGTGGCCAGTGGATGTTGCAGCTACTGCTGGCTGCCGATTCCTGGCTGGCCCCATGCATTGTTAATACAATTGGAGTCCAACGTCAATAACCAAGTGCCACGAATGGACCATTAGTTGGCTGCGTAGTTTGATGTGGCATGTTGCAAGCATTGCCCAGCTGCTGTTGTTGCTGCTGCCTCGCTTTGATGGCCGCAACCGTTTCTTCGCTTAGTTGCACAGAAGTACATTATATTATATACATAAATACATATGTAGAGCCACCATATGCATTTATGTATATGTATATATATATATATATATATATATAAACTTATATAGATTAAGAAATGAAACGAAAGATGAAAAGTTGCGGAGCAGATAAAGTTGATCATTTTAGAATTGGAATTCTGTGGCTGGAATCTTTAGACGAGTTTTGACTCAGAAATACGTTTTCAAACCTAAATATAGCATTAATCTGAGGGTCTAACCATGACTAAACTGAGTTTCCTTCTTAAAATCGGATTAGTTTTGACACATTTATGGTCAAGAGAACTTTTGACCTGTTCATGGGTCTTTTTTTGGGCTAGGAGTTTTACATGAGTTTCAACTCAGAAACACATTTTCAATATTAAATATAGGATTAATTAAAAAATCTAAACAAGCTCAAAGCACCTCTGATTTTAAAAATCGGTTTTGATAAAGTTCTAGCTAAGGCAAGTTAAGAAATACCTTTAAACCTTTTTCCACTCCCAAAGTTGAACATTTTAGCTCACTTAGCCATTATTCCCACTTGCAGATAAAGTAATTTGGTCAAAGAGGCGACTTAAAAAAGGTTTTCTATTGTATATAATTTGTTGATAGTAAGAGCGAATTTTTGTAACTATTTTGAGGAACTTGCATGTCTGGCGCCCATAAAAATATGCAATGCATTTTGGGCAGCAACATAATGTTGTTATTATTGCCACACATGGGGCAGCAAAACTGAGAAGCGGAGAATGACGAGAATAACGAGAATAACGAGAACCGCAAGTACAAGGAGAACTTAACTGCTATTCAGCCACGCAGTCACATGGCAAACTTACAAGTAATACTTAGCCTAAATGGGCACAAGTGGCCTCCAAGAGTGGCCCTTCGACCACTTGATATGTTTTATGATGCGAAATTTTTGTAATGAAGTTATTGACAACAAGCCAGAGCCGCCCAAGAGCCAGCCCGCCCTCCCCCTTCCCCGCTTCTAGGCTCTAGTGTCTAGAGCAGAAGCAGAAGCAGACACGTTTAAGGATACAGATACATATGTGGAACAATATGCAAATGTTACTTTGTTATGCAATTAGTGAATTCAATAGTATGAGCACACACACACACACACACACCCTCGCACACACACATACTTGACAAAGGGGCACTTGGCAAACACACAGACAGACAGACAGGCAGACAGACAGACAGAGGAGAGCAACGGTAACGGTAACAGTAACGACAACGACAACGGCAACGTTATAGTCAACGATGGCAACTACTCGAACAGAGCTGAACACTCACTGCAGTTAAATGTATCGTTAGCATTAGAATCGAAGCCATTATATGCTTACAAACTAGTTACAAACTAAATGCTAACTGAAAACTATGCAACTCTAAAATACCCTGTTTATAAAGTTGAAATTTACTCAATTTGAAAAGAGAGAGCTCAGTTTTATAGCAGTAAGCAATTGACACAATGCAATAAATAACATAAACGATTGCAGCAAGCGATTGTCTGTGTATGTTAAGTAATCTAAGGATCGGTAACGCATGTTCTTAACATTAGCCTAACATAATGTATAATATCAATTATATTTCTGGCTAAATTTATAGTATCCTTTGAAGCCCATATTCCCCGTCGACTCTATCATGCTCAAATTACACAATTTCATGAAAATAGGTCGATCTTTCGAGTCAATGCAGGCAGCAAATTGCGCACCAACTAAACCCCGTTATACAATCAATTCAATAACCACTTCTCTTTCTCTCTCTCTCTCTCTCTCTCGCTCCTTCCTCTTCTTCTTGGTGTGACCAGGCAAAAATGATGGAGAACTCGCACGCTTGGATGGGTGCCACAGGCTCCTCGCTAGCAGGTTTGTATTACTACTGTTAAGAAAAAAAACCAGCTAACAGCTGATGATGACAGTTACCCTGAGATGTACTGCTGTTGTTATCTTCTCATCTCTTCGCACTTCCAGCAGACAGCTATCAGTATCAACTGCAGTCGATGTGGCAAAAATGCTGGAACACCAATCAGAATCTAATGCATCACATGCGATTTCGCGAACGAGGCCCACTTAAATCCTGGCGTCCCGAAACAATGGCCGAGGCCATCTTCAGTGTGCTGAAGGAGGGGCTGTCGCTTTCGCAGGCCGCCCGCAAATACGATATTCCATATCCGACATTTGTGCTCTATGCGAATCGGGTGCACAACATGCTGGGACCATCCATCGATGGCGGACCCGATTTGCGGCCCAAGGGCCGTGGCAGGCCGCAGCGCATTTTGCTGGGAATTTGGCCAGATGAGCATATTAAGGGTGTCATCAAGACGGTCGTTTTTCGCGATAACAAGGACATGAAGGACGATAGCTTGGGTGCCCATCTGCCGCCGTACGGCCGGCATTCGGTAGGTAGCGCTGTTGCAACAAAATTATTCAAATTAAACTATGCAATTTATTCAATTAATGTTTAACATAGCAGCCATTTAAGGTTTGCTCAATTAAATAATGATTAACAGGTGATTTTCGATCGATAAGGCATCGATTCGTTTATTAAGGTTAACAGTTGAGCAGTCTTTGGGCTCTAAGTCAGGCTTTACATTTATGTTAAATAATTAAGTATCTGTTCGATTAAAGTTTAACAGAGCAGGCATTTTAGGTTTGGCCAATTACATATCGATTAATAGCTGACTTTCATTATTGATTGAATATCGACCACTCTACTTAAGTTTCACAGAGCAGGCATTTGATGTATTACCAATTAGATATCAGTTAGCAATTGAGCAGTTTTTGAAGGTTAGGCTTTATATTATATAATTGAGTATCGATTAAAGTTTAACAGAACCCAAGGCATTTGCACTGCAGCCAACTTAACATAAGCATCAATAGCTGTCAGTTCGATAAGTGCGTTATTTTGAATTTTTGATTGAGAAAAACAAATCGCATACACTAAACTTTCGACCGGGTTAGCCCGTGTTTTCCTTGCAGGACATGCCGCTGAGCTATCCAGGCGCCGGTGGTGGTATGCCCGGCAGCGGCGCCGCCAGCCTGAGCGCACTGGCCTGCCCCAATGGCATGGGCGGCGCGGCAGGAGGCGGGGCAACGAGCGGTGGCGTCAGCGTCGGCGGCGCTGGCGGCATTGGCGGACCTGTTGTTGGAGCCGAGCAGCAAATGTCGCAGGAGCAAATGTCGGCAGTGGCCGCCGTCGCGCACAATATACGCCAGCAGATGCAAATGGCAGCGGCAGCGCAGCATCAGCACGGGGAGGCGGGGCCGCCGCCGCATCCGCCACCGCCGCCCGGCTTATTCCAATTGCCGCCACACTTGGCGGGTGGTCCGGGCGGTGGCAGGGCGAGCATATCGCCGGCGCTGAGCAGCGGGTCCAATCCATCGCTAGTGGGCCCGCCAAGGCATGCGGCGTCACCGTGCGGTCCCGCCGGCCTCATGCCGAATCTGCCGCCCAGCATGGCCGTTGCACTGCATCGTGATCAGAGCACCGCTGCCGCCGCCGCCGCCGCTGCCGCACTGCTCAGCCAGCAGCAGCAGCATCACTTGCAACAGCTGCAGCAACAACATGCAATGCACCAACAGCAACAGCAGCAGCAACAGCAGCAGCAACAACAGCAACAGCAGCAACAACAGGTGCATCCTCATCATCTGCAACAGCACAAATCCGGTTTCGGTGCCAGTTCCATGCCACAACAGCAACAACAGCAACAGCAGCAACAACAGCAGCAGCAGCAGCAACTCCATCAGCAGCAGCAACAGCATCTTGGCCTGCTCCATGCGGACAAGTCCAAGGCGAAGACTAGTCCACTTCGCAGCGAGACGCCCAGTTTGCATTCCCCGCTGACTGATTTGGGTCTGGAGCTGGGCTACAAACGGGATTATTCGCCCAGCCGTCTGTTTGCCGATGATCTGGCTGAACTGGTGGGCGTTGGCAGCAACGTGGGCATCTCCTCCTCCACATCCGCATCCTCAACGGCCACAACAACAGCAGCAGCAGTACCAGCGATGCCAGCAACTGCAGCTGGAGGAGGAGGTGTAGGTGGAGTCGTCTCTACTGAGATCTGCTCCAGCAGCAGTGGCAGTGGCATCAAAGTGGAGCCCATCACAACCAGCAGCGAGTAGAGATTCCCAGCTCCACAACAACTAAACAATCAAAAAACGCAAAGCAAATTGTTTATTTAATTTTTTAATTGTAAACAATTCAGAATTGAGAAGCGCAGTAAAAAAACAAAAACAAAAACATTTTTGAAAAAGATTGTTCTTTATACTATATAGTATCTAAAAGAGATATTGTATATAAGGTCGAACCTCTCTAAATCGGAACACAATTCTATAACTAAAACTAGGCATTTGAATATTTATCTATTTGTGTCACAAGTCGAATTTATATTGCTTGCTTTTGAGTACTTTTCAAAAATATGTTTACCACAGTTTGAAGATGTTTTGTTTGTTACTAATTTTAATGTGTATATAGTCTATACTTATGTGGTTTCGATTTAGAGAAGTTCGAGATTATATACCGTATAAATATATATCTCAAAAGCGCGTTCCTTTTTCATTTTGTCGGTCGGTCGTTCAACTTAAGTCCACTTGATGTTTTGCATAGTTTTTAAATTTAAATTTAATCAAAGTACGTATTACAAGAAATCGAAAATCAAAACAAGTATTATTATGTTATAGCGCCTAAGCTTAATCAATTAAATAGCGATCTCTTTAATTTTAAACAGTTCAACTCTAAATCGCAAAAAAAAAGCAAAACAAAAAAAATAAAAATAAAACCCTTGGAACATTCCACAAACAACAACAACAACAAAAGTCCCACAACAGTTTCAACTAAAAATAAAACTAATACATAATATTAAACAAAGAATTCAATTATTAATACATTAGCAATTGTGTGCCCAGTTTTATTTAGTTTATAAAAATGAGTGTACAAAATTACTAAATTAAAATTAAATACAAAAAAACTAACAACTTTTGGATGTGCATTAAAAACAACAAAAAAAAAAAAAACGAAAGCTGAAATATGGAAGCAACTAAATTTAATGTTTAGGTCTAAAAACAAAACGAAAAACGAAAAATTAAAAATTCACAAAAAATGCCTTTCGGAATTAAATTCAGTGACAAACACAAAATTAAAAATTGTTAGATTAAAAGAAAAAAAAACAAAAACAAAAAACAAAATTTGTAAATTAAATGTGAATTTTTAAGACAAAACTTATACAAACCAAAATTTTTTAGAAAATTGTGAAAATTTAGCAGCTAAATTTATTAATAACGAAAGCTGTTGTTCTTTATTCAAAAAAAAAAAATCCGGCTGCTGATTTTAAAAAACATTTCCAGTATTTGAACGTAATTTTTAAAAGTTTTTTTTTACTTTATTTGAAAGATTAAATATTAATTGAATATTTCTTCTTTTTTGTCTACTCTTCTAAAGTGCCTTTTCTAGCATTAATTTTATATTAAGAAAAGTAATTAATTTATATATTTTCTTTTTATTTTGTCAGCGCCCAGGAGCAGAAAAGGAACAGCAACTTTCGTAGAATTATTTAGAAAAGTCTGGCAAATATATACACATATATATTTTTAATAATTATATAAGTACTTGTTTCGGTTGAAAAAACTTTAGGCGTACTTTCGGCAAAATGTTTTTTATATGTTTTTAACAAGATAAAAAAGAAAACTCATTTAAAAAGCACACAATAAATAAACGAAACGCATAAAAAAACAAACGAAAAGAAAATTTAAAATTTAAAAGTGAAAGTGAAAAGTTAGAAAATCCTTTTACCATATTTGTAGCAAGCAAACTGGCAACTAAAAATCAAATCTTTAAATAAAATAAGGATTAATTTATACAGTTTATACAACTGCAGCAATAGCCATAGCCACATATATATATATATATATATATATATATATATATAGACAGACATTTATGTATGTGTATGTAACTTTCATATGATAAACATAAACTAAAACACTTCCACGCCCCTCCCTCAAATAGACTCCAATGTTCCACTTACCACTTTGGTATATTACGATTAAAACTAACTTGATTCACACAACGTTGTATTGCAAATAAGTTAAAAACAAAAAACCAAAAACAACAACAAAAAAAAAAAAAATCGCATCCGCAAATCTCCCGGAACGTTATTTTTTCTCGTTTTCTATCAACTTTAGTGCAAACTTTATGTTCAAATTAACTTTAAATGTCGAAATGAATGTTCTTATTAATCGTATAACAGAAAACAAACAAAAAATGACAAAAAAAAGAAACAAAAAAATATTTTATAAAAACAATTGAAAAGTAACCGAAAAACAAAAGCGTCTGAAAATTCATTTGTCAAAAGGGAAACGGAACTGGAACTGGAACTGCAACAATTAAAACCGTAACGGAAACAGTTACAGGAACCGATATTATTGGTACAAATAGAATGAATAGTCAACGATCGATGGAAAAAATATTTTTTTTAGATTTTTAACAGATTCTAATCAGTTTTCTTCTATTATAAAAAAAAATAGCCATTCTTTGTACTGACAGCGGATCCATTTTTTATTGCTTTGATTTGATACACGTTTCGATTAGGGAACAGGAGGAGGAGGAAAACTGCTATTGAATTGTCAGTCCAAGGCCTGGTGGCGTTAAGTCCGTCTGGGGCTGATTAATCTCCTGATGGCGCTGCAGGAGGCTGAGGCATTGGTGCAGACACTGAGTGCTCGCCGTCGAGATGGCTTTGAGCAGCAGCAGATCGGGATCCGTGGGCGAGAAGGCAGCACAATCAATATTCTCAATGGCACGAGCCAACGAGGCATTGCTGATAGAATAACAAAAGCATTACTCAAAGTAGCTATAAGAATATGCATGAAGGATTTCTCCAACTAACCACTGCTCGGTGAGAAACAAGGCCTGACGAGCGGAGACCATCGCATCGGAGGCAGCGAGCAATTCACGTGCCGGCAGCGGCGAGGAGTTGCTAATGTCCATTGCCATGGTGTGACTCTCGACAACAGCACGGAGTCCATCGACCCACTCCTGACGAGCACGCGCATCATTTGCCCTCAGTTTAACCGTATCGCCCGAGGCGCAGGCAATGGAAAATGTGCGCGAATCCTCATCGCTGGGATAGACTACAGCTCCAGCCAGTTGCACCTGCCCACGTGGCGCACTCGCCAGCACATGCGGAGAGGGTGCAATGTCATCGCCCACCGAGGAAGAGTCGCACAAATAATAGCTGAGATATCCTGATTTGGCGTCCACCGTAAACCAGCGATATTGCCAGCCTAAAAAATACATAAATAGTTAGTTGTGTGTAAAAACAGAAGATGTTAAAGTTAGAAATTAGCTTTCTTTGTCACATTATCTAAATAAATTTGAATTTGAATTTTTCGATAAATCTGCAGCGTTCTCTGTTATCGATAGACATATTTAACAGACAGCAAGAAAAATTAGCAAAATGAGCAGCTGTTAACTGTGTCTGTGTAACAGTGATAAAAATGTTAACATAACATGATGTGCCATTATGGCAATGGGTATATTTATAGTCGCGCACTGTAAACTTTGTTTTCACTGCGCACCCGCAAGTAGCTGTGTGCTTATCGTGAGACAAAATGTTAACAGAACATGCCAAAATCAAGCAATTTGTATCTGCACATAGGGTATATTTATAATCGCGCACTATAAAGTTAATTATTCATTACGCAGCTATTGGCTGTGTGTGCATAATAGTGAGTAAAAATGTTTGCATATGGCAAGGCAAGGCAATTCATTGCTGAATACAGGATATATTTATAGTCGCGCACTATTCACCATGTTATTCACTCCACGCACCTTTCATCACATTTGTGTATTTGCTGAGCTGTCCGCTGAGCGGATGCCGCAGCGTCTGATTGATCATGCGATTCAGATGGCTTTCCATTGGGACAACACAGCTTCCTCTGCTTTTGCTGTTGATTCTGCTGCTTCGGCTCCGATTTCTGCTTGTGGCTAGAAATTCGTTTTCGCAGGCGACGTCAGCGTCGTCGTCGTTTTGGTGACAACAGCTGTGTGGCTGCTGCTTGTGTCGGGGCTTCTTGCGTTGGAATGCGGCTTTGATTTTGCGCAGAATTTTTGCAATTGTTATTGTGATTGCGGAAAACAGAAACAAAAGAAATATAAACACTTATTGCAGTATATTTTATAATTGGAGCGTTGCCAGTTCGTTTGAAACAGCTGAGCGAGCATTTGCTTTGTTTACATCACAATTTTATCAAGCTGGCAGCCATAAATACTAACAGCAGCGTTTTATGTAATTTTGTTGCTAGTTAGAGTTGGTCACACCGTTTAGTTAACATTTTGAGTTTAACATGACAAGTCAAGCACATTAACATTGCAACAACAAAGCGAGTGAGGCGCATAAATTTCGCAAAATTTGCGTGCTCCGCGATATTGTTTAAACAAACACACAGTGTAAACAAAAAAAATTAAATTAAAATTCTAATAATATGCGTGTCGCACAACAGCAAGTGGAATGCAAACGCGTTATGGTAATAACAAAAAATGGCCAAACGAACGCTGGCCGAAGAGAGTGAAAAAAATCAATTTGTATCCAGAGAATAAGAAGAAGGTGGAAAGAGGCAAAGAGGCAGAGGAAGAAGCAGACGCAGAACTCTTCTTCACTGCTAACGAAATAAAACAAAACTGTTAAAAGATGATGTGTTGATGTTGATGGATTTTTCTCTCGTTCGCTTCAACGCAATAATAAAAATAAAAATAAATACATATTGCAAATGGCAATTAAAAACGAGACGAATGAGAACAAAAAGTCAACCCACCGCATTCAAATTATTAAACATAAAAACGCATTTGTTTGTCTCTGTTATTTCCCCCCGAGTTTAAAAATAAGAATAACAGCATATGTGTATATATGTGTGTGTGTGGATTTGTCTATGGGTGTGTGTATTTGTATTTCCGCGTTTATGTTTTATGCGGCGATTGCGTGACTTGATTTATGACATTTAACATTTACCCGCTCCTGTCACATGTGCATCTGTATGTGTGTGTCTCCCTATCTGTCTGTGGGTGTGTGTGTTTGCTTGAGGGTTGCATATGGTGAAAAATGTCGAAAATGTAATTAAAATATATGCTGCATGCTAAGTGTGACCGTTGTTGCTTTTTTTAGTTTTTCATATCCACTTTGCTAATTTGTTTTGTGCCGTTTCTTTCATTCTCTAAACAAACCACAAACACATACACATACAACGCACACACACACATGCAGCGTTGCTTTGACCATGAAAAATGCCAGCGAGAAATTGGCGAAAATCAATGAAAGCCTTCAAAGTAACAACAATAAGAAATATATTTTGAAATTAAGTGAAATCCGAAGGCGATTCCGTTATGCTGCGCTGCCTTCGCAATAACATTGTTAAAACCGTTTAAAACTCTGCTTTAAACCACAACAACAAGAGCATTTCCCTCCACTCCCCCGCCCCCTTCACAACCAAAAAAAAAAAACAACATAAAATGGATGGTCAACGTGCTCGGGATTTGATGACGCTGCTGCAGGAGCGCGTTGTGTTCTTGACGGGCGGACGCGATAGGCGTGGCGGACCGTTATTATGCTTTCCGGCAACGCCACGCAGAGATCGCCTCAAACCGGAGGATTTGCGTCGCCTGCTCAGCTATCTGATTAGCATACCAAGGTGAGTACTCAAATGTTAATCGATTCAGAAGATCTGAAATCGATTCTGTTCTTTTTTTTTTGGCAAGAAGAAACAGCGATAACAAGGTTTATTTATTGTGCCTGCAATTGATTCTGCAAATCTGCAATTCTAGAAATCAAATAAAGTCGATTCTGTAATCTGTAATCGACTGTGCAATCTGCAATCGATTCTATAAGCCTGCAATCGATTCTGTAAATCTGCTATCAATTCTACATGGATTCTGTTTACTTTTTTATTTTATTTTTTGCTAAGCAGAAGCCTTAACAGAGAATGTTTATTTATTGCGCCTGCTCTCTCTCTCGCTCGCACGCAAGCAGCCGGCTTGTACAATGTATAGCCATTGTGTCAGCTGACGTCGACGTTGGCGTCGCAGTAGCCGCGCTCCATTTGCGGTTTTTTTAACTTTGTTTTGCCGCCTCACCCGCGCATTGAGCTGCAGCTCTGCAGCAACTGCAGCTGCAGCAGCTGCTGATGTTGCCACTGCATGCACACATTCCACTTGATTTTCCAGTTCTCGCAAGTTTTATGAATCATCAGCAGCAGCCAGCAAAGCGTCGACAATGGCGACGAAGCAACGACAACACGTATATTGTTGCAGCAAATGCTGACATTGAATAAGAAAGGAATGAAGAGAGCTGGAAAGGGAGAGAGAGTGCGAAGGAGTAAAGGAGAGGCAAATGTCGTGTTTCTCGCACACTCATAGCAGAATCAGAAGCCAAAGCAACAACACCAAATTGCATAAAAATCAGTGCGACAAAGAAAGCACGATTAAGAAAATACATAACAAAAAGCAAAGCGCGTATTAAAAAATCACCGGCAGCTTGAAGCTCGTTTGCCAAAAGAATGTGGCGAGTCGAAAGCTCTTTTAAAAAAAACACATTTTTGGTTTTTTTTTTCTTTAAATGCGGTCAAAGTGCCAAAACGAAGAAAAAGGGAATCAAAGCGCACATGCAAAAAAAAAACAAGAAACGAAAGGTGGAATGCGATTCATCGAAGAGTGTTGTTGTCATTTGAATAAAGCTTAAATTTGATTAGAATATTAGCCAAAATCAGCTAATTATTTAGAGCAGCCAAAAATAAATAATAAATTCTATTGAATACGACATTTAAACAATGGCCTTTCATTCACTTTAAGAATGCGACTATAAAATCATTTAAAATTCCGCGTAAACGTCGCTAGATATTATGTCAGCTTTGCGGGAATAAGCCACAGTGAGCGCTTGATAAAGCGACCTAGCTAAAATTATAAGAGGCAATTTAGATATTAAATTGAAATTAAGTTTGTTCTTTTTGAAATACTGTTTTTCATTTTTTTAAGAGAATTAAATTTAATAGATTATTTTTCACTTAGTCAACGGTCTGCCAAGTATCACTGTACCTTAAAATTGCGACACTCTGTTATTAACAGCGTCTGCTCTAAAAACAGATAACTGACACACACTCGTCTTCTTCTTTCCCTTCCTCTACTTCTGCCTCTTATTCATGTTTATGGTTATTCATTGGGGAAAACTTTTACCCATGGCATATGTATAAGAATATTCATAAGCAAGTTCAATCACGAAACGAAACAGAAACCAAAAAGCAAATGACGCTAATGTGCAGCAGTGGCGAACAAAGTGAATCACAGTTGTTCTTGTTGTTGTGCTTCTTTTTTCCCATGCTTGTCGCGCATTGTCGTCTTATCAGCAGCACCTATCGTGTGGGGGGAGAAAGAGAGGCGGCATGGGGGTGTCTCAGTTTGCCCCCTATTAGCAGAGTCTGTTATCTCAATGACCCATATACAAGTAAGGCATTTTTACAGTTGACGCCTTAAGTTTGACTGATAAGCATAACATGGATGATTACTGGGGGTGGGGGGACTACTGACGACATTTGTGCCTTATCTCTCCTCCCCGCCCCCGGGCTGGCAGTGTGCCCAATGTGCGTTTTTATCGCTGCTTCTGCTTTTTTTTTTGGGTCTTCCTGCTTTGTTTTGTTTCTGTTTTTGTTTTCTTTTCGTTTTTGTTTTTTTTTTTTAACTGCGAAACATTTTTTGTTTATTTGTCTGCGCCTTTTGTCTTTGTTTTCGCTATGGGCAGCGCTGAGCTGCACATTAATGCAAATTTTGTTGTTGTATTTTGAACAACAACAGCGGGAATATTTTCATCAAAGATTGTTGGCACGTTCGAGGCCAAAACTTCCCTTTTGGCGCTGGCTTTTTCTTGCTTCAAATTTTGCTTCGTCAGTTGCCTTGTTTCAATTTCCAACTGAGATTTATGGGTTAAATAAACGATATTTGATTAGTTTGCATTTGGATTTTTGTTTGTCTTCTTGTTGACTATTGGTTTTTCCTGCGGGCGGCATTTGATTCGCGGCGTGTTCCGTTTTATTTTTCTTTTTTGTATACCCTGAACTCATTAAAAATGCGTAAAGAGGGTATGATGGAGTTGTGCGTGAGTATGTAACAAACAGAAGAAAGCATATATGCCTCAAAATATATATATTCTTGATTAGCTGAATGATTTAACCTTGTCAGTCTGTATGAATAAGTCCAGCTTGGAGACTATAAGAGCTGTAGACTTTAAATATACTCTCTTTTACCCGGTCTATCTTATTTGACATTTAAATTATCGATAGAAATACAAGACAGAATTGTCGAGGTATAGTATTCCAATTGATATATTACGTACGCAGATTGATTCTGCGAATTTCATAAGGATCGGCTAAGAAACAGATTTAATTAGGCAATAGTTATTTTAGTATTATTCTTATCATCTGATCAGCAGAGTTGTTAACATGGTTCTTAATATTGATTAACATATGTGCTTAACATAATAAGTGATATGTGGTCCAACATACAAATTTAACATTGAGTAATTAAAATTCTGGCGGTTCTATTTAAATATGAGCTATGCTTGTCAGTAAAGATTGGTATTTTCATAGTATTGCTATAATATTTAATAGCAAGTCTACTACAGCTGTGTACAGGGTATCTCCAAGTCGAGTTCCGTCTCTCTCGACTAGTTCATTCTGACTTTTTTTTATTCTTCTGTCGGAGCACAACACGAAAGTTTATGGCGTCACTTTCTTGGGACTCGAATCGTTGCCCGGATTCCAGGTTTTGATAAACAACAAATCGTTGTGTATAAAATTCTTGAGACATTTGGCGGCTGCTCCCCAATAAACCATGCACTCATTACTTATTAGTCATTCAAGCAACACATACAACGTATTTGTGAAATGCAAACGTTAAGTGTATATATATAAAATTTTGGGAACGGCTGTTTTCAAGCTATTTCCGATAAGTTCTCAGCTTCAAGCTTTGCCAATATAAAATATAAGCAGATTGGGTTAGTTTCATTTTATACTTTAGATCGATATACATTTGAAATAATTTATCCCATGCGATACATCTATTTTTGAGCAGTGTAGATCGGTTCTGACTTCGGTTTTCTAAGCGTCGCTCTTTCTTCATTTCACCCCTAGAAATGCTCTGCAAACCGCACAAGAATCCCAAATGAACCCAAGAACAATAAGGCCAAAAGATAGCGGCTAAAACGAATACGAATATAAACAAGAACAGAGATAAGGAGAGGAGCTAGGGAGACAGAGAAGGGTATAACGAATGAGTGATTTCAATGAAAATAAATAAAATACAAATATTTATGGTTAATGTTGTGATTAAAATTCAAATAGAATGCAAATCAGAGCGCACGACACGAAGGGGTCTACAAAGAGATGGGTGAGGGGCAAGGGTGGAGGAAGGGGGAGACATTGCCTCGGAAATTATTAGCTGAAATTGGTGTCAAAGCATTAGAAAATGTTTGCTCGCTTCTTTTGTTGTTGCCAAGAGTGAAAAGTCGTAATTTATGCAAAAGACGTAAACAGAGCAACGAACCAAAAGCAGAATCTAAACCAAAATCGAACAAAGAAAGAACAGTTAACAGCTGGCGGTTAAGCGACTTTTAAATTCACTGTTTTTACTACAATTGGAATTATGAAATCTTTGACAGTTCTTCAATAATATATACTATGTGTATGGTATAGGAATAGGCCGAATTTGACATCGCTAGCCCTTACAGTCTCCGAGATCGGTTTTCAATAGAGATGGATACATAGACATGGCTATATCGAGCCTGTTATTGATTCTGATTCAGAATATATATACTTTACTGGGTCGCAGATGCTTTTTTTTTGGAAATACTTTATTAGACCTCTTTCCAAACTTTTAATTATTATGAATCAGAATTAATCTCTGATCGAAGCATTCGTCAAAATCATAATACTCTTCTAAATCCATAGAGCATGTAAATATAGCAACAACACTCTCACTCACGTACTCGTGCACTCTCTCTCTCTCTCTCTCTCTCTCTCTGTATAATTTGAAAAACGTATTATCTTTTTTTTAAATGGCCAATCCACCTTTCACTTGCAGCGATGCGGCCAAGAATCTCGGCTTCACCGTCATTATCGATATGCGCGGCAATGGGAATTGCTCGACGAACGTGAAGACGATATTGAAGGTGCTGCAGGAACACTTTAGCGCCAACATTCACAACGTGGTCATTATCAAGCCGGACAATTTCTGGCAGAAGCAACGGGCCTCGATCAGCTCGAATAAATACAAATTTGAGACGCAAACCATTTCCATTGAGGCGCTCAACAAGATAGCCGAATCGCATCAGTTGACGGGCGATTTTGATGGGCAGCAGCTGTACGATCATCAGCAGTGGACGGACGCACGGGTTGCGATTGAGGATTTCTTTTGGCAGGCCGGCGATATGGCAGATCGCATCGATGACCTCCAGGAGGATCTCAATCGCAACGATTTCGCCGAGGATGTCAGCCTGGCGCGGCACGCCATCGATCATCACAACGAGATGCGCAAGAAGATCACCAAGCTGCCCATCGAGGATCTCGATAAGCAGGCCAACAAACTCCTAACTAAGATCAATGTGGCAAGTGGCACGGCAAATGCCACAGGCCAAGCGGGACAGGTAAATTGAAGCATGATCGATAGACATTTACACTCGAAAAAAAGATCGATTTGAATTTCAGAAATTCGCCAAATGCTAAGCGATTTTTTCCGAGTGTGGAGCAGGTATTTTGAGTGATAAACATTTACTAACTAATCTTTTATGCTTGCAGTGCGCTGGAGGCAACTCAGGTACAACAGATTGCGCCGATTCGGGCACCTCATCCGCCGGACAGCAGCAGCAGCAACAAGCTGCCCGTCTCGCTGCAACCGGTAGCAGCAACAATCCGGATATGTCGGCGGCCATTAACAAAGCACTCCGTCAAATCGACCTCATCCACTCCGGCCAGGACCGACTGCTGATGCTCTGGCAGCATAAGAAGGTCAAGCTGGATCAGTGTTTTCAGTGGCGCCTCTTCGAGCAGGATTGCGAAAAGATGTTCGATTGGATACTGCACAATCGTGATGTGTTCCAAATGAGCTACGTCGAAATCGGACACAATTATTCCGGCGCCAAATCTTTACAGGATGAGCATCAAAAATTCGCCGTTGCCTCAATGAATGTGAATGTGAATATTGATCGAATTTTGGCTGTGGCCGCTCGCCTCATCGAGAGTCAACATTATGCGGCACAGCATATAAAGACACTGGCACAACGACTCGATCGCACCTGGAAGGATTTCGGTGCGGGGCTGGATGAGCGAACGGCAGTGCTCCAGTTGAGTGTACTCTTCCATCACAAAGCCGAACAATATTGCAACAGTGTCGCCAGTTGGGCAGCCGCCTGTCAAGCATCGCAACCGCTGCCCTCCGACATCCAGAGTCTGGAGACGGCAATAAGGACACATCAATCGCTGTACGAGGCGATGTGTCAGGCGTACACCGAGGTGCATTCGACGAGCAAAAAGCTGCTCTATCAGCTGGATCATCTGGTGCAAGTGTGTAATCAGTCGCCGCCACCCGGTGTGCCCGATTATCGCAAGAACAATAGCAACAACAGTAACAGTAGCAGTGGCAGTAATAGTAATAGTAATAGTAACTATAACAAATATGAGAGACAAAATCCGGCTGCGGATTATAGCGAGGGCGCCAGTCATGTCCTTGTCGTCATACACCAAATATTGGGCCATCATCGCAAACTGGAGGCCAAATGGCATCAGGAGAAGATACGGCTGCATCAGACGCTCGCCTTGCGTCTCTTTCAGGAGGATGTTAAACAGGTCCTTGATTGGCTCAAAAATCATGGTGAAGTCTTTCTCCGCAAAAACACTGGCATTGGACGGAATCTGCAAAAGGCGCGTGTCTATCAAAAATCGCACGAACATTTCGAGAATGTTGCCCAAAATACGTATAGCAATGCCGAGAAATTGCTCTCGGCGGCGGAGGAGCTGGCACGCAGCGGTGAAGCCGATCCCAATGAGATATATTCGGTGGCACGCGAACTGGAGCTGCAGGTGGCAAGTTTTGCGGAGCGAGTAGAGCAGCGTCGTCGCCGCCTGGAAATGGCTGTTATATTTTACACCCATGAAAAGGAGGTGAGTGCCTGGATTGAATCTCTCCGCACGGATGTGAGCACGGATGAGACGCGACTCTCGCAGGAGAATCTCGAGGGAATCGAACGATTGCTGCAACAGTATCGCGATCAACAGGAGAGCACCGTCAACATGTGCATTGCGATTATAGCTCAGGGCGAGGCGCTGCTTCAGGAGATGCGCTCGCTGGAGTACGTGGACAATACGGGCTCGCTGGCCGCGCTCGAGGCAACGCTGGACAAGCTGAACAAACAGAAGATCGAAGTGGAGGAGCTTTGGTCAGCGCGTAAATTTCGTGCCGATCTCATCCTGCGTTTGCGCTACTTTGAACGGGATGCCATGGAACTGTCCTCGCAGTTGGAGATCTGGTCGGAGGAGCTGCAGCATGCGGATCTCTCGCGTGACTACCAAAAAGCTGAGCAACTAATACGCATGCACAACGAGTCCGTGACGGACATACAGAATGCCACGTATGAGATACTGCAACAGGGTCAGGATCTGTTGCAGCTGTTCGAGAATGCCGGCTTCATCTCGATGGCGGATGCCACACATACGGCCCAGGCACGCATCGAATATTTGCTCGAATTTTTGCGGGAGCGCGAAATCGATCTGGAGGAACTGTCCGAGGCGAAGCGGGCCAAGTTGGAGCAGGCTGTGCAACTCTGTCAATTCCAGAACGATGCCAATCAGGTCATATCGTGGATACGCAACGGCGAAGCGATGCTCCTCGCCACCTTTGTCACGCCCAACAGTGTCCAGGAGGCGGAACAGTTGCGCAAGGAACACGAACAGTTTCAGGTGAGCATTTTAGACTTCATTTTAGTTTACTATAACACAGTTGCGAAATGAAAGAAACTAATAATTTTTTAACGTTGATTATTAATATATCTTTTTAGTACAGTAGTCTTAGTCTGCATCGTTCAGTTTCTTTCCTCTTGCTATTATTTTTATTCGCAATTGTATATAGTATATATAAAAAAGATATACAACACTAAACTCCAATCCGCTCCTTAGATTGCCATTGAGAAGACGCACACGTCGGCTGTGCAGGTTAAATATCGTGCGGATGCCTTAATCAATGCCAATCACTACGACCCGAAATCGATACGTGAGATCAGCGATGATGTGACCAAAAAGTGGCAACAACTGGTAACGTATGCCGAGGAGCGTCACAAGCTGGTCACCGCATCCATCAACTTCTACAAGACGGCGGAGCAGGTGTGCTCGGTGCTCGATAGCCTGGAGCGTGAGTATCGGCGCGAGGACGATTGGTGCGGTGGCGGTGGCAGTAGTGACAAAGCACAAACCATTGTGCAACTAATCTCCAAGCATCAGGAACAGAAGGAGGCATTCCTCAAGGCGTGCTCCTTGGCGCGTCGCACTGCGGAGACATTCCTCAAGTATGCGAATCGTTCGCAACAGTATTATCAATACACCCAGGGCAATTGTGAGGAGCATGTGAAGACCAAACTGGATAAATTGCTCACACAGGAGTATCAAGTGCTCGAATTTTGGACGTTGCGCAAAAAGTCACTGGACCAATGCCAGCAATTTGTGCTGTTCGAGAGGAGCGCCAAACAGGCCATCGAATGGATACACAATACCGGCGAGGGTTATCTTTCCTCGCGCACGAATCTCGTCGGCATCTCGCGTGAGGAAACCGAATCGTTGCTCAAGGAGCACAATGAATTTCGCAGCACAGCGAAAGAGACAAGAGAACGGGTCAAGCTGCTCATCCAACTCGCCGATAGTCTGGTAGAGAAGGGGCATGCCCATGCCAGTTCCATCAAACAGTGGGTGGCCTCTGTCGATCAACGCTATAAGGATTTTAGCAATCGCATGGATAGCTATTGTGAGCAGCTGGAGAAATCGTTGGGCATGGCAAAGCAGCCCTTGCATCTGATGATGATGCAACCCGATGCGGATGCAAACAGTTCCAGCAGCACTTCCGGCGTCAGCAGCAGCAACAGCACCGATCGTCACTCAGATCCCACGTTGGAGGCCAAGCTAACGACCTCGGCCAGTTCGGCGGCCACCAAAGAGATCAACGAGGAGAAACGTAAGTCGGCACGGCGAAAAGAGTTCATCATGGCCGAGCTGATGCAGACGGAACGCGCCTATGTCAATGATTTGGCCACGTGCATCAAATGTTTCCTCGAAGAGTTTCGCAGCGGTCGCAATGTGCCCGCTCCTCTGCTCGGCCAGGAGGACATCATCTTTGGTAATATACGGGAAATTCATCATTTCCATCAGAAGATCTTCTTGCGCGAGCTGGAGAAATATGAAACAATGCCCGAGGATGTGGGTCATTGTTTTGTGACGTGGGCCGTCAAGTTTGATATGTATGTGCATTATTGCAAGAACAAACCGACATCGAATAATCTGCTTGTGCAGCATGCTGGCAATTATTTTGAGGAGCTACAGCGACGCCTCGAAGTGGAGCATCCACTGCCCGCTTATCTCATCAAACCAGTGCAACGGATCACCAAATATCAATTGCTGCTCAAGGATCTGTTGTCGTGTTGCGAGGGCAGCCACGGTGAGATCAAAGAGGGTCTCGAAGTCATGCTCAATGTGCCGAAGAAGGCCAACGATGCAATGCATCTGTCGTTGCTCGAGAACTGTGATGTGTCCATCGATAAACTGGGCGAAGTTGTGCTCCAGGATGCCTTCCAGGCCTGGGACACTAAACAGATTATACGCAAGGGTCGCGAACGTCGCGTTTTCCTCTTCGAATTGTATCTGCTGTTCGCGAAGGAGGTGAAGGAATCGAATGTGGTTAAATATCAGTTCAAGAGCAAACTGATGACCACAGACATGGGCATCACGGAGCACATCGAGGGCGATGAGACCAAGTTTGCCGTGTGGACGGGTCGTTCCCCGATGCTCTCCGATTGTCGCATTGTGCTCAAAGCGAACAGCCTGGAAACCAAACAGGTAATCAGTCCTAACTCTTTAATTACCTTAATTTCTTGTTTAATCCCTGTGGAATCTTCTTGCAGATTTGGGTTAAGAAACTGCGTGAGGTCATGCAGGAAACCTGCTTCTCGGGCACATCGTTGACCCTGCCAAAGTCGCCGGCGAAGAAATCGGGCTCCTCGCAGCGCTCATCGCGTGATCTGGATGAACCTCTCACGGAGAATGATCACGATCGTTGCTCTCTGGCCAGCTTTGGCTCGGGCAATACCACAGACAGTGATAATAAGGTAAGTTTTTTATTTGTAATTAATAATATAGCTCTAATAACTTAACTTTTAAACTAAACAGCTGGCGTCTCTATTAGAGTTTGTCTTAACAGCGGCTATTTTAAAGTTAACGGTTACATTCGCTGCTTTGTGTTTACAGCTGCGCGATCTGTTAACGTTGAAGTTATATCACTAAGCCGGTTGCAGTGCGATGCACTGTTTATATTTGGTATAACATTTTTAAACCCCGTTATTAAATCTGGCAGTTCCGTTCTCGATTTTTAATTGAGCTAACAATTGCACCTTTCATCTTAGCAGTTTCGTCTGTTCTTACATGCTGGTAAACAGCGCCAATTTCTGTTTAACTTTTTGTAAGTATTGTCATCAGCTGTTAGTGCCATGTAAATGTTGCTCCTCTTAACAGTTTAGATTTCTGCGGCTGGCCTTTGCAGTTGCCCCTTCAAAGCTTATGCTGTGAAGCACTTGAAGCTTTTTTGTTTTTGAATAAAAGAAAAGCTTCTGTATTTTATGGTCCTACCTCAAATAAAAAGCGCGTATGCCATTCGCATTTGCTTCCACTACGGCGCTCTTTCTCTTTGCCATTCTTTCTCTCTCTCTGACTGTCAATGTTTTGAGCTTTATTGTTGAGGATGCTACTGCTCCTGTTACTGAGATACTATTGGCTACCGTTGTTGCTGCTGGCGTTGTTGCCACTGAACTAGTTTTTGCGGCTTGGCTTGTCTGCAATATGTTTAAAATTCATAGCAGAACTTAATGAGATTTTCCTCGCGGCTGCACATACATGTGTGTGAATGTGTGTGTGAGCCTTATAAATTTTATATCAGTGGTTTTAGTGTTGCCTTAGATTTTTCTCAATGGCTGAGATTTATTTGCAGCTTATTAAGAGTTTAGATTTAAAATAAAATAAGTATATTTATTAATTATGTTTTATAAAAAAAACCAATATACTTTCCTAGCTGCTGTTCAGATCCACTGCAGAACTGTTTTACTTTTTCTAAATTTGGCAATACTTTTATGTGCTCAAGGCACATGTGAGAGTGTGAGAGAGAGAGCTCAGCTGAAAAAAAGCTTTTACGTTTAGTATACGCAACGCTGCCGCTAATTGGCAGATTGCCACTTGAACTCTCTCTCTTCGCGCGCTCTCTCGTTGCTTGCGCTCTCTCTTCGTTGTGAGCTTTTCTTTTTTGGCGGTTCACACACAAACACAGACTCGCTGTTTGTTGTTGTGGCAGCTTGCGCTGCGTTTGCTCCTTTGTTATTGTTGTTGTCGTCGTCGGCTTCGTTGCGTAGAGCGGATGCGGCTGGCGTTTTGCTGCTCCAGTTGATTCGTAGAGTTAAAGCCAATAGGTTCATCGTCGTCGCAGTCGTCGCTCGTCGGTCGTCGCTCGTCGGTCGTCATAAACACTGTCCGCTGTCATCTTTTGCTGTCTCTTTTCCTTAAGCTTCGCAGGAGCAGCAGCAGCAGCTGCCTGCCTGCCTGCCTGCCTGCAGATGCGCGCCATCCGGTCAACAAAACGCCAGCCGTTGCAGTCGCCGTCGCAGTCGTGCCCATCATATACCGTTATTCGCTTAACTGCTAAACTCTGTCACTAGCAAAAAAAAAAAAAAATCAGTGCTGTTCAAAAAATTTCCTCTCCACCGAATTTCCCTTTTAAACCGTGTGTGTTTTGTGCGATTTTTGGCTCTCAAATTTTCAAGCGCAAATCAACAACAATAAAAGTCATAATTAATTCTAAAGTGGGAAGCCAAATTGATTTTTAATCAGCTGATAAGCGTTAAAGATAAAAACTTTTCCAGCGTATACACAACAAAAGTAAAGTAAAGTATTAAAATAAGTGCAATAAATTTGCCAGCTGTTTTTAATCAGAAATTCAGCCATAAAACATTAAATTGTTCAATGCTAAAATAACAACAAAAAAAAGTATGAAATAAAGTAAAATTGTCTAAATCAAAAATCGAAGACAAGGCGCGAATTTAAGCGAAAATAAATAAAGTATATAAATAGCTAAATGTGTGCAGCAATGTCAACAGTCAGCGCATAAGGCTATATATATATATAGCTTATATATATATATATATATATATGTATATGATAAATAGCTGCTGCCTCGCAACTAAAAGCAAAGCTCATTTTTGCGCTAAAACCTTTATGCCAAAAAAAACCCTCAAAAAAAAACAACCCATAAAAATAACACATAGAAAACACAAAAAAAAAATGGAAATCGGCTGCTTATAAAAATGTCTGCAGCTTAAACCATGCGGCAGACACCAACCCCCCTGCCATCCCCACCACTGACACCCATACGCACCCCTCTCACTCCCACAAATTGTGCTGCCTTTGACCTTTTTCACGCCTTTAGCTACTTGAGTAGCACTTTTATTCCACCTCCTCTCCACCATCTCTCTATCTCTATATCTTATCTATCTCTATCTCTAGCTGTTGTCTTCTTTTTGGGTTACCCACAGAGAGCGGGTGCGGGGGGAGTGCGAGTGGGAGGCAAATAGACCACAGACTGGCGACACTTTTTTTTGGTTTTTGGTAGTACTCAAAAAATGCCATCAGCGACAAGTGGCGCTGTCAACTGCACTACGATCGTTGTGAGTGTATGTGCGTGTTTAGGTGTGTATAGATGTGTGTGTGTGTGTGTGTGTGTGCTTGCAAGAGTACAGCAATTCTATTAGCTAATAATCATCGTGTACGACATGACTAAGTACACGGCTTTTGTGGCATTTGCCTCTTCCGCAGAAATATCTTTTTGATTTACAGCAGTGTTTTTTATTATTATTTATTTTAACTTATGCGAAATTTGATTTCGAGCGAAAGCGTCTTAAAAATTGTTGCTGCTTAAGACAAATGTGGATATAAATGTAGATTTATAACATCTTTAGAACTATTTCTAGGAATGTATAAAATTTGAGATAACGAATACATCTAGAAAAAATTTTATTGGAATGAATGAATTTTAAATTTGACAGAAAATTGCATTTTTGTATTTAGATTTAGTATTTAACTGGAAATCTGTTGAGATTCTTATTAAGAGTTGTGCATTTGCAACACTCTTGTAACATTTATGGGCATCTTATAGCCTTCATATA
Source organism: Drosophila villosipedis (assembly GCA_035043025.1). Taxonomy (NCBI): domain Eukaryota; kingdom Metazoa; phylum Arthropoda; class Insecta; order Diptera; family Drosophilidae; genus Drosophila; species Drosophila villosipedis. The sequence continues at coordinate 12,771,051 of JAWNNF010000027.1, forward strand.
TCCTCTCTTGCAACATGCTTGTGTATTCTATATATCTTATGCATACACCACACACGCTTGCAACATATCAGTGCATCTCATAGTCTTTGTATATCGTTCCTCTTTTGGGGTTAGCCATGTGCAACACTCTTACAACATGATAGTGTATCTGCTAGTCTTTACATATGCTCAACATGGCTGTGTATCCCATTGCCTACATAAATGCTCAATCTTTTCTGTGCCTGCAACACTCTGTTGCAGCATAGCCGAGCATGCCATAGCCATTGCGTATATGTCCTCCATCTTATCTATTATTATCTCATTATCTATCATATAATCATTATCTTAATAAATGCTTCCGCCATTAAAAGTGATCCTTCTGCGAAACTCTCTTGCCACATTTCTGTTTATCCCATTGTCTCCATATAAATCCTCCATCTTATCTATTAATGGTTTCGTATGTGCAACACATAGAGCGTCTCGTAGTCTTCATATATCCGCCACACTCCCTTGCAACCTAGCTGTGCTTAGTCTTCATAAATTCTCTTTCTTATCAAATAATTGTTTTTAATTTTCAACACTCTCTTGCCACAAGGCAGTGTATCTTGTAGTCTACATATATTCTACCACTTAATTGTGTGGCGTGCAGCATATCGTGTCTGGGTTTCTTCTTCTTGCTGTTGTCAATAGAATTAATAGCACGCTTAGCCTATTGCATTTTAAACACACACAATTCAAATTGTGTTTATCATTGTTGTTGCTTTTGCATTTGTGTTTGTCTGTTGTTGTTTGGCTTGTTGTTGCCACGACGCGACATGTCTTGGCCATTATTATTATTATTATTGTAGTTGTTGTTGTGGTTTTTGTTGCTTTAGTTGTGGCTGCATTGCAATTTATTGTTGTTGTTTCCATTGGGTTCGGTTAATTTCTATTCAAAGGCATATTTCAAGTGAAATACTATAGATGAATATTTTGAATGAATTTAAATGAAATAAAACTTAAACAAGGCAACAAAAATAGGTAAACTTATCTATAAGCAATACAAATGAAGATTTCCTTATTTTATTTTAATTAAAGTAGATTGGAGATATCTTCTAAACTTTCTTCTAAGAATTATTTGCTGCCTCATTGTTTATATTTAATTCTAAACTCTCTTATAAAAATCATTTGCTGTCTCATTGTTTATATTAGTAAAAGTATCTATTAAAAAGAGGTGGTAATCAATTTATAAGAAATCACACTGTCAAATCGAAACCGGAGGATGAAATTTACCAATTCATGTTGTGCTTATCATCTTTCCCCATAATAAAACTATTGGCTGTATCATTGCATATAATTACTAATTAGTATCCATTAAAAAGAGATGGGATATGATTATTAAAGCTCAAACTTTCAAGGCGTAAACGTAACCAGTAAGAGAAACAAATATTACTATTTCATTATATATTTGTATAATATATATAATGTATAATAATGCAACCAATTAAAAACCTTTAATTCTGTAATAGAATATTGCTCAAATTGCAGTCGAAACTTTATAAAATGTTTTCAAATAGGAAGCCATATTATTAGTTCATATAGTATGGTACTCTTAACCATTACGCAACCAAATACCGAACCGGATTTTGAACCATTTCAGAACCTTTAATGCGGAACCGAAACTGAACCATGATTCGATTTGACAGCCAAGTTAAAACGCAAACAAAACTTTTTAAAATGCTTTAGGATTGATGCCTATTAAATCTGTCTTGTTTTTTCTACATTTTCTTTCTTTTTTTTTGTCAAGTTCCGCTTGGACATTATAAACTTAATTTGAAATCCAGGCAACAACAGCTATGCTGCTGCCCCACCCATACTCCCCCTTCTGCTGGTACTCCCTCATCCCCGCTGATGTGCGCATTCATTTGCACAAATTAAGTTGGCTTTGGAGAGTGAATGTAATGAAAGTATTAGCAGTTGAGTTGAGTTGCCTGCGAATCCCTCTCTCTCCCTCTCACTCCCTCTCTCCCTGCTTTCAGCTTGCCTCGTGGGCGTGGCAGGGGGTGTGTGGCAGCTGAGAACTGAGACCGTTTGTCAACGCCCGGCAGACAGACGACAGAATATGTCACGAGATATCATTCAGCTTCTGCTGCTTCTCCTACTTCTTTGGGGGGGATCTTTTTTAGGGTCGCTTTTGGGTTTTTGTGTGTGGCAAAGTTTTTAATGCCATTGGCTGTGATTGAGCCACAAAAACTCATCAGTTTACGCTATATGTAGTATCTGCTGTAGCAGCAGCACCCCTTGCCCCTCCCTTCCCTCCACTCTTGCCACTTAGCGAACAGCTGTTCACATTTGCGTATTTCTTTTTGCAAAATGGCCTCAGAAAAATTTCCCGGCAAACATATGCCAATTTTCACGCGTTCACGTTAGTTAACCTTTCATTTGTTTTCATTTTAAATACCCTTTCTAACAATTCTTGTGGCATATTTGTTCTAGTTTTTTTAGATAGCAAACACTGCGTTGTCAGACTTTATTTATTAGTCCGCTATCTGACTGTAAATCAACTAGAAATCTGAAATAACATTTCTGTTCGGTATTTTTGTTGCTATTTTTGAATAAACAATGTGCTTTTGTTAAATGGCTGCTGTTTAGGAATTTGTATATTTAGTTGAATGAAAATTGTCTATAGAAGGAGAGGGCCAAGAAATTATGCCATTAAAAATGGGGCGGGAAGGGTATAATCAAGTTGTGCTAGTGTAACAGGCAGAGGAAACAGCTACGACGTTATAAAGTATATATATACACCTACATTGGTCAGCATAAACAGTCGAGGAGGCTTAGGCATATCAGTCTGTCTGAACAGGTTCATCTCAGAGACTATAAGAGCTAGAGACTTCTAATTTGGAATGAATCGTATGCCATAAGCAGATCAAACTAATTTTATTTTATCGATAAATGTAGCTTTTTCGATCAAATCGATTAGCGATACCAATAAAATATACCATTTTAGAGGTTATCCCTTCAACCAGATATATTATTATACTTGAACCTTCAATATTAATCTCTGATTATATTATCATTTTGAAGAATAAGAAACACAGATTTTGGAAAGTATTTTTTCTGACCTATGACTTTAACAGCGGTTTGCAGGGTAACTTCAAGTCGCGCTCTCTCGACTAACGCATTCTGACTTGATCTTGATAGCTTAAGTTTTTCTGAAGAACTAGTCACTGTATTTTTTTGGCTTTCTGAAAGGGTATTAACTTTATCTATTTGGCTTTTCACATTTTCTATGTATTTGTTTGTGTTGCTTTTGCGCACCCAGTTTGGCATTAAACTATTTTTTCCTGTCTACGTTGTGTGGGCATCTCTCTTCTATTTTTTTTTTTTTTGTTCATTTATTATTTCGTTGGCCGTAAATTATTGAAACATAATTGCAGTTGGGTTCAGTTCGAAAAGCTGTTAGCCAAGTGGCGAGCGTTGTGCCGCACCTGCCACAATTCTGAAAAACACACGGCGACGTCGACGGCAACGACGACAGAGGCAGTGGCAGCGCAAAAGTGTAAAAATAACAAACATTTACATACAAACACACACACACACACACACACATACAACCACACACCCTCTAAACAAAATCGTGCGGCTGCTTATGAAAATTCAAGATTAATTTTTGGTTAGCTAAATGCGCCAGCAGCTTTTTATCTGACAAAAGAAGCTTAGTAAAAAAAATCAATAGAAAAGAAAAAAATATATATAATTAATAGAAAGAAAATGCATAAATCAAATAAGTTTTGCTAAAGCTAAAACATTCCTCAATTACGTCGTTAATTAATAAAATATCTTAGTGGTTTTTTCATTTGTTTTTATCTGGCTGAATCGGAATCGCATGTTTACCGATTGAAATTTAGTATTGAAATTGAAATCGAAAAGTAAATTCGAAATTATTTAGAATGCCAATGCCGAATTAATTGTGCCAGAAAAGCGTATCGGAACAACTTAGTGTATATGGGTGTACATGTCTGTGGTCAGCTGGTATATAGATGGACGATAGCGTACCGTAAATATCAAGCTACCAATAAGTAAACGAATATCGTAAAAAAGTTTTGCTAAATATCGAAGTTATTACATTTATTATTACATACCAGAATAGGAATCTTAATTCGTTTCGTTGCTTGACAACCTGGTTTTTGTTCTTATTGTGTCTTACAGCGATACACAGCAGTAGCAGTACCAATAAGGTAGACAAATTTGCAATGCTAAAATCATCTCGGTTTGACAGCATCTGACCACAATAGACAGATAAAAGTAACAATAGTAAAAGTCATATTGTGGTGCTAATTGAAAGTGCTCCACCTAAAACAGAAGAGAGACAGACAGAAAGAGAGAGGGAGAGGTAGTGGAGAGAGAGTGAGAGAGAGAGAGACAGGAATAGCGAAGTGGAGCCACAAAAACTGTCGATAAAACGCAATCGTAATAGATACAAATTGCAATGTCAGATTTGACAGGCCAGAAGCAGCAGCAGCAGCAGGCGCTCAAAATGACAAAGCGACTCTCTGGCTCCATTCAGCTTATGTATTCCACAAATCCAATCAAATTCACGCACACACCCCTACACACACACACACACACACAGAGACACCCCTCTGGTTGCTTTGTAATTTGTATTTAGAGGTTTCTTTTTTTTGTTGCCTTTTTTGTGGCTTTTGCACAGAGCTAAAGTTTAAAAATAAAACATTACTGGCTGCTGACTGACAATTTATCGATTTGTGCGCAGATTTATTGATAACAAAATCCAACGTTTTTAAAAATAACTAAGCTTTGTAAAGCGAAAATATTAAAAAAAAAAAATAAAAATAAAAGCAAACCCTTTTGTTAAAGTCCAAATGCTGAAAATAAATATAAAAACCGTAAGCCCCAAATAAAATAAAGTGTAAAATCAAACGGTAAACATATTTAAAATTTAAAATACAACTTTGCAGACACCAAATGCAAGAACTCTTGAAAAGAAAAGCAATCCCATAAATAAATAAAATCTTAAGAGCTTCATTTGAATGCTTGCAGCTTTATTGAGGACCAAATGCAGCAAATAAATATTGAGAAAATCTCTCTGGAGAACCAAAAGCAATCAAATAAACAAACTAAAATACTTGCAGCTATATTTTTGGGGACCAATTGCATTAATTAAATAAATATAGAAAATAAAGCAAGACCAAATGAATAAGGAAAACAAATCTTAAATTTAAATTAAAAATAAATATAAGTAAAAAATTATAAACAAAGAAATCACAATACAATCGCAATGAAAAGCGTTAAGAAATTCCTAACGGAGCGCATCAACAGCGTAGATGTTGCCGATGTGGCAGGCCACAAAAAGGCGGCGCCTCTCGAGCGGCTCAAGTGCAGCGAGGCCAATGCAACGGCAGAAGTGGCAGCAGCTGCAGCAGCCAATGAACATCCAGCGGGATTTGTGTCGCTGCCAAATACACCGTTAACATTGCCACCACTGAGTGCACCGATTGCCATTGGGGATCCGTCGCCATCACCATCGCTGGCAGATTCGGCACAGAATACGCCATTGTGCACTTTGGAGGAGGATGATAGCACATCGCCCAAGCTGCTGGCAGCGGGTGCAAAGAATGGGGCCAAAAATGGTGCCGCCACCGCTGAGCCCTTGTCACGGTCACCCTTCACCTTTCCCACAGTCGCCACCAATGCCCAGCAGCAACAGCAGCAGCAGCGCAAGAGTCGTCGCAAAATCTCGCTACCCTGGTTCCGCCAGTCTAGCGTCAGTGGCCATGGCGTCCTCTCGCGCCAGCACACCATCGATACGCCCAGCTCCTTTCGCTTCTTTCGCCAGCCCAGCAACAGTGGCTTCAAGGTAAAATTCCACCATTCCCAAGAATCTCCTCTTTTCTTCGCTCAACTGCGAATTGCGTTGCGTATTTAGATTTAACTTTTTCGTTGGAATCGACAATCAAGCCAAATAGCTGCATTCAAAGTTCAAGCTTTAAATATAGATTTGAGTTCGTTGAATATGTTCTTTTTTGCCAGTGGTTTCGGCAACTTTATGTATTCCTCACATTTATCTAGATAAAAAATGAAAAACTGTTTTACAATGCTATCGATAATTGGGCTTCAACTTGTCGACACTGGTCCTTTTGTAAACTAAACTCATTGAAAAGGCGCCGAAGGGTATACTGAAATCAAGTAAGCATCATCGAAACTATAAAGTATATAAACGATAGATCAATCCAGATAATAGTTAATCTGCAAGCATTTCATGAAGATCGGTTAAGAAACACGAATGAAATGCGTATTTTTTCGTATTTATAAAACACAGACTAAGATTTGTGGAGGATAAAGACTCGGCTTCAAGGTATCTCCCAGTCGAGCACTCTTCTTTTTCTATATGATATGCATTTTTAATCACACGAACAGCTGTTCCGACGGATATCTATAATTCATTTAGAAGCGTCTTATTATATAATGTAGTTGACATAATCATGACAGTAGATTACACACAGCGGATTATAAAAAATATGGATTGCCATATAATATATATCGTTGACATAATGATAAGAGTAGATTTGCACACAGCGCATTATCAAAAATGTGCTTATTATGATTCTAGTTCAGCAACCTAATTTGCAAGAGATCAAATAACACAAAAGTGTTGAATACAACATTATAACTGCAGGCAAAAACTCCCACTACTATAAGTAAATAAATTTATCTATATATACGACTATGGTCAAAAAAATAATAGTGTTTTGGAAAATGTTAGAAAAGAATTATGAAAATTCATTTTAAACGCAAGCAATCTATACTGAAGATATTAAATTTAATAATTTTTATATGTATTTTGTATTTAGTTTTATTAGTATTAGTATATATTAGTAGTGGACTAATAGTGAATGTTTCTCAGCTTTCCCTGCGGCTAATAATGTTCTTAAGAACTGGATATGATGGGTGGTTTGGACAATAATAGTATTTTAAAACATTTCCATTCATATTGAAGATTTTGAAGAGGTCTCGATTTGATCACCCTAAAATGTATCATATTTCTATGAAATGCTTTGAGAAGCAGCGCTTCTATTATTATGACCGCAAGTGTTTACATGTATACATCTTCACCTACGTCCTCATACTATTTCTACTTGAAGTGTTTCGCCTGCTTCTGTTTGTGACTTATTTGGTTTGGTTGCGGGGCAAAAGCGAGAAATTTATGCTTAGGTTTCTGTTGCTGCTGCTCCCCAGCTGATTGTAAATTGTAAGTGTTGTTGACCCGTCGTGCTGCATGCCACGCCCACTCACACACACACACAAATACACACAATCTCACACACACAGTGCTACTTTAGTCGCATTGTCATTTCAATAAGCACATTAATCATACGCCGTGTTGTGCGCTAATTTATTTGCTTGAAGTCGCTTCAATTATTGTCAGTGAGTTCCCCTTGTTGTCCCCACACCTCTACCTCTATATATTTATGTAATTTACCAAGCGCAGCCAATCAGCCACCCAACTGGCAAGTGGCATGTGGCAAGAGAGTGGCAAACTGGCAAAGTGGCTCGCATAATGTATTTATCACTTCATCAAGCCAACTAAAAGCTTATCATCAGCATCATCTTTTGTCACTATTGCATTGAGTTCTCTGTTCTCTGTTCTTTGTTGACCTTGTTGCCCATTTCTGCTCCTTCTTTTGTCAATTTAGTAGTGTTGAGTGTTGGCAAAAGTAGCTCGCTAACTTTTTGAGTTGCCCCTTTAATCAACTTGTGCAACGCATTCACGTTGAGCTCCACCAAAAATTCTATTAAAAATTTTCTAGTTTCCAAAGAAGTAGAAGAAGACGCAGAAGTTCCTTCTTCATTCCTTTGCTGCACATGCATGAAATAATGCTTTATATGCATTCCATTATATCTAGCATACTTTTGCAGTTGAGCGCTGCTTGCATGCATGATGTACGCAGAAAAAAAGAAAAAGTAGTAAAAGGGGAAGAAGAAGACGGAATACGTGTCGCTTTTAGCGAAATTTCCCACATTTTGTGTGTGTGTGTGTGTGTGTGTCGCTTGTCAGCTGCAGCTAAAGCTCTTCTCCACGGCTCACGTGTACAGCGTAAAAGCACACAAACAAATGTGAAAAAAATAACGAAAACGATATGAAAAGAATGCGCCAACAACAGCAAAGATAATAACAACATCAACAGCAGCAGCAGCAGTAGCTCTCAAGCACAAACTCACGACGCAGCAGCCGTTAACATACACAACACACACACACACACACACATACACATACACAAATAAAATAAAAGCGTTGCATAACTCAGCAGGGCAGTGTCAGCAATATGAAAAACTGTATGCTCTATCTGTTAGCGACATCTTTCGGTGAAAAAAGCAATTAGCAAGTGTAACAGGACCACTGGCTAAGTATTCATAGTATTGACCAAATAACACTATGTTATATAACATACACGGTTGACAGATCGATAACAGTTGCAATTAACATAAACTTAATATGAATGAGCAGCAAGATCATATTGAATATAAACTTTAAGGAAGATATATCCTTTTAAATTCTTCAAATAATCGAAATAGACTCTTTACTTGAAGAAGCTGATAAGCGTGAAGTTGCAGACGTGTTTGGAAGAATTTAAAGTTGTCTGTCATAGATAGTCGCAACTCAACTTGAATGCTTTTGTTTAAACTGACAACAGAACTCTCTCATTTCAAATATAAATATGTATTTAGCTGGCTCCAAATCAAGGGAAATTCATATTTATCTATGTTTATTATCGCTGTGTACAAACTTTAATTACAAATTCTACAAGTTGAGTAATTCCTGTTTAATTTAAAACCTCTTTAATAAAATATAAATAAATATAAAGCTGAAATCGCTGCTGCTTCTAGATTTCAATCGTTACAGTTGCGGTTTCAGCTAGATACACTGATATATACATTAATTTGATTTAAGCCATTGAGATACTCAAGCAACAATAAGCAGTATAATTACTGTAGCAAATGCGCGTCAACCCATAAGTAATTGCTGGTAATTAAATGTATTTTTATGACTTTGAATAAACCCAATGCCTTGTTCCGGTTACTCGCAGCATCTGTCTTTAAGTAACTGACAATAAAATGCTGTTGCCCACGGAAGCAGATACTTAGCCAATGATATGCAGCAGTATCATTGTGTGTGTATTGTTGTGTGTTTTGTATTGTTGTTGTTCTGTGTGCGTTATTGTTGTAGTAGTAGTAGTAGTCATGTATCTTTGCTGTTTCCGTTTTTGTTTTGGTTTTTTTGTTGCTTGTGGTTTTTATGACAGTTGCAGACGGCATTTTCTTGCTGCTGCTTTCTGTGGCAACAATGATATGCAAATTGCGCAAAAAGTGTTCGCTGAATGGGAAAACCAAAGCCAAAGAACTCAGGGATGCATAAAAAAAACAACACGCAGATTGCTTTGCTTGATAACAGAGCTCAGCGGAGCATTATTCTGGAGAACAGCATTTAAAATTGCTCGCTGAATTCCAGCGAGATTTGAGTTGTGCAAATTTAATTGCATTTTTCATATTGGGTTTTAAATAAGTTTGTTTGGAGTTTAACTTGCTCAGTCTCTGCATATATCCCTTGCTACCATTTTTACAGGGTATACAAGTTGTTGAGAAGCAGAAGGTTAAAAGTAAATAGTAACAATTTGTAAGTATTTAAATTGCTGTGCACAAAACTATGCAATGCCAAGCATAAAATCCCCAACTAGAAGCTCAGATGCAGATACAGACTGCCAGAGATACAGTTACAGATACGTAGACACATATATATATATATATATATATTATATATATCTTAAGCTTAAGCTTCTATGATAGTTGAGTTTATTTGCGTTGTGCTGAATACTCAAATCCTCCTCTCGCCATTAAGATGATAGCATTTGAGTGGTCGTGGCTAGCATAAAATGCACATGTTCGCCAGTTTTTTCTGCTCGTTTTCTCTTTTTTGAGGCAGAAGCAATTTTACAATTGCTTGCCCCACTTGAGTGTGTGTGTGCTGTGTGTGCTGTGTGTGCTATGTGTGCTGTGTGTGCTTTGGGTCCACTTAATTTATCATCTTTAGGCCCAACTACATGAATGTGCAGCCTTTGGGCCACTACTAAGCGTTGTGCTCCTCTCCCCTCCCCGCCTCCTTTCTTGCCTCTGAGTGCCCATCGTATTGATTGCTAACCACCCCAGCCACAACCCCCTCCTCAAGCCCCTCGTATTGAGGCTTACCAACACTTTCGGCCCAAAAACAGCATTTGGGCTGTTCTCCAGTTTTGTTTATCCGGGCACCCGTTTGGCTCGTGTTTGTTCCACTCTCACAAGCTGCTGCCAGTGGCAGCATGTTGCACACATACACATGAGTATGTACTTCACTTGAGCCGAGTCCTTTTAACACACAAAAAATACTCAACATTCCTCTCGTTGTAGATTTTATAGAAATTTCACAGCTAACAAGAAATTTAATCGCTTAACGATTCGTTTATTGTTTTCAAATCGATTAAATTTTAAATTGAAATCGATTGCTAGTCGTTGTTTCATCGTGGGAACACTGTAATTGAAATGCAATCAAGTTTACGCATCTACCTTCATTTATGATTGTTCAAATGGAACTTAGGGAATGGATCATTAAACAATATACATAAATGCATAGCAGTTCAAACTCGATTTGTACATAATAAGTGTACTTGCATTGTTGAGGCCAGTGTGTCAAAGATCAAAGAATTTGGAAACAGTTCATAAGTTGTAGTCGTTAAAGTTTTCAGTAACTAAGTCCAATAATTTTTGCGACTTGCCAACTTCACAACTTGACTTATACATTTTAATTTGTAAGAAGAGGACTTTCGATAACCATCATTAAAATATATAAATTTTGTTCTTTTAACATCGTCGAACAGCGGATCACAAAATCCACACAAGTTGAAGTGAGTTAACAGAATTTAAACCGGAAAATAAGCCAGAGTTAGACACCCTAATACATATGTGACACATTTGCCAACACTGGAAACCTTAAAGCCAACTTAAGCAGCTATCACTTAATTAATTCAATGAGATACAACGTATTTAAAACACCCAGTTAGAGCTTTATGGGCAACAGTTAATGCTTAATTGAGTAAACAATCTAATCATTCGGCAATATGAATCGTTGTTATCATTAACATGCTCCTCTAATTGCTGTTTGGGGCTTTTGTCTGAGTGCATTAACCCCGCGCCACACCCCCAAAAGCCACCCTCTCTCCAATCAACCACTGCCAATAAAGGACTGGACTTTATCTATCATGTTGTCATGTTTGCACGTAATTTATTGAGAATATTATTCGATTTGCGTTGTAAATGACTTTCAATACACACACACACGCACACACATGGACACTTACCAACCACACACATTACACACACACGCACACCACAAATGTGGTCTGGTAGTCGTCGCATACGGTGTTAACATGTTGTCGCACAATTATCAGAAACCACACACACAAAGAGCAGGGCAGGCAGGCAGGCAGAGAGTGAGGGAAAGAGAAAGAGGATGTGGGTGTGGATATATGTTTTATTCTGCTACTGGTATTGCTGTCTCCTTCTCTTTTTGCGGTGTCCTTTTGCTTTGTTGTTGCCATTGTTGTTTGGCTCTGTGGCAACGTTACAAACGTAATTGTTGTTTCTGAACGCACGTACACCCAAGTGGCAACACCCACACTGCCAGTTAATTGAATAATGGACGACGTTTATGTTTTATGTACTTTATACATATGTATATGTATATAGAATGCAACATATACACTCTCAATTATCGTCTACAATTGTTTTTGTTTTTCGTGTTGTGTGTGATTTACTAATGTGCCCCACGAGTCCATTTGCCAATTGGTGTACGAATTATTATCATGCAAAACATTTGCTTCAAAATGTGCTGCACAGATTAGTCAAAATCGATATTTATGAAATTTGTATACCCTATAGCCATTCAAAATGGATATAATGTAGTTCTACTAAGGGGTGTAACAGGCAAAGATATTTATTCTTAACCAGAGTCAACATCATCATTATAGACTTTAAGACAGCTACAAACTCTAAATCTAAAGTTTAAGTTGCTTTTATTTTGTCGATAAATTGCTCCGTTTCACCAATGTTGACTATAATCGATAAACGATAACTTTAAAAGCCACAATTTTAATGATATAACTTACTAATCAAAAATATATAAACCTTGGAACTCATCTTTATCGCTTAACACATATATTTTCATATTTACCAAATTAAGTATTGAAGAACAACATTCAAAGATTAATGATAGTTAAAGACTTGGCTATAGAGTATCTGCCAGTCGAATTCTCGTGATTCAAAGATTCTTATTTGTTTTTATTGCTGCATTTGCAAATTTTGGGCTTTTCTGAACTGCCTGGAGATAAATGTAAAATTAAATAGGTAAATGAAAACCTATATGCCCGTTTTTACCTTTCTCTTGTTAAATTTCCAATATTTCCCCTCAAAATCGCATTTAGTCTGAGCATAATGAGATATATATTCGCTCAAATACAAATCAAATTAAATCCTGAAGGCTTTTGCATAGATTTCGGAATAAATTCCAGCTTTCATCTCATATATCAATCAGTTAAATGATATTTAGCTAATTCGAATTGGCAACCAAAAAAGACTATCCTTTCTCTCTCTCGCTCGCTCTATCTATCTCTCTCTCTCTCTCTCTCTCTCTTTCATTTTGATGGCCCAAACAATTGATGAGTTTTAAGTGAGCTGCAATTGTGTTGTTTTTTTATTATGGCCCATTAAAAGACAAGGGCAAAGTCAAAGTGAAAGTCATGTTCGTTTCCTGTCATCTTTTGCCTACCAATCTTGGTCTGGTTTTTGGCTCACTCCCCCTTCGACTGCCTACCCGCCTGCCCCGCTCCTGTCTGCCTTTTTGGCCATCAATAATAACGTTAGCATTTGCCAAATCGCTTTACAAATTTTTCTTCGTCTTTGGTTTTTTTTTTGTGTGTGTGTCTCGAGTTACGCATTTTTCTTGTCGTAGTCGACTTATCAGACTTTCCCATTTTTGGGGGGCCATTGTGTTGTTGTATTATTATCAGCCTTGTAATCAGCAGCTGTGTGGAACCTTTGACTTTCAGTGTCCTGTGCGCCATTTGCCAAGGACATTGTTGTGGGGTCAGTTGCTTAACCCTCGTTTGGAGCCTTCCTTCCTCTCTTCCATCCTTCGACTTATTTCTTCTCGAATATGCAAATGCAAATTTACGCAGCAAAAACTTTTCAATTGATTCCACAACTCAAGTTTGATTTGCAATTGAATTTCAAATATATTTCTCAAGTCTTCTTTGCATACCTTGCCAAGAAAATAAACCCGGTTTCCTGGAAAAAAATAAGAGAATCATTTTATTTTTAATGAAAATTCCAGCATTAAATAATTAAGCGCTGAGCGATTATTGCGCAGTTAAGGCAAAAGCTGACACAAAAACCCGGTGCGAATAATAATATATATATATATATATATGTATATATATATATATATATATGTGTGTGTGTGTGTACTCAGAATGAAAGAATTTACCAAGGGTAGCTCACCTTATTATTCAGAAAGTATATTTCTCAAAGCCAGTGGTTTTTTTTTTTCATTTCAGGGTAAAATGTGTTTATTTTAAGCAAGCATTTATTTCTTATGCTGCTTATATGAACAACATAAAACAAGATTTCTCATATAAGCATTTTTTGGGATTATCCATTTGGTGCAAACCTGTCTAATTTTTTTTTAGAAATTTGTTTTCTTATATTTAGAAATTATTTCTAAAAGCAAGAAAAACTTTCTGGGTGATTTTTTTTCTGAGTGTGTGAAAGGGGGCATGTTGGTTAATATATACAGGCAGTAGTTGTTGGCAAATTGTTGCAGCTGTATTTATTTATGAACCACTCTCTTTTTACCCCTTTCTTTTTTTTTTCTTTCGCTTTCGTCTGAATTGTGCCTTTTATTTTACACCCGTTGATTAACTATGCAAATGCTCCGAGCAGGCGACTGTAAGCCATGTTAATTATTTTATGCACAGCAAACTCGGAGGGGAATAGATTAAGGGGGAGGCAGAGAAGCTGGTTCGGTGGATCAGCTTAACAAGTCAACGCTGATTGCATTTCTGCGAAAATTTCGTTGGCTTCAAAAAAAAGAAAAGAAGCAGCACAAAGCACAGGATGAAAAATATCACGTATACACCCCGTCAGCTCGAAAATAACTTTTAATTTAATTTAATCAAAGACGCGTTGCACGAGCAAATGTGCAAGAACAAAGTGCCACACGAATGAATTTAATTTCCAAGTACAAGCTTACTTACAACTACAAGAACACACACTCTCTCTCGCTCAAATGTGTGTGTGTGTGTGTACATGTTGAGTACAGTTTTCTGTGCAAATTTGCTCTGCACTTTGAAACTATTTGTGAAGTGAAGTGAAGACTGACGTAGTCTGATGAATGGTTGTATTTGCATATATATTTAAGTCAGTTTACTGTTTACGGTTTACCTTACGAGCTGTGCTTGTTTCCATTTCCAAGTACAATCAACTAAACCAATTACCAACTGTTGTTAAATCCTTGAACCACATTCAACAACTGTGGCAGACAATTACTCCTTTTCCAAAAAAAAAAAAAAAAAAAATTTGATTGTTGAGTGTAGTGCTGCATGTGGTTCGCTGCCTCTTTGCTTGGAATTATCATACAATTGCGCATACGCCATGTGTAACAGTCAGCTGATGAGATCCTATTAGTGAGTTCAAGTGTGTGTTGGTGTGTGCTTCAGATTGTGTGGAGGTGTCTGCTGGATGTGTGTAGGTTGTAGCTGCAGCTGCAGCTAATTGCAGTGTGAGTGCTAATCCCCAGTTAACAGCAGTAATAATGATGATGATGATGATGAGCTGATGATGTTGATAAGGTGTGTGTGTGTGTGTATCTATGTAAAAGAGTTGGTTTTTTTGTGTGTGTGCTTCTGTAGGAGTGATGCTTAAAAGAAAGGGAAACGGAAGGCTACTTAATTTGTGTTTTTTATATATAATATATAATTCAGATGCAGGTTAATTTCTTAAAATACGCAGAGAGAGAGTATAATCTGGCTAAGTAAAATAGACTAAAATATAATAATGTGAAAGAGTTTAACTTGTTATTTAGAATATAAATATATATTTTTATTAACTCTCAGAGAGAGAGAAAGAGATATGCATTGCAAGTAGGAGAGAGAAAGAGAGCAAGTTAACAAGAGAGAGAACAATGTAAAGAGAGTCAGAGAAGTAATTTAAATAATGAGAGAAGCAAGATAGAGAATGAGAGCAAGTTAAAGAGAGAGAGAGAGAGAGAGAGAGATCAAGTAAGATAGGGAGAACAAGTTAGAGAGTGAGGGAAAGCTAAAAAGAGAGAGAGATAGAAATAGAGAGAGATAGAAATAGAGAGGGAGATAGAGAGGGAGATAGAGAGGAAGATAGAGAGGGAGATAGAGAGGGAGAGAGAGAGACACACACAGAATCGGAGTGTTATATACCACTCACTTTATTGGATGCCCATCTCTTTGTCTGTGTGAGCGAGAATCAAGATCAAGAGCCAAAAGTACTGTTTGATTTAACTACAATAGAACAACATCCTTTAATAAATATGATTTCTCTTCCCAGCCAACTCTCCCTCTCTCTTTCTCAAAATCAAAATTTCCGCTTTATCAACTTTTTATAAAGTTGAAAAATGGTTGGCATTTTTTTATTCTAAGTATTTGCCATTTTGAAGTTTGCATCACATATTAAAATAGTTTTAACAGCTGCTTCCGGGGACAACTTTATCCTTAAAAAAAGTGGGCGTGTCTTTGACGCAATGGCATTTGACATTTGTCTGCTGCTGGCAACATTTGGTGCTGATTTATTTGCTGCCTTCCATTTTGTCGTTTCTTGGTGTTTTTTCTTTTCTTTTTTTGTTGTTATTTTTCTTTTTAGCTGCGACAAATTGTGTCACGTCAAAAGGCAAACGTTGAATTTGTTGGGTGAGCTGCGAAGTTTTAATAGCACTCGTTTTGGCGAGATGACAGCCGCCTATGAAAAATACAATTCTCTGCAACTCATACACACATATAGCATGCCATGGCACGCCCCCTTGCATGTGGCATGCCCCCCCACACACACACACACACACACACAACAGTTGTTGAAAAGTTTTAATGCTTGGCGCGTTGAAAACTTTTCGACTAATTGCATTACAAGCGGAAACGTGCAATGTAGAAATGTGTGTGTCTATACACATGTGTGTGTTTGTGTGTGTGTGTGTATATATATGAGGGGAATGTGTGTCTGTGTGAGTGGTGCTTAATTAACAGCACTGCCGCAGCTGACGCTGAGCTCTCTCAGCTCCTTAAGACTGCCTGCTGGCAACTTGGATTCATTGCTCAGTTTCCTGCTAACTTGGGAGTTGTGTTTTTCTTGCTTGTTGCTGTTGTTGTTAGACAGAGCCAGAGCTCTATAAATAGCCAGGCCAGGAAGCGAGAAACAGCTAACCAACCAATTCGGCCCTAATGAACTCGGCTCGTGCTGCTTCTGATGGCAACTTCCTTTCATTTGTTGCTGTTGCTGCTGCTGCCACACAATATATATGTGACTGTGCCTCGCTTAGTTAAGCCAAGGTGTTATGTGTGGCACGTGGCATTTTAGTCTATAAATGAGAAAAATATTATATATATATATATATATATATAAATATATACATATATATTTTATCTATTTCAATATAAATACAAATATGACAGCATCAACTGTACCAAAAATGAGAAAAGAGAAATTCTGAGTAAACGAATTTATTACGATCAAATGAACCGCAAAATGGGTAAAAGGAATATAATGGAGTTGTGCCAAAGTATGTAACAGGCAGAATAAAAGCTCCTACGAACCCATAAAGTATATATTTTCTTGATTATCTGCAACAGACGAGTCGAATTACGATAGCAATAAATCGAATAATTGTAAAGATATAGCCTTCCAATTTATATCATATGTAGCCAGACATATTATATTTATCAACTGCTAAAATTTCATTCAGATCGGGTATTAAACTCCGATTTTGTTAAACCAAACCTCAGCAAGCCAGCTATCTCTTTAGCAGGGTATCTGCTATCCGAACTCTGTCGAGTAGAGACTTTTCAATTAATAATGTTTTAAAGTTTAATATACTTGGAAAACACCAACAAATTTTCAACTTTTTCGTCGACTATTGTGCTTAAATTAAAAATTAATTACTTGATGATCAAAAATATGGATTCTTACGTAATCGCAAACGTTTATTTGTTGTTGTTGTTGTTGCTGCTATTAATAGACTTTAATAAGCCTCTTATCGATTTATCAGTCGACTTAAAACCTCTGCTCACAACACAAAATTTAGCACACATGCTTTTATTTGTGCGGTTTCCCCACTTGTGGTTCCCCGTCCACTCCTCCCTTTCTCCATTCAGCTTGCTGTTGAGCAGCGCAATTAAAGGCTGCCACTCACACCCAAAACACACCACTCTGTGCAAGCGTGTAAATTAATAAAATAATAAATTATTGATATGCATAACGCTGGTTAGCTGCTTGCCTTCTCTCAGTTGCTAACCTGCCACACGATGGGGCAGCTAATCGAAGCTGACAACGTCTTGCTGTGTGTGTGTGTGTCTTGAATAGCTTTCTAATTAGTATGTAGCTGGCAAATGATCCTTGAGCTGCTATTTAGAGGTCGCTGTTGTATTTCAAGTATGTGTGTGTACGCCAGAACCATTCAAGCGAGTCCTTGCTGTGGGTCACATTCTCTCTCCCTCTCTCTCTATCTATCTATCTAGCGGTCTCTCTTTTTTGCAGTCGCTATATGTGATTGCAGCATAAATTAAATCAATAAGGGGAAGAATAACTCTTACCCTTGCCCTTGCCCTTTGACCAACACCTTGGCAATGTCGCCTTTACAGCACATTTGTGCATATGTCCACTCGCTTCATTGGATGCACATCTCTATCTCTCTCTTTCTCTCTGTCTCTGTCTTTGTCTCTGTGGCAGCAGCATATCTAGATCCATCATTATTCCTACCTACAAAGTGTACTCTTTTAAATATTCGTTAAAGGGTATATTGCAGTTCGTAGAATGCAGCATGTTTAAATTTTAACAGAATAAATTTAAGCAACACAATTTATTAAGGGCAAAACTCATTTCGAAATGGTTTATGGATAGCATAGTTTGAGGAGAAAATTCCTTGTATTCCTCGGATCGGAAGTAAAAATTCATATATTTGGCCAATTAACTCAGATGAATCAATTTCACCATTTATTAGTCTATGTAAAAAGCATTTCTCTACCATCCGAAAGAGAAGAACGATTTATTAATGAAAATCTACTACGGTAAGTAGATAAGCTCATTTTGCTTAATTAGTTTTTGTACGGATTCTATCTTATCCTCATAAACCTTGTAATTGGGAGACCTTATACAAGTTTCATATTGAAGATTCGGACGCACAAGTAGAATATAAAAAGCTTTAGTAATTCAGGAATCGGTTCTATTTTTGTACTATTTAATCTTATCATATTGGTTTAGCTGCTAAATTTCAAGTGTTAAAGCTGCGTTTCCAGTTCCAATTTGACAAACTGGCTTAAAGCTATCTTTATTAAACTTGTCATATTCACAGGCATAATCTACGAAGAATGTAACTCATGTTTCTGCCAGGGTATCACAATTACCCAACCGACAAATATATATTCTCTTTTCTTTTTATTATTTTGTCTATTCTCATCGACGTTGCTCTTGTTTCTCTTTGCAGTTGGGCAATCAGGAGGCCACCTGGGTTGTGGCCGACTATATAGCCAGTGCGGGCAGCAACGAGCTGAGCGTTAGCAAGGGCCAGCAGGTTGAGATTATTGAGTTGCCCACAGCCAGTGAGCCGGACTTTTGTTTGGTGCGCCTAAATCCGCAGCATGACGATTCCGCCGTACAAGAGGGACTGGTGCCCGTGGCAGTGCTCAAACCGCCGCCAGGTGCCCACAAGCAAGGTTCGTCCTCGGCCAGCACCGGAGGAGCAGCAGCTGGAGCAACAACAGCAACAACACCCTCACAAAAGCCAAACGACAGCATGCAGGATCAAGGTGAGCAAAGGGGTGAATAACAAGCAGAATAAAAATGTCCTTGAATTTAAGAAATTCGCCAACTCATCTTTATTATTCACAGAGTATATTTCTAAAAATCGGGGGTTGTCTTTTTTTAATTTAAAGGTACATTTTTTTTAGATTTTTTGTTGTGTATATATTATTATAGTTATAGTAGACTACGACAATTTGAACTAATCGGACATAAAAGTCGAGCCAGCAATTTTCAATATTTTACTGCTGAATTTTTATAAAGAATATTTTCTAGTTTTCGCAAAATGCATTTTTCATCAATATTTCTATAAAATGCAGAAAAATACATTAGTTTTGGGATTATAGATTTAGGGCAAGCATTTCTAACTTTTAGAAATTAGTTTTGTTATATTTAGAAATTGTTTCCAGCGGTTTTCTAAAATTCATAAATATTTTTCTCTGTGCAGGGATAAAGAGAAACTCAATTACTCTAAATATTTATAATTTATTTATATTTATACTGCTGCTGTTTCAGGCAATCGCAGCAAGGCGGATGCATTATCCTCTTCTACAAAACGACGCGGATTTAGCGGGTAAGTTTCACTAAAAAGAACCTTCAAGCGTTTTAATATGCAAAGTGATGGCTCTCTCTGAGTGTGTGTGTATTTGTGTGTGCGGGTGTGTGTGTGTGTGTGTGTTTGTCAAATGTCAAAAGGCTCTCAAGTTAGCCAACTTGGCAAGTTGACTGTCTCTCAAGCCTTTTGGGTCACGTCACACTGAACTGAACTGAACTGAACTGAGCTGAAATGCGTGACACTTTAAGTGACTGTTGCATAATTAATATACCAAAAGAGTGATAAACAAGTTGTTAAGGCTTTAATCCAAGACATTTACGACACTCTGAATGGCAGTTTGTGGAACAAGGCCATCACTGAATGATTTGAATTATTTAGAGAAATGAAGATAAATAGTTTGCTTGCATATTAACATTATTATTGCTCAAGTGCTGGAAACTTAAATATTTATTTTGTGTTAGTCAACGAGCTCTTCTCCTTTGAGGCATTCCATTAAAGTTGAGAAGCTGCTCTTAAATACTCATTCAGAAGTTTCTATTTAACAAGATTTGTACAGCTGAACAAAACTGCAATTCATTGTAGGCTTTCGCAAGGCTTAGAGGCCTTTTGTATGCAGCCAAGTTTGTTAACAACATTCTGATGGTGTTTGAGTTTTGTCTAAACTTCATTGCCAGCCATTGTAATCCAACTGCACTGCAACTGCAAGCAAGTGTTTTCTTGTTGTTGTCGCTGTTGCTTATAGTCACTTTTCCACTAGTTTCATAACTGCTGCTTTAGTGGAAATATAGCTCCGGCCAAGTTTATCAGTTTGGCCGGTAACAAAATCGCTATCAGGCATCAAGTTGATTGTCTCATGTTGGTCAACGGAATAAAAACCAATTGAAAAGAGCATGTCGTAAAATTTATCAGTATTTTCTCTCTCTCTCTCTCTCTCTCTCTCTCTCTCTTTCCTAGTCTCAATAGGTTTCTTCAGTGCGGTTTTACTATTGTTGTCCACTAAACTGATAAGTAGTTGACGCATTCTACGTCATTTGCGCAAAGTATAAAGTTCTCTGTAATGTGGCAATATAACGTATAAGAGTATATAGTAAATCTGAAGTGATTTATCATGCACTTGACTTGGCTACTGCACATTTCATTTGTATCCGTTCTTCTCTTCGGGCTCATGCGTCATATGGTGGCAAGTTGAATATTCAGCTTTAAGAGAGAATTCACTCTGCAATTATATCAAATATATTAAAATTTACAACTTACTTGAGCACTTATGGAATTATAATGTTGCTTTCAAGTTAAGGTATATATATATATATATATGCATATATTATCAGCATCTTTATGTTCAACGGGTCGAGTTTTTGTTTGTTGCCAATCCGATGCATTCAGCAAAATGTGGGATAAATACCAAGTTTCTTCGACTTATTGCTTTTTTGTATATGAAAATTAAACTTAAAGTTAGCATTAGATAGGTGGAAGCTGACAGAATCGGACCGTTATACTATTTAGCTGCCATAGGAACAATAAATCGGGTGATGAATTTTGAATGACATCTATTAATTTGCTTAAGATTAGACATTTCACCTTTTCTGATCAATTATCATTTATAATATTCAGTTAACACAGCCACACCTGAAGCAGCTATCATAAAAAAAATATTTGTTTAAATTGAACTTTTTTAACATTTGTTTATAGCGAAAAAAGTAATTAATATTCAGCTATAAATAAAATTTGCTCAAAACGTAAAAAACCTAATAACTCGAAGGTCTTCAAGGGTATGTAAACTTCGGCCTGAGATAAGCATTCTTTATTCTTTTGATTCCACTCAAACAAGAATGTTCGTTAAATATCCCAGTATTTAATTGCTGTATACTAACATTTTGCGTCTGGTGTATAATCGCGTGTCAAGCGCGAGCAATAAAGATATAAACCTATTACACTGAACAGCTCGAAAACACAACAACAACAACAACGACAATAATCATAACAACAACACGTAAAGCTCGTCAAGCAGAGAAAACACAATAGGAACTTTTTTGAGCATACCCTATACATATATATATATACATAATATACGATATAAATCCAATTTTAATTGCTACTAGATGATTAGTAATTAAAGTGGATTTAAATTGTAGATTATGCAAATATAAACATCGCTTCAACTATAAATATTTATTTATATTTCATATTAAGCAAAGGTTACTTCTCTTTTTATTCTCAACTGTTGTGTACAGGGTATCTGTTAGTATGTACTTACTCACGTCACTTGTTTCATTTTTGTTTGTTATTTTATGAGCGCGAATTCGCTCAACTGTTGCTCACAGTTGGCATTTATCTATTCTTGGTTACTCTTTGTGTGTTTTTGAGTACTCTTTTTTTTTGAAGCAGCAACTGTTTCTGGAGGGTTGTGTCATTGTGTGTGTGTGTGTGTGTGTGTGTGTGTATGTGTGTTGTGTTTCTCCAGAAAGCGAGAGCTGTTTTATAGAACTTGGCAAGTTTTTCGGTTCGCTCAGTCGATTGTCAAACGCCGGAACGCAACGTAACGTATACGCAGCGTGGAACGTTGCTCGTTTTGTTCGCTGAAAGCGACGTCTTAAAGATATTGTGTATTTATTAGAACAGTGCCGTTGTAGCTTATCAGCCATGTGTAATAACAACAACAACAATATCACCGAATTAGATAAGCAAAGCCGTAACGGTGTGCTGTTTACCCGTGCCAGTGAAATCCCCCCCAAAAATCATGATAATCATTATGCTGATCATGATAATAACAATACAATTGTGAATGCGAAACAAATGAAACGCCATTCGGTGCTAAGTCCGCGACCCAAACACAAGCAGCAGCCTGAACTCTTAAAATCCATATCGCTGAACATCACATCAACAAATCATTCACATAATCCAAAGCAGCAGGGATTTGCCTGCTTCTGCTGCTGTCCCGAGAATCCTCAGACGACGACGACGCCCAGCGATGTCGTCGAGCAAATGAAACCCTGGTAAATCTATATAAATTGCCGAGTGTATTTTACAGTTGTGTAAGAGTCTGGAAAAGACAATAGGCTGCAACGGGATTGATGTCTTGAGGATTATTTTATTTAATCGATCACTTTTTCATTTAGCTAAAAATAGATTATCGATTCCTCTTTGAATTTTACAAGAGCTAGAGGCTAAGGTAATATTTATGTTCTCATATTGCATACTTAAACATATTTTACTGTTTGGACACACAATCTACAAACAATCTTTTAAGAGGTGTAGAAACATCTTTTTGAAATTGTGTGAAAATTGGATATATATTATATATATATATATATATGTTATTTGTCAAATCGAAACGGGAGCCACAGCTTTCTTGATTGACATTTAGAACCGAAGCTGAAATTGAACATTATTTTAATATGAATAATATATGAAAAACCCAAAACACTGCTCTCAAAATAAGATAATTAATAATATTATTATCATCATACATCGATCAATCATCCAAACAAAATTAGCTTGAACTTTAATGAAGTAATTCCCTACAAAAAGTGGAACTAATGCAGAAACCCATGCATCTCCTTGACACTCTACTGTACCGGATACCCTGCTGATTGCAAATAGGAGTTATTATACAGGGTATCTGATGGTTTTACGTTTTCGACAAGAGCTCTCTTGCTGCCGGCACTTTTACTTCTGCACAATGAGCAGCCCTTGTTTGCTTTTATTTGTTTACTATAATCCAAATAGTGCGATTGCCCTCACGTTCAATTAGCTACATGTGTAGTTGAGCCCGCTTACCCCTTCCTCTCCCTGGTCATAAGTCGTGTGGTTAGTTTCATTTGCAACAACAACAACGACAATTACAACAATAGCAACAACTTATGCGCAATCAAACCTAACAACGAAAACGCTTCCGTCGCTCGTCGGCTATCAGCTTCAAATTGTTTTGTTTTCTTTTTTTTTTTTTTGGCTGTGTTTTTGTTTGTGCAACATTATCCATTATCCAGCGCAAAACGTCTTGGCGGCAGATTCGTTTTGTCGGTCCAAAATTCGTATTTGATTTATTATCATCAGCCTTTGTCATAAATATATATAGCATATAAACATGGACGATATAATATCTAATCAGACGACTGCTGTTGATGCTGACTTTGGGCACGTTTCGCCCTACACTTGTGCAAATAGATTTCCACAAGTCACCGTTGTGGCAGGCAGCAGCAGCAGCATCCACTTGCCCCCGAAACTGTAGCAAGCAAATGTATTTTTAGCACAGTCTATGAGCAAGTGCGGCTTGCTTTCAGCAGCTAATTATTTATTTTATAGGAATGTTGGTTTTGATCAACTTCAATTATTATTATATTTTTTATTTGTATTGTTAATTACAAATACGGTTTGTTATGCAACAATTAATTGATTATAATGTCTGCTCTTTAGATTTCTCGGCGAATGGGGAAATCATAATTAAACTAATCTGCGATTACTTTCAATGAATATTAATAAAGTAGAATTCTTCAGACGAGAATGCTCGACTAGAACATAACCTGAAGCCAACTGTTAAATTTAATATTATGCATTTATTTAATGTATATAAATGATTATGGAAGTTGGAAATGTTTTAGAAAAACATATTTTCAAGTTTTAATGCAGAATTAATATGGATAAAACGTACTTAACAACATTTAACATCATTTAGAGATCGGAATTTAAGAAGACTATATGTTTGTAATTTATTGCTATCGGTAATCGATATGTATCGATAATCACGAAACTTGGCCAGTGCTTATACCTTTTTTTATCCTATTTTAAATGGACTAGGGTATTTAAATGATTCCCAAGGTGCTACAATCGATTTGCATACAGTAAAAACTATGCAAGCACGCCTGATTTATAGAGATATAAGCTTTTAGAATTGCTGGGAACTCCCATTGGCGTGTTCTGGTGCTGTTTCAGCCATCAGCTGTCTGTCGGAAACCGGCTTAGTAATTCCCACAGATGTTTGCGTTAATTGTGTGGAACAGGTGAACCTGTTTGTGACAACAAAAACAAATGAAATGGAATTGCTGCTATTGCATTCGTTTCGCTCTTATGTAATTATTAGTATTAATGTTGCCTACTTGTTTTTGTTTATTTTGAGAAATGTAAAAACAGAAACGCGCCTGACTGTGAGTAGTGGGAGAGGAGAGGATCTCAAGTAAACATTTCTCAATTGCCGCATGTGGATTAGTCAGCATGGTGCGATTGTTCTTCTTTCAGTAATTTTTCTTTAATTGTTATGGTTTTTGTTGTTGTTATGTTGCTTCGTCATTTGTTGATAAGCTCGGCTATGGAAGGAGTTGTAAATTCCTATGTTATAAGTCTTTACATTAATCATACAAACGATTACAAATGGCGTCGATTGATTTACATTTGCATTCTTTGTTTGTTGTTTTCATATGTCTAATTATATATCTCTTGGTTTTTTTTGTAATTACACAATTTCGCGTGAAATTGAAATTGACAGTTTGGTCGATAAGCAAACTCGGACAATCTTATCAGCATTATCAGCTCTTAACTTCGACCGGTGATTAGCAATATTGTCTCAGTCCAATGAACGAGAAATCATGTTTGTTTCAAGCTTGTTTTTTATTATTTTATTTGGTTTCTTTGGAATTATTGAAGTAATTTATTCCCATTTGTATTTCGATTGTGGTTTTATATATATATTTATTATATTATGGCTATCATACAGAATAAAACAAAGACTCGAAAATTATCTGTCCATTTTACTTGACCTTTACTCATTAAAAATGGGTTAAGCGTATTATTCTAGTTTGAAATATAAGTTCTGTTATACTTATGGCAAATCAACTTGAATAACAAAAGACACAGCTTTAAGAGCAGAGTCTTTCAATTAATATGACATAATCTTGCGCAATTGCAGAATGTATTTAATAGCTGTGTGCAGGGTATATCGTAGTCAGCCGCATTCTAACTTGTTCCCTCACTCGTTTCAGCCTAATTAAATGCATTTAGTTCACTAATTTATGGATTTAGCTAGGACTGTGTCCTGTCGTATCTTGTTGAGGGTACATCCAAAGAGTGCGAGTTTAGTTGTCGCTACTCGCTCGCTTGGACATAAATTACATAAAAAATACTTTCAATATTTGCACACTAATTGGGCATTTTCTGTTTTCCTCCTCAGCTGCTCAGCTGCTCAGCTCGACTGAGCATTGAGCAAAGCCATTTAGCTTTTCTGTTGTTGTTTTTATGGAGAGTCGAAGCCAACTCAGCAACTAAACATGAATATAGATTATTGTCCAGCACAGCGTGGCTTTGTGTGCAAGGTCCTCCAACTGAGGTGAGAGTCTCTGCTCCTCTCTTCTCCTCTGTTCTCTGTTCTCTGTTCTGCTCTGCTCTTCTCTTTACTGCTCTCCTTTTGTCTCAAGCGCTGTGTCAATAAACGCGTTTATTTGTTCCCCGTCGAGGCTTGTGGCAGCCGGCGAGGCGAGGGGAGGTTGAGTAGATAAGCGCGTGCTGCCAATTCCAATGAACTAAATGGACACATTTGCAAGTGTGCAAACACACACACACATTGACACACACACACACACACACCACACTTACACTAATACACTCTTTGTTGCATACTTTGGGGCGACCTCATTAATACGCAGACCCCGCCTCAAGTTCACTTCCCTTCACACACACACACACATACGCTTTACGTGTGTGTGTGTGTGTGTGTGTGCCTGTCTGTGTATTAAACGTTGCCTTATTTGCCTAAAACATTACATCAGCGAAATGAATTTTGAACGTGAACGAGCACGTAATAAATTAAATAATATTTCCAAGAACCATTTTTGCTTCCCTCTGTTTTTTCCTTTATTTTTTCCTTTCGTTTTCCTTTTTTTCTGTTGTCGATGTCAATGTTTATTTTTACTTTGAATTATGTTACGGCTGCTGGCTGAAAGTTACTCAAGTGATGAAGTGCAACTGCAAAAACGCCGTGTTGCATGCAACATGTTTTTCTTTTTCGCGCTCTAAACGGATTTACATTTGTCAAATTGGTGAAATACTTGATAAAATGTGTAAAGAGCTTTAAGGCAGCGACTGAATACAGGGTATCTCGAGTTCAAGTTAATGACTAGAAAATTTGCGGTTTAACAATTGCCAGGCAACAAAATGTGGCGCTGGCATAGCTCTAACGTTTACCACATTCGAAGCGTTACACGCCCAAAATAGTTGAACCTGACTAAAAATAAATCAATTTTGCATGAAACACGGAAAATTCATGTGTTGCTTTGTGGTTATTTATAATACGTAGCTTGTGGCAGCTGTGAAAATATGACTAAACAATTTAAAGCTTAATAAAGGATTTCTGTTTTAGTTGTCTGAGTTTCGTTTTATTGTTTTATGTATGTTGTAAAACATTTTCGTCCACAAAAATATTAATAATACTATTTATGGGTTTGACTTTCTTATTATCTTCTGGACGCCATGAGTTCAAATAAAGTCTTGGTTCAGCAAATTTACGTTGAAGTACTGAGAATTGTGCTGTTGCCTTGTGCAGATAATTAAATGGCTTTTTTGTGGGTCTGCCAACAGGACAATGACCCCAAGCTTACCAGCATGAAGTCCTTAAGGTGGGCTAAGAACCACTCGGTTGTCGTCATCAACATTCGCCAAATCTGAACCCCAGCAAGCTAACCTTTGGGCTAACGTTAAAAAAAGCCGCCAAATTAATGAATAGCAAAGAACTTGGATTGCAGCTTAGTAGTAATTTAGCTGGAGCTGGCCAACCAAAGTTTTTTCGACATAGTCCATTAATGCAACAAGGATGTGCTGCTGATATGGCCATCAGAGGCCAAGATGCTCAATTTGTACCTTTGCATTGTATACCTTAAATCATAAATACACATTTCAATAAGAATTTTAGATATTCGATTCAATATTTCATTAATTTTTTAATAACACAATTCATAGATCCATTTATTACAAACATTTTTTAAAGCCAAAAAGATTGGAATACCCTTTTTGTTATGCGATGTTCGGAGTGTATTTTGGGTTTATTGTAAATGAAAATCATCCAACAAAGTCTGTTTATATTTTACAATAAGTTTTAATATATTAGTTTTCCCTCAATCAAACAAAAATTCTTATTGTACATAAATATTCAATATTAATATTTCTGTCTGATTAAATTTTGTAATATTCTCACTCGTCTCTCTCTCCATAAAGTATTACACTTTATGTGCATATTGCTTATTGCTCAGCTCGATTTTCAGTTGATTAATGGCTTCATCTTTTTTATGTTCTTGGCTTTTTGAAAAGCCATCAAATTTACTTTTTTTGTTTTGGTAACTGACCCATAAACTTGTGCGAGCTGAAAATTAATCAAAATTGGTTTTTATGGCCATTGCCTGTTAAAAATGAAGCGAAGAAACTTGCAACATTAAAACTGAATAAAAATCATGTTTAGAAACATAAAAGAAAATCACCTTAAAATGTGTCCAATGATTTTCATATTATTTGCATCAGATTTTGATAGCAGGGGAAATATGTGAATTAGTTGAGGGGAAACGCCATAAATTGGCTGGCAATGAATGCTCTCTTTCAACGCCTCAGCGCACTGGCCGTGTGCCATGAACTTGGCACCACTGTGCCCGACTAAAACAGAGAGTGAGAGAGTAAGAGAATGAGAGAGAGAGAGGGGGAGAGAGAGAGAGATATTGGGGCTGTGCTGATATGCTGCTGTGCCGTTGGCGACACTAGTCTCATGTCGGCCGCGCAGCTGGACAGCCAAACACAGCCGATTTGCCTTCTACTTACCTCTACCTCTCTACTCTACTCAAGTTCCTCTTCTTTATCGTTTTACGTTTTGTTTCCTCTTTTAATTGCGTATACGACGCGTGTGTGAAATGGATGAAGTTGTGCACAGCAGCACTTGGATGCGCACATTACTGTACTGTAAACAGACTCTGATCAATCAATCAATCAATCGAACCACCTCTGATCGTTATCCTTAACATCCTTTCGTTTCTTTTTTGTTTGCAGGCGCAAATGGCTGCCGCAACCGTTGCGCAAACTCTCGCAGAGCAAGGTGGAGAAATCACCAAATAATGACAAGGCGCTCATGAAGAAGCCCTCGGAGAAGAATCTGAGAGTAAGTTATGAAATGCGCGCACATTTTCTTGATGAGCGCCTTTCTTTTATATTTTATATTTATAACCAACAAATATGTACTATAAATATACACATATAGATATATATATATATATATAATATTTATTGCTTGCTCGTTTGGTTTATAGCTAACACAGAAGCACACCGAGGAGCTGGCAGAACAGACGCCGGGCGCCAGCGGCAGCGTTGGCCAGTTGCCACCGCATCCACAATTCCCAAATGTGAGCAGCAGCAGCACCAACCAGCAGCTGCAGCAGCAGCATGACTTTGAGCCGGAAGAGGAGGCCGGCTTGGAGCTGCCTCCGCCCATGAAACCCATACAGGAGCCGCATTTGATTGCCAATGGACCGCCCACATTTCCCAAGGATCTCAAAGAGGGCTCAGCCAATATGGTGAGTATATATATAAATACATAAACAAATGTATATATAGTAATCAAAGTACTCCCAGAGATTTCTATGACCTTTTCGTGTTGCTCAATTGCATCTACCTGCATTTTATGAATGCCAATAATTGAAAGAAATTGCATTTCTCTGCTCTGCTTTTTCCACATAAAATTCAAATCAGAATCAAGTTCCTAACTTTAGATATAAAATGAATCTAGAGCTGCAAACATGATTAAGATGATCTTGCTTTTCAAAATCGGTTGAGTTTTGGCAGAATGATTGCTAAGGGAACTTTTCTAAAGGCCAGATCCATAAGTGTGTTTTGTGGCTAGAATTTTTACTTGAGTTTCGATCTAGTATCGCGTTTTCAAATTTGCATGTAGTATTAATCTAGAGGTCAAACCATGATCAAAAATGCCTTGCTTTTCAAAATCGGTTGAGTTTTGGCAGAGTTTTGGCTTAAGGAAATTTTGATTTACGTTCAAAGAGCTTTTCAACTTTAATTGGAGTATTTCGCCAGATTCAAACTATGATCAAAAAGTAATTGCTTTTTTAAATTTAAATAAATTTCAACTTAAAATGACGTTCTCAAAGTGCTGCCAAAATATGACTCAAACACTTCCGCTCGATTGAGTTTCGTTCACGAATGTGGCGCATTTGGACAAGTAAAGCATAATTAAGAGGTAAATGTGGCACAAGGTGCAGCACAGCCAACAGTCATGCGTACATTGAATTATATATGCTTGAAGCAGCTTCCTTTCCGAGAGAACTAAACTATTTGTTTTAGTTCTACTCAAGGCAAGGCGGGCAAAGCAGTTGTTGATGCTGATTGTTGTTGCTTTTTCTTGGCTGCCATTGTCTGGCTGTATTTGTTTGTTTGTTTTTGGTGGTTGCTCGGCTTGTTTGTTTAAATGCGTATTTCCCACACACAAATCAAAACAGCAGAAGAGCAACCACGTCATTGAGTAGATGATGTGCCGCTCAAGCAATCCGAGCACGAGTTGCTCGGTTTTTTTTCTTCTTCTCAATTAGAAAGCATAGCAAATAAAACGAGATCATCAGCAGCAGTTGGGTGGTTGCTGGCTGGGAGGGTGGGCAGTGGGAGGTCGGTCACTCTTTGGGGCAGCCACCTTTCGCCATAAATGCGCCACTTTATTTTGTTTACACACTCAGCGAGAGACAGCTTGAGATGGCGAGAGAAATGGGGGGTGAAGAATGGACATATGCCTGGCCGAGCGCATGGTAAGTCAAGGCAAGGCAAAAAAAGAAAGAAAACTGACAGACGGACGGACAGACAGACAGACATACCTAAGATTCTCGACGCCTCCAACAATACCTAACGCAACAACTACAGAAACAAAAACAACACTCGGAATAAACGACGCATAAATTTGGCGCAGTCAAATTAGCTGGCAAAGCGGTTTTGTGGGTGGACTGGATTGGTTGCCTGGGATGTTCTCTGATTCAGTTGTATATTGTTTTGAATTGCCGCACTTAACTCTAGTCTGAGACATTCTCTATCTATGTACATATACATTATTGGCTGCTTTATTAACCGGAAACTGTAGCTGATGCTGATGCAGAAGCTGAAGCTGAAAGGCTGCCAGCATTTGTCATGGCAAAACGTTAAGTGTACTTTTTTTTCGCTGAATAATCTTTGGCATAAATCAAGTATACGTAAAGAGCTGACTAGAAAACAATAAGTTGGCGCGTCTTCAGATTATTTCTCAGAAATTTGAATGTGCTCAAAATTTATATGGGATGCAAATGAATGAATGAATCCGCCCACAACTTCTGTCGGCCAATCGTCAACAAGGATTTCTCTTGAAGGTCGACTTTTATTAAGCTGCTTTTTATAGCCTGTGAACTGTGAACCCATTGAAAATGGCTAAACTTGTCTTGTTTACCAAGTTATGCGCGTCAAACTCAGCTGTTGTGTGTTTCATTTGTGCAACAGGAAATCATCAAATACCAAATTATATCTTATATCAATCGATTCATTTTTAATCGTTATTCTTTTGCGATCTACAAGAGTATTTTGTCTTCGATGTGCTGCTGTAATTCGGATTATCTGTCAGTCAACTTTCTTAGCCCACACATAAAATTGTAAGTGATTCTGGCTAATTTCTTAATAACTGTGCAATATTACCAACTGGTTGTATCTAAATTTAGGCACACTTGTTGCAGCGCGCCAGGCAATGAGAGTCCCATTGAATCAATGACTTAGCCATTACGACCCACGATTAGCGAGGAAAACTCTTAAGATGCTCCCTCTCTCTCGCTCTCCCTCTCTCTCTCTATCTGTCTCTCTTTCGTTCTCTGTTTGGCAGTGATGCCTAAAATGTCGCCATATTGTCTTTAGACGCCATTAACAACAATTGTAATAACTGTTGTGTGTGTCGCTCTCTTCCCATCTCACTCTCTCCCACACACACACACACACACACACACACACACACACACTCTCACACTCTATGTGTGTGTGTGTGTGTGTGTGTGTGACGCCAATGCGTTGCTGTTGTCGCCACTTGGACGCCCCACGTTGCCTTCATTTCCATCAATAAATTTAATGTCGTCTGCGAATGTTTTCCTTTCTGTTTTTTTTTTCTGTTGTTTCTGCTTTTTAGCTTTTCCTCTTGTTTTCTATTTTATGACTTATTAGTTGAATTTAATGTAAATTCGCGCGTTTTGCCTTGTTTTGCTTGCTTTCCATATTTCTACATTTATTTTAATATTTTTTAATAATTCCATCTTTTTTTTGGGCAGCTATTTGTTTACCTTGCAGGGTGTGAACTATTCACTTAACCCAGTTAGATTCACATAGTATTATTCTGCTATTGCTATTGTTGTTGTTGTTGTTGTTGTTTTTAACTCTTTTTAACAATTGACAATTGGGTTTTCAGGCCGTTTCGGGCAAAATACTCACCTTTGTTTAGTCGTCGCCCTTTTTTTCTTTATTATTGTTTCTCTATTTGCACAGCCATTAATGCTTAATAGTAATGTCGCTTTTCGCGTCCTTTGTTGTTCTCGTTGTTGTTGTTGTTGTTATTGTTGTCTTGGTTGACATCAGTCGTTTGTGAAGCCGCCTTGAACAGTTAGCCGCCCACCACCCACTCACCCACCCATTTCCCCATTGAACCCAATTAAAACTGTCTGGCAGGGCATTTGG
This sequence comes from Drosophila villosipedis, assembly GCA_035043025.1. Taxonomy (NCBI): domain Eukaryota; kingdom Metazoa; phylum Arthropoda; class Insecta; order Diptera; family Drosophilidae; genus Drosophila; species Drosophila villosipedis. The sequence goes on from JAWNNF010000027.1 coordinate 12,803,401, forward strand.
CCAACTACTTCCATGCCATTAGCAATGCTTAAATTCAGTGCCTGCTGTTATCAGTATGGGTTTCTTTATTTTTTTTTGTTTTTTTGTTTTTGAAACCACATTATCCAATTAAGGAAATACTTGAATTAATTTGCGCGACCTTCAAGTGCGCCATTTGGTTTTCGGTCTAGTTTTATTCCAATGGGAAATCACATAAAAATGGAAATTTATTTTATTTATTTAAGTGGAGTAAAACCAGTCCACAAATTAAAAAAAAAAGCTGTACAAAACAGTGGAATTAAGGTTAGAAAATAAGTAAACTATAAAATGCAATAAAATAACAACAGAAAATAAAACTGAGGCATATAAAAATCCACCTGTGAGGTAATAAAGTGTGCTACTTTTTTAAAAATACTAGGGTTTTTTAAAAATACCCTAAATTGACTGGCTTTGATATACAGTCTTCACAATCAGTTTAGAAATTAGCAGGGTGTTTTCTAGTCAAGCAATCACAATCAGAATTCTGCAGCACTCTCATAAAGCTAAACTGCACCTGCAAGTTTTCTTTAAAGGGTATTTAATAGTCGTATTCAGCTTATTAATTCTATGCACATTCGCCAAAGTTTGCTGTTGTTGTTTTTGATATTGCGGGTGAATTAATGTATTTATTTAAGAATTCATACTTGGGCATGGCCCTCTCACTCTCTCTCTCTCTCTTTCTACTGTTGCTCGCCGCACATACACGCACCTCTCTCTCTCTCTCTCTCTCTCTCTTTCTAGTGGTCGCTGCTCTCTTCTGCCGTATTCAATATACAATTATTTGAGCGCTTGTCCCACAAAAGTGGCGACGCGTTGATTGAGAGTTTCTTTGATTGCCGTTGCGGGTGTGCTTGAGAGTGTGTGAGTGTGTGTCCCGTGTGTGTGTGTGTGTGTGTGTGTATAGGGGTAGCATCTACGCATATGTAAAATATATAGTCGCAAACTATTTGCGAGCCCTGACAGGTCACACATTCCCACAGAGACAGTCCAGTCAGTTCAGTCAGTCGCATTTAGACACTCAGTTCAATTAGTTCGGTTGGCTTGTGCGTCTTTTGGCGCAGTCATGAGTCTTATTTACTCTCGACATCCTTATAAAGAGTGCAACAACAACAACAACAGTATCAACAACATTTTAAAATTTAAATTTTATGTCCAAAAAAAAGGCCCGCGATAGGCAAAAAAAAAAACAGAAAATAAATTCAATTTCGCGTCGAGTCGAGTTCAACAATTTGAACACGTGCCATGAGTTGTTTTCTGCGTTTATTTGTAAGTGCCAGTTAATCGTGCAAGTGCAGTTTAGTAAATTAATTAAAATATATAAAATTCAAAATATAATTAGGAAATAGGCGTCACTTCAGTGCGCTGGTTGCTGGTGACTCGTCTTGTGGCCCAAAAGCAAATCTTATCACAAAACAAACAAAGACACAGGGCATGGAACCACAAATTCTTATAGTATCTGCACACAGTATATAAACTTAGTTTGTATTAAAAACCACAAAAACAATAACTTTCCACTTTGTAAAAACAATCAACGAAAGCTGCTTAAACTTGTGACTTTGCCACAATTTGATTTGGCTTATAAATTTGCTGGCTTATTTGTAGCTATTTATGCAACAATACTAACAAAATAATTGCTATTAATTATTATTAAGAACTATGTGTGCTTTTTTGTTTTTTGGACTTACGCAAATGATTCAATTGATGCAGAACACTTTCTTACACCTCGATGCGATCTGATTTTTGATTTTCTATTTCTGAATCTTCAGCCAAGTAAATAAATTGCGCGCAACATTTAAAAGACTCATTTTGATGAGTTTTTAGAAATAGAATATTGGAAAAATAGAAATTTGCATGAAATATTTAATACAACCCAACGTAGCAAAAGCAAAGAACTTGACTAGGTGATACCCTGTAACCAATGTTTGACCCATTATAAGTCTTAATCTGCTTACAGAATGTGCTGTGTTATTTGGTACTTATTTTTTGTATTTTTAAAGCTATCGATAATCGAGATAAATACAATGATATATAAACTTGATATGCAAGAACCTATATTCTAAACTTTAGATTCTATTATCTTCAGCTGGATCAAGAGTATATATACTTAATGGGGTTGAAGATACTTCTTTCCGTGTGTTGCACACTTTTGCACAACTTGATTACACCCCGTCTTAACCCAATTTGAAATAAGTGCAAACGTTTATTCGCAATTGTTTCTGCTTGGCAGTAAACACCTGTCAATTCGGTATTTGTATGATGATGATATTTGTTTATAGCGTAGAAATTGTGTTGAAATTTGTGTGCGTACCTCTCTGCTTGCAGTCCCTACCTGTGGTCTCTCTCTCTAGTCTATTTGTAGTCTTTTTCTAGTCTGGCATTCGTATTCGTGTCCATGCAAATAGGCGAATTCCGTTTATCTGGTTGTGCTGGCAAAAAGTTGCTCAATTAGTGCACATTCTGTTTTAATTGAGTTTGGACGGCAGCCGGAGAAAGTTGTGCATAATCTATTATAACTATTATAATACTTGACTCATTCTCTCTGCCTCTCTTTCTCTGTGTTGTCATGTTGCAGGCCAGCACCGGTAAAATAGACAGCAATCCCTTATCGGAAATTGAACAAATTGTGCAAAAGAGTCGGGTAAGTAAAGCAGCAGCAGCTCTTCTCATAGTTAAACTTAAATGGAGAACTAACTTAATTACCAACAAACAGGAACAACACGAATCCAATAGTCGGCCGGATGGCAGTGCTCCAAGTGAGGCTGGAGGCGAGGACAATGCAGCCACCAACGGATGCGCCGAACTGGGCTTTGTCCAGGGTAACAATGACAAGGTAAGCAGCACAACGGACTAAAGTGAAACGAACTCCAATTAATTTGTGCAAACACTCTCTCTTTCTCTCGAGCAGAACAAAACAGATACCAGCGATAGCGAAGCGAGCGCCTTAAACAGACGCCAATTGGCGCTGAATGAGCTGGTAATCACAGAGGAGTCCTACGTGCAGGACCTCCAAATGATAGTCAATGGGTAAGTTTTTCTTATATTTCATATTGTGATCGATCAAATTGAACAATGTCAATCTCAACTTGAATTCCCAAACAGTTACATGAAGGAGATCAATAACAAAGAGATACCCAGACCACCGGGTCTGCAGGACGGCAAAATGGATCTGGTATTCAACAATATCAAAGAGATCTACGAGTGGCACAGAGAGTAAGTCTAATATAATATATATATTATCTATATAATATTTTATATATATAATCTTTGCGATTTCAGTAAATTTCTAAGAGCTCTGCGGCACTGCCAAAGATCGCCAGCGGATCTGGGGCCATTAATCGAAAGTTCGGCCAAAAAGTTCACCATGTACTATTATTTCTGCAGCAACAAACCACTGTCCGAGTATATAGTCAATGAGTATTATGATTATTTCGATCAGATACGCCAGAAACTCGGACATCGCCATGATGTAAGCAATCACACACACACACATATATATTTATGTATATATCTATTTTATATTAATTATGTTCAATTTGGCAGCTGAGTGCGTTAATTATAACGCCCGTGCAGCGCATTACCAAATACGGTCTCCTCATCAATGAGATCCTGAAACAGACGGAACGCGCTGGTCTCCACAATGAGGTCGCCACTTTAATTGCTGCCTACGAACAAATGAACGATGTGGTCAAAAAGGTCGACGACATGATGATGGTCTTGCGTGGCCTGCAGGACTTTGACGGCGAAATAACCGCGCAGGGCAATTTATTGCTGCATGGAACCCTGACCTGTGCCATCGATGGGGCCGGACAGAAGCAGCGTGATTGGAAAGTGTTTCTATTCCAGCAGATTATTATCTTTGCGGAAATACAAAAGCTGAAGACACCCTACAGCAATCCCCTCTTCAAATATCGTACACATATACAGGTGAATTATATATATAATGATAACTACGATTTCATTTATTTATAATTCTTGTTCTACTCTTGTCCTCTAGCTAAATCACATGCAGCTGAAGGAGCTGAAAGAAGGGGAGTTTAGTTTTCGCATCGAATCAACGGATCCAAATAAGCCAGCAGTTACCATCGACTGTCAGGCGGGATCGGACAAAGCCAACGAAGAGTGGCTGGGCAAGCTAAAAATGATACTTGACCAGCAGAGCGATTTGATTACACGTCTCGTAAATCCCCTGAGCATTTGAAAACACAACAAACACACAGCAAACACACAAAGTGTTGAATTCCAAATGAAAAAAGAAAAAGAAGAAAGAAAATAATATATAACAACTACAATTATACGATGAGAGTAGTTCTATATAGAATATAATAAAACAAAAAATAATATATATATGACATTGCCAGATATTTTGGGGCAGCCCCAATACCGAAAATCTGTCAGTCTCTAGTGAGCACTTCGCCTCGCACTTGTTTGTCTGAGCGTCTGTTTCTGTTCGTTTTGCTCACTATCGAACACACACACACCAACACACAACACACACACATACTCAAGTCCTAATTTGTATGTAGCTTGTAATTTATTTATTTATCATCAACCGAACCGCGTCTATATTTGTTGTATGTGCCGTTTTTTTTATATTCCTCGAGTTTTCCGTGTTACATGAATAGCGAAAGTATTATATGCTCAAGAATATATACAAGATATATATATATAAATTTATTATATTATGTGTGCATTTCGTAAAATAATGTTCTGCCTTATTTTGAATAGTTTCTTTTCCTATTTTGTTTTTTTTTTTCGTTCTTACAAAGCGGCAACCAAGAAAAATAACTCAAGTACTCAGAATCAAAAGCAATACAAGAATACTTAAAAAGAAAAGCATAGAAAGAAAAAAGAGAAAACAACGCAACCATTTAAATAAAATGAATAATTAAAGGAAAGGTATTTAATGAGTACGTTTAGTTGTAGTTTTTGCAAATTTAGTTATTAACTTGATTACTACTGAATTTAGTTTTCAGTTATTAGAAACGGTGATTTCTGTAATTATGTCTTATGTAATTTCAGTGCAAGAAACGTTTGGAATATAATTTTAAGTTCGCTTTAATTTATATTAACATACACACATACACAGCATGCAATTCAAAACGTACATGTATTTGTATTTTATATATACATTATATTTTACAAAAAAAAAAACAGAAAAGAAAACGAAAAAAAACCTATTTAAGCTTTAAACATTAATCAAAAGAAATTGCCTAAGTTTAGACATCTTTCAGTTTTAATTTAATGCATTAAATTAATAATAAAAACAAAAAGAGAAATGAACAACAATAATAATGACTTACTCAGATATCAAAGGAGAATTTGTTTTATTTTTTATGCTCATTGTTTTATTATTTACACGAAACAACAACCAACCAATCCACACATTAAACAACTTAAAGCACCTCAATGCATATTTATAACATATAAATATATATATTAGCATAAGTACATTTAAATAATATATATATATATATATATATATTTCTCTTTCGTCGGTGTGTGTTATATTATGTTAGTTAGGTAAGATCGAGTCTAGGGGCATGTACAGATTTTTAGAAGCATATGCGATAAGTCTGCTTAAGTCAGAGATGGGGTTTTCAGTTGAGAAATACGCCCCATACGTCGGTCAACTAAAAGTACTCTTTATAATAATAAAATGGACCAGGATTTGATTAAATGTATAAATCACACACAGAAGTAAGAAGTTACTAAACGGTTGTTTTACACATTACACATTTCTATATATATATTTTTAATAATTTCTCTTTAATTTTGTTTCTTTTTTGTGACGCACTCAACATACACCGGTAACAAACTTATCTTATCTGGAATTCGAATACACATATATAGATATATCAGCATAAATGTAAACAATAATTATTTAGCATAGCTAAATAGAGAAGAGAGAACAGAAGAGAAGGAATAAGGAAGAAGGATAAAGATGAACATGAAGTGTATTTTTTTACAAATATGTGAAATGAACCTCCGGCATTAATATGAAAGATACAAAGAGATAACAAGAATCAAACGCACATTGGAAACTTGCTAACTTAATAAAGGCCACAATTTTCTACATTTTTGCACCGCACACAACAAACACGACAAACAACACACAAATTAAAAATCAAATCATTATTGATATTATCTCTAAATAAAAATCTATGCAATCTATGTATGTAATTGTGCGCGTAGTAGTATGTGTAACATAACTAAATATTAATTATGCATCAATTCTTATATCTCTATTAAAAACTAAAACTTATTGTTGTACTTGAAAAACAAAACTGTTACGAGCAAAAACAAAACAAACAATCCAAAAGCGAACGAACGTCAAGTTAATCTTAGGGGCAAATGAAGAGAGAATCTAGATAATTGCTAATTTGAGAAATGAAATGAAATGTGCGCGTATTTTATGAATATTTAAATACAGTATAAGTATGCATATACATATACTTTATTATTGTGTACGTCTTTGCAAATAAACGTGTTAATCTGTGTTTTAGCCAAGTAAGCAAAGTTAATCGGCAAATCAATTTTGCAACATTAACGACACAACAACAAGAACAAACAACCAAAATAAATATATATCGAAATACAAATTGTATGTACCCAAAAGCATGTAATCTGAATTTAACAATTTTCAAAGTGAGTAAATAAAAACAAAAGTAGATTGAAACTTGAATTTTAAATATATAACGACTCTTGCGTTGAGTGCCAAAGCAGACAGCTTATAGTCGCTGTGCAACGGCGAGTGTCAAAGCAGGCAGCTTACAGTCGTCACACTCCCAAAAAGACATGCCTGTTCAAAAAGTGCTGCCCATCTTCTTCAATTGTGAGTGTCAAAGCAGACAGCTTACAGTTGACATGAAATGCTCTACTCGTTGCTTTGCCCGATGGGAGACATGCCTGTCCAAAAAGTGCTACCACTCAGACAAGCGCACTCTCAACGAGTTGGCATCTCTTGATCAATTGTGCCGAGTAATGCAAAAGCGTCGCAGCAGCAGCTGCAAGCAAATTCAATAAGCAAATTGAAAACACAAGCCAAGCGAAAATAAATATAGATAGACATTAAATACATATGGAGGAGCTACGCAAGCATTTATCAAAGGTGAGCGTGCCATGTGGCACAGCGCCCATCTACAAAGACGAATGCGTCTTCTCCTACGACAATCCGGAAACCCCAACGGGACTCTACGTCTGTCTGCAGACATTTCTCGGCTTTGGCGAGGCTTTCGTCTGCGAATATGCCGCTAAAACGGGCAACGCCGTTTTCCTCCACATCAAGCGCGAACGCAAACTGAAGGCAGGCGAATCCCATCACGACCAAACAACGGAAGCCGGCCCAGAGCGTAAAATTACACGTTTGGCCATCGGCGTCGATGGAGGCTACAATGAATCAGATCTTGCCAAAAAGTATGAGATTAAGGATACGTACAGCATTGTTGTGGCACCGCATCTGGACAAGAAGCTACCCTATCCGGATGCAGAGCTGCCCATGCGTGTTACACAGGCCGTGGAGGCGGTGCTTGAGGCGGACTCAGCCATTGCCAAGCTGGAGAAGGCAACGCTAATGGGTAACTTTTATATATAAATACGTATTATGTGCCATAAATAACTTCCACTTAATCCTCTCCAGGCACCTGGGATGGCGAGGTGCGTCAGGCGTCCAAACATGCGGAGAATCTGCAGCAGCTGGACAACGGCAAGAAAATACCGCCAGCTGGCTGGCAATGCGAGAAATGTGAGCTGACCAACAATCTGTGGCTGAACCTCACAGATGGCTCCATTATGTGTGGACGCAAGTTCTTCGATGGCAGCGGTGGCAATGATCATGCCGTGGAGCATTATCGCCAGACGGGCTATCCACTGGCTGTCAAACTGGGCACAATTAGTGCTGACGGTAAATCAGATGTGTTCTCTTATCCCGAGGATGATATGGTGCTGGATCCACATTTGGGCAAGCACTTAAAGCATTTTGGTATCAATATGGCGGCGATGCAAAAGTGTGAGAAGTCCATGGTTGAGCTGGAGCTGGAAATTAATCAGCGCATTGGGGAGTGGTCCGCTCTGACGGAGAGCGAGAGTGAACTGCAACCGTTGGCCGGCCCCGGGCTGACGGGCATGCGCAATCTGGGCAACTCGTGCTACATCAACAGTGTGATGCAGGTGCTCTTTGCCATACCCGATTTCCAGCAGCGTTTTGTGGGCAGTGGTGCTGAGCATTACTTCAAGGCATTTCCCAGCGATCCCGCCAATGATTTCAACATACAAATGGCCAAGTTAGGCAATGGCCTGCAGTCCGGTAAATATAGCAGCGTCAGTGAGAACTCGCTGGACATGGAGCACATGACGGGCATATCACCGGTCATGTTCAAGAATATTGTCGGGAAGAATCATCCGGAATTTAGCACGAAACAGCAGCAAGACGCGAATGAATTCTATTTGCATTTGTTGTCGTTGCTCGATCGCAATTCACGCAATCAATTCAATCCCGCCGATGCGCTCAAGTTTCAGCTGGAGGATCGTGTCGAGTGCATGACCAGTCACAAGGTCAACTACCGGCTGCGCGAGGAGTACACCTTCGAGCTGCCCATACCCCTAGAGCAGGCCACCAATCTGGACGAGGTGCGTGAATATCAGGAGCGGGAGCAGGCAGCTCGGGCGAGTGGCCAGCGTCTTCTGGATCGGGATATTGTGCGGCATAAGGTGCCCCTGCAAGCGTGCCTCGAACGTTTCTTTGGCACCGAGATCATCGACCAGTTTTTCTCCACTGCCATCAATGCCAAAACGACGGCAAAGAAGAACACGCTGATGGCCACCATGCCCGATTTCTTGATGATCCATTTGGGTAAATTTACGCTGGGCGATGATTGGGTGCCCAAGAAACTGGACGTTTCAGTCGATATGCCCGATGATCTGGATCTGAGTGTTTGGCATGCTCGAGGTGGCCTGCAGGCTGGAGAGGAATTGCTCCCGGAACCGGCTGCAGAGCCGCTAAAATTTGTATTTGATGAGCATGTGATGTCAGAGCTGGTCAACATGGGTTTTCCGCCGGATGCGTGCAAGCGTGCCTGTTTCCACACGCAAAATAGCAGCTTGGAGGCAGCTTCAAATTGGCTAATGGAGCACATTGCCGATCCGGATATCTCCGATCCGTTCGAGGTGCCGGCAAACAATCGCATTGGCGATGGCGCCGCCGCCAAATTTGTGGCCAATCCCGAAAGTCTGGCCATGCTGATGAGCATGGGCTTCGATGAGATGCAAGCGGTGGCCGCACTCAAAGCCACCGATGGCAACGTGGAACGTGCCACAGATTGGATCTTCTCGCATGCCGATTGCATCGATGAGGTGCCTCCAGTTTCAGCGCCAACTCCAGCTTCAGCTCCAACAACTGCCACGGCGACGAGCAATTATCGCGATGGCAATGGTAAATATAAATTGATGGCGTTCATCTCGCATATGGGCACCTCGGCCCAGGTGGGGCACTATGTGTGCCACATACGCAAACAGGGCGAATGGGTGATCTTCAATGACACCAAGGTGGCCAAGTCACAGAATCCGCCCAAGGATCTGGGCTATCTGTATTTATATATGCGCGAAGACTAACTGATTGATGATCTCCTCTCTCCTCCTCCCTTAACTAACCAAGCAAGCAAACATCAAATTATTAAGATTTGTGAAATTTATATATATATATAATATACTGCTGTATGTGAAAAATAAAGAAAAACAACCGATTCTACTTGGCTGTAACCGAATCCAAAGCTGCATATTTTTATATTTCGATCTCAATCCTCCCATGAATCCACAACAACCCAAAGATGAATTCCATTTAATTTTGGTTTATTCAAGTTTATTGTTGTTTCTTTGGCAACAGTTCCTGGACAACCTGACTGAGTCGATCGGCGAATGCCTCAAAGGAGAACTTTTGCTGCACTCGCTTTTTGCCCAGATCGCCCATCTTGAGACGCAGTGCCTCGTCCCGGAACAGTTGATACATGGCACCACCGAAGCTCTTCTTATTCGGATCACAGAGGAAGCCCGTCGATGTGTGCACCACAGTCTCAGTGGGTCCACCACTGTTCAAAGCCACCACTGGCTTACAGAAATACATGCCCTCCAGAGGCACAATGCCAAAGTGTTCGTTCTCCGGCGTATAAAGCAGACAATGTGCTTCAAACAGTAGGTGGCATTTCTCCTCATTCGTCGGCGAACGCAGAAGCACTACATGATCCTGCAGCTGTAGCTCCTCCACCAGCTGTTCCAGCTCGGAAAAGTGCTCCACATTCTCTACACAACGTGAATCGTAGCCACCGGCGATGATCAGACGACAACGCTTGAAATCCAATGCTGGCAACATGTTGCCCAGCAACCTGAGCGAGTGCAGCGCCAACGAATGATTCTTCTTGCGCTCGTAGCGATTGATGTCCAGATAGACAAAGGAATTGCGTGGCACACGTGGATGAACCGGCTCCTCCAACAGCGCCGAACGCTGCTCCAATTTGTGCTCCATTTTGTCAAAATATTGCGTGTGCAGCGAAGGATAAAGCACATCTGGCACGGTGCTCAGCCGTCGGAATGTGTCTTGGAAGACGCGTAACGTAAACTTGGAATTAACGAGCACCTTATCGGCCTGGCCAATTGTGTGCTCCTCCAGCCAATTGAGGGGTGCGCGATACAAACGCTTGAGAAGACCGCCATTTCGGGCACTCAGCAATTGATCGGGAAAGTGACAATAGAAGAGAATACGTGGACGATGGCGAGCCAGTCGCAGCACGGGCACACACACCGAGATCAGATCACAGAAGACAACATCGACCTGCTCACGTTGGGGCATCAAGAAACTCGCATAGAAAGCGGCATACAACATTCGCACATAGGCACAGAACGCATAGAAGCGTCCAAAGAGGCGTCGTGGCAACCAATCCCCAACAACCTGCACAGGGAAACTGCCATCTGCTGTCTCCTTGAAGCAGTGGGAAATATCGTGATGATTAGTCAGGAAACTGACGTCATGGCCACGTTCCTTCAGCGCCAAAGCGGCGTCGACAACCAAACGCTCAGCGCCTCCAATCCCCAAATCGGGATGCAGAAATAAAATACGCACCATTTTGTGCTCCTCGAACTAAGAAAACTGCAATGAATTAAACTTAAATTGCATCAATTCAATAATAAAGTATAAGTAATTATAATTTACTCACCAAAATGTCATTCAAATTGCATTATATGCAGCTAAAACTTATTATTTTTGATTAGTCCAAGCATACCTATCGATATATCGATCACGATCGTTTTATTAGTACTTATTGGGCACTTTGAACAAAATAAACTGTAATGAATTAATCGCAAATCAAATCAAAGCCGATATATCGATAAGCCTTTGTGTATGCCTCGAACTAATAATACTTCAATAAACTAAACTGAAGGCAATTTAGAGCAATAATAAATAATAATCCAACTAACTAAAAATTAAACAATTACTTATTAATTTTGATTACCACAAGCCAATATATCGATACCAAACGCATTTCAATAGTTCTTATTGTGTCTGACAACCCTAGAATCCAATTAAAAACGCAACGCATTTGGTATTTTTTAGCGCCAACCACGGCGCTGTGTTTCTGCATTTCGGCCCGTGTTTGCAACGAACGCATTAAATTTTCCGTCAAATATATCCTCGACAATTAAATCGGCCTAAAGTTTTTAATTAACAAACAACATCAACAAGAACAATATTGAAGCATCATCGTCAAGGCGCTGTCAACAGAGTGTGTATCGCTGTGTGTGTTGTGCTGTGTGTGTTTGTTTGTGTGTGTGCCGTAAAATATCCTCCAGAGGAATGCAGCCGCCAATTAAACTTAAAATTAAAATTAAAAGCAAAGCCATCAACGACATCGAGCACACCTCGTTGTGGCTTAATAAATAAATAAACAATTAAAGAAAAATAAATCGACAAGTGTGTAAAGTGTGCAAATTATTGCTGCGACGCTCAATAAAAAATAAAAGAAAAACAAAAAATATACAAAACGCATCCCCCCTACTCCCCGCCGACGCGGCTGTCTGACTGTCTGGCTGGCGTTATTAAATATTAATATATACATATATAGCACACACGAAAAACAATTGACGTTACTCCGGCCGATATTTGGGCCACGTACTCCCATCCAAGATGCCCAAAATATATGTGAAAAAACCCTTGGCGAATCTTGTCATACGCAATCGAGCCCACAAAAGCAGCATATTTACCGTAAGTGCTAAACTACATAAACACACATACATACATAATAACAAAGCTATACATATATATCTATGCATGTTTAATACCTTGAATTCCTCAAATCAAGTAGACATGTGCCTGACTGATAGCAACAGCAACGAACAGTAAACTATCGTTAAAAGCTACAGCTGAAGAATCTACTTGTTGTTATCTTGGATTATAGTACAATTGGTCATAAATAAGTGTGACACATATATTTGAAGTGAATCTATTATTATTATATTATCCAGCTATAATATATAAGTGTGACTCATATATATATTAAATTATTTTTATAACCACACAAAATTTATATCCAATTGCTGTTGCTAAATGTCATCAAATGTGGAATTTCGAATTTTTCAGCAAATTAGTAGCGCCTATTTTAGACAGATTATAGAAATTGTTAAGAATAGTAGAATAATATATGCAATGAGAGACTGTGGATCTTATGTTAAATATGCTATTTATTGAAATGTTATGCGAAATGTGAAATTGATCTTATATATATAAATATATATAATTATTATTATTATTATAGTTATAAAGTTAAGTTAGAGTCAAATTTTACTTCCTGTACAATTTTAACTTACTGATAATAACAAGCGATAACTTGAAACAAAAAGAGGACATGTCGATTGAGTACTGTACTGTACATTGTTATCACTATCGCTGGCGCTCGCTCATTTTAAATTGCGTGCGTTATTCGTGAATCATCATTCAAAGTGCTTTACTCGTCGGCTAATATTAAATTATAATAAGTTATGAGTTGACTTTAGAGCCTCAATCAAAGCGTCATTTAGAATTTTCAATAAGTGTGATTGCGGTCAATAAATGGCACATTTATAAACCTTGTTGCTTGAATATGCAAACATATATACACATCAGTTTTCGTGTCAGGCGATTTTCTTATCATCAGCAGTCAGGCGATATTATCTGAGGAAAGCTTGTTGCGTCTTAACCAAGAGCAAGAGAGAGAATAAATAAATACAATGAAATACAAAAAATAAAATAATGAAAATCAATAAATAAAAATGAATAACATAAATTAGTGCGATAAATACAAGAAAAAGTATAAGGGGCATACATTTAGAAATATATATTTGGGTGTTTCTAGAGAAGGTAACTCTAATTACAGATTTGAGAACCATTAAAAATAATATTTGAACATAAATTTGAAAATGTTTAAGCAGCATAATAAAGAAGTAACATTTAATACAATGAACATTGTAATTCTAACGAGCGTAATTCTAATTAAGGATTTGCCAAACATTTCATTATTAAGAAGTGTTTGCTTGGTTTAAGTTATTATTAGTCATTAACATGTCTCGCTGACATCAGCAAAAGTTGCGTGTCTTTAATTTGTATGGGGCACTGTGAATAATGAGTTTATGGGAAAACTTGTGCTCCCCAAACGAGCAGCATTAAAAGTGAACACATATGAGAGAGAGAGAGAGAGAGAAAGAGAGGGAGAGACAGATCTCGATGTGTGTCAAATTTCATAATCAATTCCAGTGTTGACCTCTCGCAACAACCACTTGTTCCACTGAGGGGGAACAACACTGTCCCCAAAGACTCGTTCTCTCGTTCCGTTTTCGGTTCTCATTTAGCTGCTTTTTTTTTTGGCTTTCGCTTTCGACGAAAAGCTGTTCTGTGAGTTTCTGCTTGTGTTCTGTTCTTTTGTGTTTTTCTTTGTTTATGTTTTGTTTTTTTGTTTTTTTTTTCTTGACTATTATTATAGTCCATATTCAAAACACGATAGAGTATTAAGTGTATTTATTTGGTAGTGCATTGAACTTTTCTCTTGCCTACTTGTCGCAAGTGCGACTAATGAGACAGAGAGAGAGAGAGAGACAGAGAGAGAGAGAGACAGAGAGAGAGAGAGAGAGACAGAGAGGGAGAGAGAGCTGCTCAAACAGCGTGCGCGTGTAAATATTACATTAATCACAATCTAAACCCATTTCCCACTTGCAATTTCCCCCTTCTACAGAGGGCTCGTCGTGTGGCGTATAATTATAGCGAACAGCAGCAGTGTCACACAGCACTCGCCGGCAACGTCTCTTTAACTTGACACATTTCCCTTGCCTTCCATTCGTTACACTCAGAAAAAATATAGCCATACTTTTGGCGCCAATGATCAGTCAGAAAGTAAATTTTTATAATCTATGGCTGTGGCTTAAATCTTGTGTTTGCATTTCTAAGTTTCATGGTGGATTTTTATAAAATTGAATAAAATATATGTATAATTTCTATTATAAAAGCAATTTTTTATTTCTAACAAAAAATAAAAACCTTTCAGGACGATTGTTTTCCCTGTGTATACCCATATATATTTAATGCGTCGACATCTTTACTAACATACATAGTATGACTTCCAAGATAATTAGTAGCTTACCTTAAAGGTAGGCCTGGGCAGCCAGCTTGTCGCCACACAAGTCACAACACTGTGCAACAAAACAGCTGAAACAATACAATATTTTCAAAGTAATCAACTCCCATTTTCATACATGTATATATGTTAATTATGAACAAATTGTTTACTTTGCAGCACAGTGTAATAAGTCTGATTAAGCATACGCCCTATAGACCAATAGTTTTTGCTCACAACCGATTAAGTTGATGACTCTTTTTTTTTCTTTTGTATACACAAAGTTCGACCAGCCTTGAACTTAATTATTGAGATTCGTGATTTATGGTGCAACTTTCGACGGTTATTATTGTTCAACAGGAAATACCATGAAAAATTAATCGGAATTGTAATCAATTAAGTTTATCTTAGGCTAAACCTGAACAACACCCCCAACATTAAATTCACATAGCTGAATATGAACTGTGTATGAAAATCAGTTCATTATTTAAAAAACTTATTTTTTAAATTTTAACTTAATTAAAAACTTTTGACAAGGGCATTTGCGATTCCATTATGCCAAGACTCGTTGAAAATCACCCGAAAATATATCCTTTTTTGGTGCTTTTTTCGTTGCGCAAAGCTTTCATTCATAAAACGCGATTCGAACGCGCAGAAGCTGTAAGGAAAGCGAAATGAAAGCTTACGCTCTTCAAGCTTTTGCTCTCATCTCTCTCTCTCCATTTCTTGTGGTCGGGTGCGCGTGCACGAAATGTGCACCCACAGAAAAGGCAACATGCAACAGAAGAAGCAACCACAACAACAACAACAACATAAATCAGAAATGTGCAAACAAACTGTAAACACGAAATGGGAAATTATTATGGGAAATTTGTTACAGCAGACGCGAAAGCAGGTTTATGGAGCAAATTTTTGCGACGAGAGACGAAAGTGAAATAAGAGCAAAGCTGAGCTTTAATGTGTGTGGGTTTTGTTTATATGTCACAGTGTGTGTGGGTGTTGGCGTGTGGGTTTGTGTGTGGGGGGATAGCGAAAGTCAAATCTATTTTTATGGATATTTATTTTTGTTGCCTTCCAGTTTTTCATTCTGTATGCATGTTTACAAATTACGAGCAATAATTATGTCTATTTTCCACCTAGTCGAAATAATTACTACAAAAAAAGCTTTTAAAAAGCTCTTCGGTGACATGCGAAAATTGCATGCAAGAGCGTGGAGCAGAAGAAGAGGCAGAGTCATATTTGAAATGTACATTTTATTTGCCCAGACGAGGCGAAACTGAGCGAGACGCTTTTCTCCAGCTGTGAGTACGAAGCAGCATGTGGAGAAGCGCACAACACGACGCTCACTCGAAACGCTGCCACACATTTTTGTTATCATCGCCGTCGTCTTCGTCGTTGTCGCCGCCAACGCCACAAATATACAAAAATATAGCAAAGGATTATTGTTAAAATTTTTGGTTGATTTTTATTTTACGTTTTGTTTTGTTTAAGTTTAAAATTTTGCCTCGGTTTGTGCGTGATATTTCAACGAGTCGTCAAAATAAATAACAACAGTATAAAAGTGCTTATATTAAAAAAAAATAATAATATATATATATATATATATATATATATTATGAGTGTGTGTGTGTGTCTGTTGTGTACCTGCAGATTTGCTGTAAGTGCTACATGTGGCAATTTGGAAGACTTCGCCGCTGCTTGCTTTCAGTTTGCCACATAACGCAAAAAAAAGGAAAAATTAAATAAAACATTGTAACTGTACTTAACGAGTGGGAAATGCTTCAATTTGTTGTTGTTGTGGTTTTTCTTGATGTGGCAGCTGCTGCCGCTGCTTATATTTGACTCTTTGCTGTCTGCTGCTGTTTATGCTTTCAACGCTAGTTTCTTCGTGTCTGCCACTTTAGACGACGACCGAACGTCGCCAGATACCCACATATATATATATATATATATATATACATATATGTATATACATACATATACTTAAACACACACTCGCTCACACACATTTAAGGATACGCACTGAGGCAAGCAGAGCTTCGTTCGTGCTGTTTTCCTTGAAGAAGGTCACCCAAACACACAAGGCGCTTGCCACTTACCACACGACTCGCTGCCTCTCTGCCACTCTGCCAATGCCTGCGTCTGCTGCACGCGTCCTTTTTTTACTTTCTTTCTACTCACACTTTCTACACTTTCACTGCCTTGACCAGCATTTGGGTTTTGTTCTATCCAAATGTTTTTTGCATAATATTCGCATTTCGATCGCTTTCCGAGCTTTGTTCATTAAAAGTCTCTTGTTATTGTATATTTACACTGTATATATACTATATGTTAATATAAATATATAGTATACATATTGTGTATCCATCTGTGTCACGTTGCCTGGTCTGCTCTGCCTTTGTTGATGATTTTGTGTTTAGGTTTTACTTTTCTCATTTCTTCTTTTATGACCAAATCGAAATGGCTCATAAAATGCGCCTCCCCCTTGAATAACAGCCTCCCAGCCCACACTTCCCATTCATCGTTCAATTCACTCGCTTAAGGAACCAAAGAGCATTTTCATATAATAATTTTAATTTAAAATTATTAATTAGTTTTATTTTGGAATCCTTTGGCTCCTCGTGTCGTATACGCAATTTATGAGCATGTAAAATTCTTTCTTTTTTTCTTGTTTTTGTTTTGTGTGTAATAAATATCTGTAATTTTCTATCAGCAGTCACAAAACAATTCCCATTAGACAGACGACTGCATATATTACACATTTTCTTAGGTCTTTTTTACGACTTCTCGGGGGGAAAAGTCGCGTGTGCCACAGCGGAAAAGTTCAATAAACTTTTGGCGCAATGAAAAAGAGGAGATGAGAAAAAAGAAGAAGGCTTCATTCTTCTCAATGGAAACGAAACGATTCATTAGCATATATATACCATACGTACACTCTCAAGCAGTTAGTTAAACAGACAAAACAAACTTTCGCTGGAAGACATTTTTACGTTAAGCTCTGTTTGCGGCAGCCATTTTTTGAGATTGACATGCCCCCGTTTTAGTTATGTATGGGAAGGACACAACGCTGTTCAGGCCAATCAATTATGTGGAAGGAGCAGCAGGAGCAGGAGCTGGAGGAGCTAGGAGAAGTCTTATGAAATTTCGTTAGATAACCACAAACTGGCATCCATAAATTGTGGCACATTGGACGCTATTGTTCGTGGGCTGCTGCTGCTGCCTCTGTCTGTCAGTTCATAAACAGCAGCAGCTTCTGTGGCTAATGCGGCGTATGCGCAATGCCGCATTCTCTTCCGCTCCTCCACAAACTGCTGCTGCTCCTAAATGCTATTGTCTTTTGTTCTGTTGCTTGTGTGCCCTGAACTGCAAGCTATAATTATATATGAAAGAACAGTTCTATAGCTTTTTTAATGAGTTTTTAAGTCTTTAGATTCGTTAATTTTAATGGAAAGTTTAATAATAATTACAACTAAAATTCTTACTTAAATTAAATTGGGTTTCACTTTTAATTGTACTTCAAAAGAACCTTACCCAATTAAATATGTGACTTGAATAATTTAAGAAAAGGTCTCTTTGTCTATATATCTTAGACTTCACACAATGAATGATTCAGTTTCAATTTTGTACACCTTTATGGCTTTTTTAAATTAGTTTTCAAGTCTATAGATTCTATATACATATTAAAATTCCCCTTTACTTATACAACAAATTATTGCAAAAGAATTGAAGATATTCTAAGCTAGTTTAACTAAACATCAATCAAAAAGTAAGAAAAATTCGTTCAAATAGCTTAAATTCTTTAGTTCCAATTCACTTTAACACTAATGTGAAAACCCACTCATGTCCTGCCTCCTGGTGAGTCATATTTGCCTGCAAGCTTTGTCCTTGGCTAAAATGTGTCCTCTTTTTTTGTAGTCGGCACACCCTGCAACGTCATTTAGCGCTTGCGACTGCATTAGGAATTGGAATTCCCTTAGTTTTTAGTACCCGGTCTCAGTTCTCAGTTCTGGCTACAATATGATAATCGTTTGTTGTATATTTCGGTTTATATTATTTTTATTTGGCAGCCCTGCCAAAATTCATATATGCAAATTAACTGCCAGCCAACCTATCTGCCTACACCTCTCTGTCTGTCTGTCTGACTATCTGTCTGCAGCGGAACTTCATTCTTTTTTTATTATTATTATTGTCAACACTTTTTTTTTATTTTGGAGCCGAAGCGAACCGAAATTAACTGAACTGAAATGTCGTGTTTGGGGCTGGGGCGTTTGGCATGCAAGGTTAGTTCGTGATTTAGCTGCATCATCATTGTTAATCAATAAAACAGCAACAAGCCAAACAACAAATACTGGTAAAACAAAAACAGAAATACTTCACTTTGAAATGGCGAAGGTTTAATACCCTTGCCCTACATCCTGTGAACTTGCAAGTTACACACAAAACAGCTCAAGCCGATTTCAGAGACTTGAGGAGACTACGGCTAGAGAAGCTTTGAAATGTAAGTCAATTTATCGATAACAAATCGATTTCCAATTGCAATAAAAGACACAATTGTCAAGATATAGCCAATCAGCAGTAAGAATTGCATTAAAATGTATGTCTACAAGGGCATCGATAAAAAGTTCATAGTTAAAGCAAAACTAAAATGCGATTATATATATAGCGCAAGTAGTACATGCTATACAGATGATAAGCTCTCACACTGATCATTCTAAGATCATTCTGATATTGCTACAATTATTTTCATTCATTTCAGTGTTCTGCTATTGGCATTGCAAATGCTTTGTAATACTTCGTAGTTGTAGCAAAACAGTAAACTTCGAAGGAGCGTAGTATATTTATTATATTTATGTTTATTCATTTAAGCATTTCAGTTGCTCTGACAAATTTATAGTACCCCAACGAGAGTGCAACGAGAGTATTATTTAAAATGAAAGCTGCTGCCTTGCACTTGGCCACCATAATCTATTTAGTTCATGTGCCATTTGGCATTTGTCATGCCCCACATGATGATGATGGGCATGGGGAGGGGGATTGGCATGGTGATGGGGATGGTGTTGAGGATGCCTCGTAGGCCGACATCAGATGGTCACAATGTCAGTTCTGTGTCTTCTTGGCTGATGACGATGACATCCCGTTGTCGTTCCAACTGGGGGGCTTGCTGTCATGATTTGATTTGATGTGGCTGCGAACAGAGACAAGGAGGGACCCAGAGAGAGAGAGAAAGAGAGAAAAGAAAAGGCGAATGCAATTGCCATTATCTAAGTAACCCAGTAAAATCAATAAAATGCACATTCATCATGGAAAGATGGAAAATGTGTGACCTCTTGGGTTCGCTTTACCAGCTTTTATTTGTTCTTTTTTTTTTTCCGGGCCGAGTCAAACAGCAATTTTGGTAGCTACTAGCTGCCATTGGCATCGCAGCTTGACACTTTGCCGCTGGCCATGTTGTCGACCAAAAACTATTTTTAATATTGAAAGGCGGCACAACGAAGCTGTGACAGCCACGCGTTCCTCTAAAAGTTGTGTGTTTGTTTGTGTGTGTTTGTGTGTGCTTGTAAGTGTTTCTGTGTGTAACAGTAGCGAAATTCTTGCCAAAAAATTTGACAATAGGCTAAATTTGATTTACACTTTATGGAAACTGACATGAATTATTAATTATTGTTGATTGGAGTATATTCATAATTGAAATGCTCTCAAAACACTCAAAATAAAACATGTCAAGCATTTTAAGCACTATTTTGTGGCTCCAGATATCTCCAGAGATCAATTTATAGTATGAGTATAATCTTCCATTGTAAAATTAACCTCCGCTTAAATCTAAAATTGAATATCATAGAAAAATATAAACATCCTTAAGATGCAAGCCAACCAAGAATGGAATATTTGTAAATGGTTCTTAGATCAATGCACTGAAGAACACCATATCGATAGCAGTCTATGCTCAATTCTTATATTGTTGGTCTTGGAATGACCCTTTCAGTTGTGTTTGTGTTCAAATAGTATTATAATATAGTCTGTAAATTATTCAAAACACTCAACAAAAACATCTTCAACAATTTTGAATTCGCTCCTGTCGCATTACGTATACGTCGAATCTGCCATTGGCTCTGTCGTCATTGCTTTGAATTGAATTTGAGGAGAAAAGCAATAATAATAATATTAAAAAAAGGCAACAGCAAAAGCAAAGAGCAAAAAAGCAACGGCTGCTGCACTCATCTAACCTTGAGTTTGTCGGTCAATTGTGCGAGAAATGGGTTTGTGATCCATTTAACCCTTGAGTAAGGAAGCATATTGACAGTATTTATATCCGTAATTGTTTTTATTAAGAGCCATAAATATATGTGTAAATATATACATCTTAGATGGCTGTTGCTTTCTATATTTCTATTTTTATTGCTGCTCTTCAAAAATTGTTCTTTACATTTATAAGCCTAATGATTGACATAAAACCACTAAGTAATTTGAAAGCTTTTAATACACACATTTTTAATTAAAAACCTGTGACATTTCGAGCTGTCCTCGGCTTAGGCCACAGACAGCTCTGACAGCTGCCAAATGCCTTTGGTAAATTTACTTTGTGTCTGAGTGTGCAAATCCTTTTGAAATGCTAGCTTGGCACTTGGTGTGCTTTTTTTTGGGGCACCCTGCGCCAACTTTGGTTACTTTATTTTGCCACATTTTCAGCTGCATACTTTTAGGAACGGCTGCTTCCATTTCACTAACTTACTTGAAATACAATTACTAGCATGTCGTAGGTAATTCGGTGACCAAAACACACTCTTCTGCATATCAATTATTTAGTAGACCGCAGAACAGAACAGAAGCCTAAATTTGACCTTGCCACGACAGGCAAAACTCTTGCTTGCCATTTCATTGGGTTTGCGTGTGGCGGACATATGCAAAAATTAACACAAGTTTCAATTAGCCGACTTTCAGTTACCCTCTCAGCTATTTAAGTTGGCAGAGAATATAAAAAACATATATTGAGATTTCAATCATACTTTTCTAAACAGATTAAAAGCTGTCAGTTAACTAAGAGATGAGAAAAGACAGTCAAAGTTGCACCAGGTCTAAAACATGCAAATTGACAGCTCTAACCTAAGGTCGAATTAAGAAAGTAATACGCGTGGGGTAGAACAGACTTATAATAATCATCGCTCCCTTGACAGAATTCTGTGGACTAAGAAGTCAACTAGCTAAACTAGTTGCTTCAATCAGTAGCAGGAGGATAGAAACCCTCAAACCGACAAAAATTCTTAAATTTGTCCAAGTATCAGGAATGGAGGAGTTCTCCATCAAGCTCAGAAGGGTACACCATACATGAAACTAGCTTGCAGTGTATAAAGTTCGACACAAATAATAATAAACATCCAGCAATATTCTTTAACAAAGCAAATAGTAATGGATAATATTCATTTGTATACATTAACAAAGTTTATTCTGTCTTGCCCGTTTTGCTGCCCACTCCGTTTACAGGGTATGAGAGAATGACGATGGCGACACACGTGTAACGGACTTGGGCAGCAGATTAATTAAGTATAAATGTGCTGTAAAATAGATGACATTACGTACGTACGTACGTACGTCCGGATATACTATACAACCGTGCTATTAGCTCATACGGCTGCCACAATAGAACAAATTAGATAGGAAATCCAATAAGTGCTAATAATATACATACAAGTGCTAATACAAATATACAGTCTTCACTCGGAAATTGAGATATCCAAACGAAAGGTGAACATTTTTGTTTTCATGTTGAGCAGCTTGAAAGCACTTGAATATTAAAGTCATAGATCATATAGCAATCATTAGCTTACTGTTTTTTCAGTTCAATTATGGCTTATAGAAATTAAAGTTAGATATCTTATTATTTGTTATGATTCTAATACTGTAGTAAAACTAATTTATAATATTGTTTAATGTAGCACAACAGCTGCAACAGTTTTTAATTTTCGACAACAATTAAACACAAATATAGATTTGATCTTAATTTTTTGTATTGTTGCGGTTAATTAGCTGTGTATTATTACATGTTGATTTGTATACCAAGTCAATATCAGAGAAATTTGGTGTATAAGTTCTAGCACCCCACAATCAGATCAAGTTTATTTTATTTGGTCGATAACTGCTCACATTTCGCGAATATCTATAGAAATCGATTTACGATAGCAATAAAAGATACTAATGTAAAAACATTGTCTTCCTGTTGATACACAATCAACAATGGCACATTAATCATCAACTGTACAAATATTATTGACAGATTTCGCTAACCAAAAATGCATTGCATCATAGGTATCTCCTAGACGAGCTCTCTCGACCCGAGCTTGCATTAGAAACATATAATTCGGGAGCTCAGATAACGAGCATAAAAATAGATATCTCAGACAGTTCTTCTCTTATCTCAATTGCTGCGCTTGTGTCACGTAATTCTTTTTCATTTTTTTTTTTTTGTTAGTTTAACCCGGTTTTGCATTGAAAACTGACTGACTGACAGTTGGCCAGTTTTCATTGGTTTACTGTGTTTGCACTTGACCCCATTGTTGCAATAGGATGATCGCTGCTTGGTTCTCTTCTACACGATCTCAATGGGGTTGCTATGATTATATGCGCAAAATGATTCATTTTTTTATGATTTTTTGAGTCACTTGATTTTTGTATGGCTTATGTTTACAGAATTCACGATTTTTATATTATTTTACAGTGCTAAATAAATTCTTGTTCTGTTTTTTTTTTTTTTTGTTCATCTAAATCAACATTCATTTGTCAACACTTTTATGAGCCGGCTCGTTAACTATTTGACCTAACTGCTGTTATAGCCGGGGTTCTAATGTTAGTTTTGATGATTGTCGTTCTCTTTAAATTCATCATCATCAACACAGTTCGCAGAGGGGATTTTTCTTGCAGTGCTCAGCATAAGCCTAATGCTGTTTATATATATCAAATTGCATCGTCCCCTCCCCTACAACACTTTTGGTACATTTTTGTTGTTGTCTATTCTGCATGCAAAGCCCGTTGCGCATTCTCTCTCTTGTGCTCTCCCGCTCTCTTCTCCATTCTCTCCTTCGCTTTGATTTGCAAACTTTGAAAGCTCTCTTTGCCTCCGCTCAGTTGTCGGCGCGTATTTGAAGCAAGCAGACGTTGCCGGAAGTTTGCTTCGGTGTTCTCGGCCCAAAATATATATGTGTATATATATTTATACATATTGTAGTCTAATAAATAATGATTACAAAAGTTTAGCAATCAGAGTTGTATGAAATTCAACACAATTGTCAAAATTTGAAGTACATCTTTGTGTAGCACGGTCAAAATTTTCGTTATTGATATTGTTTCGCAATATTCTATTTCGCTGGAAAGACGTTCGTCAATTCGGGTTGTTCCAAAAGTGCGCGGAAGACTACTCTCGATAATTATTCTCGTTCAATTCCTTTTAAAAAAATAAAATAATAATAATAGTACGTGTGAATGATTGCTCGATAAGCAGACTTGGCTTAAAAGGCAAAGCTCTCTCCGATTCCATTTGATTTTGATTTTGATTCCATTGCTTGGCTTTCGCTTTGCTCTGTGTTCAGCTTTATAAAATATATATATAAATTTATTGCAAATAGAGTACTAATTTTAGATGCAGTGCGTCTTCTATGCGTAATTAACATGCTACTGCTAAAATTGCCAAACAAACTACAACAACAACAAAAACTAACAACAAATAACGCATTGGGCAAATTGGCTTTTAACGACTCGTAAACTCAATATTTAGCAGTAAATTACTTAATTTTATTGCATACTTGACGGCGTCATTAGCAAAAATATATTAACTATAAATGACTTGTTTAAAAATTCGCGTAAAGACATTTTTAAAAATGTTTCTAAAGCTTAAAATTTTACTGAGAAATTGATAAACCAACAGAATTCTTTTTTTAAGTTCTACATTATTTCTATTAAAAATATCAAATTTTAAAACAAAGTTTAGTGTTAATGAGAAATGAATAAGCAAACAACTATAAAAAGCAATAGATTAAATATTATTTTCATAAATGTTTAAATATGTCTTGTGGCCATATTGTTGAGGTTAATGGGTAGTAAAAACTTTGTTTAGCTCTAATGAAAAACTTGGTTACAAGTCGTAAAAATAGGTAGTTAAAACTGTGGTGACAGTGTAGTTTTTGTGGTCTATAAGCGAAATTCCCAAACTCTTTTTTATTATTTTGGGGAGGAGGTCGTCAAGTATTGCAATTAAAAAACGGTTAGCTGAAAGCAAATCGAGCGATCGAAAAAAAGAACAAAACGCAAGTAAAGAGCGAGCAGCAATTCTAAACTGTAATTACAGCCAAAAAAGTGCCTGAAAACTGTACCGAACTTCAGGCGAACCGAACCGAACCGAGGAGGAGCAGCGATGATCAATGAGAATCAGTGAGAAGAAGCAGAAGAAGCGTTCAGCAGAGATAGATGATAAGCAACGGAGAAAGGAGTATAAAAAAATTTCGTTGACAACAAAACGAGTGCAATTAAAGTGAGAAGAAACTGAATTTTGGAAACCGGAACAAAGGGAAACGGGAAACTGGAGAAAAGAGTTTGATCTGTGATCATATGTGTGTGCTAAGTTCCTCTAGAGATTAACGCCCAGAGATTAAACTCAACTGGCAATGGAAATAAGTGCGTTAGACGAACCAAAGCAACAACTCTTAGCCCATAAAGACGAAGAGCAGCAGCAACGATAATAGTAGGAGAAAGAGAGGGAAAGAGAGAGAGAGAGCATTAGAGAGAGATATCGATTTATCGATTTGGTTGGAGAGGAAGGATGCGTAAGGAGCTGAGTCATGCCCAGCGGCAGCAGCAGCAGCTCACGGAGACAGCAGCAGCAACAGCAACAACGGACAGCAGCAGCAGTAGCAGCAACAGCAGCAGTAGCAACAGCTATCAGCTGGATGAGCAGGTGCCACAACAACAGCAGCGACGGGATATCAAGGATGAGTCGGATGTGGGCGAGCAGACGGATACGCAAAGCACGCACAGCAGCAGCTCAACGCCAACAACAGCAGATGTTGCCGATGTGGCAGATGCGGACACCATCAGCGGATCACCGTTGAAGTGTCAACTGAAACCGGATGCAATCATTGCAGCAGCAAGCAGCAGTCAGCTAGATGCGGATAATGTGCCGACGGTAAGCGAGAGTGGAGCAGTTGCAGCTGCAGCTAATACAACATCTAATCTCCTGCAGTCGTCGCGTTATGCGGCACGTCCGAGCGCCGCCTTGTCACAGGCAACGGCAGCGACAAGTGGTGGTCAGGGCGTTGCCGGCGGGTGCAGCAGCAGCAGTCGATCAGCTGCCGGTGGCACACATAGACGCACCCTCTCATCCGCCTCGTACATCTCGATGCGTTCACAGGCGATTCCAAATGGTGCTCCAGCGTCAGCGGAGCGACCCAAACGCAATCGCTGCTTCGAATGGATACGCGTCCTCTGTCGCATCTGCTGTTGCAAGGTTTGCCAGTTGTTGCACACATTTAATTGATCTGCGCGCAATTAAATCAATTGCCTGCCTCACCCCAGTTCTGGTCTCCACATGTGTTGTTGAATTTTGTGTTGTTTTTTGAGTGATTTCATTTATTAGATTGCTAGATAGTTGAATTCGATAAATTCAGCCAGTCAATTAGTTACCATGACATGTTTTCAATTCAGGAATATACTTCTTTTTTTCTTTCCTACAAATAATTGATTATATTAGACGAGTGACTATGAATAAATTTAATGGGTTTATCGAAAAAGAGAAAAAGTACTTTCAAATAGAAGCTAATACAAATAAGACTTGCATTTTTATGTATTTTAATGATACTTTAATATGGTATACCATATATATTTAATATAATAAATAACCAGAACTGGGTTTTAGTTTTACTACATTAGTCGTTTTCTATCCCAAAATATATATAAATAGGTATATACATTAAGGACATAGCCTAAGCAAGAGTATTTCAAATATGTTTAATTTTAAGTTTGTAGTAACAAAAGATCAATTTCTGACGGTTCGTAGAAAACAGCTCGAAGCAAAAGTTTTTCATAACAAAACACAAATAAAATAGAAAAGTTCTTAGAATTATTAAAAGAGGCGATGCTAATTGCTGCAAGTTCGAAACGATAACTCAACTTTCTCATATATTGATTAATATTTTTCGTATTTACACATATTATAATTATTTAACACCACTCAACAGAGTTCGGGAATTGGCGAACCGAGTGTTCATCATGCGCTGGTTGTGATATTTTTAGAGTTCTTCGCCTGGGGTCTGCTCACGATGCCCATTATATCGGTAAGTGAATAAATAACATATATAGATAGATATAATATAATGTGAATGTGAACCTTTTTGCAGACACTAAATCGTACATTTCCGGATCACACGTTCCTGATGAACGGCCTGGTGATGGGCATCAAGGGCATACTGTCATTCCTGTCGGCGCCACTGATTGGCGCCCTCTCCGACATCTGGGGACGTAAATTCTTCCTATTAGTAACAGTATTCTTCACATGTATGCCCATACCGCTGATGTGCATAAATACATGGTGGTTTTTTGCCCTGATCTCAATTAGTGGCGCTTTTGCCGTCACCTTCTCGGTGGTGTTTGCGTACGTGGCCGATGTGACAACGCCGGAGGAACGCTCCAAGGCATACGGCCTTGCCTCGGCCACATTTGCAGCGAGTCTGGTCATCTCACCGGCCCTGGGCAATGCCCTGATGGACATGTATGGTGACACACTGGTTGTGGCGTTGTCCACAGCGATTGCGTTGCTCGATGTCTTCTTCATTCTAGTCGCTGTGCCGGAGAGCCTGTCGGAGAAGATGCGACCAGCGACGTGGGGTGCGCCCATCAGTTGGGAGCAGGCAGATCCCTTCCTGGTAGGTCATCCATTGATCGGCACACTAATTATTTGTAATCATTAATTATATATTTGCAGGCACTGCGAAAAGTGGGCACGGACAAGACCGTCTTGATGCTGTGCCTCACCGTGCTTTTATCCTATCTGCCCGAGGCCGGCGAGTATTCCTGCATGTTTGTCTACCTCAAGCTCAAGATGGGCTTCAACTATGTTGAGGTCTCCATATTTATAGCCGTTGTGGGCATACTCAGCATCACTGTCCAAGTAACGCTGGGTTCATTTATGAAGTGAGCAACTCCACTAAGCATTCTCAATATATTTGTAATCCTCACTAATCTGTGTCCTTGCAGAGTCTTTGGCGCCAAGCGCACCATCATTATGGGCCTAGCCCTGGAGATGATTCAACTGCTTTGGTATGGCCTGGGCAGTGAAAAGTGGTAAGTAGCATAGTTAGGGCCAATTAAAAAAATGTGCAAGCGCTGCAGACAGGCATTGCGCAAAGTCAATATACTCTTACACCTTCACAATCAGAGTTTGATTAATTTCTAACGAATCTCGCTTTTGTCCAGGATGATGTGGTCAGCTGGAGTTGTGGCTGCCTTGGGTTCAATTACGTATCCAGCAATCAGCGCATTTGTCTCACTTTATGCCGCGCCAGAAAGTCAAGGTAAGTGAAGGTATCACATCGATTACACTTGTTTATAGACTTATTTAACTTATTTGCATTTGACAGGTGCCGTTCAGGGCATGATCACTGGGATGCGGGGGCTGTGCAATGGCTTGGGACCCGCCGTCTTTGGCATCGTCTTCTATCTGTTCAATGTGGACCTGAACAGTGAGCACAGCGCCGTGGTGAGCAAGAGTCATGCGACGAATGTGGAAAAGATATCGATGCATGTGCCGGGGCCGCCCTTCGTTTTTGGTGCGCTGTGCGTATTCTGTGCGATTATCGTGGCCGCTTTCATACCCGAGCAGGGTTCGCAGACGTCGCTGGAAAAGAAACGTAAGGGAGAGCCTCAGTAGAGTGGGCGTGTTAGAAACACTTGAGATATTGTCGTGTATTAGCAATATAAAAGCAGAAATTTACAAATGTTCTTTTTTATGCATTGACGCAGGTGCCTCGCTCGATGTGCAGTACGAGATTGAGACAGGACACAAGGTGCCCAGCTCTTTGGCGCCACTCATTCGATCCGATTCGCTGGCGCAGCTGTAGTTCGACATGCCCACAACCACGCCCATGCCCACTAAGCCCAATAATATACAAATTTAGTAATTTAGTAAAAAATGCTGTATCTAGTTTCGCTTTAGTTTTTAACGGCAAACACACAAACAACCACACATCCAGCGCTAAGTTAGGATTCTACTAGAAAAACAAACAAAAGATGCTGTTATATTATTTACTTGCCGTTTGCAGTTTGTGATTTGCATTTGTTTATCGTTTATAGTTCATTTCATAATTCGGTTATGACCTATTTATTATATACACGGACTATCCGAACTTTTGCCTCAATCAAAGATACAATTAATAATAATTTTAATCATTTTTGTCACATCACAGAGAGAGAGACAGGGATAGAGAGAGCAACAAACAAAACGAGTGTTGAGCTTAACGAATTCTTTTTATTTATGCATCAACGGAAAACTGCCAAAAAAAAAAATAATAAACAAAAATTATATATGTCTTATTATTTCTTTTGTTCTGAAGAGCAGCACAAGATTTTTATCGGATTATCGAAATCATTTATCATGCTAAAAGTATTGCAGATTTGTTAATAAAAACAAAAACAAAAAGAAAATGAAACTAAATACAAATTATAATTATGAATTAGAATTAACTGAATTAGTAAGCTTTACCTTTGCAAATTGTAGTGATCTGAGGAACTAAGAGTCAAACTGAAAATGTCACAAATGGGATACTAAATCGGGCGTTGCACTTGTGTAATGCATTAACAATGCTAAAACTGTAAACTGTAAACTGTGTGTAATAGTTTTATTTTGATAATCAAGCAAAATCCAGAAATAATATTGTTTTTTAACTATCAAGGCTTAGCATAATAAAAATGGACAACAAAAGAAGAAAGAAAAGATAAAAACAAGATCAAGATAAGCAAGTGCGTATGTGTATATTACTAAGTAGTTGTATAAAGTGTTTGCACGTGCTATCAGGGTGCAAAGTTTCAGAACTTTAGATATATACATATACATATATATATATATATATATATATATATGTATATATATATGTATATGTATATGTATACATAATGGTAGACATTAAAAACAAATAATATTTATATATACATATATTTTTGATTTTGAAACGCAATTAATGTAATGCAGTTAAATATAAAACTGAAACCAAATTTCTAATGTACATTTTAACTAATTTAACATAGATGATGATAACTGATTGTAAATGCAAATATATGTATATTTAAATATAAATATATATATATATATATATATTGGTATATATATATATATATTTATTAATACCTAAATGTACTAACTTTTGATGCAGTGAAAGAAAAAAAGAAAAAGAAATGCTGAAAGAGAGGAGCGCAATTAAAACCAAACAAGAATTATAATAAAAAATTGTGTAACAAAATAAATCAAATAAAAATATGTTTTGATGAAATCTGAACAATTTGCCTACTTGACCATCATCATCATCATCAACAACAACATCTTCATCATCATCATGATCACATTTCCTCTGCTCTCACATCAAATGTGATTTTTGTTCTTAAATTTTGACATATTTTAAATAGTTTTGACTTGTTAGTTTACAATTTGTAGTTACAATTTTATAGTGTAATTTTTTGAAGCAACCAAATTTCATGTGCATTGCTTATACATACATGTGCACCAATAATCCAGCCAAGGCCAGAGCCAGGAAACGTGGATGCCATCATGCTAATCTCATAGCCATTGGATATTTCATTGTTCTGCTTGCATTGATTGAGCCTGTTCTGGTTGAAGGGGATAGAGACCTGTTGGGGCATGGCACCACCCACGAGCAGTTGGGCCAGACGCATTTTCCACCCGTGGAGTTGACACCGTACACGTCCACAGTGCACTATTCCGCCGATAGGAATCGCTCCAGTTGGTCAATCACACCCGTCTTTAATTTCACACATTGTCTATTCGACGCCTTTGTGAGCAGTAATTCAGCCCTACCGCCGGGTAAGCATTTCCATCCATCCAAACCCAAATTTTGAGGGAATCATTTACAGGCTATTTGTCGGTTAAGAATGGGGATACTTTGGCCCTGGGTCCCAAGGTGGAGAAGAATGATTGGAGCGCACTCTTGGCACATTATTGGCTGGCCTTAGTTTGGGTCTTCTTCCTGGTGCTTCTTATATTTCTCATGCCGTTCATTGGGTGAGTAGATCGATTAAGGCACAAGGAAGGATCCACAATAACCGATGTCCTTGTTTTTAGTGTGTGTTATTGTTGCTTCTGTTGCTGTCGTCGTTGCAATAAGGGATGTCCGCCATGCCAGGCCAAAGAGGATTCCTGCCGCAACATGGTTTGCAGCATGCTCCTGCTGCTGCTCATCCTGTTTATGCTGTAACATAATCTTTGTCTATTGACTGGATACTTTAGTTGAAGTAGAATCGAATTGATTCCTTCCTTTTTGCAGGATTGGCGCCATCATTGCCTTCACTTCGAACCGAACTCTGGATCGTGGCCTGGACGACACCCGAGTTACAATGAGGCGTGGCACCGTGGACACTTGTCGCTTTTTGAAGGATGTCAGCGATCACATCCATCACATCTTCATCCACAACTATGAGGAGCTAGAGGCCCATATCAACGATATGCTAACTAGTAAGTCACTTATCTTAGTTAATCAGTTGGTTTTAGCTAATGAAAACTCTCTTTTAGATGCTCATTTGCATATATTCTTGGACTTGGCCGATGTCTCCGAGGCAAATGCCATCGAGCAATTGGAACGCATCATGGATAACATGAAGGAAGCCACAGTGTTGATGAGAAGGGTGGACAAACTGGAGAAGGATTTGCGTTTCTATGGCACTCAGCTGCGAGACGGTGAAATGATCTCTTAATTATTGAATTAATTATGATTTATTTAATATATTTATTAAACATTTCTGTGGCAGGTGTCCGTGGCGCCAAGCGGGATGTGAACTATGCCTGCGCCAATTTGATTAGCCATGAAAAGTGCCAGAGTTTCCTAAGGAACTCAGCGATGGAGTTCGTTGATGCCTCTCCCTGCCTGCATCTGGATAAGGTGAGTAGGGATTTGTCGCCGTCATCATAATGCATAAATAGATAGTCTCCTAGCTCACCATATAGCTTGATTAATCTTGGATAACGGCATATTATATAAAATCTCTATTATATTATCTCATTGCAATGTTTTGTTTGTTTCAGATGCCGAACACGACTGTATTTGTGGATGGCATGCGGAGTATAATCCTGGAGATGGAAAACGTTGAGATACCCAAAAAGGCGCTGCAGCGTTTTCAGGAGATTGGCGTCAAAATCCATACGGTCCTGCAACAGATCATTCCGCCGCTGATGCGCGATGTGACCAAAGGACGGGATGAGTTTGAGACCCGGTCGGGTCAGATACGCACCCTCATCGATAAGGTCATCAGTGACATACATATGAGGACCCTACGCTCTACGCAATCCTTTGAGGATGTTTACGAAAAGTTCGGCTCCGGTCGCAGTTATGTCAATGCCTTTGCCTCTGTATTGATTATAACGGTAAGTACTACATTCAGAAAAAAAGTATATTGTTATAAGAAATGTAAATAAATGTTAATTCACTGCAGGTTGCAATTATTGTGATAGTTGCGCTGATCTGCAGTTGCTGTGGCAGACTCTCAGTTGGCGCCACTTGTTTGTTAATGTAAGTACAAAAGATATATATATATATATATATATATATATATATATATATATAAATTTATGTACGATAATCCTATAATAACAATTTTGTATTTGTAGCGCCATCATCTTCATATTCTGCATATTCTCGTTTTGTGTGCTCCTTGGCTTGTTCTACTTTGTGCTGGGCATGGTGACGTATCAGGGCGCCTGTGCTCCACTCCGTGATCAGGGTGGCAATGCCATGTTTCGCGAACTGGACGCAGCCATCAATCTGAGGAACTTTCTGCCACAGATAAAGGGCGAAAAGTCGCCGCCGGCATTGCGTATGTCGACGGCCATCAAAGGTTGCATGGCGAATCAGTCGATCTTTGATCTGTTGCTGGTGAACAATCTGTACGATGCTGAGGATCTGACAAATATTATGGTCATGAGCCAAAAGACGGAGGAGGAGCAGAAGGAAGAGATGTTCGATGAGGATTTATCGGAGGTATTCCTCCTAACCGAAGAGGAGGTAACCCAATTGAATGGCACAAGTGCCGGTGAATTGGGACCATATCACAGCGTTTTATATATTGAGAATATGTGCAGACCTCTCACACCCAATTTGGACACTTTATCGGCCGGTCTGCGAACGGTGCGGGATAACATCTATTATGATCCGGATTGGGACTATTGGAATAAATACGGTCGCTATTCACTATCGAATGAGGCCCTTCAATTTGATACCTACAACAAGGAGTGGACTCAGAAAATACGCAACATCATGGACAAGATGAAACAAAATCTCATTCAAATCGATGAGCTGATCCTCTATGAGAATCGCGATTATAGTGACTCCATCGAAGTGCTGCTGAATGCGGTGCAACGCTCGGAGAACTTCATCAGGGAAAAGGGCAAGGAATTCGTCAATGCGTTGGGTGCCAATCTGACCGATGTGGTCAACGAGCAGGTCGATCAGTTTCTTCATGACCTGGTTCGCCGATGCAACGAAGATGTCGGCCACTGCACCCCGCTCGCCTACATCTATTATCGTGGCGTTGATCTAATCTGTTACCGCCTCGTCGATCCAATGGTGAGTTAAAGTACCATAATAAAACCTGTCAGCTTTCGAGTATGGAAATGATCTCTAGTATCTCCTTTTTTTTTTGAGAACTATAATTTCACATCACATATCACATTTTTCGCTTGGAATTTAACTCGTTTTATAAATTACAGAACGGTTTCTGGGTCGGCATGTTGCTTGCCGCACTGCTGCTGCTGCCCATCCTGATTGTTGCCCACAAGCTGATGTGTCTATGGAAGCGAATGCACGCCGCAATTGTGCCCGTAGTCGTTGTCCCAGAGGGAGGGTGAGTACATACAATTTACTGCTTTTAATCCGATATTAATAAACTTTTATCCTTTTATCCATTTATGCGCAGCTGTCCCACTTGCACTGGTGCCGCATATGTGCCGCCACCGATTATGGTCTGTACTGGGGGCCAGCAGACAGGAGCTTTCCATCGAACGGATGGCGGCGTTGCACGATCAGTTGACAGTGTGCCACAGGCAGGAGCTAATGCTGCTGCTGCCAGCGGCTCTAGTGCTGTTAAAGACACACTCGGTGTCAGATTCCATCCGGAACCGCCGACAAAGCCAAAAAAGGAATAGTAAAAGAAAAGTCACAAGTCGAAGACTAAACATATTTTACATAGGACTTTGTGATGATAATTGTAAATTTGTAAATGCATTCAAATTATATAAAAGAGCCTTTCATCAACATAGAAAATATGATTGACAATGTTCAACACCTGCCCTTTGATTTATCTGTAATGTGTTAAGTATTTGTCACAACACAATTGCACACATCTAAAGTATCTTAACACTAAAAACACACACTAAACACTTTTGAAACACAGCTCCGAACCGGATCGATCTTAGATGCAATTCGTTAGCCACGTTAAGAAATGAAATTTAGGCCAGATTTACAGATAGGATGGAAAAGTTCAACAAGAGGCAGCGAACTCGGCATCCAATTACCAGGCCAACTAAATGGATCCTAATTGGTCTTTTAGTGCTAGCCATCAACGGCAGAATTATGGCCCTGGACGGAGAAGAAAACATAGATGAAGATGCTCCAGTAAAAGTAGATGGAATCAATCAAGGAAAAAAAGGCGGTGTGCAAGTAGCTGATGCAGACGAAGATGCAGATGCTCCTGTGGAACTTAATAATGAACCACCTGGGATTAATGTGGAAAATTTGCGCGCAGATGACCTCGACGAATTGGAAACATCCCATGAAGAGATGGGTCAGGCTCACTGGCCAGCTGTCGTATTTTCCGATTATGTGTCCAACCCTATATATAGCAGTCCGGCAAAGTTTACCGAATTTGGCCTGAAACCCGTCTACAACTTCACCCATTTTCTGTTCCAAAACACGCTGACCAACGAACCCGCCCTGCCGCCAGGATACATTGTGGTCAAGGGCGAGGATGCTTTGGAATTGGGTCCCAAGTTTCTGGAGAATGATTGGCGAGATCTACTCTGGGACTATACGTTGTTGCTGCTCTGGGTTGGTTTTCTGCTAACCCTCATCATAATCATCCCATTTATTGCGTGAGTAACCTCCAAAATTGACTTGGATTTGGTTGAAATCCGCGATTCACATTCATCCTTTTTTACTCCTTTTGTGCAGTGTGTTGTATTGTTGCTTTTGTTGTTGTCGCCGTTGTCCGCAAAGTTGCCCGCCCTGCGATAGAAAACGGGATGCCAAACTACGCTGCATGTGTGGCATGCTACTGCTGCTGCTCATCCTCCTCATCCTGTAAGTGTGCGACAAGTGTATAAGAGATATATAAATAGCTGTTGGTTTATAGACTTGGCACTGTTATTGCGTTTTTGGCCAACAAGAGCTTGGACGAGGGAATCGCCACATCATCAAATTCGTTACGAAGAGTCGCCGAGGACATTTGCACCTTCTTGAAGGACATCAAAAATCATATCTATCATTTGCTTAGCCTTAACTACGAGGAGATGATGAATCACGTAATCGCTTTGCTAAACGGTACAAATACTTTTCTTATCTACTTTTTGATAAATACATTTTGTTCTTATTCTTTTGGCAGATGCGGATACTCACATATTTATGGATCTGGGGAACGCATCGGAGTCAAACGCTCTCGAGGAACTAGAACGTATTTTCAAGAATATGCCACAAGCCCATAAGCTAATGATGGAGGTCAGCGCTCTAGTGAAGGAATGGATATTTCTCAACTCACAACTGCGAGATGGTAACTATGAAATAATTAATAACAAATTATGCTCAAACAAATATAAATTCTTATCCGATCTTCAAGTTTACATTAAAACTTGAAAACTTGTCTCGACTCGACTAGGAGTTATTTTTTTTTCACTGAACATTTGATATCATAGTTATTATAATATTATCATTAATATATTCGTAGCGATTCGTGGCATGAAGCGTGATATTCTATATGCCTGTACTCTGTGTTCGCATTGGAAATGCAAAAACTTCTTGCGATTCGATTGGTTGATGACGATTGATACCATGAAATGCCTACATCTCGATCTGGTAAGTTCAATCTGCTAAATTTGTTGCAAACTCCTTCAAATATATGTAATTCTTGGCCAGTTCTGCAATCCCTTTTATCAGCTGGTATTCCATGTTGATATCAGAGTATTTCGCAACATTCTCACTTGTTTTCTTTCTTTCTTTTTTTTGTTGTTGAATAGTTGCCCGATAGCGTTAAGATTGCGGAGTCCATGTACGAGATAATTGAACAGAAACATGATGCGATGATCAGAGACGCTTTGCTTCGGCTGCAGGACATCAAAGATGTCATAGTCGCTGAGATGGACGTTCTAGCACCGGTCATCATTAAGGACCTAGAGAAAGGACGTGACACGATGCTAAATCAAGCCGCTATCATTGGCATCATCATCGAAGAGGTCGTCAGTGATATCTTTTTCAGCGCAACCCGCATCACGAGATCTTTCGAGCAGCTCTACAAGGGATATGCCACTCATCGCAGCCGAATCAACTTTATTGCTTGTGTTATTTTAGCAGTGGTGAGTATAAGCATTATTATTACTATAATCATCTCATTTTCTCCTGATCTTATTTCAGATCATATTCCTCTCGCTGGCTGCCTTAATATTTGGTTGTTGCATAAGCAAACGAACAGCTGCCTTTTGCTTATTGCTGTAAGTGAATTTAGTACTTATGTTTAATAATGTGCTTAACTTAGACGCTCCAGCGTACAACTCTCCACACAAGAGCATTACTAATAATGTAATGAATTATATTGTACACAGACAGAATGCATTAGGTAATGAAGGGTCATCCACTAATTCGCTGCAGGGT
Source organism: Drosophila villosipedis (assembly GCA_035043025.1). Taxonomy (NCBI): domain Eukaryota; kingdom Metazoa; phylum Arthropoda; class Insecta; order Diptera; family Drosophilidae; genus Drosophila; species Drosophila villosipedis. The sequence continues at coordinate 12,840,155 of JAWNNF010000027.1, forward strand.
AACATTTCACACAAAAGAAACAAAATAGATTCCTTTGCACTGGAACTAGAATGGTTAAGTGTTCCAGCTGGGTTGCTTTTTGTTATTTGTTGACCAAGCGTTTCAAATTACACAGTAAAACAATGCAAGACAAACATACAAACACTTGCAGACAAATGCATTGCTGATTCAGCTTTTCATATTCTCCCACTCAGCTTTAGTGAGAGGTGAAGTTGAATTTAGAGCTCATCTCTCTCTCTCTCACTCTCTCTCTGCTGCTCGTTACTACTTATGATCTCTCTCTCTCTCTCTCTCTCTCTCTCTCTCTCTCTCTCTCTTTCTTTTACAGTGTAATCCTTTTGATATTCTGCGTGCTCTCATTCATAACATTAATTGGATTATTCTATTTTATGCTGGGTCTGATCACATACCAAGGAGCCTGTGCCCCGACGCGAGATCAGCAGACGATTGAATTATTTCGTCAGCTGGATGAGGCAATCGATGTGTCACATCTAAGCGACCAAGCCGACAAAGATAAGGAAACGGGACCGTTGCCAATGTCCTATGCGATGGAGTCATGCGGGGAGGATCAATCGATATTCGATGTGCTCCTCGAAAACAATGTGTACGATATACGCGATTTGGCATCGATCAAGATACTGAGTACTGCTGGCACGAACGCATTTGTGCAACCTTTTGAGAACTTGACTCTATTAACGGTGGAGGAGAAAAGCGATATTATCAAAACATATAGCGGCACTCTGGCGCCCTATCACAGCGTTAACTATCTGAAGCATATGTGCACCCAACTCACATCCACCCCATTAACCCTGCTGGTCAGCAAGATGAGAAATTTGTCATCGGAGTTGTTGACCAATTGGGGTGGGCATGAGCATACAAGGCAGGCCCTCTTGGATGCTGCCGCAATGCTCGAACTCTATCACAAGGAGTACGTATTGAAAATCGATGCCGTGCACGATGCCATGAAGCCAAAACTAAGTGAAATCGATGATCTCATCTTGTATAATAATCATAATTTTGGCGATTCAATTCATCTACTGCTTGAGGCGGTAATCCGATCGGAAGAGTTTATCATATCTCGTGGCGATCAGTTTATGGAGGAGCTACTTAACAACCTGACCCGATATGTGAATTTTCAGATCGATGACTATTTCGAAATGGTTATAGACGAGACAAACACAGAAGTCGGCAGATGCAAACCCCTCGCCTATATCTATTGTCGTGGTATCGATCACATCTGCAGACATCTGATCGATCCAATTGTGAGTCTAGATCACATTATATCATATATAATATATATAATCTAACAACCTATATTTTCAGAATGGATATTGGGTTGGGATATTGCTCTGCAGTCTCCTCTTTCTGCCCCTGCTCTTTGTCGCTCATCGTCTGATGTGCTTATATAAGACTTATTCTCCCCCGATGACACAAGTCAAGTAAGAAGTGGCTTCTCTTATTATTAATAAAATAAATAATACATTTTAATTTACCTATCTTATATCTCTCTCTCATCTGTCTCTTATCTTAGTCAATTCCACTGTCCAATTTGCATGGGTGCTCCAATTGTGCCAGACCTGGCCCCTGGGCAAGGAAGCCGATTCCCGGCTGGTAAAAACGATGGCGATTTCATTATTTTAACAGATCAGCTCGAAAGTGAAAGTAACGTTTTGGAAGAGAAACAATCGCAAACTTCCAATAACAAGCGTAAACAGGAGTAATTACAAAATTCTCTCAATCAAAAAATACCTAAGATATGCTCAATGTTATACATATTTTCTTAATTGAATCAAATAAAACTTAATAAAAAAAAGTGATTAATTTAAAAGGAAAAACTGGTTTCGTTCAATATTCAAAAACTATCGTACGTCCATATCGATGACGCACAGTTGCGCATTGACTGTCACATCGATAGTAACGAAAATGCTGACGATAGTCGATTAGCCATCACTAAAAGTGGGACACTACCATCGCTAGTAGTTGTCGTTGTGTGCTACGCGCGTCGAGGCCAACGTTCGGCGACGGCTTCTTGTGTTTGTGGAAATTGTGTTAATTGCCCCCTTAATAAAAAGGTGATTTACCTAGTGAATCCAACTAAATGCTGACTTAAACTGCCATCTAAATTGCCATTTCAATTGTGTAAACAAAGTGTCGAGTGCCCAGCGATTAAAAATTGAACTCACCACCAGTCAAAGAGTAGACAAAGAAAAGAAAAAGAATGTTTTGATGCAGGCGGTGTAATAGATACATACACAAACACATGCACATGCTATGCTCTGTATGCATGTATATGTGTATATAGTGAAAATGCAATTATATATGCATGTATGATTGTATATATGTATGTAAATAGGCATCCCAATGCAGCTATTCCCATTTTGTAAGTGTGTTTGTGTTTTGACCCACGCACAGTTACAATTTACATTCCAAGTAGAATACGCGAACCCAGGCCACTGGAAGCTGTACACACACGCATAAAATAAACAGGGAGGGGTACCCTAAACGTGTACTACAATTTAAATACATGTGTGGAAAAAAGAATTCATGTTTGGTTTTGCAGATTCAATTGATATTAATATGCCATACAAGAGAAACTAAATGGATTCCATTGCATTGGAACTGGAATGGTTAAGTGTTCCAGCTGGGTCGCTTTTTGTTATTTGTTGACCAAGTGTTTCAAATTACACAGTAAAACAATGCAAACACCAACATACACATACTCGTAGACTGAATGTTCTTGATTTGCATATATATGAGTGTGTGTGTGTTTGGCTAATTGGATTTGGAAGTTTCCGTCAGGTGAAATATGATTTGATTTGTGTGTTTTTGCAATGCAGAAGCTGAGCAAGAGACAAAGACACCAATTACCGTTACTCTTGTTTGTCTGTTCTGTGAGTGCGAAGAATGCGTTACTGTTCATATTGAGGGTGAGGTGAAGGTGAATCTAGCGCTCATCTCACCTCTTCCCCCTCACCATTTTATTGTTTATTTTGTTTGATGCACGGCTGGGTTTCTTTGCCGTTCACACGCGACAATTTAAGATCGGAATCAGGGCAATTGAATTCGTACGAATTGTGTGTGTGTAGTGGTAAATGTGCATAGCATTTGCGCAGAATACACAACTACAGCTACGCATACAGTTACAGATACATCCCTGACCTGTGTAAAAAAAAACACACATGCATACATACATACAATATACGTATATGTAAATGCCATTACCTATATTCTCATTGTGTATGTATATTGTATGTATGGGTTTTGTTGGAGACGCTGCTCAATTCTGGCTGTTAGCAAGCAGAGGCCGTAGCCCAAATCTAGTTGCTGGTCTTCTATGCGCATGTACTACGGATGTATGTGTGTATTTATGTATATATTTATAGCCGGCACCCAAGTATTTATCTCTGTTTTTTTGGGAACACTTGCATTCCAAAAGACATGCAAACATACAAGTGCATGTCACCAAATTGCGTTTCCAGTTTGCATCCTTAACGCTTCCAGTTTCCAGCTAAAAGTCATCTGTTAATGTGTTGGAAATTAACGTATCTTGCTACGCGTCTTTACTGTTATAAAGCAAAGCAAGAAATATTCACGCTAATCTCTTTTCCTTCTCTCTTGCTCTCTCTTCGCTCTTCTCGTTGACATATGAAGTCAATGCTTTATGCTTGTAGCTTCTACTTCCGTTCGCCCATCAACAACAACAATAACCCATCAATAACCGCAACAACTTAACTCATTTCTCTCGTTTTGTCTCACACATTTCACATATGAGTATGCGTTTTATATTCATTGTTTGCCATCTGTCTCGCTTGCACGTATGCTTAATTTCAATTGAAAATTGTTCTTTGTGTCAGCATTTGATTAGCTTCCGAAAAAAATGCTTTTTATGGCAGCTCCAGCTGAGTCTGAGTTTCAACCTGACTCACATGGCTGGCAAAACCAGTTTCCCTTGGCCAGATACCGGTTCTTTGTTGTGTTCAAAAGTATCTGCACATCAACTGCGGTCACATTTCGTGCTATCTTTTTAAACAGCACAAAGATGACACTGAATTTCCGCCCATGGCCAGCAGATCAGTTTTCCCTTAGTTTTTTGTATATGAAACATCCGAGATTGTTTATGTAACCAAAAAAAGAAACAAAAGCTTAACTCGGAGTTTAATGTTGCTTAAATATGAGCAATATGGGGAAAATAATGTTTGTACAAAGTGCACAAATGATAAGCTCAATTACTTATTGTACTCTTTACATTTGATATTGCTATTAGCTTTGCTTAATGAGCTTGAATAAATAATAGCTGAGAAATTCGATAATTACTATTGCAAGTGATAAAGCTCTTATCTAAATTGAAATTTGTTACTCTACGTAATAAAGTTTTTAGTCTATCTATTTACAATGTATGTTTGTATAGCTCTGATCTAACTTATCTATTGTACTCTTTCTTTTTTTAGATTGATATCTGATTTTTTGTACAGAGCTTGTATACATTGTACACATTCAAATAACAGTGATATCTCAAATTGATTACTTCAACTGATAAAGTTCTTATCTAACTTTACCCGTTACTTTAAACTCTTTAAATACATTTTTTTTTTTTCGCAATTTTTGTCTGTTCTTTTGCCGAGTGTACCTTCAATACCTACCCAGCCAATAAATAATATATCGTTTAACTAGCTAAGCGTAAGTGATTGAAATACCTCCAGACTAAGTACAAAACTAGGTTGCAGGTTAATTAGATTGCCTGCAACCTACTTGCAACTTGTGCAACTTGTCCCTTAATCAAATTGGCTGCGCCCAAAGACGAAGCAGTGCGGGAATTTTAAATAGAGTTGAGTTGAGCTGAAAGAAGAAAAAAAAAACCAACCTGTGCTGGCCTCAATAATTTCAAATCGTACTTTTCTTGGCTTTCACTTAAAATATAGACGGTGCTTTTGTTGTTTGCGTGTTTGCTATTTCAATATTTGCCCCCAACGCCTTTTTTTTCAGACTTGAAAACACTTCTGCTGCTTGGCATTAATTATGCGAAGCGATACCAGTTGAAAATATACTTGTGCTGGAAATTCCAGCCACAAGAACACATTCTATTTTTTAATATATACACAATTTAGTCCAAGGTCAAATAGCTCATATGAATTTATTAGGGATAAACAAAAGCCGTCAGTAATTCTACAATTGAGCAAGTATTTATTTATGTTTAATTAAAGTGTGTGCTTTCTTGCACGTTCTCGAGAATTGTGCAATTCTTGCTGCTGATAAAAAATTCTTTAGCTTTACACTCGTTGACATTCTTGGTGACTAATAAGACAATTAAGAATATATATGTGTTGACCGAACGTAATCATCTAAATCACAAGATCTTCAAATCTGTCTATATATGTATTAACTGCGCAATTTTGGTCTCGTCAACTATTTATTTAGGTTAGTCATCAAGATCTTCATATCACTCTATATATATTTATTTAGTACACAATTCTAGCAAAGTCATCTGTTCAGTTTTATAGGCATGTGTGCAAACACTTTCTAATAAATGAAGCCGTCCGCGCTTAAAAGTACATTTGTGCATTGCCCAAGCGAAAGGTATCTGGTTGCCACAAATATACAAAAAAAAAAAAACAGAAAAAAACCTGTTAGGCTTGGCTGACTTAAAACAGCATCAGACAGAAAGACAGACAGACGGACAAACAGACAAACTGATTCAATTTCAAGAAGTGGGTCGTCGTCGGCGATTACTCGTTTGCTTTCCAGCTTTTTCGATGACTCGTCCACATCGTAAAACTGCACAAAAAAAGAAAAAATCAAATTATTACTTATATAAATTTGTGTACAATTGCCACATGTTTTAAAAGTCATCGCAATTATCATTTGTGGCTGCAGTTGTGCATAAAAAGCTATTGCCTTTGAAAATCGGTTGTTGGAAGTTTTTTTTATTTGGAATTTTCACTTGAGTTTCGAGACAGAATCTCGTTTTTCACTGCAAATGCAACATTATTTTAGTGGTCAGACTATGAGCGAAACATTATTGCTTTTGCAAATCGGTTGTTTTGGCAGAGCTATGTTTAACAGAAGTTAAGACTAAGAACCAAATGCGAGGAGTTTTCTAGAGATGAAATCATGATCAAAAAGACCTACTTTTTAAAAATCTCTTGATTTTTGTTAAAAAGTTATGGCTGAGAGCAATTATTAGCCATGTCCAAATGGGATTTCTTTGGCTAATTAAATTATAAGTGTAATTGAAGCGTAAACCGGAAAAAGTTTTAAATGTCTTAAATAATTTAAATTTGTTTTGGTACTAATTTAAAAGCCTCAAATGGTTGAAATTCCGAGAAAGTGATAACACTGCTCAATTTGACCCCTTATCAACCATGTTTTTTTTTGGGGGATTTTTTAGGGCTGCATTTTGACATGAATTTTAAAATGATAGGTTTGAGCAGCAGCAGCCGCCCCTAGAATAATCGGCGCTCCACCTGGCAAACAGATTGCTCAGATTGCTCTCCGACTGCGCATGTGCTTATTATTATCACGTCTGCAACAAAATTTTGTTGATTTTGTTTGGTTTGTTGTGTTTTTTCAAGCGTTGCGCGTTGTGCGTGCTTAAATTAGAGTTTACCTCTGCCCCCTCCTCTGCCTACTTTTCATTCTCTTGCTCTTGTTCTTCTTGCTCCATTGTTGTCAAGCGAGGGCAGCTTCCAGCTTTTGTCCGCTGCTCGTGTCAAGGCCGTTCAAATGCTCTCTCTCTTGAGTTATCTGTCTCCCTCTCTCTCTCTCTCTCTCTCTCTCTCTGTCTTTCACTCTTTCTCCCCTATTTCGTTGCAAGCGTATACAGAATTTTGCCAGAAGCAAATCGCACCTTCAACTTGTCGTAGTCTGGCACAGGATGAGCTAGACAACGCAACGTATACGCAATCTAAAAGCAATTTTGCTCAATTGTTGTTTGACATGACAATTAAACGGGCTGTTAACTGCCTCTTTTAACTGGCAGGCGACACTTTAAGGACGGACGGCCCCTATTTAGTGTAAAACTGACCAAGCCATTGCAAAAACAAACAAAAACAAGCCGTTAAAAGTGCGCATAAAAAACAAGTAAGATAAGCACTGTGTGTGTGTGTGTGTGTGTGTGTGTATAGTGTGTTCGTTGTGTGTTGTGTGTTTGTTTGTTGTGCGTGTTTTGTGTTTTGTGTTTACTGCGACACCTTCTGCTGGGGCAAGGCAAGCGAGGCAGTTAAGCAGACGACCATCACTGGTTCAAGTGCCAGCCAAGAACAACAATAAAAAACCACATCAGAGTGTTGCACCCCACACTATTTTTTTATTATTAACTGGCCTGCTGTCCATTTAAGTTGAGCTTCTTCGTTCAGCCTGCTGCTGCTGCAGCACTCAACATACAGTTTACAGTTCATGGCGAGGTTCATTCAACTTTGCCTCCTCTTTTGCTATCTGTGTAATGTGTTCTATGAGGCACTTGTTGTTGTGGTTGTGGTTGCTTGTCTTGCAGAGAATGCCATAAATTTATAATCGTTGATTGATAATGTTTTATGTGACATCATATGAATTAATAACAATGTGGACATATCAGGCAACCTATTCTGTGTACTAAAATATATTTATGCTGATCTGGCGACTTATTTTGTGAATTAATACAAATTTTTACCTATCAGGAGATATATTCTGCGAATTAATAATTGATATACTCATAACAGCAGCCTTGGGAATTTTAATATTTATATTAATCAGCAATTGTCAGAAATTCATTCTTATTAAATGTATACTCAACCAAAATTTTTTTGACATATTAGTCAAGCTATTCTGTGTATTAATACAACTTTATATTTATGGGGAGGTTTGTTCTGGGAATTAAACAACGCGTAAATATAAAAATAAATACCACTTCACGGAAATTGCTTTCCCTTTCAGTTTTCACTTCGCATCAAATTTAATTCAATTTTGTTATATTAATATTAAATGCCTGTTCATTATTGTGAAATCCGCCTGATAAAGAACATTTAGCTTCTTCTTCCTCTTCTTTCTCTTCTTCTTTGCAAAGCAGAACGAAAAAAAAGCGACAACAACGGCAGCCAGGGTAGAATTACGTGTTTGCCATTCTATCGAGCGTAGCCTCGGTGGCGCAGTTGGCAGCGCGTAAGTCTCATAATCTTAAGGTCGTGAGTTCGAGCCTCACCCGGGGCATGTAATATTTTTTTTATTTTTCTAATTTTCTTTAATGCCATGAATCCATTAAGACTGAGGAAAACGAGTATAATGTAGTAACGAACAGAGACAAGCATAAACTATATTTACATTTACCTAATCAGCAGCAAAAGCCGATCTCAGAGAGTATAGGAGCCAGAGACTTGAAATTTGGAATATAAATTCTTGTTTGTCATAAGCAAATTATGATTATTTTACTTAATTGATGACCAATAAATTGATTTAATTGATATGTACTATACACAGACATGTCAGGGAACAACTGCACAACGTTCATTAAGATCGGCCAAGCAAAGCAGATTTTATGAACCAGAAAATAGTTTCATACTGAGCAAACTAAAATTAGCTAGCCTATTTAACAGTTTGCTTGGCAAAGGATGGCATCTTGGCTTATGCATAAGATCAGCAATACAGATATATAGAATATATTGCTAGTATTAACTGCCAGGCATATATACTATGCTTCCTTCGAGGACATTTAGATTTGCTGTCGTAGATACGAACTTAGAGTCGGTCAGTTGAAATTGAAATTGCTGCTGTGGATTGTCGTTCGCATTCGCATTCGCATTCGGTTTTTATTGGCTTTAATTGATGTCAAGTGGAGTGTTTTGCCACACACAAACACACACCACAAAGCATTTGAGCATTTGTGCTTAAGCAAATAAAGATGCGACACACCCACATCAAGAATGATATAAATATATATATATATAAGTATATATGTGTGTATATATTTGCATTTGTGCTTCACTCGCCTGCCAGGGATTAATATCAATACACCTATATGTAAATTGGGTCAAGACATGCTACATTCATATTAGGGAGTGTTGTTGGTTTCGAGAAACAAACACGTTTATTTTAATCGTTTCCCTTTTTTCTATTTTTTTTTTTTTTGCATGCAGCGCTCGCTGACGCATGAAATGGATGCGTTGCTCTCCGGTGGCCAGAAGTGGAACCCAAACAGGAGCCAAGCGTGTTAGAAGCAACATTTCAAGAGCCCAGACGACCGGCCGCAATACACACCTATTCTAAAGAGTAGGAGGAGGAGGAGGACAGTAGACAGGCAGACAGACAGATCAGAGAATGACACAAGCGACGATGGAACGTCTTAAGGCCAAGGCGCCGGCACGCCATAAAATCAGCGCTCGAAAGCGAAGACAGCGTCAAATTGTCTATTGGGCCATATGCAGTTTTAGCCTGATAGTGTTCGGCTTCGCCTTGGCCACCTTAATAAGGCCAGCACACGCAGCAAATGTAGCAGCAGCAGTTGGGGCAAGAGGCACAGAGGAGTGGCGAGAAGAGAAGCCGGGCCAGCTAGACTCTGACTCTGACTCGTCCCTGGCCAATTTCACGGACTACAAATCGAAGGCCAACTATACCAAAGAACCAAAGCAATCCACTAAGGCAATGGATCCCGTTTATAATTTTACACGTTACTTGTTCGATTACCTCTTGCCCGAAGATGCAGCTATTCCACCGGGTAAGTAAATCCAAAGTCCACCTAAATTTAAAACTCCAATACTTAATAATGTCTTGTCCATTTAGGTTACATTGTGATCAAGGAAGACAGCATCGCTTTGGGTCCGAAGGTGGAAGATAATGATTGGCGCGAGCTGCTCACGCAGTATTGGGTAGTGCTCATTGGCACTTTTTTGATGGTTGCCCTCGTCGTCATCATGCCCTTTATAGCGTAAGTAAAAGCTCATGCTCCGTCATAATCAGTCTAATCTCTTTCGTCTTCATCCACAGCATCTGCTATTGCTGCTTCTGCTGCTGTCGCCGTTGCAAGGAGGGCTGTCCCCCCTGCGATAGTCAAAAGGACGCGCGCAGACGCTGCTGCTGTGGCCTGTTGCTCCTCCTGCTAATCATTGGAATTCTGTGAGCTCAAATACAAATCCAACAATATCAGTTTTACATTTTAAAAACCCCTTTTGCAATTGTAGTTTTGGTGTGATCATTGCTTTTGCGACCAATAAACTGTTGGATCGTGGCTTTGAGGAGACGAGCACAACTGTGCGACGTGGCAGCCAGGATACCTGCACCTATCTCAAGGATGTCTCCGATCACATTCACCATCTGCTTGTCAATAACTATGAAGAGATGGATAAGCATCTAACCGACAAACTAACGAGTAAGGCTTAAGTTCAAGTCTGTGTCCTGTTTTGCATAGTAAATTCAACTCTTTTTTTCACCCTTTAGACTTACATAAAACCATTTTCCTTAATTTAATGAATGCATCGGAGGCAAATGCAGTGTATGATCTCGAGCGCATATTGGACAACATGGATGAGGCGCAAAAGCTAATTAGAGAAGTGGATAAATTGGAAAAGGATTTGCGATTTTATGCCAAACAGTTGCAAGATGGTAAATTTTAAATGATAAATTATTTAATATTATGATCTTATCTGTTATTAATATTCTTTAATTTCGAATTCTTTTAGGTGTTCGTGGCGTTAAGCGTGATGTGAACTATGCCTGTGCTGTGCTCTGCGGCAATCGGGAATGCTTACACTTTTTGAAGCGAACTGAAATTGAGTTCCTCGATAGTTCGAAGTGTCTACAATTTGATGACGTAAGAATTGGATGGATTCTTTAATAAAGGGATTATTACTGAAACCGTTCTCTCTTACAGCTACCGGATACCACGTACTATCTGAAGGCCATGGACTATATCATTACGAAGAACAGTGCGAAAACATCCAAAGAAGTGATTGATCGACTGCAGCATGTGGGCAAGAGGATTAAGGCTGGCATTGATCCGATTATACCACCGATAATCCGTGATATTCGCAGTGGACAGGATCTGTTCCGCACTCAGGCGAACAATATACGCAGCATGATCGATGCTGTCATCAGTAAAATACACTTAAATACAGTTCGATCGACAAAATCGTTTGAGGATGTCTACGACAAATATGGAGCCGATCGTAGCATCATCAATGTCATCGTTTGTGTCGTCCTATTGATTGTGGGTGTAACGCTAAAACTCAATTGAATGTCACTTAACTAAATCTGAATTTGATTTTCTATTTTAGATTCTGATTGTGCTGATTATTGCACTGGTTTGCGGCTGCTGTGGACGTCGTCGTCGGGGATATCGTGATGATTGCTGTAGCAAGGGAACAGGAGCATCCTGCTTGTTACTGTGAGTATTTAAAGATGAAATTCCTTTTAAATATCAATTCAACATCAATATCAAAATATATATTATTATAAATATTTCCATTCCTCATTTTAGTGCAATATTGTTGATATTCTGCGTGTTCTCGCTTGTGGTTCTCGTTGGCGTGTTTTACTTTGTTTTTGGCCTGGCCACCTATCAGGGTGCGTGTGCCCCTCTCCGAGATCAGGAAGCGAATGCGTTATTCCGTCAATTGGACTCGGCCATTGATCTCAATCGGTATTTGCCAAAGAGCGAACTCAAATCGGAGACACCGTTGCCCCCGCTGCGCATTTCGAGTGCCATCAAAGCCTGTCAGGCGGATCAGTCGATCTTTAAACTGCTCAAAGATAACGATCTGTATGACATTGAGGATCTGGCGAGGGTTAAAGTTATCGGGGAGACGCCAGCCGTGCCCATTTTCCTGGCCAATCTGGACAATTTCACAATACTCACAGACAAGGATAAGCGTGATTTGGAGGCGTTGCGCAGCAGCAACTTATCGAGCTACCAAAGTAAAGTTTATACAGATCACTTGTGCAATCAATTGACGCCCATTGATTTGCCCACATTGGCCAATCAATTGAAGGAGTTGCGCGCCAGTCTCTGGAGTCAGTGGGGCATCTTTGATTGGGCCCGCACCTCGCTGTACAACGAAGCCTACAATCTGCAGAGATATCACGAGGAGTTCGTCGATAAGATCAAATCGATAATGAGTAACATGACGCAAAAACTATTGAAAATCGATCAACTTATTCTGTACAATGGCAATGCATTTGGTGAATCGATTAAACTGCTACAGGCATCAACGGAACGCTCGGAAGTCTTCTTCCGAGTTCATGGCCAGCAATATGTGAGTGAACTGCGCGAGAATCTCACCAGCTCCATCAAGGAGCAGGTCGTTAAATATATCGAAATGGTTGTGGAGAAGTGCCAGGGAAATGTCGGAAAATGCGCTCCGCTCGCCAACGTTTATCGCCGCAGCGTCGACTTGATTTGCCATCGTCTCGTCGATCCAATGGTGAGTAGACAACAATTTTGAATATATTTTTAACGTATATTTGAATATATAAGTAATTAAATTTAAAAAAATCACTGTTCTTTATAAATATTTTCAACTATTAGATAGTTTATCAATACTTTTGTATGTTTTTTGTTTTAGAATGGTTTCTGGGTTGGCGTGCTGCTCTGTGGATTGCTCTTCCTGCCCGTGCTCTTTGTGTCCCACCGCCTGCTGTGCTTGTACAAGAAGATTGATCCATATTCGGCGCCAGCTGTGGCCGTTGTGGAGGGCGGGTATGTTTGTCCTCCGTTCCCAGTCTCCAGTCCCAAGTTATCTTCATAGTTAACTGCATGCATAACGTTGGGCAAATGCGAGTTGTTAATTGGTTTTGCACATGGCCACTAATCTGATCATTCCACTTGTGTTCCATTCTTTCATTTCACCGCTAACCCCTCCCATTACGCTACATACGCTGCACGCCCCCGCATCCCGCACGCAGCAGCGACTACTTGTACGATGCGTATAGCGAACGCGAGCGCGAGCATGTGCCACTGGCCAAGTAAGCGATAGAGAATTAAGTGGATGTCTGATGAGAGCCACACAGACACACACCTCTAACTGCCTCTCTCCCTCTTCTGTCTCTGCCCCTCTTTCGTTTTTCTGTGTTCTTTGTAGTGTGCCCAAGAAGCGACGCAAGGCGTACGAGAGACGGGCGAGGGAGCAACAGGATTACTATGAGGATGCTTCGCCAAGTGTGTCGAGAGTGTCGCGTTCAGCTGGCGCTGCTTCGGGTGCTGCCAACGGTGATGGTCCATCTGCTGGCGGCAGCAATATGCGCTATAATGATGTGGCACCCACGTAAGTTCATCCCCCAAATTTCCCTCACCCCATTCCCCAAAAAAATATAAATAAAAACACGCGTGTCCTGCCTAATCAAAACTTCTAAATTAGCATACCTAACACACACACACATCTATATATATACTTATATATACATATATTCTTCATCGATACCAGAAACACACACAAAAGTTACAAATTGAATGGCCGCCCAAAATTTAATAGCTACTTTTTCGATTTTGTTTTATTTAGCGCTAAAGTTGTACAAGACACAAGGCCAAAAGCACTGGCCGCAGATGGTTTCTTTTAGGCATGAACCGAAGTGCAAATGGTTTGATTTGGTTTGGTTAATACATGTTTTGTTTGGTTCACAACCTCCTCTATAACTGTGTCTCTGCCTACCAATCAGTGTGCGTACAGTTGCCCACCAAATAATAGCACCACCACCTCTCACAACAAATCTATATCTTTTTCCAAATTTATACATTTTTTGGAACTTTTGAATATGTTTTAAGAACTACACATAATGGAAGAAAACATATCGTTGTGGTGCTCTTATTTATTTCCCGCAACTGTATGTGTGTTTGTGTGTGTTTGTTGTTGCTTTTTGTTACTCTACGCAATCATACAGATCATTTGTCATATAGTCAGTCCAAAGAACATTAACTGGCTATGTATTTCGAGTACATCTCATTCTGCTTCAAACTCTGCTATATCGGAGACTACAACTACAACTACAACTACAACTATTACAGCTAATACTCTCTGCTCCATTGCCCAACTCCAGACGCAAAATTAACTGTTGCTTTAGTTGCAAAAGAAAACAACAACTAATCCGACATGCCTCAGTTGTTCTTGTTTTTATTCGTGTTGCAGTTTTTTTAATTGATTTTAATTATTAACTGATTTGTATTACAACAATTCACAGGCACTGGGATCATGAGCCGCCACGTTATCACAATCCGCCCGTGGCGCCGCCAGCATCCGAATATGAGCGTCCACCTCCCTACTATTATCCAGGTGCCTCGGACCAGGATTAAGTGGCTAAAAGACATACAGACGACAGTGAGGATTGAATGGAGAAGAAGAGTTGGCAAATAATACGCAAGGATTTCATTTTGAATACTGGAAGCAACAGCAACAACAAGAAACAACAAACCCATTTTACTGAGACTGTAATTTTAGTTGAAAATTAGGTTTTTTATTTAGAGTTATTATGTAATTTGTAGCATCACAATGTGTTATAATATTTCTTTTGTGGACTGTATCAGACGATCTGCCAGACAATGATAAATATGTGGAATGCGCGGAATAGTGAAAACCTAGTTTATAAGCACAGATCGATAAAGAAGGCAAGTTCGCATGGTAGTAATACTCCCTATATAGATATATACAATATTGTTTAAAGTTTACACATTAAAAATGTTGCCAAAAGAGAAAAGCAAAGTGGAAGGCGGAATGCGGATTGAAAGTGATGCAATTGGGTTGAAATCAATATGAATATGCACAGCTAAAGCATTTAATAAGTTAGTGTTCAAAACAAAACAAAAACAAAAAAAATTTAAAAAAAAAATACAAAAACAAATATCCCAAACGGAACTTTAAAGAAAAAAGGAAGACGCTCACGAACTTGAAAGTATCTCATTAATTTATTGAGCACCCCACAATAATCAATATACAATTAATAAAACTTGAAAACTTGACGACAAGTGCCAGAGATAAAAACTGTTTCAAATCAAAACAAAACCAGAACTGCCATTTTAATTTAGTGAATTCAGAGCAGATCAGATAAATCTCACAAGTTTTCGACTCTTGTTTTTTTATTTTTTTTTTATATATACGACAAGTGTTTGTATTTATTTTCCAAGAAACTAATACACTACACTAATACAGACGACTTCCTTAACACACTCCCTGGTCCCCCATAATACGTATTTACTTTAAATTGTCATAGTTAAGTAAGACAATATTTCTCAAACTCAACTCCATAATAATGTTTTCTATTATATACTTATATTCAAAATCAGGGCAAACTGCAAGTAGCCAAAATACAAAAAAAGAAGAAATTCTAAAAAAAAAGAATGCACACATACACCTATACACCTACACACACACGTATTACATATGTATTTTAGTTAAGCAGGAAAAAGCAACAAGTATATATATAAACTGATACTGTCTGAATGTATGTAAACATTTTCTTTTACGTACATTTCATGAATTCTCTGCCTATGTCATTTTTAGTGTTTAACAATAAGCCAATAATATGAATCAAAGTTTTAAAGCTAAAAAGGAAAACAAAAACAAAAAACAATTACTGTGAAAATATAAATACAAATATAAATTATAAAAATATTTCGAGACGAGTGTTTTAAATTTGTTTGTTATAATGAGGTGAGTTTTGCCTACAAATGTCGGCATAGCACAGTTCACTATTTCTGTTATACGATATTCAAACGAATTTAGGAGTGCTTTGCTAAATACGATAAGTCATCGTCACATGTCGTGATCGCTATCGATTACTTTGTTTACAGTGTTTACCAAAGCTGCCAGTGGCAAAAGACGCGCATAGAAAAAGTAGAGGGTTTTTGCCTTGCTGAGCAATAAATACAAAGCAACAGAAACACATCGTGTTTGAAGTATATATGCATTATAATATATAATAAATGGACAAGTGCAACGAACATCTTCAGATTAAGCCGGCACGTCACAAAAGCAGCTATGAAGACCAACACCAGTCACAAATTGTATTTAGTGTGGATTCAAACCAATCCACTGAGTTTGTCGTAGCCGAGTTCCATTTTACTGACTACATATTTGTTAGTCTTCTGCTGGGAGAGACTGAAAACCTGCTGGTAAGTGAACAACATATCATCTAGATGGCAATTCCTTTGGTAGAGGTAGCGATTACATAGAAATAGGGTGGTGAAGAAGTCTATCAAAAGTGTCTCCTCTGGCCAATATCTGTAGCCCTGATGTTGAATTGAGTTGCCATCATCTTGTGAAAGCATTTATTTATCCATTTTAATTATCATTGGTGGTGTAAATAAAAAACAAAGGCTCACTTTGTAGCTCAGAGCTCCCTCAAGGACTCATCAGCCTGAATCAGACGAATTTGTCCCTATAATGAATATTTTGAAAGCAACCTTTAACATTGCTGTCACATCAAATGCAAGAAGCTGAACAAATACAAAAAACGAAACAGAAATGAAATATATTTTATGTTTGATTTTTCAGCTTCAAATACCAATAGAGCGAGAAGGACTGCAGCATGACAGAAGGTGGCTTTCAGTGGCGCGGTGGCTTCGAGGAGCAGGAGACAATGCACGAGCGGCTTGGACAGCGGCACTTTACCTACGCCGAGTTCACCGCCTTCAGATCGAAGGTCAACTATAACCAGGAGCCGCGATACGCCCCTTTGGGCATGGGGCTTGTGTACAAATTCATTCACTTTCTGTTCGAGCATTTTCAACATCTTGGCGGCGAATTGCCACCGGGTGAGTATTATTCTAAACTGGACAACTGTAGTCACATTTTACGTTAAATTAGATTTCCTTCTAGGCTACATAGTGTTCAAGAGAAATGATACTCTAGATTTGGGGGCCAAGGCGGATCTAAATGATTGGCGAGATTTGCTGAAGAGTTACTGGTTGGCTTACTTCTGGGTGATGTTCTTGCTCTTCCTCATCATAGCCATGCCGTTCATAGCGTGAGTGTGTTGACCCAACTGGCATAGAAGGATCAGATTATAAACCTTTATTTTTATGCATGCACAGCGTGGGTTATTGCTGTCTCTGCTGCTGTCGACGTTGCCCGGAAGGAGAGCCACCCATCGACGTTAAGAGGGATCGGTTGTGGCGCCTCTTCTGGGCTTCTCTGCTGGTGCTGCTGATCATCGGAATGCTGTACGTATAATCATGGCAAAGGTCAGGACTCAGGACGCCAAAGACTCAACTCTAATTGCAGATTTGGAATCTATATTGCTATCGATACAAACAGATTGATGGATCGTGGCTTGGAGAATACAAAGGCAGCAATTCTAATTGCCAGCGAAGATGCCTGCACCTACCTGAGGGAAGTCTCGAATCACGTCCAGCATTTACTTGTGAATAACTACGAGGAGATGGACACACATCTCAGCGACATTTTGTCGAGTAAGAAATCCAGCTAAGTCTACCCCATATTATCTGTTTAATCAGTGATCTATTTTAGATGCACATACGCACATATTCCTGGATCTGATGGATGTGTCCGAGGCGAATGCGCTGTTTGATTTGGAACTCATATTGGATAACATGAAGACGGCCCAAAAACTGTTATGGGAAGTTGAGAAATTGAAGAGGGACTTACACTTTTATGGCACGCAGTTGCGAGATGGTAAATAATCTCCAATTTTACTAATTATTATTAAATATGATTTATTATTAATTATATAAGGCATTCGTGGCGTTAAGCGTGATGTGAACTTCGCCTGTGCTGTGCTCTGCGGCAATCGCGAATGCCTGCGCTTTCTAAGGCACACAGATATTCAGTATCTAGATACATCAAAATGTCTTCATTTCGACAAGGTGGCTATTTATATATACTTTATAATATATGAGCCACTCTCATTTAACTGAACATTTGCTCTTTCATGCAGCTGCCAGATATTAGACCGTATTTGATGGCAATGGATGCAATCATTGCAAAGGATATTGGCAAGTCAATCACGCACGGAATACAGCGATTACAAGTTGTGGGCGACTCGATTAGGAGCAAATTGGATCCGTTTATACGACCACTGCTGCGAGATGTTCATCGTGGCCAAGAATTGTATCGCATTCAAGCGAAATCAATGCGCAACGTTATCGATACAATTATCAAGGACATCAGTTTGAATACGGTCAAATCCACTGGCATCTTTAAGAGCTTTCACGATAAATACGATCACCGTCGCAGCAGCATCAATATCACTGTCTTCCTCTTTCTCCTCATTGTAAGTAAAAGTGTTGTTTAAAAGTTAATTGCAAAGATTCCAAATCAATTTCCCATTTTTTAGATTGTGATTACGCTGATTGGTAGTTTGGTTTTCGGTATTTTTGGGCCTCATCGACGTGAATACGGCAATAAGTTGTGGAACAAGCGCACAGGAGCTTGGTGCTTGCTACTGTAAGTACACTCAGAAAAAGAAACGCACAAAATATTAGAAAATCGTCCTGAAAAATATTCGAAAATAATGTACTAAATATCAATCATCAAATATCCCAAAAATCCTTTCTATTCTTATTCTTATTCATATTTATATATATCAACTGTTATTAATTGCAGCGCCATAATGCTGATATTCAGCGTGTTCTCGCTTGTTGTGCTGGTTGGCCTGTTTTACTTTGTATTCGGGCTGATAACCTATCTGAGTGTCTGTGCACCGCTGACCAGTGCAGAATCGAATGTAATATTTCGATACCTCGACTCGACTATCTATATGAATCTGTATTGGCTAAAGAGCCAGAAAGAGCCCAAGCAGGAGGCGAACGCATTTCTGCGAATGTCGAGCTTAATCAAGGATTGCCACGCCGACGAATACATTTTCAATCTGCTGCAGAATAAGAAATTGTATAATATTGATGATATCATACGCTTAAAGTTCATCGGCAGTTTGCCGAAAGTGAAAATATTTGAGGATCAGTTAGTCAACAGCTTGACCATACTCACCGAGAAGGATAATCGAGTTCTGGAGCATTTGCGATCGACTCATTTGTCGAGTTTTCACAGTGGATTATTCACCGACTTCCTGTGCAATGAACTGACTCCTGTCGATGTGACCACAACGGTTAGTCAACTGAAAAAGCTGCATAACAGTTTAGAAACCGATTGGAACATTTATGGATTTGCCCGCATAGCCCTGGACAATGAGGCGTCTAATCTGCAGAGATATCATGATGTCTACATTGGCAAGATTCAGTCCATTATTAATAAGATGAGACAAAAACTGGTGGCGATCGACAAACTGATATTATATAATGGTCGGCCATTTAACCAGACTATTGAGCTACTGCACGATGCAGCAAAACGTGCCGAGGTGTTCATCAAAGTGTCCGGCGAGCGTTATGTGAATGTGGTCTTTGCTAATATGACCGCTTTCATCAACGACGAGATCGCCGACTATATCAATATGGTGCTGGACCAGTGTCACCGAAGTGTCGGCAATTGTGCACCGCTTTCGCGTATCTACAATCGTAGTACGGATTTGGTTTGCAGACGTCTCGTTGATCCCATGGTAAGTACACATATAAGTATATAGAAAGTATTTTCTAACATTTAGAGGAAAATATGTCTAATTTTGAGCAACTCTATCTATCTATCTATTAGTAGTTCAAGAGAATAGAAACATTTTAGATAGTTTATAAATTCCACGACTCTCACATAAAAGTCGAGGCAGTAAATTTCATTACTTGTTTAGAAAGTTTTCTAATAATAGAAAATTTATCTAAAAAACAAGCAACAACTCTAGTTTTATATATCATATCATTTCTATATTGTATTATTTATAGAATGGTTTCTGGGTGGGCGTGATTCTAGCTGCCCTGCTTCTGTTGCCCACACTTTTTGTGGCCCACCGTTTGATGTGCATTTACAACCGGATCTCCCCGCTTGCTGGCATTGTGTAAGTGTTTCGCCTTGCAAATAATATATTTTATTATATATAGATAAATTTACCACTGCCCTGAATAAAAGTCGTGCAAGCGTTGCACCGTTGGGCGCGCCGGTGGGCTTTCAGCAAACCTTTTCGCTCCATCACGAAATGACTGAGAATCGTTCTAAGGCCGAGAAAAGAACCACTCCGGTGTCGTCAACGCCGGAACTGGCGTCCTCGAGCAACAGAAGTAGCAGCCATAAAAAGCAAGAATAACAAATGAAATACTTTCAAAAAAGTGTTACAAATTTACACAATCGAAATAATTAGTAAATATTACACGTTTTGTTCTCATTAGTAACATTTCATTAAATTAAATTTTACCTTAAACCATAGTCAGACTGAATGAACTAAGTCTCAAGTCAACCTCACACAAATCAAGTCTTGATTTCATTTAGAAGACTCACCAGAGTCACACCTGGTCTCTCCATCAATCATGTGGTTGTCATAAAGCGCACAGCGCATCTAATCTTGTCCAAGAGACAAACCCTAAAACTGACTACCGGGTGAGCAAAGCCAGGCTGCAGATAAAAGTTAACCTGAGACTTCGACTTTAACTCCGACTCCGACTCGGATTCAGCGAAAGCGATAAAAAGACTTTAATGTTGAGACGGAGGGCATACAATGCAAGGAAGCGAAACCAACTCGTGTCGAGTAGAGTTAGCTAGTTGAAGTGCACCGAAGCGTGTATACGCTTCCCAGACCATCTCCAATTAGGTTGCCATAAATTATACACAACAAAAGCATGTCTTCAGTTTGCCTAGAATTGGTTTTCTTTTTTATATATGTATTTAATGTGCGTCTTCTCGTGAGCAACTTAAGCCAAACCCTTCAACTTATTGTTCTGCGGGTTACAATGGGAACCAGCAACTGGTTTTTGTTTACACACAGTGGCTTCCGTGTAGCAAGGCCATCGAAAAGTGAAAAGCAAGCCAAACATATGATTTTCATAATTTTCAACTAAAAATTAAATCACGTTTCTTATCAGCAAAAAATGTGCCTGTTGATTTGGTTGTTGCTGTTATTGTTGTTGTTGTTGTTTTCGGTGAGTGCCTTTCTTTTTCAACAATTACCAAAATAAAAGCGAGAACAACAACAACAGCAACAATAACGAGCGCAATAACAAAGAAATTTCACTTTCAATTTGTGTGTGTATGTAAAAACAAAAGACTTAAGACACGAACTTGCCGCACACTCGCCGTCACAAGCGTAGTGAAGGTTAACTTGCCCGATTTGATTTGATATTCAATTGGTATAACGGTTTCGAAAGCCAGCAAAATGGCCGCCAAGCGGACAGCAGTGCAATGCACTCTCCAATACATCAGACCCTATATATTTATATATATGTATGTATAAACAACAAAAAGATCGTTACATTATCAAGATCAATTCTCGGGGTCTGTGTGTGAAATACGCACTTGCTTTGGCCTTTGTCTGACTGGCTATTTGTCTGTCTCTTTGTCTGTCTGTCTGTGGCGTGAAACTTTACCGGCATGTGAAACAGAGCGTTGCATTTCCATTTCTCATTTCTCACGTGAAAACTCGTGAAAACTGAAAACTGTGAAATTGGCACAGAATTGCAGCAGCTGTAAAAATGTAAAAAAATAAAAAAATAAAAAATAAAAGCTGGCTGCCTGATTGCAAATTGCACGCAATACGCATTAAAATGCACACAATTAAGTGCCACAAATGAATTACAGTGAAAGGCAGTGAAATTTATGGCACATGCAAAAAGCCTGAGAAGCGGCCCAAAAGGAGCTACCTCAACACAGATGCAGAAGAAGCATTCAAAACTCAACAAAAAAAAGTAATTAATATTAGGCACTAAATAAAATATTATAACACATTAAAAAAAACACTAATTTTTGCTGTTTTATGCATAATATCTCAATTCATGAAGCCTACGCTTGACCAAAAATGAAAACAAGTAATAAATATTAAAATAAATTATATAATACATTTAAATAAACCTGTTTTAGGCAATGTTCTAAATTCAAAATCACATAATTATGCACGTGTAGGAGGAGCTCAACTGAAATCGAATTAGGGACTGATCAAGACTGGTGGCAAACCACAAGCGGCTATCAGTTAACGGATCAGTTCAGTTATCGGCTATTGGCGCTTTCGCTTTCATCTGTGCAATATGCGACTTTTGAAACTTAACACACACAGCTATGCAAATGAGTGTGTGGCTTTCTATCGTGTGAAATGAACAGACCACAAAAATATATATTTTGTTAATCATAACTCCCAATTTGCATTTGCTTCATGCCCAAACACTAAACTTGTTTCAATTTCCAAAATCTGTTAAATGCCAGCAATCCTTAGCAACTGCCACTGTTAATAACAGCGCCTGTTAGCAGCTGCTGTTGCTGCTGCTGCTGCTGCTGCTGCTGCTCAATTTGAGTGTGCGAACGAGCTGCACAAAGGCAACGCAGCAAAAGAAATACATTTTCCATATGCAGCTCACAGCAGCAGCAGCAGAAAAACAACAGTTGTTTTTAATGTTTGTACGCCTCTCTCCGTCTCTCTCTCTTTCCGTCTCTCTCTCTCTCTCGCTCTACCTCTTTATATGGCTCGCTTGGACGTGGCCAGCCAAGTCAAAGAGGCGAACGCAAACTTCACTCAACTTTGAGTTGTCGTCAACGTCGACGTCGGCGTCGTCGTCGTCGTCGTTGTCATCGTTGCTGTTGTCTTGGCAGTTGGTCGCGACTGCGCACAAATCAGTTTCAGTTTTTCAGTCCAACGTGCGAGTTCGCAACGCGAGTAACGGTTAGTAACTAACGGAGTCAGAGCATTTGAAGTTTTTCAATGAATAGTGACTAAGCAGTGCAACCACAATAAACCCAAAGAAGAAAAAAAATACCTGCAGTGTAGTGTAATACAAATAATAATAATAATCAAGAAAAAATTTGTACAATTTTTTACATAGTGCATTTGGAAAGAAAAAGAACTGGATTAGTAAATTTGGAGGCAAAGAGAAGCAGAAGAGCCGCTAAAAAATGGTGAGTGAGGAGTGCATACAAAACGAAAAAGCTATGCAGAAGTGTGTCAGGCTAACCAAGAACAAAAGAACTATGAACAAAACAGAAAAAGCAATTATCATATTCACTTCGAGCATATATGCATACAAATCGAGAGAATGAGAGAGGCCAAAAAGCATGCCAAACTATAAAAAAAAATGTATATGTAAAAAAACCAACGTCAAACATAAAACATAAAACGGTGAACGTAAAAATGAATGTTGAACAGAGAACAGCTCAGCTTGGAGAACGTCACACAGACAGACAGACAGCAAGACAGACTTGGTAATGGGCGGGGGTGGGGGGCTAAGAATAATAAGTAGTCACAGCGATTACGATTTCGATTACGGGTTCTGAATGTTGTTGGAGTTGGCTGGAGTTGTCTGAGCCGAAGTTGAAGGCAAACCTGTCAAAGACAATGGCTTTATAAATATCACTACAAAATTCTGAACAAAAGCCGCGATTCAGTTTCGCTTTTTATTCAGTTTTCAGTTTTTTTTTTTAGCTGCAGCGCTTTTCATTTGTGGCAGCTGCTTTTACTTCCTTGGAGTGGCTCTTAGCGTTTTCCATTATGGCCAGCATTATGGCTAGCAACAAATAGCAAGCAGCACGCCATCGACAGTCAACTGTAAACTGGCCACGCCTCAATTTGGCCAAGTAAAAGTCGACTGCCAGGCGAACAGCAACTAGTTTTCTGCCTATGCGATTTTACAACAATTAATATTTGCAACAAACCAACAAACAAACAAAAATACAAAAAAAAAGAGGAAAAACGAACACGAATTCCAACAACAAAAAAAACCTACAACTGCTGGCAGTCAATCGTCGTCGTCGTCGTCGTTGTTGACTATTGGCAAATCCGTCGTTGGCCAAGCGGCCAAGTTGGCCCAAAAAACTGGTCTCGCACAAATTGAAAAACCCGCAAAAATTAGGTTTGAAATACGCGAAACGAGTCGCGATACAAATGAAAAAAGCAAATCCAACCAAAACTAGAGACACGAAAAGGAAAAATTAAGAAAACGCCAAACGTTTTTTGAATTAGTTTAAATTAATTATTCACTCGCAATTTCATTTGGTTATTTCCCCCCGCCTCCCCCAGTTGCTAGCACACAATCTATTGTGTATTGTTGTATTGCAATTGTTGCTGTATTAGTTAAGTCTTCACGAGTTAATTGCTTTTTATTAACTCGGCGATTGTTAATTAACTGAACTGGGCTGAAATCCGCTTCCCAATCCCCACACAGTTGCTGGCACGCCCTCGTCAATAGACAAGCGTAACTGACATATGCACCTTTTTTCCTCTCTGTGTATTTGTTGGTTTCTGTTTTGTTGGCTTAACTCTCACTTTCATTTGGCTGAAGTTTCGTTGTCGTTGTTGCTTTGACAATTGACTGAACACTCGCACAGAATTTGTTTGTTTCACAAACAATCCAAAACCCGACTCGACTTTTACGATGCCCCTCGATGCGATGCTTGTGTTTACATTTCGAATGGTACAAAACATAAAAAAAAGAGTTTAGCTTTAGTAGACAAACAGACGCATACACACACATACGCACACACTCACACTTCAATATAATAATTGCACATTGCACAGGCAATGACAGACTTTCTCCCAAAAAAATAAAATAAAAAAGTCAAGCGTTTGTTTTTATGTATCGGAAGTTGGCAACAGCCAACTAGGCGCATGCGTAATTTAAGACCTCTCTCCAAAAATAAAAAGCCATTCAAGAAATGCCAAGTAGCTGTAAACTTATTATTCAACTGCTGCTACACATTAGCTCTACAGCTCTACATAGCTGCAATTTGGTATTGTGAGAGCTGACAAATGACAAGAATGTTTCAGCTGCTGCGGCAAAGCATTTACTTGATTCATTTATTCATTGCACACTGAAAGCATTAAAAGTGGTAAAATGGTGTGTGACAGGCTGAATGAAGCATTTACGCACCCATAAAATATATAGATTCCCGATCAGCCGTGTTCATTTAGTCTTGTCTGCATAAGCAAAATGATCTCAGAGACTAAGAATTGAATATACAATAAAAATGAGATACATTTTATTTCATTTGTTCGATAACTGCTTCCTCTCGCAAATATAGTACAGATATATGGTACTTCTCTTAATATATATTAGCTATATAGACACATTATTGATCAGCTGTCAAAATGTCATCAAGATCTATTAAGAAGCACAGATTTTGTGAACAAATTATTATCAGCAAGCTTTTACTCTATCTTTAACAGCCGTTTACAGGGTAACTTCCAGTCGAGCTGTCTCATATATATACATATTTTTTTATTTTGTGATTTTCTGTCGTTTTTATCTGAGATATGCGAGTCACAATTACTTTGGCCTAGCCCTGACAGCAGGCAGCCTGCAGCTGCAGTTGAGTGTTGTTCAAGCTGAGGCTGAAGTTGTAGCCGAGTGGGCAGCCTCTCAATTGTTTGTGCTGCAGTTTAAACAATACTCGCACACACATACACACACACACTTATACACATCTGTATGCACATTACTGCCGTAAAGCACAAATGAAGCTTGCAATTCACTTTTATGTGCAACACAACATTTGCATATGCCACAAAAATAAGTCAATGAAAAAAGCATCAACTGGTTGTTGAACTATTGCTATTGCTAACCATTTGCTGTCTATTGCTGGCTGGGTAGTTCAAGTCCATAGCTAATGCAAAGTTAGCGTCACAATTCGAATCAGCAGACAAATAAAAATAAAAACAAAACGTGCCAAAACAAATAACTTAAACAACGAACCTTCTGCTTTGCCTATAGCAGGAAGTATGTCGTCTAAAGTCGACAATTCTGGCTTTGATTATTTGAATAAGTAAGTTAGTTCACAACATGCGACATAATTGACACACGAACACACTCACACACACACACACAGTCAATGCTCAATGCCAAATGAGAGTGGAGCATAATAGACAAATAAAACTAATTGTGAATTGAGTTTATTTTATGGATATCAATCATTTGTCACAGCAAAAGAGTTGAACACAATAAACATATATATACATTAATCGAATTGGAAATCGGGGGCTCACAAGACTCTAAGCGAAATTCGACTCGTTTTGCTTGTTGTTATATAAAAATCTATTTGCATACATTAAAACGCTACACATAATCATAAGATACAAAACTACATACAAAACACAAAAAACATATCATTATCAGCCGAAAATCATTGAGCAGCGATCAGCGTTTGCCCCTTTTGCTAAATGCTGTTAATGAATATATATATATATATACATATATATATATATATGTATCTTGAGCTATATACAACTTTGAAACACAACAGTTGCTCAACTGTTTTTTTTTTTGCGTAATGTTTGATTTTTGTATTTATCTTTTTGGCGATTGGCACCTTTGCTCAGATTTTGTTTTTTTTTTGTTGTAATTTTTTGTTGTTGGTTAATTAAACTAATTAACTGTGAATGCAATTTGTTTTTGGCTATCGTTTTAGTTTCATTTTCATTTTGATTTGCTGTTGTGGCCCTTCTGCCGGCCGCAATTAACTTTATCTACGTTTTATTTTTTTATTTTTTTTAGCAATAAATTTAACTGACAATGCCATAAAAACGTTTGGCTTAATACCGTTGGCTGTCTAGGCCATAAGCCGCTCTATAAACTGGCCAGCCTCGAGTCGATCGTCATTTCATTTGAATATTTCTCTGAATATATCTGTGTATACTTAAATAATTATATATACTTACTTACTTATTCATAGACTTGTACACAAACTGGTTTGCTTTGTTTTTGGTCTCTGGTTCGATTTGGCTTGAAAAGGTTAAAGTTGAGCCCATGCATAACTTAATCAGCTACTAGCTTACTAGCTAGTACACGTACTAACTTAAGCAAACACACTCGGCGCATCCATCCACATTGCAAATGCCACAAAACACACAATTTCACTTTGTGTTGCACGTTGTCTGATTTTTTTTCTCGATTTTCTCCCTCTTTTTTTTTGTTGATTTTTTTTTTATTAATAAAAGCGCATATGTTTTACATAATCCTCCTCCTAACGAACTTACAAACTGACTATACTATGACATAATGTCCGGGCCACTCATCAGTTCCTTGTTGTTGTTGTTGTTATTGTGGTTGCTGTAGGAGCTGCCGGAGCTGTTGGAGCTGTTGGGCACCCGCCCAACTCATCAAAAATGCATATGAAACCACAACCAGAAAGCAACCAAATTCGACAACTGCGCCTCGAGCAAAGCAAACGAGAGCTATGCTTTTACATGCGGTTACATATCTTATATAAATATGATTTATTGGTGGCAAACAAATTGATTTGAATATTAAATTATGTGAGTAAAAATACAATAATCACTTTTCTATATAAGCAAGGGTATGCCATAATATTAATGAGTTAAAATCTTTAAGCTTAAGTATGGATTGTTATCTTAAAAGTGAAAGAATAAAAAAGAGCCGTAAGAATTTTAATTCAAGGTTGTTCATTCTGTAATAAATCTCGTTTCGAACTAGGAATACGATGTTGACTTAAGATTTATTCCGTTCTGTTCACTTTTTATACGTTGTGTACATGTGTACATAATTAAGTTGTGTGGGAAAGAAGCATCTTCGTACTTATAAAGCATTTAAAGCTGAGTCGATTTAGCCATCTAAGTCTGCCTGCAAGTCTATCTCAGGCACTATAAGAATTGGTGACTCCAAATTTTGAATGAAAGTTCTCGTTAGCCACATTAAGATGGAGTTTATTTAATTTGACCGATTATATCGATACACATCGATTTCCGATGGCAATAAAAGACTTAATTGTATAATTATTGACTTCCACATAAATCTGTTTCTGATTAAGTGTAAAAATGCGTATGAGAAACAGATTTTCTTAGTCACAACTAATATCAGATATCAACAAGCTGTGCTTAGAGTATATCCCAGTCGAGCTCTCTCGACTAGAGCATTCTTACTGGATTTCTGTGTGTAGGTTCCGCCAACTCAAAAGTGCCTTTGGCTGTCTTTTTGTGCCCTTCTAAAGCGCTCATTAAAATGAGCTTAGAAAGGTTTTCTTGCCAAAGCCTTGTAGAAGTCTTAGCTAATTAAATAGTTGGGGGCGTTATGAGCTTTTCAGTCGGTTGACTTCAATAAGCTGGCCAATTATAAATGCCGGTTTGTGTCTTTTGTTTATTAGTTGCGCCCGTTGAAATCAAAAGTGTTGTACTTATCGCTAAAGTGGCAGCATAAGAAGGAAACACGGCATTTACATTAATGTGACACTGACAAATTGCCAAATTGCCAAATTCTGGACAAGGCCAGACAAAAGAGTAAAAAGCAAAAAACAATGGGACTGCCAGACTGAGACTGAAACTGAAATGGAAACTAAAACAGTGGCCCGTTCTATGTTGTTAGCCAAGCAACAAGCGGACATAAATCGAATTGACATTATGAGCCAGCTAAGAAACGTGGCCAACAACAGGGACAGCAACCAGTTAGTGGCAGTAACTGTGGAACGGAAGTTGTGTGCACTCAACTGTTGAGATTTGAGCGTTCGCTTTTGGCATTGCCAGCCAAAGAATAATGGCCACATTATGCAGACAGCTGCCTTCCTTAGCTGCTGCTGCTGCTGCTGCTGCTCATCCTCATCTCCATATCCATCTCCATCTCCGTCTTCATCTCTAGCTCTTCAAGCTGCTGACTCACGGCGGCACGTTTGTGCGCAAAAATAAAAAACAAAAACCACAACAATTTGTTGCAGCTGAGAACTTTAATGGGTGCGTGGGCCAAGCCCACAAAATTGTTCACTACTCGTGATCCTCGACTCGAGTGAATGAAGTTTGTGCACAAAAAACCCAATGTTTGAATTAGAAATATTGCTGTGCCATTGCTACTGCTATAAACTGAAACAGAGCAATAGCAGAAAACCTGGGCAAGAGTAGTAACTAGAAATTTCTATTGTGCTCTCGTTAATTGTAGCAGTAGCAGAATGAGTAAGAACGGAGCGAGAACGTAGCAGTTAAATTGTACAGCTTGTTTTGCTCTTTATTGATAGCTATTGCTACGAACTCTAACAGAGCAATAGCAGAACCAATAGCTGAAAACTGACAAGAACCAAAAAGTAACGTAACATTTTCAATCGATAAAAAACACGCCATGCCCAATTCAAGTGCAAAGCGATCAGAATACAAAGTGGTTTCTTCTTCAAATATAATTGCTGCATATGAATATTCAACATGAAGTACATATCTGTTTTTGTTTTGCTGAGTGTACTTAAATGTCAGCTGATTTTGGGTCTGATGCGAACGGCCGTTTCAGGGTTAAACCACGGAACAGGAAGTAATTGCCAACTGGCTGTAATCAACTCTCCACACCCAAGACTTGCAGCCTGAGTCTGTCCGGCTCAGCGTTGTTGGCTTTTGGCCAGTTTGGAAATGCGCAATTTTAGCATTATTCTAATTGGTCAGTGAACCAGTTTCTGGCTGCACTTAATCAGCTCTGACTCACTGCCACAACACTCTGTGTGTGTTTGTGTGTGTATGTGTGTGTGTGTGTGTCTTTATCTGTTTTCTTGCCTGTCGCTGAGCCAAACTTGTTTTTGCTTTGGCCAGATTGCGCAAGGTCGTCTGGTCAGGACAGGTGCTCAGATATTATTAACTCAATTGCAAGGCGCAGCAGCAGCAGCAGCAGCAGCAGCAGCGCCAGCAGCCGGAGAAGAAAAAACATAATAACCAAAAGGTCTACTGTTTAAGACCTTTTGTTTAAAAGCCAAATGGTTGCCAAACAGTTATGACTTTTTTGCCTTTTAAATGCCGTTAAGTCACACACACACACAGACAAAACTGTAGCTCGCGCGTGTCGCCAACTTTGCAGCGATTTTCTTTTTCCATATTTTTTTTCTTTTCATATACATATTTTGTATTATTTTTATTTATAGTCAGCTCACCTTGAGCTGAATTTCGGTCAAGCCAAAAGGCAGTCAGCTTTTAATTAAATACAAGCTGCTAAACTAAACGAACAAAATTTCAATAAATTTCATTTCAAACACAAAACAAAAAAAAGAAAAAAATATGCAGTTAAATGCAGCGCCAAAACGAAAGACTTAAGCGACAAACTCGCAGATTGCCAAGTCGGCAGCGGCAACGGAGCATGATTAATGCAGCTTTTGCGCAATGTTGAGTGGCATGTTGAAAATATTAAAAGAGCGCGCACAACAAACACAATTGTTCACATACATATATATATATATATATATATATGTAAAGACACAGCTAAAATGCCAACTGAGCAAAATGAATGCAAATAAATTGCAATTTCTGCGCTTTCTTGCGTGCGAGCAGTGAAAACGATGCCAGACACTGGCAACTGGTAACTGGTAACAAGAGCACAGCTCAGCTCAGATCAAAGATCACAATATGTGTTTGAGAAATGTGAGACTTGCAATTGTGGGTTTTGACTAACACTTCAACACTCGAATTTTCGGATTTCGCTTTTTCGACTCAAGTTGCGCATTTAGAGAGTTATTTTCCCATTCTGTTATGTGTGTTGTGTCGAGTGGGGCACATATATGAAAGCTTTACTAGCAACAACAAGCCAACAATCATATTATATACCCTTGCCTTGAAGGATATACGTATATCGGATTCCATCTTCCAACATCAGTATTAGAGATCGGTCAATTTGGTTAAATATATCATGTCAACAATTAGTCAAAACATGAGATTTTCCATTCTTTTTTTAAATTTTTTGTTAATGACATAATATAAAACCGGCATTTGGAGGTGACGTTAAGTGAACAACTTTTAGTTTTACGAAAACATTAAGGTATTCGTATACTTAATCACATAAATAGACAAGCAACAGCATTTAAATAATGCAATAACAGCTCACAAAACTCGATTCAATCAAAAAAGATCTGTCAGAGATGGGCTAGATTCCGCCAACATGATCACCAAACTATGGAGATGAATTTAATAAATCGAAAAGGGATCTATTTATAAAGATCTAATTGGAAGAAATAATAAGCTACAAAGTTAATAATGGTTCTAGCAGGAATCCTTTATCACATATCCTATAGGAACAATCCTTTCGATTTGATATAATTTAAAAAGGCACTTTAATAAGTAAATAATGAGCAGGGTATCTAAGCGTCAGCTAGACAGCTTTTCTCACTCCTCCTTTTTTTGTTTGGCTTTGGCAACAAATCACAATAATTTTATCTAATTTTTAATTTTTCTTTCTTTGATTTTTGCGCAATTTGGGAAAATAGGCAATCTGGCCAGAGGAATGCGGTTAACTTGTTTCGCATTGTGTTTGCCTCTCACCCCGTCTCTTTATCCATCTATCTATCTGTCTATTACTTATTGACTTTTATTTAATGCTGTCGTAACCGAGCCAACTGTAATCGACAAACCCACTAACAAAAAAAAAAAAAAAAACAAAAATAAAGTGAGGCTTTCGCACCACAGAAACCAACCTCGACTTGGCAATCACTAATGATATTTCCTCGGAGAGGGGAGATGGGGGATGTTGTCCAGACAATTGCCCCAAAATGGACAACAATCGTTTACGTAAGCAGAATGCAATCACAGATCGAGAGCGAGCGACAGAGATGAAGAGGGTGGGGGAGAGACAGACAGCGAGAGGGAAGTGGAGACTCTAAGATTATGCTCGCAATTTGAGAGATGATTTGCTAAAATTAAATTTCGAGTTTGATTTCATTTTGTGGGTTCTTTGGCTTTTCGCTTTCGCACAAAGGAAAATGAAAGGCATTTTAGACATGTTTTCACTTGGGTTCATTTCCGCGCCACATCGAACTGCCGCACAACAAAAAAATCACCAAAAAACCAGTTGGTTCAGTTAAGACCAAGACGCCGGTCCACGCAATAAGGAACATTTTTTTTATTGCTGAGCCGAAAGATTGTTTTGATTTGTTTTTAGCTTTTAAGATTTATAATTTATGCTTGAAATTTGGCACGGGCAAAGCTAAGCAATTTTTAAATGAATGCTGATTTGAGATAACTAAGTCTATAAACCAGTTTCACTTTTTCGACTGCACATTGCGATCGATCGGAGAGCGAGATCAAAAAAAAAAAAAACATTCCAAATTTTCATATCCCGTGCAATTTATGGGCTTGTCGGGGTGTTTATGGCACCACCGAGACTATAAATTATCTGAGTTAGCCTTAGTTTTATTTTTGCGACCTTGATGTGTGCAACAAGCAATTGGCTCCTTTCGGCCACTGGGCGTAACCGTTAACAGCTCTAACTGTAAGTTCGACTAGATCGTTTAGATCATTTATCAAGCGAGGCACGTTTGTGCCAATTTTGGCCATTTCTTTAACTGTCTAACTGTCCGTGAATGGCATCTTGGCCATTAACCACCAGTTGTGTAACGTGTTCTTAATGACGACTTGCCAATGCTTTCGCCCCTGAATACCAAACAGCTACCGTCTAAAAATACATATGTATACAACATGGAGGAAGAGGTATTACTGCTGATTTGCCTAACATACTCGTAATGAGCAATATATTTTCAACAGCATTGACTTGAACAAATTTATATTTTACAACAGTATAAGTCGTCATAATATTATTGTAATGCCTTCTGCCATTGTGTTTGTGAATCACAAATTTGTTCCAAATATTACGTGTGGAATTTGAAATTAATATTTGGACAGCGTGGGCTTATAAGTGTAAATAGTATTCAAAGTCAAGACAGTCACTCAATTTGACATTGTCATTGTTAGTAGTGCTGTTGTAGTTATTACTGGGTTTACTAATTGTGAAGATGTCACCGATGTCGCATTGCCTCAGATGCAACACAAAAGAAATAACAAGCTAACAAACAATTAACACACATATATGCATAATAAAGAGCACTCAATAATTTTAATTAGTTGTTGAAACAAGCAACTTTCCCCCGTTCAGCTCTGCTTTTGTTACCCATTGTTTACCTCTGGGTCTGGTTAACTGGGTCAATGTCAAGAGCTGGACAACATTCGGCAACGTTGACTCGCTATATTGTTTTTGGTGGGCGCCACCACTTCGGTGTGAACAAACTGAACTGGAGAGGGGAGCTGAGGGAGTTGAGGAGTGGAGAGTGGAGAGTGGCGCTCCGAAGGGCCTTAATGCGCATGAAATGTGACGGACGAACATGCTCCGACCTTCTCACGACTTAAATCCACTTTTTGACAAGCAAGTGCCACGTAATTTGTGGCAACTTGACGTGCCGTGCCCCACCCCCACATTAATCATT
The DNA here is from genome assembly GCA_035043025.1 of Drosophila villosipedis. NCBI lineage: Eukaryota > Metazoa > Arthropoda > Insecta > Diptera > Drosophilidae > Drosophila > Drosophila villosipedis. The sequence goes on from JAWNNF010000027.1 coordinate 12,873,292, forward strand.
TTATCTCGCGCACATCATCAAAATACAACCGTACAACCAATAAATACATAACTCTGATTAATTGCCCTAAACACTTTCTGTGTATATTTTCATCTTATCTTCCACAGTTGCCGCCGCGATTGCTGCGAATTGCTTTTGTAATATGTCTGCTGATTGTTTTGCTCTCACCCTCCACAGACAGCGCACAGAGTAAGTACTCGAAACTCGAAAATTCAATTATTTCAAAGTTTTAAGATAAGCTTCTAACCCAAAAAAAAAAATTATATGTGGAATTTTCCAATGCCATAACTTTGACAATACTGAACTGATTTTCAAAAGCAAGGGCGTTTCGATCATGGTTCGACCTCTAGATTAATACTACATCTCAAACACGATTTGTGATTCAAATATAAAGATTAATACCACATCTCAAACACGATTTGTAATTCAAATATTCCATATAAAAAGAATCACATTTAGTAATGCGTTAAAATATTTCTTGGACATAATTTACTAGCAGCAAGGGCATATTGGTCATGACGCTTGTGGCCTCTGTAGGTTTCTAATTTGTAAACAGGATTCTTAAACAGCAAAAAAAAGATAATTCCAGGGGACACCCGGGTTTGAACCGGGGACCTCTCGATCTGCAGTCGAATGCTCTACCACTGAGCTATATCCCCACTTATATAAGGAGCCAGAAATCACTAAAGAACAGCGACTCAAATCTTAGCACAGTTTGGAGTCTTTTCTTGTGTAGGTGTCTGTCGACGCCACTCCAAAACTCGAAGAATATCAGTATCTCTGCGGAGGCGGAAGTTGATAAACTGTTGTTATTATTGCTGTGGCTATTGCTGTTGCTTTTGCGCTGTAGCCTGGCCACATTATCACGTAACCAGCAGCAACACATTTCCTAAATGACTGTGCATTATGGACTGTTTTGTATCTTTTTAAATCAAGGCAAATTGAGTTGAGTTATGCAAACAAACGAAAATTGACTTGAGACTAATCAAGCAAATTGGTTTTTGTTGCTGCTTACGAAAGCAGTCTTTTAACTGATACACTTATTAAAATGCGACTAAAAGCAAAGCTATCAACAGAAGTCGAGATATTTTTTTAAAATTATGAAAAAAAAAGAATAAAAAGGTTTACCTAGGGGACACCCGGGTTTGAACCGGGGACCTCTCGATCTGCAGTCGAATGCTCTACCACTGAGCTATATCCCCATGCGAACGCACGCTGACTAAACATCAAGTTTAACGAATGCGCTGCATTCAGCATGCGAAAAGTGGTTTGTTTACTCTAGTGCAGATGTATTTCACATTTCAATAATATAATACTTTAACGCAAGATTATTAACTGTAAAGAGTTGCAATTAAAAAAAAAGAGGACAACTTAAGGCTTCTGTGTATATTTACTCAGACTTTTTAAACGGTTATAATTTCACATTCCTTCTCATCCCCTTCTCTCTTAGCAACTCTCGCATTACCTTTTTCCTTGAAATAAATTAGAATATTGACATCAAAAAGGTTTACCTAGGGGACACCCGGGTTTGAACCGGGGACCTCTCGATCTGCAGTCGAATGCTCTACCACTGAGCTATATCCCCATTATGTGATCTCCACCACATGGAGCTACAGGCGCCAAGCAACACCAATTTAATGCTCCTAAATATAAATAGACTAGAAACAGATAGCAATATGAGTAATTTACTAAAACAGAAAATAATATTCCTTATTCTAAAAAAAAACAGTGTGATCAAAAAGTTTACCTAGGGGACACCCGGGTTTGAACCGGGGACCTCTCGATCTGCAGTCGAATGCTCTACCACTGAGCTATATCCCCAGATACAACTGCGACGACTTAACCAGCACTAGAACAGCGCAATAGTCAAGCTAAAAATAGGCACAAAGCGCCCCCAAGAGTTCATAAATAAATGTGGAGGCTTGCGCAGTGCGAGGCAACTAGAAGAAATATTCACTCCTCGACTGGTTTACAAAAACAAAAAACAAAATGCATGCTGCTTGTGGCTGGTTAATTCTTTATTGTTATTTCAGCTGTTGACAATTTTGCCTATATTTGAACATCACGTTAAACAGGTATAAGCGCTGCTCATTTAATTGCACAAGTATTTAGCATAAGACAGCGTCATTAATGAATACTTTTTATCATCAAGCGTCTTCATTAAAACGCTTAAACATAAATTCAAGCCAAGACTTGGTGTGTTTGTCAAATGGCCTGAAATATAATTAAAGCTAATTGGTCAGAAGACAGCTCAAGCTGAAGATGGCAACGGGTACATGAAATGTAAATCAACTTGATTCATAACACTTACTCAGTCAATTGTCAATTGATTTGTGGTAATAGCGGTTGCCTGTCAAAAGTGATTGATCGATGAACAATCTTTATGATGCTGATCTTGAGAATTGATTGAAGTTGATGATGGCTCAAATTATGTACAGCTGTCAGCTGCAAGTTAAGCTTCTTTATCGCCCAGCATATAAATTGACTGTTTAATAATTATCACTAACAATTAGAAACTGATTATAAATATGAATCCCATTTATTTGTTTTTGCAGCCAAGACGCGTCGACGCTTGCGCCGCCCGACGACAACTGTTAGCTCCAAGAAGGTCACCGAGGAGACGCCCGTGGCCCAGAAGCGCATCGATCAGGAGCCAGCCTCGACGACCAGCGTCAGCAGAAGGACACGTCTGCGCTCCAAGTCTAAGCTGCGAGGTGGTGCAGCAGCAGCTGGTGGTGCCGCACTTGTGGCAAGTGGATCCTCGCTTAAGGGCAAGAAGACCAAAGTGGACGATGGAACGCCAAAGATTGTGTGCTACTACACCAATTGGTCGCAGTATCGCGTAAAGATTGGCAAGTTTGTGCCGGAGGATATTCCCGCCGAGCTCTGCACACACATTATCTTTGCCTTCGGCTGGCTGAAGAAGGGCAAGCTGAGCTCCTACGAGTCCAACGATGAGACCAAGGACAATGTGCCCGGCCTATACGAGCGCATGATGAGTCTGCGCAAGGCCAATCCCAAGCTGAAGGTGAGTCATCCTTGGAGAGACTCTCTCTCAAAACTAATCACTGCTCTGCTCGTAGATTCTGCTGGCTATTGGTGGCTGGTCCTTTGGCACCCAGAAGTTCAAGGATATGTCTGCGACCCGTTACACCCGCCAGACCTTTGTCTACTCCGCCATTCCGTTCCTGCGCAAGCGTGGCTTCGATGGTCTCGACATGGATTGGGAGTATCCCAAGGGCAGCGATGACAAGAAGAACTTTGTGCTCCTACTCAAGGAGTTGCGCGAGGCATTCGAAGCGGAGGCCCAGGAACTGAAGCAGCCACGTCTCCTGCTCTCCGCCGCTGTGCCCGTCGGCCCGGATAATGTCCGTGGTGGCTACGATGTGCCCGCCATTGCCAGCTATCTGGATTTCATCAATCTGATGGCCTATGATTTCCATGGCAAGTGGGAACGCGAAACGGGCCACAATGCACCACTGTAAGCATCATTTACTCCCTGGCAAAGATTGCAAATATAGTCTAATAATCTCTCCTTGCAGCTATGCTCCTTCAACGGATTCGGAGTGGCGCAAACAGTTGTCGGTGGATAATGCGGCCAGTTTGTGGGTGAAGATGGGCGCACCCAAGGAGAAACTGGTGATTGGCATGCCCACCTATGGACGCTCTTTCACGCTGGCCAACACCGACAAACATGGCCCAAATGCACCCGCAACTGGCGGTGGACGCGAGGGTGTCTATACCAAGGAGAGCGGCTTCCTCGCCTACTACGAGATCTGTGAAATGCTGCTCAATGGCGCCGTCTACGTCTGGGATGAGGAGATGAAGGTGCCGTACATGGTCGATGGTGACCAGTGGGTCGGCTTCGATGATGAGCGAGCCATTCGCAACAAGATGCAGTGGATCAAGACGAACGGGTATGGCGGTGCCATGGTCTGGACCGTCGACATGGACGACTTTAAGGGTGAGGTGTGCGGCGGCAATGTCAAGTATCCCCTGATTGGAGCCATGCGCGAGGAGCTGCTCGGCATATCTCGTGGCAAGGAGGCCAAGGATGTCAACTGGACAGCAGTGGCTGCCACTTTCGAAGACATCGAAGAGGTGAGCAATAGACTCCAACTGCTGACCACTTTTACTAATCATCATAATTCACATTTGACTTGTAGAAACCGGAACCCATCAAGATTGATCCTGAGGAGATCATCAAGAAGGTGCGCAAACCGCATATACAGAAGAAGCAGCGCATCAAGGGAGGATCCCATGCCGTGGACACAAACAGTAAGTTTGTAGCTCTCTTCTCCAGTTGGACAACTGCCAACTCACCATTCCAATTCCAAACTTGCAGCGCGCCCCGCTCAGGTCTTCTGCTACTTGACCAGCTGGTCTGCCAAGCGACCCGGCGCTGGCAAATTCGAGCCGGATAACATTGATCCCAAGCTGTGCACCCACATTGTGTATGCTTTTGCCACGCTGCAGGATTACAAGCTGACGGAGGCCACCGACGACGATCCAGAGAACTATGAGAGTGTAATTGCCTTGCGGGATACGAATCCCGATCTGCAAATCCTGTTGGCCATTGGTGGCTGGGCCTTTGGCTCGACACCGTTCAAGGAGCTCACCTCGAACGTGTTCCGCATGAATCAGTTCGTCTACGAGGCCATCGACTTCTTGCGCGACTACAAGTTCAACGGATTGGACGTCGACTGGGAGTATCCGCGTGGTGCCGAGGATCGTGTAGCGTATGTGAATCTGCTGCGCGAGCTGCGTGTCGCCTTCGAGGGCGAGGCGAAGTCTTCGGGTTTGCCACGCCTCCTTTTGACGGCGGCGGTGCCGGCGTCGTTTGAGGCCATTGCCGCTGGTTACGATGTGCCGGAGATCTCCAAATATCTGGACTTTATCAATGTGATGACCTACGATTTCCATGGCCAATGGGAGCGCACAGTGGGCCACAATTCGCCACTGTTCGCCTTGGAGTCGGCAACGGGCTACCAGAAGAAACTAACTGTGGATTATAGCGCGCGCGAGTGGGTCAAACAGGGTGCGCCCAAGGAGAAGCTATTGATTGGCATGCCCACCTATGGCCGCAGCTTTGAGCTGGTCAACGATACACAATTCGATATTGGATCACCCTCGTCGGGTGGCGGCAAAGCTGGCAAGTTCACCAGCGAGGCGGGCTTCCTCAGCTACTACGAGGTGTGCTCCTTCCTTGCGGCGGACAACACAACGCTCGTCTGGGACTCGGAGCAGCAGGTGCCCTTCGCCTACAGGGGCAATCAATGGGTCGGATTCGACGACGAACGTTCGCTGAAGACAAAGGTGAGTTCGAAAACAATTTAAATAGAAGAAAATTGATATATAAAAATGTATTCTGCTTGCACAGACGGAATGGCTAAAAGAGCAAGGCTTTGGCGGCATTATGGTCTGGTCAATAGACATGGATGACTTCTCGGGTCGCTGCGGCAGTGGCAAATATCCCTTGTTGAATGCGTTGAGCGATGAGCTGAAGGACTACAAGGTGGCTCTGGAATACGATGGACCCTATGAGTCCCATGGACCACGTGGTGCCTACACAACAAAGGACCGTAAGTACCAAGGAGAATATATAGATATATATATATATATATATACTCACCTAAATTGATTATGCAGCACACGATGTCACCTGTGCCGAGGAGGATGGTCACATTAGCTACCACAAGGATTGGGCCGATTGCACGCATTACTATATGTGCGAGGGAGAGCGCAAGCATCACATGCCATGTCCTGCCAACCTGGTCTTTAATCCCCAGGAGAACGTCTGCGATTGGCCCGAGAATGTTGAGGGCTGTGGCGCCCCAGCGGAGGCGACTACCTAAGCCAATGTGAGCCGGGACTAATAGGAGCTGCTTTGTGAGGATCCGCGGATCCTCTTCAAGTTGTTAATACATACATATACATTATTAAATGTTACCCCCCCCCCCCCCCCCCCCCCCTTCAACTCTTTAGATTTTAGTATAAAACTGCGAAATTGCTGCCACTCCTCCTTTCCCGCCCCCCACAACTAACGCGAACAAATACTCAACAAATTTGCTAAAGTTCAGCTGAATTTTTTGTACTTAATATAAGTTTTAATTAAAGAGCCTAAGTTTAAGTAGTTTAGTTGACCTAGCTAAAAGAGGATTGCACAACTATTTAGTTGCTATTAAGACACAAACACAAACAACAAGCCAACATCTTTCGCCCAGCTTCATCTTCTTGAATTCGATAAACATTTTACCACAACAAAAAAAAAACAAGAAAAGGGTATATAGAAGCGGCCGAACTTTTATATATTTAACTGTGATAACCACACACATAAGAAACAAAAGAGCAAAAGCAACAACCATCAAACAACAACAAATGCTACTCTATCAAATTGAAATTGCCCACAAATACTGCCCGTCCCTTACAGAAAAAGAATACAGCAACCCACAGAATTTGTACCGTAAACTCCTCTTTCTATTTCGCTATCTCCCTCTAACACGAAAGTTGTACATTTCCAAGTTTTAACTATAAAATTTGTATTATACGTTGTAATTATTTAGTTAAAAAATAAAACTTTTAAAATAACTACAGAAACTTTCAACATTTTAATGAATTAATCATGGCCCGATGGTAATCAGGCACTGCAAAAAATTATTTTAGACTCATTAGAGTGCTCCTCTCCACGGAAATCTTTAGTAAAAGGCGAAAGATTTATTCGACAACTGAAGAGAAGCCAGAGTAGTCAGACACCGCTAATTTCGAACAGTACTACGCAATTTCTGCTAGAACTGTTTGGGAATTATACGCAGCTTGGCTGGTAAAAAGTGCTAAAAATTCGTTGCATATTTAGTGGCGCAACACAAACAACCACCACGCATCGACTACGCATGTGCCACAACTGCTGCATTGTAATTCCCAACAGGTTTTGGCAAGCTGCTTGTATATAGGGGCATTAAAACCTGTGTGAAGTTATCGCTTCTCGGCCTTATGGCTAAGATCAAAGTGTAGTATCTGTTCTTATCAGCTTAACATCTGATAGATCCTCCATCGGAGGACAACAAATGTTAAACTGATTTTTGGAAATAGACGGAGTGCTAGGAGCTTGCTCCACCTCTGTCGCGGGTTGGCCTGGCATTGCAGTACCGCCAGGATTTCGGCCCAACTAATAAATAAATTTCACAAGTATGCCATACACAGGTGCCACTATGTGTTTCAAATACGAGGAGCTCTATGAATCCCACAAAGCTTCAGCGAGAGATGCGCCGGGGTTAGTGGTAGAGTTGCCGGCTCAGTAGGGGGCGCGGATGCACAGTAAATCTAGTGGGTTGCAATGCAGATAAGATAATAACAATCAACATAACAGTAGTTTTCGATGCATAAAGCGTTTTTATGCAAACTCAGATCTGGATGGTGTTCAAATTAGCAAGTTTATTTGTGACCGAAACAACCGCGGGCGTCTGGCCCGCGAATCTCCAGCTCCGACTCTGAAAACTATCGAACTTACTAAAATTACACAGCGTAGTGTTTTACATAAGTGAATAAGATTTAACAGAGTTCTGTAAAGTAGCGACAGCGGATCATTTAATATCAGTTGCATTCAAATTAGTTTGACAAAACAAGCAGTAAAAAAGACGTCTTCCGAGTAGTTAAAAGTGCCGCATACTTATTGGCGTATTTATTTAAATGTTAACTACTTTAAAATAAATTTTTGCATACTTTGAAAGGCTTGCAATTAAGGTTATTCATAATCATTTAATAATTACAATTATTTTGGATGGGAAAAACACTGAAACTTCAAAAAGTGGTTTATACATGTGAAATAACACAAATATATGCACATATATAGTGAAATAATATTTTTATAAGAATACACTTTATGGTCTAGAAATATATCCAACAGTACGACTGTCAAGGTCTGCCGAACGGAGATTCCGCCTGGAACTGCACAACAGAGCTGAGGATGAGATGCTGATTGTGAGCTGGAAGAGACAATGGTAAGAGATTATTAACATTATTGCACATAGTTATAAACACTTAAATATTCAAAATCATTGTTAGCTCAACTTAAGATTCATCTTAGTTTTCCTTAATTGCTTTTGGTTTACTTACAATTTGGATCATTATCAGCCGTAAATATAAATATTCGATTTGTGTTTAAACATTTTATTTTTTTTTTTGTATTGGTTTTTCTCAAAAAGTTTTCTTTTACATTCTGTTTTTGTAGGTTTTCTCGTTTGTTTTTCTTTAATAATAAAATTTATAACTAATTAATTAGTCTTACTTTGAAGTACACAATAACTTAATAGAGAAAAGTACGCGTATGCATTTTTGATGCTCGACAAACAGAAACAGCGTGTGAAAAAGGAGTACACAAATTTTGAAGTGGAAAACAAAAACGAATATTTCGGAAATTTTGGCAAATCGGTGTGGAAAACAAAAAGGCAACAAAAACAACGATTACGTTTTGATGGGGGAGTGGTATGTGCTCGGGAGGTATTATGTCGAGTGTGCAAACAACAAAATTAATAAATAGTCCATAAATTAAAAAAAGAAAAGAAAAGAAAGAAAAATGCACGAGTAAGTAAACAATCCACGGCACTCTGCTGAGCATGCAGCCCAAATAAATTGAATCTTAGAAGTCATCAGACATTAATAAATCATAATCACAAAAGTACTTTTGACATTTTTGCTGGTGGTCTTTGAGTGGTTGAAGCCATTGGTATTTTTTTTTTTTTTTGTTGTTTGGTTTTCTTGGTTTTGTTTGTTGTTGGTTTCGTGATATGCGGGCGCAACGCGACTTTTAAGCATTTAAAATAATATGCATGAATGCATATACAAATATATATTGACAGACTTTTAAGTAGTTTTCTTCTGCTTCTTCTTCTTCTTCTTGTACTTGCAATTTTGGAGCGTGCAAAGGTATGTGTTCAAATGTGTGTGTGAAACGAAACAATTAAAAATATTGCAATCTCAGAGACAGAAGACCATCAAGAGCTGTTTGTTTGTTGTAAATATAAGTAGAAGTATATATATATAAATATATATATATGTATATACATATCACGCTGTGTGTGGCCGAGACGTTTACCGTTATTCGTTTCATCTTCATCATCTGCTTCTGCTTCTTGTTCACTGTTATACTGTATATATTTTGTTTTGAGCAACTTGCCAAGTCGCGCTGTGCGTCGCTTCGCATGTTCTTCTTCTTCTCATCTTCTTCATTCTTCTTGTTACAACAATTTTCTTTTTATACTTTTTACAAATACATAGTTTCCATTTTCATTTTGCTTTTGCTTTAAATCGCTTTTTAAAAAATACTTCACTATAAAAATATTAGTTGAAAAATAAGAAATGTTTCTTTTTGTTTCGTGTTTTCTTTTTCTTTTTCTTTTTTTTTTTTTTTGTTGGTTGTTCGTGTTGTTTGTTGCTGTTGTTGTTTGTTGCTGCTGCAGAGGGAGAGGGGGGGCAGGCAGGCAGGCGCTCAGCTCAATGCTTTCAACATTCTATTTGTTGTTTGTTGCTTGTGGTTCCTTGTTTACTATTCTTTTTCTTTTTCGTTTTGTTTTTTGTTTTCTATTTTTTCTAGAATTTCTTTTCATTTTGCTGTTGCTCAATTTTTCGCACTGCACATTTCCCTTTGATTTACTTTACAATTTGTTTTCGTTTTGGTTTTTATCTGTTTACGTTTAGTTGTTGCTTCTGCTTTTGTTTTTGTTTAGACTTTTCAATACATATAAATACTTTCTTTCCTCATCTTCTTTAGCTCTGTAAAAATAGATCAACTTTTTGCTTTTTTCGTACTTCTTTTTGTTTCGCTTTTTTTCTTCTTTTTTGTTTGTTTTACAAATTTTGCAAGTTTTTTTTTGTTTTTTTTTTTTACAGTTTTTTCTCTTTTGTTTAAATTTTTTGTTCTTGTATATTTTGCGTTTTTTTATCGTTTATTTTTTTTCTTATTTTTTTGCTTTTCTTGGAGAGATTTCGTTTTCAAAAAGTTGTTGCTCCTTTTCTGTTTGGTTGTTGTTGGTTTGTTTGTATGTTGTTGTTATTTTGTGTAAGTTTAAATGCCTAAAATGTAGTTAAGATCTAACATAACATTGGATATCAGTTGTTTTTTTTTTTTATGTTGTTTTCTTCATCTTTTTGCTTTTGCTTAACAATATAAATCTGCGTATGTAGTTTTTACTTTTTAGTTTTTATTATTATTATTATTTTTAATTTTATGTTCCTCATCTCTTCTTTAGTCGGCATGCGCCCAAAATGTCTTACTTATAATGAATGTTTCTCTTAAATCTTTAACCGTTTTTAATCGTAGTTTGCTTTGTGGTCGGGTAGGGTAGGGGAGGGGCGTGCTTTGTTTTGGGATTGTGGTTGGGGCGTGGCCAAATCAGCTGCGCGTGTTTCTTGTTGTTGTTGTTGTTATTTTTGTTGCTGTTGCTGTTAACGTGTTTCGTTGGGGAAATGTGCTCAATTGGCCGCCGTCGACATCAGTTCGGAGAAGGCGTTCTCCAGACAATTCTTGAGTTCAGCATAGGAGACAATTAAAACCGATTGCTCATCGCGTGACATCAGTTGCACCTGAGGGGAGTGGATTAGAGAGATTGTATTAAACACTCGCAACTAACTTTATGCATTTCAAATTGGAACATCAAACAGCTGTTCACAAAATCCACACTGGTTAACAGTGACTTAACTGTGAGTTAACAGTATGGATTTCAGTTTTCTCAAATTCAACTGTTTTACATCTATTTTATGAGGAGTTTCCCATTAACAATAACTTTTTCTATCGGTCAGGGCTTATATATATATATATATATATATATATATATATATATATATAGAGATGACGGCACTTACGCGCTCAATGGAGCCAGCGTCCAGTTTGTTGAGGCATTGTACAATGTGTGCGTGATCCAGCCAGGGTCGACCATCCTCGGTGACGGAATGAAATAGAAAATCACGGAATAATTTCAGCATATATCTATCACCAGTCTCTGACCAAGTGCAATCCAAATTGAAGCTGCCACAAAAGAAGGATTTAAATGAAATATGATATATAGAATGATATATATATATATAAGAAACATACTCAGGTCTTTCATTGATGCTGTTCAGTTTAACCAAAGTGCGATAGAGACGACCGTTCTCCATTTCCTTGGCCAGCTCATCCTCCTGCATATCCACTTGTGCCTGGAGTGCATCCAGTTGCGTATAGAAGCGTGCGCCAATCATTGGCATCAGGTCCGTTACAGAGCGGCGGTTATTCGTGGTGAAGAGGTAACTATAAATATTATATATATAGACACATATATTAACTACAGTCTCTTCAAATCTGTCAATCTTAGCTTGGCTTACACAATAAAATTGCGTAGATCGGTGGAGTAGTTTCTGGTTACCATATCAATGCTGGACTGCACATTGTCGCGCTGCACAGACTGCAGGCAGCGACAAGCCAGCGCTAATACTAAGCGACCCAATGCGGTCAGATCGTCCTGCAAAATAAAACCAAACACGAATGTAATCAGACTAGACAATCTATAATCTGTATAGGATATATAATATTCATCGTAATGCATTTGTTTTAAATAATTCATAGACATCATAGATAAGTTTTGCTTTCGCCATTTGTCTCAGTGAAAGCAAATTTAATAATCAACCATAATAATAATCCGTTGTCTACGGTTCGATTTGATAATTTTCATACTCAAAAGCTGATTAAATTTGCGTCTAAGAATGAAAAAAGTAGATTTATTTATTGTCTTGCTATTTTTGCTTCGTATTTAGCTATATTTATAGGCTATATAAACACTCTGCTCACCTGCTGATGCATGTTGACCAGTGCCAGGGGATTTGCCGCATTGGGATCGAACTGCGTGATATCTGAGATGCAGCAGGAGCTGAAGCGCACTCGTTTCCCAGTCACAATGATCTTCGTGGGATCCAGTATTCTAATGCAAAACTCTCGCTATTAGTTACTGTTCTTATATATGATGATGATGATGATGATGATTATATTTTCTACTCACTTGCAGGCCAGTCCCGCTTGATGGATGGCCCTCAGGCCCGCGGTCAGCTGCATGATGATCGACCAAATTGTCGACTCGGGGAGCAGGGGTCCGTTATTTGTGCGCTGCATGTTGCTCTTATGACTGCAATTAGTTGTTGGGGGTGCGATTAAATGCGGGGCATGCCTCTTTGCAGTTTGTCGCCTCACTCACCTGAAGGGGCGTGCCTCGCCTTGGAATGGATCGGTGTAGCCGTTGGTCTCCGGCGCGGGCGTAAAGTATTTGGCCAGCAATGTCTGTGAGCCGGGATAATAATCGTACACTAATACTAGGGCTGCAATGGAATGGCCAATAAAGGGTATTATGAATACATTATATAGACACAGGGAAGCAACAATGCGCCTATAAGGTACATATATTTATATATATGTCTGATCAGCATCAACAGTCGAGTCGATTTAGCCTTGTCTGTATGAAGAATCCCTTCTCAGAGACTTTAAATTTGTAAATTTATAAATCAACACAAGTTAACAGTGAGTTAACATAGAGTTAACAGTGTGGCTTTGCTAGGAAAATACGCACAGGGTATCTGCTAATCGAGATCTCTCGATTTGAGAAGCTTATAGTTACTACACAAATTAGCAAATTGACTTTCCTCAAAATACATTGCGTCTATTTCTAGGCATGCCTAAAATATAGGTATATCTATCTATCTATATCTGCTGACTCTTTTCCCTTGCAGTTATTGGCGACGATCTGCACTTACAGTTATCACCAAATGCTTTTGTCGTAAACACCTCGCGCAGCTGGACGACATTCGTGTGCTGCAGTTTCTTCCACATCTCGACGAGCGTCATGCACTTCGTGGACTGCAAACGGAAGCCTGAAAGGGGTAGATTAATACAGAGATTAGCAATCTGAAAGTAACTGTTATTTGGGAGAATCTCTTCTCAACTGACCGTGTAATCTTCGTAGGCAGTACTTGAATCCAGTGCTGTTGTGCGTGGCTCGATAGGTGCTCGCTGGGAGGGTTAGTTTGGTGTGCATCGCTTGGGCAGGCGCCTCCAGCGGATAGAGTGCGTGATAGTTGTCCACCTCGAGGGGCAAAGCATGCTGGGCCGCTTCCGTAGCGTCCATGATCAGATTGGAGATCTCGTTGCGGGCAAGTATGTCGGAGCGCATCTCGTCGGGTATAAAGAAAGCGGATTCCAGTTGCGTTTTTGGCTGCATGGCAATCACATTGGACGCTGGACCCGGATAGACATGGCCAGCATACAACATCTGCGATGGCACCACTGCATTCAGTGGCGCCACAGCGCTGACAACGCCATGATGTGCGGGATGCGACGGATGTGTGGAATCCACCACAACCGAATTGACAACGGGCTGATTATTGGGCGCATTCGCTGTGGGATAAAAATAGATGGTGCCACCAACGTTCTCCTGTGGAAGGATGGAATGGCAACAGATTAATCAGTTTAGTTAGTATTAATGGTAAACGATTTCTTCAAGATCAAAAAGATAAGGGTTTGGGAAGGGAAAGAAGTGTTCAGCTGATTCTTCTTCCCCTTCCTTACAACTTCTGCAGAAATTGATTATATATCCTCCACTTGTACATAGATAATGAGCCCAACGAGAGCAATATCATCTAACAATAAGTTGCATACAAAGCATGCCTTTTTTACGTAAAGAAATCATTACGAAAAGGAACTTTTCTCTATGCAAACATTTGCAGCGTAGAAAATCATTGAGAATTGTTCTTACCTGATGCACACTCGCTGGCAATGTGGTTGGTATGGGCGAGGCACCATGTGGCGTCATGCCGTGTGGCGGCGATTTCTCGCCACCGATCATTGCCACTGCTGTTGTTGCGGGTGAATCCTGCTGCTGCTGCGTTTGTTGTTGTCGCAACATTGCGTTCCGCGCTTTCAGCGGCGTTTGGGCGGACATGCTGCTGACAAAGGGTGCAGCAGCTGGATTCGGTGGTGCCCCAATTATTGCAATGGGTGCCGACGATGCTGAAGATGACAACGATGAGGATGTGACTGATGTTGCTGACGTCAGTGATTGTTCCGTTTGTTGTTGCTTCTGCTGTTGCTGTTGTTGGGCAATGCTAACAGTTGCAACTGTTGATGTCGTCTTTTGTTGTTGCATGGATAGCATCATTGAGCTGGCAACGGCGGCGGAGGAATTGCTGCCATTTACCGTTTTACTAATGCTCACCGCTGACGTCACCGAGGGCGAGGAGGAAACGGGCGACGCGGTTGCTGCTGCTGTTGCCGTTGCTGATGCTGTGGCAACGGCGGTGGCTGCGGCTGCAGCAGCTGTTAACCCATTGACGCCGTTTAGGCCATTATTCACATGATATGGTGTATAAAAATTGGTTGGAATGAATTCGGGCGATTGTGGCGTTACCTATGTAATAGGAAAGGAACAAAAAAGCAGGATTAGAAAAACAGTTTCAAATAGAAAATAAAATATAACTAACAAAAACACACACAAAAAACGCAATTTAATCAACTAAAAAGTGGATGAAGGGGGCAAAAGGGAGAAGGAGGTTTCTAACTGGTAGAGAGGGGTGGATTGTGTCTTTTGTGTTTGGCTAATGCTTTTTACCTGAGTCTTTTTATTAACAGCTAGAGACGTAGAAGAGGAAGAGTCCAAGTTAAGTAGTGCGAACCCATTACTGTTACTGTTACTGCTACTGTTAGTTGTACAGTTACTGTTACCGTTACTATTATTGCTACAGTTACTGCTAGCATTAACATTAATGTTTAGGTTAACATTAACACTAGCAGTATTCAGCCCATAGCCCGTCGCTGTGGCAACATTCTAACAGAGAGAGAAAGAGAGAGAGAGAGATACAGCATGCGAATACACAAAGAGAAATAGAGAGAGAGAGAGAGAGAGAGATATACATATTTAACAACAGAGAGTTACGAGTTGAATATCAAGATCTGTGGAACCTTTTTAGGACTCTAAGCGTAAGAAGCCAGAAATATGCCTTGTTTTACTTATGATAAGCAGTAATCTGGTGAAGTTAAATATACAATATAATAAGCGATTTTATTTTTATACAAAAATAGGTATAAACGCAGCAGAAGCAAAATAAGTAAATTTCAGCTATAAAATAACTATAAAATCTGCAAATTACTGAAGTATTGTGACGATTTTAATGGAATTTTTAGAGTGTATCAATAACATATCTGGATATATTATATATCAATGGAAAGCTCTATAATTGTGATTTTATTGCTGTAGCAACTTGATTTAAGATTCATTTAAATAAGCTTGAGTTGCCTATGGTTCTTCTTCATATAGAGTATATAGTATTACTTTGTGGAAATTCGTATTTGTTACACATGCAGCAAAATATGTCTTATCTTATCTGCAATCAAATCACAACAGCAATACAAAATAAAAACAAAAGCAAAAGCAAACTAAATAAACTCTTTGCCTTTCAAGTTCAAAATTTGCCTGTTAATTGAATTAGCATGAACAGCGTCACAGTAACATTTGATTTAGGAGCTTAAGAGCTCGCTTTTTAATTAAATGTTGTTTATTATTCGCTTTTTAATTGGTCATAATTTTGCACCTGTTTCTTAACCCATTTTTTTTTTATTGTGTTTGCTAAACGTTTTCTTTAAAATAAAAGTAAAAATCTCATGCATGAACAGCAATTAATTGTTATTACTTGTATATTATATGTGCATGCACAGATTGCATTTGTCTGTCTGCTTAAATTTATGTACATGTTGGTTGATGAGCGCAATAAAAAAAATAAAAGTCGGTCAAGCACATACGCATATATATAAATGGATTTGTGGATTGAACAATCAAATTGTTTGAAGTAAATTGAGTGAAAACAAATACATAAAGCATAATTACAAAAACACAACAGCAACAAAAATCTGTTTGACAACAAGCAAAACAAACTTCAGCTGTTAATTAAACAGATGCTTGCTGCTTGTAATGGTGTGGTGGGCATGGGGGCGGTTGTGGTTGCGGGTGCGGGGGCGGCGGTGAAGGTAGGTGTTCGCCAGACAGGGTCACATTTGTTAAGTGGCCTACTCTCGAAATGAGTTTAACATGCATAACTTTCAAACTGTGACGGCATGTAAAGCAAGCAAGCGAGCGCGCTTCTCAAACTGTGCATTTAACCGAAAGTAACATATATATAAAAGCAACAACAAGCAGAACAACAAAAAGAACAACTTACCATATAAGTGGCGAGTTTACTCTCAGACGGTATACCATTTGAAGGTGAAAAGAAAATTGGATCCATAGCAGCCGTATCTGTAAGAAGAGTGCAAAAGAGAGCGATATAGTTAACAGAATACAGAAAAATGATTAGAAATCAATTAAACAAACATCAACATGAATTTTGACCGCCTGTCTGTCTATGTGTGTGTGTGAGATAGGCATAACACAGTTAAGAGCGAAAGAATGGGAGGGAGGCGACTGCAATGCACAGCTGCGTTTGTTTTTGTTCATTTTTATTTTGTTTTGTTTTCCTTTTGTAGACCCGCTATCGATAAAACGATAACAGGCGCGCTTATTTTTGGAGCACATTCAACGAAAGCTCTCGTTGTGTTTTTGTAGAGTGTGTAAATAAAAGCAAGACGCAATTCGAATGGCGAATAGCAAAATACGCAAAAAATTTAATGACATAAACCAACAACAGCAGCAACAACAACAAGAAACTGTGAAATGGAAATGAAGAAGGTGCGATGAGCGGAAGGAGAAAGAAAAAACACAACGCAAAATAATTCTTTTTCACCTCTGCACGTATTTACACACATGCAGACCGCTATGTATATTTAGGGGAAATGGCGTCGGCAGCAGCTTGTCTAATTGGAGTTATGCACTGACTCTCAAACTGCAACTTGTGGAATGTGGCGTGGAAATCGAATCAGCAGCAGCAGCAAAAGTAAAATACAATTATTAAGAGCATGAAATAAATTCTTGATGGGGGTGGAGAGACAGAGAGAGATAGAGAGAGGAGGCGGGGTGGAGGTTGTAAGAAATGGGCCAATGCCTTTTTGGCAGCACAGAAAGCAACGCAACAAATAAAGCGATCAGAAAAAAACGCAAAAGTAAGAATGAGACAGATCGAGGAGTTCACAACTACCAAATACTCTGTAAAAACCTCAACAGTTTTAACGTAAACAAAAAAAGAAATCGATTATTAAGTGCTGCTTAATTATACATACATTTCTGTACCTTTTCAAGGAATTTAATAAATCTAAATAGAATTGAACAGATGAGAATTGTCTTCAGTCTTCTTGATTTACACAAACAAGTATACCCCGATTATAAGCGGTAGGTAAGTGGTATAGAAAGTGATATTGGCCTTGAAAATATTCGTGTGCATGTATTAGGCAAAAAAAAAGAAAAAAAAACTGTTTCATTTGATGTGTGCTTAGCTGTTTTGGCAGTCACTTGTGCTTTTACTTATTTCTCTTTTTTTTTTGCGCACACGCAAAATATTTAATTAAAAACTGTGAGGCAGAAGTTAATTGTTTTTGTTTGTGGTTGCTGTTGAAAAATATGCAGGTGGAGCAGCAACAGGTTGGAGAGTCATACTTACTTTGAGCATGGGGCCAGCCAACATCAATGCGTGTAAAACCAGCGGCGCGAGAACGAGTTACGTTTTGTTTTTTTTTTTTACTTCGCTTAACAATGCGTCACAAACTGTAGTATTGTTTGTATGTGTGTATGTGAACGTTTTCACTTTACATAAATTGACTGCTACTGGCAGTTTGTTGTTGGCATGACGTCGGCAAAAACAAAAATATATACAAATATATATATAAATGTTTTTATTTTTTTTTGCGGTGAAACACAGACAGCTGTGTTTTACGCTTTGCTTCAAAGATCACGAACGCGGCGATCATGAAAACACACATACACATAAACACAGACACACACAAACACACAGAGACACTCTCACACAACAGTAATGAAAAAAAAAGAAACTTCAAAATAAGGTGAGCGCAAGAGGGGAAGTGGGGGAAAATGCTGAGACAAGCGCGCAGCAATCACAATATTATTACGTGGTTATGTCACGTTGTTTGTATGTTTGCATTGTTTACCGTTATGTATTACGCCGCTGCTGCTGTAACGCTGCGTTGCTGTCGTCGTAACGTTTTAACGTAAAGCACAACAGTCGCGGAGGAGACGACGGAACTACGAACTGCGCGGCAACACGGCGCACACTCAACTGAGTAAACGAACGAGTGAGCGAGCGAGCGAGCGAGCAGGCGGCGGAGGTGTGTGTGTGTGTGTGTGCGTGTGCGTAACTATCAAGCAAGAATAGAACGAGAGAGAGTTAAGTTAATGTGAATGAGCGCCACTGCTGTGCTGTAGCTCTCAAACTGTAAAACACAACTGATGAAAGTGGGCGTGAGTGCGTATGTGTGAATGTGCGGCAGATGGCGAGATAGCGCCTATGGCTGGAAAGTTTCGCCGTCACGAGAGCAAGAAACGCATCACATTTTGTTTACATTTTGTGTGCACACTTTGAAAAGCACAACCAAGCACAATTGCGTCGCATGCATTGACCCTTCTTGCCCCTTTGGCCATTTTGCCGTGTTCATGATCTTCATTAGCACCCCAATTTGTTTGTTGTTGCTCGTCCCCCTCCAAAATATTATTCAATATTGTTGTCTATTAAAGAACATAAAGCTCTTTTTGTGCGGGTTGCTCTTATCTATTATTTCTTATTTGTATATTTTGTATATATGCATTGGACATCGGACATTATCAGCTGACAACATTTTTAAATAAATCGAAAGCCCCTTTGAAATTGCTTACTGTCAATAAATTTGCTACAGAATGATGAAGACAATTCTCGATCAGAGAAGGTCAAACTGTTAATTAACAGTCGGAAAATGGCCCTCAGTTCTTATCAGCAGCAGAGCATTCTATTCTCACCACAGCTCACCAAGTTGTTCAAAATGTCAACAGCACTTCAAATTACTTGCTGTTATAGCTTCTATCTCTGTCGCACATATATACACACACACACACACCTGCCGTTTGACGCGAGGCCAAAATACAATTTATCAATTCTTCAAAGTTTGAGTTTGAGTTCATGTAAGTTACAAAGATCTCTTGTCTACGGATAACTGTAAAGTGTAGTTCACGCACATTGAGCGAGCTGCTCGCAAACTAATCATTCACTCACATGAGTTTACTATTATCAAGTTCGGCACTTGAGAATGATTTATTCAAGTACGTAAAATACTTATTAAAGATAGTAATATTTCAAAACTATAGACTACTACAGTCATTCTTCATAGACACTATTACGTCTTCAATTTAAATGAGTAAAGCTTAAATTTACATAAAATATGTAATAAGAATATTAGATTATAAAATAAAATAGCTTCACAAATCTGTGACATTTAACTGCCAAGCGTTGATAAAAAATACATTTCATACTAATTTCGAGACATGCCACAATATATTACAAATTCAATATGATAATTTGCATATTGTTTTTTATTGCTTCGAAGAAACCAAGTTAATCGAGGGATTCCCCAAAAAGAGAGGTAGTCAAAATAAAAGTTGAAATTTTACACATTTCTTTGGTACCACTTACAAAATAAAAAAAAATAAGAAATAGAAACAAAAAACTAGAAATAAATAAAAATAAAAAAGTTGGCCAGCGAACGGTTTTCATTTGCATCATACTCTGGTAGAAGAATAAAAACAACAACAGTGAATGATATTCATAACGTTGCCAGCTCTGCGTTGCACTGGAATACCTCTCGCTCGCTCTTTCTGTCTTGAGCCGCCGACGTGAGTAAAGACAAGTTTGGTTGGTTGTTGTAGTTGTTACTGCTGTCAGCTTAGCAGCAACAGTTTGACCCAATTCGCAGTCGACATTCAGTTCAAGCTGAAAAAACAGCTGTGCAAAATGCCGCTCATAAATTGCGGGCGCCAATGGGTTAAAAATAAGCGAGCACTAAAAAAAACAACAACCAATGGCAAACTCATTGAATATGTAAGCAATTAAATAAAAAAAATAAAAATAGGCCTATGCTCGTTGAATATTTTGTGGATTTCGATTTCGACAAACGACAAAAAAATGTATTACTTATTTCGAAATGTGACACAAAGAAGAAGAAAGCGGGTGTCAAAGCGTAGGCGGCGAAAATTAAATGGGGATGGATGTTATTGGTAGTGGGAGTGGGAGGGAGATGGAAGCGGAAGCGCCTCAGAATGGACTCAGCGAGGCGCAAAATGATATGCACAACGGACAAAAAATCAAAGTAAAAACAACAAAGTTCTACATCGCTTCCCTCCCCTTGCCTGACCATCTCTCTCTTTTTGTCGTCTCTTGCTGAGTCAGGCCCTTCTTCTTCTTCTTGCGCTACGTTGGCAGAAAACACACAGAAAACAGAACACAGAAACAGTAACAGCAACAGAAGCAGAACAACAGCAACAACAGCGGCGAAGAACGGTCGACTTTCGCTCAATTTCATTTTGATTGATGTATTATTTCTGTTGCTGCTTATTGACAACCATAAGCAGCAGCGAATTTCGGCGAATTACGCATTTACCTTAAGGAGGGGGAGAGAGCCCGATAGAGCGAAGTGTGTTGTGCTTATTACAACATTAATCTCAACATCAGTTGCCAATGTTAATATTAATAACTCTCTCTCGTTTGCGCTCCCAGTTCAAAGTGTCACACCATATTCGAAATAACATTAACAGCACCAACACACACACAAACACACGCGTTACTTCGCGCACTAACAAATCGTAATGCAAACAAAAACACACAGAAAGACTGAGTGAGAGGGAGAGAGCAGAGCACCACTCACTTATGCTGAGTTCTCGTTCGCCGCGTTCGCCGTGTGTTAACGTTCGTTGCCAAAGAGTGACTAACTCAAAAGGTAAGCAGCAGCAGCACCAGCAGCAGCGGCGGCGGAATGAAGACGAAACACGAAGCCAAGTGCAAAAAACAAACACACACACACAAACACGCGCGCGCAACAAACAAAAATAAAAGTCATCAAAAGCGGAAAAATAAAATAAAAGCAAAACGCGGCTAAGCGCTTGATAATACAGTTTTAGTAGTAGCTAGCTAGCACGCGCACAGCTGTTCCAGTGCATGTCAAAATGTAGCAGTGATGAGAAACGTTGCCTTCACGATCTGAACCAGTTCGTAGAGTGCAAGTTCACAGGGAACTATATTTCAATTTAATTCCAGCTAGCCATCTAACTAGTTGTAAATATTAACATAAAAATTTTGGCTAACAGTGGTTCACAGCAAATTCCAACTATTAGAAATTTAACTTCTGAAACAAGTGCTTCCAGAAGCTATTTTTATTGTCGTCTTCTTTGTTAAGAAACTTTCGCTTTGAAAAGTCGTTTTAAATAGATTTATAAAAATTCATACATAAAACTTGTAAAATTCGTGAGTTTCTTCGGGAATGCCAATCACTGCCACTGTACATTTTATATGTATCTTCCAGTCAATTTGATGGACATTTCCCATAAGAATTGTATACATTATGATAATGTGATATGAATTCAAATTCAAATGAGGAAACTGTGCCACAAGCTGTTACTCCTTGGAGAATAAATAAATATTAGAACAGAGACAAACTGAGCAGGGCAAAACAACTTGTGAACAATAAACAAAAAAATAGCATTTCCAAATCACAACACAAATCTCTCTTGCACTCTCTGTCGCTCTGTCTCTGTCGCCCACAGCAGGCTAATAGATAATGATACAAAGCTAATGGCTATAAAACTGCCAGCTCATTCAAATTACACAGACACAACTACAAACACAAATAAAAGACGAAAATGCGACGCATGAGTAATGCGAAGAGAAGGGGAGTGTGTGGGGAGAGGCCTCAAGGGCGGCGCAAGCGAAAGCGAATGTGAATTTAAAGCCACAGGCGAAAGATGACAGAAGGAGGGCGAAGAAGGAGCAAGATGAGGTGGCAGAGGGTGGGGAGATTGTCATTACGATAATATATGCCCAAGAAAAAACAACGACCAACACGGAAACA
This sequence comes from Drosophila villosipedis, assembly GCA_035043025.1. Taxonomy (NCBI): domain Eukaryota; kingdom Metazoa; phylum Arthropoda; class Insecta; order Diptera; family Drosophilidae; genus Drosophila; species Drosophila villosipedis. The sequence continues at coordinate 12,895,331 of JAWNNF010000027.1, forward strand.
GAAATATGCAAAACGCGTGCGTATCAAAAATATGTCGGAATGTGGAATGTGTTGCATACTTTCAAGCAACAACAAACTGTAAAATTGCAAACAAACAATAACAAACAAGAAAAGTTTGTCTGTCTACCAGGCGGCTATTAAATTTTGGGCGACTATAAAGATACCCTAGGAATCTGTCAGAGTATGAAAAATCCTTATAAGATTTGATTTATTCAATTACAATTTGTATCAATTACAGTTTCTACTTATTATAATTACAACGCATATTTCTAGGGTATCAGATTGTCGGCCATTTCTTTTTTTATATTACATACCAATATTAATTTAATCACATTTAGAGAAAACCAAGATACTTTTATAAATAAACATTTAATTTATATGCAAAAATTGGCCAAGTTTTTGAAATGGTTTGTGGATCATTAAAAAAAGCAAAAGACAAAGGAAATTTATTGGGATTTAGTAAATGTGGATCGTAAAGACAAATGAATGCAAGGGGCGTTAAGTTGAGGCATCAACACATCAAATCAAAAGAAAATAAGGGAGGGAGACAGATGGAGAGAAGCATTGTTTGTTGCAGATTTGGCCAAAACAAAAAAACGTTTGTAGTGTCTAAGAACAGCAACAAAAAGCCAAAGAGTGGAAGGCAAGAAAAAACCAGTTTCAAATTGCACTCGATGCGATCAACAAGAGAATAACAAAGCCAACATAATAAACAACAGGTAAAAAAACAATGCACCCACAGAGAAGTGAAGAGAAAGAAGAAGAGCGAAGCGAACCAGAAAGTCTCCAAGTCAAATAGTATTTCCGACAGCTGCCGTTTGTCGATGCAAGCAACTGGTTTTTTTTTTTTGTATTTTAATATATTTTTCTTTAGTAAAGGACAAAAGGAAGTGGTTTTTACTGTGGCACAGGTTCCACAATTGAAGAAAACAAGTGGAACTTGTTGGTGCCTGGAAGGTGAGAGTGTGCAACCCTCTTCAATGATCGTTTCCAATAACGACTCTATCTCTATCTCCTTCGCTCGCTGTATGTATGTATGTGTGCGTAATTACAGCACAGGGTTAGATTGATTACAAAGAAGAAGCAGTTATGTTTTACACTTATACATTCATTACAATATCGCTCTCCTCGTTGTCTCTCTCACGTCCCATGATCTACCATTCCCCTTCCATGGTCACGGCACGTAATTGCCAATAAACTGTGTGAATACAATTTCCAGTGCAGGCGCAATTTTCAGGAACGTAAGTGAATTAAAGGCGGAAAAGGAACATAAAGAGAGCATCGACAGCAGTTTGAGAACAGCACAAAATATGCCAAAGGTGACTTTCAATTCAAACACATACACACGTACACAGTTTGTATTTCTGTTTTTGCTTTGTTTTGTTTTGGTTTTGATTTTGCTTTGCTGTTCACTTACCTGCCGGGAAGAAATTGTTCAAGAACGTTGACATTTTTCTTTTTCACCTTTGCTCCGCGCTCATTTGCTTCACCTCAGAAGCAGCAGCAGCCAGAACAACAACAAAGCAAACTGCGCGTTGCGCTCACCTCTGCTGCTGTCTCTTTCTCGCCTTCTTGTTGTTGGTCCTGTTGTTGCTGTTGCTGCGCTGCTTTGTTTGGTCTGGTTTTTTTTGCTCTGCTTAGCTTTTTTTATGAATGTTTTTTATGATTTTTTTTTTTGATTTGTTTTACTTTTTTATTATTGGGCACTTATCGAACAAAAATTTAAATAATACATAGAATTCGTGCTTATTGGCTAAATTTCACATTACACATGCTCACATTTTTTTTTAATATTAAATATATATATTTTATTTGGGGTTTTTTTTAATTATTATGTTTATTTTCATTAATGAAATGCATTTTTTTGTTTCAAAAGGGAATTCGCGCTGACTAGAAATTTTTGGAAGAAAAAGAAGAAACAAGAAAGAAAAGAACGCATGAAATACCGAAATTTGTTGTTGTTTGCTGTTCCTGTTGTTGTTTTTCTGGTGTGCGTGACATGCGCAACGGTAAACCAAACAGAATCCTCTTCAGTCGTCTGCTTTGCTTTTTGCTTTTTTTTTATATGTGTGTGTGTGCGTGTGGGCTGTTTGTTATTGCAAAAACAAAGCGGGTGGGGGAGGCGACAAATGAAATCAAAAAGCAACAGCCCCGACAACCAAAGAGGAAGCAGGAGTGTGGGGGAGGGAGGGGGGCTTATGGAGTATTAGCTTTGCTCTGCTTGGATTTCACTTAATTTGTGTCCACTGTTTGTTTGTGTGCGTGTCTCTCATATACAGACACAAAATGCGCGCATATATTATTTTTTTTTACGTCTTTTCACTTTTTTCACAACACACACACATTTAATTTATTTTGGAGTTTTGATGTTGCGTCGTATTTTTTGCACATATATTATTTTTAGCACTTTTATATTTTTAAACATTTTTCTCATACTTTTCACTGAACCTGCGCCAACATATTGCAAAAACTGTAAAGAGAAGAGTGTGTGGAAAGCAGTAGAAGATAATTTTAGTTTTTGTGAATACAATTAATATTAAATAGATATGTATATACATATATATATGTATGCAAGCAGCTTTTCTTTTTCTTTACTAACAATTAATGAGGCGGGCGGCAAATAAGAAACTCTGCGAGCGTCAAAAACACACACACCGCGCTTATTGCGCTCCACGAAGGTACTGAAAAAGGCAGACGACGACGAAGACGGCGACGACGACGATGACGATTCAAGTGCCCAAGCGAAGCCAAATGGAGTCCACACACACTGAAAACCCTCGCCATGTATGCATTGGTGTTAGAGTGAATGCGCATCTAAATATGCGCCTGTGTGTGTGTGTGTGTACGTGTGCAGGGTGAAGGATTGGTGATAATAAAAATAACAACAAATACAGCTGTGTGTGTCGCATATGTAAAAAGGGGACGCACAGTGGTTCTATAATACTGTAATATATGTTCTAAATAAAAATATTATAATCTTAAAATTTTAAAAGAGATTGAAAATCTAAACAAATGAATTGTATAATAATTCATTTTGTTGACTTGTTAAAGCGTTGATTATTTTTGAACCACTGTGTGACAGGGTAGACATTTTTGCAGGATATATTTAAAAAAGTACATAAATACTTACACACATACATACAAACAAGCGAAGCCAAAGCAAATTGCGTTGTTACACACACACACTCACACACAGCCTATGTATATGTATGCATGTGTTTTATTTGTGGAGTTAAACAGGATCCACCAAGCAGACTCAACAGCTGGCCAGCACTTGCATACACACACACACACATACATAGAAATACAACAGAAGCAGCAATCCCAACAGGTCAGCATCCACATACACAATGCAAAAGCAACATGGCATCCACAGACACAGTGCCATATTTGTGGATACTACAACAGCTGGCAAACCAAAAAAAAACTTCAAGCACAGCAGGGGGTGAGTTAGATCCGAGGTGAAAAGGAAGCACGGTTTTTTTTGTTGCTTGTTTAGGCAAACAGCTGAAATTAATTTTGTTTAAAAAAATACTTTGCGTGAGGCAACCCAAAAAGGGCACACAACAAGTGACAGAGAAGGCCAAAGGTTACACACTCACACATATTCGTATGTATATGAGCACTTCCAGGATTCTGGCATACATACAGACATTAGCATAGTTGCGTATGCGCGCGTGTGTATTTGTGTAAGTTGGCTAATTAATTGAAGTAACCAAGCGAAAAGAACACAAAACAAGCTGGACAAGTTTTCTTTTTCTGCCAACTTGCACTGTTTTTTCGCACGTTTTGCTTTTGCGTTTGCTGCTGCTGCTTTTGCCCAAAATGTTTTTATCTTTCTAATAGTTACAGCTTTTGATATTTGTTTGTGCGTTTTGCTTTAATATTTGGTTGATTCTAACTCACTTTTTGCAGTTACTGGACAACCGCTCGCACATTTGTTGTTCTCACTACAGATTATGGCGGCCCGCCGATAGGTGATATGTTGCCGATTATTTTTGTCGTGCGCCGCTTAGCAAAATACTCAGATAGCTGCCATTACGACAGTTATCGATATGATTTAACATTATGCTAAAATTTGAACCGACTGTTTAAAAACAAGTATTTTGTTTTATTATTGTCAACATGACTTTTTGAAAATAATGAGTTTTTGATTATTGAGATTATATTTAAGCTATTACACACCTACATCGCTTACTTAACTTTTAATGAGTAACAGCAACTCTCTCAACAGTTGCGCAACAGCTACGGGTGCTGTTATAAACAGAGCTGATCCGCCGATTTCCAAGCAGAAAGAACTTTCATTTTCCAGAATCGAAACTGAAAAACTCATCTATAGAAACAAATTTTTCGCTGCCATTTAGTGGGCGCTGATTCGTAGACACATTTTCTGCCCAGTTCCTGCTGCAGATACCGTTGTATTTGCTGCTCGACATCAGAGCGCCACTTGAGTTCCATAAACATTGGAAATACTTCGCCAGCTTTTTTCAGGCGACGTTCAGCAGTCTGATAACATTTCCAGGGTTGTGGTTCCACGACAAACAGCTCCGACAGCTGGGAAAGTTTGCGCAGAAATAACTGTATGCCGCTGTCGTGATGATTGAGATGAATCCACATTGTTATCGAGTAACAGCAAATTGCATCAAACTTGTTGCGCCGATGCTGTTGCAAGTACTGCAAAATAGTGACGTCAAAGGTGGACGCATTGAGGACGTCATCACAGAAATAGCTTATCTTTTCAGGACACTTGTTATCCAATTCGGCTCGCTCAATTAATCGCTCATCGATATCCACGCCGAGCACATGAACGGCTCGCTGCAACTTTTCCTCGAGGAAGCTGTGCAACAGTTGAGTGAAATCGCCACAATTGCAGCCCACATCCAGAACCAGATAAGGCTGTGACTTGCGTTCCACACAGGACTGCGTTTCCATTGTGCTGCTGGCCAGCCAAATATTTGTGGATGGCAGCAGTTTAATCCGCTCGCTGGCCGAATTGAATTGATAATAGTTCTTGAAGTTGCCATATTGCACGGCCCCTGGATTATTCTCGCGATGCTCCATTTAATAAATAAAAATATTTATTTACTTGTATTAGTTTATTCTTCGCTGCGGGCAAAAACCAATGGTTGAACTATCAGCTGATTTGCTCGATAACCGATTAATTTGCGTGGATTTTTGTAGCAGTTGAGCAACTGTTACACCACTGTGAAGTGTACAGAGCGCCAAAATGTTAACTTGAATTGAAATTTAAAAAAATATTAAAAGAAACACACTTTTGATTTTTACCTTTCCATTTACGTTGTAGTTTACTGCTCTCATTTTGTAATTATATATAATTATATATATAGAATTTAACACGTTTTGTTCTGCTTGCACAGTTCATACAATTCGCTTTTACTTACAACATACCAAATCGATAACATTTTCGGTAAACATAATATGAAATGCCCAAATAAAAAAACATAATGCACAAGTAATAATAAAAAAAGAAATAAAAACAATGCACGTCTGTTTGTGGATAACATATTTAACAATAATAATTAACAACAAACATTGGACATGAGCACAACGGCGCACAGATTATTGGGAAACTGAATTTAACCCACTAAGGGAACTAGGCAAAATCGCAACAGTCTGTTGAAAATCCGTGCAAAAGGTTCTGCTCATGATCGTTAATCGTTAATCGATAGTCGATAATAATAATAAATCGTTAGTATTTTTAACCTATAAATGTACAGTTATATATATAATCCATGATACGAATTAAACTAATTAAACTTGTCTAAACACTAAATTAGCCATACTTTAAACTAAATTATGCATATTTATATATATGTATATATATATATATGTATATATATATATGTATATCTGTATATATATAGATATATATATGTATATATGTATATATATAGATATATATTACGATTTGTATGCAATTCGTTTGCTTCTTTAACTAGTTGTACATATATATATATTTATATATATATACATATACATATAGGTATATATATATATATATATATATATATCGGTACATATACATATATATACATGCTTACAAATATTATCGAAACTAAATATGTGTATATATTTTGTTTAAGACTACTGGAAATGTGTGTTGTTTTTTTATAGGTTGTGATTCTTATTTCTTGAGCTTTAATTTCTCATGCAGGATAACTAAATTTAGTTGGGGGTTAGAGGTTAGGGTGGTATTAATAGGGACTTCTCGATTCGGACTGAAGCGTGCACAAATGGAAATTCTAACTTATTTCTTGTTCTTGTCTGCTGTCTCATCTATCTTTGGCATTTATCGATAAATTTCTAAATACTAGAATGCTACTTAATATGGACTTGTTTTTTTTATTTGAAAAAAATTTAATTTTGAATATGTTTTGCTTTCACTAAGACAATGATACTTTCGAAAGAAAAGAATAACTGAACGAAACGCAACAAGTGTGAATTGAGTTAAGAAATATTGAATAACTGGCATGATATATATATAAAAATCGAACTAGGCATAGGTCTATATATATATATATATATATATATATGTGTGTATATCGAGATATGTATACATATATATAGGATATATATACATATATATATATACGTGTGTTGGTAAGCTCATAAATACACAATATATATATTATAATAAATCGTTCGTCCGAATCTCGAAATCCGAAACATAATTACAAACGTTTAAAAACTCGCTTAAGAACTATGCTTTCTCTTTTGCTTTAATGAATATGTCTTTCAATTTTAGTAGGTATTATTTTGTTTTGAGGGGTGGTTGGGGAGTGTTACGCAGCGTGTATTATCCAGGCGATCCATATAATATGCAACTAGGTGGCCTGGTGGCAAGTACGGTTCAGTTATGGGGGGCAAAACTATATATATATATATATATGTATATGCACAATGCATATGTATATATATATATTTGAATAGACTTTAACAGAGATGCGTTCGTTTATCGTTTTTGTTTTTCGTTTTTTTTTTGACACAACCAATTTATACTTGAAAATTTAACGGCTCTAGTCATCTGGGTCCAACCCGATTAGCTCCGCTTGCAATCTGCCCTTAGTCTTACAACAAATGGTTAAGCAAAATACTCTCAGCGCAATCCGAAATTGTGGCGACATCCCGGACATAATCAATATCTTCCAAAAGGAGTTCAGTACACCAATCCAGACGACGGCAAAATTGATGAGAGTACTTTGGATAACGTCGCCCGTGACCACCTCATAGAGACGCAATAATATCCATGGCAGCCAGGACATCCAGAATGCAAAGACTAATGCGAATGACATCATATGACTAGGGTTCGATAAATTTTCAGCCAATGCAGTTGCATATTCTTTATCATGTATGGGCTCGCCGGATCGTATTTTGCGCATCATTACAAATATATAGCCATAGTTGTGTACTATCGATATCAAGCTTGGGCCTAAAACTAATATTGCCAGCGTAACGGTATATGCTGCCATATTGCCCCAATCCAGCATACAAATGTGGGAAAGATTATTCTCAATCGGCTGCGTATAGCCCAAGATCGGTGGACAGCAAAGGAGCGCCGCCGATATCCATGTGAACACCATCCAACACTGGCAACTGCAAGCGGAAGAGAGAGAGAGTAACGTTATTATACAACACTAGACTGATAAGACACTAATCAACTGTTAAACCCTGTTTTCAGATCGAAGAGCAGTTCACAAAATGCACACAGTTTAACAGCGACTTAACAGTCAGTTAACAGAGTGAACAAAAACAAAGTATATGAAAAATCTTTAGCTTTCATTATCGACAACTTATATCATCATCGACTTATCGATAACCTTGGCACTTACCGCGTCTTCGTCTGCACAGTTTCATAGCGCAGTGGCTTGCGCACAGCCAAATAGCGATCCACCGATATCCACATGAATGTGTAGACAGAGACGGCCCACAAGGTGACCTCCAGATAGCCGGTGAAGCGGCACACAATATCCCCGTACATCCATTCGCCAGTTAGCGCGGGATAGACGGAGAATGGAACTACAAGCAGACCGCATAGTAAATCAGCAATCGCCAGCGAGAGCAGATAGTAGTTGATGACCTCAGTGGGACCTACGAAAATCGGGGAGGTTTTAAGAGTTCATTTTAGACTTTTCTTAAATTTATATAAAATATTCAATTACAGAGAAAATTCTTTAAATATTCTTAACAACTTGTAAATAGTTTGTGTAGAAAAGTAACTTAAATTGAATCTAATTTGGGACTTACCTTTAAAGTTGGCATATGTGGCTATGATCAGTAGATTGGAGAGCACAATGGCTACCCCTAAAATTGAGATGAGTACGGCTTTTGTGAGTGCCTCCAGTTTGGAATTATCCTGCAGGTAGCTCATTTCCTGCATTTTTTTGTGTGGCTCTCTGTGTGTGGCTTAAGCTTAAGGTTATGCAAAGTTGGCCCACACACGTAATCCGACTGCTGCTGCTGCTGCTGCTGCTCCTGTTGCTGCTGCTGCTTGTGCTGCTGCTGAGGCTGCTTCTGTTCCGCTTGCCTCACTTCCTGTCATGACGGCCTGCAGTTAGTTGCTTGATGGCGCCCTCTATTGTGCAATAGCCCAAATGCAAATGCACACACGCGAAGGTCGCAGTCGCAGTCGCCGTCGCCGTCGCCGTCGCCGTCGCCGTCACCTTGCAGTCAGCGTCGCTTCCGAATTTGTATAAATTTGTGTTTGCGTTGCCTACTTTTAGGCTTGCGCGGCAAATCCAATTCGCCCGTGGTTGTTGTTGTTGTTGCTGTTGTGTTGGCTGCGACTGCGGTTAAGGTTAAGGTGAATTGTGATTTCTTTTTTTGTTATATTTCTTTTTCTTTGCGTTTTCCTTTTGAAGCTCGTTTAAAAGTTGCTGACTAAAATTGTAGTACCGTTAAAAACTACTAATAGACAATAGTTTTAGTTTAAAGATTGGATTTTTTTCTTTCTTTTGTTTTGTTTTGGTATTAAATTCACAACGCTTTCTTGCTAAGTTTAATAAAATTTTGTTAATATCGTTAATTAGTTAATTAGTTATTAGTTACTTGCTTTTGTTTATTGCGCTACTAAAAGTTTTGAATATATCTTTAGACTATTATTAATATGCTTCTAAATTTGTTTTGACTAATTTATTGAATTGTTATTAAAAATTACACATTTCGAACTTTAAATTGGAAGAATAATGATTACAATTATTAAATAGCTTTAATTTTACTTTTCGGTTGTATTGAAATTACTTTTTTAATATTTTATGTGTTTATTTTTTTGGGTTTTTAAAACTATATTTGACTATAATTAGAGCACAGCACAAATTTTTATTTTGTTTTTAGTTAGTTGTTGTTGTTGTAATATTCGTAAGGCTTTTGATGTGCTAATTTTTAAGTTGAAATATATTTAATTTAATATTTGTTCTTCTAGTTTTATTAGCGTTTGCTTTTGATTTTTGTTTTTATTTGCTTTTTGTTATTTGCTTTTTGTATTTTTCTCTGTTTTTCGCTGCTTTGTGCTTTTTGTGATTATCCTTTTGCTTGTAAATTCTGGCTGTAGGTTCTTATTCTGGTTGTTGCTGCTGTTGTTGTTTTTGTTGTCAGCTTAGGCTAATTGTGCGCATCTGTGACAGAAGACAATAGACATGAGCCACTTAAAAATGTAATCGCATAATCAGACTTGTGCTGGGTAAATCCCTTCATAAGTGAGGAACATGCATGGGAATTATACAAAGAGACCCTAACATTAAATTCAATCTTAAGCAAATACCTAACAAAACTTTAAAACTTTTTCGTCTTTAAAGGTATCTTTTAATTATTATAATATAATAATTAAAAGTTGAAAATAGCTCAGCTTAAACAGCAGTGTTCGCCCTTGGTTTGTTCTATGCATAATACACAGCCATAATTTATAGCGCTTTAAGGCTGACGTTATCCAGATCAATAAATTATTACGAAAGCCTTTTAGCTGCACAAAACGCTTTACATAAGCGTCCTTATCCTTCCAGCCCAGACCAGGGCAGCCAACTTGTCAGCCAGTCAGCCAGTCAGTGGCACTTTGCCACTTTGCCCACCTGCCACACCCCATGGCTCCCCTGCAGCTGCTGCTGCTGCTGCTGCAGTGACCCACTTTAGAATGTGCACTTGACACAGTTTGAGAGTCAGCGCTGTCAAATCAGCAAACGTCACCAAAGTGGCGATTGTGATTCTCAAACTGTCGATAAGGATTTTAAATAATAAAGTTCAAGCCTTAAAGTGTAATAAATAAAATCACAAATAACTATATTTAAATGTGAATTAATATGATTGTGATTAAGTGATTAAATGAGTTTGATTAAGTCATCAAACTGTAGCTGAACTCCTCCGTACTCTTCGATAGAAGTTTTCGTATCAATTTACTTTGATTCATTAAATATTATTGACAGCCATCAATCATAATTTGTATTGAAATCTCCTATAATAATTTACTTATATTTATACTGAAATGTAGTCTCTTATCAGGTTTTCTGTTAAAACTGTCAAACTGTAATGTTTTTGATATGCAATTTCCGTCCTTAACACATATTTGACAGCCATAAACCATATTGCACAGTTTAAGCTGTATTGGTGCTGATTAATTAATTGATTAAGCAGTAGAAATCTGTCTATATGACCGTAAAACTGTATACTTTATAGATGTACCCATAATAAACATTCACGAAAAACAGTTTATATAAAATAGTCGAGTAGTGGAGACTAAAATAAATTTAGATGAAAGCATTTTCAGTAGTAAAGACTAATCCTGTAAAACATTTAAAATGTACCGATCACAATAGAGTTAAAAGGGATATATGTAAAATTGAGATGATTACTATAAATTTTAACAGTTAACGTTTACAATAATGTATAATAATAGAGTGAAAGGGAATGTAAATTAAGTAGAATAAATATATAGAAATATACAATATAAATATATAGAATATACAGCGTATATTTATAAATTCCTAATCAAGCATTAAGCACGAATATTCATCACAGGGCATCTTGTAGTCTGTCAGTTCGCACTAGAACCCTCTGCATTTGCCTAAGCCTTGTGACTGGTACTTAGTGCTTTATGCCATCGATCACGACAAGAAAGAAGCGCCACACACATCGCCCACCAACTCCAACTCGTCTATATATATATACAGTTGGGAAACAAATAATAGCAACACTTTGATAATTTTTCTTACGAATGAAAGTTAGTTTTGCAATTTCAAATTCGAATTTGAATTCTTACATTATTGTTTAATATTTTCCCTCTAAAGTAAAGTTTGTACTGCTCCTGGAATTCTTTTCATATATAAATATTTTAGTTTATAATTTTTCTCGTTAATTTTCTTCCTTTTTAATTAAAATTAACTAAGTTGAAAACGATGAATAAAATTATGGTTTTCTTTTCTCTTTTTTCATTCATAAGTATTCATAAGACACCTTTGAATACACTTATTGTGAAAGTGGCGCTATTATTTTGATGGCAACTATACATCTACTCTGTCTCTCTCTCTATCTCTTTCCATCTCTCCATCTCTTGCTGCTTAACAGCATGATTTGGCGACGTCATTGGACCATTTTCCACGCAGACACAAACTCAAACACAAATAGAAGACAAACACGCGAACTAAACAGCAGCCCATTATCAAATGCCATTAAAGGACAGCAGCTGGGCGCCACAATTGACTAGCTTCCCCACTTCCCTGTCTCTCTGCCCCTCTCTGCAGGGTGCTGCATTGTGTGCGATAAGTGGGGGGAGGGGTGGGCGAGGGAGGGTGAAGTATAACCGTAACAAGTTTGTCATTTGGTTCTTCGTCTCTCAACTGGGTAATTTAATTAATGCTAACGGCGTTTGTTTGACAGCCGACAGGTGATAAATAACATTAAATTGCATTCGGCTAAGCTTGACTACCCCTGACGAAGACACACACACACACACACACACACACACACACACACACACGCAGTTAGTTTGTCAATCATTGCGTAAGCATTTTACTGCTGCTGCAGGGGGTACGCCTGGGGGAAGCAGAAGGAGGGTGTGGTGGGGGTAAGGAGGTCAAATGTCATTTGTGCAAAATGATTTTGTGGCGCCGCCAAAGCGTCGCCGTCGACAATATTATCCGAGCTGCTTTTTCCTGCCGAAGCAATTACAATGCAATAACAGTTATTGCTGCCAACCAAGCAAGGCGTAAGCATAATGAGCAGCATAAAGTGCACTAGTATTGCGTGGGGGGGGGGGGGGGGGGAGAGGTAAGTTGGGGTGGGGGTGGATAAACACACGTCGAAAAACCCGAAAAATGTTTTGTGTTTGTTTTGCGATCTTATTGAAATGCTCACAATCAATCCATAATATTTTTACTTAATATCAATTTAAAGGCAACCCTGATTACTATCGAGAAACGATTTGTATCGATATTCGCGAGTTGGTAAAAAATATCGATAAAATGTATTAAACTTAATGTGAGAGAGAACTCTATGCCAAATTTGAAGTCTCTAGCTATTATTGCCTCTGACATCGACTTGTTCAGTTAGACGCAGCTGCTGATGGTGATCAGGAATATATATACCTTATGGGGTAGACAATGATTACTTGTTACATACTTTTGCAGAAGTGCATTTTCAATTAAGGTTGAGGGCACAGAATACTTCAACTAAGTTTCTTGTCTGCCAACTGCTAATTTTCTGTTTTATTTTTAAGAAATCACACTTAATATTTGTATGCTTAATTAAAGATTGCCAATTGTGTTTATGGAACTCATCTGTGTTTTTCACTCTGTGTAGGCAATCAAGTAATAAGTTCAGCGAACCCAACAATAAACAAAAATCAATAAACACGTGAATGTTATATTCATGATTAATTATGGAAATCTTTTGTGGCCAGACTCTGCTTCTTCCACATTTTCCGCTTGTGCTGAGAGGAAATTGTGAATAATAAGCAAAAAGAGAAAAAGAAAAGAGTGACGCAAAAGCTGATGGCTTTTTGATTATTATGCGGCGACACCGGAAACAGCAGCAGAAGGAGGCAAGCAGCAGCATCAAAAGAACGGGACTCAATATATTTATTGTGGGCGGTTGCAGGAATTGGGGTAAATTTTGCCACAATTAAGGCTTCTGGCCAGCTGCTATAAAATAGGCCTATTTATGACAGGGCTTAAAAAGGGACACACGCATCGGGATTTATAGATTGTCATGCAAACAGCCAGGGCTAAAATCATAGGTTCGCATAAAATATATTCGAAATGGATATCAAGTGGAGCTGAGCTCCATTCTCGAACTCGATGATTGTGAAGCTATCTTGGGGAAATATATATGTCAACTTTGAATGTAGGATTAATTTATAGGCCAAATCATGATCAAAATGCCTTTGTTTTTAAAAATCGCTTGAGTTTTGATAAAGTTCTAGTTGTGGAAAGCTTGTGGCATAATCAGTTTAGCAGCAATCTGCCACAAGCTGGCCTCAACCGATGACTATCTTGTTACTGCAGTTACTGATTAATGTCAAAGCCCAATCTCTCAATTCATCGCTCAATTTTGAACTGTATTGCTCACTGGCAGAGTCAACATTTTATGCAGCTGAGTTGCCAGTGAAAGCGTCTTTGTTAGTTGCAACTAAAAGTAAACTTTTCTGTTTCTATTAAAAAGCGACAAGTTTTGCATTAATTTTCCGCTACAAAAAGTGGGCTACATTAAATTATAAATGAGAATTGAGCCTTCAGCAAAGGCAAAACTTTTAGTTTTTATATGTGTTGTGTTGTGTGTGTGTGTGTGTGTGTGGTGTATCCTGTCATTTGTGTGCTGCTGTGTGTGTGTGTATAGTAAATATATCGCCATAAAATATGTATCGTATGCGTGTTTATGGCGCAACAAAATCGTGCAAAAAGAAACAGATACAAATGTATCTAAGTATAGACTAAGAGAAAGGGGGAGGGTCTGTTGCACATGACGTTACAGTGCCACAGTCAAGCGGTGATTTCGAAAGCGACGGCGTCATAAAATCTCATTTCTAAATGCCAGACCAGGTGATGCAGCAACCACACTGCGCCCCCTCTCGCTCGCCAAGCTATAAATAAAGACAAAACGCGAAAAATGACGAAGGCCAAGGCGAATGCATGCTGAAAAGCATGCAAGGTGCAAGGAAAAATGCAGCAAGGCAGAAGGGGGGCAGAAGGATACTCGACGCTCGCTGATGACGTTGGTGCTGCCGCAAGGCAAAACTTGGCAAGGCTGCTGCAAGGGGGGTGCAGATGGAGGGGGGTGCGGGAGGGGGGTTGTGGGTTGTTAGCTACGTCATCAGTCAGGCATCGGTATCGGCATCGGGCTTATATAAGAGCATGACCTCAGTAACTCAGGCGCCGCAGCCGTTTACCTTGTTTTTGCTCGCTTGCTGCTTTCTTTGTTGTATTTATTTGTTTGTTGGCCACATCTATTTTTAATACTGTTTATTTTAGGGCAACAAAGCGCCGCAAACTTCGCGCTGAGTTTTTCTTTTTCTGTTTCTTTTTCTGTTTTTGGCATATGGCTTTAAGCAGCAACGTGGGTGACTTGAGCACTTTGTCAAAGCTGCATTTGGCCCTGGTTGGGCATGCAACTGTTGCATGCAACTCGCTCGGGGCGCACAAAACTTTGTCTGCACTTAATTCAAAATGTTAGTCAACAACGCGCAAATTAAAACAAGAATAGCTGCAGGACACAGTTGCCACACCTAACCCCCATTTAAGCAAGATTATTCAGATTATAATTGCAATTTTGCTGTATTTAAAAATGGATAATAATCAAAATAGGACAGGAGGGTAAATTTATGCACGCCAAAGATTATATATATCCTTATAGACAGAAGTTAATCTGCTGTTATCTAAATTGTAGTTTTGTAGATTTTAGAGTTGAATTTAAATAATGTTTATATAAGTAAATCAGACTAAAAATGACGCTGATCAAGAATATTTATACCTTATAGGCTTGTAGAGGTATCCTTTAATGTGTTACACACTTGAAAAAATATTATAATTGGTGGTAGAAGAATATTTGCATAGTCTTTTCTCTATTTAAGGTGGATTAGAGATCCATTATAAAGATTAGATAATACAGCGGAGTGTGAGAAAGTGAAGAAGTGTCAAAACTGAACCGGAAGCGGAAACATTAACCACATTTGAACGATAAACATGCGAAACTGGAATCTAAATTTTTTGAATAATCAATGAAACAGTATCGGAAATTATATAATTGATAGCGTTTTAAAATAACCAATACCAAGGTATCCGTATGGGTACCTTAATAGGTGTATTTCAGCTGTTGAGTACCTTAATACTTAATTTCACCAATAGAATCGTAAATTCGAAATTAATATGTAACCCTTACGGGAACCTTTACACTTTCCGCATCAGCAACCTGACCCATAATCCAAAATTTGTTTCAGTTTGACTCATTGCTTTTTAGTCACAATATTTAATGGGTATTTATTTGGCATTTAAAATTCCTGTATTTAAAATAATGTCAAATATTTCTCCTCGTGAATTTTTAGTATTTAAAAAATACAGTTTCTTAGAAACTGTTTGAAAGTTTTTTAAAAACTTAATGCATTTTGAACTCAAGTGTCCTTCTGTTTGCTGCACAGAGGGTAACTGCTAGTCGATCCTTTTTCTGTCGACCACTCTTGATTGTTTGCTTGGAGTAAGCCATAATAGCGCTCGTTAAATAATTATAAATAATTGTTAACAACACAACACATGGGCGCATTTAAGTATGCCACCTTTAGCAGACCAAAGCCCAAGAAAACAGCTCACGTGTTTAATATTGTTTTTAGTGAGGTGTGTGCAGAGGGGGTGTGTGGCAGCAACAGCAACGACATCAACAACAACAAACATTCCCTTTTAACGTATAAACATATGCTAGCAGCAACTGCTACTTTCCTTATCCTTATCTCTCTTTCTCTTCTCTCTCTCTCTCTCTCTCTCTCTCTCTGTCTCTTACAAACAATATATATTCAGTTGGCCCAATTGTGCGTTTGTTGTTGTTATCGTTGTAGTTGTCGTTGGCTCGTGGCTGGTTGGCCAAGGACACAGAGCGCCTTGGCGACGCACCCGTGTTTAGTACTTTATTGTTTTTATTCCCTTTTGCAGTTTTTATCGCAATCGCTCTCCCTCTCCCTCTATCTCTCTTTTATTATTATTATTTGTTTTTTTTTTGGCTCTGACTTTGATTTCCCTGGCAGCGCGTTTTGTCACAGTTTTTGCTTTAGCAGTGTTGCCAAATGCTGTAAATTACTTTTGACAAGGCTCGCTTGTCAAGCCACCCTTCTCTTTCTCACTCACTCTCTCTGTCTCTCTCTCTCTCTCTCTCTCTTTCTCTCTGACTGTCTATTTATATTTGCCGTTGCAGTTTGTCGCTAGGGGCAACGTGACGTATGCGTAATAAATAAAACTTGACTTGGCTAAGGCTAAGGGCAATTGTGTGCCACGATACCGGCTATAACAAGGCACACAAACACACACATAGACAAACATACACACACACTCACACACACATTCACACACACACACATTCACACACACACTCACCCACACCCCCACCCACATTCAGAGTCAATCAATAAAAAAAAAGCGACTGCAACTCTTGACATTCAGCGAAGGCATTCAAAGCCAAAGCCAAAGGAGACTGTTGCAACAAGCAGCAAGCGGCAAGTGGCAAGTGGCAAGCAACACAATCAATATCGCAATACATGAATTTGTCATTGCATTGGCGCCGCGCTCTCTTCAAACTGTTGCAAGCTTGTTTGCTTCTGTTGCCATCATTTGCCATTTAATTGATAAGCCTGCCAATGCCATAGTTTCTGCAGGTTTTCTTTTTGGTATCACCTGCCAGCTGAATGTCAATCGAATCAAAAACAGAGAGAGAGAGAGAGAGAGAAAGATACAGGAAGTAAAAGTGAGAATGTGAAAGTGTGAGAATGTCAAAGAGAGAGAGAGAGAGAGAGAGAGAGAGAGAAAAGGGAAGAGGTAAACTGCAGCTGATGCTGAAGTGTTGGGGTACGATAAACTTCTGAGTATTACTATAAATGGCAGGAGACACAAGCTAGAAAGTGTTCGACTAGAAGATACCCTGTTTATCACATAAAATGCTTGCTGTTGGTAGTTTGTTCAGTATGAAAATGCGTTTTGGGTAACTAAATCTTTGTTTGTCATTCGATCCTAATGAAAGCTTTAGAGTTGATCAATAATATGTCTGGCAATATTATATATCATTCGAAGGTGCTATCGGAAATGGATTTCTATCGATATTCGCTAAACGGGAGTAGTTATCCTGTCTACAGTCTATAGATGGCTAAATCGACTTTTCTGTTGCTGCTGATCAAGAATATATATACTTTATGGGGTCGATAATAGATAGAATTTAACAATTGTTATGTAAGTAGATGTATACCTCAAAGAGGTCCATTGATTTCCTTCAACTATTCTATTAATTCTCATATAAATAACTTGTCAGCCATTTGGAGCTGAGTACAGGTCATCTCTCAGTCGGTCAGGGTCAACTTGAGCACTTTTCTATTTCATTTGCAATGTATTGGATCGTTGTTGAGCACTCGACTGTTTCAAGGCTTCCTGGCTCTGGCTTTGGTCCTGGCTTTGACTGCAAGATTTAGATTGTCATGGGACACTCAGTTTGACATTCTGTGAAATTAACAGTTGCTGCAAGCAATGCAATTTTCAGTTGCTTTATTCAAGTCGTATCTGTCTATCTAACTATATATATATATATATATATAATAACTATATGTGTATGTATTAAATGCTCTTTGCCACTCCTAGTTGTCAGGCAATTAGTTTGGCTTAGTCCCAGTTACGCCCACAACAATAGATATAAATCAGTGGTTGACCGCCCTCGCAACTAACCAACGGGAATTGAAGCAGAGGCTACTAACTTGGCGCTGACTTAAGTTGGCTAAGAGCACGATTGAGTTGAAGCTTAGCAAAATGAATGAAAAATGTGTGTTAACAGTTGCAAATCAACAATTCTTATATAAGATAAGCTACAACATTCTGCACATTCAACATTCGTTGTTAGTTAGATATTTAGGCTAACAGAAAATACTGTTTCTTGCCATGATTTAGCGAATTTGACAGAGATGTGCTGAAAAGTATGACAATATCAATGTCAACAATAGCTAATCTTTTAATATATGATTATAATTTAATTCATCTAACTTATTTTTTATATTTTAATGCTGAAAGCAGAATAAAAATGAAATCCTTCCTAATTTTTAATTATGTTTCTAATTTATTGGCTTGTTTGCAGAAAAGTCATTCTTCCCTATTTTATATTTTAATAAATGTTCTGATTATTTATTTCGCAAAAGAGAGCCAATCAGCTGTTTTATTTAAATCCAGGGCTAACGAGAACTCGAAATGGAATCGTGGAATCTTAAGAATGTGAATGCTACAAATATTGGGCACAGTGGAATCAGCATGCTAATAAATGTCTGGCAGAAAACTTGTGCTGGATAAAACATAAAAGACAGAGGAGTTTTTGTAAAATAAATTTTTACTACTCTTTCTAAGCCCTTCCCTGGCAGCAGTTATATATAAATCGGATATATATCATCAAACGAAAATTAAATAAATAAATAAATATAGAGTAGCTTGTAGTCTATGAGAATTCTGGTATGAGATTTTCACACATTTTTATTTTTTGTATATAGACGAATATTTCAGTCGTTTATATTTAGCTTGTGCTTTCGGTTGTTGACGTTTTCAGCCCCACATATATATATATATATATATATATATATATAAGTGTGTGGGGCTGACCATATATATATATATACATATATGTATCGTATATATCGCACAGATGTATAAACACGTGTATATGTATACTTTGTTTGTTGTCATGTGTATTTACTCTCACTTTCTAATTTCTGTTGCCAGTGATAACAGATGTTTGGCTAAAACCAAAAAAAGAAAAAGGGGCTGAGAGCGGAACACGGGAACTGTTGGCTAACAAAACGATGGCCAACAAGACACGTTGTGGTCATAAATCTTGGATTGTCTCAAGGGGTGCGAAGGGCGGCAGATTGTGACACATGAATATACATAATAAATGAGGTGCATGTACAGGATTAATATATGCTTCTAGTTGATCTGTTAAATGTGTGGTAAATATTTATTCATATATATATATTTCGATATGGGGGCAAGAGACTGAAGAAGAAAAAGTGGTTTTCTCTCTTTTATGTTAAATTATTTCATACATTCAGGTTAAGAGGGTGACAAAAAGAGATGGCAAGAAAACAATTACGTGGCAATAAGAACAATGGAATGGGGCAAGGCAGGGCAGGGCAGAATAGGGCAGGGAAAACCCACAGAAAAGTAGGAAAGTGTTGCACGCGCCAATTGGCATGTAAATTAACATGCAGCCTTGAAGTGTGCTATGAAATTTTTGCTGTTGCACTCTAGCTGGACACAAGTGCCACCATACAGTTGTGAACAAATTAATAGCACCACACTCTCAAAAATTTGTAAGTTCAAGAAACTCTTGACTACATTTTTAAAAGTGGAAGAAGACTCTTAATAAAACTAGAAAAAAACTTCAGAAATAAGTAAATGATTTCTATAAAGAATGCGTAAGAGGTGCTTTTATTTTTTCGCAACTGTGTGTGTAGCATGCAACGCCAAGGGTCATGACAGAGCGATAGAGTGTGAGGGTGCTGAGAACTTGAACAGCTTGCGTCAAGTGAAATAAAAGCTAGTTGTGTTAGGCCGGGCCACGATTGGAACCCTTGAATTATGCAAAAGGCAAAAGGCAGAAGAAGGCAAAAAGCCAACTTGCGACGACGACCTTGATGTGGGCGTGCCACAAATTGCAGCCAGCAACGAAAAGCGAACGAAACGCGAGCGACTCGAGGCGCTTGCTGGTGGCAAGGTGTGAAATTTCCCATTGTGTGATCGATAAAACTGGCCATATATTTATATTCAGATATGCGTCGCAAAAATTTTACGACAAAATAAACAAGTTGGCGGCAGCTGAACTGAGTCCCATAGATAAGAACGCAATGGCAAAATGAGAACAGCCTCAGTCTGTGCCTCAAAACTGAGCCCCAGCTGAGCCCCAGCTGAACGGAGCCGAATTGCGTCCTTTTATCGACCCACCCCCCTAAAAAAACAAAACAAAAAAAAAACACAAATTGCCCATAAAACAAAAGGAAAAACGTTCATAAAATGTGGCATAGCATTTTCGAGGGATACGCATGCAATGGCCAGACAAATGGGCCTCATATTTTATGGGCCAACACAAAAAAAAACCTTTAGCTTAAATTAAGAGCCATTGTAATTAGTCGTTTAAGTTGTCCTTGTTTGCTACATGCTATATGCTTTAAATCAAATATCAGCTTGTTTGGTTTGGCATGCACTGGCAAGTGTTACACATGATTCGTACTTCATGCCCAGTGCCTGTCAAATGTTTGGAGATGTGTGGAACGATAAACTAAAGCTGCGACGCTGGCAGCGCTGCTTAAATGAGCTTTTCAATATTTACGCAGCGACTTGGCTTTGGCTTGACGCTAATCCCGACTCCTTGCCGCTGCCTGCCTGCGCCGCTGCCTGCGCTTAACAAACATTTTTTTTGCATTGAGCTTTTCAAGTGAAATTTGCTCTGTTTGCGCTGCCCATTTGGCAAGCACATCTGCACAGTTTGCGACGCTGGCTGCGCAGTCAACGTCAGCCTTTTGGCTTTGTGTTTTTTTTGTGGGCATTTTTTGGGGTTGTTTATGTTTTGCTTTGCTGTTTCGCTGGCTTTGCTGTTGAGGTAGGATGCGCTCTTCACACATACACACACATACATCTCACTTTGTGTGTGTAGATGTTTCTAGGTGTGTCTATATATAAGGTGCAACCGTTATTTTTGTATATAGATGTATACTCACCTTTGACATGACATCGTTCGAGTGCTGCTCAACATTTTTTTGGTTTTTCTAGTTGGTGTTTTGTTTGTTTTTTTTTATTGTTATTGTATATATTTAATTATAGTTATTACATTTTGTCTTGAACACTTTGTCTTTATCACTTTGGCTGCAACGGGGGAAAAACTATCAAATGTCTAGGTGCGTGAATTCTCTATAAAGCCTAGGATTAGATATACCTTTGACTAATATTCTCTATAGACCCTCGTATTATATGTGGGTCCAATCAATCAAATAATACTTTAATACATGCACTTACAAAATGAATAAACGTAAATGAGATAAGATAGTCAAATGGGTCTAAGGGAATTATATTTAAATTAAGTTTTCTTGCTAACAAATTGAAACTGGTCTTAAAACACAATTTAGATAAATGCAAATGCGCGGTATTAACTGGGATTATTGGTGGAAATATTTGTACGTGGAAATTTCTGCTGTTTACGGTTTTACTTTTATATTAGTATTATTAAATATTCTTTTTCATTTTATATTAATATATATATTATTTTTTGATTTGATTTCATTTTTTAAAATTAATTTTAACTATCACAATTTACACAATTCTTGTCTAGTTTTTCACGCACTTGCCACACGTGCATTGCACATGCCACTCATTTTCATTATTTATTTTTTTTTGCTTTTGTCATTTTTTTTTTTTTTTGCTTTACTTGTTGGCTTTTCTTTTGCTTAGCCTTCAACACAAATACACAGACAACACATGAGCATGCACACACACACACACACTCAGGCAGCGTCGTCGGTGAGACATGTGCGCAGGTGTGCGCCTTGATTTTCTTTTCCTTTTCTATTTCTTTTTTTTACTTTCAATTATTCAGCAGTTAATTAAATAAATTTGCATAATTTACTTAACATGTTATCAATTTAGTCGCTTTTGCTGCTTTTTTCTTTTTGTTTTTTGAGCTTGCTCTCGTTATTCTTTGCGTTGACACACATATAATAAAGGAGGGAAAAAAGGAAAACTGTAAAAGTTTTATTTTTTTTTTTTGGGCAGCGGAACAGAAAGAAAGAACAGAAAATTTTGTTTGCTGGCCGCTGTTTGCGTGTGAGTGTGTGTTTTGGTGTGTAGGTGTATGGGGAATATTTATATGTGTTGTGTTTGTGTCTGACTGTTTCCAACAACCACTGAACGCGCCCGCGCTGCTGCTTCTGCTGCTGCTGCTGCTGCTGCTGCTCGATGCGTGGCGTACGTGCGACGCGCTGACTGTCTCACTGGCGACTGGGCCACCAAACACAAATTTTAACTGGACTAACGCCCAGAGAGACAGTGAGAGCGAAAGAGCACGCTTGCTGGAATGTGCGCCTGCAAGCATACGCAACAGGAAAGAGCAGCTAAGCGAGAGCTTTCGCCTAGTTTAACGGAGACGCTTTTCTCTTGCCGACTGAGAGCGAGAGAGAGCTTTCGACGCACATGGCATTTGTTTATATTTGGTCGACGCCTTCCAGCCGCTTGTACACACTGGAAGCGTTAACGCTGTTAAAAATAGCATTGCATATTTTTAGGCCTGCGCACGAACTGAAGAACGGGGAAAACGACGACGTCTTGTTTTGTTCATTTTGCGGTTTGTCTTTAATTTTGTATTGCATGTGTTTGTTCTATTTTTATTTTTGTAATTTTGATAATAAACAAAGGCATCGGCGCTGGCCAAAACTCAAGATACGACGGCATTTCCCTCCACTGCAATGTTTAGCGCCATATTCGCCTGGGACCGACGCAACGGATACAAATGATCCAGGTGATCGATGAAGGGACGCACCCCCTCCGGATTCCTCATGTACTTGCCCAGGCTGAGAATGATGTGACGGTATATCTGATGATCCCGATAAGCAGCATTCGGTCGTCGCTTCTGCGGTGGTCTAAACATCGAAACGAGCAGTTAATTGACTAGGTGCCAAAAACAAGCAACTAAATAAACAATTCCATTTTAAATATTTGATGCACTTCTCTGCTGCTCCTGCTCTACATACGAAAGATCAAAAACTTTGGAATTTCCCATGGGTCGAAAAAATAGATTTCCTTTTGGGAGCATGGGTTTTGATGAGAATTGGGTGTCAAAATCGAACGCAATTGCTTTTAAATATGAAGTCAGTTTAGGTAACGTTATTGCTAAGGCAAATTTGAGGCCATGCCCACAAGTCGAGTTTTTGTATTAATCTAGAGACTAAACCATAACCAAAATGCGCTGGTTTATGAAAATCGGTTGAGATTTGATCAAGAAACGGCTTACGAGACTATTGACTATAAATTGTTGACCAGTTGCGACCAAGAAACACGATTTCAATAATAAATATAGTGTTAAACTAGAGATCAAACCATGACCAAAAAGAACTGGTTTTTAAAAATCGGTTCAGGTTTGTTATAGTTATGCCACTGAGATGCATATCTTTTTCTCACGTTTTCAGCTTTCAATTTAGGATTAAACTAAAAATCCAACTATAATCAAAAAACCCTTATTTTGAAAGTCTGTTGAATTTTGAAGAAGTTGTGGTCTGCCCCTAATTGTGGAACATTCCTAGAATTGGCAACGAAACTCACCGATCCTGGGTCCGCTGATTGAAGCGTCTGCGTCGAACTGTCTCCGTTCTTTGGCAGCTGTCGCAGTAGGCAAAATAGGCGCAGATCGTGATGATGATCACAGCGATGGTGTAGATTACCCAGCTCCAGCCGAGCAGGCTGCAAACAATGGTAGACATATAACAACAACGAGTACATCAATATTTCAGCTGCTTACGTCACAAATGTTGCATTCAAATCCTTCCAGAACTGCGAGACATTCTCGTGCTGGTTCCTCTTCGCCTCGTTTCTCCAGAAGGCAAACGAGAACATTGTGGATTCAATCGCTTTTAGCAATAATTTTTGTTTGCCTACAACAAATGTGTGTCAGTAATTTTGTAAATAATTGCCGAGATGTGAGAATACTGTTTACAAATCAATCCGAGAATGCTGAGAATTTCAATGGTGTCTGCGACTCAATTAGAAGTTTGTTTTCTTTCTCATTTATCCTTAACCAACCCGGAAGTTGTCAAGAGTTAAGATCTGTCTGCTCATCGATTGATTATTGATGCAATTCAAGACGAGATTCGCTTTGTTTCTCTAGCGACAATTGGAGATTCGTGCGCTTCCGTCAACAACAAGCAAAACATCGCAAAACATCTGGCTAAAAAGCGTGATCAAATAAATTATCGCTGTGGGGCTGCAGCTGACATTGTCTGAGATCTCACTGAGATTTCTCCATCTCTCCCTCTGTCTCTCTCTCTCTCTCTGTGTCTCTTGACAATTTGCCAAGCTGTGGGGATTTATGGCCTCTGCTTGGAGCCAGGCCAGTCCCAGACCTCATATGACACTGCATATTGCTCCAAATAGTTAGGCCTAGCCCACAAAAACAGACAAACAGACAAACAGACAAACAGTCAAACAGGCAACAAAAAACCTGGCCTGAATGACGGCTCAAACAAAACAAGCAAATTGCATTTGGCTGACAGCGGTCAGAGCCAGTTACAACTACAAACTGCTGACACACCATGGCCCCCAAACTCCAATCGAAGTTCTAACCCTATTTTCAGTTTTAGAGTCATTGCTTACAACAAAATTCGGTTGGGTTTCAATGTTGATATGCATTATATGCAAGATAAATAAATATATTAATTATACGTATCAAAATGCAAAGTGTTTCCGCTGCCGATTATGGCCCGTTCAGTTTCTATTTGTCTGCCTATTTTTGGGCATAGGATTTTCACATCAGTTTCGAGCCAAAATCACGTTTTCAACTTTAAGTGTAGGATTAATCTATAGCTCGAACTGTAACTAAAAAGCCCTGGTTTTTGAAAATCTATTGAGTTTTGCCAAAGTTATGGCTAAGAGAAATTTAGGATCAGCTCCATATGCAGATCAAAATGAGCTTCTTTTTTAACCTAAAGTTTTTGAACGAGCCTTACATTTTCAACTGAAAATATATGATAATCTATAAGCCAAAGCATGACTAAAAAGTCAGAGTTCTGGCAAATACAATAATTTTTTTCTACAGTTATATATCCATGATCCACAATCATATTCCCAACTACTTTAAGCTTTTCTTACACTGATAACAGAGTATACCGTAGTCTGTATCTTTCGCTTTTACATAATTTGCATGGAAATTGTATTTTTTATGGGAATTTTTGTTATATTTTTCGAGTGTTACTTGTTTATGTGTATTTTTTACTTTATGTAATAGCAAATTATGTTTTTGAGACTATTCGAAGAAAGCGTATTGCTAATTTTGATTGAACTCATTCGGCACTAATTGATCAGACAGTTGGCATTATAGTGCTTCTCAGAACACATAAAAGTTAATTGTCATCATTAAGTAATTTTTTCATCAGCTTGTTAATAAATTTATTCATATCGGTGAGCAAATTCTTTGAACGTTGTATGAATAAATTAATCCAAAAAAATAAACAAAATAAAACACTTGGGTAATTTTTTGTTGGTGGTTGTGGAGAGAGTTCTATAATTAGATGAAATTAATCTGGAATCGAGCAGAAAAATAAAAAGTAATTTTGCAATTTAGCCACTTAACTGGCAATAAATTGATTCAAGAACATGTTTTTGGGTTTAGTTTGTTTCCTTACTGCGTCTATTAAGGTGTTACAAGTTGCTTGTTAAAGTGTGCATACCCCCTTCAAGAAGACAAGCATAAATTAGTGAAGATCTTGAAGATTATTTGTGTGAAGTGTTTCTACTTGTCTTGGTTTTTTTCTCTCACAGATTTCATTCGATTGCCACTTTAAAGTTTGGCTTTTTTCGGGCTTCATCAAATGGCTGTCAAATTAACTAAATATGTAAACACATCGCTGTTGCTGTTGCTGTTGCTGATGCTGATGATGGCCAATGGATTTGGAGGGGAGCCCACACGAAATGCAAATGAATTGTTATCAGTTAATTGACCAAAAGGGTCAACTTAACAGCCTTCTCTCTCTCTCTCTCTCTCTCTCTCTCTCTCTCTCTGTCTCGCTGTCTATCTCTTTCTGCATTGTTATCAGCTTTTATGCTTGATTTGATTATATTATGCTGCTGCTGCTGCTGTTGCTGCCGTTACTGCGTGGGTGGGGCATGGTGTCCAAAAAGCTGCCCCACTCACTTTAAGCGGCAGCTAATAAGCCAATAAATGCGTTGCGCTTAAACCGATTTACGGCTCTTTTGTGGCTCAGCGGAACGCAAATCCTTTTGACAGATGCGCGCACAGTGGGGCACAGCAGCGGGCACAGTGGGGCAAAGCGGCTGGTGTCGCCACAATTGGGCAAGGGCAGCGAAACAAGTTCTTGCCTTGGCCATCTCGCTGCAAAGATCAGCTCGAAAACTGGCTGCTTCTCGAAGCGCAAATATTTAACTTAACAACTTGCAACTGAAGAACGGCAAAGCACCATAAAAAGCAGCAACTGCAGCCAGCAGCCGGCAGCGACAATAATAAGAACAGCAAGTTGTCGATACATGTAGACTAAGAGATACCCTATTCAAAAGTTTATTCTCTCTTAAAATACTTGCCTGTTGCGCTGTGCTTGGCTCCATGTGCATATTTAGTTATATATCTGAACATATCTATGTATCTGTTAGGCACCTGTGCATATAATCAACAACAACAGCAACAACAACAGCAACAAAAAAGTACAGGGTATAGCACAACTCAACACAATCACAAATAATTGACTCACTATTTACAAATAGATATCTCAATATACTTGTCTTGTACATACGCAAGCACAAAATCAAGATACCCTAACAGAGAACAGGGTATATCACAACTCTTTTCTAGCCGCTTCGTTACCCTGCGGGGGCGCAACGAAAACAAAACAGCTGCAGCGACAACGTCAGCAGCAACGTCAGCGTCAGCGTCAGCAGCAGCAGCAGCAGCAGCAGACACAGTCTCAATCTTAGCCTCAGTCGCAGTTGCAGTGTGCGTTGCGTTGCGTTGCTGTCGCCGTCGCAGTCAACGATCAAGACGAAGGCAGCCGCATCGAACAAAGAAAGCGAACTTGTTCTACCCAACTGAGAAAACGAAGTTCGTCGTCATCGTCGTCATCGTCGTTGTCGTCGAACGTCGTCGCGCAACTGGACTTTCGGTTTCGGTTTCGGTCGTGCTTGGGGCATATTCAGTATGCAGAGTCAGTTCGTCTCGGGACTTCTAAGCGATCAGTTGTTGTTGTCGGACATTGATCAAATATCACACATCGAACGTGATCAGTGATCAGTGATCAGCTTCTTCAGCGAGTGTTTTGTTTTTTTGGCAGAAGAAGCATCAATAAAAAAATACAAAAAATTCATTCGTAAATATCGTACGGTTTTTGTGTGTTTTTCATTCTCCTGGCATATACGGAAGCAGCTTTAATCTGTACTGAAATGTTTACACATTTTGACAGATGAGCACAATTGTATCTATATAATTTATTACATCTCTGCTTAATGTCAGCGCGCAAAAATTTCAATTTATTGTTTGTGATTGCAAATTTGACAGAATTGTCGGGTTGATTTACACACATCTTCCTCAACTCTAACCTCAACGTCTCAAAGTCTCGAACACGTTCCTGGCTTAAAGAACTTGGCCAATTGATTTCCACTGCGCGTAAGTTAAATGCAAATTAGTTGTTAATTGCAATTAATTGCATTAATTTATAAATGTGACATGGGACACTTCCTAGTTTGGGTACTCAGTATCATTTATCTTGCTCTCTGATTTCAGATTTGTTGTAACTTAATAAATGTCAGCTTTGTGCCATGGCAATAAACATGATATAAACTGTTTTAAATGTAAAAACAGTTAGCCTTGAGTTGATATGGCAATAAAAAGATCATTCTAACCATAATAAACATAATAACAAATCTATTCTCAGTATGGAAACAGTAGAAAATGTCAGAAAATCATCCTTCTAAACACAAAAAGTTGGCTTGCCAATTTAAACTCACAAAAAAATGTCAGGTGTGAAACAAGAATTTAGCTCATTTATTTGTGACGTGTGAGGAAATGCTGACATATCTGACAACGTATTGTCAACGTATTCGGCTTGTACAAATATATACATATATATATATATATATATATATATCCTTCCTTTTACCGTTTTGCAACTGTATGTTAAGAATCGTGACATTGTCACGATCGCTCAAAATGTGATCGTGTATGTTTTCCGTCTCGCACATTGAGATAAAATTGAGAAAAATATGAATTGCATGACTTGCGCAAAATACATCAGAGCACATATATATATATAATAATAATAATGAATACATACATATATATTTTAATAGCAAAAAATATTGTTCTAGAATGAAAAATCTGAAATTATATAAGATCAAACTGGATTTTTGATACTTCATTTTGGGTACTTCATTTCAACAGATTCGATCTAATAATATATAACAAACTTGATTTAATCTAAGAATATTTTGCTGCTTTAGATAACTAACTTGATCTAAGTGGCTTAGTTTTGATTGACCAACTATAATTTTGGCTTAGACAACAAACTTGATTACAAATTCTAAAATTTCGATCTAAGACCAACTTTTTGCTTAAGCGCTTTACAGTTATTATTAATATCGAATGTCTTTATTTTTCTGTGAATGCATAAATTACACGTTGTGCAAATGTAACGCAATTTTTTAATGTATTTTTATTTATTTATTTATTTATTTTTTGGCTAATGCGCATTGCAATGTTGGCTTGAGTTGTAGAACTCGACGAGCCATAATTGTTCAGCTTTGGCTTGTTTCTTTTTCTAATTAACCAGAGTCATTTGCATGAACGCAATAACGCAGCTAACTGCAAATGGGGTTTATGTCTTTTGTGGGAGACTCTCTCGGCTGGGACAACAAAGACACAAGACTCGCCTTGAAACTGACTTAGGATTGTTGCCATGTGTGTGTGTGGGCGTGACACACGCCCCTTTTACAGCTGCAAAGTAATTAGCAAAAAGACTTGGGACAGCAGCCGCGTGTCTACAAAATACTTGCCACAAACTTGAGTTTACTTTTTATGTTGTAGTCTTTTTTTAAATTTATTTTTTAAATTTTTTTTCCGCTCACGTTTTTTTTCTTTTTTTGCAATTGTAAGTTTTGCATTTGAAGTTGAACTTGTTGAGTTTTTGAAGTCGAGTCGAGTCGTTATGTTAGCTTTGTTATTGGTTAAAGGTATTTTGTTGTTGTTGTTGTTGTTGCTGTTGCTGTTGTTGCTTGAGTTTCAGTTGGTGTTTCTGCTCTGTCGGTTGCCAAAATGTCAAACTGTCCGTTTGTGGAACATGTTGAGCATAGTTTTCTTTGTTGACTTTGAGAAAACACAAGGCGCATGAGTTGAAACACATTCCAATTTAATTGAAACGCGTGCAAAGTATAAACAAAAAAAAGCGTGCTATCAATCGTGATCAACCCCCTCCACCGCCCCCTCCTCCAACCCCTCTCAAGTACTAACTCCCCTGCGCCCATCAAATACCCCACTTAAGAGCAGAGGCAGCCAGTTTGTTGATCTTCTCGATGAAGAAAACAAACAAACAAAATACAAATTAATAAAAGCAAATAAAATAAAATATAAACACGTAAATTTGGCAAAGTCTTTCCTTGCATAACTTATGTTAATAATGGGATAAATTATACAATATTAAATAAAAGAAAGGAAAATGCTGCTTTACGCAAAGATTAAATACACTTGAAGACAATAGTCGAAAAAGTTAGCAGATATTAAATAGATATATATATAATTAGATATAGAATATATATACTTTATGTGCTTGACGGAGACTCACCTCAATATAAAGTAAGTCAAGCAAATGTATATTTAAAAGAACATTCCAAAAAAGTAAACACTTTGGTAAATGATTTTTGCTAGCTCAGCAAAATGAGATAAGCTCAAGATTAATATATATATTGAAATAAACTAAACTTGACCCCTGTGCGTAATCTACAGTGACTTACACTTCAACTGGAACAGCGCCTATCAAAAAATGTAAAGTGCTATAAGGTTTAAACAAAAAAACAAACGCAAAATGTTTAAATGCCAATTTGTTTTATACTATATCTAATGTAATCTAGTAATATGTAATGTGTGCACACATTTAATGATTTATCAGATAAGATACAGCTGGAGACAGACAGCGATCCGTCCAAAACGCGGAGGGTTATTGAACTCGCAATAAGATCAAAACAATGCCTACCACGACCACAGGGTGGTTCTGCTCAAAGAATAGGTGTCAGACAGGAATGGATGGATGCAATTAATTTGATATTCGACATGGCTGGAGATCTAAAACATTTAACAGTTCATCATTGTCTGTCCGGGAAACATTTAAGGCGCCGCAGCGCTGAAATTTCCAATGGAAAAACCAGTGAGAGTGCTGGAGTGAGGACAGTATGCGACTAGTAGATACTCTGTAACTTGCCAGTAAGCTTTTTAAATCGAAAATGTTGTTGATGTTCATGGTGCCGACAGATGGAGATGTTTGCTGTTGATGCTGATCATTAGTTTACATCGGGCTGTCAAATTGTTATTTATGGTGCAGACAGACTAGCTATTGATGCTGATCATGAATATATATATTAGGTACAATAGCTATTGATGCTAATCGTGAATATATATCGTAATTTGGTTCCGATACAGATTGATATAATAGCGATTGTTGCTGTTGATGACTACATATATATCTCATAGTCAAACTCGTATTTCTGTTCCATTTCCTGTACACTCTGAATAACATCAAGGGATCTTAAATCAGGTCTTATCAGTTGCATTCCATATAGTGTAAATTATGTATCTATTTATTTTATATCTATATTATTATCAGCTTCTGTTCAAATTGTTACCAAATTGTTAATTTTCGGTTCTGGTTCATGTTCAGTATTTTAATTGATCAACTTCCGGCTTGAGAACCCAATTGAAATACTTTATGGAGACACAGATACTTCATTATGCCTGTTACACAACTTGAAGATACCCCTTTTATCAGTTTGGAATGCGTCTAGGGTACAGAAAGAGTCGAGTTGAAATGCAGAAATCAAATTGAAACGTTGCCATTAAAATTGTTGCTGTTGTGCGTAAGTTGCCAAACAAATTGTTGTTGTTGTAGTTGTTGTTGTTGTTGTTGGTGTAGTTGTTGGAATTGTTGGCGTTAAGCTCTTAGTTTATCTCTTTATAAGAACTTGAGGCGCGCCGTGTTTGTAACATGTTGTTGAAGTCTCCTTGTTGTTGTTGTTGTTGTTATGCGATTACACAAACATAAATAAAAACGCAGCTGTTTGAATTGCACAAAAAAATATATATATATATATATTTATATATGTATAAGAGAAATAAGCAGCTAAAAACCATTGGGCTGTGCCCCAAAGTCTGAAGTCGGAGAGACTGAGGGAAAGGCAGCCGAGCATTTAATTAACATTTAAATGGCCACACTGAGGAGCTGTTACTTTAAATTACGGCACCCGAATGAGAAACAACAACTACAACAGCAACAACAACAACAGCAACAACATGTGTGTTTAACACCAACACATAAACACCTAAACTCTTTGGTCTTAAACGGGTTGAGCACCCGCCAAAAACTCAATACGATTTGCTTTGAAAACCAAAAGAAAAAAAAAATAACAAATCTGTGTGGAGAGTCCAAAATTAATGCCCACGATAATTAAGCAATTGCAATATATGTTTAGCAGCCTGCCCTCTCTAGCTAAATGATTAATGGAGAAATGCAAAAGTTTTATTAATAAAATGATGCGAGCATTCCCGGAACATTTCCTAGACAACATCAGCAACAGCAGCAGCAGCAAAAACATAAAGAATCCAGACGCGGACCAACTGTGCGATCTTCATAGAATTATATACATATACATATATTTATATATATATATATATATATATGTTATATATATATATATATATAATTATTTGTATCTGCACAGACAACGCATATTTTGTACAGTGCACAGCCGATTTAGTGAAAAAGCGCCTAGTTTGATAGACTTCTAAAATACAGTTTAAAAGTTTGTTCAATTCTAATATTTATTTCGAAATTATTCTATATACTTTTATAATAAGATAACACTTAAAAATAAGTTTAAATGTGATATTTATTGGAATTATTTTTGAATAAATATTTTTAGCATCATTTTGCTGAGTTCTTGTATTAAAAAACTTTTATATTCACCAGATAATTCCAACCAAACTTATCCAATATACATATTAGAATGCTTCTAGCACTTGGACAACAAATCATCTAGATCGAACTACTATATCATATAGCTGAAATAGGAACAAATTGTCGAAGGCTGAATTATTGTATGAGAAACTTTTTTGTTTAATAAGTTGACTGAGCCCAACTCAGCAAGATTATAACTCTTTACATATTATACTCTGAACATGACTATAATAAACTTATCGTTTGCTCATATAGCTATATATTATATATATTCGTATTTTTTAATGTAGAAACGATAATTTTTTTTGGGTTTTTAGATATCGTCAGGATAACGTGTGCAATTTTCGACGTAGTCTGCGTATTCATTAGTTATAAATAATTTAGTTTCTAATTGTAATTCATTATTTGGAGTGATTACTGTGGCTGCTATGGTCTTATGTGCTAGTACATCACCAAAAAGATATATATATATATATATATATATATATATATATATATATTACGTGTGCTTCTCGCATCTCTTGTGATTCATTGCCCATAGCTCATGTCTGGGTCAACCAAAAGTCACACACAACACACACACAACATACACACACACACACACTACTATCATGGACACCCACATATCAGTGTGGTTGTGTGTGATTCTTGTCAGTTTGACAAAAATAAAGTTGACATTTTGATGCTGAGAATGCTGCTGCTGCTGCTTAGTTTGGGGCACGTCTACGCCTCTGCGGCACTGAGGCATGCAGCATTTCACTTGTGATTTATGTGCTGGGAAAACGAATCAATAACAATACAAGACGCACACTAATTTCCCCCACACACTCACACACACACAAACATATCTTTTATGGATAAATTCCAGCTAAGCAGGTAAACTCAGTCAGCTCCAATGCCAAAAATTAGAAATATATCAAAATATTTTGCGATCTTTTGCCTTTGCGTAAAGCCGCGACCCACAACAGACTGACCGACACACAGACAGACAGACACACAGACAGATTGGCTGCCTGATTTATCTGTGCCCTGACCAATTTTGGCAAGCGGCTAGCTTTGTGGGGGCACGGCACAGGCGGTGCAGGGCGGGGTTCAAGGTCAAGGCGAGGAGTTGTCAACGCAGCTTTGAACTTAGATTTCAGCGGAAAACGTTTCAAGCATTTGTGGTTGTTGTCCATTTTTTTTTTAAATTTTTTTGGTTTTTTGTCTGCCGTTTTGATTAAGCGAGGCGCCCCAAAACCTTTTTCGTTTAATTCGTGGAATATTCACTGAAAAGTTATGACAACTGAGCCAAGGGGCTTGGACTTCTGCACAGCAAATAAATAACAGTATTAAGCTCTACATATTTAATTAAATAAACTTTAATTTAAATTTTTAATTAGAATTTATTTTTGATGTGTACATGAAATAAAATTTAAAAATATTTAGTTGAATCAAATAGTTGTTGAATCTAGTCTTAAACTCTTAAAATGTTTTCCACTTCCTTTTCAAGCAGAGCATTTTTAAGCTCATATTTTTTTAAGTATATACTTGAGATATAATTTTAAGATATCTAACTTAAATAAATAAGTGTTGGCTTGAATTGAAATTCAAGCTTAAGCCTACTTCGGATTACATAACATTTTTTCACAGTGCATGGCGTGGCAGAAGAGTTGGATATTTTGGCAGTCTGACTGACAGCCGGACTCGGGGACACTCGACACTCGGACAGACAGGCAGTCAAGCCTTTTTTTGTTGAGGGGGGTTTCACTTACTAAGCGGCTTAAGGCTTTAGGCCGCACCTGATGTGTTGTGGCAAGCGGAGTCGTCTCCAAAGAAGTTTATAGCCGCAATCGATTGCAACACATTGCAGCAGTCGCCGGCCACTCTCTTTTTCACACAACTCTTCACTTGGATCTCATCTCTTTTTATTATTTTGGTAGTTAATTTTTAATTAGCCACAGCAATTGGTAAGCGTGTAGTGGCTGCTGTCATTGACCAGTTTCGTTTATTTCTTTTTTATACATTTTTCTTTTTGTTTGTCAATTGCTCTCTAATTGGAACAAAAAAAAAACACACAAAAAATAACAAAAAATAACAAGTTAGAGAGACACAAGTGTAACATGTGTTAGGCCAACTTGAAGTTTAATGAGCTGCCCCATAAATTCAATTTGATGTCTGCCACAAGCAATGAATTTTAATCAGCTCACTGAGCAACTGTAATTGTAATTATCACTGGGGGAGTAAGGGCGAGTTGGGGGTGTGTTTGGAGGCGGAGGCAACGTGTTGACAAATGATGTGCCAACTGGCAACTGGAAAATTTGATAAATGCCATAAAAATGCTGCTGGCATCGAAACAAAAGCGCTGCCAAAAAATTGAGAATCGCTCAACTTCCGGTTTTCGGTTCACTTCACAACACTTTAATTAATTTCAGATCAGTTGCTTGGACTGCTGCCGGTTCACTTAACTGTTAACGCGTTCTTTTGTTGCAAACAACAGCAGCAG
This sequence comes from Drosophila villosipedis, assembly GCA_035043025.1. Classification (NCBI taxonomy): domain Eukaryota; kingdom Metazoa; phylum Arthropoda; class Insecta; order Diptera; family Drosophilidae; genus Drosophila; species Drosophila villosipedis. The sequence continues at coordinate 12,929,959 of JAWNNF010000027.1, forward strand.
CAACAATGACAATAATAACAAGCATAATAAAAACAATAATAATAATAATACAACAAAGTCATCCTCGTACAAATTGCCTTTGTCTTCTCTTTTTCTTCTCTCTCTCTCTGTTTGTGGATTATTGAAGTATTGCCACTCGACCATGAAAAAAATCAAGTAGGAATGCTCTAGTTGGGTGCGCTCGACTGGCAGATACCCTGTACTATGTAAGTCATAGAAAATTCTTGCTTGAAAATGGGATTTTCTTGTGGATTTCTCAATCGATGTTGATGAAGTTTGTACAGATTTTCAATGTAATTTTAAAGTATATAAATTATAGATTAGAATAGTAAATGCTTGAAATTGTTGCTTTCATTGCTATCACTGATAAATTTGTATCTGTATATGGATAATATGTCATTAACTTGATCTTTTTAAAATTGTGCTAATTCTTATAATCTCTGAGATCGGCTTATTTAAACTAACTCTCTGCTGTTTTGTCTGATCAGCATTATATATACTTAATGGGTTGTAAGTACTTTCCTCTGCCTGTTACATATTTTGGCACACTTTCATCATACCTCTTTCACCCATTTTGCATGTGTTCGTTCAGGTTATAAAGATCATTTGCTGGCAAAGACTTTTAAATGCTCTCCTATAATGATTTAAGCGTTAAACGCGAGCAACGAGCTAAACAAATAAATAATAAAATAAATATTAAACTGCAGAGTAAAGTTAAACAAGAGCTATGAGTTTATAGCTGATCAGTTGGGGGTGTTGCAGATAGTATTGTTTTCTCAGATGTTATATGTGCGCTGCAACAACAAATTGTGTGTGGATATGGCTTGGATTTAGTACAAACGGTTAACTCATTAACTCGAAGTTCATAATGTTTTGTAAACTGTGTAGTTGCAGTCATAAAAGATTAATTGTTAAAATATTAAATGGGCAGAGGAGGCAGCAAAGTATTAAGCAATTATTTGAGTGTTAAATGATTTAGTTTACTCAATAAAAAAATGTTGTCTGTTACGAAGAATTTCAACACAACCAGCGAACTTTGTTTAATTACTTGAGTATCGATAAAACTGGACAATGTAATCGATTCTAATCGATTTTTATAGTTGTCAGCTGTTTATAATATAACTCAGACTGTGTTTTGTTGAAGTTAAATGTGAAAATATTGTCTACTATTTATTTAAAACGATGTTTGACTACTTATCGATATCAGTAGATAGTATAAACGATTTTTATCGATAGTTGTAGTTGTCAGCTGCTTACAATATAACTCCGACAAAGTTTAGTTGCAGTTATCTGCAGCCTGCTTATGCAACTTCAGGCATTAAATTATACAACTACGAAGCCTGTTGATGGACAGACAGACAGATAGACAGACAGGCAGACATACTGACAGACAGACAGATCGGCACGACTGTGGGACAAAGGAATTGTTAATGAGCGTGGAGGATACTCGTTGTGTATATATATATATATATATATATATAGTCGAGTTGGAGTTGCAGTTGGAGTTGGAGTCGGAGAAGGGGGACTGTCACTTCTGATCCGCCTTGTTGCTTACATTAACCGAGGTGACTAAGAATGTGAATTTGAATGAGTTTTAACTTACGGAAAGTGAATGTCTCTCTGCAGCACCATCCTCTTTTATTTATTTATTTATTTACTTATTTTTTCTTTTTTATTTTGAGCACTTAATAAAGTTATTCCTGTTTCTGTACTATTTGCAGTTGCTATTTTGGCTGAGATGACGCTGAGAATGATGCTGTTGCTGTGCGCCACAGTGTTGCTGCTGCTGATCACAGCGGCAACAGGTAGCCAGAACAACAACAACAATAACAACCGCAATAACACCCACCACAACAACACCCGCTTGCACCACCAACGCTTGCATCGAGCGCATCGTCATCACGTCAAATCGGAGGTGGAACTGTTGCCGGGTGCAGTAATGCCACAACAGCCTCAACGTGCCACAGACTCAACAACACGGCTCCGTCGCCTGCATCACTATGCCCACAATCCGTACAACAAAGTCCTGACGCGTCGCCTGCATCAGCAGCCACATCATCTGAGTTCCGAATGGGATCACAATACATATAATATTTATACCAATACCTTTGGACCACCTCCGCCGCCCGTCTCCCCCTATGCTGGCAAGGGTGAGGACAACACGGGCGATGTGGAGTTCATCGGCGTCGGTAGTCGTGGGCGAGGGGGGCGTGGCTATGAATATGTGCCGGCCATAACCACCACTGCACCACCGCCGAATCTCAATCGTCGCGCTATCACACCTGGCCTGACAATGGGCACTGTGCCACCGCTGGTGCCGGCTCGAAGGGGTTACAGCTTTACAACAACGGCGCCCAGCGCGGTGGGTACCAGCAGCACCACCACCACCGAGGATCCCTATGAGACGAACACCATCAGTCGCAACTATCCCGCAGATGCCAAGGAAATGGAGCGGTAAGCCTTTAAAATATACATATCTAATCCAAGTTCAAGATCAAGGTCAGTCCTCAATTTGACATAAATAAATAAAGAATAACAAGTTGGCAACAAATTGTACAAGTCAGTTGCCATAAGCTGGTTTCAAATTATTAAGGAGAAACAAGTAAGCCAAAAAATTACAAGTCAATTGCCATAATCTGGTTTCATTTGTGCATTTAAATGAACAACAGCCCACAGCTGATTTAAATCAATTGCATTGCATATTGAAGATTTGCAACTTGTCTTCATTGATTGCGAAATTACTTAGCCATATTGTGTTGGCTGAGAGAAAATGTTGGCTTGGCAGATGATAAACAAATTACAAATATCGAATAGGTCATTTTGTGGAACAAAATCTGTGTTCGATCTTAATTAAATGTGCAAATTTTACTGCTATCGATTTGTATCGATATACGCAAAACGGTTACAGCTATCGATAACTATTAAATAAGCTTTATCTTCGTATGAATAACGAGAATAGTCTCTGAGCTCGGCTGACAAAAAGGCAGACGTAAATGGCTCAATCTACTCGACTTTTCCTACGAATCAGGCATATATATATTTCTTTATTTTACATATATATTTAAGGTGGTCGCAGCTGCTTCCTTCTTTGCACAAATGCATAAAACACTTTCAATAAAACAAGTTATTTGTCTTTAATTTGGTTCGCATTGAAGAAGTAAGCATGAAATGTACTTAGCCCTCGACATGATTATGTACAAGAGCAGAGGTCAAATGGGCGTATGCGTGATTTTTCAGCTGCAGGGCGTGTAGAATTGCATTGAGACAGAGAGAGAGAGAGAGCGAGAGAGGGAGGGGCAGTGCCAGTGGCAGCTGCAGAGGGGGGAATGCAGCACTCAAGGCTGGGTCAGCCATAAATTTTCAGCTGTTGCCGTTGCTGCTGCTACCTTTAACATTTATGCTTGCCCCTTGTGCCACAGCTTATCTGAATGAACATAAATTATTAAAATATATTATGACAGTTTCAATGTCAGCGCAAAGACAACGATAAAAACGATGAAAACAGCGACAACAAATATAAAAAACACTTCCCTCTAAGCTAAAATCAAATGTGAAGAATACTTATTAGCGAGGCAAGGCTAAGTGGTTGGCTCCATTTTCAATTGTTATGTCAATTGCAACAAATCAATGCGCACTTGCGGCAAACTGAACGCTGAATGCGGCAGGCAGCTCCTTAAATGTAACACGACAACGCAACAAATGCCACAAAGACACAAAAAGACTGGCTAACAAGATTGTGACTGGCATTGGACGCTTGGACAGATACTGCTGTTGTTGTTGTTGTTGTCGTTGCTGTTATTTGTTGTATTTTGTGTTGTTGCTTTTACTGTCTGCATGGTCATTTTAAGGTAATGAACTTTAACGAGTTTTCAATTGCCAGCGTTGATGTTTTCTAATTGGAATTAATGTGCGTCTACTTAAGGGCAAAGACACGCAACAGTGCAACAACACTGCCCCCACCCCTCCCTCATCTGCCTTCTCCATCTCTCTCTCTCGAATTTTCTATTGGCGAACGTTGCGTATGTGCAATGTGCAATAATCTGTGGCAGCCGCCTCTGCAATTTAGAAGGTGTTGCTCTGCTTGTTGTTTGCGCGAATTTGAACTGTTGTTGTTCCTGTTGTTTGTGGCTAGTTATGACACATTTTGATTTATGTGGCAGCAACAGCAACAACTGCCAAAAGCGCCAGCAGGCACTGAAACAACTCGCATCATCAGTCATAAATTGCAGCTAGTGCACAGTGGCACAAAATACTGCACAGAGTCTCGAGTTGCTTCCCTAATTGATTAATATTCACTTTAAGATAGTCTAAGATATTTTAAATTGATATATTACTATACAAAAAGTAATTAAATGAACAGGCCAGCAAAGCTGAGACTTGAAATCAGAAAATATATAGCTCAAAGGCTGTCAGAGACTCTTAAGCAAAGACTTTTAAACAGAGATTTTCAGGCTGAGACTGTTACACAAACAGTCTCTAAACCTAAGACCCTTAAAAAGAGAATCCTTAACACAGACTGTGAAACTAAAAATCGAAAATTAATATTAAGCTGATTGTTAAGACGAACTCTGTAAGAATGGTGACCAATGCAAATACTCGCAAATTGATTTTAAGCTAGCCCAATATACCCTTTATTGATTTGAAAATAGAGTAAATAGAGTGAATAGTAGAGGAAACCTACTACATGATATATAAAGCAAAATCAGGCAATGTTGGAATCGATTTGAATCAGCGATATTTGATATGTGCACCACTGTGCTGGGCTCATGTTCACGTAGGCGACAGAGTCGCAGCGAACAGGAGGAACGATAACAAAAGTTGACGCTGGCCGAGCCTCTATTACGAATACTATTTATTTAAGCGTTGCACGTGCAACAGTCAACAGGCAGCAGTAAGAAGCCAGCAGCCAGCAGCCAGCAGCTAGTTGCTTGCAACTTGAAAACTGCGCAAGTTGCAAGTTGCTATTTGCTATTTGCTGTTTGCTATTTGCTCGTTGGCGCAATAGTGGATATGGAAATGAGTGCTCATATTGCTGGGAGCTGGGAGCAGCCGAAGCAGTCACTAGATGTTTGCTGGATAAATTCACACGCCGCCGACTCAACTCAACTCAACTCGACGCGACTCAATTCGACGCGACTCGAGTTGCAGCCTCTACTCTAATGGACAGTGCAACATTTCAATTGCAGTTTGCCGCCTTTGGGGCATGTAATGCGGTGTTAATCAGCGTCATATGCACCGATTTGCAGATATCAAATGCTGTCGAGAGCGCCTTGCAACACAATGTGCTCAACGCACAGATATCCTGTGGAATATAGTCCTAATTGAAATTATATGTACAAGTTTGGGACTTAAATTGTTTTGCTTTTGTGTCCAGATGCCAAATCGAATCCCATCTCGAACTCATTTTCGATTCCATTGCGTAATCTGTAAAAAGGCTAAAGGTTCCTAATTTTGCGTTTAGTATTCGGTTTTGGTTTGATATAGACTAAATGCAGACTACAGATTTTCAAAGATTAAAATGTACAAAATAAATTGTGGAACTAAAAAGATTAGATTTCAATTTCAAGGGAACAATTAAGTTAAGATTGAATAAAATGTAAAATATTAAATATTAAGATGTAGAATGATCCGACAGATAAAAGAAACCAATCTGGAAAGAGAGAGAGAGAGAGAGAGAGAGAAAGAGAGAGAGAGAAAGAGAGAGAGAGTGAGAAGATATATCTGAACTTGTAAATCACATATATAAATCACAATTAAATACGCTCAGAGATTTCCCGTAGATATGTTAAAATTTGAAATCTAATGAAAGAACTGGAGGGTTCTGCATGTAGAAGAGTTCTCTTATTTTAACTGATCCTTAAAATAATGTTACATTGCCTCACTGGTTCCACTTCGGCATCGTTAAAGTTGAGTTTTCGGGCAAACACCCAAAATTGAAAATTGATTTGAGGCTTGATTATGCTGATCTAAAATACATATACTCAATGGAGAGAGCTATCTGTTTCTGCTGGCTATGTGTCACGAAACCCCTTATAAGTCCTTCCCATTATTACAGGGTATGCAAATGAAGTGAACTTACTCCCAGCACCCCCTGCTCAGCTCAACTGGTTCGCCAGCCTCGCGCTTCTGTTGATGATTTCAATTTTTGCCTGTCTCCTGTGCATGTTGCTGGTAATTTGTTGTTGCTGTTGTTGCTGTTGCTGCTGTTGCAGCTGACAATTGATGGATGTGTGTTTTTTTTGGGGCGCACGCTTTGATTGAAGTTTGAAGATTTCAATTTCGTTGGGGATATTTTGATTTGCTGTTTGTTTTTGGTCCGTTGTGCGGCATGCATAAATTTTAGCTGAAGTTTGTTTTTGGCTTTTGTTGCAGCAGCAAAAAGAGCAACAAATGGAAAGGCCACTTGTTGCAGCCTGTTAAACCGTTAATCTCTTAACTGCATCTGTGTCAAAAAATGGCCCCACAAGTATGGAAAACAAAGCAGGGCCTTGACTTCAATATTTATGGACAACAATATCAGCGAACATAAAATGGCAGCAACAATTGGCGAAAAATGCTTAAATCAAATGCGACAACAATGCACAGAGCAACAACAACAACAACAGCAATAATGAAAATAACAAAGAGTTATGTGCACTTTAAGCAACTTTGCGACCCCAAACAGACGCACAGTTGAGCTTCAGTTTGAGCTTGTGTTTGAGCCAAGATCTTTTGCAAATGTTGGCCGCCTGCAAATTGCTTGTCAACAATCGAAGGCGGCCTGGCCTGGCCTGGGCAATAATTACGGGCCTACGATTTGATATGCTGGCCGTGCTTAGAAAAACTCCACTTGGTGGAATCGAATGAGTTGCCGTTGTGAAAATTCGTTAACATTTTGCACACCGTGAAACAGCATTATGCATTATGCTCAATGGGCAACGCCTACGCGTGCCACACAACTCATGGGAGCAGCAGTAGGAGCAGCAGCTGTTGTGGGAGTCGTAGTCCCAGTCGGAGTGGGAGTTGGAGTTGGAGTCTGTGTTGTACACTCGCCAAAAATAAATCAACCTGAATCTAAGAAATTCGCATATACTTTTGATGCCTAGGATAACTTTTTATTAGTCAGAAATAAAATGTCTAAAATTGAAGATTGTCACTTTCTAAAAACCAGGATTTTCTTTCTTAATTTCAGGGAGGATTTATCTAAAATTTAGAATTAATGTTTCGAATTTCCAGAGAGTGGTTTTCTATGTGTGTACAAAGAAGAATTTTTATATTTCTTCGAAGAATCAATGTTTGCATCTCTACCTTTTTGAAAAAGACCACAAAATACTGTTTAAAATAATTGAGAATAATTTGAGAAAAATGTTTTCCTATATTTATAAATTTGTTGTTAAAAGACTTGACTAATTTTTGGGGCAATTTACTAAATTGTCTGAGTGTAGGAGTCTGTGTTGCAGTCTTTCTGCGTCTTATCGGCAAACCAAGTCAGGCAATCAGGCAAGCTGGCAAGCAGCCAAGCAGCCAAGTTCGCAAGGGTAAACCTAGGTAAAAACCTTGGCCCAGGCAGAGAGCCAAAGAAACGCGCGCTTCAGCTTTAATGAGTTTTTCACAAATGAAGCGGAGAAAAACCTCGAGAGACAACATTGAACACGTGCATAAAACACGACATGACACGACACGACACGACACGACAAGACACGACTTAAGTTGACAGACATACACAGAGAGCCATATATGGCAAATAGACAGAAATTAATGTGGATGGAAATATATGCAAATTTGTAGGTAAATCTCATAAAAGGTCGCCATCCATAAGCAAGTGGTATTTAAATGTGGACAATAAATGTGTTGACTGAAGTCAAATACGAGTATGTTGTATAAGCTTGCAGACAGAAGAATGTGTTCATTGAATTAATTTTCTTATTTTTTTTATAATATATTAATTGATGTCCTTCGATATGCATTTTCTATGCCAGCTAGTCTCTTAACTATTTGAAACAAGTTAGCAGCTCGACTAGCAGATACCCTGAACCCAGATTTAGTTGGTTCAATATGCAAATACGATTTTAACGTTTTTGTTAACAATATGTTTCTTGTGCGACCTTAATGAAGAGAGCTTATCAATAATACGTCAGTTTATATTAAATATTAATTGAAAGACTGAATCTTTACAATGGTGTATTTGTTGTTCTTGTAAATAGATTTATATCTATTAATATTAAGATGCTGGTCAGGAATATATATGCCTTATAGTGTCGCACCAGCTTGCCTCTGCCTGTCGCACAACTTCATTAGACTCCTTTTACCAATTATTATTGATAATAACTGTTGATATCAATTATCAATATTTCATTATAATGTATTGTTTTAATAAGAGTGAATCTTAATCTCTACTAATACTTTTCACTTTCTTTTAAATCATACATATTTCTTGCAATTCGAATGCTATAACTTAAAGACCTCTCCCAGTTAACCTCAATGACTGATGACTATCGTAACTATCAAGTAACAACTGCCTTTGCTCAGAGTCACCATCACGCTTGATAATCAACGAAAGTTGCTCAATTAAAATGCAACAAAGAACAACAAAGAAATATATATTTATAATGCCATATTGATTGAACAAATAGACGATATCATGTTTAGTATTTACATACAAAATACACTTGCCAATACACTCTGAATGCAATTAGTGAGTTTACATATGGCTAGAATTGAGTAAGTCACACACAATACAGTGGACAGACAACGGACAGACGGACAGGGAGACAGACAGTCGGACATGACACACTGTCTTTCAGTCAGCAGCAGCAGCAGCAGCAGCAGCAACTCCACAATAATTTGCAAATCACGCAGCTTCGCATCTCAAGTTGAAAATTGGGTTAATGCAATGCTGGCAGGCTCGAGCCAAGAGACAAGAGTTCGACTTGGCTACAGAGGGAGGGGGTTGGATGCAGGGGTTGCCGAGGGCGACAGTTGGACAGGTCAGACATATTACATGTAAACTCGTTCGCAGAGAGCAGGAGGAGGAGGAGGGGCAGGGGTGTAGGGAGTGTATGGAGTTGGGGGGAGGGAGTCGACTCACTTTTGTCTTGCAGGCATACAAAAGAAAACAAAACTGTGCGCCTGCGCCACACACACCACACACACACACACACAACACAAACACCAAATGAACCACCCAAAAAGCGTCGAGCGGACATGACGCACAAAATTCCACATAAAACATACACTCAGCAAAATAAGTCTGACCTGCAAAACTTTCTACATATTATTAGTCCTTGAAAATGTGAAAGTGGCTTAAGCAAGTTGTGCAACAGGCAGAAAGGAGGCAGGAGGCGAGCCCATCAAGTCTATATATATTCTAGATCAGCATCGATAGCTGAGTCGATCGACATTTCAATTTACAAAGAATTAGAAATGCACAAGGCATACCCAATTTTCGCTGAGTGTACAACAACAAGCAGCCAGCAGCAGCGATAAGCCACGCAGAGAACGAGACACGCCATTTGGCTTACTTAATTATGTTGCAATTGGATACCACAAGATGACGACTGAATATAAACAAACACACACACACACAACTATCTGTATCTGTATCTGTGTTTGTATCTGTGTTAGTATCTGCATCTGCATCTGCATGTGGCTTAGAGTGAAGCATGGCAAGGTATGCAGCGACTGGCGCTAGCCTCTTGAGTTGTGTTTGAATAACTTGATTGTTAGTGGAGCAGACAGCAACACTTGCTTTGCGGCCCTTGGCTTTCCAAAAGCTATTGCCCAAAAAAAAAAAAAAACCAACTTTTCACGCGATTTTTGTGATAACAATCGCTCAAAACTCAAAACTTCAAACTGAAAAGTGAAGCAGCCGAAAATATGTTAATTTGATGAAAATGTGTTCGTTGCGCTTTTTGTTAGCGCTTTTTGTTAGCGCGTTTTTCTATAGAAAGAGAAGAAGAAGAAGAAAAAAAGTGGAAAAGAAGTGGAAATCGTGAGGAGGCAGCTTTTGGCTTTTAACTTGATTTTGGGGTCTCTTCTCTTGCTTCTCGCTGCTTTTGCTCACGTTTGCTCACTAATCGGATTTTCGGGCATGGCTTCGAGCAGGGATTGTTGTTGCTGTTGCTGTTTAAACAAGTTTGGGGCATTAATCATGCTTTACACACCGACTCGGGTTGCCACTGCAGCAGTAAGAAAGGGGTGGGGGTTAGGGGGGTTAGCGGGAGGTAGCCGCATTAGTAGGGCGCAACGCATTGACAGGCCCATTGGTGGGGAGGAGATCGCTTATCGCCGCCCAGATTACGATTATGTTGTATGGGGAAAAGAATATAAAAAAGAAATGAAAGAAAGACGCACACGCCACATTTCGGCCACTGAACCCATATTGGCCCTCTCAGCCTGTGTTGGCCAATGCTGTGGTGCTTTTGGGCCCAACTTCCTTGGCATATAATCAGCATCGAGTCCAGTTCGCATGCAAAATGTTGGCTTGCGGCGCACTTGACTTGGCTATCTTCTGCTTGTTGTTGTTGGCCTCACTCAGTCTTAGCCAGAATGTCTGACACATTTGCGTTGCAGCAATTTTCATTTCACTTTTGCGCCTAGGCACCGCCCAAAGTTGCCAGTGCAATATTTTTTATTGAATAATCTTTTCGCACAAGACAAATTTACGGCCAAATTAGAACTGCGAACTGGCCAAACTGAGAACTGAGCACTGAGCTGAAGTATGCGGCAAGTAGGATCAGTGACTGGCGGTTTTTTGCTTTTGCTTTTGCTTTAAACTGTAACTCATTTGCTAGGGTAGCACAGGGTATACACGAATTCTTGTGCAAAGTGTAGCAGAAGAGAGTATTTGTTTTGCATGGGTAGAGCTTACTTTTCTAGATGTTTTGATGAGGTTTTGTTAATATTGAGTGTAAAATTAAAACGAAAAATAACTTAAATAAAAATATACAGTCAAGAACTTTATATATACTTTTGGAATATATATCTATCTATCAACTTCATACTTTTAATCATGAACTGCGAGATAGACAGTAAAAATGAAGTTGTACAAAAGTATATAATGGCAGAAGAAAGCATTTTGGACACCATAAAGTATATTTAATCTTGTTACCGTATCGTATCGATTTAGCCAGATACGTTTGTCAGTACTTATATAAAATCCGATTGCAGATACTAAAAGTACTCGGACCAATTATAATTATAGAGAATTAAACCGGCAGCAAAACCGTTTATTGAATAATAATCCGATTGAAACCAGAACCGGAAACGAAATTTGATTTGGCATGTTTCCCTCAGCGGCAAAGACGAATGTCAAAAATAAATATGTATTTATAGATTTTGTGGGTTTCATTCTTGAATCGAGCTTGTTGTCTTCTCATTCTTCATTTTCATTCCAATTTTTAAGAACATATTTCTGATCTCAGATTGCGTTTCTTAACTTGGATTCAATATTCGTGAACAGCAACTTTGCTTCTTAGCAAGAAAAATACAAAGACTTGAGTGCAGTGTAGATGCTAGTCGAGCAGACTCGACTAGTTGTTGTTGCAAAAATGATAAAATATTAATCATTTTGTCAGCTTTTGCTCTCTTCGGTTAGCTGCTAAAAATAGAGTAGTCATTAGTCGGCTATTGGCTTGTTAGTCTGCTGGTTTGGCCAGCTTCTGCTGAGTGCTGTAATAATTCTTGACTGCTAGGAAAAAAAGAGAAGAAATAAAATAAAACTAAAACTAAAAGCAAGGCAATGTTGGCTGCATGTTGCACTTGCCTTGGAATGGAATGGAATGGAGTAAAATGGACATGACTAAAATATTATTAGAAATTGTGATGCAGTGCGTCGACATCGTCGTCGCCGTTGTCTTCCTTCGGCTTGTTTGTGGTCAGAGGGAGGCGTTTCGCATTTAGCGCTAAGTAAGAAGCCAAATAAAGGGGCTAACAAACTGGGAAACTAAGCGAACTGAGCAAATGAGCAGACTGCCAAGAGGGGCAAACAAGACTGGGAAGACTGGGAAGACTCGGAATACTGAGCAGACTGGGCAGACTGGGATGACTGGGATGACCAGGAAGCATGTCTAAAAATGCAGTCTTCTTGTTGCCGTTGCTGTTGCTGTTGCTGTTGTGGATCGTTGTCGTGGCTGTCGTCATGTTTGGCTTGTGGGAGTTGCAACAGTTGGAGCAGTCGCAAGTTGCAGTTGCAATGTGGCCTAATGATGCATTTGGCCACCGCAGCCCGTGGACCGTGGCAACATGGCAACTGAAATTGCATTTTGGCTGGCCAAGCCAATTTAGATTCTAATTTCATGCAACAAATCAGATTAGTTTGGCCCGCAATCACACACACACACACACACAGAGAGGGAGGGAAGAAATGGCCAAAGAGTACAGTTAGCCAGGTTAAACTCTGTGGCAAGTTTCTTTTCGAGTCTTTGTCTTGACCTTAAACGCTTTCCAGCACGCTTAACATACGACCGTAAAATATCTATATATACATATTTTTTTATATAGCCTGACAAACAATAATTTTTTATATGGAAAATCCGCTGCACTTTTCCGCCTTAGTTATGGCCAAATAGTTAAAGCCGCTTTACAGCCGTTAAGTGTCGCCAACTTGTGTAGCCTTTATTTCTTAACGGTTTTTTTTCTTTTTTTTCTCGTGTGTGTGTTTGTGTTAAATGCATTTTTTCTGTTGACAAGAAACTTTTAGTAAACTGGTTTTGCCAAGCGACACTCGAAAATGACCCCCGAGCGACTAGTTGCTTAAAACAGCTCATAAAAATGATTTAACTTAACTTAAATCGAGCGCTTTATTCAAATGGGAAGTCTTAAGAAAAGATTTGATTGCCTCTGGTGCGGTGCCATTGTTGTATATTTTGTAAGGGCTTCAGTTTTGCATATGTATATATTCAATATGTACTTACCCAAGTCCCTTACAAAAGAGATTAAAGCCCATTTCAAGCTGTTCCCACGAATGCAACGCTTTTATTCACTCAACAATGCAATCTGAAATTAAAAATGATTTATATTTAAATAAAGCTTTTGTGTAAAAGACTATTTCAATTTAGCTTAATGATTGAGAAAACTGCCCAAAATAATAGCTTGATGTATTTGTAATCAAAAACTATATTAAACTTGATAGCAGAATTTATTGTCTTTGAAAGTTGTCTTAGTGTTCAAAATGAAGTCTATAAATATCCGTGTGTAAAAGAATATATCAATTCGACTTGATGATTGTGAAAACTAACTTTAACAAATACTTAAAATAATAGCTTGATTTATCTGCTAAAATCATAAACAACTAATTCGCAAAAGAAAGCTGTATTTATTGCCATAAAAAATAAAATCTATAAATATTTTCGTGTCTGAGAATATATCAGTTTGACTTGATGATTGAAAAGTAGCTTTAACAGATACTTAAAATAATAGTTTTATTATAGTGAAGTCTATAAAAATGTTCCTTTAAAAGAATAGATCAATTAAGCTCAATCTTAATGATAGCTTTAACAAGTAGTTAAAATAATAGTTTTATTATTTGTATGCAGTTTCCAAGCACACTAAAGTCTTTAATAACTATTTTAATATTGAAAATCGTCGGGTCAAAGGGAAGTCCATAAATATTTTCATAGCCATGACAATAATAATTAATCTGAAACAATTAGCATATCTAAAGGTTGAGCATTGAAAAATTGATACCATATAAAGTGGGAAACAACAAGCCAAGCAGCGAAGGCAGATAAACAACAATGTTGTGCTGGTTTTTAGCTGAACTCTATATGAATATGAGAAGCCCATTTATTATTATGAGCCGAGATGCTGCAGTCCATTAAGACAACGCCCACACACACACCACACACACACCACACACACACATCACACACACTCGCTCCTGGTTCACCTTTTGGCCTGGCGCTGACTCAGCTACAGAAAACATCGGCTCAAAGAGCGGCTCATCAATTCTTATTTTTCTTCAGCTTTCTTGCTTCTCAATAAACATGGATCGTAAATCAATAAACCCAAACACAAACTCAAAAGTTCAACCCGAAAAGGTTGACCACTGTGCAACATCAGCAGCAGCAGCGAGAAGAAAAAGAAGAGCGCCCTTCTTGTAAAAATTGAACAGTTGAAAAGTTTTTATTTTGATTAATTGCTGCCGCAATACAATTTCATGTGAAATACATTTTGATTGATGTTTTTATAATTTTGCAACATTAAAATGTGGCAAAGTGAAAATGCCTCAGCGCAGAGAGACTTGCTCGACTTGTAACAAGTCTTTGTCAGCTTAAAATGATACCCTTTTTACCCTTCATATAGGGTATACTGAAGTCAGCTGCAACATCAGTTCTGATTACATTTTTGCTCTGTTGCAGTTCAAGTTTTTTTTGGGGCAATGTTGCAGTTGAAGTAGCAGCCACAGGTGTTCCGGCGTTCAGCAATTAAAAATTCAAATTTAATTTTCAGTCTAAACGTTTCTAAACAAAAGCAATGAAGACAATACACACATTAACATCTGGACACAGCAGGCTGTCCCGCCGGATCCGGCTAAGATTTATGCAGTCTGTGCGGAATGGGAACGCGGATGAGGGGCAGCTCGGGTTAGAGAGGCAGGGACAGGGGCAGGGGCAGGGATAGGGGGAGACAATGAGAATTTCATGTTGCACTTTGTTGGCACAGTTTTTTATTTTTCTGCTTTGGTAAAGAAAAACTTCCGCATTTTATGCTGGCTCCTTGTTGCTGCTGCTGTTGTTGTTGTTGTTGATGATGTTGTTGTGGCGCCCTTATACTGCTGCATAAATAACGTGAGAATTATGGCACAAGAGCAGCAGCCCAGTTTGCAGTTTCCAGCAACAGCAACAACCAGAACAACAACAACAACAACAGCAACAGCAGCAACAACAACATCAACATAAATATGCATGCGCAGCCATAAAGAAATTGTTAAATGTTTCGAGTCCCAATCTCAGACTCAGAACCGTTGCGCTTTTATATTGCCCAGGCCAAAGTCACAAATATTTGGCAGCCAACGGTTCACTTGGCAGCTACACTCGCAGAAAAACCATATATATATTTTAGAAATATCTAAGAACATATTAAAAAAAACCCTGAACTCATCTTAAGCAATTAAAATCAGAAGCGAACATTTTCTGATTACTTCACTGAGCATCAAAATGGAACCGAAAACGTTTAACAAAATTAACAGATTGAAATTTAGAACCAGAACCGAAAATCAATTCAGTTTGATTAACTTGATCAACAAAAAGCCAAGAATGTTTGAAGCTCTGCCTCAAGATGAATCCCGATGGAATTCGAAACAGATTGGAGTCTATGCAACACAAACAAAACATATTTAAATTATTATAAGAAGTCACCAAACAATAAACATCCAAAAAAATATGTTAATTCCCAAATTGAATATATTTAAATTCTCAGATTGAATTTATGTAAATTGTGGAATGAACATGATTCAATTCAGCTGTTTGTCGTCTTACATTTCATTATAGATCGGCAGTTTAAAAGTTTGTGATGAAGTTTCCAAGGAAACGTCTATATATTTATATTCCTGATCATCATCATCAGTAGCCGATCCATTAGAGTCAGTCTGTCTGTAAGAGCAGAGACTTCCAACTTGGAATATAACTTATATTGAGATGAAACTTGGAATATATCCGCATTTATGTTGTGGGCAGTATGATGTATTACTATATCATTATCATCATGGGAATAATCGGTTGAAAGATGAATTCTTTTACGAACAACTTTTTGGTTCATTAACATATCTAAGCCAATTACTATTATTACTATTATCGCTTTGCAAGGCTATATAATCTTTGTGAAGATATTCGTTGTTTTATTCCAGTTTTATTAGTATTTATTTTTTTTTTTTGTTGAGTGTAGCTTCAGTAACAGCTCCAGCTTCAATTGCAACTGTTACTTGCAAAGCGGTAGTCAATACTCAGTCAGTCAGTCAGTCAGTCAGTCAGTCAGTCAGTCAGTTGAGTGAGTGACCACATCACGCGCCTGCAATTGTTTTGGCCTGAGCCCGCATTGCCAATTACGACACCAGCAATAACAACAGCAGCAACTGCAACAGCAACTTGCAGCAGCAACAACTGGCAACTGGCAACAGCAACAACTCCCCATTTGCAATTTATGGATGCTCGCTGGGCAGTTGGCTTCTTTTATTGTGTGTTGGCTTTTTGGGCAGTTCGAAAATCGACTACAACCAAAAATATACGAAACAATTCAAAACTCAGCAAAAAATACGACTTATTATCAGCTTTTATGTGCTGGCACTGCTGGCGGGCAAAGGTCTTGACGTTTGATGTTTACAGTTGCGATTTACAGTTTGACTGACACTGCTATAAATATATACACATGCTATAAATACATTTTGCTCACCATATTCGCAAACATCCGATTGCCTTTTGGTATTTGGTATTTAGGCCAAAACACACACAAAATCAAAATGTTTATCGCTAATCGATTTGAAGGAAAACTGTTTAAAATAAGGAATCGATTTTGGATAATATTTGAAGTTTGACTATCACAAAAGGAATTCTTTGCATAAATTCCAATTTCTTATTTTATAACACACATTTTGAAGAATTTACAACAAATCCAAAAGCAATTCAACTTTGCAAACTGAAAAATAAACTGCATTTTTTAAGAAACCTAATTATTTCTGAGAACTGAAAGAGCGATCGATTTGAGAGACTTACAGCTTGACTGCCACAGCCAAATTGTAAATCTGCACAAAGATTAATATTTTCAAGAAAAACGAAGCCAAAGGAAATTTAACCCACTGCTGAAAACTGTTTTTTCGCAGTAAATATGAAAAAAAAAAAAATACAAAAAATGTGAAGGCGTCTTTTCATCGCTGATTTCGCCACATTTTGTGACGTTTGTTGTACGGTTAAATGACATGTGACAATTGTGCCGTTGTTGCAACAGAGGCAACAGCGGCAGCATCGTCTGCTGGGCGTCTGCCGCCAACTGGCAACCTGTTGGCCAGTTTATTATGACAGTAATTGGCCAGGCATCGTCAGCGTCATCGCCATCGCCATCGTCTGGAAAAGTCAGTTTCGGTTTCAGCTTCAATTTCACTTTTGCTGTGCATGTTGCACTTGCAGTTGCAGCCGATGTTGCAATGCACTGATCCATGTTTTAAATATGTATATATTTAAATGTTCACATTGTGGATGTCTCTGTTCGCAGTCGACACATTTGCGTGCAGCAGCGAACGATCACGATGCCGGTGAAGACAACGGAGGTGTACACGCGACCCACCTGGAAACACATCAGCACCCCCTGCCAGCCACCCACCCATGCCGGCCAGATGTGCACCCGGGTCCAGTTGGTGCACGAGCCCACTTACAGGGATGTCATCAAGCACAAGCCCGCCCAGCAGATGACCTACGATTGCTGCACCGGCTGGTCCAAGGAGACAACTCGCTCCGATGCGTGCATGAAACGTGAGTTGCGCAAATGGAGTCGTTCGTAGCCTGTCTACACTCGAAAAAAAAAACATAAAATGTTTTCTTATATTTAAAATTTACTTCTAAAAACATGAAAAACTTTCCGGTTTTAGGATGATTTTATTCCGAGTTTAGCAGCAACTTTCCAGATGCATTCTTAAGCTATAATCTAAAACTCCCCCTTCAATTTGTAATCACAGCTATTTGCACCAGTCGCTGTCAGAATGGTGGCAACTGTACGGCACCGCAGACGTGCAGTTGTCCGGCGGGATTTACGGGTCGCTTCTGCGAGCAGGATGTGAACGAGTGCGAGACGGAGAAGCCCTGCGATCAGCAGTGTGTGAACACCCATGGCTCCTACTACTGTCGCTGTCGCCAGGGATTCGTGCTGCACTCGGATCAGCAGAGTTGTCGCAAACTATCCACGCACGCGGACGATGCCTTCGAGGCCCGCGATCTGGAGAATGACATAGATGACACCAATGCCGAGGTGGCGACGCGGCTCCAGAAGATCGAGCGCTCGCTGGCCAATGAACGAGTCCACACGAATGAGCTGCAAAAGTCACTGCAGGCCACCTACAGCGTCGTGGATACCCTCAAGAGCAGGCTAAGCACTTTGGTAAGCCAGATACTACAGGGTATATATCAGTAATATCAGCTAATAAGAGTTGGCAAAGAACAGGCTGGTTGTGGCCAAGAAAGACCAATGTTTGAAGGAGATACCAATCTCTCCAGGCGATTATCGAATTCTCGATTCTTATCGATATGCCAGCCTCTTCTGTAGAGTATACAAATGCGGACATATTTTAAAGTCATTGATATTTTGTGGTTTTAGGAGAAACAAGCGCAGGATGTGAATCGGATGCAGACGAATCTCTACAAAACGGAATCGCGCACCAACAAATTGGAGAGCATTTTGAATCTGCTTATGAATTGTCGGAACGTGCCCAATGCCAATTGCCCTTAAAAGGGGCTGGAGGGGACGGGACGAACCGGGGCGGGGCCAACACAGAACTGCATTTCTTTTTTGGTTAAGTGATTAGTTTAAATATTTTTGTTCGTAGCTGCTCCTTCTGCTTGTAAGCCATTCCCGAACGCAAGTGCCTCCGTAGTTAATAAAGAAATACAACTACAACTAAAACTAATAATTAATAAACTTAAAAATCCCACATTTAGTATTTAAGCGAACTCGTGTCATAAATGTGTATGTATTAAAAATCGAATGCTGTAGCTTATAAGCCCACAATTTCTGCTATTCTACTTATATATATATATGTGTGTCTAGTATTTGCATGTATTTTTCTGTATATAATATAGTTGAGAAAATAGCGCACAAATAAATACATTTTCTGTATTCGCAAACATTGCGCATTTAAATTGAAGCGCGCTGACAGCCTTGCCAGCTAACAGAAAAGTGTGGTGAGTATGTAAAGCGAGTGGGCAACCAAACAATCGATAAGTAAGAGAACGATGGCAGCATATACAAATCGGTGTTTCGATAGTTTGCAATTGAACTTCAATTGTCAGGCCATCTCTAACGCAATCGCACATAGCTCATGCCACCTTATAGGGTTGCACCATTCTATAATATACTTATTGGGTTTGGCAACATGTTCCTATGACGTCAGAGTTCTGACCTGCTCGAATGTGGAGCCCAACTGCGCAATAGTGTAACCTTCGTTATGTATGAATTGCGAGAAGTGCGAAGACAACAAACAGCTGAAATCTTAATTTGCACCAAAACAAAAGAATTATCAATTTTAAAGATGCAAGCATCTGAATTGAACTAAATGAGAATTGTGCTACGTCCGCAGTTGTAAATTAAATGCGGGTAATTTGCCCGCAGAAATCAGCAAGAGCAGCTCAAAATTAGACAAGCAGATTTCACTTTCAACATCAAACAAAAACAAATCCAAAGTGCAATAAAAAAACAAAAACAACAAAAATGACAAACGACAAATTACCGTTAAAGCAGGCAGCAGTTTCCGTGCAGCGTTTCCAGGATGAGGCGGTGCCCCATCATCTGAGTCTGCTGCAGAATCATCGCAGCAACATTGAAAAGAGTCTCGCTTTGGGCGACTGGCAGAAGATCAAAAAGGAGGAATTAAATGCGATGCGGGTAATAAAACAAATGAAGAATCTGCTGCTCGAAATGGATGCGTTGCGTGAGAAACTGCGAGATGAGGATTTGGAGCGATTCGATGATCTGATGAAGCCCGGCAAGGATAAAGCCTTCGAGGGCATGAAAAGATTTGCAGGTAAATCCTAATCCACCCTTAGAGATGGCAGCGTGAACACAACACACGCTGCCATCACTAACAGCAACAATCGGTTCTAAATCTTCATTTGTTATCGATAACCAGAATTGAAACTGAAGTCGCCAAGCTCGCGGAGTTCTCGCTATGACGATCAGGATGAGGATCAGGACCAGGTGGTGAGCATTGTGAATGTGCCCGCCTTGCAACATGCCCTGCCCCAACTGGAGACGGACTTCCAGCTGGAGCAGCATCAGCTGGCGCAGCGAGAGGCATGCTTAGTGCAAATGGAGCAACTGCAGCATGAGATTCAGGATTTGCATGGCATGTTCCACGGCATGCGGCAGCTGACCCAGGAGCAGGCGACTAGTGTCCAAAGCATAGCGGATAACGCCGAGGAGGCACTGGAGAATGTGCAGCAGGGCGAGCGGAGTCTGAGGAATGCCTTGGGCTACAAGAAAGCCATGTATCCAGTTGTGGGTGCCCTGCTTGGTACCTGTGTCGGCGGACCCATTGGCCTTGTCGCCGGAATTAAGGCGGGCGGATTGGCTGCTGTGGGTTGTGGCATATTGGGTTTCACGGGGGGATCTGTGCTCAAAAGCAATCCAGATGTTTTGCACGGAAATATTGAGGAGCAACGGGGGCAGCAGGAGGGGTATAACGATAACGATTCTATGGAGACTTTGGAGTTGGCGGACAAATCGCACGAATGACAAACGTTAACCTTGGCCAGGAATAAGATGCCTCCTCGAGTTGCAGTTGCAAGTGGAGTTTTGTGCAGCGTGCGCAGCTTTTGTTCCATACAATGAGAGTGGATGGTGTTGTGGAGGATGAGTAGACATTGCGGATGCTGAGTATCTCTGTTGGATTCTGTTGCGGCTGTTGAGTATCTTGTGTATTCGGTGTATCCTTTGTGGATTCTGATTAGATGCAGAGCATCTGCTGTAGATTCTGAGTATCTGAATTGTGTCTGCTGTGGATGGTGAGCATCTGTAGTATCTGCTGTGGATTCTGATAATCTGCTGTGTTTGCTGAGTATCTGTAGATTCTGAGAATCTGTTGTAGATTATGCTTATCTACTGTGCACTCTACATCTGTTGTGGATTCCAGTAAATATATATAATAATGAAATACATTTGACAATCTTCAATTGCAAATAAAATACATAAACACTAACCATCAAAAATCATTACAGCAGCAGAAGCAAGTCACCACATTATTTTATTACACCATGCGTAAGCTGACATTTACAATGGAGTCCACAACAGATACTCAACGTCCACAACAGATACTCAACGTCCACAACAGATACTCAACGTCCACAACAGATACTCAACGTCCACAACAGATACTCAACGTCCACAACAGCTACTGAATTTGCGAGCTCTCTCTCTCTTACATTTAAGCGTTGAATGAATTTGTTAAAAGCCAAGTAGCTAATCTTTATCTATAAATATACTTTATGTATCTATATTTTTAAGTTTTACGTCTCTGTGTAATTTTTAAGGCTTTAATATGCAATACAAAAATACAAACTCAAATATTGCTAACAATAAGTCGCTATTTTGTTTTGTAGTTACAGTTACAAATTTCCTATATACTATATATGTATATAATGCTTAACAACTAATCCTCTCTCGCTCGCTCTCTCTTCCTTTTTAGAGCGGCACATTAACCGTTGTCCAGGCCTGTTTGAAATTCTTCTTTTGTGCATGCTGCTTTTTGCGTAGACGCTTTGCAGTCTTCTTCTTCTTGAACCAGGCAGGATAATTGCCAAATTGATCTTTGAGTGTTTTACTATTGTAGACGTGCTCCACACCCGTTTTCTCATTCACCTGGGCAATCTCCTTGCCCTTCTCCAGGCTCTCTTGATGCTCATAGATCAATTCCTGATGCTCTCTCGTTTTGGCTGCCTGTTATTATATTAGAGAGAAATTTAAATCTCCCTTTTCGTTCTCTGTCTCCCTCTCTCGCACTCACCTTTTTGATATCTTTGGCTGACTTGATTTCGGCCACTTCGCCAATTTCCATTTTAATTTCCTTGCCATCGGCGTCCAGCAGTCCCAGTGTTTTCTTCAGGCGTATCAACTCCTTGGCGTCGTAGCGATCCTTCTTGATTTTGTTCATTTCATCGCGACGCTTGCGCGATCGATTCGAGCGACCCATTTTCTATTTTCTTTATGTTTTCTGGATTAAATTTACCCAATTTGCGTTGTTAAAATATCAACACGTGCATCTGCAGGCGATATTTGTCGATAACACTTGGCTACTATATCGATAAGCGTGGCAGCCAACTTCACGTCACTCAAATGTCAAATGCGTTAACAGCGCAGGTTAAGAGACTATCGATTAACGCAACAGAGAGCAACACCAAAAGGCCACGTTATGTTTAAAAAGCCGTTGGTTTTAAAAATCTGTTAATTTTTGACAATATTTTGAAATACGCTTCCAACTACAAATCGGCTTAATCCATGCTTAAAAAGCGCTTAAAAATCGGTTTTCAACAAAGTTATCGCTAAGGGAAATTTTTACCCAGTTGGTTTTTGTTTTTGGGTAAAATTGCAACACGAATTTTGAGCAACAATCGCGTTTCCAAATTTACAAGTAGCATTAATCTAGAGGCCAAACTGCTGCCAAAATGGTATCGCTTACGAAAAACGTTTGTGTTTTCAAAATTATGATATATGGTTTGTATATGTATATATGTATGTATGTGTGTGTGTGTGCATTTGTGTGTTTGTGTGTGTCACAGATGTAGTAATGTTTTCTGTCTGCACAAAACCAGTTCTCACTCTCAATCTCATTCTCGCTCATTCTCATGAATGCAATATGATTTTTGTGTACAAACAAAAGTCAGCTGCTAATGCTGACTGCCTACTCGTAGAGAGAGAGAGAGAGAGTGAGGAGAGAGCGAGTGGCTAATTGCAAGAGAGCGTGAGGTGGAAAGTGAGAGAGAGAGAGAAAGAGGCCCTATATATAAATAACGAGGAAAAACGAAGAGAGAATACTCTACCTAACTGAGCAGCATTATGTGTAGTCATTGAATATGGGGTATATTAGTTATATTATAATAGTTCTTATACACTTTATTAGAGTAATATGGGAAATATTTAGATTTTTATGCAAGAGGTGAGTTTTTATACGCTTGCTGTTGGTATTTTGAAGGAGATGTCCATATACTCTTGATCAGCATTACAAATAGAGTCGATGTGAGTCCCTGTGTGTGTCTGGCTATATGTGGGAAGCTTTTAGTACATCAATCTTTTGGTTTAACACAGTAGTTATGTCGGAGTAATTTCTTTCTTATTCGAATTGAGACTTGTTATAGTGGTTAAAGTCAAAGGACTTCTTACTTTAGGTAAGAGTGTTGGTTGCAAAGAAAGAGGGAGAGAGAGAAGAGGGAGAAGGAGATTCTCTCTTGCACAGGCGCAGCAGCAGTTTTTGATGTTGTTGTTGTATGTCAGCAGTAACAGCAACAGCAGTAATTTAACAGGGTAACTGTGTCGAGCTCAGCTGGTAGAGCCACCAGCAGCCATCCGTCAACACATCCACCACCACCACCACCACCACCAACAGCAGTGGCAACAACAACAACAACACTAACCACACAGGCAGCAAACAAGAAGAAGAAGAAGCAGGAAGGAAGGCAAAAGCAAAAGCAAAATGGTGAACTCTTCTGGCTTCATTCGCTCGCCGTCAGTCGTAGCTAGCCAACGTCTCGGAGTTTGTGTTGTTCGTCTTGCTTCTGCTACTACTTCATTACAACAGCATAAAAAAACTCACCCCCGCCCCTAAAGCAAAAAAAAAATAATATTATTAACTGCTCAAATTGTGAGTTAAAGTTTAAAGTTCTTAATTAGATACTTTTCAAGTGTTGCGAAAAGCTACTTTTGAGTCCTTCTCTGCAGTGGATCAATAAAGAAAGCCCCAGCCAAGTAAGTGTGCATATTTACAACCCCAAAAAATAATACAAAAAAAAAAACACACACACAAATGCAAACACAAAAACACCCAAAACCAAAAGCAAAATCAAAATGCTTTTGCGGAAGTCAACATACAAATGGCAAAGAAAGCGAGCGAGTAAGAAGAAGAACCCATTTGCTTGGAAGTTAACAAACATATATATATATATGTATATATATGTATATATATTCTTGTGTGTATATACCATCAAATTGTTCTTGTGCACGATTTGCATATATAGAGAAAAATCACACATAGCAAAAATGCAGCCAAGCGAGAAAACGAAAAACTTATAAAAAAAAGAATTGAAAATAAAAATAAAAAAAATTCTGATTGCACCTTTTCAGAGTTCACACTCTATATATACATATATATATGTGTGTGTGTGTTTGTGTGTGTGATTTAGTCTGACCTGTGCTCACAACTGTCCGCAGAACTTGTCCATCCTGTCAGCAAAAGTGCCTACCAAATACACAGAGCAAAATGTGGAAAGTTGAAATCAAAAATATATATTCTTGATTCACAGTCAGTCAGAAATCTTAAGCTAAGCATTTTTCAAGATTATGCCTCATTAAAAATGAACAAACTAAAATATGAAAAAAAAACAATTAAATTTACGCACTTTTGTTTCTAGTTGGTTGTTTTTTGTCGCAGTGTAGCGCACTGCAAACAAAGCGTATCTTTAGCTGCGAATCTGTGAACTCGATGCTCGTTTTGTGTTTTTGTTTTTGTCTTTCAATTCGATTAGGCCATAAATTTAACTAGCATCACGTTTTCAGCGTTTTTGGCCCAAACGATTGTTATCAGTTAAGAGCAAAGAACAGTTTTGAAAATCGTTTTGGCTGAGGCACTTAAAACTTTTTTGGCATTGTGGCAAATGGCATTAAATAATTTTTGATATTCATCGTCAGCTGTCTTGGTTGTAACATTCGTGTTAGCATCTTTATAATAAATGAATACGACCAAAAGCAATTCATTGGCCAGGTTGTGTGGGCCTTTTTCATTTGACGCTTGTCACCTGTTTTCTTTTATTTTATTTTGTATATTTTTCATAATATTTTCATTTGATTCGCTTCTGGCTGAGAGCCAAGGCAAAGACAATAAATCGTGTATGGAATTTGAATGTGTGTGTTGTGTTTTGTGTGTGTGTGTGTGGATCATAAATAAAGGAAATGCCTATGCACACCACAAAAAAGAGAGAAAAACAAAAAGAAATTGTTGAGGCAACCTTTTCGCTTGACGAGGGTACAAGCAGTGCAATGCAGTACCTTATACTAGTACCCTTAGTACCTGTAGTACCCCTAGTCCTTCATAGTACCCTATGTATACCCCGCAAGGTACCAAAATAAAAAAGAAGACAAAAAACCCAATCACAGGCCCCAAAGGTGAGACCAAGTGAATCATGCAGCAAAAGTGCACAATAAGCAACAGAACAGGTCTTGCAAGGCCCGACTCATTGTTTTAGGATACCCTCTAATAAGTAAATGTGTAAAGAAAGGGTAGCCTGGGTTTTACACTAGTATATAACAGGCAAGGAATAGCAGCTAAGAACCAATCTTGAGCAGTACCAAGAAATCAATCCATTTTCATATGTATTTCTTGGTATCAGTTTCAAAGACTGTGAAAGTTCAGCAGATATTATTTAGTATTTAGTATTTTATAACATCTTAAAATGTGTAAAAGTATTTTCAAAGAGAATACTAGTTGAAATGTTTTGTTATTTTTAAGAAATGTAATCAGGGTAAGCCCGATTGTGAGCACGATGTCTGGTTCTGTATTTGGTTCCAGTTTACTAATTCTATCAGCTCCTTCAACTAATTTTCAGTACTCGTCTTTTGAGCATAATATCAAAATTATGAAGATATTTTTACATACACACATTTAACAGCTACGAACTACGAGTGGTATAGTTTTGTTGATTACAGGATATTTTCAAGTCGAACTCACTTGTTCTCCTTTTCATATATGACCTGGAGTTAGAGCGAGCTGGCAATAAATCAAGTCTGGCCAGTCTGCAAAAAAGAAAAAGAAAAATGATGAAATGAGAGCGTAAAAAACATAAACAGCAAACAGCTGATGCTGGATTCGAGTTTGTGTTCAAGTTTATGTATCTGGTAGATACAATTTCGGCATGGCCGAGATCAGCACGACTTGGTCTTGAACTAACGAGCCGACATCGAATCTGGCTGCGAGCATCTCTCTAATTGGCAACACAAACAACGAACAACAACAAAACAAAGTCTAATTGCAACTGCAACTTCAACCGAGAATTGGCCAAGTCCTTTGTTTGAGCCAGTTGTTGCTATCTGTAGACACTCGAGGGCATTTTGGTCTGCACATAGAAAGTCAGCTAAACAATTAAGTTATCATTAGAGCGCATTAGTCGCTTTCCGTAGCTGACGCCGCAGTTTTTCCATATATATATATATACCTAGGTATACCTATACAGGTCACAATGATAACAATGATGATCCAGGTAAGCGCCTCAGAATGTAGACCCTAATTAGCTGCCGACAAAAACTATTTGTTGACAGTTAGTCAACAGCTTTTTGTAACTGTAATTATGGGTGTAGCAGATATATACACTCTGAAAAATAAGGAGAGAGTTAAGAAGTGAAAACAAGGGAAATATATTTTATATAATAACTTTTGTCAGTACTTAAATCTCTTTATTTTCTGATAGATAGATAGATAAAAATTATTTTTACTTAATCTTTGCAGTTATAATTGGAACTTGGAACATCCTCTTTCTCTGTGTGTAGTTGTGTAATTACTTTGGTATTCATTTACATATGTTACTAGTCCAATTTGAGCTGTAAAAGTTATTCATATTTATTAATTAGAACAGCTTGTTTAACGAGTGTAAAAAGCACTTTTGCTTTTATTTATATATGTAATATTAAAGGATCTTTCTTTCTGAAACTTTTGCTATGCCATCTCAAATTGAAAACCGCGTTTTTCTCCGAGTGTACACACACAGACACAACCACAAGCATAAAGACATCAAGTGGTTTTTTTTGGTTCTCGAATTTCTCCTTTGTGCCAGGCAGTTCCTTTCTTGTTTTCTTCTTTTGACCCAGCCAATTTGCTTGCCTGATTTATGGCATAAACAACCCAAACAAAACCGAGGCAAAGGCGAAAGTGAATTTTTGGCCTGCGGGTTTTTCCTTTTGTTTTTGCTATTGTGAAAAACCCGAAATAAAAACAAATCCAAGCCGTCTCTTCAAATGTATCTTTAGCTCTATCTGTATCTGTATCTGTATCTGTATCTGTTACCTGTATCTTATGACATCGAATTGTTCTTTTAGCGCAAAATGACGTCATATGTGGCGAAAGCAAAGTGTTGCCAGTAATAATATATATATATATATATAAGTTAGCCATAATTTTAGCCAAGGTAGGCTCTGCAATTTTGTACAACAAAATGTTTAGCTGCGCAGCTCTTCCTTCCCCCTCTTAATGGCTGTGACGCGTTCATTTCCCACTGCCAATCGATAATCTGCAAGCCCAAAATTGAACGCAATGTGTGTGTGTGTGTGTTGTGTGTGTGTGACCAACTAAATCAGTGGGCCTACAACAAAATAGCTAAGGTGACCCCCAAAAATGCTGCAAAGTTTCATTTTTAGGTGCCTACTTTTTACACAATGAGGAAGTCGTTACTTTCTGTACACACACACAACTCAACACACACACGCACACACATACGCATATGTGTGTAAGCATACACATAATTGCAGCATAAATATATATATATATATATACATGTATATATAAGAAAGTTTTTCCAGTGCGCAGGTCAAACACAGCAATTTGTTTGTAAACAACAAAGAAATGCAGAGAGTGAGAGGAAGAGAGAGAGAAAGAGAGAGAGAGAGTTGAGAGAAACATGCTCTCGCTGCGTGTTTGTGCGTGCAGGGGAAATAATTTGGCCAACAGTTACAGTTAACAACAACAACAACAACAACTGAGCCCAGTTACTAACTGAGCTTCAAGCTAGCCCCTCAAGAAGAGTGTAGAGGGGAAGGGGGCGGGGCTGGTAGCTTTAAGGTTGAGTTTTACTTTGATAGTTCGATTTATTACTGGTAAATATAAATTGCAGCAATTTAAATTGGTTAAGCTGTTTATTTTATTTTTTGTCTTGGTTTTTACAATTTAATATTTAATATTTTATTTAAAATCAACAATAATTTAACTTTTATGGATATATATTCTACAGTATAATGTTACAAGAGAGGAGAGTTAGCTCAGGTGAACTTGGCTATATCTACTCGGCTAGTGTGGCTGGTCAATAATTTATATACATATATACCTTATGGGGTCGTTGACATCTCCTTCAAGCTTGACCACAAAATATATTAAAACAAGCTCGGCAATTGTATAAATAAAGTACAGTGTTTGCTCGTCAAATATAACTTGCAGTAGTATAAATTATTCAAATAATAATATTTGATCAATAAATCAAAGAAAAGAAAATCAAATAAACAAATTAAAAATAAATCAAAGAAATTCCGTTATCTAATTTTAGAGAGACATCAGATAGAAATTATTCAGGGTATAAGTTTTCAACCCTACCACACTGATAGATAGTATCTGATCTTATCTGAAATACGCCCTAATATCAGTTGTTGATGTTTTAGTGCTATTGAAGTGCATTTAAGTCATTGTTTGGCACTTTATTAGACGCGATATGAACTACGACTCTTGAATAAATCACGATGATGATGATGATGATGATGTTGTGGTTGCCCTGATATATTCATCAATGTGACAGTTGGATTGATAGATTGACAGTTGACCCACTGACCCATCTATTTATACTATATATTCAGCAATTTACATATATGTATATTTAAAGAGGGCCGTTGCTTTGCTGATAAACAAGGTGATAAAAAGAAATATGCGTCGCCCAGCAAAAATAAATTGCCTAAAAATATATGCACATTTATAAATATATATCAACTGCGACGCATTAGCAATTACGTTTTATAAAAGCTATATAAATATGCGCTCCTGTTTATATTCTTAGTATTAATTTCAATAAAATCTCATTTAAAAGTCGATTATTAGCAATGTGCATAGAACTTGAAATACAAAAAGTTCATAAGTAAATTGCCATTAATTATTATTATACTTGTGCTAGGGAAACTTGCTTCGTATATATGTATGCATATATATCATCGATTAAACGATAAGCCCAGGCATACAGGCAAACTGCCAAATGCTTGCCCAATTCACCATCCACACAACCCACAATTCGCAATCCACAATCCACATTTAATTATTCGTATTATACAATCTCAGAACAAGTGTTGAACATGTGCGGCAAATCATCAAACGCTTGCGTCATTCCCAGATGAAATCTTTTGGAATTGTAGAGCACTTATATAGCCGAGTATAAATTTATATAATGTATACATATATATATATATATATATTTGTTTTTATATAAGCTGCAATTAGTCGAATGTGTATTGGCATTATTTCAGTTATTCATTTCACTTATTTATTTCATTTATTAAAGCTTGAGTATTTTAATAACCTGAACCCATTTTAAATTGGTATAATAAAATAAAAGTATTTGTCTGAGAGAGGGAATCATATCCGACCAAATACTTTCTCTATATTCACATTTTGAAATCACAATCTAAAAGTGTTCTGTAAGTAAATATTTGAATACCCTGAACCCATAAAAACTGGAAAAGAGCGTAAGTTGAATTCGAAGAAAGCATCTGCGACTCCATTAAATAAATATATATTTTTTTGATCAGCATAAACAGTCGAGTCCATTTTGCCTTCTTCGTGTTTCTGTCTGTATGAACAAGCCGATATCTCTGACTTATTTTATTTCCCGCATATCGATAAAGATCTATATCCGATAGCTGCAGCTTTAATACTTAAGATACTTAGATGTATTATAGATCAGCTGTCCAAATTGCATTAATATCGTAGAAGAAACTGATGTTGTTAACCAAAACTTATTTTTTCGTTAACAGCTACTTTTAGGGTATCTGCTAGTCGATATCTCTCTCTCTCTCTCTCTCTCTCTCTCTCTCTCTCTCTCTCTCTCTCTCTCTCTCTCTGTCTGTCTGTCTCTGTCGGGCTTAAAGTGTACAATTTTTTTCTGGGGCACAATAGAAATCGAGATGTGATTAAGTCTCGCAGCATTTTGTCAAACAAACTGTAAAAACTGCGCATTTGAATTTGCGTTCCAAGCTATGCTCTTCAAAGCGCAGTTGGGGTTGGTTTGGGTTGGGGTGACGGAATGGCAGGGGGTTTGTGGGTGGGAGGAGGTGATATTCAGTTGCGTTTGGGTTATGCGCAGTTGAGAAATGCTCAAGCCTTGATCAGCATTTTTTATTTTAGATTTGTATTTCACTGTTTTTGATGAAGCCGCCGTCGAGTTGAGTTTGTTTAGAAACTGACAAACACTTCTTTTGTCGGAGAGTTTCGGGATGAATGAGGCTAATTTATTGCTCTAAATGGCTACCAGTTGGTTTATCAGTAAACAAGAAAGATGATTAGATAGGACCCCAAAAACCAATACCAAAACAAAACAGAAATTCCAGCAATTTTGTTTGTTTATTTTTGTTTAAAGTGTTTTTTGGGTTGTGCTTGTTGTTTATTTTTTGGGCTTTTTTGTTTTGATGTTTTTATGCAATGACGCCAAAGTTTGTTTACATACTTTTAGTGGCACATTCTGTTTTTTTTCTTTTGCTTATAACAATCGAGGCGCGTGCAAACTGAAATTATAAAACTGTTTTTCGAATTTTTCCGTTTTTTTTTTAGGCAAGATTTACGCACGCATATCTGTATGTATCTAAACAATGTATAATGTGTGTATGTGTATATACATGTGTATATAAGGTGAAATGTTGTCTTGCGTCAGCAATTTTATTTGGCCCTAGCTACAAGTTGTCGACTTGCTGCCCCCTCTTACAGTTTTGTGTCAGCTGTTGCTTGATGATTAAATTTCTAAAAATACAAATAAAAATAAGAACACAGAACAAGCAAAAAGAGTAACCTTGAACCTGGCCGCGAGGTTGTTTAGCTTTTCGCTAATTTCCCCTGTTCTCTTTTATTTTTTTTCTGTTTATTTTTCTTTATCTCGTGAAATTATGAAAGCTTTTGTGCGGGTGAATTTTGTGTTTTTTTTTCTTTCTAATGTTGTTAGAAGAGCAAATTGTTCAGCTAGAGTTTCCCAGAAGTGAAGTAGTTAATGACATTTCATTACCGAATGCACACAATTTTATTCTCTAAAAAGGGCTTTTTTAATATCGGCTATGCAATTTATATATGTTAATATGTTTTCATTTAAAGTGGTTATATATCGTAGAATAAGTCATAAAGTGTTATATGTTCGAATTCGTAAGCGAAGTAAACAAAGTACAGTTAAAGCGATTATCTTATTTGACTAACAAAGCTTAACTGCATATATATACAAACATATATAGCTTTGGCATGCCAGTTAATTAAAATTTCTGGCAGCGTCTGGCAATTGCAATACGAAACTAATAAATATGCTTAACTACAATATTATGCTTAGTCTTGATTCAAATTCTAAAGCTGATTATTCGTGACTGGGCATTAAAGAGACTACAGCATTGTATATTTGTTTTTATTTTAAAATTGAACTTTGAGCAGACGAAAATGCAACAACACATATAAAATAAGCATAACAACAGCAGCCAACTACAAACATACATATACACACACACACATGATGTTTTTTTGGCAGTTCCTTTTGTTGCTCTCTTAGTCACAAACTACAAAAGCAACTAGCGATGAGCCCCACTTGGTCTGGCCAGCCAACGAAAAAAATAAAGTAAATGCGCCAGAGAGAGAGAGAGAGACGCATGGAGTGAGAGAGGTGGAGCGAGGTGGGGAAGGGGGCAACAAAAGTGTGTCAGTGCGCAAACGTTAGAGCAGCTGATCGAGCTGAGAGAGCAAAAGCTTATTAAAGTCACTTTGTGTGTGTGTGTGTACAGACGATACGTGTACATTTATGTGGAGCGAGTGTGACAGTGCTGTTGTTAGACAGGGGGCGAGAGAGCGAGCACCACTTGCGCGTTTGTTGGTAAACAAAATAACACGAACTCTGCGTATGATCGGATCGATCGAGCAGACAACGAATGTGCACGAAGCGAACGGCTGTTCGCTCGGCTTGGGTTCGGCTTGCGTTCATCTCGGGCTCGTCTGCTCAGCTGCTTTGGAGCATAAACATACTGTGCTTTTGTTTACCAGCTGAAAAAAGATGAGTTGCCCACCTCGCTTCTCCTTCTGCCGTTCACACGTTGCTTTTGTCGCTTTTTGCGTTTTAAAAAAATACATAATTATGTGTTTAGATACGCTCGCTTGGATTGTTCGCTCTCTGGAAGACTGGCGGGCTCTCTCTCTCTTTACTCTCTCTGCGTTTGCTACTTTGGCTGAGCAGCTGCTGAGGCCAAGTTGACATTCGTCTCTGATATTTGAAAGCAACCGCAACAGCCGCAGAAGCAGCACCAGCAGCAGCAGCAAAAGTGCAGCAAAAGAAAAGTGAAACAAATAAACACACACACATACAACGAAACGGTACACACACGGATACAACAACGCTTAGGTAAATAGTTAAGTTCAAGATAAAATAATGCTCGAGATAAATCCCCCCCGCCCAAAAAAAAGTGTTGAAAAAAACCAAAACAAAAAAGTGCACTGCTCAAACTAAACTAAGCTAACTACAACTACAACTACAAGTGTAGGTACAGCTACTGCTACAGCAACTACATAGATAGATTCTCTCTCAGCTTTTGTGTTTGCAGCTTTTGTTCTTTTTGGTGCGCTTTCAAAATTCAAATACGTTTCCGTTTCAGTTGGCAAACGAGTGTCGACTTTGCAGTATCTGCACTTTTGTTCGTTTGCTCGTTTCATTTTTGTATCTCATTTTTGTGTTGCGGACGTTGTTTTCAGTTGTGAAATCGGCCTTTTGAATTCTCAACTCCAGGTGAGCAAAACAGCTGATGTGCACGAACAGCACTCGACTCAAAACGGTGCTAATTAAGTGCAATATATATTTTTGTGGTGTGGCTAAAAATTATGCTCAGCTACTGGTGATGCTTCTTCTATTATTTTTTGTGGTACGCCACAAGGTCGCTTCTGACGTCAACGTCGTCTTTCTGGGCATTGCATAATTTATATTTTATTTTTACATTAATATTTTTATTGTTATTTTTATTATTATTATTATTATTATTAATTTTATTTTTATTACACTTTAAGTATTCTTTTTATTATTATCACTATTACTATTTCTAAGAAGTTATTATTGACTTTGCGATTTTCAAAGTCCACAAATAAAATTAGCATATTGACCTAAAATTAAAAAAAAACTAATAATATTCACAAGTTTGCGCAATAGTTAACAAAGAAACAAAGGCCACTTTAAGCTTTAAACTAATCGGATATGTTTAACTGATACGCCTATTGAAATACATACGCAAGTGTGGGCGGCCTATAGATGTTTTTTTTGTAGAACTTGAAAAGCTTTAGATATTTACTATACACATTGTATATATGTATATACGCGCACACGTATGTATTTTTGTATATATGTATATAGCTCTTTGTTTGCTTATCGAAAGCTGAGTTGGCGATTGGTAATTACAATTTAATTTGCTGTTGAAATAGACATATTCATTATTGTGCAATAGCTAAGACTTCAGCTAAGGTATTCATATTCTGGATGTGAGTGGAGAACTAACAGAAAGTGAAGTGAAGCTACAAATTAAAGTTGGAAAATAAATACAGTTAGTTTAACTTTGTATTCGAGTGAAAAACTTATAGAATGTGAAGTGAAGTTAAAAATCATAAGACTAAGAATATATTTTCTCAGATTAAATTTGTATTCGAGTGAAAAATGTATGCCAAGTAAAGAGTGCCTTAAATATCCAAGATCAAGAATATATTTTCTAAGATTTATTAAATTTACTTACATCAATTTTTGTGTTCTTGTTTATCATCTGTTTCAATTGAGACTGCAGGACAAAAATCTATTCTCAATTTTGCTTTCCTCAATCAATATTTACAATTTACAATTTGTCTGCAGCTGAAAAATCTAAATTTAACATTTTACATTCTAGATTCAATATTGCAATTCAGTTTTTCTCTATACAGTTCATTTTTCTGACAGATTTTCATTCTGGGATCAATATTTGCCATTTAGTCTTTATCTAAATCTACATTTATTTTCTTGTCTAGTTAATTTTTCTTGCAGCTAAGGAATGTAGAAAATGTTCTTTTCCTTTGACTTGTTGATTCTTCTTGTAGTCTAAAAATCTAAGTTTAAGATTAACTTTCCTCAGTTTGCTTGTTTTTTTTTTTGTTTTGTTTCTCATTAGTTCCGTGATCAGCTATTATTAGCTGGCCCAACTTGTCGTAATTAGTTCAAGTTCATTAAACCAGCCCCAACCCGATTCCCAATTAAAGTGTATTCACAGCCTGCCCGTGTATGATTTAATCGCTTGAACTTTCGACTCGTTAACAGCTAGACACGCTAGACTCTAGTTAAAGCTAGTTGTATAAGATATAGTATAAGTCACAGTATAAGTATAAGGCACAGGGCCGCCGTCTAGTCAGCAAGTCTGGACTTGTGTATGGCTCTTATCGCAACAGCAAATGAGTTGGCAAAAATGAACACACAACTTAATCAGTAATAATAAATAGGGGCTAATGCCACACAAAAAGAGACCACAGTTTGTTGACTTAAGCAGGGGAGTGGCAGAGGGAACTACTAGAAAGAATGGCAATGCATTCTGCCAAGGTTAAATCTATATAAATATATATATAGGTATAGTATGTAGTATATACTACATATGATGCCTCTATGAGACTTATATAAGTGAGCAGCCATCGATCAAGGTCGCAGCGAAAATAAACGCTAGATATATAGATATATGAATCTATATATATATATATATATATATATATATATACCTTAACTGAACGTAAGACAATTGCAAATTGGATGTCTAACAAACATTTTTAGCTAGCTGACAGATAAAATACATGGTCAAGGTTAGCTGCAAAAAACAATACACAAAAGTGAAAATGATTTAATGACAAATTTATTTCCATGATAATATATATATATATATATATATATTTATAGCATATTATGGACAGCAGTCATTGGCATTTGTTTGTTGCATTCCATTTTGGACGCTTATCAGCTGTTTTCAGCGTGAATTGGCAAAATAAAAGCTAAAAGCTGAAAGCAAATATTGTTTTTGAGGCGCAGTTGAATTTGGTACGTGTGTTCAACATGGAATGCACTAAACCTAACATGGGCAACAGCCAAAGGCTATTATTATTATTATTATATACAAATAAGTATATATATATATATATATATCTATAGAATGCATATCTGTCGTGGTGGCATTATTATGCAAGATATATATTCAGTATGCAATATGCAGTATTCACTGTTTAGTGTTTGCTTTTTATTGTGACATTTTGGGCACAGGCTGCTCAGCGTAAACACTGCCTATGACGGACAGCTGTGTTTGCATTTAACAGCAGCTAAACTAAGCTAATCAAAATAGGCCAAATAAGCGCTAAGATATGCGCAACTGTAAACAGAGAGAGAAAGAGAGGCAGACAGAGTGAGAGAGAGAGAGAGAGAGAGAGAGAGAGAGAGAGAGAGGGATAGAGAGATTATATGAACTCTGTTAATATTGCAGTCTTTTAAATATTAGTTTATTCAATTTGCAATTATGTGTTCGTCAACAAAAGCTGTTTTTCTACTCATTTCTACAGAACAATTTTAGATCGCGATTTAGGAATGAGCTTTGTAAAAGTTACTTTAATTAAGACAGCAATTTATTGAAGGTTCAGTTGACAGTTGGTAAATAATACAAGCAATATCTGAGGCTTAAGTTCCTTTCTATTTATTATTATTACATTACGCGAATATTTAACCATTCTCTTAATTAAGACAGTACTTTATTGCTTCAAGTTGAAAGTGATCTGACAAATAATATATACATATTATATATATATTATTATTGTACCTGCAAATTACCCACTTTCCCATTTTTAATGGGCTTACATTAAAAACAAATAATGAGTCATTTCTGTGGATCAGTTTTAATGTGGTTTCAAAAGGTGCTTAATTGCCCCAAGTTCTAGTGAAAGTTGATATGTCAGTTGATGTATATATGTATATACATATTAAATCACAAGCAGCTGTGTCAATCAAATCCTTTTGGGCAAACTTTCGCTGACATTTGGCTTGTTTAGTATTTGGCAAAGTGTCGCACAAAAGTGTTTACAAGCTGCTGTTGCTGCTGCTGCAGTTAGCCAGGCTAATAGATGCTGGCTGTTGTTATGCTTGTTAGTGATTTTGAGTGTATCTGCTGAGATTTCACTGGCGAACCCTAGTTAGAGCTGGAGAAACACAAACATCGACAGAAAGAGAGAGAGAGAGAGAGATTACCAGAGCTGCTCGTGTTTTTGCGGTCAAAT
Organism: Drosophila villosipedis; assembly: GCA_035043025.1. NCBI lineage: Eukaryota > Metazoa > Arthropoda > Insecta > Diptera > Drosophilidae > Drosophila > Drosophila villosipedis. Next base: position 12,966,119 of record JAWNNF010000027.1, read on the forward strand.
TGCAATTGGATTTTAGCTGAAGTTTTGCTTTGTGTTTATTTTGGCTGTTTTAGCCATCAGCTGGCACTGCGAATGTGAGTGTGAATGTGAGTGCATTCACATAGCCACACTCACAATCACAATTTAACAGACAATTGCCATAAAGTAGAGCCATCATTTTGCCTTGCCCATTGGCACAGTTTTTTCTTTTGTTTTTCTTTTTTGTAGACTGCAAATGGAAATGCTTTACAGTGCAATTCAAATGGCAAAGTGGCACTAAAGAAGCAACAACAACAACAACAACAACAACAACAGCAATAGCTAAAACAGCCACAGTCACAGCTATAGATACAGATACATTTACTGTTGGTTGCACAGCCGCAGATACAAATTGAGATGTCTGTGACGTGCGCTCAATTTAAATGTCGGCGTATATATATATTTTCTTTATTTTTTATGTGTATAATATGTATGTATACAGATATGTGTGTGTATATAGCACCATATATATATTTGCCATGATCATATGCTCGCTGCATGTACACGGCTTGCATAAGAGCCGGGTGGGGAGGGGGTATGGGAGGGGGCAGTGGGGCTTGGGGCTTGGGGCTTGGGTGGGCATCCAGCTATCAACTTGGCAGCTTAATGGGCTGTGGCAGCCGTCGCTTTATGGTATATAATATATACAATAAATGTAGCTGTTCGCACAGTGCTTGTCAAACGGTGAACAGCTCAATTGAAGAAGAAAAAGAAAAAGTATTTTTTTTTTTGCAGAGCGTAAATAATTAGTGTAATCAAAGTAATTGAAATTTTCTTTATTTTTTATTTCATATACAAATTTGAGCTGCACTTTTGCCTTTCCATTGAAATGAAGTATGCAATTTGTTAATTAAATATTTTACTCTTCTCTTGCTTGCAGACAAAAAAAGGAACAGCGTACAAAAGAAATAAATAAAGACTGATCCCAGGAACAAAATAGGAAGAAAGCAAATAAACAATCTCTCTCTTTCTCTGTGTCTCGCTGACTCATTCTTTCTCTCTCTATTGATCTCAATTTGATAAGCAATATCAATCAATCAATCAATCAATCAATCAATCAGCTGAGACCAGACCACCATCCACAGTAGCCAGCAAACCCAGTCACCAGCTTGGTATAATGTTTAGCAGTCTCGCAACGTTTCTATTTGGAGCGCAAGCGACGTCAACTGACTCAACTCAAAATAGTGATACGAATCCTGTCCAGGCCAACGCTTCCAACGTAGCTCCAATTGGCAACGATCAATCGCCCGGCGATGTAATCGAGGTGACCTCAACCACCCCATCTGTTGCTGGCAACAATCATCGTGCCACCGTTAAACGTTCAGGCGCTAAGAATAGGCGTGGCAGGCAGCGATACCAACAACAACAACAACAACAGCAGCAACAACAACAACATCAGCAGCAGCAGCAGGGCGGACAACGCAAGCAAACCCCAACTCTATCGAAGCTACTAACCCCAAACGGACAAGGCGCCATCGACGAGGACTTCAACGAGGACGAATGGTACATTGTCGAAAAGGAGGGTAAGTTGAGAGAAGCAGCGGCTTATCAAGTATATAATATCAAATATATTTATTGAGATGTATAATAACTAATAATACTTGGCATCTTTAAATTTTGCAGAGGAGGAGGAGGATTCGCTGCCACGCAGCGATTCCGAGGAGGAGCTGTCCGTCGTCGAGTCGAAATCTGTCGGCGGCGGAGCAGCAGCAGCAGCTGCTGGTGCCGCTTCGGCACCGGCTCGTCGGCGGCAGCATCAGCAGCAGCACATCAATTCGCATTCCTTGTACAGCGGACCGCGTCCGCAGCAGCAGCGCAACTATTTGCAACGGTCGCGTGCGGCACGTGGAACGCTGAGCAGCTCAACGCGCAACGTTGTGGCAGCAGCACCAGCAGCTAGCGAGAATTGTGATGATGACAGCCAGTCGGCAGCTGTCAGCCAATCGCTGTATGCACCGATGACGATCTCGATATCGAGGGGCGCCACCAGCTCGCCCAGTGGCAGCGATTCGAGCAGCAGCAGCAGCGGCAGCAGCTCGGACAGCAGCTCGGGCAAGGGTTGTGGATCGGCCGGCGTTATGATGGAGGAGTCCTGGTACGTAACACCGCCACCATGCTTCACCTCGATTGGGCCAATCAATATGGAAACATCACCCTTTGAGAATCTATTGATTGAGCATCCAAGGTTGGTGATTTTTGTTGTACTTACAACTCTTCAAAACTCTACCCCCCATCTTAAACCCCTCTCAACCCCCGCTACTGCTTGAAATACTTGTCGTATACTTGTCATTTTTAGAATATTTCAATTAACAATTTTCTTTTACATTTTTTGTTTTGCAGCATGTCGGTGTATCATAGTATTAGGTCCAGCCAGGCGGGTACCGAAAGTTTTGTGAATCTTGATCTCGGAGCAGCTGAACTGCAGCAACCGGAGCCACACTTGGAGCCGGAGCAGGCTCCGGTTCCGGCTCCGGTCCAGGGCCAGGTTCAGGCTCAGACTGTGTTGCGACAGCCACGCTCCAACAGCGCTCGCTTCGATCGCCATGCGGCGCTGCAGCTGAAGCAGCAGACCCTTGCTCATGAGGGCCAGAAGGTAAGCAAAACTCGTAGATTAATCATAAATTATGCACTCAGAAAATGTATACCCCAATATGTACAAATATATGTATGATTATTTAAAGAAAACAGGTTGAGAGAGCTCGACTGGTAGATGATCAGGGTGCTTAAGCCCATTGAGAACTATAAAGATACCCTGAACATCTTCTAGTGGAACAAGTCAGACTCTCAAAGAACTTACTTAAATAAGTTCCGACTAGACCATGTAGCGTAAGCATTCCCAATCACCTCAATCTCTTTGTAATCCACTAGATATTAATTCACCCCAAAGTTATCATTAGCCAGAGGCATATGTAGCAGTCAGAGCTACAAACTTACTTGTAGCTATAAGTTTACTTAGTTCCAGTATGGCTAATAAATCAAATAAATAAAAATAAGGCTCTTAAAATCCAGCTAGTTAATAGTTGGGAGAAGAAGAACATCTTCAGCTCCTTCTTTATCGGTTCTTTATATAAATATAAGTCAGGTTGTCTAAGAACTTACTTCAATCGATTAAGTAATGTTACTAAACTCAATCTGGGAATTGATAGCGAATCTCTTAAAAACTTGCTTATTTTGTTTGTGGATTCTTAATAAATATATAAGCCTGGCAGCTGCTAGTAGTATACATTAGTTTAATAATAATATTGTATATTATTATATTTATCATGTCAATTTGTCAATTTGCAGAGCAACAACAAGAAGCAGCATCAGCAGCTGTGCCGCAGCGCCATTAAGCGTGCCAACAAGGTGCGCGACTTCCAGGCGAAGGCTCATCGTCCTCGTCGCTCGGAGATGCAGCATTGCAAGTTGGTCAGCGGCGCCAACAACAATCGCAAGTGCTGCTAGCTCACACACAACCAACAACCAACAAACAACACGCTCCCTCCCTCCCTCTCTCTCCCTTACTCTCTATCTATAAGGAGGAGGCGGGAGTTTAAAATATTCAAACAATCATGGCAAAAAGGAAAAAACAAAAATAAAATAAGACGCAAAGGCAAAGCGCATAATTTTAATTAGTATTTTAAATTGCCAAAAAAAAAACCGAAATAAAAACTTGACAAAAAAAAATATATAAAAATCAACAAAGCCGCAAAAATATCAAATACAAGATTAACAATTAGTAATTGTGTAAAAACAACAAAAAAACAAAAAAAAAAACCCACGAAAAAAAATGCTGTGTAAATGCGTAGTTTTTAATGTTCACAGTTTCAATTTACAAATGAAAATAAAAAAAAAACTAAAAAAAAATACCAAAAAATGCAATAAAAAGTTTTCAAAATGAATATGCAAAAACAAAAAATGACAAAAGTTTACAAAAACTTACAAAAAAAAGTATAAAAAAGAAATGTATAAGATATGCAAACAAAAACCATTTTATTAATGTAGCCTTAAACCTTAAACTTATTATTATTTATTATGTATTTAACTATAAACCGATCGAAGTTCTGAAATTTAGTTTTAAACAAAAGCGTTGATGAATTTGTGTGTATTAATTATTAATTTTATGTTATTTTTTGGTATGTAATTGTGAAACATATGCTTAACTTTTATGTAAAATGTATTACAAATGGCACGAGAATAAGTATATCAAACAAGAAAATATATATCTATATATTAAGTATATGACTCTGCTGTATGCCTGATGAATGAGAAAAATGAGCGCAAGTATGAAAAAATGAGAAAAAAGTATATATAAATAAAATAAAATATAGAAAACCCAATAAAAATGATAATGCTACAAACTTAAAACGATTCTTGTTTTCACAATGAGACAATTTAGAATGAAATAGTTGAGACAGGGTTGTTTTATAAATCAACTTGAGGAATACATTTAATCGATAATCCCGAAATGGAGTTATTCCTTTACCAATTTCAAGTATCTTGCTCTTATAGTCTCCGAGATCGGTTTGTTTTTACAAAAACACAAACTAAACTGGCTAGATCGACTCGGTGATTGCTGCTGATCAAGAATATATAAGCTTTATGGGATCGTAAGTCATTCCTTCTGTTTATTACATACTTTTGCTCAGCTTTATTATACGCTTTTAATCCATATTCAATGGGTTAAGGCCATCTTCAAGATTAATCCTTAGCCAATTACCAAGACTTTAAGTGAGTTGATTTTATTCTGTCGTAAAGAAAGAGTTTAAGCTTATTAAAGTAAATTATGATTAATGCAATAACTTAAAGTGAATTGTTTTAGTTTTAAGCACACAGATCTCAAATTAAATCATGATCAATCATAAATGTTAAGTTATGTGCCATAAATTAGGTCAGTATTTTTGTGGTCCTCCTCGTCACAGTGGATAGATAAGCTGCCCTTGGAACAGAGCTGACCTGTGTAGTGCTTGCCTTAGAGAGCGCTATTCAGGGTCAATTAAGTGGGGGAGTACCTTTCACAACTTGCCGAGAGTGGAGCATTTAATTAGCCGACATTTAAGTGCTAAGTAACTAATTAGTAATTTGTATTTTAACGTAGACACGCTTCGGAAAATCGCCTGCTGCTGCTGCTGCTGCTGCAATATGTTGCACGCGCTCGACTTACAGTTAGGTGCCGTTGACCTTGACGCAGGTAATGGGTAATAGGTCACCTGCAACATACGCAACACTCGCCCCACAATATTCCTGTTGCACTTCCGCCCTGCCAAGTGCCAAAAGCAACGGCGAGTAAAATTCAAAATGCGAAATGCAGTTGCAACCGTTAGCTCTTGTTAAGGCGAACTTGCAGCTCTTGGGCGAGCAGATACACTGAGAAAAAACATGTAGCCCTGGAGTTGAGAAAACTGATACTGATAATAAAAACAAGTCAGAATGTGCGAATCGAGAGTGCTCGACTAGGAGAGGTTTGTTTAATACAATTTGTGTTTTTTATTCGAATTTAATCAAATTTTATTTTGAAAAAATACAGTTGATCAATAATATATCTTTTTTCTAACGAAAATCGATTTGTGGAAGTCAAAAATTTGAATATATTGGATCTGCGTATGTCAATCAAGATTATATATACCTTGTGGGGTGAGAGAAGCTTCCTTGTGTATTTTATCTAATTTTACACAACTTTATTATAGGTTTTTTTTGTTATTAGTTTTGATGCCCTGGTTGAGGTTTATAGATATCTTGATATCTTGCAAGATTTATTTATTATCAGACTACAGTTACAGAGTACATTACTCTTTCTTTAAAGACAAAATCTAGTCTACAATTTATTTATTCTCATTCTATAATAGGTCTGCTACACTTGCCACCAAAAGTAAACAATTTGTTCACATATTTTTTGCAAGTGTTGCTAGATAGTCAGTTAGGTAGATAGTCAGATAGGTAGCTGGGCAGCTGGGTAGCAGGTTAGTTGGGCTAACAGGCAGCTTCTTTCACAATCCAAAGTGCTCTTGCTTGTGGTTTACTCTTGAGCTGTTGAGCCGTTGAGCACTCTTCAGCACTTCAGCTGTAATACTCAGTTCTTGTAAGCAGTTGGCCAAACTCTATAAAGATGCGAGCGATTCGCGCTTCGCTTCACACCTGCGCGTAACTTGAAGAGCTGTAGACCATAAGGTCTGCTGCATCGGAAAACGGCATTAAACGGCATTCGGAATTCATAAAGGAGGGCTCTTATGTAAGATTTGGCAATCGTTAGCCGAGTCGTATACAAACATATATACAAAGCTGGCCCGGCTCTGGTGATTCTATTTGGCAAGTTGCACTTGAGTGATTTTTCGGGCTTCCACCGAAAAAACGGAAAACCGCACAAAAGTTTTACAGACGCGCAACATGTAAAGCATGTGAGGCAGAGCCTGCTAGATAAATGGCATAAATGGTGTAGAAAACATCGGGCCAAACAACAATAACAATAACTGCAGCATAACAAGCATAACAAAAATCGCGCAATACTCGCACCATTCAAAATTTGTCGGCGTTTTTTCTTCGTTTTTTGGTCAGATCGTGAAAGTGTAATAACTCAATTCCCCCCTTTATAGATCTGGCCACGCATTTTCAGTGTGTGTGTTTTGTTATCGCTTTTGGGCACGGCTCGTCAACTCTTGTGCAGCTAAGAAAATGGGCCAAGTCTTTGCCGTGTCAGTTGGTCAAAAAGTGCGTGAGTGAGCTAAAAATAAAACCCTTAACTTTTTGGCTGCCAAGCTACACGAAAAAGAAGCTTGGAGCAGGTCAGTTTTTGGAAAAGGCGATAAATCAAAACGGAAGTTGGTGTGGAAATACTAAATATAACAAAAGGTGAGTGTATAATACGTGTAGATATTATGTCAGCTCTTTTATCTTAATCAAGCAGTTAGCTTTGTTAAATATACATATTCATTTTTTTGCTGATCATGGTTTTCCATTGCAAAATTGGAAATAGGGTATAATGAAGTTGTATATAACAAGCAGAGGGAAGCATATTCCACCTCATAAAGTATTACTTTTCTTGAACAACAATCTGTTTGAATAAGGCAACTTCATAGAATATAATAGCTATAAACTTTAAATTTGGTATGCAAGTTCTCGTATAACATAGGCAGATCAAGTTTATTTCATTCGATCCATGACTGCCTCACGATAATGGATACAATTGGATTTGTGATAGGATTGGAAGACACATTTATATAAATATAGCATTTTAAATAACACATAATATCATCAGACATATTAGTTATCAACTCAAAAAGTTTAATTATGATGGGATAAGAAAAACAGATTTTATGTGCATATTAAGTCACTACTAAGTAATTTAGGGTATTCCTTAGTCGAGCTCTCCCGACTAGCACATTCTAACTGCAGCTAACTTTAGACCATTGGTTCCCATGCTAACCCAACTTAATTATATCAACCGACTAAATGCTGTTATTATCTTCAAGTTATGCGGTCAATAAACTGCGCAAACGCCCTCAGTATTAAAATGAAAAAACTGTCAGCTGCTTTCGAACGGTTCGTGTTAAACGTACATTGTGTGCCGTTAGCAGATCTACCAGCATTGTGGGTGAATGTGAGGTATGAAACATAACAAAGAAAAAATATCTATAAAAATAATAAACGGCTCAAGGTCAGGCAACAACAATTAAATATAATTATAAGCCAACAAGGCGGAGGAGCAAAGCGTGGCCGCCATTAAAGAACAGCTAAAATAAAAAAATAATGAAAGCCAAAAACCGAAACCGAAACTAAAGCTTAAACCACAGGTAAAAAACTAAAGTCAGGTGGCCGAATAGCAGTAGTCAACACGTATTGCATAACAGATGTAAAACCAGCAAAAGCAAAACAAACAAGAAAAAACGGCAGACAACTAAAGCCAAAACTAAAGCCAAAGCCACCTATAGCCAAAGTAATTATAACAACAACAATTAAACAAACGGCGTGCGTTTTTTACAGCTAAGCGTAAAGCGCAGCCAACCATTTGGCGGGCAACTCATCGGAGGGGGGCAGTGGTGCTGTGGGTGGTTGAGGTGGTGCGGTGTCTGTGTTTACGTCTGTCTTTTTTGACACAGCTGCGAGCCATTCATTAAAATCTCATTTGAGTTTGGCTGCAGAATCTACCTAAAAAGTGTTCTACATGTTTGACTTTAACACTAATTAAAGCTCGTAATACAGCTCGTAACAGAACCGCGCAGAGTCGTTGGTTATATGTCTTTGACCTTTACGCTTTATAGACAGACTGTATTGTCAAATGAACAAGTTGCTTCAGCTACTTAAATGGGTTCTACGTGTATGCCTTTGTAAGATAATATGGATTTAATATAGCTGCTGGCATACTTCGAATATCGAAATACTTAAAAATTATTTAAATAAAACTCTAAGAAATATTGTGCTTGCTACTTGGTATGTAAGCAACCATGAAATGCACACAAACTTAAACGTTTCTTATGTTAGAGACTAAATTAGAAGAATATCTCACAGATACTTGAGTCGACTGTCATAAAAACCTGGCAATTCATTTATTATATAATAGTATAGAAGTTAGACGCCTAAAAAGATAGCATACTTTTCAGAAAGTTTTAAATCATTTTAAATAATTGTAAAAAATGAATTAAGTAATATATTAAATCACTGGGATCAATCCTATTATGTTCATTTAATATATACAATTTGCTTTCCCCTGGCAGATTGTATATAAAAATAAAAGTAAAAGTATCTCTGTCATTCTGTTTCTCACAGTTTTGATGAAACTTAAGGCACAACATATGTCTGTCATTTCATAACTCTATCATATAGCTGACATTGGAACAATCACTTTATATATGTGCTCTCGTATAAGAAACTTTTTTGCTTATTATCCCAATCAAATTTAACAGTTATGCATTATGGATTACTATATTATATAGATGTCATAGTGTGTTCTTTTCAATTTATATTTAAATTTAGTTCTTGGCAGTTTGAATCCGGTCTGCATTATTTTAATTCATGATTTTTAAGTTGCAGCGTGCCTAAGATAGCCGTTCTTGCTTGTTGCAATCATAATTGTATAATACTTACAGTTTAGGTCTCATGTCAGTTGGGCATCTCTTTAGAATGATGCTAGCTCTTTAAATATAGCCACTAATTATTAATAATATAACTAGCTATGAACACGATACCAATTAAAGCAGCGTCCTACAGCTGACAGTTTTAGATTTTATGCCTTTAACCTTAGCGGCTGTCGAGCGTTTGTCAGCCATTGTTCTGCGGCGACGACATTGATAGCGTCTCCAACAACAGATGCTGTTGTAGTTGTTGTTGTTGTTGTTGTTGCTTATGTGGTTGTGGTTTATGTTTATGTTTTCTTCGCATATTGACCATAATTAATTTATGAACCACAAACTTCCTTCCTGCCAGCTACGCATTTGATGTAACACTGATGCATCCAGGCTGAACACCTGAACACTTGAGTGACCATTAACAAGGTTGCAATAATACATTCATATTGTTGTTGTTGTTGTTGTTGTTGTTGTTATTGCTTTAGCCTTCTGTTTAATGATAATATTGAATATTTGTATCTCTTTGCAGTTCGTTCAGTTGGATGCGAGACATGAAGCTGTGCAGATTTACAAACTATTTGTGGCTGTTGCTGCTGCTGATGCTGATGCTGATGCTACAGGTAAGAGAACCAAGAATCTTTGCCTTTCACTTGTTGCCCAAGCGCAAGCACAAGTTCGTTGCCTAAGTCTTTTGTTTCTGTTTCTTTTGGGCGGGCAAGAAAAAAACTAATCTATTTAACAGTTAAACTGCATTCTAAGAACGAACTTCCTGATTATGCTAAGCAGGCAGCTAGTCAGCTAGTCAGCCAGTCGGACACATGAACCGTAACCAATCGTTGGCCAATCACTTGGCCGCCGTCTAACGGATATGCGCCGCTGATGCTGCTGCTGCCACATTGCGTAGCTTCCCAGAGCACCGTCGATTGATTGTCGAGCGGAAGAAGTGGCATGCCTACAAATTATGCTTGCCTCTCTTGCCAATTTCTTAATGCCCTGATGCAGCACTTTTATGCCACAAGACTAGATTGATTTATCAAGAGCTCCCTTTCCCCACCCACTCCCTCTCTCTCCCTCTTGCTCTCTCTTACAGCCCAGCAGGTGTATTGAGCTGAGCACAGACTATGCCATAGTGAGCAAAGCGGCAGCGGTGGCAACAACAACCGCCTCCCCAACAGCAGCACCACCCGCAGCGACGCCAGTGCGCAGCTTTAAGGGAAGGGTGCAGACGACAACGCCGCGCAACTCGAGCAGCAAGCGAACGAGCCGCCCCTTGGCGTCCAGTGCCTCTGATGAGCCGCAACAGGAGCTGGTGGCACTCTCCTCCAAATCGTACATCTCAGGACCCACCACCCAGCCCTCCAAGCTGGCCAAGCGTGCCGGTTTGTCACTGCAAAAGAAGTTTGCCAAGGATGTGCGCAATCGCAGCAGCAATGCCGTTGAACGCAACAGGCTGCAACACGATGTGGTGAGATATAGATTTTGATTTACTGCTCTATACACTCAGCAAAAATAGTCGTACTGATTTTTAGATATTTGCCAAGGGTAACTCAGATTTCTCTTTTCCCAAACCTTAGCCCGATCACGTGCCCGATTCCTCTGGCTATGTGCCCCAGCGTATTGGCCACCCCGTACACTTGGACTATGGTTCCACTGGTGTGGATTCGAGTGGTGCACCAACAGGCAGTGCTGGCTACCATGCGGTGCCCTTCGATGGCAACAAGTGGCATGAGGAGTACTGGGAGCAAGACTACAATGGACACCAATACACCCACAACAGCACCAGAGTGCAGCGTGAGTAGCTCTGAGACTTAACTTAATCGCCGATTTGTGACTAATCTCATCTCCTCTGCAGATATTGAGGCAGAGTGCCAAGATGATTATATGAAGATTAGAATTGGTTTCAATGGTTCGTTTAGCGGTCTTCTCTACTCTGCCGGCTATGCCTACGATCCCGATTGCATGTATATCAATGGTTCTGGTCGGGATTACTATGAGTTCTATATACAATTGAATCGCTGTGGCACATTGGGCAAGAATTCGCTGCAGGAGGAGAGTCGAAAGAATCCCACAGTACGTATGCATCAATAAAAGAAGTTGCAAGTCGAGAGAACTCATCTAGGAGATGAATTTTGATGTGAAAGCAAAATCTGTATCTATCTTGAATCTTGCAGAACTTTATGTGGAATACGGTGACAGTGCAGTATAATCCACTGATTGAGGAGGAATACGATGAGCATTTCAAGGTCACCTGCGAATATGGTTATGATTTCTGGAAGACTGTCACATTTCCCTTTCTCGATGTGGAGTAAGCATTATATTCTTTATATACATACCATAATCTTCAACAAAATACATTCGTATTTCCAGAGTGGCAACTGGCAATCCTGTCGTCTTCACTTTAAGTCCACCCGAGTGCTATATGGAAATCCAGAATGGTTATGGCATCGGTGGACCGCGCGTAACTGGACCAGTGCGTGTGGGTGATCCCCTAACACTGATCATCTACATGAGAAGCAAATATGGTGGGTGGTCAAAACTTAAAATCTATAATCATCTAAAACTACTCTATTTTCTTAGATGGTTTTGATATTGTTGTGAATGATTGCTATGCGCACAATGGCGCCAATAAGCGTATACAACTGATTGACCAGCAGGGTTGTCCAGTGGATGATAAGCTCATCTCACGCTTCAGGGGCTCCTGGTCGGATTCGGGTGTGTATGAGACACAGGTGTATGCCTATATGAAAACATTTCGCTTCACTGGCTCCCCGGCGCTGTATATTGAGTGCGATGTGCGCATGTGCCATGGACGCTGTCCGGTGAGTTAACTGATCTTTAACTGATCAACGTATGTATTTACTAATCTTGTAAATCTCTGTGTACCACACAGAGTCAGCCCTGCCACTGGCGCAATCTGAAGGCGGTAACTAAGCGCGACACCTCCAATATGACGGCCACAAATCTATCGTTGCCACCGCTGGCGGATGCTGTAGACACGGCCACGGAGAGTCCAGCGTTGTCGGAGAATGTGAATCTGTTTCAATCGCTGCGTGTGCTGCAGGAGGGCGAATCCGATGGCGATGATGTCTATGCCCATCGGCAGTCCAAACAGCAGCTGCCACATCAGACCTGCCTGAAAACATCCACATTCTCGGCGTTGACAGCCAGTTGTTCGGCATTGCTGTGTGTGCTGACTGTGACCCTGTTTATTGCCTGTTCCCGGCTGAAGAGACGCAAGCAGTCGACGCTCTACGATTCCTATATAGCGCACAAGGGGCAAATCGATTGAAATATGCATATATATGCATTTGGGATATATATTGCTATATGGATGGATGGGTGTTATTTTTGGGTCTACAGACGTTTTGTAAATAGTTTTTATATATATGTATGCATAAAATAGCAACACATACCAACGAAAAGTTTTGTTCGCTCTTAGTTAGAATTCGCTCGTAATATAATTCAATTAAAAATGGCATACATTTTGCGCCAAGTTAAAGTGATGTTTGTGTTTTATAATTGTTAACGGGCTGCCATTGTAAACTTGGCATTTAGAATTCTGGCATGTGGATTATCATAAGTAAAAAGTTTCAGTCCGGCTACCAATCCAATAAGTTTGAGGTGTCTCTACTGATTAAAGAATTTCTATCCTCTTTGAAGTATCGCCTGAAAATTGACTTGACCTATGCTCAGAATATATATGATATATCTGGCAAGTACCGGCAGTATATTTAATGTTGAATCTATTTCGCAACTATCTGCAGTTGCCAGTCAAATATTGATATGCCATACTTTCATGCGTAAAGTCGGATTTAAGTATGAGAATAATGTTGCATACTTTTAGGCATTCACAAGATTTACTTATACTCATTTTGTGGCAGTTGCAACAATGGCATCCAGCTTTGACATCTAGTTAATGCTGTGGCATGTGCGCCACATGAGGAAGCAATAAGATGTTTAACTTGTGTCACTTGTTGCCGCACTTCCTCATTGGCCTGCCGCCCTCCACACAAATGTGGAACGTGTGTCAAATCGTGTACTGTTTATGTAGACACTGCTGTATTTTCCATTTTCTTTATTTGTCTTCTGCTTTGTATATTTTGCTATTGTTGTTGTTGGTTGGTCGTGCACTTTACTGCATGATTTTCGATCATTGTTGTTGTTGCTGTGGCTGTGTGGCTGTGGCTGTTGGGTTTGACACAAATTTTGAGAGCTGCGGCGCGCCGCAAAACATTGCCCAAAGTGTTAATATGGTTGAGGACTTTTAATGTTGCCCAACTGACAACAGTTGGCAGTAACTGTCTGTCCGTCAGTCAGTCAGTCAGTCAGTCAGCCAACTTTTGCTAATTGTGCAATTTTTTTTTTGGTGAGTTGCTCATTTTGGTCCGTATCTTTTGTATCTTTTATCTATTAATATGCAGTTGCTGCTGATGCTGTGGCTGCTTCTGCTGCTGTTTGTGTTTATCCATATGCGCAAGAATCATTGGTGTAAAAATTAACGCCGACTCATTCAAGTACTTTGTGCGCATTGTTTACACATACAGCTGTGCTCAACATTTTGGTAGTGCTCCATCATAAAATGGCATAAATTATAAATATGTTTAATACCTTTTGCATTCGACTAGTTTCTTTTGATCATTTCACTACTCAACATTTCGACCCACACCTGTTTACATATTTCTTTAGTATAAGTCCTGTCTTGGGCTGTTCTAACTATATATTATGTATTTTTATTATTTATATCATCTAGTTGACTTTTAAATATATGAATATTCATTAAAGACTAGTGTCATAAATAATAAGATTCAGCTTGTAGCACTGGGAAAGACAAATATCAATATTAATAAATGAAGAGTGAACAATTAAATTCTTTGCATAACAATGAAAACTGAGCTAGTGTAATTTATAGTTTATTAAGTAAGATTATACAGCATTAAGTTATCTGCTTACTTTGAAAGCATTCGAAATAACAAGTTTTGACTGATGATAGTTAAAGTTTTAATAGTAGCATTATGGCTTAGTAAAAAATAAGAAGGTTGCTGCAGTAATTTTAGTCACTAATTTCTGGACTCTGGCAAAGACAAAATGCAAGTTTCAAAATACACCTGGCAAACAATAAGGATGGCAAGTTCTCCATAAAATGTATTTCTTGTACTATAACTATTATTATGACCACAGCTGTATGTAACCATATTTGTATGTTGACTAATTAATTTATTTATCTATGAGAAACAAACACATCAGACAAAGGCACTCATAGTCTAAATGTTTATGGTATCACATTACGTTGCCATTAACGACGGCGACTTATTAATATTTTCACACACAATTAGCATAGAATGAAGCGTGTACAGAATACACAAATTCATGCACAAGCCATACATTAATTTCTTCACTTATGATTAATTGCATTTTAAAAGCAAAAAGGCGCCAAAAGCGGATGCTTAACAAAATAATTAAGTAATCCATTAAAGCTGACAAGACATTGAACGCTTTGAACAAAACTAAGCCAACAAAAACATAGTTTGCATAGCTGCAGCATGAGCTCACACACATAACTGTAAAGCTACACCCAGTTTGTTAAGTCATCTCATCATGTGCCCATTTTGTAGGCCATCTCTCTGAGGCACGTAGCAACCTTGTGACTGCCCCACCAAAACAAAAAAAAACAAAAAAAAACAGAAAAACAAACTGTTTCAATTAAATGCAGCTGATAATTAGATTTTTTTATTGACACTTACAGATAAAATCTAATGAAAATATGCTAAAATTAATATCACATGTAATTTTGCGTTGGCGTTGTCATCGATGCCGCTGTGTGATGATGATGTGTGTTGACACCAAAATAGGCACCCAAATTGCGCCAACAACAAAAGACAGAAAATTGAGTTTTTATGCACGCTTTGGCGACCTTAGCGATTTTTTTTGTTCGTCGTTGTTCGTCTTCTGTCAGAGTCTAAGCTGGCTTCTCAGCTGCTCAGATGCTCAGCTTCCAGCGCTGCTCATAAGGTTTTCAATTTGCACGTTCGTCGCCAGAGTCTTTCGTTTGCATTGCATTGTATTGCGCTGTCATGCGCACATGAAAATCAGCTGCAAATCTACGGCTACTGGCAACCATCATCAACAATGCTAAAATATGCTTTCATTACCAAACGTCTCACACGCGGCTTTTGTTATGCTATGTATGATGATTTTTTTACACAGTTTCTTTTTCTTCTTCTTTTGTCTTGTTTTTTTCTACAGACTCTTTTTTTTTAAGCGCATCTTTAAGCGTTGCCATTGTTCTTTACGGCTTCAACAAATTACGCTACCATCGAGCAATGCCAGTGCATACGGAAGTCAACCCTCCAATCCAGCCGCTCCACCTCCCTGTGCAATTAGCAGCTATGCAGAGAGCTGATTATCGACAGCTTTTATGACGAGCACCTTTAATTTATTACATATGTGTGCAAACATTAAATATAATCAATATAAAATAAATAATTAACAAGAAAGAACGACTAACTTAGGCGCGTCGAAGTTTTCATTCCCTTGCCGACTTTTAACTTTTACTATAAATTCAAGCAACCAACTAATTGTTCCTTGGGTAACTGTAAGAAATAGTTATCCGATATTGAGGAGTTTTTTGTTAAGACGTGAGAAGCATCACACTACGCATATTGGATAACTTTGTAAATAAAAAAGTTCAAGAAAATATATACTTAATGCTGTCGGAGCAAGCTTCACAATAAAATGGAAGACGCTCTGTAAGGGTATAAATAACATTTAAAAAGTGGCATGCAGCTGACATTTTAAGTACCTTTTTTCAAAACAAATTAAAAATGGTTAAAAATAGAAATTATAAAGTGATGCAAATGTATGTAATGTAATTAGCTGAAGGAGTCACCTCAGATCTCATAAAGTATATATATTCCCGATCAGCTTCAACAGCCGAGTCTGTCTGCCTTTCCATCGATGTAATATAAATTGAAAATAAATCTTATAGACTCTCTCGTTTATTATATGTAGATCAAGACTTAAGTTATGTATAAATATAGGCATAGACTTAACTACAGCGTATCTAATCAATGAGGTCCCCTTGTCTCCCTTGTCTCCCTTTTGCATACATATATTTTAGACAGCAGGCAGGTTCTAATGCGTAGCAAAAGCTTGGTGCCAAGTTTATTATCTATTATTAAATATTATGATGCTGATGTGTGTTTTGCATGATATTTGGGCGCCATGAGCAACTTGGTTGGTGTTGTTGCTGCTGCTGGTTCTGTATGAATTAATCATGTTTGCTTCTAGCGAGTTGCTTAATTATTGAGGCGTTGCAAATCGTAAAGAAAATGCTGACAACCCCCGTTGACCTTCAGAGCTCATTAAAAGTGCTGAATATTGAGGAAGTGATGTTGAACTTATCCCACGCACTGTGTGGCAAATTTAAATGATGTGACAACTCTGCCGCAACAACGTGCCACAAGTAAACAAAGGAACCAGCAACAGCTGAGCTGTGCCGACAAGGCCAACCCTTAAAAAAAGTGTGTCTGTTGTTTACAAACGAAACCAACACCCCACAGCTCTCTCTCTCTCTTTCTCTCTCCTTTATCCGCCCTATCTCTCTCTCTCTGGGTGAGCCTGCGCGTTGCTCTCTGCTCTCAGATGCTGCGCGCATCAGTAATCTCAGTCGCATTGATTTACTTATCCAGAGTTGAGTTTCTACTTAATACGCACCCAAAAAACGTTCGCAGTAAAACTTGGAAAATTCGAGCAGACACATGAAAATCGCCTGGAAAATTGTGCAAAATTAGCTGAACAAATTTGTAAAATTCATAAATAACAAGGTAAAGTATTTGGCTCGTATAAATACTATTTATTTATTTAGTTGGAGTATTAAACGAAAACTTTTCACAGTGGGGCGTCGGCAGAAGAATGGCCTGGCTTGCATATTAAAGAGGAAACAAGGACACACACCGAAAAATGGAGTTACCTAGCAGATCCTGGCTGCTTGGCAGCATCCTGGCCCTACTATTGATTGCCCGAGGTACGTTTGCGGGGGGTTGGTGGGGGAATGGGCGGAATGTAGGAATGGCGGGGAAGGGCCAGTTACGTTATGTAATTAAGTTGAAACGCGTAACTATTTGCTAACAAATATATATTGTGTATATGTATTTTTTAACCCCAACTTGAACCCACCACAAAGTCTTTGGAAACATAGCAAATTTTACAGCAATGATTTGATTTTTTTCTTAAATTAAATAAAACGCGCAAGCAGCGACGCCTTGACAAGTTTCGGCAAGTTTCATATATAGTTAGCCAACCAACCAAGCAAGCAACCAAGCAACCAAGCAACCAGCAAACCAACAACCAGCAGCCTCGGCCTCTGCTTCTACCTCTGCCTCTGCCTCTGCCTCGGTCTCTGCCTCTGCTTCTGCCTCAATCACAGCAACCGCATCTACCTTTGTCCAGCTTGAATATATATATATATTCCATAGTTTATGCAGCTACACCAACCCATACAACAACAACTTAGTTAAAGTACCAACAAGAACAACACAACAACAAACAGCAATTAATCGACTATCAACGCAACTCTCGTTTGTTACTTGAGGAATTTGCCAAAGCGTCGCTGCTGCAGCGCTGCCAAAAAAAAGAAAACCAGAAAAATGCGTACAAAAAAAAAAAATAAAAAAAAAAAATAAAACGAATACGACGACTGCGCCGATCATTTAAAAAATTTTCAAAAACAACAACAACAACAACAAACAACAACAAAAATATTGTATATGCCATATAAGCGATATATATATTCTCGTAATCATTAGTAGCCATTATAGACTCCAAACCAATCTCTCTCTCTCTCTGCCTCTCTCTCTCTCTCTCTCTCTGTCTGTCTCTCTCTGTCTGTCTCAATCCTAGCACCCATTTCTAATTAAACTAATTAATCAATTACTTATATATATATATATATATAAACTGCAGCTTAGATCTTCTCGTTAAATAGCTATTAACTAGCTTTTCTCTTAAAAGCCTCTTAGCATACTATTTAAATAGTTCTAACGCTCGCAATAAAAAAAAACAATCAATCAACTTCTTAAATACTCTTCTTCTACTACTACTCTAATAGTCTCCTTACCCCTCAGCTTACTACTACTACTAACTACTTAATACTACTACAAGCAACTAATACTACTACTTTCCATAACGCCCAACCTTCAATTAATTAGCCTAATCTCTCTTTCTCTGCTTTATGTAATTAACAATTTTTCCTTAACTCCACCCCCTCCAACCCAACCACAACCCACCCGCAAACACCCCAATCTAACCCATTTGAATCAATTCAAATTATGTACTGCAAAGCGTAGCTAAAACTCCCGCAGCTGGATACACAAACCAAAAGCAACTGAAAATGAAAAAAAGAAAACGAAATATGAATAATGAACCGAAAGAAATGCAAAAGAAAAGAAAAAGAAAAGATTTCTGTATCAACTGCCGAATCTTAATTCATACTCCTTCTCAACTGAGCAGTCCAATATAGCGAATATATATATATCTATCTATATATAATTTTAGTGTGCTTAGTCGAAAAAAGATAAGGAAAATCCACCCAACAAATTTACTTTATGGTGTACTTAGAGGTCTTTGCTATACACATCAAAACACACACACACACACACACCGAGTAGAATTTAAAAGCCCACCCACTTCACATTAAATAGCTGAAAGAAAAAAGTATACAATATATGGGCAGTTTGTGCTCTATATAACACACACTCACACACACATACACACACACATATATAGACAAGCATAACCCGGTCATGATAGCCACTTCACATAGCAAGAAGCAGCAGCAGCAGCAGCTCAACATCAGCTCAGCATCAGCATCCGCATCCCAGTTTTCTGCACATGTGCTCTGTGTGCTCTGCCAGCTGTCAGCAGAGAGTTCTCTCTCTGTCTCTCTCTCTCTCTCTCTCTCTCACACACACATCCACTCTCTCTCCCTCTCGCTCTCTCTGTCTCACTCGCTGTCGGATAAATGTTAGCTGTCATTTAGTTGAGTAGAGTTCTTAAGCTGTAGGGCGGTCCCTAGTTCAACAACAACACACAGACGCACACACATCTATAATTGCACTAGCTCTAGGACTGTTTCTCTGAGTAAGAGGTCCTTGCATTAAAGCGACTACTGTGCGCCTTAGAAAAAACAACAACAACAACCACAACTACAATTTTAAAAAGATAAAACTCTAATACGCACATTGGTTTAATGCAATGGCGTCCCAAGCGGCGTATACGCAACGTAGGATACGAAAAGTCCCATTTTAACATATATATTCGCATTAATAAAGCACAACAACAATTACAACACCAACAACAACAACAACAACAACTACTACTGTACAATAGACACAACAACAACAAAAGCAATAAAAAATGAGCGGCTTTCATCTTGTTCTTTGTCATCCTTTAGCCTCTTTTATAGTGGAAATTATAGCGCAAACTAATGCAAAATCGGCGTCAAGTCTCTAAGCTCTAACTCTGGTTATCATTTCGCGCTCTCTCTATCTCTCTTTCTCTCTGTCTCTGTCTCTCTCTCTCTCTCTCTCTCTCTCTCTGTCACTCTCTCTGTCACTCTCACTTTCTCTCTCTCTGTCGCTGTATATTTCTGTCATTATAAGCCCATTCGAAAAGAAAAACTCACAACAAACAACATTAACTACAACAAATAATAACGCAACAATAAAATAAATAAAAATACCACAAAAATACCAAAAAAAAGAGAAATGTTTGCTCATATACGTTCTTCGTCTTTGTGTTTTCTGTATCTTCTTGGTTCTGTTTTTTGCATTCTTTGTTTCAACTATTCCCCTTTCTGCTTTTGTGTTTTCCACCCAACATTTTTGTGCTTTTGATTACTTCTTTTGGCGTTTTTCTTTGTTGTTTTTCTTCTGTTTTTGGTTTTGTTCATTGTGTGTTTTAGTCAGTGCATCCGAGGACGAAGAGCGCCTGGTGCGTGATCTCTTTCGGGGCTACAATAAACTCATACGACCCGTACAAAATATGACACAAAAAGTTGGAGTAAGATTTGGTTTGGCGTTCGTACAGCTAATCAATGTCGTAAGTGTTCTAAATCAAAATTTAAAAAAAAACAAAAAAAAATACTAAATACCACAAGTAAAAAAAATACTAACTTTCGTAGCGTGTAAATGTACTACTTACGAGTTCTGTTCATAAATAACTAAAGAAAATTCTTGAGTTTTGTTGCTGTTGCCACACGCACAAGTGCGCGCTGCCACGCCCACTCTTCGATTCAGTGGGCGTGGTTTGCACGCGCCCAAAATCTTTTCAGTTTCGATTATGCTTTGTAAATACTTAATTACACGTTGTCTTGACTTGTATTTTGGATGTTTGTAGTGAAACTTCATGCCTAGCATTATGAAATACTAACTCTAATTACTAAATAACAATTAATTGCATTTAAAATTTAAAAAAAAAACAATTAAAAACAAAAACTATATACTAACCAAATTATGCGTAAAACAATACAAAAACAATATGCAAATAATGTCTTAACTACCTTCCCACCCGATCTCTCTCAAATATATTTCTCTCTCTCTCTGTCAATAAATACGAAATGAATACGATTCGATTCGATTCGCTTGAATCACATATACAAAAATAACAATCAAATTGCGTATAACGATCGATTCTCTGATACCACCACCACCATCACCACCAAAAAAAAAAAAAACAAACCACCACCAAACCACAACCAACCAAACCACCAACCATCATCACCACAACAACAACCAAAAAATCTCAAAAAATCAAATCTCAAATTCTCAAAACTGAATTACCGAAACGTACTGAAAACCCGAAAAATATTAAAAAAAAAAATGCAAATTGAAACCAAGAATGAGAAAAATCAAATTATGAAATCAAACGTTTGGTTACGTTTGGTTTGGTACGACTATCAGCTGCAATGGGATGAGGCTGACTACGGCGGCATTGGGGTGCTACGTCTGCCCCCGGATAAGGTTTGGAAGCCGGACATAGTGCTCTTCAATAAGTGAGTAGATCGCCTTATGTACAACTAACCTAGCAACTACTAGCTACTAACTATTAACTGTACACTCACTGTACTAACTGAAATCAACTCTTAACTCCACTGTCTCTCTTTTTTGTGTGTGTTCGTACTGTACTGTACAACTGTACATCGTTGTGTATTAACTGTTTGACTGTACCTAGGCTAGCAGATGATTTACTTTGTTCAAGTTAGTAACACTCATTATACTTTTCAATCTAATCACCTGTTTAGTGCCGATGGCAACTACGAGGTTCGCTATAAATCGAACGTGCTCATCTATCCCACGGGCGAGGTGCTCTGGGTGCCACCCGCAATTTATCAGAGCTCCTGCACCATTGATGTCACCTATTTTCCCTTCGATCAGCAGACATGCATCATGAAGTTCGGCTCGTGGACCTTCAATGGGGATCAGGTCTCGTTGGCGCTGTACAACAACAAGAACTTTGTGGATCTCTCCGATTATTGGAAGTCGGGCACCTGGGATATTATCGAGGTGCCTGCGTATCTCAATGTGTACGAGGGGGACAGTAATCACCCGACCGAAACGGATATTACATTCTACATAATTATACGACGCAAAACATTGTTCTACACGGTGAATTTAATTTTGCCCACGGTGCTGATCTCATTCCTTTGCGTGCTCGTCTTCTATCTGCCCGCCGAGGCTGGCGAAAAGGTGAGCTTGAGATAAGAACTACCTATTATAAAAAGGGCAAAGGGTATAATGGAGTTGTGCAATTAGTGTGTAAAATAGAGAAGGGTGCATCTCCGATCTATAAAGTATATATATTCCTGACTCATGATCCACCCAAGTTAGTTACCAAAAAGCATACTGATTTTAAGCTTATTACTGAAAGAGTAGAGGGTATCTCGTATTCGAGATCTCTCGACTCTTTCGACATTCTTACTGGTTTTACTTATGGTGTCTATTTACTTCTTAGGTCACGCTCGGCATTAGTATTCTGCTGTCACTGGTTGTGTTCCTGCTGCTCGTGTCGAAGATTCTACCGCCCACGTCGCTGGTGTTGCCATTGATTGCCAAATATCTGCTGTTCACCTTCATTATGAACACGGTGTCCATTCTGGTCACGGTCATCATTATCAATTGGAACTTCCGTGGGCCGCGCACTCATCGCATGCCCATGTGGATACGATCTGTGTTTCTGCATTATTTGCCCGCCTTTCTGCTGATGAAGAGGCCGCGGAAGACCCGTCTTCGTTGGATGATGGAGATGCCCGGGATGAGTATGCCAGCACATCCGCATCCCTCGTATGGCTCGCCGGCCGAGTTGCCCAAGCATATCAGCGCCATTGGGGGCAAGCAGTCCAAAATGGAGGTCATGGAACTGTCGGATCTACATCATCCCAACTGTAAGATCAATCGCAAGGTGAACAGCGGCGCCGATCTGGGCCTGGGCGATGGTTGTCGTCGCGAAAGCGAATCCTCCGATTCGATTCTACTCTCCCCGGAAGCGAGCAAAGCGACCGAAGCCGTTGAATTTATAGCCGAGCATCTGCGCAACGAGGATCTCTACATACAGGTGAGTTTCTGTCGCGAAACTGATCTGATCTGATATCTGATTTATTTTTGTTAGACCCGCGAGGATTGGAAATATGTGGCAATGGTGATCGATCGCTTGCAGCTATATATATTCTTTATAGTAACCACTGCGGGTACGATCGGCATTCTGATGGATGCGCCACATATCTTCGAGTATGTCGATCAGGATCGCATCATCGAAATCTATCGTGGCAAGTAAAGCGCCACAAATCGCCTAATGCATCCCAATTGTGCGAAAAAAAAACAAAAACTACAAAAGGTTAAACATTGCAAAGCGCAACAATAAATGAAAAACGATTTAAGCGGATTTTTTAGATTTTAATTAAGAAAATCAGAATAGAAGCAGAGAACGATTGGCAAATGAAAATTCAGGCTAGCGAAACAAGTTAATACAATTAAAAATTATCTCATTGAAATAAACGCTTCTCCATTTAGGCATAGAAATCATAACAAGAAAACAAAAGTATTAAATTCAACTAGAGGAATTGTGCATTACTTTCATCGTAAAGTGAATTTAGTTTAAGTGCAATAAACACATTGATTCAACAACTGACAGTTATTGCAAACTTGTTATGTTAGACCATTAAGTAAAACACTTTAAGATTAAACTAAACACACACAAACAGACACACACACAATTTGTAAATGCTTCACGCACAAAAATAGCAAAACAACAATAACAAATAGATAATGAAAAATCAAAAGGCAAAACAAATAACAATCACACAACAAAACCTGTAGCAAAAGCAAAAGCAACAAACACAAATTCAATAAAAATGCAACGTTAATTAATACAAAAAAATAATACAAAATCAAAATGAAATAAGTTAAAATGAGCTAGTCGAGACCGGTCGGCTCGGAGATACCCTGAATCAGCTGTTATAGATATATATAATAGATATTGCTGATTGTCGTTTGTTTAATATGAAAATACATTTCTATTAACATAAATAGTGTTTTTTATACGATCTTACAGTTGATAAATTATATTTCTGTGTTTATTATATATCAATTGTAAGGTTACATTTTTACAAAAATATATTTTAATCTTCTTTTCCAATCGAAATTTTAAGTTTTTAGCTGTGATAGTATCTGAGTTTACCCTGACATGGCTTTAGATCAAGAATATATACATGCTACATTCTTAGGCAAAACTTCAGTATACCCTATTTAGACATTTTCAATGGTATGGAGTCTATAAACAGAAAACTTAAACTGTAGCTTAGCTTGAAAACTCGCCCAGCTGGCTTCGTGTATTGTGTATACGCCGCGTAAACCGCCCGGCTAATTGGCTTATTAATTAATTGATATTGGCGGTTTATTTCGAGTGAAATATTTATTTGTCCAGCTGTGCGCTTGTCTTGCTGTCAATTCAAATTAGTTTCAATTGCCTTCCATTGTGCATTGGCCATAAGTAACTGTAAATACAACAAATCTGTCATTCTCAATTTGGCACGATTTCGTTCGCTGTTTGTCATCGCAGCCATCTTCAGTTGTTTTGTGATTGCAAATATCTAAAAATATGCAAACGCTCAACCATTTCACACATTTATCAACCTCCAACGTTGGTTGGTGGTGCGGGTTGGTGGTGCGGTGGCTACTATTGCTGTCGCTACTTGTATTCCTATTTTGATGTTGTCAGTTTGTTCGGTTGGCTGAGCAAATACTCGACTGTGATTAAGTTTACATTCATAATAATAAAACAAAACAAAAAGAGCCAAACTAACTAAACGAAGAGTGACACAGCTTGAATTCCCTAACAGGCAATAAATATATGTAAGATTGATTTATATATTAGATAAATATAGATACGTATTAAGACGAATTAGGGAGACAACTATGCAGATTACGACTAATTAAAAACTAATTAACATTCTTGAAGAGCTTTAGAGAAATGTTCACAAAAAACAATGTATTTGGTTGTAAACATTGTGTCATAGTTGAATCGTATTTTGTTTTCACTTCCGGAAAGTAGAATATAAAGTTGTTGCTAAAATTTATGAATTGGTTTTTAGATATTTTTCGATATTCGGTTCCATTAAGGTAATATGATGACGCGTAAAATCGATTCCTGGAAATAGCTCATGAAAAAACGTGGAATTTTAGTTCCGCTTATATTGTTAATTGCTATAGTTGCGGTTCCTGTTCAGGTATCGGCTTAAACCTGAATTTGAACAAAGAGGAGTCTAGCCAAGACTCGTAATTCATGAGTATTATCAAGGTATCTTCAAAAACAAACCATATGTGGGAAGAGTTTTAAAATTGTGGAGCAAAACTAATTTTAAACTGAGTTCGGGACATTGTTATATTTTATCTGATCTGCCCTTTGCTACTAACTGCATATAGAATTTTGTGGAGTTGTAATATTTCTGACTTTTACTTCTATGCACAACTACATCTCCAATTTATTGTATACTGCTTCCAAATGCAATCCTTGACTTTTGTGCTACTTGGAAAATCAACAACAACTTGCCAAATGAAGACTGTAGCTGTTGATCAATGACGTTACAGAAACAATGTTTAATGTGTTACACCTAGCATGACTAAGTCAGAATGCCTTTTGCAAGTGTATGTTAAATACAACGCTGGGCTTCTACACTCGGAAAAAAGATTGCCCTCAAGTGAAAGAGAAAGTGAGCAACTAGGCAAACTTCTGGTGCCGGAAATTTATTATTTAGCAGGTGGATTCCTAAAGCAAAAATTTGTGTCTCAAATTAGGTGTGATTCTTTGCTCAATTCCAGGATAGTTTTTTCTAAAATGTATGTAAAAGGTTTCGAGATATTTATCTATTTAAGAATTTTATTAATAAATATAATTCTATACATTTATTAATAAATAACAGAAAACATTTCTCAAAAATAGAAAACGAACGATTTTTAATTTTAAGAAATTTTTTCATACATTTAGAAATAATTTCTAAAAATTGTTCGATTTTTTACCTAAGTGTAGAGCAGGGCTGATGAGCAAACTATTTGATAAGCATGATTCCTGGTTAACACATCAATGGCCCTGGGACAGAGCCGGAGCCAGAGCACCGGATTGGAATTTAAAAAACCCTAAGCGCTAAATACAAAATACTAAAAAGTAGATACTTAACTGGTACGCGTTGTTATTGACTTACAATCGCTGTTGATTACCAAGCACGGCAGCAGCAGCAATAACAAGTACAACACCACCTAACAAAGGTTGCAGCATCACGAC
Organism: Drosophila villosipedis; assembly: GCA_035043025.1. Lineage (NCBI taxonomy): Eukaryota > Metazoa > Arthropoda > Insecta > Diptera > Drosophilidae > Drosophila > Drosophila villosipedis. Next base: position 12,992,005 of record JAWNNF010000027.1, read on the forward strand.
GATGACGATGACGACGACGACGACGCCGCCGACGATGATGATGATGATGACTGAGCCAAGTGAGTCTCATTTTTGAGCCAAAACTCGTTGGCTCGAACGACGAGTCAAAATCGTTTGCCATCTACTTATTGAGCGTAGCTTGGAGCTTAGGGGCTGCTGCTGCTTGTTGCTTGTTGTTTGTTGCTGCTGGCTGCTGGCTGCTGGCTGCTAGCTGCTAGCTGCTTGTGGTATAAATGCGGCAAGGGAGAACATTTGGGCATCATTCGATTTTCTGATTTTGCAACGAAGACGTCGCTGGCTTTGCTTCGCTTGCCACCCCGACTCGAGTCCAGTTTCAGTTTCGCGTGCGCTCAAACCGGTAAAAAATAAATTAGAAAGAAAATAAGAAAAATAGTTGCAAGTTTTTGTGTGAGAGATTCGTATTTGTAGCTAACGTTAGAGCCAGCATGGTGAGTGTGATCTGTGTGAATGTCTTGATTGACTTGAACTGCATTCAGTACTAAAATGGTGTCTGTTGTGTTTTTTGCATCTCGCAGCGCTTTTTACTGCCTCTGGCGGCGCTGCTCGCTGCCAGCGTCCATGCGGATGTCTCGCACCTGGACACAGATCTACGCGAGGATGGATACCATTACAAACAGCCATCACAACCGTTTCCGCTGCCGCCCACTGGCAATGGCATTGAGGATTCCGGTTTGATTCCTGGACCTGCTCCTTCGCAACCGGGTGGTTCTTATGGCCCGCCTCAGACGCCGCCACCGCGTCCAGCGCCGCAGCCAATTCCCACGGGTCCTGCGCCTTCGTATGGTCCGCCGCAGACGCAGCCACCGCGTCCACAGCCGACGCCATCGGCTCCGGCTCCTTCGTATGGTCCGCCACAGACACAGCCACCTCGGCCAGTGCCGACGGGACCCGCTCCGTCCTATGGACCACCTCAAACGCAACCACCACGTCCACAACCCACTGTGCCAGCTCCGTCCTATGGACCACCACAAACACAACCACAACGTCCACAACCCACTGTGCCAGCTCCGTCTTATGGACCACCACAAACACAACCACAAAGTCCACAACCTACTGTGCCAGGTCCGTCTTATGGACCACCACAAACACAACCACCACGTCCACAACCTACTGTGCCAGGTCCGTCTTATGGACCACCACAAACACAACCACCACGTCCACAACCTACTGTGCCAGGTCCGTCTTATGGACCACCACAAACACAACCACCACGTCCACAACCTACTGTGCCAGGTCCGTCTTATGGACCACCACAAACACAACCACCACGTCCACAACCTACTGTGCCAGGTCCGTCTTATGGACCACCGCAGACGCAGCCTCCATCGCCACCACCGGCTGGACCGGAATACTTGCCGCCCGATCAGCCGCAGCAGCCGTCAAGGCCTCGCCCCACTCCGCAGCGTCCTTCGCCTCCGGCACCACCAACTGCATATGGACCACCACCCACACAGCCAAGGCCACGTCCACAGCCATCACGTCCTCAAAAACCAGCACCTGAGTACCTGCCGCCTTCCGGCCCACCTGCACCACCGGCACCCACTAATGGTTATGGTCCACCACCATCCCAACCACCAGCACCACCCAGTTATCAGCCGCGCCCACCCTCACCACCTGCACCACCGAAACCCACTAATGGTTATGGTCCACCACCATCTAAACCACCTGCACCACCTGTCTACCAACCACGTCCACCCACACCACCCGCACCACCGGCACCCTCTAACGGATATGGTCCTCCTCCATCTCAGCCACCAGCTCCTCCAGCTCCCACTCCCGGTTATGGTCCTCCTCCTTCTGGTCCACCTGCACCACCTGTCTATCAGCCACGCCCACCCACACCACCTGCACCACCTGCACCTTCTAATGGTTATGGTCCACCACCATCTAAACCACCTGCACCACCTGTCTACCAGCCACGTCCACCCACACCACCCGCACCACCGGCACCGTCTAACGGATATGGTCCTCCTCCATCTCAGCCACCAGCTCCTCCAGCTCCTACTCCCGGCTATGGTCCTCCTCCATCCGGCCCACCTGCACCACCTGTGTATCAGCCACGCCCACCACAACCATCTGCACCACCGGCACCCACTCCCGGCTATGGACCGCCACCATCGCAGCCACCCGCACCACCCGTTTACCAGCCACGCCCACCCGCACCTCCAGCAGCTACTCCTGGCTACGGTCCTCCTCCTTCTAGTCCAGCTGCACCACCCAGCTACCAGCCCGGCGCCCCCCCGACACCCGAAGCTGGTTCCCTGGGTCCCGATGGCTACAATTACAATAAGCCCGCCAGGCCGTTTACCTTCTAGATAGAGATGCTGCCCTCGATTCCCAGACTTAAGTATTCTTAGCATAAAGCAATCAGTTAATGGAACCCTTTGTTGCTGCAAAGGCAACCTTTTGTAAATGTTCGTTTCAAAAATAAAGAAGAATTCTACAACAACAACAACAAACAACAATCAACAAACAACAAGCGACAATCAACAATAAGTAAATAGCAATTATGTGTTTGGATTTCTGCACTTGGCCAATGTCCAAGTGTGGCCAAGTGCGAAGTCTTAACGGCAGTTAACCTTCTGTGGCGTCAGTTCTGACAGCCTGTTGACGCTTTCAAAGATATATGGCGGCGGTCATTAGCGCCGGCACCACAATAAATGCCACCACCACCAGCAGCAGCAGCAGCAGCAGTCAAAATACCAACGGTTCAAGTGCAGCAGCATGAAATTGAGATTGAATTGGAGAACATATGCATATATACACAGTACAGTAAACACAGTGACAGCTCCCTAAAACGAACAATTGCAGCTTAAAAATTTATTTTTTCTGTACTTAATATTTTAATCAGCGGATTCTTTGACCATCCTTGAACTTTTGTCTATTTGTTTTCTGTGCTTAATATTTTAATGACTTCTTTGTCATTAAAATATAAAAATATTTGCTATTTGTTTTATATAATATTATATTTTAATATTTTTATGACCGACAAAGCTGTCAATCTTAATGATTTGTGTAATTAAAGTATTAAGCACAGAAAAATAAATTAGAGAACGGCCCAACACATTTTATAGCTTCGGAACTCTACGACAATCTTAGAACTATTGTGGATGAATGTCAAATTTGATAGGTAAAATTTTAGACCTCTGCGGCAATCTCAAAACTATTGTCGAAAAAGTCAGTCATAAAATGATCAAACCTTACTTAATTTATCTTTAGCTTGTTAACAAATCAAAATCGTTCAAACAATTACCTAATCAGCCAACAAGTTCCTTCTATCCATAAATTTAACACTAAGCAGTATATAATAGTTAAAGTCATCATCACAAATGACCGCAATTTAATTATATTAATATATATTATGTATATGCCATTAAAAATAAGTTAGCACTTTCAATAAAGATATCTGAAAGAGAGCTTGAACTTTATCGACTAGGAATCCTGAATACAGAAAAGGTTTGCTGATATTCATTTGTGGATGGTTAATGAGATCTGTCTCACTTCGTCGATATTAATGAGAGACTTACAGTTGATCAATATTATGACTGGGTACAAAATATATATAATCTTTAAAATCTAAATGGTTCCTTCTGCCTGTAACATATCTTTGCACTATTTCATTACACCCTACCTACTCATACATATATAAAGAGTATAAGCATAAAGAGATTTAATCCCAGTTTAGCTAATAATTATATATAGCTAATAATAATATATATGTATACTTTGAAGTCAAAGGTTAACGTGACCTGGACAGAGCCAAATCAATCAATTATGGCATCTCCAATAAATCACAGTCGGAAATACCGAGCACGTCAAGCAGCCGTGTTGGGTTCTCAGGCGGGTCGTTTGTTTAATGTTTGTCGATTGCTTAGTAAATCCATAATTCCATACATGCGTCCATAGTGTAACCCATAATGGCTATAAATATAAACGCATAACGATGCTTGACTGCCGCCGAGCAACTTGTATTTGCCATACTTGGGCGCACTCAAGGTGCCCCAATCCGAATCCGAATCTCAGCTTATAGTTCTCAGTACTCAGTTCTCGGTTAGAGCCAAAATCAATATAGAAATGTGGCGACGACTCAATTCCCACCAGCTGTCGTCAGTTCATCAGTCATTTACTCAATAAATTGAGCTGCTGCTGCTGCTGTTGGCTTCATTAAGGCATAAAAAAAAGTGCAACTGCAACTTGCAACTTGCAATTGCAATTCGTTGAGCAATGTCTTTTGCCACAGGGCCCGAGTGTAATTACACAAGCATTAGTTGTTTGGCCTTCGATTTGGCCATAGCTGCAGCTGGACACGACGGCTTCACTTGCTCCTCAACTGCTGCTCAAATGTTGCTCAAATGTTGCTGCTGCTGCTTTTGACGAAGACACGCGCCCTTCGCGCGCGACTCTTTGGATTGCTTTTGATTAACGTCTTAACGAGTGTCGCTCTCGGGCGTGATTTATGTCTTTATACCCTGTAAACAATTGCTCTTAGCAAACATAGGGTGGCAAGGGTGGTATCACAAATTATAGAAGCTGAAGATCTTAGATTTGGATTATAGAATTGTTTTCTACCTATCAATCTATATATGTATTTGTTCTCAGCAACTATATAAGTAAGTGTGTAAGTCAAGATGGTTTTTTTTACTATATTTTTTTATTTTAAATTTTAGCCTAACTGTTCCAATTATTTTTCATTTATTTATTTCACTTTTCCAAAAATATATTTTAAATTGTAATCGTTTAAAATGTATACTCAGAATTTAGTTTATATTAAATAAATAAACGATTAGACAACAACAGCAACTTTAACAATCAGTTTGTAATAGCATCAAAGTCAGTTTAGCATATGTAAAGTAACATTACAGGGTATACGCCAGTCTGCCAGTCCCTCTAATGTCGAGCTCTCTTGTTATTTTTACGTCTTTTGTCTAGTTGTTGGTTGTTATTGTATTTGACTTGGCAGCAGCTGCAACTTGTGGCTGCCACTTGAGTATCCGAGTTGTGGCTTGTGCTTTTTTTTTTGCATGATTTATGATTACAGCATTATAGTTTTGAGATTATTTTCGAGATGTCAAGAGATTCGGCACGCATTGTGCTGATTAGTTGGCAGATTCATTGTTTGAGCTGCGCGTAGAACAAGTTCATTAGTTTGCCGTGATGACCTTATCGAATGCCGTGTAACGAGAGACAGTCGACAGACAGACAGACATACAGACAAATGGCATGGATTCCATTGGTATGAATGACTTATTCCATCCGGGTGTAATTTCCCATACAAGTTATTTATATTCGGGTAGAGTCAGCTCTTCCCAGCGACAGAACAACACGCAAATGTATGTAAATAATTTGAGCAACAAATTAATTAATATTAATACTTCTAAAATCAAATCTGGCTGTACGCCAAACATATGGCGCCGTCGGCAAAATGTTTTTATCTTAACTGGAATTTGTTCGTAGATAACAAAAAAACCAATAGCTTTTGCCTGAATATTAATTTTAAAATATAATCAAATTTATTATTAGTCAACAGATTATAATTATGACTTTATCGACATCATTGTTTCTATTTCGAGCGCCTGAGTAGATCGTCATGTTTTCTAATTACGCATACGCAACGTTTGCAACACAGCAAAAAACAAAACAACTGAAATCCTCTCTTGTAAATCAATCAAAGGCGAAATTGCCCCTGGCATGGAATTGGACTGCTGATTGTTATCGGCAGACAACAAAGTGAGGTGTGTAAAAGAACAACAACAACAAAAACAACAAAAAAGCAACAGAAGCCGCAAGTCAGAATGCTCAAGACGAGCTCGACTAGCAGATTCTCTTTAAAATGTATAGTAAGTTTACTCATGGTAACTTTTCCATATGATTTTAATTAAATTTTTACTGTTGATCAATAATATTTTTATGTATATTCGATAAAAGCTGTAACTTTTACCTTTACAATGGAAACCCATATAAAAAAACTTATACTCCAAATTTGAAGATGATAGCTTTTTTAATAGCTGAGATCGACTTATTCATACATAAGACTAAATCGACTTGGCTGTTGTTGCTCATGAACAAGGAATATATATTTTATGGGCTTGTAGATATCAGTTTCTGCTCATTACATACTTTGGTATTACTTTATTATACCTTTTTTTCGATTTTTATTGTTTTCAGGGTATAACAAAGTCAGCAAACGCACTTTACATTTTTTACACACACACACACTCAGTTATTATGATGATTTGTGTAGACGGCTCGGGGTTAAGAGTTATGTGAAACATTCTGACAGCAGCAGCTGAAAAAATTTACCTTAAACTCAGCCACGCATGAAAATTGTTAACGCAATCATGATTGTGCTTAGATAAACGGATTGTGTTTAAGCAAAAGTGAGCAACTCTTGCCAAACTTACGCCTGAAGTTGTGCTTTAGTTTGTTTAATATTTGTATACATTTTAAGGTGTTAAAACTGTTGCCTACTTTCAGTTGTCAAGTTGTCAATTTGGAGCTGACTTTTGGTTGGTTTCCAAGCTGCTGAGAAGCAAGCTTTCTGTGAATACTACTCACTCGAGTTATGAATGAATCAAATAAGTTGAGAAGATTTATCACTCCCACAATATTGATTAGTTATAGTTAATTATAAATCCTTACTTTGTTTGTATGTGATTAGTGGTTCAAAGCTAATTTCCTTTAATTGCTGATCTTGACTTCCTTATCCGAATTAGATTAACCGATATTGCAAATAATTTACCGCTAAAAAAACACCCCCACACACACACACAGCCAAACACACACAGTGGCAGACACGTTTCTTTTGTCTGACTGCAAATTAATCAATAGTTTAATAGACGTTTAACCACAATTAACCTTCTGAGCGTTCAAGTGATTGCAAATAAATCAAAATCTTTTCTAAGTAGCATCACCAAAACAACAACAACAACAACAACAAGAAAACAACAACAAGAAAACAACAAGAAAAACCACAACAGTTGCGAATTATGAATTATAAACGAAGCGCGAACAAAATCGTTTAGTGTTTAACAAAGCAAATAAAAAATTGCCAATTATTTGTTGCCATTAATTCCCGACTTGTGGACAGCCGCTCAATCAGCTCGGCTCATTAGCTGAGCCTTTGCTATATATAGCATAGTGCTATCCGACGAGGGGGTGTGGGGATTAAGATGTTTCATCTTGTAATTTAATTGATTTTTTGAGGCCTAAGCACGATTTCCATAATATCAAGGCGCGAGCAGACAACAACCAATAAAAATATAAAAAAAACTAGTTAGAATACGACAGTGGAGGGAGCTCGACGAGGAGACACCCTTGACCCAGGTCTTAAATAGTAAACATACTTGATGACATTTTGTTAACAAATTCTATGTTTCTTATCTGATCTTAATGAAATGTTTACAGTTGTTGAATATGTTGAGACGAAGTTGATATTTCTGCTAAATCGACTCGGTTGTTGATGCTGATCAAGAATATCTACTTTATTGGTTCGTAGATGCTTCTTTCTGCCAGTTACTCAGTTTTCTTTCACTTTATAGTATTCCTTTTCTCATTTTTAATGTATTCGAGGAATAGAAAACAAACCATATTGTTGGCTATTAAAATTCAATTAAGTTTGAACAATGCGATAGATATGAACACAAGCAGATCATTGATGCTAACTCATAGTCATTTATTTAGATATAACATATATATATATGTATATATATATTTGGGTATTGACTTGATCCATTCATAATGCCTCTGGGTGGCTTTTGTCACGCAAATGCTGTTAAATACTGACGACTGACTACCAACTGGCTACCAAATGGCAGGAAACTGCTGGCAGCTCTGCGTGAATCAATTAACGGCACGTCAGCCAGTGTTGTGAGTGTGCGAGTGTGTGTGTGCGAGTGTATGTGTATGCGTGAGTTTGTGTGACAACAATGTGGGTCGTGCGCCATGAGGGCCCTGTAGCTGACAGGCACTTGTCAAAAGAAAAATCCATAATACGTGTCAAACATCAGAGCACAACCAAAATGCAAATGAGGCAGCATCAGCGAACCGAAAGAAACCACATAAAAAAGAAAAAAAGAAACAAACAAGAAAAAATTAAATTATCCAATGTTTACAATCTCTTTACAAATTTTAACCTTGGCCTTACACACAAAACCACACACGCACACACACACACACACCACAATCGCATTCGAAGTCATTTATAAAGATGCACAGCAACAAAACGAATACCCGCAAAGCCAACAGAAAAAAGAAAAAAGCGCAACAAGCGAAACAATGTCAAAGAGCAGTTACTTATATTTTGATACACACACGAATAATATATCACTCACACACACTCGCACAACAGATTATGTAGATCTCTTACAATTAGCTAGGCCATTGACACCGTGTAGAACTTTACATCTTGGCCAGACACTGTGGCGGGCGATTGAGAACCTTTTTTTGCTCTTTTGGCCAACTGCGTCACGTGTGGAAACGAGTTATCAACTTGACTAACAAAAACAAAATACAAAAGATGCTATCGCGACAAAGATTATAGCCATTTGTCTCTGTGCAAATTAACTTGAAAGACAGAGATAAAAGAGTATAAACATTTAAATCAACTAGTTTGTCTTTTGCTTACCTAAGCTAAGTGCTCCAACGGGTTTAGATGTTTATCGATAGCGCACAAATGTTTAGTTACACTAAGAAAAAAATCGGCCTGAACTTTAGAAAGTCTCTAAGGGCAGCTCAACTTATTATTTAAAAAGTACGTTTGTGAAACGCACTTTTTATTTAATAATTCATTTTTCATGTTCTTATTAATGTTTAAATATTTAATGCATTATAAATGTCTCTCAAATCTTAAGACTTTTCTTGTATATTTTTGCACAATTAAATTTTTAAAAACCTGGTTTTCAAAACGATTTTCAAAATATTAAATCGTTTTTTTTTCCGACTGTATGAACTAGTTTTGTCACCATAAATATGAATGAAGTTCAAGCGAACTGCAAACATGTTTCTTTGATCATTATCTAGACAAATTGCGTGTTCAAATTGCGCTTCATTCGATTAACAATTGTTCAATGATTTATTTTGATGATTTTTTTTTTATCAAAAAGTTCAAAGTGTCAAAGTTTCGAGGCACGAGCCAACACAAAAGGTGCCAAAGTGTCTAATCTTAAAGTTTTGATTTGCTTAACGTTTTGGCCATCATTTTGCCAACGGGTCTAAGCTGACGACTATCATTATAGCATTTTTTATTCGTTTGGTTTTTAGCTGGCGATATAAAAGCTAATTACTAAGTTAAATAATGATTAGATCCAGCTGACTGGCTTATGTCTAGTTTTATGTTAGCGCTATTTGTTGTTCTACGGCTTGGCGTATCAATTTGCATAATGAATTCTCTGCGGGCCAATTATATTTTAAAATCACTAGCAGCTTTCACAGCGCGTGGCGATTATTGGAAACGGCAAAAACGAACCAGAATGAGTATCATAATTAGAAATAGATATAAATATAGATGCCGCAAGAGAAAGAGGAATGCTATTTAATTTTGCGTTTGATTGAACTACTTAGTCAGTCAGTTAGTTGTTTGGGTCAAGTATTTGGGGCCTACAGAAATGAAACAAAGTATAAAAAAATAGTCATGAATATGATTGGCTCAATGCGGAGGCGGAAATACTTAAGGCAACATTTTATTTATTTGCTCGAGAGCAGCCATTTAAATACAATTTATTGAAGCGTTTATAAATCACTAGAGTGCTCAACACAACATGCTACACAAGTTTGACTGTTTGTCTGCAATAAATTTGTACGCTGGATGCCTTTAAATATTTGATACACTCATAACTTGACAGAGAAGGTAAACAAACTAAACAAGTTGGAGTGCTCCAGTTGTGAGTACTCGACTGGGAGATACCCTGAACACAGTTGTCAATAGAAAAATTCGTTGTGAATAACCAAATCTGTGTGTCTTAAGCAGGCTCACTGAAATATTTAAGGCTAAAGTTGTTTGAGTAGATTATATATCAATTGGAAGACTCTATCTTTGTTTTATTGCTATCGATAATTGATTTGTATCGATATTCGCAAAATGGCTGCGGTTATCAATCAATTCGAATAAACATGATATAAGGAAACTTATCTTTTAAATTTGATGCCTCTAATTCTGTTATTCGTTTGGTTAATTCATACAAATAGACCTATATATATTCATATATTCATATTTGGAACAACTTCATTATACACTTTTTTCCAATTAGTGATGCATTTAGGGTATATATAGACCGTGTATTTACTGTTATGCTTTATGCGTAATTAATTGAATATTTATAATGCTAATGTGGTGAATGTGCGGAAATATGTCAGTTATTTACTATTAATTGTTGTCGACACTTGACAAACATCACTTTAAGTGTTTGACAGGAGCAAAGCTTGTCCAACAACAAATGAGTTGCTTGTAGCTAATTTCACACAGATAAAGAATAAAGCAATTTAGTCAAGGCCAAGTCGTCACTTGCAACAAGTGTGTCTTTTTTTTCTTTCTAAAATTGTGCACTTTTAAGCAGCTTCTTTGTTTAATTCATTATTGTTATGTTCAGCTTATGCTAAAGAAGCTTGGATGTCTTAAGTTAGCAACTCAATTTGGCATTGCTTATTTAGCAAAAGATTGTCATTTTTATGTGTGGTCGATTGAAATGTTAAAGTAAACAAATGCTGCTCAATTTGTGTGGTTGACAATGGAGCAAACGCTCGTTGACTGTGCCCAGCCATGCAAATTTATCATCAATAGTAATACTATACTAGTCGTTGTCGTAGTTTGTTGTATTTACATCTCATTCAGCGTATTCAAATGCAAATACTAAAGCGACACCAGCAGCAGCTGTCTGAAGAACGAGGTGTGTCTTTAAACGTTTACCGAAGATTTCTTTTAGACGTGGGAAACGCTTTGATGGGCAGTTTAATATTTATACCCTGTAGCCTGTTGAGAGGCTGACTAATTTTTATATCGAACCTATCAAGTGTTTTTTAGATTTTTGATAGACGTGTTCAGCTGCCTGACAGACATCAGAGACGTTAAGAGCTAGAGGGCTGAGTATTGAAGTGTATCGATAAGTATCAATAGGGAAGTCAATATGCTACTATCTGTCCATCGATTATTTTCAGCTTCAATATACTCATCCACATTTGGTATCGGACTATAATCGAGGATCTCTCTACCTGCAGATAGGCTCCAGTAAAACTGCAAGTCGATCACCCTGAATTAAAGAGCACATTTGCTAGTTTTTGATCGGATGAATGCTGCGCATTGTTCTTATCGCTATATTGCGTGTATCGCCTGTAAGCGACCATAATAAAAAACATGGCTTGGCTAACAGGTCGTGTACTTAATTTATATAATGCAGACACATATATGAAGAATATACTTGAAACTATTGTCATGGCAGCACGCTTAAAGCATTATAATTGAATTAGGCGTTGCTTAAGTCAACTGACAAGGTTAATGATCACAAATAATTTGGCTGCTTCTGATTTTGGGCTTTCCATTCGCTTTCAATTGGGCCAGTTTTTTAGTGCGCTTGGCTAATGATGCCGACGATCGATTCGGTTCGGTTTGGTTCGGCTCACGGCTTTTGATTTTATTATTGATAGCCATTTGCGTACCGGTTCTATCGATTAAATAAATATATATATATATATATAGACTTTTATATACATTTTTGTCAACTCTTGCTGCCACTATGCAAATTTGGCAAAGACTTTATTTTTGGTTCCGGTGCGCGGCACAACAAGCTGGCCAAAAAGAAGATGAAATGACTATTTGATTATTATGGCTATAAACATGTATAAAATGTGCGATATTTGTTAAAAGCCATCATCTATTCATTTACGATAACTCAATAAATCTGCCTCGCCCTGCAAAAAGACAAATTTATGAACTAAATCTAAATTTGTTTTAGTTTTGTGATTCTGTCTCTGTTTTGATTTAGTTTCCGTTTGCCATTTTAAATGACAATTTTATTTATTTTTTTTTTTTGTAGCCAGTCAACAAAATATGTTGACGCAACAATAACTTGACGTATGATATACATCTGATACGATGCGTTGCTAATGGAAGATTAATGTATGCTTGGTTTTTTTGACTTGACATTTAATATGCTACAACACAAGTCATTATTGATTACTTTTCATTTTTTCTAATAACCGTGAAAATATCAATAAATAAGAAACATTTAAAAAATGCGCAACTCTTAATTCACTTATTTCCATATAGGATACAGCCGCGGTCGAAAAAATAGCACCAAAATATGAATATGTATGTTTTAGAGCTCATAAGTGTAAGAATGAAAAAATATATAAGCAAGACAGATCGAAAACCCCTTCTAAATTTATTGGATTTTCAAATAAAGTTGTCTTTACTTTGGAATTGAGAAGGTACAAAGAGCACATAATGAATAAAAAATTAATGAAAACAAAAAAAAGTTGGAAAAGCTAAATCTGAAAAGTTATATTTTATTATCTGCATAAGGCAAAAACATGTTTGCCAATCCATGAATTGATCCATGAATATCTTAACCCAGTCCATACTAATAAAATCATTATCCATGAACCTTTGTGTATTTAATCGTCTGATTTTTTCTTGTATTCAGTGGTCGCCTTAGATAAGCAAAGAAAACACATAAAACATTAAATCAAATCTCAGAAAGGAGTGCTGATTTTTCTACCATCACTGTAAATGTTTACCAGCTGTTTTGCAATGACAAAGATACAATTAATCAGATGGTGAAAGGCAGTTTAGCAATGATGTCACACAATTAAGAAGAATCCACACGTTCAAGCCTAAAGTTCTAACTCATTTTAATGGGCCCATTCACTAGTGAGCCTAGCCTGAGGCATTTCCTGTGTAAAATGTTGACCTTGGCTGCATTTTTAGAGGCTCAAGTGGCTCAAATACTTGTTGGCCTGGCTGGGTGAATGTAATTCCCCCCACACAAATAAATGCACGAGCTGTTTTTCGTAAACGGAAATGATATTCGTAGTGATCGAAAGTCGTTAAATTGTTTTGGTTTTTTTTTCAGTTGTTTGTTTATTTGTTATTGTGCCAGAGGTCAAGTGAGCAGACAAACAATTCGATGGGCTTTTGGACAATCTCCACAACAAACACAAAACTCTCGACATATTCAAGTTAAGTTGAGGTTTATCAAAAGATTTTGGCTGCTTGCGACAAAAGTGGACTGAAACCTGTGCCTCTAAACCTTTAATGCCTCTAAATTGCTTTAAAAAAGTCCAAAGTTGGACAGATTTATGAACAACCCATAAAAGAAAGATAACAAAAGTTGAGAACTTTGCATAATTAAGATGGCCATACTTCATTTAAAAAAATTATTCTTTCAAAATGTTATGCAAATTAGATTGAATTCTAGAATGCTGAAACAAAAGACTTAGGCAACGAACTTCGCTTAAGGCATGCGCCGTGCCAAGCACTCAGGAATATGCCACACACATTTAAGAGAGCAATGAAAGGGAGAGAGCAAGAGGGAGGGAGAGCGATAGAGAGAGAGAGAGAGAGAATAATTCAACTTACTCTTAACAAGGCAAATTATGTAACTATACCCTGTACTTACTTAAAATGGGTGTATTTAAAGTTGTGAATAAAGAATAAGTATTCTAAATCTGTACCAGCTGATGATAGCTAAAGAGTGGAACCTGCACTGCTCAGAAAAGAGTTCTGAATTCAATTGGTCAACTTAGATTAACGGTTTCGATTCCGGTTTGGTTACTCTTCATAAAATGGCACCACATTTTAATCGGGTTAATTTTATCTCCCTGACTTTAAATGTAAGTTGTATAGAATATTTATAAGTCGGGCACTCCCGATTGTAATACATTTACATGCTTTTAATTTGACTATAGTTGGTTTGTTCTGGGTTGCTTATTTTAGTCTTTGACTCGGATGCGTCATGCATACGACGTGACGACACCAAAGTGATTGGCGATGGTTGTTTTGCCAATGTTTGTATTTGAGATTTTGAATATTGGATTGTCGACTGATACACGGCATGCCGATGTTTTTCTGGCTTTGCTTAAAGACATGTGACCACTTCTAGCTGTGGTCGCTTCTGGCCAATAACGTATTAAATAATTTAAATTTTGATTTGTTTTTGTTTGATGTTGTTAATGTTGCTCGTGTTGTTGCCAAGCTTGTTATTGTTGGCAGCGTTACTTTATGTGTTTCATCGAGTTTTTTTTTGGCGGTCGTCGCTTCTGCTTCTGCTGGTTGTTTCTCTTCAGACCCACATAGCGAACCGAACCAAACCGAACTGAACCGAACTGGACGGCCAAGCAGTTATAGTATAAATTTCATAGAAACTGCCCAACTCATCATCATTTGTGATTTGAACTTCTTGAGTGTAAATTGCTCGTGCGGCTCTTCTGGACGAGAAATTTTCCTGCTTAACCAAAAAACATACAAATATATAACCTCCAATCCGAAATGGTATGTGATCCTCGCATGCATAACTGAATAATGAATATTAGTGCTTTCAAAGTGTATCAAGGACAAGTCTTAAACCACAAAAGTGACAAGTGTTCAACAAAATATACATATTTAAATTTATGTTTAGGGTTTGTGAGTGTGTGTGTCTGGAATCCAGAACATTTACATTATGTTGGAGTGCTCCCAACTCAAGTGCACAACTTCATTTGCGAACCGGACAGCCTCGAGTGGGATACTCATAAATTTCATTCTCGCACCTAGACAACAGCTAAAAATAACTTAACTTAACTCAACTCAACTCAATGTAGAAATTGATGTCTTTTTTTTATATAAAAATAAATAGCTTAACTTAACTGAACTCAATATAGAACTGGATGGATTTTTGTATTTAAACAACAAGAAGTTTGACTTTTGATATTAAAAAAGAATTTAACAGTTTTAGCGAATTATGAAAGCTATTTCTTATTGAAAACAAGTTAGAATGCCACAGACGAGTGTGCTCGACTGGAAAATACGACCAATCCTTGCTGCATATAGCTTTTTCAAAATGAAATTGCTTTTTGTTTAACAAAATCTGTGTTTCTTAAGCGAACTTAATGTTATTTTTAAGGTTGATCGACTGAATCGACTAAGCTGATCAATAATATATATACTTATATATGTTACACATTCAATATAACTTGATTATACACTTTTCACATTTTGAAATCAACTTATATCTTTTAAAGGCAACTGCCTCAAAATCTGATCTGATCAGTAGTGTAGAAACAACCTTTAAAGTGAGCACCCTTTAAAGATGCAAGTGGGGATGAAAGGCTTTACACTTAGTCTAGAAAATAGTTAACTGCCTTAACTAACTGAGCCGACGAATGAAGACATGGCTTTAAGCTGCAGGTTGCATTGCAGCATTACAAATATTATTTACTAATAAAAATACTATTAATGATATTCTGCTGATCATTTCAAACTCAAAATATTGTTTTGCTTCTTATTTGTGGCAGAAACTGTTCGTTTTTATTGCTCTGGCGCTGATTGGCGGCGCTGCTTGTGCTCAGTTGCCGGACTCTGCCACACAGGGACCGAATCCGCAGGACATTGCCACACCCGAACCGGAGTACATTGATATCGATGAGCCGGCACCGGCACCAGCACGACCAGTCGCTGCTGCTGCTATTGCCGCGCCACGTCCTGTGGCACATCCCGTGCAACGACCAATACTGACGCAGGCACGTTCCATCGCCCGGCCCGTTGCCATCGCCCAAAACTTTGCCTATGCCCAGCCTCAGTTGCAGCAGCGTGTGCAACATTTGGTGCCACAGGTGCATCAGCAGTTGCAGCAGCCAATTTTGCAGCAGCGTGTGCAGTATTTGGCGCCACAGGTGGCAGGACATGCCTACAGCAGCCAGAGCGGCTATCAATATCGTCGTCCAGTCTATGTAAGACGCTTCTATCGTCAGCGCCGCTATTAAAGACAGGGCCTCTAGCATATTAACATTGTCTATTTAATATATACCTAATACTCAATATCAATTTCTTTTCGTTTTTATTTACATATACATATACACATACATATATATCTTTTCCCTTTCTGCTCTTTCCATTTCCCATTTCTGTTCCCGATCCCGCTTTCTACACTCTAAATGCTCGCTTGGAACTGCAAAACGTTTAGCTTTAATCCTCAACTATCCAATCTATATCCTCAACTATCGCATCCTAATCCAAATCTTTAACAATGCCGTTGCTGTGCGTTTTTTCTTCCCACGCACACAAAATAACAAAATACTAAACATCAAAAGTACAAAGAGACAAATGAAGATGAAATCGAAATCGAAAACGAACTCGAGTCAAAGTATTTAGTTATTGTTGAATTGCAAACTCGAATAAATAAAGATAAATTATTTGTGAAAAAAGCGAAAAAAATTCAAATGGTTATGTTTTATTTGTTTTCTACAAGGTCTTTGAATGATACACCATATCGAGGCATGACTTTAATTACAGTATTCACAGCTCGTCAAACGATACAAAAAAATTGAAATGTATGTCGAAATAATGTGCGAGATTCGTTCTGATTTTCATTATTGCCACCGCTGAGAACTCTGAATGCCTTCTGACTGGTAGTTAGTCACTCATCATTAATCACGATTTATGAAGAATCCATTATAAATGTGTGTGTGTCTGTGTGTGTGTGTGTGTGTGTGTGTGTGTGTGTTGTGTGTCTCCGAAAACTGAGTACTATTTTTGCATACGGAAGCTGCTGTTGATATTTCTGGTTACGGCCTGAGAATTATTCCAACAGTTAAAACAAGTTGAAATGCTCCAGTCGAAGGCAGCTCCACTAGAAAATACCCTGTTAAATACCTGTAAAATGATTGCTTAACGTATTCTGTTTAATATTAAGATACCTTCTACTTCCAGTTGTTCAATAAAAAGTCTGAGTATATCAAAAATCAATTTGAAGGCAATAAAATAACAATTGTGTCGTTTATTGCTAATGATCATTGGTTTGCATCGATATAATCGCTAAATGGGAACAGTGATCGATATAATGATGATGTCCTTAAACATATTTGAATTGTCTCAGATGTTGATGCTGATCAAGAATATATACATATATATATATATATTATATATATATATATATATATATATATATATAACTATCATATCGAATTCGAATTGCTTCCTTTCACTTGGTGACAAACTTTTCCTTAACATCATTATACACTTTTGTCAGGGTATACTAAACCTGGTATAGATGCGCAATATATCCAAGGAATTTTAAAGAAGGTTTAACTAAAATATAAGTGGCGACTTAGGAAGGGGATTTTTAATAGTTCGGCACATAAATAAATACGTAAGTCTGCCAAAATGCTTTCAGAAATAAATTCAATTAACCGGTTTAAGATCTGATGTTATTCCGCTTGCTGCTTCTGCTCGATCGTCACCAAGATTGTGGGAGCCTTTCTAACTGTTCAGCTATTCATCTAGTTCTGGACAAAGTGCTATTGATTGATGAATTGATTGCTTTTTTTTATTGGATCCATTTAATGGCTGCTGATTGGGCGTCAAGATTGTTGTAAGACTTCTTTCAGACAACTGTTGACCTTCTACTTTTGATTTACCACAATCTGAATTTGAATATGTCAACCCGCTTATTGTTTATCAGTGATTGGCAGATCTAAATTGGCTTATACGCAGATTCCAAATGGAAACTATTTATAGTTTGGTTTTTTTTTGTGTATTTATAAATAGTTATACAATCAAAGATATGATTTTGAAGCATATCTTTAGGATACTCAAAAAGATGCCTAAAAGTTAGCAATAGTTTTGAGTAAGTAACAATTTATTTAGAAAAAACAAACTAAGTCTAAACACTGACAAATGCCGATGCTTGTTTTTGAGTTGAGAGAACTTCGTGATTGTTTAGCTTGTAGATAAAAGCAGCACTCCACACTTAAGAAAACAAATTTTTCGGTCTTATGTGTGCTCAAAGATGCCTCAACCCTTTACTAAATAAATTGTGTAAACTTATTTTATAAGCCAATTCAAATATCCAAAGCCAAATTGTCATTTGTTAGAATAGAATATTCACCTTAGATTCTTCAAAAAATCACATCTTTCAAATGTATGATTAATTTAGAGGTCAAACCTTGATCAAAAATAAAACAAAAAATAAACGGATTATACATTGATATTGTGTAACTCGTATGGCAAAAAATCGAATATTAAATTTATTTTGCGTATTTATATCCTCTAGCCGTTAATGAAGTTATGTAACATACAGCTTTAAGACTGGAAGTCGAACCATGACAAAAAGGTCGCCCTTATGAAAATCGATTATGATTTTTGGGAAATTATTATTCATGCCTTAAAGGGAATTTTAATTTCTTAAATGAATGGCAGTTATTTTGTTATGTATATTTGTACATAGAATGGAGAGCTGATTATTTATCTGTTCATCAGCTTCTATGTATGCTATACTTTTCGTACACATATTATTGATAATCAATATAAAATCTACGATTTTATAAACTGATTGTCTATTTTTGTATGTTTTTGCGCTCAATTTACTGGAGTTTGGAAACCTTTCTCTTTTATTTAAAGCTGATTAAATTCTTGCATAACTTAATCGAATAGTTTCATAACAAACAAAAACAAACAAGAAGTTGAAGAGGAAGAATTAGAAACCAGTTGCCAAATGAACAGAACTAATAGCTAGTAGAACAGGGAACTTGGAATCATTATAATTAATGGCTTGTATATAATTTATATTAAACGGTGCTTCCAAAACGCAATAATAATTGTAGAATGAAAACATTTAAGGCTTTAAATTGAAAATTAACTAATTAATAAGCAATTCACAAAAGTGAATGAACTGGTTCTGCAAAAATTTAGCATTCGATTATGCTTAAATAGAAAATGAAGTTTGTCAACAAGTTTCCGTTGAAATTCAAGTGCCAACTAAAATTAAACACAGTTTATTATTCGTTTCCTCTTCGCATTAATTTCACTTTCACGCATTGGTAGCCAGTGGGCGCTTAAGTTCGGAGAGGGCGCGGGGGCGTGGCATCTTCACACATTTTGTGGCCGAAAACAATAGGCCACGTTTGTGCTGGCTGTTGACCATAAATCATCAGCTCCATTGGGGGCCATAAAGAATCAAATTTTTGCTGCTAGCTTCCAATTACTCACGCTTATTAACAAATGAGCAAACGGTTCACAAAATCAAAAACCCAATTCATACGGAATTTTGGATGAGAAGTGTGCTTCTATGCCCTGCAAATAGAGAATAGGGTATGATGCAGCAGATAAACCCCACAAACTATATATATTCTTGATCAGTGGAGTCGATTTAGCCAAGTCCACCTGTCCGTCGGCATCAACAAGTTGATCTCAGAGATAGAGACTTAAATTTGGAAAAAAGTTTAATAATCTCAGATTAGCTAAATTCTTTATCTTTATCTTTACTTAAAGAACTCTTCAAGTCTACATTTCTTCAATATATATAAATACCATACCCATCTGAAGTTGATTTCACTCCATCGACAAGTGTTTCACGAATTTCGAAACAAATCGATAATCGATTGCAATAAAATTCAGTTTGTTAAGAAGCACAGATTTTTCTAACCAAAAGGTATTTTCTTATTGAGCACATCTAATATGTATTCAACAGGGTACATCCGAGTCGAGCTGTCTCTACTGACGTAGTTTAATTTGTTCGCTGTTGTGGGTGTTTAAATGCGAGCAGACTGGCAGATTGATAGATTGACAGACTAGCTTTGCCCATGAATGAAACGGTTTCTATTTTGGAGTTGTTATTTGAGTATTATTCACATTTAGATATAATTATGTTGTCATTGCATTGGAATCAAAGAGGATTTATGCCCTCGGTTGAAGTTCAAGTTTTGAGTTCGGTGTTTTTGTTTGTTTTATATTTTTTAGTATTATAAATAAGCAACTGGGCAATTTACAATTTACAGTTAGAATACATATAAGTATATACACATTGAGGTTGGCCAATCAATTGTGGCTAATAGAAGAAACTTTTGGCGGGTGCATCGTAATGATACCCATCCTCACTGTGTGGCTCCACTTGCTCCTGTGGTGGCAGATACGTGTTGTCCGGTTCCAGTGGTGCAGCATACGAGGGAATCGGTATTTTAAAACTGGGGACAGGAGCAGCGACCTTGGCAGGGGCCGGTGGCAAGTAGTTGCTCTCTGGCTGATGAACGGGTGTTGCTACAGGAGGTACGTAGGCCGGCTTGGGTGCTGCTGCTACAGGTGGTACGTAAGCCGGCTTGGGTGCTACTGCCACAGGTGGCAGATATTCAGCCTTAGGTGCTGCTACAGGTGGCACATAGGCAGGCTTATGTGCTGGTGCCACAGGTGGCAAGTATTCAGGCTTGGGTGCTGCCACAGGTGGCAGATATTCAGGCTTAGGTGCTGCTGCTACAGGTGGCACATAGGCAGGCTTGGGTGCAGCTACGGGTGGGACATAGGCAGGCTTGGGTGCTGGTGCCACAGGAGGCAAGTAGGCAGGCTTGGGTGCTGCCACAGGTGGCAGATATTCAGGCTTGGGCTGTGCGGGCGGCAGATAAGTCGACTCTGGTGCCTTGGCTGGCAGGTCAAAGGGTATGCTGGGTGCCTCATAGTTGTAGCCAGGATGATCGTGATGATGATGATGATCCTCGTGATGATGATGATCGTCTCCAAAGAGATGGGAAACATCAGCGGCTACCAAGGCCAAACTGCATAAAGCGATCACCAGGACTTTCTAAAGGAAACAGATATAGAGACAGTTTAAATAATTACTTTAAATATATATTTTTTTATACTAACCATTTTATATTTTTGGAATCTGTTGAGCAGTTCTTAAGCAGTGTTCTCGATGCGATGACTGGCTCTGAAATGATACAGTTACCGGGAAGTGCTTCTTTATTTATATACAATGAGCGAGAATCGCGAGATCAATGAAGTCTGAACTAAACTCAAGTCTCTCAATTTCAGTCTCCATTTCAGTCTACGCCGACGCCGACTTCAATCGCTGCTGCTGACAGCTTGAAGCGACGCGTTGTTTTCCCCCCTCTGTGGGGGGACAGCCGTTATTCGCATTTTAAATTCTATTAAATGATTTTATTTTTTTGTGAATTTCCAATCGCCTTATGCGATTGACGATTTGCTTTGTTTTTGTCGCCGCGTGAAGCGGACATCAAATCGCGGATCTGCACTTAATTATAAGCCTCTGGAATGGTAATGGACCATGTGTAAACGGAGGCAATATAGTTTGTAATACCCTAAAATATGGGGCAATATGAAATGAGTATCGCGTTTAAGGGGTATATTATATGTATAGCCCTGGATTTTAATTAGACTCAACTAGTGGCATACATGTGAAACCGGAACGGAAATTCAACATATTTTAAGAACCAGTTACAAGAACCAATATTATAAAAAATGTGGAACCAATTCGTAAGCTTTACCTCTGCTAATCATATTAAATCACCATCCTGTTTTTTAATTCAGATTCAAACTAACAAAAACAAATATTTAATAAATTTGAATATTGTTAAAACTACATAAAAACAAAAACTAACTCAATAAGTCTATTTCATTGTCTGATGGCTTATCAGTCCAAGTGATTAGTATTGATATTAATTTAGCAACACACAAAAGATGAGTCATTTAAAATAGTTGCAATAATTTATTCTTTTATCAAGTAACTCAATATTTTATGCAGACAATATCGTATAGAGCTGTCATATTATATTAGTTCCGCTAGGGTATTTATGCATTCGACAACTCGCACAAATAGCGGTTATATCTCGTTTTCTGGTTTATAGCTGACGGGCAATAAACGCCTCCCATTTAAAATGGATACTCAAAAAAATATCTTCTTTATGTTGGAGCTTGCTCTCCACATGCCCAAAGAGTTAAGGTTTTATTGATTTAACTTTTTTTAGAGTATTGACTCGATGGTTCGATGATGATCATCTTGGCGTTGAAAGAGGTCAACAAAATCAAGTTCAACGCTGCCGGCTGCAATTGGCAATTAGCGATTTGCTCAAATGTATTTGTAACAAAGAAAAAATATATGCTAATAACAGTTACTGAAGTTAGGCTCCAATCAACAACACCACGCATTCATTATTCATTTTCAATCAATAATTATCATATGGCAATTGCTGATGACGTTCCGAATGAAAACGAAACTGAAATTGAATCCGAAGTCGAATTTTTAAGTTTTTTCTTTTGTTTTTTTTTTATTGAACTCTTTTGTTTTGACGTTCGCTCGCTGACCCATTTCCCCGCTATGTGCATATATCATATATATACCGAAAGCTATGGCGACTATATATCGAACGCTGGTCTCATTTGACTGTTAATTGTATTTCATGGCTTTGGTTTTTTTCGAAAGAGATGTGGCTACCTGAACTTAACACCAAGCCAAATGGCTTGGAATTGGCTCAAAAATACTAATGACCCATTATATTTATTTTGTATTTTGTACCATTTTTGAGCTATTATTATTTAGTTATTATTTTTTAATTATTATTTAAGATTAAGCCTTTTATTCAAACTGAGTAACTTGATTGAAAACTGAGCATTTTTAACTAGCGAATGCTCTTCACAGATGCTCAGCTTTGAAATCACTAGTTGAAATTATATTGATATGCTTTTATAATTATAAATAAAAAAATTCACGGGATCAAATTAGAACAGGAACAGAAAGCTGAGCCAATGTTCAATTTTATTGACATTCAAAATCAATCGGCTAAATACAGGGTATCTTATAGTTGAGCATTCTCTCGCCTAGTTTCTTTCTCCATTTATGTTCAGTTGCAATAACTTTTTTGGCTGATATAAACCGATAAGTTAAAGATGAATTGAAATAATTTTTATTAACTTTCAAAACAGTTTTGAAGATTACAAAATTAATGCAAGTTAATTAACTGTGATACAATTTTTAAATACCGATTTTTAAAAACTTTCAAGAGTGTGAAAATTACAAAAATCAAAAGCGATTAAATATTGAAATATTTGTTGATTTATTTTCGCCAGACTACTTACAAATTAAATGCATTGCTTATGAGCTAATTTTTTTTTTGGAAAAAGTGCTGCAAGGAGAGGGGAGAGGGGGCAACTACTTTTAAATAAACTGCATCTCCGCTTAGAACTTGAAGCGACGCTGCGGCGGATTGTAGCTGTAACCCGGGGCGGAGCTGCTCAGGGGCAGAGCATACGATGGAATTGGTATGTGAAAACTGGGCTGAAAGGCAGACACATGTGGCTCAGCTGGAGCTGGGGGCAAGTACTTCGAATCCGGCTGAGCTGGTGGCAAGTACTGCGTCTCCGGTTGTGCAGGTGGCAGATAGGTTTGCTTGGGCTCAGGTCGTGGAGGCGGTGGTGGCAGACTTGGTGGAATCTTGGGTGGCAAGTGCTTCTTCTCTGGTTGAGCTGCGGGCAGATAGACTTTCTCTGGCTTTGGAGGGGGCAGATATTTCACCTCTGGCTGTGCAGGGGGCAAGTATTTGGTGCGTGGCTTCTCTGGTGGCAAGTACGTCGCCTTGGGCGCCTTCTTTGGTGGCGGTGGTGGTGGTGGTGGCAGCGATGGTGCCACCTTTGGTGGCAGATATTTGGCAGCGGGCTTTGCGGCTGGCAAATACGAGTTGCTTGGTGGCTTCGGTGGTGGTGATGGTGGTGGCAGATACTCGGGCTTGGGTGCTGGATAACTGTAGCCACCGCTGCCTGCACCATTAAGCTGACGCGGCTCATCGAATTGCAGATCGATGTGCAGCATGTGGGAACCGTGCTGCTGTTGATGGTTATGGTGCGAGTGTGGGTCCTCGTGGTGGTGGTGATGCGAGTGTAGATCCTCGTGATGGTGCGAGTGCAGATCCTTGTGATGGTGCGAGTGTGCATCCACGTGGTGGTGCGAATGTGCATCCACGTGGTGGTGCGAATGTGCATCCACGTGCTGGTGCGAGTGTGAATCGTGATGATTGTGATGGCCACCACCGCCACCGCCAAACAAGTGGGAAACGTCAGCACGGCAAATGGCCAAACAGGCCAAAAAGGCCAAAAGGATGCCCAAGTTTTTCTAATAGATAAAAAACAGAGAAAGAGAAAAGAGTTAAGGGCTCAGCCGAGAAAAGAGAGCTCTTTTTTATTAGCTACCATTTTTTTGTGTTGAGTGGGCAACTTGGTTGTGCTGCTGTCCAACTGACAAGCTGAATTAATGCTTTGACCCGTTGACGTTTTGTCTTTTATACGCTGCAGCTCCCAAACACACATGATAATAATTATTGACTGTCGTTTTTCGTTTGTCGCTTTTCGTTTGTTACCAAAAAAAATACAAAATACAAAAGGTTAACACGCATAATTGGCCAGCTTTACACTTTTCTTTTTTGGGTTTTCTTGAACTTGCAGCTGGGCCAGTCCAATTATTGATGGGGTCCACACACACATCTCTTTTTTTCGGGCCGAGCAATTAAACAAAATTAGGTCTGCCACGCACACACACACACACATATACACATACACACACAAAATGAGCTCATCAATATGCAGAATATATATAAAAATAGAAGGAAATTTTCAATTTGATTAACAAATTTTAGTGATTTATTTGAACTTATACAACATGGAAAATTAGGCGACTAGTTAAAAACGGTACAAACAGCATTCCGGGGCAAATAGTCAACAGGTGGGGTTGCTTGGGTGGTTGTGTGGGTGGTGCAGCCTAAAAGTGAAAGGGCTCTGCGGGTGGATCGTAGTGATAGCCCGGCTGTGGTTCGGGCACAATGACCGGTGGCAGATAGGTGGGTGCTGGCGTGGGTGCAGGTGTCGTCGTCGTAGTTGTGGTTGTGATGATGACTGGTGGCAGATAAGTGGGCACTGGTTTTGGTGGTGGCAGATAGGTGGGCGCTGGTGTCGGTGGCGGCGTTGTGGTGGCCTCTATGACAAATGGCACCACAGGCTTGGGATAATCGTAGCCATAGCCATGCTCATTCTCCGAGTGCTGCTCCAGCTGCTCAAGTGGTAGATGCGAAACATCCGCAGCGGCCAAAGCCAGCAGGCAACTGACCAAAAAGCAGCTCAACAATGCGTTCTGCAAATGACAAACAAGTTAAGAATGACAGGTCAGCTCAGTTATGGCATATAGTATATATCTATCTATATAGTATTTAGTCAGTCCAGCACTCACCATGTTACACCTTGAGCTCGAAGACGTTCAATGATTGTCAAATTTGAAAAGCACCTGTTTTTTATAGCCACAATTCTAGACTTGAGCGACAAGACACAAGACACAATACATTTTGTGTTGTCCATGTCCATGGACAACATTATTATTTAAATCGATATGCTGCTACTCGATTATTATATTGTATATTATATTATTGTATATATTGTATATTATGTACATGCACAAATTGGGTATTCTTTGTATCTGTATCTGTTTCTGTATCTACGTATGTGTATCTGCATGTGTATATGTATTTTGTTGTTGTTGAGTCATTATGCATTATTTACGTTTTGGGGGCCTGCGTCGGTGATGTTGTACCCTTTAAGAATGACCAAATTGGGTGTGTTGAATGCTTGCATATCTATGTAACATTGTGCAGAAAATAGTTTTTTTTCTTATTAGATACATATATATTCTTGATCAGCCAAGATCGAGACAGAAAGACCTGTTGACTTCAGATAAAGTTTGTGTATTTTTATACCACTATTTATATTATTTACAGCGCTTCTAAGAGATTCTAAAGTGAAGTTTGCAGTTCGTTCTTATTAGTATTTGAGTGGTTTCATGCACTCCAACATATTATTAATGTGCTATCTTTTGAGCCTTTCCTTTCCATGGAATACTACATACATATTTTCTGGTTGAAACGACATATTCAGCTATGATGTCTATTGAGGAATTCTCGACAGATTAGATAAATATATAGATAGATATTTAGCAGTTTGATATATGTGAAATGTTGTGCCTCTGTCGAGATCGATTGCTGGTAGGGTCTCTCTTCGTTACTCAATTATAAGTTGAGCTACAATTGGCGTTTCTATATATTTCAACTAGCTTAATTTTCTTTTATAGGGCAACTTCCAGTCGAGGTCGCGCTACTAGATTTAAATAGTTTAAAATAAATGCTTTTGTGTAGCATCTTAACGGCTTTTAACATAAATGCTCGTGAGCATATTTCCATCAGCAGCGACTCAACGTCATAAAGAGTCCGAATTCTTGTTGCCATTGTTGTTAATGCGTGCTATTGTTGTTGCTCGTGCTTCCGAGCTGTGGCTAAAGACACAGATACGGATACAGATACAGATACAGAGATACAACTATAGATACAGAGATTCAGTTCCGCCGCTGGTTGCGTTGTAAGCGCACTGCGCTGTCTATCTGTCATAAATCATTTGAATTCATTTATAATAATTACGCTGCGTCGCTCAAGAAGTTGGATTGGTCAAGATTTCATGGCCCCAGCAAAACAATGAAGTTGTCTCTCTTTATTTATTTGCTGTATGTATATGGCACTTAAAGCTTGCGGAAGCGTTTGCGGATCAAACGCGTACTTAAGGCACCCATCAAAAGTCGGCTACCTATTTAAATAGCACACCTACGTTTTATTTTAGGGCGACATAAGCTGCCTTAAACTGAGCGACACTTTGCGCAAAGCTCGACTAATTAGAATTTAGAAGTCACGAATCATTTAATAACAACAGAGATCGCATTTTTTTAGATAGTCTAAAGCAGTCAAATCCGCTCGGCTGGCATCTTGTCTTGTGTTTCAACAATCACTTTTCATTTTTCTTGTTTTCTTATCGCCGTTGCTTGTTGGCTAATTAATGCGGGTTGTTGAACCGCCAGCGGCTTTGATCGATTACCAAAAAAAGAAGAAGCAACACTAATAAAATTGATTTTAAATTTGAGTTTTTGTGCTGGTCGCATTTAGTCACAACATTTTTTTGCGTAATTTATGTAAATCATTTTAATTAATTGCACACAGCCCACAAAATATATTCATAGGCAGACAAGTGTTTAAAGCGTTTGCAAAATTGTCAGATTCTTAGCTCAAAACGTGTTCATATATGGCATGAACAAATACAAATACAGACTGCTTAAAGCGTTATGTGTTTATTAGAATACAATATAAATAAATAAATATATATCAATATTGTCCACCGTCGTTATCATTCTAAGCGATTGTCAAGGCAAGCTGAAGCCCTTGGAGTCGTTTGATTGGCGAAAGGTTATCTACAGAAGCTATGAGCATAGTTATTCAATATTTATTTATTTGCTTTTTATTTATTTATTTAATGTGCGCTAAGAGCAGTCCACTCCTTTATAAAATGATTTCAAAAAATAAAAATTAATTTTAATTGAAATAAAGTAAAATTGAATTTTAATAATTGAATGAAAGCCTACAAAATAATAATGATAAATTAAAGATTAATATAGGTATAAAATAAAATACAATCTGGAAATACTCAAATGTAAAATGGTGCAAAATATATTGCAAGAATTGAGAAAATGCAAAAAACCCCAAATGAAACCAAAAATGTTTAAACGTTACTGATAAGGAAAGTAGTAATAATTATATTATTTATCAACTGTACAAATTTCATCAAACATTAAACAGTTGTCTTCAGGGTATCTACTAGTCGGGCCTTCTAACTTTTGCTGTTTTTATTGTGATTAAACTTTGGTACAAAGAAATTTATAGGTATATAAATTAATAAAGGTTTAACGCTCGATGAAGCGTCTGCTCGGCACACGGTAGGCATAGCCATGACCCTTGGATGAGGCATAGGCACCGCTATTATCGCTGGCAGCCACCACCTCGGATAGATCCTCGGCCTGCCCCAGTTCCGCATCGGAGGGTGCAACGGGTATGGCGTCCTGGGGAAACTCATCACCAGTGGGAAACTCATTGTTCAACTCCAGCTGCAGCTCTTGGACCTTGGGCACATCGTACACAAATCCATTGCCCGACCGAACCAGTTGCGAAACATCGGCCAAAACACAATGCTGCAGACAAAGTGCCGCCAGCAGCGACCAAAACAACAAACGCTAAGAGCCAAAAAAATATGTTGTACAAATATTAATAATAATATTATTAAAAGTAGTATTTTTTTTACCATTTTGTTAACTGGTATGTTGGAGGGGTGGGTGTATGCTACAATCTGAAAGAATAAATAAACGTTTTATCGCTTCCAGCAACGGGTCTTACGCGAATGCAGTCAGCTTTGTGGAGACTCAAACTATTTATACTTCTAAATATCGAGCGTGTTTTTCGCTCAGTTTATTAATTGTGCCGTTTGCTTTGGATGCTGCTGCTGTTCAGCTGCTGCTGTTTCTTTGTCAGATTGCGATAGTTGTAGCGGCCCTAGATAAACAACCAATCACTAAAAAAAAAAAAAAAAAAAAAATAGTCAGCTCGTGTATGATGTTTGGGGCCATCCGATCGAATAGATTCGATTTGAAAAAGTGTGCGCCTCATTGTCAAGGTCGAGACTTGTTTGGCTTGATGTGGGGTCAAGTGTCAGTGCGTTCGTTTCTTGTGTCTTCTCTCTGCTCTGCTCTGCTCGGCTATTCTCTTGCCTTCTCTATCTGTCTCTCTTTCTCTATTGATTCTATGCACGAGTATTCAAACTGCCTACTTAAGCAGCCGCAGCTTCATCATCTTGTCGCAAAGCTAGAATCAATTCAAATTTGAATCATTATGTCAACAGCTTGAGCACATTTCCGTTTCATTGTGGCTTTATTATCAATCGATTTTAGATCGTAGTCGATTTGTCTCTGTCAGCTTTGGACACTTTTGCATCTCATCACAGCTCAACGTGCTGACAGCCCTGAACAGATCACATCTCAAAATATTGACCCAAGAGAGATCCAAAAGTCGAACAACCTCCCAGCTGTCCCCATCTAAAGCAAATAAAAGCGTTTCAACATTTCGACAGCGAGTCGAGTCAAACTTTTGATCTTTGACTTTGACTTCTCGGGGAGTTGAGCTGCTCTTCTCTTTATTTCTCTCTGCCTCTTCATCTATCTTTCTCACTCTCAAGCTGGCAGCTTTGATCTTTTTTGCAATCGTTATTCTTTTCTTGCTTGTTAGTTTCTTGGTCAATACACAAATATACAGACTTGACCACCTTTTGCTTAAGGTTATTGGTTTGTTAATGAGCTAGATTTATTATGGCTTTTGTAGCATACTTTTAGACTTTTTATAGTTGTTAAAATTCCATAGTATATAAAGGGGCGATACTGATAACTTATTCAACTTATAGAGGGCGCTTTCATAGACTACAGCTGAGAATTACAAATATTTGAACTAGAACAATTGAACTATGTTAAGTGAAGGAATCTTATAAGAACAAATAAGGAGTTGCGAGCATTAAATCTCATTCCTTGGTGAACATGCATACATTAAAGTTATTAATAAGCAATAATATATATAAATATATATATATATATATATATATATATATATATATATATATATAATAAAATAAAGATGTTTACTAGATACTCACAAGACACAAAAGACTTGCACTTGCTAAATATATATTTTTTTAAATAATTTTCGAGAATATATATTAATAATATAAATTACTTATTTTTCTTAACTTTCCAAAATATTTTCCCCATTTTGGCTTTTCCATTTTCATCACACCCCCCAATTGCAAATATCGAATAAGTCGTTTTATTATGTTTCGTATTTATTTGTTTCTAGTGACTTCTCATTCGAAAAAAGCATTTAATACTAGAGGAGAATAGTTTCTAATTAAAACAAGCATTTCTTAAAAATCGAAGGAAGGCTGAGGGTCGTTGGGGTAGCTGTAGCCCTGGTGGCTATGTTGGACAGGCTCTGGCTGACGGTAGACGGGAGCGGGCTTGTGGACAACAGGAGCTGGTTGGTAGACAGGCGCTGGCTTGTGGACAACTGGAGCTGGCTGGTAGACTGGAGCAGGCTTGTGGACAACGGGAGCTGGCTTGTGAACAACTGGGGGCAAGTACTCCTTAACAACAACTGGAGCAGGCTTGTGGACAACAGGAGCTGGCTGGTAGACTGGAGCAGGCTTGTGGACAACAGGAGCTGGCTGGTAGACTGGAGCAGGCTTGTGGACAACGGGAGCTGGCTTGTGAACAACTGGGGGCAAGTACTCCTTAACAACAACTGGAGCAGGCTTGTGGACAACAGGAGCTGGCTGGTAGACTGGAGCAGGCTTGTGGACAACAGGAGCTGGCTGGTAGACTGGAGCAGGCTTGTGGACAACGGGAGCTGGCTGGTAGACTGGAGCAGGCTTGTGGACAACGGGAGCTGGCTTGTGAACAACTGGGGGCAAGTACTCCTTAACAACAACTGGAGCAGGCTTGTGGACAACAGGAGCTGGCTGGTAGACGGGAGCGGGCTTGTGGACAACTGGGGGCAGGTATTCCTGTTTAGGTTCGAATTTGACGGATGGCTGGCTGTAATGGTAGCCATCTTCCTTCAGAGTTCCAGCAGCCTCATGGACAACAGGAGCGGGTGCGTGGTAGACTGGAGCGGGTGCGTGGTAGACTGGAGCGGGTGCGTGATAGACAGGAGCGGGCGCATGATGGACCACTGGAGCTGGCGCATGATGGACCACTGGAGCTGGTGCATGATGGACCACTGGAGCTGGTGCATGATGGACCACTGGAGCTGGCGCATGATGGACCACTGGAGCTGGTGCATGATGGACCACTGGAGCAGGTGCGTGGTAAACTGGCGCGGGTGCAGGCTTATGGTATTGGGGCACATCGATGACAAACTGCTTGGCAGGCTGCTGATAATGGTAGCCATCCTCCTTCAGAGTTCCAGCAGCCACATGGGCAACAGGAGCGGGTGCGTGGTAGACTGGAGCTGGTGCAGACTCATGGTGTTGCTGCACTTCGAACTGCTTGGCAGGCTGCTGATAATGATATCCATCATCCTGCAGGTTATCGCTGTGCGAGAACAGATGGGAAACATCAGCGCTGACGGCTGCCACCAAAGCGAGGGCGATTAGGAGTTTCTGCAGAACGAGAGCAATCGGTTGGGATTTATGATGGGGATTGGTATTGGGATGGGGATTGAGATTGATTTATTAGCACAATTCACACTTGGCAAGGTAATTCAATAGTCCTAAAAATCACATTTGACAGCTGATATCATGCAAATATGTTTGCTTCACATTTGGTTTGGTTTTACTTTTCATTTTTTTTATTATTGCTTTTTTCACAGCTCAGATATCCTCGTGTATTATTTGCACAGTGTTTTGTATATTTTATTTTATGTTTATTTAGTTTTTTGTGTTTGTTGCTTACCATTTTGCTCAGCTTGAAATTCACAACACGAAGGTTGAAATATTACTGTGTTGCTGCTGAAGAGTACGACATTATATATACGACGTCGTCGTCGTCGTCGGCGTTGTCGCTTCAGGACCGCTTCAACAATCCAAAATATGATTTTCGGCAAAAGCAGGCAGAATCTTCTCGACAACAACAATAGTAAAATAGCCGTCATCGATTAGCGGTTGCCGAGCCAAAAAAAAGTTAACCGAACCTGATTGGCTTGGATAACTAACCGGCTATGACAACAGAATCGACACCCATAATTTTATTATGAATTCTGTTCACTCTTTTGGGTAGATCCCAAAGCATTTTAGATTTAAGAAAAATTAAATACCGAGATGATAGCCAGTCAAATTGAATAACTAAAAACTACAAAACTGCTTAAGAAAGTTTCGCATAAGCGAATAAGCGAATACTCTTTTGAATAATCAAGTACGAAATCTTTCAATAATTCTGGTTTTTTTTTCTAATATGCCCCAAATTCCAGTGTATAATGTTTAGAAATCTGCATAAGGAAATATTCAACTAAATTATTAAATATTTTATAGAAGAATATCGACTCCATAAAAGTATCATGCGTATATGGAGCTGGTGTTCCTGTTAGAATAACAACGTTCCTATCTTATTTTTGAACAGAGAAGCTCTTTATTAAAAAAAAAAAAAAAACTGGTGTGACAGGCTTATCACATAAAATATATGGCATTTTATGGTTATGAAATGAAACAGCAAATCGATCTAAATGAATACATGTTTTATTTATGAGAACCCATTGAATATTAAATCCACAGAATTTGTATGATTTACAAGTCTGCTAGACTGTACTCAGATACTCTACACTCCGAGACAGGGTCATTCTCAATTACTCAGAGGCAAAAAGTCCAGAGACGACAGTTGCAAATCTGGTTGCAACCTTCGCATGTAAAACACTGGGTCACATACATATGTAGGTGTGCATGTGTGCGTGTGTGTGTGTGTGTTTGTGTGTGTGTGTGTGTGTGTGTGTGTGTGTGTGTGTGTGTGCGTGTGTGTGAGGTGTGAAACCAGTTTGAAAGGAAGAAGGGCTCAGTGGTGACCTTTAATTCTGGACATTCCACATTTAAACTAGAGGACTGGCATTCTGGTCCAGCTGTCGACTCTTGAACAGCAGTGGTATGCGAACATTAATATGAATACTAGTTGTTGCTTATCAATAAAGACAAAAAAAAAAACTTCGAACGTTGATTTGTTGGTTAGCACGCAATTAACTCAACTTAAAACTGGCCTCGCTAAAAAGAAAAATAAAAAATTTAAAGATACTTGGGATCATGGTATTTGTGTTTTGTAGTCGATCAAGCTATAGCTTAATGTTGAGATCACTGACGCAGGCATAATCTAATCAAGCTCCACTCAATGCTAAGCGAGCATTGAACTAAGGCACTTTATCAAATAAAAAGCAGATCCATACTTATTCTATTCATATTTATATATGCTTAATTAAAATGATCTAAAGATTGTTCTGCTTCCAATTAATAAGGGATTTCTTTTTGTCTTCAATTCTGTAACAAAAATATATCTTTTTAGCATACATAAATTTTGTTTAATTTTTATCAAAATTCGGGTGGCTTTTAACAAAGTCCCATAATCAACAAGCTGCTGATTTGCTTTTCAAAAAATATACCTCGTAGCTTGTAATTGAGAAAGGGTATTTTAGAAATGCTGAATTTTATGTATTAAATATTTTTTTTTTTTTGGTTTTTGGGTGATATTTTTATTTAATTTTTGAAAAATATACCAACCTTTCACAGGGTATCACATGCTCAAATTATTTATTTTTTAATTCTATTTTTGTGAGCTTATGCAAAATACAAATGTGTGTTGGTTCTTGGCTTAACATAGAACGCGTTCTAGGAGGGTCTCCACTGTTCACAATTTTTTTTGGCTTAAATTTATATTAATTAAAATATATGTGTCTTTAACTGGTTTTCATCGGCAATTCGTCAGCAGTCAAAAGCTTAACTTAAAATGTTTCTTTATTTAACTGTTTTTCTTTTGTTTTTTTTTTTTTATTTTATTGATCGGAATTTGAATATAGTTTTAATGCAGTTTCTTGTTTTAATTTTCCTAGGTATGAAATCTGCTCTTAAAGGTAATTAAATTCCAACAAGTATAAAGGCTGACAAAGAACAACAGAAAAATGCTTCGTATTTATATACTTTGCTTATTCTTTTACAAATAATATTTACATTTAATATTAAATGAATGTGTACCTAACTATCTGTAAAAATATTATAATCTTTCACATGGTATCAGATGATCAAATTTTTTAGTTTTGTGAGCTTCTGTAAATACAAGAGTTGGGCTTATTCTTGGCTCAAAACAGAATACGTTCTGTGTGGTTCTTCCCCGCCACCTCACAATATCGAAAACCAAAAATTTGAAATTTCAGCGAAGCAACTATTTTTTTGTACGGGGCAAAACAATAAATATGCCTGTCTCTGACTGGTTTTCATCGGTAATCCGTCAGCAGTTGCGACCGTTAGTCGTTGCGTGGTAAATGTGATTCTCAATGACCCTGAGGGGTATCTTACTCATCATAATCGTCATCATCACAGCAGCAACAGAATGGTCAGTAGACTCATTCACTTTTGCTTTCTGAGACTGCAATCTTGATTGACCAGCTGATCTACAACTATCAATTTACAACTATCAGGAGTTGTTATCTAACTGTATTAATTTCAGCCAAGTTTCCGGCATTTAAATGGAAGTCAAATCTAGATTATGTTCCATATACAAATTAGCTGCGATTACTTCATCGCATAAGAGCGAGAATTTAAAAAAAATGTCGCATTTTAATTAGAGATTAAATGCTAAAAAATCATTTAAAAAGAGAGGAACGCTAAACGAGTTTGAATCTCTTAGCCATAAATAAATATAATGATAAGAACACATAAGAGTATAATTATTTATGGGTTTGCCAATTGCAAAAATTAGAGGAGTTGGTGTGGTATTAATGCATATATATATATATATATATATATATATATATATATTTTTTTTTTAATTAATTACATTTTATTTATATATTTATATCTATATCTAAAGTTCTATTTTTATTCATATATAAAGCGCGCAAATACTTATTGCTTGTTGTCAGCAGCTGAAATAAGCTGAATTGTCAAAAATCGCCCAAAATATCAAACAAAACCGAGCAAGAATAATCGAAAATCAAAAACAAGTATGAGTGCTCTAC
Organism: Drosophila villosipedis; assembly: GCA_035043025.1. Taxonomy (NCBI): domain Eukaryota; kingdom Metazoa; phylum Arthropoda; class Insecta; order Diptera; family Drosophilidae; genus Drosophila; species Drosophila villosipedis. Next base: position 13,026,592 of record JAWNNF010000027.1, read on the forward strand.
TCGAGAGTAGAGAGCCCGACTAGTAAATACCCTGCACCCAAGTGCCTATGGCTCTTAACGTAGTCGGTAATGGATTCATACCTAGATTAGAGAGAAGGGAAAAATCAACTTTGTTCAGATAGGGTATATGAGAACTTTCATTCGAAAGTAAGAGCTGGAATATATATACATAAAATGTTGATAAATAATTAAATCAATGCGTCCATCTCTCTGTCTTATAAATTTAACACCTTATACGCATTTTTTATTGCGAAGAGGGTATTAATATACAGCATATAAAAGATCAATTCAATGCAACCGGTTCTATTAGTTTTTTGTGAATTTTTAAACGTTAAATGAACATAAATTTATCCCACATGGAATTAGATTAGAATATATTTTTGTTCTGTTTGTCTAATTTGGGGACAATCGGCAGGGTTCAATAAGAATGTTGTCGATATCACAAAATGTGCCAATCCGCTTGCTGAAGAAACTAGCCAACTAATTTGCCAACTACCATTTGAAATACAAATATAAAAAATTAAATTCACTTTTGAAAATAAACAAATAAAATGCCACACATGCCAACAATGATTTAATCTTCACAAAAATAGCAGAAAAAACAACAACGACTCAAGCGGAATAATGATCATTATTTTATAATATTACGCATACGCCGCGTGCGTCGAGATTTGCATAAACTTAAACTCTGCACATAACTGTCACTTAACATATGTGGTTTGTGTCCATGCTGAGCCTGTTAACTGCTCTCAACTGGTTTTGAATATATTTAGTTTCGCTTGCCGATTAATTTTGTACAATTGATGAGACAACCATTAAATTTATTGATTGGATTGTAAAGCACAAAGTGAGAGAATATTAATATGGCAATAAATATATTTACTGTTATTGATTGATGATTAAAAATTAACTTGTTACCTTCAGCTACCAAAAACATCTGCGTTCGACATTACATATTCCTTATATATGTATAAAATAATATTTAAATAATATATGTATATATATATATATCGTTCAGTTGTCTAAAATCTCTATTTCTGTCATTTATTACACATTCCATATTTACATTTATTTATATCAAAATATAAATATATAAATCCGACATTTATTACATATTCCATATATACATTTATTTATATGCCAATATATATATATATAAATAAATTCTAAACCACTAATTCTTGTTCGTAAAACTCTTAAATTTTATTGTTTTTAAAAAGTTAAATAAAATATTTTTAATATCAGGTTTCTATATATAAACAGAACCAAACAAATTAATTTAACTCAAACCACTTTGTTTGTGCACTAAACATTTTGGCCCATTCCTCTTATCGTACAGAAACAATAACGCTTCATTAAAGCTGATTATCACATTTCTATATGTAAATATAAACATTATATTTATTATTTATTGATTAATAAAACCATAATAGTTTTCTGGAGTCAAATGAGTCAAATATCATTCTCTTGAAGTTAATTTCTGGTTGATTCCACGGAATGTAGAAATAAATCAGTCACAAGCCTAGATCATATGTACTTGCCACCACAACTGAGTTTGTGTACGTACCACACGTAGTTGCCGCCTTAAACAGCTGACAATTCTGCTCATTCCACAAAATGTTGCCTCAGTAAAATGTTAACTGGTTTACGGTTTTACCCATGCACACAACACAAAACTACATTCAAATGCTAATCCGCGATTAACAAAAGGAAAAAAAAGAATAATAATAAACAGTTCTTTAAATGCAGATCCATTTCAAGTTTTATTAGCATATTTTAACCAAAAGCAGCAAACAAATAAAGAGAAAACAGAAACAGTTAAAGACTGTCATTATATATATAGAATTTAGTCAGCATTATCGCTGACCATCTGCGAAAAAAAAAAACAAACAAACCAAGGAAAAAAAGACAATAACCTTTTCGAGGCGGGCACAGCTGCAACAATGCTTATACGAATACACTCGGAGCTTGAACTTCAATCACGCTCCTCAAGCGCCAGTCATTAAACTCTTGGCTAATTAATCAAGCGTTCGAATTATATGCTACCACGATTTGTTTTTGAACTCAACTTGCTATATGGCCTATATCTATTTATAAATATATACTAATCCCTGTTATCAAATAATCAAATTATAATATTAAATTAAATACGGTGCAGTATCGGTGTATCAGGTTTTAATGTATGAATATTCATATATATAGCCATTATCTCTGTTACGTACGACATCATAGAATGAGTGAGAATTAAAGAAGCTTTTTGGTTAATTGACCAACACACAGTTTTGCGTTCGGCAAATGAACGGATTGGCAAAACACTGATTAATGATATATGCACTGCTTCTGTTCCGCGACGAGTCGTATAAAAGTTGAGTTCCCCACTGATTATTAGTTATTGTACGAGACTGGTCGTCACAACAGCATCCCAAATGGTAAATAATTAGCTCTGTGGAATAAATTGTTGCTATTCTTGTTATTATCGTTTGCTGATCTCATCTAATCCTTGCAGAAATACTTTGTCGTCGTTTTGGCCTTGGTGGGCTGTGTGGCTGCTGATGCCGGCTACAATTATCCAGCACCTCAGGTGCATCATCATGTAGCTGCTCCAGCTGCAGTTCATCACCATGCGGCCGCCTCGGCTCCAGTTCAGTCTTTCGCTGCTGCTCCAGCTCCAGCTCCAGTTCAGCACTTTGCTGCCGCCTCTGCTCCCGTTAAGACCTTCGCACCAGCTCCAGCTCCAGTTCAGCACTTTGCTGAAGCCTCGGCTCCCTCGCATTCATTTGCTGCTGCTCCAGCTGAAACTCATCATTTTGCTGCCTCGGCTCCCGTTCAGTCGTTTGCCGCTGCTCCAGCTCCTTCTCACTCCTTCGCCCCTGCTCCTGCTCCAGTTCATCACTTTGCCGCAGCTTCTGCTCCGGCTCCATCCTTTACAGCTGCCGCATCAGCTCCAGCTCCAGTTCGCTCTTATATTCCACCTGTTGCTCATCATGCTCCTGCCCCCGTTCATCATGCTCCTGCTCCTGTTCATCATGCTCCCGCCCCCGTTCATCATGCTCCTGCACCCGTTTATCATGCTCCTGCACCAGTTCATCATGCTGCCCCCGTTCATCATGCCGCTCCTGCTGCCCAAGTGCATCATCATCATGCTGCCGCTTCGGCACCCGTGCAATCCTTTGCCCCTGCTCCAGTTCAACATTCCTTTACTGCTGCTGCATCTGCTCCGGCGCCGGTTCGTTCATATGTTCCACCAGCTCCAGTTCATCATCACGTTGCGGCCGCCTCAGCTCCTGTGCAATCTTTCGCTGCTCCAGCTGCACCAGCTGCACCCGCTTTCAACTTCCAAAGCCCGGCCTCCGATGACACCTACGAAGAAGCTGCCTCAGCCCCAGCTGCCTCCACATCTCACAACGGATACGAGTACAGGGTTGTCCGTCGTCGCGTCTACAGACGTCGCTTCTAAACGAATTGATGCCGACACTTGAAAGAATTTTATATGCAATAAATACTGCAAATTGAGTATAAACTTTGGCTTCTATTACTATCACTATCGTTAATGGTTAATCTAATGGACAACATAATAATGCAAAAGATAATTAAAACAAATTATTCCATATGGAAATTATCTTAAATTTGACCGAACAATATGACCTTGTGGCAATTTATGAGCGATAAAAACCATAGCAACACTATAAACTCAAACTTCTAGTCCATGTGATTTTGAATACAAGAGAAAGAACTGCTTTTCAAGATAATTAAAAATTTGCATAACTTATGCAAATGAAATTAGATCAGGTTGAACAATACATTTTATTTTTATTCAGCCTGTTAGAAATTCCCTAGAAATTTGTTTGACATTCTTGGCAACAAGTTTGCATTGCCCTTTTTCGATGTTTCTAATTAGAGGTGTACCGAATTAGTCTAAAACGGTTTAACAATTATAGATTCCACGATATTTGAAGGATAAATGTTAATTTTAATATTGTGATGTTGAGCTAATGGTTTTATACCCCTAATCAATTAAAAATGGTTAAAGTAGGTAAAATGAATTTGTGCCAAAGTAACGGGCAAAAGAAAGTATCTCCTACTCCATAAAGTATATATTTTCTTAAGCAGCATCATTCCCATTCCAAATACAATTCAAGTTTATGCACCTACTTCGAAAATACTGATATTAATCGATTTCCGATAGCAATTAAAATAACATCTTTAAGCATATATCATTCCAATCAAGAATGTATATTCTAAAATACAACATTGCTTATTTGTAAAAGTGGAAGAAGTCAAGAAACATGAAAGAAAATCTGTGTTTTTCATATTTAACAAGTCTCCCTTATTGCTTGTGAAAGAATAAAACAACTCTCAGGGGGAATCGAATGAAAGTAATCAACTTTTTTTTTTGCATATATTAACCAATCTCATTAATATTTAGCAAAGTGCTGCTTCGATTTAATTGGCTAACGGCTCGTGCGTCAATTCGAATCGCTTGCAGAGCAATCAGCTCCATAGAATCAATTGCCTTTGATCAGAGGCGGTGATTTTTTGTTTGTTTTGTCTTTTGTCTTGTAGCCTCATTTGTATTTAAATTACGTTGATTCGATCCGACAAGATAAATGAGCTGATTCAAAGTGATATGAATCAAATGGATCACATAAAGTCCCGTGACAAATTTCTCACGCTCCACAACAGGTTATAGCTGGACAATGCAGTCCAAATTGGAACAATGCATAATGCAATATCGATTTCGTATATAATTGAAGTAGGATTGTTCCATTCGGCACAGACGCAATATGGTAAGAATCGATAGAAATACCAATTTGAGCAGGCAGTAGATAAGTCCAAAATGTATTTCACAGGAGCTGTTTAGAATACTGCTCGTTTTCCTGGCTGCGTTTGGCTTGCTGGCTGCGGCGACGCCATCGAAGCATCAGAGGCAGCACAGAGAATACGACGATGATGATGAGGATAGTCACTACTTGCCACCGGAGAGACAAGAGCTGAAGCCCTTCTTCCGCAAGGATAAACACAAAAGCGAACATGTTGTCTACCACCACAGGGAGCAACAGGAGCATCACGAACCGAAGCGAGTGGATCATTATCATCACTATGATAAAAAACCAGATATGAAGACCGAGCATATTCATTACCAACAGCACAATCCGCAATTGCCCAACGCTGGAATCAGAAACAGATCGTCGCCCACTCGGAATATTGTCGGTCGCCGTCGGCGTCGTCGTCGTCCCAATCGGCTGGTCTATGCAACGGCTCCCAACTCAGTGTTCCACACACAGATCAATGTACAGTCGCAGGACTCGGAGCTGAACTCTCGAATCCGTGCTGATCCTGTTCGGCCAGTTGGGCAATTAGCTGCCAGTGCTCAAGCTCCGGGTAGTCCTCGGTTCTTTAGTCTGCTCGGCGATCAATTGGGAGAAAGTAGGTTAGCCTCTGTTGGAGGCCAGATACCGGGTAATGGATTGGCGTCAGGTAATGGTTTCCTTGCAGTGGGTGGACAGCGCAATCGATTAGCTCCAGGTGGAGGTCAGTTATCAATCAATAGATTAGTTCTGGGTGGAGGTCAGTTGTCGGGTAATAGAGTTGCTGCAGTAGGTGGACAGTTGTCGGGTAACGGATTGGTTCGAGGTGGAGGTCAGTTGCCTGCCAATGGATTAGCTGTAACTGGAGGTCAGTTGCCAGCTCTTGAGTTGACCACTGGTGGAGGTCAATTGTCAACCAATGGATTATCTCCAGTTGGTCGACAACTGGCTGTGAATCTGGGCAATGTACAAGGCGCTGGCAATAACAATGGTGAGAATCTATTTACGCCGGCAAATGGAGCGCAGGTTTTGGTAGGGGCACAACCAGCTCTGGTAAATGGTGGACAAGCAGTTAACCAACGACCAAGCTCAGTTCTTATTCAAACTGATCCCGCTTTTGGTGGACAATTGCCTGCCCCGACAGCTGGCAATCCAAATCAATTTGGACCCATTTTGGGCGCTCAACTGGAAAGGAGTCAGAATCTAGATGCTCAACAAACCTTAGCAGGTAATCAAAATATGCTCTTGCGAAGACAGTTAGCCACCGGTGCTCAAGCGCTAGGAAATGCGAGTCCAAATCAGGTTGTAGCATTTGAACGAGCCAATGGCAGACGACGCAATGGACGTCAACGCAATCGCTCCAACTACCAAGGCTTAAATGTGGTCAGAGGCAATATATTTGGCCAACCAAATGTGCAGGGACCCACAAATAAAGTGGGCAATCAGCAGGACACCAATATCATAGATGGCAACTTCTTTAGCATGCAGAATGGTAATCAACGATCCGTTCTCGCAACTGATGGTGATTACTACGATGACGACGACACAGATGTCATTCAAAGAAATATTGGATTTGTTGGCAGTGCACCAGAATTAGCCAACGCAAGGCCCGAGCGCAAAGGATCTCGACGCAGAGACAGTCAGGATCAAGAAGCAGCTGCTTCAGAGCATCAGGAGAGATCCTACCACGATGATGGTTATCACTACAGGAATCCCAGGCATACTAACTAAGTTTCCAATTATGCCTTACTCCAATTTGTATGTATTTTAAAATATTTATAAATATATCAGCGCATTTGTTTGAAGAACAGAATTGAATCTGTAATTTGTGTTGCCTACTTTCAGGCTTTTCTTTCAAATGGCAAGTTCCGTTTCCGCTTTGGTGAAGATAGAGCTTTTAAGCTATATTGTGGCCAAGTCCGAGTAAAGCTGGCTAGCTAAAGCTTTGCAGCAGAACTTTACACAGAGCTACATAGAGATTGAAAATTTGTATTAAAAAATATATGAACACTAAGTAAAAGCTGATCAAGCATATTAGAAATACACTTTTTATAAAAAATATGTTTGTGAAATAGTTTGCAATATTGTAAAACAAAATAGAAATCATATATTTGTGGTGATTTCTATTAAGCAGATATTTATAAGAGGGTATTATATCTTTGTCGTGTAATTTGTAAATCGAATAGAACCACAGTACAATATCTTTTAGCTGTCATAGGCTTTATTAATCGCAAGATGTTTTCTTGCGGCGAGAATTCTTTTATTTATCAAGCTATCAGAAGTTATGTTTTTTATTATGCTCTTAAAATGTAAATTTAAAAATTTATAAACATTTAATTACTATATTATAAAGCAATATTATTTAGCTTTGGATTGTCGACGATTTTGGTTCTGACTTGTTTACTTGTTTTTATTTGTGTCTGATTTACTCATCATTCAATAGTTGATTGTGGGGTATAGCGGAAAACAGCGGATTCGATGTGTGTGCATAGGAAACTAGTTCAGTGTTGGACAGATTTTGCAGCACAATGGAAATATACAGGTCATGCAAGTTTTTATTTTTTGTTGGACATAATAGAAAGGAAGATGAGCACACAAAGCCAATTGTGAGCATAAATTAATGCGTTCATTTAGATACGATTCTCATGCAAATTGAAAAAAAAAGAAGCAACAGCAAACAAGCAAAAAATAAACAATATTTAACCAATCGACTGTGTAAAGAAAAAACTACAAATAATCAAAGCATTTAAATAAAAACCTAATGCTGACGTGGGTACAGCACTGAATGGATCAGAGCTAAGATGTATTATGCCAATACTAACACACATATATATATGTATATATATTTACATATATATCGCTGGTCAACTAAGGCGAGCCCACGCGTTCAAAATCTGCATATACATACAATGTATTCAAAGTAATATTTTTTCGTTTACCATCGATGTCAATATTTGGCAGCGAACTCTTAAATCATTGTCGTTGAATAGCTTTAAGCCTCATCTTTGTTTGACCAGATCTCTCAAGTTGGCTAAAACAGTGGTGCAGCTATTACACATGATGAGTGGTTCATTAGCCCATTGTAATAAGTAGCTAATTTTAGCGTTGCCTGGCCTCTGTTCAGCATCAGACAAGCTCTACACTGCAGCTACTACATTTAAACACAATCTACAACTTTTTTTTATATTAATATTTGATGACAATGTGGCATGAGAAAGAAATAAGTTGAGAATTTCAAAGATTTGCCTCCTCATGGCTGAATTTCGGCCCTGATTATAGATATAAATTTGCGAATTCTACTTGTTATGCAAATGAGTAAAAAGGCTATTGTGAAGTTGTGTAACGAGTAGGAAGTATCTCAAAGTCCCATAAGGTATATATCTATATTCTTTATGGGGATCAATAGTCGAGTACATCAAGACAAACGTATATCAGAGAATAAGAGACGAGTACGAATTTGGGTAGTTGAAGACTTGGGTTAAGGGTATCTTCAAGTCACGCGCTCTCGATTAGAGCATGCTTATTTGTTTTGTTTTGTTTTTTGTTGTAGCTCTGCAAAGCGAGTGCGGATCAGATTTGATCGGATACGATGAGATCGAGCATTACGCTTATGAGAGTTGAGAGTTGAGAGCGGAGTGGAGAGTTCAATGATCCGCAGCTGTTTGCGATTTGTGTACTGTGGTTGGTTTGGTTTTATTTCTTTTTGGTAATATTGAGCACGCCCCGCTTAATTGGCACATCAGTTCATAGACTCATTTGTGCGGGCTTTAAGCTATTCATATTTAGGTGTGTGGGAACTAGCCGAAAGCAGGGCCCTATTGCCCTACTGGTTGTCTTACGTCATCTGTTAAATTTAGCCCAACAAACAATTACATTCAGCATATCGCAAGTGATTAATTCGTACTCAACTGAAAGCATCACATTTGAAGCATCTCCATACACACTTAAGTGCCCCTTGCCCCCATAGCTTTACTCGCCAATGAACAGAAAGAAAAAACTAATAAAATAGACAATTTGAAAGGAACTTGCCAAATTTCTTGTGCCACGCGTTTGAATTTTAAATGATGCCCATCGCCGCGTGTTGGAAGTGTGCGCGATTATTATAATTCTATTTATGATTTCGTCTTCTTCTGTTTTATTTTTATTTTTATTCGGGTCTGAAGATGAGATCCATGTCGCTGTCGGCACTTTCTAGTTGCTGCTTAGATCGCATTCGAAGCGAGAAAGAAAACTGGTTTCCAGAATGATTTATCATACATTTAAATTAAACACAACAAAAAGAGCAGCTAAAGCCAAAAGCTTAATTTATTATAAAAAACTAAAACTTGTGCTTAAAAAGAAAAAAACCAAATCTGATATACTCATAGACTAAAATAGTATACTCTATTCACAATCAAATTAAAGAGTAATTAAAACTGGGATTATAGATGTTTCTATATATAAATATTATTTCAATAATATTATTTGCAAGCATGTTTTAATATATGCAAATACCAAAAATCCGTATTCACTTATACCGATTGTAAGCATGTCGTCAAAGTTTTAAGCCCCACATTCATTTAGGGTATACGATTAGAAAACTAAATTAAGGCGCGCGTGTGAGTAAGGTGAAGGAAGCGAGACGAAGACAGAGATAAAGACAGTGACAGAGAAAGAGAATGCTGCTGCTGCTGCCTGTTAAATTGCTAATACCAATGTGAATAATATTAATTAAAGTGGAATTTGCATAAAGTAAGGCAGCGCAAAAAGGTTTCTGTTAGACAGAGCGACGCTCGTCTTGTTGCCATAGTCGAATTATTATGTATTTTTTTTGCAAACGTCAAGCAAAAAAAAAAAAAAAAAAAAGACTGCAAACATGCCTACAGTGCCAGCTAAAAATATATTACACTTATCAATTCAGAGCACGAAACAATGACTTCTGTTTTAGTTGTTTGAGCGGCGATTTGTTATTTTATGTAAGCGATCACTTGCCAAAAGATGTGGAACAAAAGCGTTGACTCAAGGATATTGGTATCTGCTTGATTTTATTAGTGTGGATTGGGTTCAGACAGTCGTGGATCAACAAATTGATGTTTAAATATTGGCAAATGAGTTACCTTATGCAAATAATGAAATTCATTTGTTGGCTTGTAGTCATAGGATTTATTAAGTCCCATCAATAGTCTCTGGGCTGAAAAGGTGTCTGATTTGGGCTGTGGCTATTTCAAAAAGATTGTACGTCTTAGTCAACTGATGTCGAACAGATATATTCAGTTTTATTGTGCGTTGTTGTATACAGTATATCATTATACAGTATATCTTTATTCATTTCAGTATGACTTTTTAAACATTTGATTGATTTTTCATTAATTTTTTAAATACAGTGCTAATTTTTACAGCCTCAATTCGATTTATAGCAAATATCTATCATAAATCCAGAAAACCTTTTTCTTTTTTAATATCTGTGCTCAATATATCATATTTTCATTATCAAGCCCGGAAACATTTTCGAAAAGTTTCTAGATTTTTTATTAATTCGTTAAATATTGCTCTTCTTTTTTAAAAGCCTATAGACTACTTTCGATACGTTGTTTTGGGTTATATTAATACATTTCCAAGCTCAAAGATATATGATAATTGGTCTATTCGAAAGAAATCGTCATACAAAAACAGACTTTTATTTTAGCGCTATAGTTCTTCCGCAGCTACAGCTAAGGAAATATAAATCGTAACAATTACAATTTTTATTTAACAATTATAAGAAGTAATGCAACTTTTGCAGCATTTTTTTTAATTTTGGAACATTTTGAGAAATGTATATATTTTTTTTTGGTGATATTTAGCTCTCCTTAGCTGTGTATATATGTCATGGATTAACTGAAGCGTAGCTAAAAGACGACTTGGTTGCTAGTTGCTTACTATCGCATTCCCGTATCTTCTAGAGACATTTTAATGGGATGCGCTGATTTAAGCTGGAGTTTATCGACTGAAGCTGGTAACGTGAATATGTATATATGTGCACATGTTTAATGTCCAATGGCCATTTGTGTTATTATATTAAAAGTATTGTGTGTATGTGTGTGTGTTTGTGTGGCGTGTGTGCTTGCGTATTTTTGTCTGTTCTCGATTTTGGCGGGACGAGTTTAAATAAGCTTGCTAGCAGCCATTCACTAATTTGCATATTTATGCCATTTCAGCATAAACATTAATGCCGAAATGGCACTTTTAAGTGCTTGGACCGGCTCATCGAGGGCTGCTGCTATACTAGTTACGACAATGATGTATTGTTGAACACCATTTGTGACGAGTAACTGAACCAGTACTACTATCAGACAGGCAACAACACAAAAAGAATAAAACACAAAAGAATAGAATAGTTTAAAGTGGACTTGTAAATGAGCTTTGATTTAGTTTTAGATTTCGAATTAGACATAGATCTCGATTTGGAGATTGTAAATTTTATTTTTCGTCAAGGCATCAATTGAGCCATACAGGAAATGAAAAGTTCGTAGTTTCATTGTGTTTAGTGTTTTGTGTAGATTGTTTTATATGCGACAAACAAGAAATGCGTTCAAAATTAATACTAAGAAAAAAAACATGTTGATAGCCCATCACAATTTGGTTTATAGCACAAGTCAATTAGTCAAACGTGTATTTAGATTAGCCAAGTCTAATGCCAACAAACTTTGAACTCAAATTGAAAGCCACCCACGCCGATCACAATGGTAAACAATGATTGATCTCAAGTACTTATCGCTCTCTAGCCTTGACTAACAGCTGCTCATATAAATAATTATAATCATTATGTTCTTCTGAGTATCAATAACAAAATAAAAGTAAAGAGCGGATATTAGATGTGTTAGACATAAGAAAAAACCTGATCATCCTTCAAAACGTGCGGAACCAATTTGCTCGATGGGCGCTACTAACGAGCCTGATTTGATTTTTGATTTGGCACACTTAAAAATTCGCAATTCCTTTTCGCATGGATCATTAATCATAGCAACAGTTCATCGCTGATGTTTGATCGATTGCTGCTGCAGAAGACGGTTTGAGATCCCATTGAGATATATGTACATATTTCATCTTTCTTAGTAAATTGCGAATTTATATTTCTTTAGGGGGTTTTCCGTTAGATTGTAGATGGGAGTTGCTGCCAACAAATCTGATAGTTTGTAAAGGTTTTTTTTTGATTATTTTTTGCTAGATATTTCATTTAAATGTGGGGCAACTTGGCTTAGGTTTGTCTTATGATCGAACTTATTATATCCGGCATATAATCCACGCACTAAATAAACTATAGTGAATTGTGCCATCAAAATAACATCTTTTTGAATTGACTGCGGCAGTTGCTTTAAAAGATTAATGAACAACGATGACAACTACAACAACAATAATAACAACACTAAGCCGATGCACAATAGACACAAAATATGAACATATAAAGTACCTAATCATCATATATGTCTGATCACAATAAGTAGATGACTTTTATTTGCTACACGCGGCAAGACAATTTTGAAATTAATGTCGAACGCGTTTTTAGCCGCTTGAATGAACAAAAACAAAAAAAAAAAACAAATCAAATCAAGCTGTTTGTGTGTGTTGTGTGTGTTGCGTGTGTTGCGTGTTGTCCATCAAATGTTTTTGCATAAAACTTAAGAAAACAATTAAGGGAATCCATTCGAGCGAATTCGCAAAGCGAATGTAAGCGCTGACGTCGCCGTCGCTGCCGCTGTCACCGTCGTTGACCTGAGCTGAGCTGAGCTTAGCTGAGCTGAGCGGAATGGTCAGCTCATTGGAGCCGCGGCTGCGGCTTCGGATTAGAACTCGTGCAGAGTTCGAAGCCGTGCGAATTTTTACAGCGCGATCAAAGCAAATGCCGATTATGTTGAAGTTGGCGTTGGCGTTGACGTTGGCGTTGGCGAGGGGCAAAGCCACGCAGAAGCAGAGCAAAAGCAGAGCAGTGAGAAAGCAGAAGCAGAAGCAGAGCAAATACAGCGCTGCTGTTAGTGAGCAGGGCTGTAATGAGCTCCGAATGCCGAGAAGAATTTGTATAAATACCAAAAGGTTCTGCGTATTTCTTCATTAGAGTTTCGGTTTAACTGGTGTTAACAACAAGCAAAACTCAAGAAGCAGTCAACATGGTACGCATAACACACCTACATCTGGAATAACTCCAATTAACCTCCACCTAATCCACTTACCAACTTAATAAACTCAATCTAACTAAATTCAACTCCCACTTCTGCTCCATAGAAATTGTTCCTGGTTGCTTTCGCTGTGATCGCAGCTGTCGCTGCTGATGTCTCCAACGAGTATCTGCCACCCCTGCAGCAGGAGGCTGTCCAAACCGTTGCTGCCCCCAGCAATGAGTATCTGGCCCCAGTTGCCAACGATGAGGCTTCCTACGGCCAAGTTGAGCAGGGCAGCCTCGCTCAAGATGGTTACCGTTACAAGACCCAGCGTCGCCGTGTGCTTCGTCGCCACCGTCGTGATGTCAGCCACCTGCCCACAAACGAGTACCTGCCCCCAGTTCAGGAGGAGGTTCAAGTTGTTGCTGCCCCCACCAATGAGTATCTGGCTCCAGTTGCCAACGATGCTTCGTACGCTCAGGTTGAGCAGGGAAACCTTGCCGATGATGGATACCGTTACAAGACCCACCGTCGTGTCGTCTACCGTCGCAACCGTCGTGATGTCAGCCACCTGCCCACAAACGAGTACCTGCCCCCAGTTCAGGAGGAGGCTCAAGTTGTTGCTGCCCCCACCAATGAATATCTGGCTCCAGTTGCCAACGATGCTTCGTACGCTCAGGTTGAGCAGGGAAACCTTGCCGATGATGGATACCGTTACAAGACCCACCGTCGTGTCGTCTACCGTCGCAACCGTCGTGATGTGAGCCACCTGCCCTCAAACGAGTACTTGCCCCCAGTTGCTCAGGCTGCTGCCCCAGTCCCCAGCAACGATTATTTGCCACCCGTCCAGACTGTTGCAGTCCCAGCCCCAGCCCCAGCTCCCGTCCAGTATGCTCCCGTTCCAGAGGCTGCTCCCGCTCATGAGCTCGCTGATGATGGTTACCGTTACAAGACCCACCGTCGCGTCGTTTACCGTCGCCACCGTCGTGATGTGAGCCACCTGCCTAGCAACGAGTACCTGCCCCCAGTTCAGGAGGAGGCTCAAGTTATTGCTGCCCCTACCAATGAGTATCTGGCTCCAGTTGCCAACGATGAGGCTTCCTACGGCCAAGTTGAGCAGGGCAGCCTCGCTCAAGATGGTTACCGTTACAAGACCCAGCGTCGCCGTGTGCTTCGTCGCCACCGTCGTGATGTCAGCCACCTGCCCACAAACGAGTACCTGCCCCCAGTTCAGGAGGAGGCTCAAGTTGTTGCTGCCCCCACCAATGAGTATCTGGCTCCAGTTGCCAACGATGCTTCGTACGCTCAGGTTGAACAGGGAAACCTTGCCGATGATGGATACCGTTACAAGACCCACCGTCGTGTCGTCTATCGTCGCAACCGTCGTGATGTGAGCCACCTGCCCTCCAACGAGTACTTGCCCCCAGTTGCTCAGGCTGCTGCCCCAGTCCCCAGCAACGATTATCTGCCACCCGTCCAGACTGTTGCTGTCCCAGCCCCAGCCCCAGTTCCCGTCCAGTATGCTCCCGTTCCGGAGGCTGCTCCTGCTCACGAGCTCGCTGATGATGGTTACCGTTACAAGACCCACCGTCGCGTCGTCTACCGTCGTCGTCATTAAGCCTCATCTGAAATGATTCACTAAGTGATCGGCTCGTACTCATTTTGGAGTATGAGTTTAATATACATTTAGAATATTTCCTCTTTTCGTTCACGAAATAAAAACATAACGAAAATATCCATAATTCTTAAAGACTTTTATTTATTGAATTAAAATAGTTGATGGGAATTAAAAACATCTAAGAGGCTTGACCTATTACGTGGAATATTAATATAATTATAATATTTCGAAAATTTCAAATGCGGACATCAATATTCACAGTATTGATCGTAGTCAACCGATTGACTCGCTGCTCAGATTCTATTAAACCTGATTATTAAAGTAGATTTATATAACACACTTATTTTTGGGTTGTCAATTTTTGTTTGTTGTGTCAAATATTCATTTGCAAATTATAATATTTAAAAACAAAAGCGAAATGTTATTTGTAAACAGAATCATTTCAATTTGGATTATATAATAGTCTGGATGGGAAGAGTTTATAAAATAATTTATATAACAGATAACGCCTGAATAAATGAATTGGTATATTGTTTTAACTGCTGTGAGCAAGCAACTCAATCAGACAAGAATAAAAGCAAATCCACAAGCCCCTCTTAATAACTTGTTTAGTTAGCTCATATATGCCTCATATAACAATCCGACAGATCGAACTGCTGTCGCTTTTAATATCTTCAACGACTTTCTGCCCCAAGCTCGAAAAGGGTCAAATGATTTCCGCTTCCACCAACGAAGAAATCCGTCCCACTGGGAAACCTTGAAGATTTTAGTAGACCGGCAGTCAAGATTGCTATAAGAATATATGAAATCGATTATAACAAAATTAAATTTTACGAGACTAAGCAGGTTATTGTGTTAGTAATGTTTTACATAATTTTAAATTTACATAAATATTGGGGACTCACAGAATACATATACACTAAATTATGTTCACTTTAATTGTCGTGTTGTTCTCTTCTCACATTCTCTCACAGTGTACGTATGTATATAGAAAACGTTTGCTGTTAATATTTTTTGTTCAAGATTACCGTAACTTAATCAATAATTAAATTTTAATTTTAATGGTTAACAGAATTTGAACTTCCTACCCGATCTTCGTATTTTTTTACAGTTGATCAATAATATGCCACGGTATATTCATAAACGATCTTTAAAATTGTTTTTTTTTATGGCTATCGGAATAAGATTTAATATTGACATTCGCGAATCGGGGGCAGTTATCCTTGAACTTGATCTGCCTATAATATATGAGAACTCATATTCCAAATTATATAGCTTTTATAAGCACTGAGAATCCAATCTCAGAATACAGATGGATAAAATTTTTAATGTCTTTAGTGGCAGATTATAAAAATAAATATTAATTCTCAATAACGAAATTGACACGTTGAAGTCTAAGCAAAGGCTCTATTCATATATCTATACCATATATATACTATATACTATATATATAGTGATTAGCCGCAATTAACCAAAGTGATTGTTAAAGAACTTCTTTTTTTTAAATGTGGATACTTACACACGATTATCTATGGAATAAGGATTTTTGTTAACTGATTTTCGAATTGCATAATTGCCATTTTAGCAAGTAAAAGTGTTGAATAACAATAACAGACTTGATTGCTCAGTCGTAGGCCCATATTTAACATCCGTGGGTTATGCAACATTATTTTTTAAGCACTGTCTGCCAAATTGTCTGGGGAGATAAGCAAGCTGCTAAACAAGAGTTATGCAAATTATGCCATAAGATGATTATGCTGATATCTAATTACAAATGAATAGCCATTAATTGGAACAAGTTGAGTGAAATTTGACAGCGGGGCAAAAGGAAGATTGCAAACCTGAAAGCACTTAACTTAGATAATTGGAACAGATTTTTATTATTATACTGCAAATTAAAGCAATCAGTGAGCTGCAAGTTGATGCTGACATCAATATTAATACACCACTGGGGTGTATCGGCCCCGACCGATTGAACCGCAGCGGATATACCATATATATAATGTATATATATACATATATGCACATGGATATCTGTATGTATGTATTAACAATGAGAAGAGCTCGCTAGCGAGCAAGCGCACAAGAAACTTGAATTAAACCGGCTTGTGAAAAAACTATAATAGATTTATTTTTGCGGCTGGTGTCTTTTTTTGTACAAATTATTAAAATTCAAAATACATTAATTTCATGCAAAGCCAAATGCTAATGGGATTTTTTTTGGCATCAGCTTCAACCATTAGAATCATATAAAAATGCGGCAGAAGTTTGTGAACAGCATCATTTCTTCTTGGATTCTACACATAGCTGGAGATCAAAGCAAGCGAGCAAAAATGGTAACTAAAAGTCCTTTTTTACAAACACACCAACAACAACAGCCACAGCAACAATAGCAATAAAAATAATATATATTTTGCTTACTCTTGTTCAATTTGCAGAAAGTGTTGTTGATCTGTGCCCTGATTGCTGCCGTTGCGGCCGATGTCAGCCATCTGTCGAACGAGTACCTGCCACCCAACCAAGCTGCATCGGCTCCCGTCCAGACCTATGCCGCTCCTGCCGCTGACTTTGGTGGTGCCTCCTACGAGACAGCCGCCTCTGCCCCAGCTGTGAGCTACTCTGGTGGTGCCTCCTACGATAACGGTGGCTCTTATGGCGGCTCTTCCCTTGGCGGTGGTTCCTTCGGCGCTGCCTCTGCTCCAGTCCAGACCTACTCGGCTCCCGCTGCCGTTGAGAGCTACGACACCGGTGCATCTGCACCCGCACACACCTTCTCGTCCAGCGATGGTTACCGTTACAAGACCCACCGTCGCCGTGTGCTCCGTCGCCACCGTCGTGATGTCAGCCATCTGCCCTCCAACGATTATCTGCCCCCTGTCCAGGGCGCCGCTTCTGCACCAGCCAACGATTACTTGCCCCCAGTTGCTGCCTCTGCTCCAGTTGCCAGCTACTCTGCTCCTGCTGCTAGCTACAGCAGCGGTGGTTCATTCGGCGGTTCTTCCCTCGGCGGTGGTTCATTCGGCGGTTCTTCCTATGGTGGTGCTGCCTCTGCTCCTGTTGCCAGCTACTCTGCTCCCAGCTACAGCAGCGGTGGATCCTTCGGTGGTTCTTCTCTCGGCGGTGGTTCCTTCGGTGGCGGCTCTTCCTACACTGGTGCTGCATCTGCCCCAGCTGTGAGCTACGATACCGGTGCCTCTGCCCCCGCACACAGCTTCTCGTCCACCGATGGCTACCGTTACAAGACCCAGCGTCGTCGTGTCGTCCTCCGTCGTCGTCATTAAGCTCCTTGAGGCTCCCGAGGAAGCCAGCCAGCAAAGACGCTAATGTTTGCTTTGACTCCAAAGTTACCATTAAATGATTTTGTATGGCGATTGCCAGGGAACGAAATAAATAAAGAAATGCCTTGAAACCGATTTAATTGACAAACAAAATGTTTTAATCAGTTGAAATATAATTTAAGTGACAAGCTATTAAGCTGAAAGCTACTTAGAAACAAACACAAAACAATAATAGCTAAGCTTTAATAATTAGCGATAAGCAAATTTATCAACCAAAAATAAGTTTCAAGAAAACAATATTTATAAGCTTTGCTAATGTGCAAATGTCTGATAAATAATTTCATTGAAAACAACATTTTAGGGGGATTTTTAAGCACCAATTTGAATTAATTCTGTTAAGACCTCCTCTCAACGAAGGTCTTCAAATTGTTCAAAATATGCAACGTTTCGCTGCTCCAATCTCAAAAAACCAATTCACAAAATAAATGGGAAAAAGTATGCTGAACATATTGCTTCCAAAAATAATGACAGCAATTTCTAGCCTAGTTTTCTGTGCCGTTTTTGAATGCTCCCGAAAGTATACTATTGTCAGCGAACAGAGTATTATGTCAAAATTTACATAAGCTATGATGATGATGACTATACTTAAATGATTAAACGAGACTCTATGTCAACAGTCATCTACACTTCTATCCACAAAATCGGAATATGCATATGGATCTAAACTTCCTACCCTATGCTTTTTAGTCATGGTTTGACTTCTACATTAATCATACATTTCAATTTGAAAACCTGATTCTGGCTTGAAAATCGTGTTAAATTCTAAATACAAAATAAGCATAGAGACCTGAGTCCAAGCTTCCCATAACTTTGTCAAAAATTATGAGATTTCCAAAAACCGACGCTTTTTAGTCATCGCTTCACCTTAAAAATAATTCTCCATTTACAGCAAAATAATTCCGATTCGAAATTCATGTTAAAATCGTAATCGTGGCATATGCAATCGATATAAACTTCCCAGTGCCAAAGCTCGGCCAAAATTGATCCGATTTTCAAATGCATGGGCGTTCTGGCCTCTAGAAAATATTAAATAAAATAAAATACATTTATGAAGTTCATTTAAATTCCAGAATTGTAATTCATTGATATCGTTCGTTTTATTTCAGCTGGATTCGCGCAGATATAAATGGTATAAACATATTTTAATGACTAAAATTCGATTACAGAGGCCCGAAGCGCGAACTCAGGTACAACATTAATATTAAATATTAAATAAAATTATTATAGTTAATTACAATTATTCAATATCGTACGTTCCTATGGGCACGGAGAGGCAATCGTGTCAATTAATTAGCGATTGGGCATCAGGGCAGGCGCAACGTTAGCCTAGTAATTGAAGGCGATCGCTGGCTTTGGATAGGAGTAACCTCCCTCGCTCTTGGGTGCCGCTGGTGGCAGATATTGCGCCGGGGTGGGTGGTGGGAAGGGAACTGCGGGCTTGGGATAGTCATAGCCCTGAGGCTTGGGCTGAGGTGGTGGCAAGTATTGTGGTTGTGGTGTTGTCCTCACTGGTGCTGGGAATGGAATTGCTGGCTTAGGATAATCGTAACCCTTGCTCGGCTGCACAGGCGGCAAGTATTTGGGTTGTGGTGGACTGGTTGGCTTTACGGGTGCAGGGGTGGGTGCGGGGAAAGGAATTGCCGGCTTGGGATAATCGTAACCTTTGCTGGGCTGCACGGGAGGCAGATATTTGGGTTGAGGTGGACTTGTAGTCTTTACGGGAGGTAAGTACTGGGGCTTTGGTGGACTTGTCGGCACAACTGGTGGCGGAAATGGAATTGAAGGCTTGGGATAATCGTATCCACTGTTAACCTTCACGGGAGGCAGATATTTGGACTGTGGTGGATTTGTCGGTTGAACGGGAGGCAGATATTTGGGTTGAGGTGGACTGGTTGGCCTAACGGGTGCAGGAGTTGGTGCTGGGAATGGAATTGCTGGCTTGGGATAATCATATCCACTGCTAACCTTTACTGGGGGTAGATAAGTGGGCTGGGGAGGATTCGTGGGCTTTACAGGAGGTAAGTACTTGGGTTGAGGTGGTTTTGTTGGCACAACTGGTGGTGGGAATGGAATCGCTGGCTTGGGATAGTCATATCCACTGCTAACTTTAACTGGAGGCAGATATGTGGGCTGGGGAGGATTAGTGGGCTTTACAGGAGGTAAGTACTTGGGTTGAGGTGGTTTTGTTGGTACAACTGGTGGTGGGAATGGAATCGCTGGCTTGGGATAGTCATATCCACTGCTAACTTTAACTGGAGGCAGATATGTGGGCTGGGGAGGATTAGTGGGCTTTGCAGGAGGTAAGTACTTGGGTTGAGGTGGTTTTGTTGGTACAACTGGTGGTGGGAATGGAACAGAAGGCGTAGGATAATCATATCCACTGCTAACCTTCACTGGAGGCAGGTATGTGGGCTGGGGAGGATTTGTAGGTTTCACCGGAGGCAAGTACTTGGGTTGAGGTGGTTTTGTTGGTACAGCTGGTGGTGGAAATGGAATCGCTGGCTTGGGATAATCGTATCCACTGCTAACCTTCACTGGAGGCAAGTAGGTGGGTTGAGGTGGACTTTTTGTTATAACTGGTGGTGGGAATGGAACCGAAGGCTTGGGATAATCGTATCCACTGCTTATCTTCACTGGTGGCAAATATTTAGGTTGAGGTGGGCTTGTAGGCTGCACAGGTGGCAAGTATTTGGGTGTCGGCTTAACAGGTGGCAAAGTCGGTGCTGGGAATGGTATCGCTGGCTTCGGGTAATCATATCCGCTATTGATCTTAACTGGAGGCAAGTATTGGGGTTGAGGTGGGCTCTTAGTTATGACTGGTGGCGAGAATGGAATCGCTGGCTTGGGATAATCGTATCCTTTGTTCGGCTGGGCAGGAACGATCTGCTGCTGCGGTGGTGGAATATACTTTGGTTGCTCGGGTGGGAAAGGCACCGCTGGTTTTGGATAGGAATAACCGCTGGTAACCTTTGGCTGAGGCGGTGGGAAGACAACCGTTGGCTTCGGATAATCGTATCCCTTGCTCGGTGGCTGAGTCTGCGGTGGGAATGGAACTGCTGGACGTGGATACGAATAGCCATCTGTGAAGGGTACCTTCGGCTGTGGATAGTCATAGCCGCCGTGCACATGATTGCTCAAGTCCTAAAAAATATTGAAAGTCAGCGATGTGTTGAAAGGAATTTAATTATAGCACTTACCGGCTGTGGTTCAAAGGCGGACAAGCAGTGAGCTGTCACAACGCCCAGAACGAGGCAGAGCAATTGAAGTTGCTGCAAAGAAAAAGAAGAAGAAACAAAATGAAGTCATTAATAATGATGACTATTATTATTCAATCGACATTAACAAGATGAAACCGCTAAGCATTAATTTTAGACAGCTGAGCGACAGCTTCAACGGACAACTGAAAGTGTGTTTATTATATTGTCAATGACACGTAATACATATCTGCATGCAATTAAGACCTGTGGTAACTTGGCGACTGGCAATTTGTAATATTTTTGAAATATTTGATTTGCCAACATGCGCCTTTAGTCAAAAACAATTAAGGCTACAACTAATCGGGTCACTTAAAACAACACCAACTCTCCTACAAACTACATTTGATGAACAAGCTTGAAGCATTTAAAGCAGTTTATTATGGAATGCTGATTGCCTCCCCATAAATGATAGGTTGTCCATTAATTATGAACCAAAGGCGCCCGCATGTGGCAACAAAAAATAAGCAAATAAATAAAACTGGTAGCTGTTGTTTTAACTGGTTCAATGTCAGCGCATCTGTAATTAACATATGATAGTTAGACCCGAAGTCGAAATGTTCTAATTACATAAGTGCTAATGACTTTGCGTGGGTTTTTTTGTGGCATTTTTATGCTCAAATCAAGTTCAAAGAACTTCTTACACATGTCTGATTATTAAACGTGTCTTAATTAACAAACTCTGCCGATTCGTTAATTTGATTTATTTAAATTGACAACCGGCGAATTGCTTAAAAACTAATTTGTGGCATGTTTTTATATCAATCTTGAGACGAAAACACAAGAGAAAACTATTTGTTGCCATTAGAAGCGAACTAATTTTAAGACCTTCGCTTTGTGTATTCTATCACGATAAGAATTCAAATCAGCAACTCTGAATGATAATATTCGTAAAAACAAAGTTGTTCTTTTCCTTTTTTCCACTTTTTTTTTTAATGTTGCATTTTTTTCTGGCTTAGTTTGCCTTCAAGCCGTTAAGCTGATTGGTCTTTGGAGAGGCAAACAAACAAAGCCTGACGTTTGATTTTTGCTTTTATCGCAAATGAACCCGGAATTTTGGATCTCGAATTGAAGTACATAAGTTTTTGGCCGCCTTGAAGTGGGCTCTCAAAAGCCATAAAATCCTAACGACAAGCTATCAAACCCAGCGCAAAGAACTCATCTAAATAAATAAATACATATACATACATACTTATACATATATGTATAAATATAAATAGTTTTCAACTCCCACGCAACTGTTTTATGACTTCAAACAACTTGTCGAGCTGAAACAGAATTTATTATTAATTGTAATGAAAAAAAGACACACAGACATAAAAAATGGCACTCCACACAGCGCTTTTTAGCCAAGTTGTCAGCAGTGATTACTTCACGCGGGCCACTTGTCAGCTGTCAGGTCTAAAAAAAAAACTAAAAAACGAGTCGTCTTTTCAAAAGTGCAACTGCACTAAAACGATCTTTAGCTTCCTTCTCGGCCACGTTGAGATTCACTCTGTGCTGGACGACATTTATTATGGCTTAAAT
Source organism: Drosophila villosipedis (assembly GCA_035043025.1). Lineage (NCBI taxonomy): Eukaryota > Metazoa > Arthropoda > Insecta > Diptera > Drosophilidae > Drosophila > Drosophila villosipedis. Next base: position 13,049,251 of record JAWNNF010000027.1, read on the forward strand.
GATTTTGTTCGTCGCGAACAACCACTTTTGTGATATCTTGGCCATTAACTCACAGCCCAATTAAGTAGTTTTAGTTTCTTTTTGTTTTGTTTTTATATGTATATGGCTGTGACTCAGGTGTCATACAATAAATTCTCAACGTGCCTCGCAGAAGGCGTACCGCAAACGATTTTCTGTCTCAAGCTTTTATTTAATTAAACACATATGGAAATGTTTATTTTATTTTATTTTTTGGCAACAAAATACGGTTTCGAGATGAGTTTTTTAGATACTGGTATGCGTTCTAATTAAATAAAAAGAACAACAAAAAAACTCTCTAAGCATGAAAATAAATTCTTGATTTAAGTGCATAATGTAGCAACATTTATTAGATCATCAAATCATTTGTTTAAATTGAGTATTGCATGAGAATCCTTTTTGTTTACCTAGATATCCCAACCAGGAGGTTTGTCGGTCCAGTCAGTAATCTTCCTGTGTTTATTGTCATTTTTTGTAAGTCCCTGACAAATGTTAACTTAACTGAGAATTGCTGAATCTAAGATGTATGGAAAATTCTTCAATTAAGGTTTGCCATTATAACTGAATAACAAATGTTGACTTACTAATTTTTTGTGATTTCATTTGTAAGCATTATTCTCAATGCTCTTCGAATTGAATAATTACTATGCTGGCCCACTAGCAATTACGAAATCTCTAACAAATTGCCAAGTCATTGCAAGTGGCATAATTCTGTGGTGGTTCTGTCTGGTAACTGTTACAACAGAGCAACTAGCTGCACCCACAAGTGGGCCGAATCAGATTGTTAAATCACGACGAGTCATTTTCTACAACAATGCGTAATGGTGACAAAAGCAACAACAGCAGCAACAACAATAACTATCTTTGTAGCGCGTTAATTGTCACAATTGAGGCGTGTGAAATTTCCTTAACACAAAAAGGTGTCTGTCTCTCTGTGTGTGTGTGTGTGTGCCGACCTTGAGGAAAATCTGGTTGTGGCTTTTTATGGATGACATTAATACTGAATTGACCAACATCAGCACAAGTTTGTTAGTTCTTATTATGCTATATATAATTCATGCGGAATGTGAAGTTCAGCGCATTGCGCATACGCAACGTTGTCTGTCGGTGGTCATACAAATTGCCACATTTGAAGCGCCACAAACTGGAGGCCAAGAACAGGTAGTCGCAAAGCGTGAAAAGTGCCAAGTGCTTGGACAGTTGATGAGCGGGGAGGAAAGGAGTTGGGGGTATTAGCGTATTTATGAGTGTTTCCGGTCAGTGGGTTTTGCGTATTGCTCATCCGCCCATCAGCGTTGAATTCATGCGATTTTTGGGTAGCAACACTTAGTGACTCAGTCAGGCATTAGACTAAGGGTTAGTCGTTATGCTGTTGTTGTTGTCATCTAGCGATATGCAACAACATAATGATTGAAGTTGCGGCAAGTCGTGTTTGTCGTTTTGTTTGCTATTGCTATTTGCTGTTTGCTGCCACCTGTTTTGTCAGTTTTGTGTTATTTTATTTGTACTTGTACCGATTTTCCTCAATTGTAGCGCCATTTATGCAAATTTTACGTATACGTAAAATCGTGGACTCTATTCGGTAAGTTGTTTGTTTTTGCTGTCGCTTTGTTGGCAACTCTGTTTTTTGTTGCTTTTCGTCTTCGTCGTCGGTTGGGCAATTTTGTTTGACAGACAAATGCGATGCCGACGAGTCGAAGTTGAAGTCGTTGTCGATGCCAGCTGCCAGCGGCAAATTTGCAAGCTGCAAAACTGCAAGCAGCAAACTGCAAGCAACTGCACCCCAAAAAAGTGTGAACCTTTCTTGGATTCTAACATTGGAGTGTCTTAACTGATATTGTTATTAGTTGATTGTTTAACACATTGAACTCACCATCTTTATTCTTGTGCTGACTGCTGACTTTGTTGCAACAATGCGTATACGTATTTTAGAATATGGTAACACTTGCGTCAGCAGCTAAAAATATATATGTGTGCATATATATATTATTGATATAAATTTGTGGAATGTTTGAAATATAGCAATGGCAGTCTGTTACTGGTTCTGTTTCTGATTCTGTTTCTGTTTCTGTTTAAGGCAACACTGCTACCCACTTGTCTGTTGGAAACACTCACACCAAAAAACGCTATCAAAACGCGCGCGTTTCGCGAGCGACCACAACGACAACAACGACGACGACAACGACGCACGAGAGTAAACGATGCGAACTCGAGCAGATTTGAAGTTCAAATAACAAAGGCTGTGCCGTTGTCCGCCTTATTTATAACAGCATCGGGCTACAATAACTTCGGCCACACTTCGACTTCGAATCCGAAGCGTCGGCTCTACGCATGTGCAGTTAGTATTATTTTCTGTTGTTGTTGTTGTTGTTGCCACTGCTGTTGCAGGTGGCAGAATTTTGAGCATTACTGAGACGGCTGTGGTTTCCTCATGCGAACTACGCCCGCTAATCGATTCATACAAACTGTGCTGTTGACACGCATTTTGGCATTACTTCAAAGAGACCCACAATTTGTGAGACACATTCAGTCAGGGTCAGTTTCATATTTGAAACAGTAGTCTACACTGCAGAAAATACAGATCAACTAAACTTGAGAGTTAGAATATAAAGTTTAACATTTAGTTTGATGATTTATAATATAGATTTTCATATTCTTCAGACACATATAAGAAACAACGTTGCTTATAAAATTACACGATAGATTTTCACATTTTCCATTTTTCAATTTCTACAAATATGTACTTTTCACAAATATGTGGCTTAAAATATACACTTTTTCATTTCTTAAGACATTGACAGATACAAAAACCGTTACAAATGGTCTATTATAAATTTCTTAAAAAAAAAAAGAAAATAAAAGTAGTATAATTTTTGTAGTTAATTTTCTCAGTGTAGGCTACTGTTTCAAATTTTCAAAGCGACCCTGACTGTCTGTCTGAAGCTTGCAGCTAGAGAACTGCCCCAATAGCAAAACTGGATTTAGTTTTCTTTTTGCCAAATATAAAAATCCTAAAGAGCTTTAACCTTAGCTGACAGTCTCAATTGAAATTCACTAGAGATTTGGGGCTTGTCGATTCGCAATGCGTGGCTATAAAAGTAATTCAAAATACGCAACAGATTTCAATTTCATCAATCATCAAAGCAACTGGAACTAAATTCAAATCAAATTAAATACAATACTGCACCCAAAATAAAATGCAGTTAATATTATTTGGGGTCGGCTATTCATATTCTACAAAACCTTGTTCATATCGCTTCTAATTGCTAATTAATGTTTTCACATTCATTAATAGCAGCGCTGACAAATTATGGCCCGTGTTATCGAGCGTTTAATGGATTGCTAGTTTGCAATTTGCCATTAATTGAAAACTGTAAGTGTGAAAGAAATGCTCGAGTCGAGATAGCTTGACCAGAAAATACCCTAAACCCAGGGATTTAACTATCCTAAGTCGTAATAGTGTCTTAGATATTGAACTTGTTGAAATTCTAACAAATGATGTCGGGCTATATATAGATTCTCGATTAGAAGAATATATCTTTAAAATATAGGTTTTATTGCTACCGGTAATTGATTATTATCGATATTGACCAAGGTTATATAAGATTAATTCATTCTTTAGCTCTTCTAGTCTCTGAGATCGTAGTTTTGATATAGAGATAAACGAACTTAGCTAAATCGCCCTATTTATTGAAGTTTATAAAAAATATACTCACTTTACAAGTTCGTAGATGCTTCTCGCTGCTTGCTACATACTTTTGTAGAAGATCATTATTCCCATTTTAAACATTTTCAATGGGTTCACTGCAAACAAAAAAAAAAACAACTAAAATGCTGGTTGTTTGCAGCTCGTTAATAGTTAAAGCTACAATTATTATTAATAATAACAACCGGAAGATACGCACAAGCCAAATTCAAAATGATTTTTACAATTCGTTTTGAGCCAAGCACGCTTCAAGTATTTCAACTTTCAAATGTGATAGATTGTAGCTATCAGATGAAATAAATGCCATAAACCGCTCCAGCACATCAACTCGATTATATGTATATACTACTAACTATTTATTCTATTAAAAAAGTTGAAACTAGAAACATTTAAATCCGCTTAAGTAGTCCCAGTCAGTTTGGCATGATAATAAATTGTTTTAAATATTTATGGAAATAGAGAAAATATTTAAAATGCAAGCACTTAATTGCGCAATTTATGTGTCAGCATTTTGGTGCTGGATAAGTAGACAGATTATCTCTCTCTCACTCTGTCGCTATCTCTCTCTCTCTCTCTTTCTCTCATTCTGCTGCTAGTGATTTGTATGCTAGCCAAGTCACAGTCGCTGTCAGGATATGTCAAAAGCATTATGGATAGAATCCACTAGTTAAGATGCTCGTCGACTCGTCGCATAAATAATATTGATGTTTATGGATTTCAACACTTGACTCGAAACTGTTACTGTGATTTCAACTGCGACAATTTCGCCAGTGGCATACAAAATGACGTTCAATCAAAACCCGCTAAAGTAAAAGCAACAACAATAAGTGTAATAAATGAATCAGCGACAATGATTTTCACCCACGGTAAATCCGCGAACAGTTCATTAAACTCACTTTAATACATTTTTGAAAAATGATACAATATACAAATATAAGTATATTGTACAACAAAATAAATAAATAAATAAATTAGCCGCAGAGTAAAGAAAGCTGACACCACAAGGTCGAAACTCGAATGCTCTTCGTACAAGTTGCTTTTAATTATCAAGTTGATATTGCTAATCTAACCACCCACATACAACAAAACTGCCATATTAAAGAAACACATCAGAAATGTGTGTGTTATTAGCTTAATGGCATAGTTGTTGAATTGCTTTTGCGACGAACTTCCATAAAATTGTAAGCTTTAAAAAAAACAAGCAAACATTTTTAATTGAATTAACCAACAATACAAGCTGGTTGAGCTGTAACAAATTTTTGAGAAATTTGACTGCTCAATTTATAGCAAACCAATTCTTAATGATTAAGTTTGCTTTGATTAGCATTACAAAAGTGTTCGAGCGTAAAAACAACAACAACCATAACAACAAAGCACAGACAGCCATAAAAATATCAAGTTAAGTGCTTACATTATACACCGTATCGAAAGCAACAATAAAAGTACTTTTGCCCCAAGGTCGCCTCAGAAAAGAGATCATCGTCATCGGTTTCACAATTATTTATCATCATTAGTACCAAGAGAATCGCTCTGATCCTGTTGCAAAGAAGGAAGCGAAACAAAAGAAATGTTAAGATCAAGTTCTGGTTCTGGTTCTGATTTTGATTCTGAGACTGGTTCTCATTGAAATACGACGCGACCTTGCGTACAGGATTTGACCTTGTGCCTTTCCAAAAGCAGCCTTTTGTTGCGTCGTTTCCACTTGAGTCAATTTTGTTAACTGGTTGCCAACATGGCCATAACTCAAAACTGAAACTTCCTGTCAGCATAAATACTAATAATAATATGATTTAGAATTTGTGCTTAAAATGTAGAACTAGCTGTTGTCTTATTATGTCAGCCGACATGTACTTAAAAAAAATGTTTCCTTCTTATAGTGCGATGAGCTGGCTCTGATTATATGGCTCACTGAACGGCACTAATCGCCTTAATCAAAACGAGATAATGGTTTCACAAATCAAACAAATGCCGTAAAATACACTTTATGAATATTTCAGCGCAATCATAAATCATTTCAGTGGCGCTTTGTGGGCAGGAGCGCACCCACAAGATAGATGTGGATGGACAAGCAGAACATTGCTGCAAATGTTGTCTGTTTGCGGAAGTTAATGGCTAATTAAAGTGCTTGACTTTTTGAATTGCTGGTAATAAAATTACCAGAGTTTGTACAAAAACCATTTTGGTTTTTCTTTTTATTTTTGTTGTTTTGGGCACGTTTCTGGTCGGATGCATTTAGAGCTACTCGGTGGGCCCTCAATTGATTGCCCTTGCTTTTGCCAACTCGAGCATGGGACAAGAGATAATTAAGGGGTACACAAGAGGGTGTAGAAACTGGGGGGAGGGGAATACAACAACAGAACACGCATACACGCATACGTTGAGCGCCCTGCGGTGCTCCGCCATTCACACATGAAGATCGCAGCGAAGATCAGCGTGCAAGGTCAAACACGAAACTTAACTGTCAGAGACTGAGCGAGAGAAAGATAGAGACAGACACATAGAGAGAGAGAGAGAGAGAGAGAGACATATACAAAGCGACCGCAGTTCTTGGCCAGTTGGCTGCTGCTCACCACCTGCCTGGCTGCAACCACAAAAGTCGCCAAATTACCGCAACGGCAAAACAAGTTTTTGCGGCCAGTTCAATGGCCAAGTTTGAGGGTCAACAACAGGATGAGGTTCAAGTGCGTTTGAAACTGTGTCCTTGGTGGCAAGTAGGCAATCAGTTGCCTATGTGCGCCACATATCAATTAAGCCAGTTAAACGAAAGACTTAAGACACAAACTGGTCGCCAAACAGGAACTTTTCAACCTGCAGCTTTTTTATTTTTATTTTTTAAGTTGACTCTAAACTGTTAATGCCACTCTGCATATAGATTGATTATTTACTCATAATTATACATTACAGCATAAAGCTGATTGCATTTTAAAGCGGCTGCATTCGAGCCGTCCTCAAGGCGCCCTCTAATGACGAGATTAGCGTCTAATTGAATTATAACCAAACCCACGTTATGCCGGACAAAGGAAAAATAAATTAAATCCGAAATTGTGGGTTCGCTTTCAATTAAAGACAGTCGCTCGTCCCGTCTCGTTTCAGATCGTGCACTTGAACTCCAGTCAAAAATTTGTCTGCACCAATAAAAAAAAAAAAAAACAAAACAAAAAAAAATATATCTATAAACGATTAAGAAATATATGCTTCTAGATACAAGCCGACAACTTGCTCATGACTTAACAGTTTTTTTGTTCCGTTTTTGTGAGCAGCTTGTCCGCTTTGGTAATGAGTGTGTAAAACCCATTTAAAATCATTTTTGTGCTTTATAAAATGAAAGCGTATTTCAAGCCGAGTCATGCTCTTTAGATTTGGGCCAATGCATCATTGCTCACTCAATCGATTTACTCAATGAGCAAAGCTCCGAAAATATATTCACTGGTCTCAACGGAATGCAGTCCGATTTGTTTATTATTGTTGCTAATTGAGATAATGGTCTTGTCTGCATACCCTCTAGTCATTCAAAATAGGAGAAAGAGGTATCATAAATGTAAGAGGTAAATTCACGATTGAGGTGTCAAAACGGAACCGGAATCACAACATTTCTGATATAAATTAAGAAAAATATATATGTAAGATTCAGCTTGACACTCTGTTTGCGATAGGTAAGAAATTGAATACAGAGTGTCTCTTAATCGAATCTTCTTTCAATGGTTTGATTACAGGGTATATTCCATTCTATCCCTCTTGCTACTGGAATACTATTAATCGTTTTGTGGGTGTTTTATTTGAATATTTATAGTAAATAATTAGACAACTGCTAACTTATTTAAATGCCTTTAGTCACATTTGCTAAAAAATTGGCAAGCGAAAATTATGATAAATGCTTAATATGCGATAATATTTTAACAACTCGCATTTTAGCCACGCTCCAACAACAAACAACAGCAACAAATGCGAAACGTGAGCTGCCACAGATGAAATGATAATTTAATAGCCAATTTAGCCACATTGTCTGCAAATGTGAACATGAATATAAAAAGGTGAATACAAAACGGAACAGCTTTTGAATGAATGAATGAATACACTCAGATGTTCTTGATATTGACATTTACAAAGCAAACTATAAGCACAACAAATAAAAGAGGGAAATCAGCTTAAATATGAATGTGACTAAAGGTCAATAACGCATCGAATTCTTGGCTTCATTTGGCAATTATGATTTTGGCTTTCCTTTTTTTTTTTTTGGCAAGGTTCACACCACTCAAATGCTTATATAAGATATATATACATATATTTGTATATATTAATGATCTATCATTGATTGACATGTAAATTGTGTACGAAATGTTGATAGATTCAAATCAAACGGTTATTGTCTCAACATAAGTCTGTCACACAGCCGTTAATCTTGGCTGCAGTTCAACTTCCGTGACCTTTCGCATCTGCTGCTGCACCTGAAGACAACACAGACTGACAGCTGGCCCAGACTAACGTGACTTGCGTGTGTGTGTGTGTTTATTTATGGCCCAATAGCTAATAGCTAATTGTTTGTTGTATTTGCTTTTTCCGTTGCGTCTTGACCAAATGTCAGCTGAGGGCGCTTTGCTTACACAATCGTGAACGTGTATAGCGAATATAACTCGTCTCGTCTACGCACATTTATTTTTTATTATTCCCATAAATTACGCATACAAAGCGAAGAACAAATACAGAAGCAACCACAACTGGAATTCTGTGTGTGACAACCTTTGCACTTAATTCAAAAGAAATGTCATTTAATTTGGAGTTGTCGGCGATTCGATACATTTTATGTTTAATTTATTTAAAATATCTGTTAATTAGTTCAAGTCCCATTCAGGTTATATTTGCCAAACTAATTTTAAATTTTTGAACATGTTTTGTGATTAATATCAGCAACTTTTTCGCCGAACATCTTTGCTAAGTTTTTATGAGCTCTAATACTAGTTATAAATGTATAATACGTTTTCATTCTATCTTCTTCTATAGTTTTGCATATCTGTGTAGTCGTCAAGTTACTTTTTTTTTTGTGATTTTGTTGCTTAATTAAAGCAATTATCCTTGCGCACTTAAATTGAGGCTAGAGTGCAAACTACTAGTCTAGTTCAAGATGAGGAGTAAGTTGAACAACGATTTAATAATAGTGTCCATAGTGTCCATGATGATGATGCGATCCATAGTAGCCGCCGTAGTAGGGATAGCCTATATATAGCAAAGCAGAGTTTAAATGGGATATTTCTCTGGACAGGACTCACAAAACTCACCCAGGCCGTAGTAGCTGCCGCTGTAGTGGGGCCAATAGCCACCAAAGCCGCCAAAGCCACCGTAATAGCCACCGCCCAGATAGGGCGATGAATAGTAGCCGTAGCCATAAGATGCTGCACCTTCCAAATCCTTGTCGGACGCGTCCGCCTCCAGCTCACTAACAGCCGGCTCCTCCTGGGGACGTGGCGCTGCCTCGCTGTCACCAAGGAGCAGGCAGATGAAGGCCCAGGACAGCAGCAGGCAAATGAAACGCAAATTGTACATTTTTGTTGGATTACTTGTGGATGCTAGTTGCTTCTTTTGGTGTGGTGTGGTGCAAATAATGCCACTTGACAGTGTGTGTCCAACTGACTGACTCTGGGGCCGTGCTGCATGTTTATATAAAGGCAGCGATTCTTGCAACCATCGGCATCAAAGCGCAGCGACAAAACAATTGTCTACATAGCAAATTTGCCTACAACAAATGACAAAAAAAAAAAAACAAAAAGTTCCCCCAATTGGGCTGCGTGTGCCCCAAACAACGCCCCACCAACCACCCAAGCAACCACCCACCCATTTGCCAGATTATCAATGAAGCGTACTCAGCATTCAAGTATTCAGGTATTCAAGTACTCGCAAGTACTTGCTGCGAGGCCAAGAGGGGTTTCTACTATTTCTTGCATGACCGATTACTAATTACAATACTGCATCTTAGTCTCTGTCTAACTATTTCTCTCTCTCTCTCTCTCTCTCTGTCCCTCACTCTTTCTGTCTCTTTCTCTCTCTCTCGCACACACAGTCTGCCCATTACCTGGTCAGTGGGGTCAATGTCGCAATGGGCAAAATGCGCAAACAAATATAATACTTTTATTATTATTCTACACGTTTATAAATTACAAAAACGTGGTTCAAAAACCTTTTTGCGACGATTTGGGAAAGTTGACGGATTACATAACGAGAACACGTTCTCTGCGTTTGCGTCGTATCCCCGAAATGATTTAATTTATTATGTATGGCCGAGAACACCAACACACTTTCCTGTCAGAGCACTACAGATCTATAAATTAGAGTCTTATACGTCAAAGTGGCTAAACAACATTCTAAAACAATAAAAAATTGGAACTATAATGAACCCGATTAAAACTTTGTCGAACGCAACTAAAAATTTTAGTGTTTTTAGTCGAAAAGAGAACGCTTCAATTTATTTATCTATTTTTTTTACTAATAAAATGTAACAGTTGAAATATGTAAAACATCCCATAAATAAGAGAGACATGCAAAAATTGATTAAAAGCTTTATTTTTGGCAAAGACGTTTAATTAAATTCAGATAAGAGGCTGCCACGGAAGTTTTAAATATATAATTATGTATATAGTTTGAATAATAGTTTATATAGGTATATAATAATAAGCTAAATCCAGACTCAATCACGTTATTTCCTATAGTAAACATAAAAATATATATCTCTTAACAACTTCCAATTGTAGTTCACCTGATTCGTTCTGGCCAAAGGCCACTAGGTAACAAGGTCAACATTTGTTTATGATCTTTCGCTTTCCACTATCTTTCTCTCTGTCTCTCTCTCTCTCTCTCTCTCTCTCGCTCTCTCTCTCTGTCTGTCTTCTTAGTGCTAATTGTTGCCGGCTTAGCTGCGTTTCTCAGCAATTTGTGCATGTTGTGCGGGGTCAGGGTTCAAGACAATGGGCTTCTCGACAACAGCCATGCTAAGGTTCCAGCCAGCCAGCTAATTGCCAGTTTGCTTATCTAAATTGCCGCATTAACCAAGAACCTGCGAATCGGCCGTTGTAATTAGCCAAATTAAATGCTTGGCTGCCCCAGCGCCAAACAGAATCTCAAAACTCATTAAATACATAGAACAAGGGCTTTCAACATTTGATGTGAACTATTGGGAGCCAAGCCAAGAAATGTATATTTAAATTAGTTTATTATACGCGTGTCGAGGGTAGTAAAATTGTTACTTAAGCTTTGAAGCAGATGTCCCCGACCTTATACAGTACATATATATTCCCTATTTCCGTCTGTGTGTCGGCTCACATTTTTTACGCCTATTTCTTGAATAAGTTGACCTCCCTCAGTTTTAAAGCTATCTTGTGGAAACTTGGCATTTAATCGTCTTCTTACTGCAAGCAGTATATATATGTCTAAGCCGGATCGGATAACGATATCATACAGCAGTCGTAGGTGCGATCGGTCGCAAGATGACTTCTTGTATGAGAAGCTTTTTGGTTTACCAAGTTATCCCAACCAAACTCAGCTATTTTGCTTACTTGTTTACTCCTAAGAAGATCATCAAAATAATCTCATAGGAACAATCAGTCAGTTTTGAGAATTCATAGTGAAATTTAGAAGATGGCAATTTAAGTCCGGTCTCTAAGGGCATATAATGTTCGGCATGCCTAAGACAGATGCTCAATCTAGTTTTAATTTAATGCATGAATATATAAATTAATGTGGCACGTTTGAAGATAAAATATTTATACATTCTTGTGGCTCATTCTTAAAAATAAACAGTCTTGTTTTGAGATTCTTGCCTATCTTTTATATTCCTGATTCTGGGTTGCTTTCTTTTATGTTTATCAAAGCAATGTGTAAACAACAATCATAAACAAAGCACCAATTAGTTATTTTGAAATTTTTTTTAAATATATATAGAAAAATTATTTGATTAGATGAAAATGTTGATAATAATTATAAGTAAGTAATTTTTAGATTTTCATAATATAGAATATATCTTCAGGAACTTGGTTGTTTTCTGTTGCTCTGATCAAACGCAAATAATTAAAAACAAAACATTAGTTATTCTTTCATTATCATAAATTTGTGATTTATTTTGTGCGAGAAACTAGCTTAAATTAATAAATAAATAAAAGTTGTAACAGTTTTGTCTACTCCAGGTCTATCGTGGTTATGGGTTCATTTGCATATCTGGAAAGAGATGAAACAAAGCAGACATTGGCTTCGTATCGCTATTCAGATGCGTCTCATAGATCATGCCCTCCTTATTGATCAGATACCAATTGATCGCTGTTGTGGGCGTGGCCGGCAACAACTCCCGCTCACCTGTCAATGAGGTAATGGGCGAGACACTTGGCAACCTTTTAGCAATGGCATCCAACTCTTTGAGATACACATCCAATTCACGATAGTCGCTATTATTATGCGGTGGGGCAACGAACTGTGCGGTGGCAACATCGTGCTCCTGCCACAAATTATATATATTCAACATTACATCCGCATAGAGCACGGAATCATCGCTGCGGGATGAGGGCAACTGCTGCAGATGATTGCGTTTATTTGCGGATTTGCGTGAGTTAACCAGCCGACTGGCCAACGGAGTTGCGGAAGTCAATCTTAATGTGGAAGTTGATTCGGCAGATGTTGTTGCTGTCGTTGTTGTTGCAGCTGGTGCTGCTGCCGTTGTCGTTGTTGTTGTTGTTGTGGTTGCCTCATGGCGGAAATTGCGCCCTCGCCTCACTGTCGTTTTTTTAAGTGTGCCCTGCTGCTTAAACAGCCGCTGGCGACGTTGCCGATTTTTGTCATAGTTGCTTGAGTTGGATTTAAGTGTTGTCGTTGTCGTCGTTGTTGTTGTTGCTGGCTTGGTTGTTGTTGTTTCATGCTTTTCCAGCTCATCGGGCAAATAACGTGTGGCATTCTGCAGCAACTCATCTATATGCGCCACCAGCTTTAAGCCCTGTGCCACATTGTAGTCATCAGTTTGCCGCTTCACCCGCTTGCTCCGCTTGTGCTCCTGGCTGATTGTTGCACGCAGGCGTTGCTGCTGTTCCCGCTGGTAGCGTTGCTGCTCCAGCGATTTCTGGCCAATCAGCGTATGTGTCTGGCGCTGTATGTGGCGCTGTCTGACGACTGGTGGCTGCTGCTGTCGCTGACGTTGCAACAAACGCTCCGTTTTACGCACCGAGGCAAGTATTTCCATGGGGAACTGCAAATGGTTCTGTGTCTCCTGCGTCAACAAATCTGCATTGGCTGGCTTCAGACTTAGCTTGTGTCGCTGCGGAGCTGTTGCTGCAGGTGTTGCACGATTTGTGCTCAGCTTGCGCGGCTGCTCCCAGACGACGGCTGTTGAGGGCTGTTGTGGCTGCCTCTGCCTCAAGCGCTTGAGCTGCTGAAAGTGCGGGGGTGGCTCAATGATGCGTATGACATCGCCAGCATCATCATCCACGAAACCGGGTCGTATATCCTGCAAATGTTGCGGGACACGTTTCACTGGCTGTTTGAGTTCAGGTCGCGAGACGCGATAAATTGGCAAGCTGACATTGCTTCTCGACTCCTGCGCAGTGTCAATTCTTAGGCTTAGAGATAGGCTCAGTTGCAGCAGGAATAACAATCGAAAAAGGCAGCTAACTTGTGGCGCCATTCGATTTACTCTCACTTTCAAGGCCAATAAAAATTAAACTCAATTGCTTTTCACTTTCGCGCTGTGGTTTTTGTGGAGTTTTGTGCAGTTTTCGCAGTTTGAAGGCTAGGCAATTTCGGACAACGACATCGACGGCTGATGAACAACTGCGTTGCCAATGTTGATATCATTGCGCCTTTATAAAATTTTCTTAGTGTTTTTGCACAACTTTTCCAGTTTATGGTCGCCATCCCTCCCCTTCCCGCCATTTGATTGGGTTGCCATTTCTTTCTCTCTACCACCAACAGCAGCAGCAGCCATGACGAAGTGTCTTTTTCAAAGACTTCGTTTTCGTCGTCGTCGTCGTCGTCGTCTTCAATGAAAGCGAAACTGGCCAAAATGCAACTCCAGATGACGTTGCAAAGTCACACAACAAATGCAGCCAACATTCAATGTTATAACCGGTCAAAGACGCCGCCGTCGTCGTCCTCTCTATGACCCCTTTTCTCTAGCCGCGTTTTCGATTTAGAAACCCACTTTGCATATGCAAACGTCTCTTGTGTTTTGACACATATCAACAATGACTGCAGCCACAAAACACGTTTGAAATTAATTTATAGAAAAATATGTGTTTATTTGAAGTTCATATCTCATTAGTAGGCAGCAGACTGACCCCAAACTTGAACTTTGTTTTGTTTGCCAATTTGGGTTGCTGCGGAGAAAGCCCAAACAACACAAAATTATAAATCATTATGATCATGCATTTGAATTGTAAATCACGAGCAAATTTTGAAATGAGTTGCACGAATTTGAAAATGCGCGCCTTAGCGGTGTCTTGCAAAAGCTGACAGCTACGGAGCGCCATCAAGCGAAACGCTTGGAAATGGAACACAGCTAAATAAACGTTAAACAAGAGAAGCATTTAAATTTTTATAAATATTAGAAAAAACAAGGTAAAAGTCAATTATGTAAAATCTCTGCTAAAAAGTCAGAAATATAAATAAATAAAATTTGTTTCTTAAATTTTTATATATTATTTGTATTTTATTTCTAAACCGCTTCTCACACTTTGTATTTATTTTTTTTGTATTTTTTATCTTTGCTACACGCTACAAATAAATAAATAAATAATTAAATTTATTGCTTTTTGTTAAACATTAAGTTTAGGTAAGATTAGGCATTATTACGTCATACAGTTGCAAGTAACTAGACAAATTTAGGACTACAGACTAAAGCATAGTTAATACAATTAAAAAACTGCTGCAAGCAATTGTTAGAAAAGGCTTCAAGTGAGAGAAAGGAATGAGAGAAAGGTGAGGTGAAAGCATGCGACTTTTGCAAATATTATTGTTTAGTGATCCACAACCAGCGGCTGCCAAGCATTATCATTCACATAGCTATAACGTACAGCACCACTGGCAACACCACCGCCACCACCAGCACCAAAGCCCATTCGGCGCTCGTTGGCCGTTGGAAACGTTTGCTGAAAGTTGCCCTTGGACGCCGTTGTAGATGGATAACGTTGCTCCACCCGCTGAGTGGCACCCACCACGAACTCCTGCTGGTGCTGATCCACCCGGCTGTTGGCGCGCTGCTCAAAGAAATCAATGATGGGATGATAACTGTAGTTGATGCGACGACTGCCATTGTTATGATTATTACTATTGCTGTAGATGGAATTTAGATGTGATGCTGGCTGTGAAAACTGTGGCGTCGATTGCTTCTGCTGGACTGTGGTGGTACTGCTGCTGCTGGATGATGATAATAATGGCGTCGCTGCGCCAGCTGGGATCGTGACTGGATCAGCGGGCGTCGTCGAGAGGGGCGCATAGAAACGAGGTCGCGGCTTCTCGCCGTTGGCATAGTGACTGATCCGCTGACCCGGGTGGAAGGCAGCGTCAGATGGTGAAGTTGCGCCGGATGCAACAGACCCGGCTGCTTGATGGGCATAGGTGGCACCACCACTTGCTGCTGCTGCTGCTGCAGCTCCTGTTCGGGCTGGTAGGCTACTACTACTGGGGACTGCTGCTGCTGCTGTGGTCTGTGGTTTGTGGGATACGTGCTGTATGGGTAAGCGTGCTGTTCCTCCAGTGGTGGTGGTGGCTGTGTGGGTGGGTGTGGAGCTATAAATACGCTTGCGCTTGATCGGCACCCGCTGCTGCGGCTGTTCCCCAGCCAGCAGTTGCTGCCCAAATACGTTTACCTCTTGTTCCGACTGCGTCTCGCTGCCAGCCAAATCCAGACTCAGATCCACATCGACACGTGGCTCATTGTGTTGCTGCGGCCGCCGGCGGCTCAAATGTTGATAATATTTTTTCGAACTGGAACTGGAAGGGGAACTGGAACTGGAAATGGAGCTGGAACTGCTGCTGGTCTTGTGAGCAGGCTTATAGCTGCCAAACTGATTGTCATCATCGGGTGGACTCAAATAGGGACCCACACTGGAGGGCAGTGGCAGCTTGGAGCGCACCTTTTTGCTGCCCAAATAACTCAATTCATTCGTATCGCGATGATGATTGTATGGTGAATAACTCAAGCCCAGATCATCCTCATCGCTCTCATCGTTATAGTCGAGATCCTCCTCATTGATGGTGCTATACCCATTATCGAGCTTATAATTGTTTATCGGCGTATAATCCTTGGCCTGTATGGTGGAGAGTGGTGGGAACTGCTGGCGATAGCCATCCACCTGGCACGAGCAGCAGGTGGGCACCTTAAATATATCCACATGCAATCCACGCACCTTGTCCCAACTCAACAGTCGATGATAGTTGTACACCTGCGAACAGTGCGAGCGATAAGTCTGCGCCAGATACGAACAGCTATCGCCAGGATTACTACAAATCAAATTAGAGAAATCATTAGAATTAACTTTAACAAAATTCAATTAGGCAACTGTTAATGTTAATAATATATCGAGCAATGAAATAATTGTTAGAATATGAATCATTTGTCATTATATAACTAGTGCTAGCTTGCAGCTTATATTATTTTTTTATGATATGCAGGTGGCTTGTGTATAAATCGAGTATTATTAGTAAAATTAACTTATCTGATAAAAAATTAAAGCAGCAGAATTTTCAAACTAGTTTCGACTAAAAATCACAATTTAAAATTTAAATGGGGACATAATCTAGAGGCCAACTCATGATTAAAACGCCCTTGCTTTTAATTAGGCGTTGACAAAGTTATGGCTATGGAAAATTTCGAGCCAAATGCACATTTTTTGGCTACAATTTGAAACAAAAATTTCAAGGCAGAACATTCATTCATCTGTAAATGCAGGATTATTCTACAGAACAACTTTTGACAAAGTTATGGCTGTGAAAAGTTTATACCCAGATGCATAGTTAATTTTTTGGGTTAGGATTTGTGAGTTTTTTTTTTCAAAGTTTAACGTGAGATTGAAATATAGGTCAATCCATGATCAAAATACGCTTTCATTAAAAAATGGGATTAGTTTTGACATATTTATGTCAAACGGAAATTGGGTTCCATGCTTAAATGAGATTATCGATGGTAGAATATTTATATAAGTTTCCACCGAAGCCGTCTTTCAAATTAGTGTGAAAATTTTAATATACACAAAGTAATGGCGCCAAAAATCTTGGGGTCATCCGTTCTTCTGATTTTTTCGGTTAATATATGGCTTTGATGCAATAAAAAACACAAAAAGAAAGCCCCAAAGCGTTAACAAACTGATTTAGTTTAAATGAAACTATGAAACGGAACTAATTTTAATAGCGATGCTGCTGCTGCTGCTGCCGCTGTTGATGATGATGATGATGATGATGATAGCGTAACTAACAAGCCAGTGAACTAAATAGTGTAATTTCCTTACGTAAGTTTATGAATTGATAAACTCTTTCTTTTTGAAGATACAAGTCTGTGACAAAATTTGACCACAATGAAGCAATGAATAAAACTACGTTTCTAGCCGATAAATGTGGCTCACCTGCATTTCTCGAGGCGCAGAGTTTGTGTGTGCTGACCCGTATTCACAATGAACTTCCATTCACCCGAGGCGGCTTTAGCTTTTTGGGGGCGGGCATAACGCACAACACTCTGGCACATGCCACCGGCGCTGCCCTCATCCTCACGCCTAAGAAAATGGGTATTAAATAGTTTTGGTTTGGTTTAATCTTTCAATCTTTCACTCACCGCTTTTTGTTGGCCACATAATCGTCGAACTCATCACCAAACTCAAGATTGTTGTTGGGCTTGTCGTAGAACTCGGCGAGAAGAGCACTCATCGCATTCTTGTGCCGGCGAATGCTGCCCATGATCTGTTCGCTGTGAAAGTGAAGAGTGGGTTTAACTGTATGCAATGTGTGTGTGCGTGTGTGTGTGTGTGTGAACCACCGAAACCACCAACTGTATAAATATGTGAGTGTGCAATTAAATAGAGCAGGTGAACCATAAATAAATAAATTACATTTTTATTTTTAGCTAAAATTCGTGACTAAAACTAAACTAAACTAATTTAAAGAAGTTGTGGAAGGATAAACGGGAACCGGGAAACCAACAAGCTAACGAAGTGGATCTTACAGCGGATAGTCGTCGGTGCGTATGCACATATTGTTCGTGAATCTTTCGCATTTCTTGTGCGTGGGCAGCACCACCGGATTGTGGGAGCTGGCCGATGTTTTGGGTCGTCCCCGGCCATACGCTGGACTCTGCACCCGTTTGCGCTTAATGGCGGGCAACTTTTGACTTGGACGCTTGTGGTTGTTGAGGCGATAACGCGGACCGGCGATGAGTTCCTCGGGATTGGGCAGTGGTTCCTCAGCGCTGCTGTTATCACCACCCAGCTGATATTGTCGATCAATGGCACCCAAAGGCAACTCGGTGCCATTTAGACCAGCAAAAGCCAGATTCTCAACTTCCTCATAAGATGGAGTTGGCGTAACTATCAGAGTGGTTGTAGTGGTGCTTGGCTGCTGTGTGCCTGCAACGCTGGGCTGCTGAAAGGCAGTCGTATTCAGTTTGATGGTGCGCCCAGCTGCACCACCCAACAGCTGCTGCTCTGACACCGAAATGGGCGCCGAGCGTGTCAACTTGTGCACAAATTCATTGGCAGAGCGACGCACACGACTCGAAGTTGAACTGGAGTTGAAACTGGATGTGGGCGGTGGATTACCGGCCTGCTGGAGAGCCTCATTGATCATCTGTGGATCGAGCACCTCCGCTTGCATCTCATCGAAAAAGTCCTCCAAACCATCCTCAGCCTGTCCACTCACATCAATGGTGCCCACGCTATCATCCTGCTCCGATTCCTCGGCGGTCAGCTCATCCTTGCGACGCAAGGCAGCCGCTGCCATCTCGCTGCCCAGTTTGATGTATTTGCGTGCTGAACTCTTGACCAGATTGGCCAGATCGTAGACAACGGGTAGCAACAGCTTGCGATCATTGCCAAACATCATGCGGACCTGGCAAGAGTAACATATATTTATATATATGATAAGCGTGATAAGTGAAGTGTATTCGGTTGAATTACCTGCTCCAGTCGTAGCTCGTGTCCCTGCTTGGCATTCATTTGGGCCGAGATGAGGGCGGAGAGTGCCAACCGCTGCTGTGAGGATAGAACACGCAATATGGGCATCACTTCGGCAAATTTCTGGCGCTGTGCCCGATCCGTTAAGGCCTTGGCCAAGGCAGTGCCCAGTACCCGTTCACGCCAATCAAATTGTGGCAGCTGCTTCTCAGGCTCCGGTTCATCCAGATCCACACTAAAATCAAGCATATTGTCCTCGAGTTTCTTTTCGGCCTGCTGCGACTGCTGCTGCTGCTGCTGGTCATCGTCCAGCGGCCAGTCTTCTAGCGAAGCTGTTGAGTCGCCGTCTTTGACAACGGCATCGGCAAAATCGAAATCCATTAGCTCATCCTCGCTGCTGGCGTTGACCAAATCCAAATAAAGCACACAATAGAGCAACGCCCAAAAGAGGCAGCCAAAAGCGCGGCCCGCTTTCATTTTTGTTTTTTTTTTTGTTTTTGGTTTTTTGTTTTCTGTTGACGCTGAAACGAAAGTTGATGGGAAAATGGGCGGTCAGATTGCAGTTATTAAGACGCAATTAAAATTGCCAGAAATAAAAATAATCATACAAAAATAAACACTCGAAAGCAACAGCTGTAACCGAAAAAAAAACACGAACAAAACAAAACAAATTGTTGTCGCACGCTTTCAAGCAACCACTGCTCATTCTAAACGAAAGACTTAGGCAACAAACTTTTGCTTTCATTCGACTTGGTTATGGTTGCTTCTGCCTTTCCACCGAAAGTAAAAAAAAAACAAAGAGCCATTAGCATGTGCATTAACAATCGTAATAAATGTAAGCACCACTAAGACACCGTCATGCCAAAAACACCACCACATTCGGTGTCAGTGGCGAAGTCATAGCCATATAATCATAATCAAGTCATGCTAGAGGCTATTACAGCAGCAGCAACAGCAGCAGTCACTACCACGGTTTCAGGTAATCGCCATTGCCATGGAGATGGTCATACCCATAGACATCGCCACATTGTGGCCAACGTCATCTTCGCCCGCTCAACAAGGCGTGAAGCACCAAACAACTCATAAGTGTCGTTGTTGCAGCTGCTGTCGTTTTTCACTCATAAC
Organism: Drosophila villosipedis; assembly: GCA_035043025.1. Taxonomy (NCBI): domain Eukaryota; kingdom Metazoa; phylum Arthropoda; class Insecta; order Diptera; family Drosophilidae; genus Drosophila; species Drosophila villosipedis. Next base: position 13,069,222 of record JAWNNF010000027.1, read on the forward strand.
GCAGATAGCCAGTACAGGCTTTGATCTCGCCATTAAAATTGAAAAATACCTTGTGTATGGGAGCATAACAATTGTTAACTAGAACTATAATTTTCTTATTAAGTTACTCTCAGAACTAATTATAATCATTATACTAACAATAGAATAATATGACACTTAGAAAGAAACAAAAGCGATATAGCCCTATCCATTGGTACTAGTCAGTTTTAAAGGCTTATTAATTAAACTCGGCACAGTAATTAGAACAAGAATGCAGGACAAAAGACTATATACCCTTGTTGAACGGAGTCAAGTTAAATAAATACTATGCAACAAAAAGGGGGATATATTCCAAGCTTCATCAAGTTTGATTAAAGACTGGGGACTAGGACAGGCGAACGAAATAGCTCTAGAAGGGTAAAAATCGTGGATTAAGCCAAGAATATGTGATATACATTTACACCTCTGGCAGCCAGACAATAACGCTTAATTCGACACTGACTGTGAATATGGTAATTGACTGATTACCTAACAAAAATAAATATTTTATAATGGTTCTCTGAGTAAAACAAGCACTATAAAAGAACTTCCTTGCCGACCTTAATAAAACATAATCTAGATAATCTATATTCCACATTAGACTCTATCTCTAAAATTCTCTCAAATAGACAGGCAGTCGACTCCGCCTTTAATGTTGATCAAGAATATATATTTATATACTTTATATATATACTTCATGGGCTCGGGCATGCTTTCTTGCGCCTGTCACAGGCTTTTGCACAACTTAATTATACCCTTTTACCCATTTTTAATGAGCGAGTTTTAAGAGCTGCAGATTACAAATCGTAGATTTAGCTTTTTTGTACAGTGTAAACACATTGAATACTGCATTCTCGGGGTTAATAAACCGAGCTGATTTCCTGATTATTAAGCTAGACACGCTCGTACACTCGACTGGAACTTATCTACTTGGATTTCGTAGTATTTATTTTGAATTTTTTTTTGGGTAGGTGGCGATGTCGTCTGACAATGCAAATGAGCATGCGGCACCCACGGAATGCAAACAATTGCAATGGAAAGTGCAACAGCGACTTGTGAATGCCAATGTCATGGAATGGCTTACAAAATCAAATGATAGCTACACCCAGAAGACGTGGAGGATGGCCCGAGAGGTAGACTGCAGCTGCAAATGCAACTGAAGAAGTTGACCTTTGGTGCAGCAGCAGCAGCAGCAGCAGCATCAGTTGAAAAGTGAAAACGAGCCGCCGGTTTGGCTTTATCTATTATCTATCGACTGGTTGACAGTTTAGAAAAGGCAGCGAGGCGACATTTATAGTAACGAAGCCAATACAAAACAGAAAAAATAAAAAAAATAAATACTCGTAAATAAAATGCTAAAAGCAGACAGGCAAGCAGGCAAAGCTGCCAGCAACTAGCTGAGATGTGTGCGCATCGCTTACAGCTCGGGACTTGGCTTCAGGTCGTGAAGATGCTGCCATTTATTTAATTTATTTTGCACACCTGCGCCACAGAGAAAGAAAGGCCGACCTAAGCGCTTCTGGTATTCGATGCAGCAGGCGCCTTTGCATATGTGCATGCATTGGGCAAAAGTTTTGAAAGCGCCATTATGTGGCAATAAATCAAATTAAGCCAATCAAACCCTGTACATGGCTCCCACATGACTATGTTTGGTTCCCAGGCGCGAACAAATGCAAACAGGCGCCCACGTTTAAGTAAAAGTGCATACAGCTAAAACATAAAATGGAGAGATGAGTTTCGGTTTGAGATGCTGTATTTGAATGCAATTTCACTGCACTCTAACATTCTTTGGCAACATTAATTAACTTATAATTCGCGTGCGTTGCGCGGAAAAACTTTGCAACGAGGCCAGTCGAAAAAAAGAACATAAACACCTCAAGCAAATTAAAGCGTTGCAATGAGAGAAACAACAGCAACTAAGAAAGTCGCTTGTCGAACAGAATCCTCTAAGCAGACACAATATCGCAATAATAATAACAACAACAACAACAACTAACCGACTAACCTAGTAAGCGCAGAACCCGCAAAACGACCTAGACAACTTTACAAAATCGAACTGATTGTCAGTCTGTCTGCCTGTCTGTCTGTCTGTCTGTCTCTCTATCTGTCCGTTTCCATCGAAATCATTAAATTATTGTTTTTGCGTGTTAACGGCAAAAATTCCAAACAATTCGAATTCAATTTGTCGGCCCTAAACGAAAGACTTGGGCAACGAACTTGACACCACTTATGCACAGCAGTGTAAACAGAAAAAATAAACGCAACAACAAATATAACACATACACAACATACACACACACACTCACAGAGCTTAACAAGTTGACACAATTTTCTTGGAAGAATGAAGAATAAAAAGAAGAATTCAAATTTTTTGATACGTCGTCAGAGACTTTTGTTTGTTGTTGTTTGTTTTTGAGTTTTTGTGTGTTTCTTTTAGAAAGTTGTTTCCATTTCACATATTTAAAGATTCCATTTTCGATTTTTACGATGTGCCTTGGCGTTTTATGATTAATTTATTTAATTTTTTTTATCCAAAAAGATTGCGACTCAAGAAATCACCTTCGGTTCGATATCGGTATCGGTATCACTATGTATATGTATATCTATATCTGTATCAGTATCGCATTGGCCCGTTTATTTGCTGTTCGGGAAGCAAGTCGAAGAATTGTCAAACACTTTAAGCGACTAATTTTCACTTTTTAAGTCTACCACTCTTCTGCAACTTGGCGGTTGATGTGTAGGCAAATTTTCTCAGATTTCACACGCGCCTTAATTTATCAGCTTTTAGCTGCGATTTTCTACTTCTCGCCACGGGCGAAAGAGAGCACGAGAGAGAGAGTTGAGCACCAGATCTGTTTAGAAAGAGAGTAGAGCAAAACTTGAACTTGAATAGTTTTGCCTTGTACACAGCTTTGCCAGCTTGCACGTCTTAACGCTTTCAACACTCGCCGCCGACTGTTTTCTGTTAACGGCCTCCGTTTTAGTCTCAGTCTCAGTCTCTGGCTTAGCTGCTACTGCTGCTGACTGCTGGTTCTTCTGCCTTTGGCTGCTTGCAATTTGTGGCCGCGACGTGTTTGCATTAACATTGCCAATTGTCTAATTGCCTTTGCTGCCTTTGCTGCCTGTGCTGCTCAATACAGTTCGCTGAACCGTTAGTTGGAATTTAATTCAACATATCATAATTTGTTAAAGAGCGCGCACGTAATGCGGAAGCCTTTATCCACGCCTCATTACAAAGTTCGTGTCTTAAGTCTTTTGTTTTATTTCTTTTTAATTTTTTTTTTTATTTTTATTTTTTTTTTTTTTGAGTGGGTCAGAAGCAAACACAGTTCGTGCGCCCTAACGGAAGCCCAAACCAATTTGCATAGATAAATAACCGATAGCTATAACTATTTGGCTAAACAGGTTATTTGGCTGCAGTATTCAATCATATTCAATCAGCCTCGCGCCTCGTCAGGGTTCAAGCGTAAATCAATTTGGCAAACAAGCTGCCAAACTTTCGTTTTGCCCAAAACAGCCGCGGGCCAAGAGTTTAACTGCATAGTTAGCGCCTCTGCCAACTGCAACGGCATATTTAGTTGGCTTTTTTCTTTGCGGTTATTGCACGATTAATGTTCGCCTTAAGGGGTGTTTCGCTTTTGTGCACTTTGTGATTATTTTTTTATCATTTAAAGGGAGAGGGGGGTCCGCAAATTAGATTAAAGACTTGTGCTTTAGTTCGCACCTGCCCCACACTTCAATGACCACTCAAAATTTCCTTCTTCACACTTTCTTGGTTAACCACAGTGGCAAAACGGCAGCATTTTCTTTTCTATTTCGTTTTTTTTTTTTCACGCAATGCGTTTCAGCTGTTTAAGCCACATACGCACATTTAACCATGTTATCGCATCGCTGGCTTTTTATTTTATTGCAGCGTCATCAATCAGCTTTACTCAAATAACTTTTCAGCGAAGAAAACTTTTCCGCTAACCATTTTCATTGGCCATAAAAAAATACGAACAATCAACAATACTTATTTGCAAACTACTGTCAAGCATTGTTGTTATTGTTGTTAGCAGCAGTTATCATTTTTATCCTCTGATTGATGACATCATTATCTCAGTTCCTCAATTGTGCAATAGTGGTTAAAATAAGTGAACTTCCACAGCCATTAGCTCATTAATATGCAGTCTAAATGCATGTCGAATGCTTAATTATGCATTGAGACTAGTTTAGAATATGATTCGCACTAATGATGCCAGCTTCTTCCGCGATGGCGATTCCTCAAGGTAATTAAACTTCGGCTATAATTATTCCGCTCGACTGAGCTGAAGTCGATAAATGTTTGAATTTGATTTAAGTTTTTTAACGGCTTTCAAATTGAGGCTAGCTCAAAAGAGCCAACAGCAAAAAACGGAACCAGTTTGTAGTTGCCAGCAAGCTAAAAAATGTTGGAAAGTGGCAGCCTTGCAGGCAAATAAACAGCGTTGCCAGCTAGGCAGAAAAAGATAACAAAATGGAGAATCTTGTTTTTATTTTGTGGACCATTATTGAATATATAAAGCATATATTTAAATTAACTGAAAAATATATTTTTAATTTATACTTTATTAGCCCGCAATTAAATAAAAGAATATTCATTTTGGTGTATTTATAATTATTATATATTTTGTGTTTAATTTATTTTGTACAATTATGTATTTCTATATAGATAACAATAAAATTAAGTCGTATGCGTATATATTCTATAGAGATACATAACTAAACTTGTGTGCCATATTGCGGTGCAGTCAAGTGGACTAAAGACTACGGTTATGGTTAAAGCGGCTCAACATGTGGGAAAATGAATTTTAGATACAGACTAGAAGAACTAACTGACTAATATCAACTAAGCACAAGTAGCGCCATTCATTAAATATACAGCCTAAATGGTAAATCATAATAAACAATTGCATACGCAAAAACAAATATATATAGATAAATATATATATACAAAAGAGCTCGCAAAAAGCCGCTGGCAACCGAAAACGTACGAGGGGAGAATAGATACAAAGATAGAAGATAGAAGATACAAATAATACTGCTCGACAAGCACGCGAATTTCGAATTATTATGAATTTTGGGGTATGCGAATAAGCCTGATCCTATATATACATCATTTAGTTGGTTGGCAATGGCGAAGTGGTGGTGTGTAATTGGATGCTAATGTGGTGTTGGTGGTGCTGTTCTTTTTTCGTTTTCTTTTTTTGGTGAGGTTGGTGGTGTGGATGGGGGTATTGCAGTCAACGTCATATCTCGCACTCGAACTCCGAGATACGATGATTGAAGTAGACAACGCCATGCTCGAGATCCTCGCTGAAACCACTGACGTCCATATAGTCTGAGGCGGCGGAATCATCGTCGACCCACTTGTGCAGCGATCGAGTGATCTCCAGACGCGCCTGCGCGAACGAGGGTCGCATCTGTGGATCCTTGTGCCAGCAGCGCGACATCAGATTGTAGAACTCGTGCCGGCTCTCCTTGGGCAGCTCCGGTCGCTGACCCTGCGGCACACGGCGTATGACCTCCCGTCCAGTCAGGTGAGAGTACGGCGTGGAGCCTAGGAGTATGGAGTAATTAGTAATAACCAAGTAACTTCGTTGCAGTATACGTGGAAAAGAGTTAGGAAAGAGTTTGTATTGCAGGATAAGTGAAAAGGATTTGTGAAAGAGTTTGCTATGGCTATGCCATAGAAATCAAGACAGATCAAGCTACCATAAGTTCTATAAATTATTTATCGTACGCTGCTAATAAACATTTCAAGTTTCTAGTCTCGAACAGATACTTAATCGGAAACAGAGCTAATAAAATGTAGTCCTACCCAGCGTGGCAATCTCCCAGAGGACAATGCCAAAGGCCCAGATGTCCGTTTCGGTGGTGAACATGTGAAATTGCAGACTCTCCGGCGCCATCCAGCGTATGGGAAGTGCATGCCGCTTGCCAATGGTGTCATGGCCATGCGACTTCTTCTCGGAGTGCGCCTGATCCTTGGAGCAGTGCTGGCCAGTCTGGCCGAAGGTGTGCTGCCAGTGCTGCAGAATGTAGCGACTGCCAAAGTCGAACTTAAACTTTTGCGCATTGCTGCGCAGCATATCGTTGGCGGCATTCTTCTCCTGTTCCTTACGCATCCGCTCCGCATCCAGATCAATGGACATGCCAAAATCACAGATCTTGCACATGCCATTGTGGTCCAGCAGCACATTGCGTGCCGCCATATCGCGATGCACAATCTGTGGAATGGTGGATTAATATTGCTGATACTTTGATATTCATTGGAGTGTCTCTACTCACCCTGTGCCCGGCAATGTACTCCATGCCGCAGGCAATGTCCAAAGCAAAGCCTGCCAAGGTGCGCGGCGAGAGCGGCGCCAGACTACGCCCACCCGGCACCGATGCCGGCAGAATATTCGTTGCACTTCGAGCTGCCCGCAGCAGGGATAAAAGACGTCCTCGCATCGCATACTCCATAATTATCATATGGGGCTCTGTATACAAATATTTACAAGTCGAGATTAGCAAAATTATAGTGGAAGTAATCTAGTTGAGGTGTTTTGATTTAGGGTTATAGAGAAGTCAGGCTTGATCTGGAAAATTCTCGTATAATTTAACATGAAATTCGCATTAGAATCACGTTTCCAACTTGATATGTGGAATTAACCTAGAGGTCAAAACATGTTAAAAAAACATGTTTTTTGAAAATCAGTTAAGTTTTGATAAAGTTATGGCGTGGGGAAGCTCAGGCCATAGTTCCTATTTTGAATGTAGAATCCCTTAAGTCAGAACATCATTCAAAAGTTATAGGTTTTGAAAATCTCATATCGTTTAACAAAGTTATAGTTTAGTTGATAGGATCTACATATCTACCAATTCCAACTAATTACAGGGTATACAAATACAAATTTCAGCAACTTCATTACGCACCGCTTTCGACACAGGCACCCAGTAGGGTGACCACATTCTGATGGGAGCCCAGCTTGCGCATAATGCTTGCCTCATCCTTGAGGCTAACCTGAGCGCTGCAGGCTCTGATTGTTTTGACGGCAACGATGCGTGTGGCACCAAAATGACCACTGAGGTCATCCGCTTCCGCTTTCCACACCTGTCCAAAGTTGCCTTCACCAAGCAGACTCTTCAAACGGATATTGCTGCGATCAAATTCATGAAATTCGCTGGCCAGCGACGTTTTGTCCTCATAACGATTGTGATTGGTATCCCTGATGTGTTGTTGCTGTTGCTGTTGCTGCTGCTGCTGTTGCTGCTGCTGGACGTTAGAAATAGGCATGCTTTGCTGATGATGATCCACCTCGTCTTCGTCGTGCTCCAGCTGATACTTGGAGTCGACTTTCTTGACCGGGCTAATCGGCAGCTGATCGGCAATGCAAATGTCAAAGACATCATCTTGTTTGGTTTGGCGTCGCACCAAATAGTTGCGCACCAAATAGAGTACAATGGCCACGAGTGGCACCACACCCACCGCCACCAGCACCAGTGTGACCAGATTCATGCGACGCATCTCCAAGCCCACATCCCGTTCATCTGCTATCGCTGTGGAACTGATGTCCACAGGACCCGCGGAGGAAGTTGAAGAAGATTCCACAATTCCTATATAAATATTGCCAGTGGCAGCTGTTGTTGGTAGTGGTGGTGCTGCTGTTGTTGTTGTGCTGCTGGTGGTGCGTGGATTGACCGTGGAACGCACCGAACTCAACACAGTGGTGCGTAGTATCTTTGAGTTGGAGCTGGAGTCGGTGGTTGTGCGTGGTGCCTCACAGTTGGCGGTGCTATTGCAAAAGATTATCAAATTATTCTGATCCTCAATGTTGATTTCTTTGGTCAGAGATGGACCCAAGGCACGCAATCTTTCCGTATCCTCTTCAATTATGGTTTTGGGTTTGCTCTGCACGGGTTGAGTGGTTGAGGTGGATGTGCTGCTTGGTGTAGGTGTAGTTGTTGTGGTTTTGGTTGTGCTTGTGCTTGTCGTAGGAGCTGGTGTGGTTGTAGTTGTTGTTGTTGTCGTTGTCGTTGCTGTTGTTGTGCTACTTGTCGTTGGCTTCCTGGTGGTGAAAGGTATCGCTGTGGTGGTGGTGGTGGTGCTGCTGCTAGTAGTACTGGTAGTGGTACTCGCTGTTGTTGTACTTGTCGTGGTGGTTGAGCTCTGCGTTTTTAGTTCGGGCTGCAACACAGTTGTCTCCTCCTCCGCGCTCAGCACAGTGATGATAAGTGGTGTCGACGATGATTGTGGTTTGCTGGCAGCCAAGCGTCGCACTACGACAGGTTTGACCAGCTCTGGACTCGTCTCTGGCTGGCTCTTTTGTTCCACTGAAGTCTCCGTTAGACCCGCTGTGGGTCGACCAGAGCCCACATAGCGTGTGCGACTGATGGGTGATGCAGTGGTGGGCACCACACCACGTTCACGCATGTGGTATTTGTAGCGGCTGCGACTACGCTCCACAGCGGTTAACGGACGACGCGTGGAGACGGTGGGTGGTGCTGTCAACTCCAGCGGCGACGCAGTGGTTGTAGTGGTGGTGCTGCTGCTGACAGAGACTTCGAGTACGCGTGGATGCTGGTCATCGTCAGCGGCTGCTGTGATGGTCAAGGCGCCCGGCTTAATTGGCGGCAACTTGGCGCCAAAATACAGATAAGGCTGCAGTCCATCATTATCATCCAGCTCCCCCTCCTCCTCATCTTCCAGGGAGGTGGGTGCAAGTGTAACGCTGACCACCGCTGGCTTGACACGACCACGTTGCTTGGCCACCACCGCAGATTTGGCCACATCTGCAATGTGGTTGAGGGTATCATTTTGTTCCTTGGCCACCACGAAGAGACCATGCGAGGATTCGTCGCTGAAGAGAATCTCGTTGGTGTCACGTTCGCCGGTGGCAAAACTTGCCTTGCTGGGCGCACGCAGCACCACCGAACTGTTGTTGTTGGCTATGCTTCCCGCCATTGCCATGCGCGTGAAATTGGCGCATTGTCGCATACAGCTGGCGGTGGTGCGGCGTGTGAAATTCTTTGTGCAATTGCGTATGCAAACTGTGCGTGGATCACTCGGTGATTTCGAGGTGCTCTCCACAGCAGCAGCTGCAGCAGCAGCAGCTGCCGGCGATGTGGCACTGCGGCCGGTGGTGCCGATGCGTGTGCGAAAACCACCACGATGCAAGGCGGAGCGACGAGCCGCCAAAACATTCATCAATTTACGTTCACGCTCCTGCGCCGAGTTGTGTGGTGCAACCGAGGGTCGATTGCCGCCGCCAGCGGGTCGATAAGTGGTGGACTTCTCGGCAACCACATCTGCAAGAGAGGAGAAAGAGCAGAGAGTGGGGCAACGATTAGTACGCAACGCTTAAGAGCTCCTCGAAGTTCTTGTTACCAAGTCGCAGTCGGATACTTGATGCCAGAATCGTGACGCGATTGGAAAAATAAAACGCAATCTCGATTGTGGATTGGCAGTGGGGAAAAATAAACATTGTGCGTTCGCCAAACAAAAGCGCTAAATAAACAGAAAAACACATAAACCGAAACGAGTTCTATTTAATTTGGTTTCAATTCGATGGCCAACTTGACAACTAGCCAACAGAGGCGGGTCGCCTTTCAGCCAAGTTAAGTGGTGCGTTTTTCGCTACCCAAGCATAAATTATTAAATATTCTGTTGCGCAACGTTGAACGCATTTAAAAGCTGTCAAAAAATATATATATATACATGGAATGTAGTTTGGAAAATCAACACTTATTAATCAACTTAACTCGACTAGAGTTTTTCAACTTTTAAATATCTGCAAATCAGCGCTTACTCAACTTTAACCCATGCCTGGCCACTGTACCTGCCTGCGTACAGCAAATTTAGCACATTCAAATTGCTGTATTTTCAAGCAGAAACTCATTTTACACAATTCAATTGCTCAATGGAGGCAATTCGGGTTAACGAATAATGTTATTTAAAAATCTGATTTATTTTCATATTACTCTGCAGATTTTTTCGTAGTTTTCGCTTGCCAGTGTATATTTGACGGCATTTGAAGCGTGTCGCTTTATAATAAACATCCAGTTCACTTAATATACATACTAAACTTAAATACTTATTTTGCAATAAAACTACACTTATTAACTTCATGGTTTTACATTTTAAAGGGTCTTGGGTAGGAAAATGGAGTTTTGAATGAACTTGATTTGATTTAAGTCACATTAAAGACTTGAGTAAAATTAAGTTCATTCAAAATTCCCTGCCTTGCCCACTTTTAAAGCAGATTAAAAATTAGAGTCAAATTAAGTTCATTCAAAATTCCCTGCCCTGCTCTGCCCTGCCCTGCCCACATTTAAAGCAGACACTTATACGATTAAAAATTGGAGTCTAATTAAATTCATTCATAATATTGTTAAACATCAGTGGGCCAAAGATAATTAATCTGTCTAATTTAGCCTAGAAATAGTTTTATAATGTGACCGAACTGTGCACGATCTGATTCACAATTAGCCGAGTAGCCTCTTGACATGTTGGAGCCGTGAGGCAGCTGGGGCAGCTGAGGCGGCTGAAGCAGCTGAGTAATTAGTTAAGCACAAATTGGAGGCGACTATGCTATGCTATTGTGCCCCTTGAGCGAAACAGCTGCCCATTGTGCATTTTGCATTTGGTAGTGGGTTTTTTGTTGTTGTGTTTTTTGGCCAAATCTCATTCTGTTGTAGGCCCATGAATCATTGTGGCGATTATCAAGCGGCTGCTTGCACAATTGTTTAATTTTCACGTTGCCATTAAAAAAAAAAAAACTGCCAAAAAAAACACAGCCAACAATGTTAACAAACACACACACAATTCGCTGCTGTCTGTTGCTGTTGCTGTTTGTTGTTTCAGTTGCTGAGTTTTTTTTCACAAGCATTTAGTTCATTGGCTTGCAGTTTAGGCCAAGGTTAGGCCTGGCATCTCGAGCGCAGTGCAGCGACTAGAACAAGAGACAAAACTCGCTGCTGCCGCCTTTTGGCCAATTGTTTTTTGTTATTTCTTTTTTTTTTTTGCTTAGCTCTTGCATTTGAATTTGTCGAATTTTGGATAACGCTCGATGGAGTGTATTTTACAACACTGTTTAACAGTGCCCCATTTGGGCGTCTCGTCACGTCGCATTGCTGCCTTCAACAGAACCCACAACAACAACAACAACAATGGCAATACCAACAATAACAGCAGCGGCAAAGTAGCAACAACAACTTTGAACTGCGACTGCCATTTTTGCTCTGTGTTGCGAGACGCGGGCGTTTGCTGTGCCCTATGGGGAATACCCTTACTGAAGGAGTGCTGACTATCTTAATTGATTTGAAAAGATTTCATCTATAATAGGAGAAGAATAAAGGGATAATTTGCTTTTAACTGAGACTAGTCTTTGATTATTTTAAGTAAATCTTTATTCTAATTTATGAAAACAAGGAATGAGTACGGGAAAGCAAAGTGGCCAAAGTGTAATAAGCCATCGGTGTATTCTTAGCCGCTATTGCTGTCATTGTGGTGGTGCTGGTGCTTGTGCTGGTGGTGCAAGCCAGGCAAACGTCAAACCACTTGGCCGCGCCACTTCTTGGCATTAGCTATGCTGCCATTGCTGCCGCTGTGACCATCGCCACCGAAGTTGTTGTTGCTGTTGCTGTTGCTGCTTGGCATGCGTTGTGGAATTTTAATTTGATTTAGCCATAGACACGATTTGGTTTTTGGGCAGCGGCAACTGCACGAAGCTAACCAAAACCGAACACGCAAAAAAAAAAAAAACAAGCGCTTTTGATTCAACACAATTCTCCCGATTCTTATTTGGCCAATTCCAAATTCTAAGCAGCTTAACACTCGAGTGCTTACACAATGTCCAAAGAAGAAACGAAAAATTATTAATCTTCAAGATGAGCCGTGAGTAATGTCAATATTTGATCAAAACATGCTACCAGAATTTGTTTGGCTGTTGATGTGAAATTTAATTATTGCCAATTTGACTGATCATCACAGACAATCCACGAGCAGTGGTTCTAAGCCAACTTTTTTTATTTTTTATTTTTTTGTTATTGCCATTCACTTGGACAAAAACATCAAGGCTCCCACCAGCTACCGTGCATGGCCATTGGCTTTGGGCCATTGGATGATTTGCCATAGAATTAAATTCAAGTTTTAATTACTCGTAATAGTACTCATACTTTAAGCACAAACAATTGAATACGGTTTGAGTACTCATTAGTGTGGCGAACTTATATATATACATATATATATATATATATATACAGATAGCAAACACTTGTCAGCTATTAATGCGATTCAATGAATCGCATGTCTTTTCTTTAGAACTTTTAATTGAATGCGAATAACAAACACGAGTGGGTAGCTTACTGACTTTTGTGCCCGTCAACTTGGCTAATTAGCGGATAAAAGGCTGGCCTGACAAATGACAAAAACACACAATGCGCACTAAAATTGACTAAAATTCACTGGATTTTAATGGTGTCACTTACAAATGTTATGAAATCCCCCTTTTTGACACAATTATCAATCATACGCAACGTTGCGCATTGTCCAAATTAATACAAAAAAAAGCGGGGAAAAATTTTGCCAGTGTTGACTAAAACTAATTGTATTTTAAATTTTTGCTAATCACAGCGAAAAAAAAATTTACATAATATAAGTATTCACAAAAATATGACACTGCGCAAAAATAGAAATCCAATTTTTCTCAGAATTGTTTGCAAATACAAAACTGAAAGTTTAGAATTGAAGAGGGGAGAGGGGAATACAGAAAGAGAGAGAGAGGGTGAGGGTGAGGGTGAGGGTGAGAGACGCTACTCTTAATTCTCAGCTAAATTTTATGCCATGCTTCCAACAAATTTGGCCCTGAAAGCGAGCTTGGTCATTGTTTGGCATACAAATTGTGACTAATTGTGAATCATTTCCGCACCACACAAATCAAAGCAACAAATAAAAGCAGCAACAAACACCAACAACAACAACAGCAAGTTGAGTAAAAACTTTCATTAATTCATTGGCACTAATTCACGTGTTGGCTGCTCCAGCTCCAGCTTCACTTTTGCTTTTTTGTTTTCTTCTTCAGAAATACGTACAAAATTTTTAAATGCCGCATTGGCCACAAAAAAAAACTTTCTCTGCGCGCTTTCGTTGCAGTTTTTGTTGTATTTTTCTCGTATTTTTGTTGCATTGCAATTTTCGTTTTGTATTTGTTTTTTTTTTTTGTGCACCCTACGGCGCATTGCTGGCCAAATGCATGTGCATGGTTTGGCTATAACTTGTTTTTGGCCGACACGTTTTCGGTGAAGACCGAAACGATCGAAAGCATTTCTAATGTGAAATCGAAACATGCAACAAAATAAAATGCCAAAAGCGGCCGTAGCAACAAGCAACAAGCAGCAAGCATAACGGGAGCAGGGCGGACGTACAGTGGAGCCACAGTACAGGCGACACTGCCAAAGTTGGCAGTTCATGTGCGTGACATTTTGCCTTAACTGGAGACACAGAGAGAGAGAGAGAGAGAGAGAGATAGATGGAATTGCAATTGATGCAGCTCAAGTTGGGCCTGGTTTGCCGTAGGTGCAGTTGCATATATTATGCAGGAAATGTTTCTCTGTTGCCAAACGTGAGAAAGCTGCAACTACCAAATGGCAAAGGTAGAAATAAAATAGAAAAATAAAAAATAGCAAAACTCTTTTGCGGAAATACAAGCTTTTTAAGAGTTGTCGTGAAATGCCGCTAAATGTTCGTTTGGTGATTTTTGTTTTGTTTTTTTTTTTTTAAATGCTTCCTGGTTGTGCATTAACCCTTAGCTGGGCAGCCTTGTTCACAGCATTTTGACCCAACTGTTGCTGCTACCTTACTGACCCGCACCGAAATGGGTGTGTTTTTTGCTGTTTTTCTTTTTTGTTAGCTAAATGTTTAACGACGTCAGCAATATAAGTGAAATAACAGCCTCATTGGATAATTGCAAGTATATTTTTTTTTGTGATTCGCTTGAGGCTTCCGTTTATTTGTTTTGACTTTGGCTTTGGCTTTACGAATTCAGTGCGAGTCGCTTGGCTCGCTCGGTCTGAAAAGTATTCAATATGCCCCCGCACAACATATTGTTGTTGTGCATTGAGGCGTTGCAAATGGCTGAGGGGCGTGTCACATGCTCGTCATCATCAGCCAACAAGAGGCAGCAGCAGCAGAGACCGCAGCAGAGGCAGCAGCAGCTTGTTGCACAGTTTTACGCAACTGCAAGCTGATTTTTCAGCGTGTGTTTTATTTTTTGTAAACCCTTTTTTTGTTGGTTTTGGTTTGACCCGCCTGCAACTTTGGCATCATTAGTTTTGGCCCGGCTTTCTTTCTCTTGTGCCACAAATTAAGTGTAGACCCCCTCCCAATTCAACTAAATCATGTAAGCTCCCAGCGCTTACATAACTCCCCCCTCTTTGGACTTTGGGTCAGCTTCGTTTAATTAATCACATGCCATGAAATCAAAGGGGAGGTGAGGAAGAAAATGAATGAAAATTGACAAAATGAGGAGTCCAAAAAGTGGAGTTCAATCAACTGGTCGCTTGTTCGTTTGAATTAGCCGCATTTTGCAACGCTACAGAGACTAATGAAAATGAAATTAAAAAACATTTTATGTAAACAACCAAAAATGCCAAAAAACAAAAAAAAAAACAAAAACAAAATAGCAAAATAGCAAAAAGCGAAACCAAAGCCAACTAAAAATCGCCAATAGTTTTTTTAATAGCCGCTGCGAACCGCACACAAATTACGCGTTTCATTTCCTTTTCCTTCATGCGCTCAACAAACAACCGCAAAATAATCATTTTAAATGCGCTTTTAAATGAAAAATTACTTTGCAAAAGGGAGCGGAATTCTCTGGCGAATTACATGAAAATTTATATGGTGTTTAGGGAAAAGTCTGAAAACTCCTAGAAAGTTGCAAAGAAGATAAAAACTTTCGCTTGGTTTTAAGTAGCTACAAAAACAATAACAAAATGGGTACTTCAAGCTGCAATAAAGCGTAAAGAGAAACACTAATATTTATATTGATTATTTGTTGTTTTTTTTTTAAGTATAAACAGAAACACGTAACGCGGCAGCCATCGTTGCAAGAGATTCACACAAATACTCGAACAGTTACGTCTGACTGCAGAGGGGAATTAGGGTGAAGGGGGGATGTGTCTGTACGGGGAGTGGCCTAAATCATATGTCTCTTGGGTACCTAACAAACGTAATGCAGCAGCTGGAATTTGTATGCCCTGTAAACAAGGCAATAAGCGCAGTGACTGCTTAAGCTTAAGAGATGGGAAAACATCGAGGAGAAATATCGAACATTTGTAAATAATAATAAAATAAGAATATTTATCGATAAGTCAATCTGTCAGATAAAATAGACGTTTGTATGTAAAGCTTGTAGAGACTAGTTAAACTAAAGAGTTAAAAGAGGTTTTACATAAAGAAGAAGTATATTTTCATTTACTGTAATTCTGTATCATATTCAATAGAAGTGTACCATGATAAATATCGTTTTTCGATAAGCTTTTCTTTAAAGAATCGAAGATATTATTAATTTATTTTGAAGCCTGGTAGCAGGGTATCTTATAGCTAGGTATTCTCTCGCTAACTCACTTGCTCTTTTGTGGTATGGCCTAAGACAATGAATCATAACCACTTACACAGTGTATACATACATCTATCTATATAGCTACACCCACTTAAGTGCCGCCAAACCAAAAGTAGAAAAAAACCGCAGCTTCAACTAAAATTGGCAATC
This sequence comes from Drosophila villosipedis, assembly GCA_035043025.1. Taxonomy (NCBI): domain Eukaryota; kingdom Metazoa; phylum Arthropoda; class Insecta; order Diptera; family Drosophilidae; genus Drosophila; species Drosophila villosipedis. The sequence continues at coordinate 13,085,013 of JAWNNF010000027.1, forward strand.
GTACAGCGTATATAACGTATGTGGCATGCCGCCCACATTGCGCATACGCCAGGCGGTACGAAGCGAGAACGCCGATGTTGTGTTGCACATGCAGCACGAAAATTGTAGACGTTGCTGTTGGTTGTTGCAGTTGTTGCAAGTGCTGCACTTGGCAGAGCTAGTTGGTTGACTGGCTGGTTAACCGAACTGCTCTGTTGCCAGTTGTGTTTTGCCTGTTGACTTTTCTGATTTCTTGAGGCGCTCCTCTGGCTCTTCGCCATCAACTTCTGCTTGGAGCCAACGCTTGAAGACGCCTGGTAAATGTGTCGGAAGATTACGCAATGAACGCACATGAGCAGCAGCAACAAACAGGCAGACAAACAAACAAACAGACAAACAGACAAACAGAGAGACAGAGAGACGAACAAAGAGACGAACGGGCAGACAATCAACAGCTAAATGTAATGAGCACACACACACATACACACACACAGGCAGCAAAGGAGGCAACAAAGAGTGGCAAGTTCCACCAATATTGATATTTTTGTTGGGGATTTTGCTTTTTAACTGTTGGCTGTTGGCCAGTTTGAGTTCAACCTCAAGTGACACCTACAACAACAACAGCTACAGCTACAGCAACAACAACAACAGCCAGCGAACTTCGACTGAAGAACTGCATTTCGTAACTTTGGCGAGGTGTTAAAAGTATCAAAAATTAAAAATACATATATGTATATATATAAATACATATATTCATGCAGTAGCGGGAGAGATTTTAACCAAAAAACAAAAAAAATAAATAAAATAAAGCAGAAATAATCAAAATGCATTAAACTTTTGTTTAGTTGGGAGTTTCTTTTTTTTGTTTTTATTTATTGCTCTCTGGCCATAACCAGTTTATGTAAGCTTGGATAACATCATGAAAGAGTAGCCCCAAGTCAGCTCATGAATAAACATGCATAAATACATAAATTTCAAACAATATTTTTTTGTTCAGGTGAAAATGCAGGCCTTGGCAACTAGGCCTAAGCAACAACAACGGCAACAACAGCAATAGCAAACCCCCTGTTCAAAGACAATTGACGCCCACGAAACTAACAAAGTAATTGCTCATAAAAATACTTGATAGAAATAACATTTAAGCATATATGTGAACGCCATGGACAAAAAATGGCTAAAGCGTCTAAAGTACACAGCTGAAGTTTGGCCTAAAGTTCACTTGCAACAGACAATCAAGCATGGAAAAAGGAAGGCTATTTGCAACATGCCGAAGTCATCAAAATGTATATTTATTTTTTTTAATATTTTTTTTTGTTGAGATTTTAACAAGAGCATGCAAAATCAACATAGATTTTGATCTCTCTTTGAAAATATAGTCGTGTGCTAGAGCTTTAGATAAACGAGTCAATAATAAATACTGTTGTAGATACTTGGCCAAATAGAAGTACTGCAAACAACAAGCTTGAAGAAGAAACCACTTAGAGCCCCCATTTGACTAACGACTGTCTTTCAAATGCAAGAGATTAGCCAATGCCAAAACTTGTTGTTGGTTTAGTTGTTGTTGTTGTTGTCTCTTCTGCCGCACTTTCAGCTGGCCAATTGTATTTCTTTGCAGCCAGCCAACTCTTGCGGAGCTTTTATTGCGCCGCTTGTTGCTGCTGGCAGTTGGTCAATAATTGGCAAAGATTTATTTCGGCCAATTTTCCGAAACGCGGCCCATAATTTTACCTGGCCAAAGGGGCGCTGTTGCTTTTACACTCAGCAAATAAAATCTGCCTGCATTTTAGAAGTTCGTCCCCAAAACAATTAAGTTTTTCCTATTTTTTTTTAGTTTTCAAACAATTTTAAAATAATAAGAAAAAACTTGTCTAACTATTCAAAGAGTTTGCCCTTAATCGCAACCACAAAGATATGTTGTCTTTTTATTGTTTTTACAAATATTTTCAAATGAATTTAAAAAAATTGAAATGCAAACTTTCATTTTTATAAAATTCAGAGCGATATTTTCTCTGAGTGTAACTGCAACTCTTCAAAGTCGTATGTGCAATATGTGTTATAAGAAATCTACTTACCCACATCGCTGGCGCTCAAAATTTCTGGCAAACTCGCATTTGGCATTTGGCTTTCGCTGCCAGAAGCACTATTTGCTGTTGCAGTTGCAGTTGCAGTTGCATTGTTTTGTTGCTGTTTATCCCCTTGCTGCTGCTGTCTAATTGCACCATTTGTTGCACTCGTTTGCGTTTCGCTGCCTGTCGTCGATGTCGCCGATGTTGCCGTCGTCTCTGCGAGCGACAACAATGACAATGCCAGCGCCAACAACAACAACCACATCAATGTGCCACAACTCCAAAATGATTCATTGCTTCGATGAATTTTCATCAACGACATCGTTAGCGAAGCATACACCAAAGAGTATATATATATATATATTTGTATCAAAGTTGTTGCTCTGTTTTCTTGTCGGGGTTTTCTTTGTTGTTTTTCTATTTTATGATTTTTTTTTTTTTGCTTTTACTGATTTTCTATCTATCTAGCAGTAGCAGTAGCATTAGTTGTTGCTATTGTTCGTTTGCACACTTTTCCACAATTGTTAGTGCGTCGTCGTCGTCGTCTTGCGGTTGCAGTTGCAAATCCAGTTGCCTCTTCCTCCTGTTGCTGCTGTTGCGTGCAATAATTCAAGTCTTGCTGGCGACTTATCTGTGCTGCTGCCTTGGGAAATCGTACGCCTTGCTGCTGCTGCAAATAGTTGGAAATGTGAGAAAAGAGAGTGTTTGCATTAGTGGTGAAAATCGCTTTGACTTGTTCCCCTTCCAGTTGTTAATCTTAAATGCCAATTAGTTTAAGTTTATTTGAATTTGAAAACAGAAAATTGTCTTTCCACATTTAGATGTATGCTTAAACTAAGGGCCAAATCATGAAGAATTTCTGGCACAGAAACTGTGAGCTGGGGCAGTTATCGACAAAAAAGAAACTGTGTTTCTTATCCAATTTAAGGGAGTGTTTTACGGTGGATCATTAGATCATCAGATCATTAATATGTCTGGTTAGATTAATTACCAATTCTAAATATTTTACTGCTATCGGAAACAAAACGGGTTATCAATAAAATGAAAGTATTTTAAGTTATTACCTTTTATAATCTCTGAGAACCATTTGTTCATACAGACAGACAGACAGACACACCTAAATCGACTCGACCTTTGATACTGATCAAGAATATATAAAATGTCATCACTTGTGCAATTCAGCTAATTTTTGTGAGTGTAAAGTCTAGTCTTAGAGCATTGCTGTGATCTTTTGAGCCTCACAACTCAAACAAATGTGTATATTTTTAATTGAGTTATACTAGAACACACACATCAGCTAAAATGTAGTTAATGATTGCACAATAAGATTGAGCAATCTTTCTGAAATTAAGATCTAGCAAATTTTGCTCTTGGGCAGATAACCCAACGCGCTGCTCAATGCTGAGTTGTGTCAGTTAGTTGCCTTGTCTGACGATCTAGCGACCCATTGGCCATCGGAGCGTAGCTTCAAATAGACACACACAGGCACACACAGGTACACACGCACACTCGCACCGACATCATTATAAGTCACATTAAGTAAGAGTGATAACTGAGGTCGCTGCGCCGGCTCAATAATAAAAGCAACAAAAAACAAAACAACAAAATAGAAACTAATAAAAACACGCATACGCCCAGCTGTACATGGGAATTGACAGTTTGGCGTTTAGCATTTGGCGTTTGTGGCGCACCATTAAATAGGCATAAGCAACTATGAATTTGCTGCGGCTATAAGCAAATCGACTGGCTTTAATGGCAATGTGTGTCATTGCCTATCGAGAAATCAATTAAACAACAACAAAACGGATTCGTCGCTTGCGCAAAATTACGTTGTCAAATTTCACTTGATTTTAATTTTGATTTTGGTATGCGGCATAAAACGTTTATAAAATGCAGCTCAAAACTGAATGGGTGTGCCTGGTTGTGTAAAAAATAATAAATAAATATAAAATATACAGCATATAGTATATTATATAAAAGAAATATTAAAGAAATCTTTTTTGGCATTTAGACAAATGGCCAAAACCTAATCGATAGTCAATTGTCATGCAGATGCTAAAGAAGTTTATAAAATGCAGGTCAAATTTGAAGGCCTGGTTGTGTAGAAAATAATAAATACAAATCAAATATTGTGTACATTATACCGAAAAGAAAAATGTTTAGACATTTAGCCAAATGGCCAAAATTAGCCGATGACCAATTGTCATGCAGATGCTAAAGAAGAAGTGGCCAAAACACAAAGCAGTTGCCAACCTATTCATTAGCATTATTCCATCTTCTTTCTATCTATTTTCATTAATCAAAATCCCTTTCACAGAACGTGCGAGTTCAATGATTCCTCTATATTTTTGTTACTTTGGTGCTAGTTTGGCAGCTGCTAGTGATTAATTGTTCAGATATGAAGAAGAAGAAAAAGAAAAAGATGCAGAGTCAAGCAGGATGCTTGTAAGTTAAACCAAAAGAGATTTGCCTGACAGATGCGGGGAACTTAAGATTCTCAAATTATATATTGGCTAACTTATAATTTTAGCTGCGCATATTCTTATGTATTATTATTAAACATTTTTTGCTCATTAATTTACCGTCAACGAAATAACAACAATAGAAAAGCCAAAATCGAAATTTAATTATAAGAAAGCCACTTGCCTTTTTTTTTATTTTTTACATGGCCAGCGCTTGTTCATGAGTTTGTTTTTTATATACCCCGTATTTATTGCGATCTTTAGTTGAAATGGGCATTCCAAAATAGAGTCAGTACACTTTTTATATAAACATTCAACTATTTTTGCTTATATTATATACTACTTAAAATAGTTTCTTATTTGTAAGCCCCATGAGAAAGCCAGCTAAATTATATTTTTAATACTAATTTTGCTTTTCAGAAGAAGAAAGTTAATAAGGAAACTATTTCTATTGTTTTCTGATCTTAGTTAAAAATTTGTCATATTTCTCATTACTATTCTCAATGCATACTAAATGTGGATCTCTATCGGCGTTTTCAACAGGGTATCTGCTAGTCATTTCATATCCATTCTAGTAATCTTACCACATTTTTTTGTATCTTGAGGTATTTTTTTTTTGTAATTTGTTTATAACATCAGCGTTCTAAAGTTAAAAACATGCGCGCAATAAGATTACAAAAACACGGACGGACTCAAGTGAGACTCGGAGAAGCAGCTTAGACAATTACGGCTTTTGACTGTCTTTTTTTTTGTTGGCGGTTTGTGTCATGTTTGGGACTGTTTTGGGTCTGGGGTAAAACTTTGGAGCAGAGCTCAATCAAAATGAACAACAGCGGGCACGGAGCACAAAGCCGAGAACAATTCTGAAGTGTCTGACAATTGGATGACTTTGAGTTTGAAGTAGTAGTTGCTTGTTAGATTTCTCCAGTTCTGTATTCTGTTTCAGACCCTGTTCAGTTCTTGATTGTTCGGCTTGATTAAGTGCTGGCAGTTTTGATGGTAAAGACATTTTCGGGTAGGAAAAAAATATTAAAAATAATCGTGCGAAAGAATTTTTGATATAGCGACAAGCATCAGAAAAAAAGAAGAAAAAACAAAAACAAAAACAAACCACCCACTTAAGCCTTTCATCATTTTATTTAATTTCTTGTATCTGTATAAAGACGTATATTTATCATTTTAGAGCACGACTGAAATCAGCTTAGTGCCGCCTTTTGTGTTGAACAATGCGCTGTTTAAACATGCGAAATCGTGGGACGAGCTAACAGATAAACAACAAATACGACACGATTTCACAAATAACAAAAAATGTCTGTTTATTTAATATCAATACATTTTTATCAATGACAAAATATCTAAGAAGACACATCAAATGTAAACAAGTCTGCTGTAATCCACTTTGAAGTGTTTGGCAGCTGGAAAGTAAATTCGCTAAACTCTCGCCATAAATAAACTTAAAGTAAGATGTTACATGCTTACAAATTTCAACAGTTATTAAGGCATTTAAGCAGTTAGACATAAATTAAATAAATTAATAATTTTGCTATAAATCAACGTTGTGTTTCAGCGTAGAAGTATTTGAAAAGAAAAGAGAAATAGAAATAGAAATAAAGCACAACTCGGAATGTTCAGGTGGCAAGAATGTTGCTGTTGTTATGGAACTAATCAGCAAACAGAAGATTTGTTTTAATTATTAGAAAGCCAAGTAGTCATTGCTGCTAGATGTATATCTATCTAATTATAGACAGGTATCTCAGATTCAACTGGCATATCTAATTGTTGTTGCCCAACCGAGCGCCGACAAAGGTTAGCTTTGGCTGGCCAACAAGTTTCAATTAGCCAGAAAGCTGCTTCCTTCACGACTTACAAAATATACTTATTAAGCTCATAAGCACATCTTCAATTAGACACATACTTATAGCTCTCTATATATATAGTATATATATATATATATATATATATATATATAGCTCGTTCACAATTTTTCAGCCATGAAGGTGAGTCTCCGTGTTTTTGACGTCGTCTCAGTTTTAGTTTCGATTGTTTTAATTCCAAGCCACGCATGACAAAATCGACATCTGCTGATGTCGTCAACTTCCTTTTTGCAGTTTTTATGTTTGTGTAATAAAATAATTACTATGAAGAACAAATATTAAGTAACTGAACAACGATATTAAAAACAGCAAACAGCGAGACAAGCACACAACTTAATAATACAAATAATGCATAGTTTTTAGTCAGAAAGCAGAATTCGATGCCGACAATCGTGCAATACTCGTACAGTAAAAATAACAATTGATGACCCTGAACCCCACATCACAAGTTGAGTCGACTTGATTCGACTTAAATCGACTTGAGTCTCGCCGCACACGTAAGAATGCTTGTTGCTCCATTGTTATTGGTATTGTTAATGTTAATGTTGTGTTTGCCCCCATGGATAATAAATGATATACTACAATAATTTGTATCGGATTTTTACACGTCTCGATTCTAATGAAATGCACACTCAGCAGGCATTTCTTGCTTCTAACTTCTAGCACCACATATTTATGTGTTAGCTGCTTCAAACGCAGAGGTTAACAAGCATTTTAACATGCTGTTCAACATTGGTTTGTAATATCTTGCTCTTGTTAGTCAATGGGACCTGTACAATTAGTAAGTACATGCAAAAGTGAAAGAAATTACATGCTTAGCAAAGGACTGTATATAAATGGCAGCTCTGAACAAGAGTGGGCTACTTAAGAATAGTTAAACTTGCTTTTAAACTGTCATGAATATATAGAAGTATATATATAGTATATATATATAGAAGATCCACTTACAGAAAGGATATAATTAAAAATCCACGGATCCCATTACACTCTCAGTTGAGTATGTACACATATATATACCAATATATCACCATAACCAAAAATCATGCGTTAATTTCTTTAACTATTAGCTTGCTATCATTGAAAATTGAGTAACAGTAGCACTTTCAACACTTTTCCACTCAATTTTAACCGCTGCCTCAAATTGCAATATTAATAATAAAAACGAAAAAAGCAAAATAAAAAAGCTGACAGCTTTTGCAATAAGTTAAAAAGGCATTGCAAATTGATTTGCAGCAATTTGCCAGTAAAGCGACAATAAAACAGCTAACGTGCAAGCGAGTCATTAAGCCACAAATTCACAGTTAACGCTTTGCGGCGACTGTGAAAAGCGGGATGCAATCGAGATGGCTCAAAGAGAAAAAACACAACTGAATTATGGCCAAGTGGAAGTGGATATGATGAGCTATTTGAAACATTTCACAGATTTCAGATTTGAATTACATAAAAACACTCCTTGCTGTAATTGATAATTGGATTCAGTTGTCAGTTTTTATTCTAGTTGTTAAGATTCTCAAGGCTTTGGTTGCAAAACTGTGATTTGATGTGGGTGAACGCTTTGCATTGCTTTGCGTGGAATCTAAAAGACGCTCCCATGAATCAGGGGCGCAGTTTCAACTTGAAGCGGGTGTAAAATGGCCATAAACACAATTTAGACAATGTTCTCAGACATAATATGAAATGGCCATAACCACAATTTAGATTAGGCCTTCGCACAACGTAAGCGTCATTTGCCTAATTAGTTCAGATTGCACGTGTCGCTGCCTAAACAGCAGCTGCTTCAAACACAATTCTCAAGTATATAGTCATATCTAAATATAGCTTTTACGTGCATGCAACTAAATAGGTGTATATAAAAAAGTAAAAACAAAAAAATAACAATAATAAGAGTTATATAAACAAGAAAGAACGGCGATCTTAGGGAAGACGAAGACGAAATGCCCTTATTCTTCGATAATTAAACTATATGAAAGACCCAAAAAAAATTAATGATTTTTTGTTTTGTTGGGATATCTGTGTGAAAAAAGTCATATTAAAATTCATATTTCAACAGATTCTTTCTATGACAGCTATAAGATATAATAGTCCGATCTGAATGATTTTTGTTCCAAATGTAAGGATCAAAATAACCGTTGAGTTTGGTTGCGATATTATCTATCGCAATGTGAGGTGCATAATACTGCACATATGGACTCATTTTGGCTTAGATTTCTCTGTAAGCAAAAAACTTTCGCCTACAAGAACTCATCTTTCAACCGATTGTTCCTATGACAGCGTTATGATTTACTGCCTGCAGCAAAATTATGGAAACACATCCACTTTCAGCAAAATAACTTCATAACTGAGAAACTAGTTCGCATAGAAAAGAGAGACAAACGAGCCTGGCTATAACGACTTGCCTAGTAGGGTTGATCAAGAATATATATACTATATAGACTGCGCGACGTCTACTTCAATGCTAAACAAACTTAATAACAGAATTAAAAGCCGCTCTGCAAGTGTATAAAAATAATATAAATCCAAGCAATAGGTGTTTAAGAAGTTGTTTATGAATCATATTAATTACCGACAAGGCGTTGCCCGCATTGCCAACACTGCTAACGTCAAGTATATTAAAGAGTGCGATTAAATGCAGCTATTAAAATTTTTTTCTAAATTCACCTTCAGCCAAATATAGCTAAGAATTGTGCCGCTATTAAATTTGAACAAATTCAACTGCGTCTTGATGGAAAATAACTTAAATAAAAAATATATGCTTGGGAGTTATATAAAAACTAAAAGAAAAAAACATTCAATGAATATGACAGTAAATATATTAGACAAGTTATGGAGGCATCTTCAAGTCAGCAGCAATTGTTGCATAACGCAACACGCATATCGCATATCGTATAACATATAATATATATATATATATATTAGCCATTAGCCTTGCAATTTTTTCCAGTGTTGGTTTTTAATATATTGTTTGGTATTTAGTATCCCTATACATTAAAGTCAGTACTGCTCCTGGAATTCTTTCAGTCGACACATATACTTACTCTTCATTTGAAAGTAAAAGCTTCAAAAAGTAGCAGAAATAATAGTTGCACATTTTATTTAAATTGTTAATTTATTTCTAAATTTTATAGTTGTAAGTGAACATTTTAAAAACGCTGCTATTATTTTTTGTTTATTTTCATTCCTCTTTTTATAAAACATAATTTTGGAAATTTGAATAAATTGAAAATGGTTTTGAAAACATTTCTTGTGAGAGTGGTACTATTATTTTTTCCCCCAGTGTATGTATATGTATATATTTAACGTTATGCGTATAGCGGTCAGGAGCTAAACGCAACCAAATGCAACTTAATGCTTCATTTGCAGCTTCAACGGCCGCCGCATCAACTTCAGCTTCAACATCAACAGCTACATTTACAGCCACAATTAAGCATCATTGAGACGGCTGATTGTTTGTTGTCGGTGGCGGTTTGTTGGTGTCCGGTTGCCGACTGATCCGTTTACCGCATACAGTTCACATTTTACATTTTTCTACAGTTAGCTGTTGGCTATTAATAGTTAACCATTTGTTGATTTCTGATTTCTGTCCGCATCCAATTGGCCACTGTGTGTGTGTGTTTGTGTGTTATGGTTATGGCCAAACAACTTTTCAATTTCAATACAGTTTCACACAGTTTTCAATTGCATTAACCGCCCAGCCAGCAGTTATTGTTATTGATTGTTTTTTCCATTTCTTATCTTGAGTTTAAGTTTACAAAAATGTTAAACAAGTTGCCAACAACAGTAAAATATTAAAGAACTACAAGTTCTGGCCGCCTACTTCTAATGAGTGCGAACTTTAACCTTTTTTTGAAGAAACTCATTAGCTGTGCTCCAGTTAATGAAAAACAATACAAACAAAAACCAACATCGACCACAACCGGTGGCAATTGCAAATTGGCAAATTAGAATGGCCCAGAAGTCGTTTCAATTGGCTTTAAACTGGCTAACCCCCCCCCCCATCACCTCCAATCCCCGCTTGCAGGTCTGAAACGGAGGTCAGCCGGAAAAACATGAAAAATGCTGGCAAAAGCGGCGCCATTAAATACGCTGCCAGCCAGTTAAATAAAAACCAAGCAAGCAAACAACAATAATCATAAAAAAAAACCCAACAACAATAAATGCAAAAGAAAAAAACCCGTTTTTCAGCGACAAGTGCAACTTACTTATGCGCCATGTACAAAAGACAAAAGTCCATGCCCATAGTGCAGGTTAAAAACACATGGCCAACATTGGCAATCATTGCAATCCGCTGGTGACCACTGTGGAAATCGAAGCCCAATTTGGCCCGGTTACAATTTGTATGACTTTTATTGTGGACAAAGCCTGGCCATAGAGACAAACATTAGCCATGTTTTTGAGCAACAATACAGCAAAAAAATATCACATCAGAGAAACGTGGAAACGAACTTGGAACTGCAACACGTCATTTGTTGTTGGGGTTTTCCACTGGATCCACATTTTTTTACAATTCGGTCAATTAGAGAACTTAGCTAAACAATTAAGCTGTAACTTTAACTATTCGTTTTCTTATGTAGTGTATTGCGAAATATATGTTATTTTTGAATGAATTCAAATATAACGTATACGTTTTTAGTGTCTAAATAAGGTAAATAAATAATAATAAATAAATAATATAAGATTCATACAAAAACCATAAATAAATCGTAAATAAATATCTAATAAAATGAAAAATAAAATATAAATTTCAGTACATTTTACACAAGTCTCGTTAATAATAAAAATCTTTTTATCTTAAGAGCCCAAAAATAACGCATACGCATTAAAAAATAAATTTAATTTTGCACAAGTCTCACAAAAAGTAATAACATTTTCATTTTAAGAACTCAAATAAATCGCACATGTTCTTAAATGGCTTGCAAAAAGAAGATTCAATTTTGCATAAGTCCCTTAATAATAATATCGTATTTAAAAGTTTGATAGCCTTCAGCCCACTGTACAATGTCTGCGCTTTAAAAGTTGGCTTTTTTTGTTTGAAAAAGGTTTTGTAAGCATTGCAGTTCACTGCTTCAATTGTTGTTGTTGTTGTTATTGTTGTAGTTTTGTATTTTGCTATTGATGACTGCTGTTTGCTTTGTGCACTCCTGTTTTAAAGTTCAAAGGTGCTTTTGGCTCTTGTTTTTTGGCGTGAGAACCAAAGTGCTAAAGTGTTTTGCGCTTGCAGGCAACAGATACAGTTACAGTTACTCGTTATTCGCTACTCGATTAAATTGTGAATTTATTGCCTATATAAAGATATCATTAATTTAAATAGCTGTTGTTGCTTGTCAACTTACTTTAGCCTTAGCCATTTGTGGATGCGCAAAAGTTGCTCACAAAAAGTGCAGTAGCATTTTCGATTAGCTGTTGTTTCTGTGATTAGAAGTTATTCACTTGTTGCTGTGGCTGTTGCTGTTGTTGTTGTTTCTCTTGATTCTCTTCTTTACACTTTTCATACTACGCCGAGCTTTTGGCGCAGCTTGTCTGTGCACGCGTGCGAGCGGGATGGCAATAGTTGTTGCTATGATTGTTTGTTTTTTTACTTTTATTTACTTTTTTTCTTTTTTTTCTTTGAATTACGTTGGGGTATTACCAAAAAACAAACTGCACAGTAAACAACTTTACTTTACTTAATTATTGCTTATTCCCTTGCCTTTTCTGTGCTGTGTATACTCTAATATTATTCTTTTTTGTTTCATTTGGTTTCGTTTCGTTTCATATTTAATGAATTTGACCCGCTTTGAGGCTTTTGTTGTTTTTTCAAGTTGTTTACTTTATATATAGAAGTTGAATTTCGACGTTTTATTCTACGTAAAAAAACACGTTAGCTTTTTTCGATTTTTCTTTAGCATTTGCTTATATTTTCCATTTATTTATTTATTTTTTGTCAACACACCAACTCACCAACACACTGACACACACTCACACACACACACGCACACAAGCGCGGCTCTTGGCTAAGATAATATTTTCATGAATTTCGTGAAATTTTCAGTTGCGCGCGCGCATTTCTTAGCACCCACGAATTGTTATGTGTTGCTGCTGCTCTCCCCTCTCTCTCTCTCTCTCTCTCTCTCACACAATATCTCACTCTCTATGCAAGCGTTTGCTCTCGTTGTGCTTGTGGGTGTTGCTCGTGGCGGGGAGGGTAGACGTATAAAATAAGCAGCGCGCGTTCCGCTTTTTGAACTGTTGGCCACAAGCTGCGCGAGACGACTGATCGACCGAATTCTTCACAGGTGCTCTGAAATGCACCTTGTGCTTTCAGCTTTAAGCGAAGCTTAAAAGCTCACCTGAGTGACTTAGCTTTCGACGTTTCATTGAGCGGGGTGTAAAGCGACATCTGGCGACTTTGTGAAGGTGGGAAAAGCTCTGGGTTTTAAAATAAATAAATGCCAATTGACAATTTTTAAGTATAAAGTTTTGTATACTCTATAATTAGAATCAAATGTATGATGTATGTACAACATACATAGTGTAGTATAATTATATTTATTTATTTTTAAATATAATATTTTAAGTCCTCAGAAAATACCTTTCATTACTTTAAACTCCCATAACTTAGTGAAAACTCAACCAATTTCGAAAATGGATACCTTTTTGGGTAGGATTTGATATCTAAATCGATACTGCATTTAAATGTAGAAATTCGATTGTTAGTAGGAATTCAAATAAAAATTCTGTGCCAAAACATCCAATTAAAAACAGTTCCAAACTTTTACATTTTTTCCACAGTATTTATATAAATTCTCTTACATATTATATCTTAATTTATCGCTTTATTCAAATTACAGATAAAGTTATTTTTATTACAGTCATCAATCATTTCTTGCTCATCAATCAAACAATCCACGAAAATGTATTTTTTTGGGGTGTGTTTGCTTCAAGCTCCATTTGATTTACTACTTACAGTTTTTATTGTAATTTAACAATCTCAAATATAATCAACATTAAATCAGCGCAGCAAACAAAAATCAAATAAAATCGATTTACGTTAGGCGCTCTGCCTTTAAAGCAGCGATCGATTCGAAATCGAATTCAAATTCGAACTCATTACGAAAGCGCCGCCCAAAAGGCAAGCCGCAAAAAGCGCTCGGACACCATGCGAAGTAATGGGCAGGGGAGTGTGGGGTGCTTTTGTTTATCTTAAGTGGGGGAGGGGGTTTTAAGCAATTGTTGATTTATCTCTCTGCTGCTGCTGCTGACGCTTCGTTTGCTGCTGCTGCGGCTGAGGCTGCTGCTGCGACTTACTACTGACCAAGTTTATAAAACTTTGGGCCCACAATGCATGCGTCGCACAGTTGCTTCGACAACGTCGCGACGACAGTCGGTTCGTTCGTCTTCCCTACTCCACTTCCACCTCCCACCACCACCCTCCCGCGTAAAACGAAATTTTTGGTCGATCAGCAAACGAGTTGCACGGCCGAGGGCCAAAAAAGCAGCAGCAACAACAACAACTAATCGCTTTATGCGCTTTATCAACAACAACAACAAGCTGAGCATCATCCGCCGCAGCAACGAAAACGAAAGTCGGTCCAAAACAGAAACACGGATCTCGATTCCATCTCTCTCCCGCTCGCACTCGCGCACTCGACCGCACTCGCACACTCTTGCTCTCTCGCTCTCGTAACTATAGCCGAAATGTAATTAAACCTCAAAGTGAAAATTGACCGCAAAAAAAAACACACGCACACCAATCAAAGACAAATATAAGAGTAAGTGTTCTAACCACAGTGTATATGTAATGTGAAAAAACACCAATCAAAAAATAAACATATAAAAAGTGTGTTTTCTAATCTCAGTGCAAATTTTATGCGAAAACTAGCCAAAATACAAAAAACACCAATAACAAAAATAGTATAAGAGTAATTGCTCTTAAGTGTTCTGTGCTCAGTGTAAATAATAAAGAAAAAAACTTGTTAATTAGATTGCGTACATAAAAAAAGACATTTCTCTCTACAGGTCTTTCTAACAAGACGCGTTCACTATTATTAATTAGTATTAAAAACCATATCATATATTAAACAGTTTTAATACAATCTTCAATTAGTGCTCAAGGTTAACGAAAAAAACCTCGCTTTTTTTAATTTTCCGCATAAAGAGACATTAATTCTCACTGTTCAAAATAAACAAATATTTTTAAGTTACTATTCATAATTTCTTCTCAGTGTTCAATACAAAAACCACTATTTTTCTACCTCTCCTGTTTGCCTTATATAATTTCTTCTGTGTTAAGAAAAAACTCCTATATTACTGTTACTTTTCTTTCTCCCTCTCTCATCAAAGCTCGCTGACAATTCGAAATCGAATCGCACAACTCAGCATAAATAATATTATATAAAACAGATTCAAACATATTCGAAATATTTCCCCTACACCCATTCCGCTCTTCTTCTACCACTCCTTCTCTCTCTCTCTCTCTCACTCACTCTCGCTGATGACTCTTACAACATCTGGCAAGAAAGAAGATGGACACACAATAATTATGCAAAAGCCAACAAAAAAAAAAACTCGCTGAGGAAAGCAAAATGCAAACGCGTCAACTATGCAAATAATTTTGCTTGTGTATGTGTGTATTGTCTGTTGAGGAACTGCGCCCAGTCCAAAAAAGTAAATATATATATATATATATATATATATATATATATATAACTCAAGCTCAGTCTGCGTTACAGTTTCGAGAAGCAGCACGCGACCTTAGGCAATGCCAAAAGCTTGAAAAATTCTCGCGCAGCAAGCGGCAATTTAAATGAAAAATGCGTGTCCAGTTTTTTTTTTCGATTGCCCACCGGACCTAAAGCTGAGCTGCTCTTGCAATAATAAGCAATAAAACATAAAAAAAAAACTTCGAGTTATATTACGTGTGTTTCGCTTTGCGCTCAAAACGAAAACGAAAGCACCCCTCGATTCGAATTTACGGTACTCCAAGTTTTTGAGTCTTACTTCGAGTCGCTGCGGTCAGTTTGTCGAAGAAGAAGAAGCAGCAGCAGCAGCAGCGGACAAAACAGCTCAACTCGATTGGTTTGTTTTTGTTGTTCAATTGAACCTTAAACGTTGAAATTGGGTTGAGTTATTTGTGCTTTTTTTTTTTTTTGGTTTGCTTTTTTGGTTTTGTTTTGCTTTGCATTTTGCTTGAAAACTTTTACTACGCGCGCGTTTTGTGCAAGAGCCGTTAAATGCCATAAACGCAAAAACAAAATTATGAGGCGCTAATTGTTGCATAAGTGCTAAACAACAACAGCAACATGGGCAAAACCTACAAATTTAAATGCAGTACCTGCTACAGTGGCTCAAGCGGCGTATGCGTAATGTTCTAAGCAAATATAGTGTGATAGAGAGGGAGAGGGGGAGATGGCATTAAAGCCATCAAAAATAAGCTAAATTTGCATTGCATTTTCTATATTTTCAGTACGCATTAAAAAAATCGTGTGTGAAATATTACAAATAAATAGTTAATAGCAAAAAGTAAATTAAGTAAATAAAGGTAAATAGTAATTATAGTTAACTGACCTTCGGGCCAATACAAGTAAACCCGGTCAAACATTTTCTTGTAAATATAAATTATAAATAAATGAAAATCAGAAAAACAAATAAAATCAAGGTGATGGAAATTAGGCGCAGTCTGTGCTTGTTGGCTCTACTGGGCGTTGCCAAGGGCGCTACCAATCAGAGCTCCTCAACAACAACACAGACAACAGCAACAAGCAACACGTGGCAACAACAACAACAGCCAGTCGAGTTTTATAAACATTTAAATGCAGCTGCGAATTTGGGCGAATTCCATGAGCCACACTTGACACGCAGCTCTGTCATCTTTGGTTTGACCAAAGTGGTCAACGAGAACAATGTGAATCCCCTGTGTGAATCCCATTTGCGGCAAGTGCAACACGGCATTCTCAGCAAACAGCCCTGGGCAATGAAAGGTGAGTGAATCATCCGCATTTTTTTTGATTGTACACGCAGCAACAAAATCAACCAACATTTTATAAATTATTTAGAAAGCATTTTTCTGAAAAATTACCGAGAATTATATCAATCGATCTCCAATGCAGACAATAGATAAACTCTAAAAAAAAAAAAAAAACCAAGTCAGACAATTTCGATCATCATTACGTATTTCTTAATTTTAGAAATGTTTTTCTTTATAATAGAAAATATTTCTTTAAAATACAAAAAAAAACACCTTCATTTTGTGATTATCGATTAGAAATTTTTAGATACTACTTTTCTTATATTTGAAAATTATTTCTGAAAACAAGAAAAACTTCCTAGGAGAATTTAATAAATTTCGAGTCGATTTTTTTCTGAGTGTAATTGAGTCTGAAAGTTTCCGCATTGAAAATGCAAATATTTTTGGAACAATCCGGAATAGTTTTCAGTTCAAATTGGCAACAAGTCTATTGACAAACTCAACAAGTGTTTACTCAATATTAACAAGGGCAGCAGCAGACATAAATCTTGCAATACGGCAGACACTCGATTTTTCATATGACTCACAACTAGAGTTCAACATAAAGTTATGATTTAAATTAACATTGATAAATAAAAGTTAAAGCTGTATATATTAAAATGCTGAAGCTAGTAAGAATAGTCTGGTCGAGAGAGCTCGCCTGGAAGATACCCTGAACTCTGTTTTTAAATTGCTAGACTAGCTGACTAGAGGATGAAAGCAGCCAAAGAACAGTAATCAGAATAGAAATATTTGAATCGGATTTTAAATCTGATCAGTAACATTTCTATGTATACTATATATTAATTGCAATGCTGAGATTACCTGTTTTCTATTGCCTGCTATAAACTATAACACAATATATATTAAATATTTATACATATATTTGCATATTTTATACTTATTTATTTATTTAATTTGAACTAAATTCAGTCGACACACAAAATACAAAAATATATTACATTACTTTTTAAAAATTAAATTTCAAATTCATTTAAATTAAAAGATAGAAAATATTTATAAGATATACCCTTTTTGCATACATTTTGTGGGTGCAGTGTATAAATATTAAAGGCAAACAGCAGTGGATGAGAGAGTTCAAGTGGATTTTAACCTGGGTTATAATTAGGCAAATTGTTGTTCCAGCTGGGATATTAAATGAGCTTTTATATCCCAGCTGGAACAACAATAATAATTATTATTATTAAATGCGCCTTTATATACCAGCTGGGTCAGTAATCTGATTAATTTCTTCGGGTCATTAGGGGAACTTTGCTTATTAACAGCTCATAGTTAACAACTTATCAGTTATTGTTAATAGTAATTGTTTTATTACTTCATTAGTATTTGTATTTATACATCCACCAATAAAATCTTCTCTAGTACTCGATGCTTCGGGCACAAAACCCTCCGGATTTGTGTATGGCCAGAATTATTGGCTGGGCAGTCGGGAGGCGTGCAAGGGAGTCCAGCATCCTGTGGGCATAACGCTCTCCAAGAACTTTGAGCGTGTGATGCACCACGGACTAATAACACAGCAGGCACCCTTCGAGATGGATTATCGCGTGGTTTATTTGCGACACAATTCACCGTGGCAAGTGGAGATCAAGTTGATGTCCGAGCAGATTATCCACATTGGCCTCTGTCTGCCACGAGCCTGCACCGGCGGCGAGGTGAAACAGCTGGCTGGGGAATATGTGTCCCGTGGCATGTTTGCGGAGAATGACATCTTTGACATACAGCCGGAGGTGTTGTACCTAAAGGATCTGGAGCTAAGCGATGCTTTCTATCAGCGCACCAGTTTCCGGCTGCTCGTCATTTGTGTGCTGGCCACTTGTGCCCTGATGTTGTGCGCCCAGCAGCTTCCTGCCGGCGAGGATTCGGCCAAAGAAACAACTGTTGGCCTGGCACCAACTGAATCCGAGCTGTGGCGTGTTCTGCATTCTCTGCTGAGTTGGGAGCAACTGCAGCAATTTGTCAGCTGCTACGATTTGCCCGGAAATTGGGCAAAGATTTTTGTGGTGCGTTCGATTCCCACTCAGAAAGAGATACCCGTGTTGAATGGGCTGAGGAGTGTGTGTGCCATTTGGATTATGATCTTTCATGTGGTGTGGTTCATGTATTTCACTGTGCACAACAAAACCGTGCTCATTTCCTATGCGGAGCAGGCATTCTTTCAGTACGTCTCCTCAGCTCCGCTGCTGGTCGATGTCTTCTTTACCATCAGGTGAGTGGTTTAATAATAATAAGAATAATAATACAAAATACAAATGAACTTCATTCAGTGTAATTTAAAAATTCCGCTCAGTCAGTATTTTTTGGTATTATTTAGCGGCAGTATTACAGCTGTTCACATGTTAACTGAGATCCGACATGTTAAAAATATCGATACACAACTTAACATTTCAAAGCCAGTCCGCTTTTGAATTGTTTACTTTGTTGCTTATTTTGCTAATGCATCATAAATAAAATATAAATAATAATAAACTAATCATTTCAGTGGATTTCTGCAAACGTACAACTTTCTGCGCAACGCCGCCCAACTGGACGCAGTGCGTCAAAATGGATGGCGCAAAAATATTAAACTCTTTGGTAAACTGCTCTTTCATCGTTATTTGAGATTGGGTCCACTTTATCTCGTTGTGATGGCTTCGGTGGATTTGGTCTACGCCTATATTGGAGACACTTCAGTTTATCATATTAATGAGCGCTTTGATGAGATGTGCTCCAGGCATTGGTGGCGCAATCTGCTCTTCATTCAGAATCTCTTCGATCATCGCGATATGTGCGCCAGTTGGAGCTGGTCTTTGGCCTGCGAAATGCAGTATTTCATCTTAGCAAATTCGTTGCTCTTTTTATATGCCAAGTGAGTTGTGTTTGTTTATAAATTTGTTTTTATTTTTAATAACAGCATTGAAATATTAACGAGAACAGACATGTTAAGAATGTCGATAAATACAACTTACAATTTAAGCATTATTTTTTTGTTGTAGGTGCAAAATAAGCAAGTGTTTTCAAAATAAATTGCAAAATTTCGCTCTCAGTTTCAGCTGCTTTGGTATTTTCTTAGTAATAACAGTTCTTGGCATTTCAACAGGCCGCAGACATTTTCAAAATATCTTAACAGTAAAAACTGTTTTTTTGCAGGCATCCCCGACTCACCAAGATGCTGGTTACCTCCGCTTTAGTCTCCTCTACCGTTTGGACCTACATTATTGGTCTTCGCATCGAGTTTCAATTGTCTTTCGACGCGGCCTTTGCCACGGGAACAGAGATTTACACATCGCCGTTTGTTCGAGTGCTTCCCTATATTCTGGGCGCCATCACAGCTTGGTTTCTGCTGGAGGAGGCGAAGCAGCCAGAAGTGGAGCCTAATGAGATGAGGAATCGTTGTTGCTGGCACTTTGCGCTGTTTGTGTTCATTGCCTGCATCTACTCCACGATTCGTCGAGATCTGGGTTCCTTGCTGGCCATTTCCCTATTTGTTTTGGGCAGACTGTTTTTCTCCTTGAGCGTCTGCTGGATGATTAGGGGCAGTGCGAGAGGGCGTGGCGTCTGGTGGTCCCGCATACTGGAGGCCAAGGGCTTCCAGCATCTGAGTCGGCTCTCGTATGCGATTTATTTACTAAATCCTTTGGTGATTGCCTTCTTCTACAGTTTAACCAGTGCCAGCACGCATGCAGATCCCTTAATGCTGGTGAGTTAAGATCTACAAATATATTTACTATATATTATTTATTTATATTTTATTTTCCAGTGCGTTGTCACCTGTGGCTTTGCCGTCATTGTCTATTTGGCGTCCATCGTATTTTCGCTCGCCTTTGAATTGCCTTACAGCAATTTGTCTAGTTTGATTTTGAGGCGTAGCAAATTGAAAAGTGCCTGAGAAAGATGCTTAATTTCTTGTAATTAACTGTATAAGGAATGCCTCCATATTTCAATTGTGATCGCTTTTGCATGTACAACAAACAATAACAACAACCACAACTCATTACTATCATTAGTTTAGTCGTATTATATATATATAAATATTTGTAGGTACAAAATAAATGCTTTCAAAAACTAAATTTTGTGCGATATTCTTTTGGTATTAATTAGTAACAGTAATGGCAGTTGTTGGCATTTTATTTGTATAAAAATATCGATATAATGTTGACTTGTTTACTTTGCTTATACTTAAAAAAAAATAATAATAATGCATAATAATAACATCTAAGATATGCCTGAAAGTAGTTTAAATTGAAAGTGCAATTTAATTAGCCATATTTAAAGCCCATCGAAACTCAAACGACTATCGATATATCGATAGCTTGGCTTGCGCTTCAAACAGATGTTGTAAATATGTGTGGAAATATTTCCAGTACGCTTGCGTATCGACTCTCTCTAGCTCTCACTGTCTGCCTCTGCGCTGATGTTAAATATTTAAATTTTAATCACAAGTAACAGCGCACAGCCAGACAGTGCTGCGCCGGCTGCTCCAAGGAAAAGTACGTATGCTGCGGACACGAATAAAAATAAAGAGCGCGTAAAAAAAAAAAAATCAAGTCCTATTTCTCCATATTTGTTGATATCTTATAATGATATATCTATATCATATATTTATAATAATTGCAAAAAATTCAAGCTTAAGCGTGCAATAATCATGTTTAGTTAAACATACGTGAAAGTGTGGAAAAATAAGTGAAAACAAGCAACAACAAATATGTGAAAAATTTGCAAAAGCGACGCGCAGCATCTCAGCATCAAAACGGAGCATCCTTGTGAGTGAGTGTTGCTCTCCTTCTCTCTGTGGACGTGTGTGTGTGCCCTTGTGTATATGTATATACCACGGGATATCTTAATTTACTGCAAATTCCAATTTGACAAAAGGTAAATAAATAAATAAAAATAAGATAAAAACGTTTTGAATTATTTTTTTTTACAAATGTTTCTTTTTATTGCTTATTCCACACACATACGCAACCACTTGCTAATCTGTGTGTGTGTGTAGGCAGGTAAGGAACCTCTATTAAAATTCATGCAATTAAATTATGAATTAAATTTGGCGTGAAAATGTCGTGGACACATTTAAATATATACACATATACATATACACATAAAAATTGATGTGTTTTGTGTTTTATTTTTGTTCACCTGAATTTGTTGTATTTTATCAGCAATGTCAGCATCATTGAGCAGCTATTGTGTGCTCTCGGGCACACACACACACAACTTCGCTTAGCACCCTCTCTCTCCCACTCTTTTTTGTCTGCTCTTGTTGCTATGCGTGGAATTCTCTCGATGCTCCGTTTTGGCACTTTAACTTTTACAGTTCTTTGCATGTCGAAGTGTGTTGCGCTCACACTCATGCGACTGACCTTGAACAAGTCCAGCTGTCTTTGTTCTGCTTCTTGTTGCTTCTGCCGGCTGTTGAAGCCTTGGCCTTGGCTGCAGTCCCGCATAGTAAATTGTTTGCTTAATACACACACAGACACGCATGTGTTCTTTGGCAAAGCAATAATCAAATATTTGCAGTCAATTAATATTATTAAAAGCGCTGCTGCTGACGACGACGATGACGCTTTCTCCCATCATGTGCTCAGCAGCGTCCGTGTCTCGCTCGCTCTCTCTCTCTCTCTCACAGCAACTCTGTCGCAAAACTCATTTGCTTCTGTATTTCTTTGTATGTGTGTGAAGTGTTAACATTTACATTCTCTTTTTTTTTTTGCTTATTGGAACTGATCAACACTGAACACAATTAAATATTAACACAAGATGCTTATGGGTGTGTTTTCGTACATTGAACCCCCAGCAGTGGCTGCTTGTGACGTCACAAACGTATCTGTCTGGGTTTCTTCGTTTGTTGTTTTGCATCTATGAATCATTTCCCTTAAGTGTTGCCAACAAAAAAATAAAAAAAGTAAATAATCTGCGGCTGCCATTCACTATTTCAACTGAAATTAATCTCTCTCTCCTCTCTCTCTCTCTCTCTCTCTCTCTCTCTCTCTCTCTCTCTCTCTCTCTCTCTCTCTCTCTCTCTCTCTCTCTCTCCTCTCTCTCTCTCTCTCTCTCTCTCTCCTCTCTCTCTCTCTCTCTCTCTCTCTCTCTCTCTCTCTCTCTCTCTCTCTCCTCTCTCTCTCTCTCTCTCCTCTCTCTCTCTCTCTCTCTCTCTCTCTCTCTCACTCTCACTATCTATCTCTCTCATTGTTTGCTAATTGTATTTGGCAGTAGCGCATTATTTATTTTTTTTGCATAGCTTCCTTTATTTAGATAGTCTTATCAAGCAATTCAACGAAATTATTTTGACGTAATTGCCTTAAAAGATTTGATATTGATTTGACATTAATTAACTGCCCTGAAGCTCTACGCTTAACTATTCACTCTTATCAAGTGTACAGTCAATAAACACATCAATTAAATATTTGCAAATTGTATTATGATATGAATTAATTCATTGATTTATCTTTATTCATTCCTTAATGCGCTTCAAGAAATGTTTAAAAATAGCATTAAGACATTGTGCAAATGAATGTAATACGAAGAAAGAATGTATCTCCTAGCTTAATTTAGATTATAGATGCTCGTTTGCCAAACGCAGGTCAAGTTGAAAACATAGAAATCGATTTCGGATCTCAATGAAAAGCACAAATTTAAGTATATAAATGATAATAAATGAGTATATATAGGGATATATGGCAGACTCATTCTTCTGATAGTTGCTCTCCTTCTGCTTCTTTCATAGGAAGGCGATCTTAGAAGTCTTCTGATTTAAGCTAGTACATTGAACTCTATAGATTATCGCTTATCGACACGAATTGTATAAACTTTTATTATAAGAAAAAAAAAATGCAAACACATTTTTCAAGCGAATTGGCAATCTAGAATTTCCATATTTTCAATTTTTAATGATTGCCAAGCATAAATCGCATTGCTTGAGTCAATAATAAAGAAGATATATGTATGTAAATATATATATATATATATATATATATATATATATATATATATATATATATATATATATATATATATATATATATATATATATATCATATCATATCATATATGTATATATTGTGAGATGTATTAATCGCCCTTGTACTTTTGTCAACGCCTTAATTCAAATTTGTATCTGTCTTTATATATATATGATAATTTGTGTATATTTCTGAGAAAGACAGATACAAATTTGAATTAAGGCGTTATATATATATATATATATATATATATATATATATATATATATATATATATATGTATGTATGTATGCCACGCCTTTATTATGTCTGCGTGCATGACACTCGTTCCCAGCTCCACAGAGGGGGAAGGGAAGGAATGTGTGACGGGGGTTGGCGTGGGGGGAGGGGGGGGGGGGGTGTACTGGTCAACGGCCCATTTTCTTGGCTCTTGGCTGTGACTGACTTGTGAACTGCGACAGCCGTGAAAATGTAAACAAAATGCGCGTAATTAAATTTTCATACGAAAGCACGAGGAAATATGTTCATAAATTATTCTGACTCATCTTTTAAGCAGATAACCCCTCCTCCAAAAGCAACTAGGCGCGTTCCCACCCCTGTAAAAGTTACTATTTGCAACTAATACTTATCATTTAGTTTTTGCCAGTTTTTAATTGTCAATTTGTGGAAAGCTGACTGGCTTTCCTTTACTTACTTTTTCCCTTGCTCTTTCAGTGTATACCCTGTCTAAAAAGTTTACAGGGCAAGTTGAAGTCGTGCACTCTGATTTTCTTCTTTACAATGCTGTCTAATTTTCATTAATTGCTTATGAATTCCTTCTACTATTTTATTATTTCTAAAAACTAAAACTATTCTCTATTTTTATGGCGTTTTTTCTGTGTGTTACTCACAGTTAATTACATGTATATATGTATGTATATATATATATATATATATATATATATATATATATAATATTTGCCTGGTAGGCAGCATAGTGGCTCGTTGGCAGATTGCTTCCGATGTCGGCTTGTTGCTGCTTTGTAGCATGTGTGTCATGTGGGCATTTGATAGCGCCCGCACAAATGCAGCCTGCTTCCTTTTGGAGATCTAGCGACATAAACATACAGATACAGATAAAGATACATTTACCGAGCTGCAGACGCAAAGCGTCGACAGACACATCCACATCTGGTGTGGGCTGGCAAATATTATTTTACATATGTGCAATTCGTTGTGTCTGTGGCACAGCGTTTAACATGTAACTTGAAGCAAACAAAATCATCAAACAGCAGCTGAGGACATACAATCTGTCATTGCTTGTTGCAAGAGGAAGGGGAAGAGACACCCTCAACACGACTCTCCTCGTATTAATCATAACGAGCACTAAAAGAGTCAAATATATAGCAATAAACTTTGGCAAAAGGGGAAACTCATAAATTATGACGGTTTTGTTATTATATAATATTCAATTGGAAGGCTATATGTCAACAATAGAGTATTTAATACTTCTTTATAATAATACTAACTCTGGTTGCTAACTAATATTGAACTATTTTGGGGATATGAGTTGCTTATAGATATTACCAAAGCTGGTGCAGATTAAAGCGAGGAAGAAGAGGAGTTTTTAGCTTCCGGCACATAATATTCAAGCCTTATATTAAATGTATACCGACGGCTGTCGGCTGTCGGTTGCACGTCTGCTTGTTTGTGGTGTGTTGCCACAACAGGCAGCTGCGTACTGCTTTTGCCCGTCAGGCACATATTACCAACATCACACTCGCGATCACACAGACACACACACACACACTCGCACTCACACACACACACACACATTTATGCGTAGAAGTGTAATTGAAATTTGCGGTGTTTGCATTATTAAGGAAGCAATTGCACAGATGTGTTTGCCACATACCCACACACTTATACATATTCAGCATATGTTGTACATATACATACAACACACATCTTCAGGCAGCGTGCCTCAATTGGGTTTGGCTTGTTGCCTGTCGTCGCGATAAGATGTCGCGCGTGCCAATTGCGCCCCTATAAGATAAGCAGCGATAACAGTTATCGAATCTGAATCTGTTGTCCAATTAGTGTAGTAGCCAATCAATACACGTATCTTTCAGTCAGTCTAATATACTCATGATAAAGTCTACTTAAAAAAAAAAAGTTATCGATAATGAATCATATAAAAAAACGTTGACGAGTCAAAACAATTAATTTTAATATATTTTGACGTCGGTTATCGGCAATAGTAAACTATGAATGAAAAATTATTTTAATCTTCAAGAAAATACGTTCTTGCATCTCAGCAGACCTTTTAATATATTGCAATTTCGCAACCGAAATTTTTCGTCGATCTGTAAACAACATTCAAGTTGAGCTTATTTAAATTACAGCTGTTATCGGTCTCTAGTTGCTGTTATCGGTAGTTAGTTACAGCTGTTATCTTATCTTAATTCTATGAATACATTCCCAACTAAATACTCAATTTAGCTTTTGCAATAATTGCACAATAAAAACCTTTTTTTTTGCACATTGTCAGATAGTTGCGTAGTTCTTGTAATTCGCCTGTGTTTAATATCGAAATGTAGATCAATATCTATTTGGGAAAGTAGCGTTATTTTCGTGTTGTTTGCTGTTTTTTAAAACCGTTACAAGCAAAAGTTCATGGCAATGGTTATTAAAGGAGCCGCCAACAGGCATAGCCAGCGGAGGCGGGGAGCGGGGTAAGGCGAGACGAGGCGAAGCCAAAAGGTAATAAAGTTTAACATTCATGTAAATAACACACAAGGGTTGCTGTTATTGTTATTGTTATTGTTGTTGTTTTCGTTATTGTTGTTGTAGTTACTGTTGCTGCTGCTGCTGCTGGTGCGACGAAGCATGGCAATGGTGGAATAGGGCGCCTAGACACACAATTGTCCTCGCCCAAAACACAAAAAAAAACACACGCAACAGCAACAACAACAGCAACAGCAGCCCAACAACAAGCTGCATGAGCGATGACGTCAGACGTCAGCAGAGAGTGAAGAACTGAAGAGGTGACGCACGAGGGGCAACGACGACTTAAGCAAATGCGGCGCCATTTTGCAAAACGACTTTTCAGTTATGGCCAAAGTAACAAAAAAAAACTAATTATAAGTAGCAAGCCCCGAGTGACCTTTGACACAAACTGAGCGCTTGTCAGTTGCAGCGCCAAGAAATATGCCTTGATAAATTATGTGCAGCTTAGACTGTTGATAGGCGTAGAGAAGGAGATAGAGAGTGGGAGAAAGAGAAAGAGAGAGAGAGAGAGAGTTGCCAATGGATATCTCTCTCTCTCTCTCCCTCTCTCACTCACTCTCTCTCTCTCTTTCTGGCTCTCTTGCCTGTAGGTATATTTAAGAGTTCGTGAGAGTGAAAAATTCTTAATTATGCATATTGAGGCAGTCTTAAAAAACTTGGAGAGAAAACAAGACAAAACTTTATAAATATAAATTAATTTTGGTTAGTAAAAAAGAGAAAGTAGCACAAGTTAGCATTATTACCTGAGTCACATAACCCGAAATTGCTGGTGAGTTTTGGTTTTGTTTTGGTTACAGTCTCTTCGGGACAAATAATATCAGGTTTGGTTAGGTTCTGATTACGATTCCAATTGTGAATTTCAATCGGCAGAAGTACGGTTCGGATTCCAATTACGGTTTGGGACCCGAATAGATATTTAGCTCAGGTCAATTATCCAAGATCTTGGGCAACTTTTGCATGTTCCAAGCTGGTTGTGATGTTAGACTTTTAAAACCCATTGTGTGTGTATGGATGCATTACATTCGGTTTGGCATTAGACTTAGGCTTATGTGACTCACTGTGTCCGTAATAATGGACTTTTGTAACTCACTGTTCTTTACATTGGACGTAGACTTATGCAACTCACTGTGATTGCATTCGAACATTCATTTTCATTGCAATTATTGCAATCTAAAGTATAAATTCGCAACAATTAATTACTCAACTTGCCACTCTCGCAAGTTGCCATACACACACACACATGCACGCACAGACACACGAATAGAGAAAGGGGCGTGGTCAGCGGGTGGAGTAGCTGGGCAGGCAGGCAATAGTTTTCTTGTTTCTTCCGTTTATTTTTGCATTTTGCACTCGATAAATAATGGCAACGGCGCCAAACATTTTTTGCTGTTGTTTTCCTTATTTATTTTGTGTTGTTGGGCTTGGTTTCTGTTCAAGTCGAAGGTTAGATGATATCGCTTCAAACTTTGTTGTTGCTGCTCTCTTTATTCTCATTTTTTTGTTTGTCGTCTATCGTCTATTGTTTATCGAGGCTTTGACTTGCAGCAGACATCAGAAGACCCCCCTCCCCCTCCCCCCCCCGGCCTTTGTCCACCCTTCCTAACGGCAAGTTGGCTGAAATAAATTGGCTGTTGGCCAAAAACACTTTGTTGCCACTCTGGGGAACAATGCGGGAAAAAACAAATTCACAAGCATTTTTCATGTTGTTTTCTCAATGCGCAACAACACTTTCATATCATGTGCAGCCCAGGTGTGTGCGTATGTGTGTGTGTGTGTGTGTGTGTTTTGTTGTGTCTGGCGGGCAATGTAATTGTTATAAATTCGGACTGGAATAAAAAATGTGTTTAGCACCTCGCTTGGCGCTCACATGAGCGAATAACTATATATATATATATATATATATATATATGTATATATATATATATATATATATATATATATAGTTATTCGCTCATATATTGACACTTAGCGAAAGCGATAACCACTGTAAAAGCTGTAATAGGTAAGATATATATAATATATATCTATATATATAAAGCTACCGAATTAGAGTTGCGTTAAAAATGAAAAGCAAACAACAACCAAAAAAGAAAAACAAGTTAAGCTGTCAGTAATTTATGTAACAGAGCAGATTAACTTGTATATATAAATATATATAGTACTGTGTTGCAACTTTATATGATTGAGATTCACATAGAGTCAGTTGTGTATCAATAGTTATTATAGTGCGTCATATTGGAACTCTTGGATAACCAACCGAAATTCAATCAAGCCAACCCATGCATACAATGCATTGCGATCGAGGAGGTCCTTGCAATCCTTACAAACCACGTCCTTTGCAAATCTGCTATTTTTGTAAAAGGACAGTCGTTTTTGGACACAGCTCACGAATATCCTTAAGGCTTTCAAGCGTAAACATATTTTTGTGCTGACAATAAAACTGAATATCGATTGCCACTCAATTTGCACACGCAGATCAAGTTTGTTTTATTTTGTAAACACAAATTGAATGGAAAGGGTTTAAACGACAAGTTTTAATGGTTGAATATCAGCAAGCCTACAAACAAGTAAGTTTAGAATCGAATTGAGTTAAAAACGAGCTCTCTCGACTCGAACGAGAAGATAGTTAAACAGGTGAACAGAAACCCATCGTGACCGTAATAAAACCTATCGCGATAAAAGCTCTCCCAACTGATATGATAATGAGTCTAGACACTTTTGCATCAGTAAATATGTACCTACCTAGACAATGTCCTAAGTAGGATAAGAATAATTGTAAATAGCTTTAAGATTAATTAGAAAGTATCAAAGAACCAGTCAAAGCATTACGGCAGCAGTCTATTTTCGATTCCAGCTCTTGGGATCCCCTTTCAGTTGTACTTGTGCCTTATTATTATTTAGTTTGCGAAATATACATTGTCAATGTGATAACGGCTCCATTTGCTAGATAACTAAACCAACGTAAAGTTAGAAATATCAATAATTAGTGGAAATTTTTCAAGAGTCGGGGACGGGAAGCACTTGACTAGTTACATATTAATATTGCTGTCAGTTAGTAGTTTAATTGTGATTAAATGTGTCTCAACTGATACTACGAGTGCGGTTATTTATCTTTTTTCTGTGTTTAATCTTAAGTTGGCATTTGCGGAAGTTTTCCATTTATTGATTAGTTTTTGGTTTGTGAGCACATTGATTTTTATTGCGTATCTCGGTTATCAGCAACAATGTATTCCACAATTCAAATAGCGTTGAGTTCTTTTGCCTATATGTATTTTTATGGAAATTGCGTCAAACTGTTAAGCGATACGGAATGAGTGATTAAGTTATCGTGCTTGGTGGTTAATGTTTAATGCTTGATGAGTTCAGTTTTGGAAAGCGTGTTCATTTGACCGCATTGCAGAGTGCACAGGAACTCGTCGGCAAATCAGTTTTTTTTTTCTTTTTGCACGCAAATTTGTTATGTGAATTTTAAATAAATTATGTGTTTTTTTTGCACGTGAATTAATCATTGCAATTTTATTTAAATTGCGTGTTTTATTTATTAGAATTGGTTGTGGCAATTTATACTTTGATTTATATATAAATGTAAATGCAATTCTAATTAAGGCTATTGCCCTTCTGTACATAAGTAAGCAGAGTGAGGCCCTTAAGTTGCCCCTATTATATTTGATAAGGCTTATCGCTTGAATGCTGAGAGTTGTGATTGGTAACAAGTTGAGCAGAGGGGTGGCAATATTTGATATTATTACTCAGAAAATAAATATTATTGCTTCAGATTTCAGAAGCATGTCGGAGTGCCATAAATAATTAAAAATAGTTTTAAAGTGCCAATAAAACAGCAAATCGTCAACGATTGCACCAACTGTGCTTAATAGCTGTGAATTATTAATAAATTTATAGAATTTATAATTTAATTGTTATCCATAAATATTAAAGCAATATAGGAAAGTATATTGATATGTATTCCCCATGCAATCTTACTTTGATTCTAATTAAGAATTCATTTATAACTTGTAGTAAGAATACAAAACATTGAAAAATATATTTACTATAAAGAATGAGTCCAATAAATCGGAATTCTTTCTTTCTTGCTGAAAACCAAAAACATAAATTTATCAAACATATATTTATCAACGTTTACTGTTTATTTTAAATAATATTTGCCTGAGCTCGTGGGCAGTGGTACAATCAGTTTTTATTATTATTAAAGCAATTTACAGAACAATCGAGCTTAAGGGGCGTCACAGCAAAACTACTGTGGCCTTCAGCAATATTATTTTAAGATTATGTGCATGTTTTTTTTTGTAAATTGTGCAACGAGTTGAGATTTTGCTTAACAGGAAGTTAAACGTTTTCGCATGTATATAATGCTTGAGCCATGAGTCTGGGAGAAATATAAATATGAATCTGTACAAAAATGTATTTATATAAATATATTTATATGTTGGCAACAGCAGCAAAGAACTTTGAATTGATTATGAATTTATAATATGTTTGAATTTGGTGCACTGCGTGGCTTATTAAGAAATATAAATATATTATTTTTAGTCTTATTTACATATCCACATTAGGTTAAGTGTAGTTTGAGCCGCAGCAGCCAGCGTTAGTAGCGCTCTCTCTCTCTCTCTCTCTCTCTCTCTCTCTCTGTCTCTTTCGTTTATCTAGTTATAAGCAGTTATGATTCGCATATCAAATCCAGCAGGGAATTTAGCTAGAATACTGCTAAAGTGCTCATCACTGGTCCCATTTATCAATAGCCAGGACTCGAGTTGTGACAAGGCGAATGTCCTTTGGCCAACTTATTTGCCAACAAGCGCAAACATAATTGAATTGTTACACACACACACACACACACACACACACCCATTCAGCCACCCACTCCCCCCTCTGTTATCAGTAGTTTTTTTTTCGTTCATGCGGCGTGCTCAATTAAATTAATGTTTTATTTCTCATTCGCACCTCGGCGTTTGTCTGATTGATGGCAACGCGGATATTATTTCGATGATAAGTCAAATTCACTTGGATTATTTTTAACATGTGACGCAATTAACTCGAGTTTTTTTGTTATCTATTTGTTTTTTTCTTCTTTTAGCTAGGTCAGTTGCTAATTACTAAATGGCAAAGGTACGCAGAAAACGTTATCAGGCCAAGGAGCAGCTGGAGCTGCAGCAGCAGCAGCACCCAAATGGGTGTAGTTAAAAATACCAACAACAACAACAACAATATTACAATGGATAAACGTTCGCTTTGCTGCCTCATCATCTGTGTGAATGTGTGCTTTGTGTTGTGGCTGGTCAGCGTGCAACAGCTCGAATCTGATGAGGCAGGCACACTGAGCACACTGAATACACATCTGCAACAGCAACAGCAACAATTGCAATCGAGTGCCAACGGCAGTAGTAGTAAATCAAACCAAATACACGACCCTAGTCGCACTCAGCAACTTAGTAGCAACCTTAGTAGTTATTATTATTATTCGTATTCTAATTATTATAATAGTCCTAGCCAAGTAGTTAGTCTAGACAAGGCGGCCACGCCTATATCAACAACAACAACAACAAAATCAACCACAACAGAGCCATCAGAAATGGCCTTAGAAGATGCCAATCAGTTGATTGATTTGCACAATTTTTGCTATTTGATGGTGCAGCCGGCATGTGAATCGCATATCCTCGCCTTAATCCTTGTGCATACGGCGCCGAGGAATGCAGAGAAACGTTCACTGATCCGTCAGTCGTGGGGCGGAGCCCCAATGACGTCACAATCACCGCTGCGACTTGTCTTCCTGCTGGGCGCTGTGCCCGCCGATGAGTTGGAGCTGCAGCATTCGCTGGAGCGGGAGAATGCCCGGCACAAGGACATGGTGCAGGGCAATTTTCAGGATGCCTATCGCAATATGACGTACAAGCATGTGATGGCCCTCAAATGGTTCAACAGCAACTGTTCGCATGCCCAGCTGCTCATCAAGGTGGACGATGATGTTTTTGTGAATACGCCACAGCTGATTAAGTTGCTTCTACTCCGCGAACCGCCAACTCTCAACTCGAATCTTACGTCGTCGACATCGGCGACGCCATCGACGTTGGCTTCCCTGCTCCAGCAGCGGCGGGAACTGCTCTTCTGTCGTCCAGTGATGGCCTCCCGCGTGAAGCGATCCTATCGTGTGAGTATATGCTGCATTTTTGCGGTACTCTCAATTCGATTCATTAAATTGAATAAATAAATATAATTTGACTTCTTGCAGTCCAAATGGCGTGTCAGCTTCCGAGAATATGCCGAGAGTTATTATCCGCCGTACTGTCCGGGCTTTGCGCTTGTCTACTCGGCGGATGTGGTGCAGCGTCTTTACCAGGCCGCCCAGCACACGGCCTACTTCTGGGTGGACGATGTCCACATCACGGGCATCCTGGCGCAGCAGACGAACACGACGATCACAACGCTACACCCGTTCGTCCTCTACGAGGACGATTGCCAGCGATTGCTGAGCGGGGAGCGTGATATCGATCAGGTGGAATTTCTGTTCACGTGGCACGCGATTTCATCCAGCCAGATTGGAGCACTGTGGCAACTGTATGTGGCGCAGAACTACACGTTACCACACAGAAACGCACAGTTGGATGGGGATGGGGCATCGGATACGGGTTGGAGCTAGCTTGAAAAGCTTGAAAATAGGAATATCCTCAATTTATATTTTGGCTGTTTTGTTTAGGATTTCGCTGTACTTTACTTTAGTTGTTAAACTTAGATCTAAAACACTTAAGATTATTAGTTTTAAATGTTAGTTAGCATTTGGCGTGGAGCTGAGCTGAAGAGGCGTAGATGATTATGATGATGATGATTATGATGATGATGATGATGAAGACGATGGTATATATATTGTAAGTCAAGTGAACCACCAACCACCTGCCTACAATCATTCGTATCATATTTGATATACCGTATAACTGAAGCATAACGATAAAGCTAAGCGATAAGTCGAATAGTAAATACAAAGAAGCCTCTCTCTGGGTGATAATTACAAAACTATACACACAACATTCGTATATCAAGCACAACAACAACAACAACAAATCCCTATTCCGTATGTATACATATATATAGGGAATCGGTAGAAGATATTATAAAGTGTGTAGCAAAGCATGACATATGTTTAGTATAAAAATCAAATGAATTGATTCGATCTGTAATCTGTACTTATTATAAATCAAATGATGTCGATGGCAATGAGAAACTTACAAATAATGTATTTTTTGTACTCATCTTTGCAATTAAATAACTAAATCATTCATATTTTTAATTTCAACTGCATGCAATATTTGGCAAAATGGACATTTTATATTCAGCCGCAGCACAAACAACAAAAAAAAACAAAAAAACCATATAAAAGATTTCAAGTGGGAACATTTAAAAAGCCAGGAACGTTAACAACAAGCAACACAAAAATATCAAAAAGGAACGAAAAACCAAAAAAAAAAGAAAGAAATGTAATCTTTGTAACAAATGAAATTTATAAATGTCTAATGAAATTAACTAAATGTTCAAGTTTGTCAGAAATTATATATACACACAAACATATATATGAAAAAACAAGAAAAAAATCCATATAAAAAATGAACTTACAAATTGTACAATGTAAAAGGAAAAATAAAACGAAGCGAAAATAATTGAATTTCAATTGGTTTTTAATATTTGTTCGTGTATTTTAAACACTTATCTCTCTAGTTGAGCCCATTATCCTTGAATGCAGTTCGATAGAGGAGGTCCTTTTGAATCCAAAGGATTCTGTTGGGATTTTGTATCAAACACCATAAATGAAAACCGCATTAAAAACGCACACAACTCGCGCCAATAAACTGCTGTCTCTGTATGCTAAGAAATTAAAAGGTTTGTAACTCTGCTAATTTGCACTACTTACTTTCGTTGGTTGACAAGCAGCTTACAGGTGTGAAACTGTGCTCTTAGTGAACTCTTTTTGTAAAGTGCAGATTGCTATTTGTTTCGATTCTTAAATGACTCCATAATTCATGATAATAGTTCTTAGTTGGCCCACGTGTAAGGATATGAATAAACAATAGCTACTTTCTTGATATGCAATAGTGCACTAGTGTTCACCTAAAAGTATACTTTTAATTTTTCACATCGTTGATAATTAATAAAGTGAACTGCTTGGTATGCAGTACAAAACAATCTCAAAGTGGTGAGCTTAAAGATTGCTATGAATATACAGCAGTGTTGCAGCAAGCAGCTTTTGCATATTGCCATATCAAATTCGGCGGGATATTTAAAAACTAATTCCGTAGACAACTTAAAAATTGCCATTTGTCCAGCTACTCAACAGTTGACGAGTGAAGTGCCGACTTTATCATTAAATATTCAATGGCCGCATGAAAGCAATTGTACTTTTCTACAGCTGGGCTGAAGGACATGCAAAATTTCACCCAATCATTTCATACGTCATTTTGTACAAACTGTACAAATATTGTTGCAAACACAGTAATAGATACCTAGTTGTCAGAATTGGATGCGCTGAAGGTATGGTTGGAGTCGCTCCAACAAGCCTATTGGGTTTTTTTTGTCCCTTCGCCTTTCAACTGTGTGCGTGTATTCGCCACAAATTGTTGCATGCAATAGAAGACGAATGTTAGTATGTTATCGTGGGTCAGCGCGTGCGGACACGAATACAGGACACACTGCCATTTTCATTGTTTACTTAAATAAGCGACAATGGTTTCGGTAAGTGCAACTTTTTTCTATGCGATCTGCCTCAAACAAAGTGGCTCAGTTTGCCACTTAAAGCGAGCACAGACTGAATTTATTTATTTAACAGATCAAAAATGTTTGTTTAAAATCCGAAACCAAGTCATGAAACTTGCTTAAGTATTTTGAAAGCGACTCAAGTGCCAACTTTAACAATTGATTTTAAGCGACCAAAAATGGTTAGGACTTATTTAAAAATATTAAAGCATTATACTTCGGAATGGGTACCAATTCTATCTAAATGTTGCTCGAGCTTTGCTCACCCTTTTTTAAGTGGGATCAACAAGATAAACAATAGAATCAGGAAGACGGGTTGAGTTGGCTCGTTGTCCTTAGTTGAGTGGCGGCGCCGCCTTCGTTAGCTGCAAATTATGAACAAGTGGATGGAAAACACTCTAAGCCAGGAAACAGCTCCACAAACAACTTCAGCTTTTAGCTTAAGCCTTTTACTCTCAAGCTTGTAGCTTTTCACTGCTAGTTTTAGTTTGCATTCCACAGGCCAAAAACTGCAAGCTCTGTGCTAAAAAAATGTCTCAGTTGAGTTTCGATGCTTTTTTGCAGGGGGCCCGAAAAGCTTTTGGAAGTTGCGAAAAGTGTGTCACGTTGAGGAGTAGGCAAAAAAGTTATTATACATACAGGAGTTGTTGCGACTGCTGCTCTTTTGCAGCTCCTATTTGCTACTTGCTACTGGTTCAGCTGCCCCTTCGAAAAGCGCGCGTCGGCGCTGAAAAGTATGCAACATTTTCAGTTGCTGCTTCGGTTTTTGATGTCGGTTGCTGGTTGCTGGCTGCTGCTGTTCGGCAAAGTGTCGAACTTCTCTGATGCTGGCCAGTTTTTAGTACACAAAACACTCTTCACTGCTTCGTGTTATCTCAGGGAGGCAACTGAGGCTGCTGCTCGTATCCGCTCCGGACTTCGTTGGCGAGGCAGCCAGGCAGCGCAACGAGGCAGGCAGGCCTATAAATGTTTTGTTTTTCTGCAGTTTGTTGTTAGTGCTGAACTGTGAACGGGCATCAGCGTGTGGCTGGCCACATCAACATCATCATCCACAATACACACACACATCCGCACACACACTCAGTCGCACACACCACTCACTTGAAGCGACAACGACGAACAATTCGAGGCAAGCCTCACTTCGCATTGGGTGTGTGCTAGCTAAAAATAGCGCCCAAATTTTGTACGACAATCTCAAAGACAACAATAATAAACAAGAAAAAAAAGTGCAAATTAATTAGAAGAAGAAACAACAAGCGAATTTCACAAAATAGTGCAAAACTACAAATACAAAGAAACAATAAATAAAACAACAGGTGTTTTTTGCCCGTTTAACATTAACATTGTTTAACTAGTTTCCTTTGCTTAATGTTCCTTTTCTGATTGTGTGTGTGTGTGTGTGTGCGTGTGGTGCTCATCTATATACATATGTGTCTGTGTGTGTGCGTCGACACACGTGCAGCGTAAGATGGTTGAAGAGTTTCTAGAGAAATTGCCTGAGATCGACACACGTTACGAGGTAAGTTTGGCTGACGTTCTCCCACTCGCTCCCTCTGTTCCTTCCTGCTTCCTGCTTCCTCCTTTGACTAAATCTTGAAATCCTTGAGCCGGTAATCGCTGTGCAAGGTATTGTCCTGCGTATCCTGCTGCGACTGCTGTTGTTGCTGCTGTACAAAGACAAACACCAAGTGCCAACAGCAGCAGCAGCAGCAACAGCGGCTTTTGTTTCGCGGCAGGCAGCCACCTGCTCGACATCCTGTCGTCCTTTCGTCCTGGCGGGCTTTGCAGCTCGTTTTGTTTGTTTTGTTCTACAAATTACATTTGCCAACAAGAACTACGGCAATATACTCGGCTCACTCGGCTGACTCTTTGAGCCTGCCATGCAAATGTAGGCCGGATATTTAATCAGTTTGCTGCTGCTGCCGCTGCTGCTGCTGTTTCTCCCATTTACCGTTGCACTTAGTCAGCACCAGCAACAGCCGCATTTGTTTTTTGGCTTCCGCATGCGGCTTACAATTGCAAGTTGCCAGCTTAGCTGCTCGTTTATCCTCTGTGTAGCCAGTTTTAGTCGTATTTCATAATTCATTAGAGCTCAGTGAGAGAGACGCTTACCTGGCATTTTGGAATCGCTTAAAAAACAGCGTATTTTTTCTAGCAAGAATTTAGCTTAAGCTTGCAAGAAAGTAGCATTGCCAAGCAAATAACATAAGCAATATAACAGAAATGGTTGCACAGAGATCGATAACACATGTAATTAACATAAGGTTAACATGAATGAATGCATTAAATATGAATGTGAGAAGAAAAAAGACGTTCGCTAAACTAGACTTATAAAATCAAAGAAGAAAAGTGTTTATTAAGCGTTAAGCAAATAACACATTGCAGTTTAATAGATACGGTTGCATCTCGAGACACTAGAGATCGATAACAGCTGTAATTAACATGGGCTTAACAGCGTGAGTTTAATAAGATCAAGAAAATTAACAAAAGAAAAGACTGACTCGCGTCAAATTCTTAGAAATAAAGTAGACTCATATTAGACTTGAAAAGAAAAAAGACGTTCATTAAAGTAGAACTATGAAATGGTAAATAGGACAAGTTTTCATTGAATTAAGCATTAGAGATCGATAAGAACTGTAATTAACTTGAGCTTAACTGAATGAGTGCAATAAGATCAGGCAGACTCTGGTCAAATTCTTAAAAATACAAGAAGTAGACTCATATTGACTTGAAAAGAAAAAGACTTTCGTTAAACTATTAATATGAAATATCAAAGAATAGATCAATAATTGCTTTGACAGTTTTATGGGATACAGTGCGTGTAATTGTAAAATTCCCTCATGTAATTCTTGACACACTTAGCAACATCTTAAGCTTACAATCTGATTGCGTATATCCTTGCGATATGTTAACTATGCCAAAGGCAAAGCCACCGAGGGTTAAGTCAACAGCTTAAAAGGCAATTAGCGCACATTCTGACGGGTCATGAGGGCCAATCACAACAACAACAACAACAACCAGTCATGGCCAGAGCCAGAGCTGTTTAGCGTTCACATTAACTTTATTAGCGCCCAACGACTGAATAAACAACGCACACAAGCACGCCCTGATAAACTTTCGTATATAGATATATAGTATATACCACATACATCGTATCTACTAACATAATTATGTGTCGTATTTTTAACAATAACCAGCCGCCTGCAAGCCTTAAATGCCACACTGAAACTAATAAACATGTTGGGGCAGACACGAAGAATGTCTGTGTGTGTGCGTGTGTGTGGCTGTGTGGGTGTGTACGCAATCGCGATCAATAAAATTTAATTATTCAATACAACATGCCATAAACTTTCACTCGCACTAACTCACATCAGACAATGGGTGTGTGTGTAATCCTTTGTTTAAGTTTGTTTGCGATGGAGTGGGTGCACAGCTGACTATCACCCACTGTCGAGTCCTTACTGTCATTGTCCTGTTAGCTGTGCTCGTTGCGGTCGCGTTGTCGCCACAATTTAGCTGGTAATTTACATGTGAGATTAGCTGGGAAAACACAGCAAAACCAACAGCAGGGGTTCCAAAAACTTAAAGTTTATAAAGTTGATTGCAAGCCATAACTTTGGCTGGTCATGGCATCTGGCAGGACTTAATAATTCCCCCATGCACATGTGTACTCAAAATTAATAGTAGTTAACTGTCAGCAAATCGATTGAAAAGTGAAAACGTGTCGCATATAAAATGAATACAAAGCACTTAAATATGAGTATAGCAAGCAGGACATGCAAACAGCTAAGGACACATTTTAAATATTCATTTTTAAAATCAATAATTAAATTAGTCAAGGTTTTCTTTAAACTAAATTACTAAAGTGCGTTGTCAAAAATTGAAGAATTATTCATATTTATAATAAATAATTGAAAGTATTATTAAAACATTCACAGTATTTCTGGCGAATTGCACAAATAATTTCAATGTAAATTGCATAAATAAGTATGAAATTAACCTGCTAAATACAACATTGTAAATATTCAGGATATATGGTATAATTAATAATTGAATTAGTCAAAGTATATTTATTGCTTGTGGGAATAAATTAGTTATGCACATGTTTTTCAGATAAATGTCATAAATACATAATGTGTTTAAATTTAATACAATTAATGTGCACAAACAGCTTTTAAATCAAATTTTAATTAAAATTCAGTCAGTTTATCATAATTTGCACTATGCCTATCCATAAACTGTCAGCAATTTGTGGCAACTACTCACTGGTATTTGTTATTGATCATCATCATCAACATCATCATCATCATCATCATCAAGCTCAGCATCAGCATTTGTGGCTGGAAAAGTCTGAGGACTCTGTTTGCTTTTGTAAATATAGTTTTTGGTATATAGATTTGTGGGCCCTTGAAAAACTGTTAATTGAGCTGCATAATGTGTGTATGTGTGTGTGTTTATTTGCAAACAAAAAAGCAATTTGTGGGTACATTTTAATTGAGGCCCAGTAGAGTCCATTGCTGCCTACCTGGCTGTATGTCGTCATCCAGAATGATACCACACACGAAGTGGCACTTGGCATGTAGCCAGATGAGAAGTTCTAGCAGCCAAGTGGCAAGTGGCAACAGCAACTGTGACGACGACGACGAGGACGACGCAAATCGTTGAGAGTTTGTCACATTTTTGTTCGCAGCAAACATTTTCAATATGCAAAAGTCGTTAATATGACACAAGGGAACGAGTCGACGCAGAGGCGTGGCATTTGAATTGCTGCTGTTTTATGCATCTTTTATATATATAAGTGTGTGTGTGTAAGGAGGCACGTGGCGTATGCGTAATATGCTGCATAATGCGTATTTATTTGAAAATTGAATTGCGCATTATACATGGCGCATACGTGATGCTCGTTTTGCTGCATTCTACAAATGACTGCCACACAAAGTGAATATATATTTGACTGGCCACGTCTGCTCTGCGACAGATTAAATTCAAAGTTATTGTCAGTTGGGCGTTCAGCTAAAAAGATGATGCCAAGATAGCTGAGCTCCGACCCAACAAAATAAATAATGCGATTTCTGATTTGTTGTTGTTATTGTTGTTGTTGCTGAGGATTGTTATTGTTGTTATTGTGTTTGTTGTCTGCGTATTTGATTTATGGGCCAGCGAACATTTGGCTATTTACAGTCTGCATGTTAATTTCGTATTTATTCATTCGATTTTGTTTGCGTATCATTTGCAGCCCTTTGCAAAAATTGTATTATGGGTTTTGCAATTTAATAGCTTCATTTGTAAACTGTTGAACAACGGATAAACATGTGTAATGCTCGCTATTTGTGGGGAATCTACCATATTTTGAACTCTACTTTAAACTGTATTTGTTTTCGCTACTCTCAGTTCAGCTATTGTAAGCATAAAGAACTTCTCATCAACTAATTTCAGTTCAGCCTGCTCAAAATACGTTTATAACAATGCTAATCCTGCAGGACAATGGCCAGTGTAAATTTCATTAATAAACGTCGAGCGAGCCCACTGAATACAATCCATTTTACTCAACGCCCAGCAGGAGGGAGCGTGGAGCGGGGAGGAGTCGAGGTTAGGGGATAAGGGTACGCGTGGCAGCTGAATGCAAACAATAAACATTGGAGAGTATCACAGTCCGCTGGGTAAACGCAGCTGCTGATGCTGATGCTGATGCAGGACACTCAAAAGCTGTAACTGAAGCTTATCTATAAAAGGGCTGGCATGGGGGCGGCGGCGCAGGGTTTGTGTGTGTGCAGGAGTAGGAGCAGGGCATTGCTCACATAGTGGAAGCATTTTCAAAAACCGCATACGGCAACGCTATTGTTGGCATAATATACAGTCAAAAAAGAAGAAAAATAAACAAATTTTGTACTCTATTTTTTTTTAAAGCTCGTACTGAATGGTGTATTGCTAGCTGGTTGAGTGTGTGCGAATGTGGCATATACACTCAGAAAAACAGTGCTCTGAATTTCTGATATTGTTTTTTACAAATTATTTCTAAATATAAGAAGCAAAATTTCTAAAAATTAGAAAATCTTGAAAGGTTTCAAATCTTGAAAGTCTGAAGAAAAATGATTTTCTAAAAAGTATAAATGCAAAAAGAATCCACATCAAAGCACCAAAAGGATGACAAATTTCCAAAATTCAGAGGGTTTTTTTCTGAGTAGTTGAGTGTGGCATGTATAGGCAGAGCACATAAAAAGTGTTTGAGAAAAAGAGAAGCAGAACAAATATGAAATGGCCAAGAGGACAGCAGAGCTGTCTTCTCTTGTCCAATGTTTATTGCACAAATCCAATTTGGCTGTTGCTAATTAAGCTTTGGCTAACTTCACAAAAAAATGTTGTACACAATTTAAAACCCATGCAAATTGCTCGCTGTTAGTTATTATGCAGCTGCCATTTGATCGCATCCTTTTCCCATTGCTTTTGCAGGATATTGTGCCCATGGAGCAAGTGAGCTCGATGGTCTCCAACGGCGGCGGCAGTGTGACCATGCAGCGTGATGATGAGTACCGAAATCGCATCATGAAAAGTAAGTGTGTCAGCTCTCATTGTAAATATCTGTGTATGTATATGTGT
This sequence comes from Drosophila villosipedis, assembly GCA_035043025.1. Classification (NCBI taxonomy): domain Eukaryota; kingdom Metazoa; phylum Arthropoda; class Insecta; order Diptera; family Drosophilidae; genus Drosophila; species Drosophila villosipedis. Next base: position 13,126,452 of record JAWNNF010000027.1, read on the forward strand.
TTATGTGTATATGTGTACCACCCCCCCCCCCCCCCTCAACCAACACAAAAAAAGCAAAAACCACCAACTTCTCCACCCCCAAAGAGCCAACATGTATAGAAAGGTAAATCCTTCTGCTGTTGCTGTTGCTGTTGCTGCTGCTGTTGCTGGAACTGTGCCTGTGACTGCTTGGGATTTTGCATGGGACTGCGGACAATATCCCTGACCCAGTGGCTTTGCAGTTGACACACTTTAATCCCGGCCGCCCGGTGAGCAGAAACAGCAGCAGTTGCCACAGCAGCAGTGGCAGCGCCAGCAAATAAATAGCTTTTCTCATTTCGCTTAGCAGTATTTGCAAATACGCGGCACCCCCACGCCTTGCATGCCCCACGCTGCCTGCATGTTTATCCTTAGTAATAATACTTTAGCATATGCCACATATGCACTCAGGAAAAAACTAGATCAATTTGTAATATTGATAATAGTACTATTCTCATTTTCGAATAGTTAAATATTCAAAATGAAAGTTTTTCTCTGAGTGCATATGAACTGTAATATATTTACCATTAATATACCACCAAACTAACCAATAAACATAACCATTTCATGATGCTTGCTCAACCAATTCGTCGTATTCGGTCGAATCTCTGTACAAATTTGCATAATAAATAACAAAACCGCATCACGAACCAAAAATCAACCAAAAAACCGACCTAAAATCAACAAAACTAACCAACCAACCAAAAACGCTTCTCTCTCACAACTCTCTCGCTCATCTGTAGTACGTAGACTTGGTGAGTGTTGAAATTTCAAATTAATTTAAATCAAAACCTAAAACCATAAATATTTCATTTGATTTGTATACAAAATGTGCCACTGTAAGTATGTATAATAATTTAAAATTGCATTCGTTTAGCCCAAAATTAAATTTCCAAATTCGCAAAACATAAATTTTCAACTGCAATCATAAATGTGTGTGTGTGTGTGTGTGTGTGTGTGTGAGTGTGTCTCCACAAAATTAGCATAACAGAATATTTGCTAAGTGATTCTTAAACATGAACTTTGTCTTGGGGCCAGACAATCTGCAAAATGGGTTGAAATTGTGACGTATACTTAATATTTGTATAAGCTCTAATCTGGGTTCTCTTGCAAGCTCAGCTGGCCAATGCCTCAGGGTTTTGGCCTGGCCAGCTTTGACTATATATACATATATATCTTGATAAGTTTGCGTCCACACAGAAGCGACAGGCGACATCTTCATTTGCTCTGTTCCAGATACTTGGTAATAGCTGTACAGTGTGCACATAAGACATCATCTGCACTCGCCTCTAATGACCACGTTGACCTGTGAATAATGGGGAAGCCTGGGGAGGAAAATAATGCAAAAACAAGGCATAGGTCAGCTGTAAAATACCCCGTCAAATCTGAAAATGAAGCGGAAATTGGACAAGAATAAATACAAACAATTCGAGTTCATTCAGTAAAACAAAACTTTTCCATTATTGAAAACTCAATTTAAAAGCTTTGGGTTTAAAGGCTTGTCAGGACAAATTGTTTAATTATCATTTATAACTTGTATTATTCACATTTATTAGATTAAAGTAAGTTTGCTTCTTTTAGACATAGTTTCGACATATACCCGAATCTTAAGCTTTGTGTAGGGTATCTGAAAATGACAAGGAGCAACACAGTAGTCTCTGCATTTTTCATCATTAGCTAATTTGCCTGTTTCTAGCCCTCCTATCGTCAGCCCTGCCCCTGGCCCCGTTCGACTGATTAAGGGTCTAATTTAGCATTAAGTTGGCATTCAGCAGCTGGCAGCTGATACTCGAGCGACGACGAAACCAGAAGTAAAGCAAATAATTTGCAGGCAGAACAACAAACAAACAAAAAGAGAAGAAAAAACAAAAACAAAACAAAGCAAAAGCTAACAAACCGTGGCCAACAAACAGAAGAAGGCCAAACAAAAGAAATTAAAACTGCTAGACTTCCTCGGCCCACTTTGATGACCCTTCGTCTGAGGTTTTAAAGACAAACCCAAAGCGCAGCCAAAGCCAGCGTCTTCGTTTCGCTGCCAAGAACAAAGCAGGAGCAAGAGGAGGACACCTCCTGAGGAGCATGAGGAGCACCAAGTGAAGACCAGAGAAAGAAGTGAGACTTGCGCCTAGTTCAATGCACTGGCACTCAACAGCCCCGAGAGCAATGGCAAAAGTTAAGAAAATCGCCTAAGCCTCAGATACACACCAGCCTCAAACATTTGTACTCTGTGTGTGCTGCTCTATAAGTAATTTTATGTGACCGCTTGCATATCAACTGCAAAAGTTTTCTTTTGACTTTTCACTTAGAGTTTTTCTCAATTTGTCCGGCAAATATTTCTCCCTCTCAGCTCGCCGGAAGTCGCTTATGAATTCTCAAGATAATCGAGTGCCTTTCTTCCATTTGCTTTCATGCTTTGATCCGAATATTTTATTATATTTGATTTTGCTGGTTACAATACCCTGCACTTAAACTTTGTATAATAGGGTAAAATAGACACAAAGCATACAGACAGACATGCATACATAAGAAGAAGAATAAGAAGAAAAGTTTTTATTAATTAACTTTATTAAATGTTGGGTTTAGAAATGTATATCGATGTCGAAACGCACTTCTTTTGAAGATTAGTTGAGTCTCGACAAAGTTATGGTTGTTGCAATTATGAATCTTTTAAAAATTCCATTTCATATGAATATTTAGCATATTCTGTAGTCGAGCACGTTTGAGGAAAGTCTTTAGACTGGATTCGCTTTTGGCATTTCCCTTAAATTTGAAGCATGCTCGAGGCTCACAAATTGTTGGCAAACTTTGTCGGCTGCTTTTGATGCTGGTTGAAAGTTGCCATTTTGCAGAAACTTTTGGCATTGCTGCATAGTGTAGCAGGCATCGATCGTGGACAATGTGTGAGTGAAAGCCTTTAAGTGGCACTTGGATGAAAGGTAAAAAGGCAACACGACATTTAAATGCGGAAAATGTGTAGATTTAATTGCTTCTTTTCGCAATGCAAACCCTTAGATACACCAGCGAACTGGCTGTGGAAAATCAAAAGGGCAACTTGTGCAAAGGTTTGCTTGTGGAAAAAGTCGGTCGGCATGAAAGCCCTTATTAATTAATGTCCTATTTCAGACTACGAGTTGGCTGCTGAGCTTGCTAAGCTGCTGCCAGTTTAACAGTCATTAAAGCACAATAATGGCTTCTGCCAGTTTTAGTCTGCGTCTTCTTCTTCTGCATCGTCGGGGTTTGCAGCTGGCAGCTGGCAGCTGGCCAAGCGATGACAATATGGCCAAAGTGGCCTGTGCTTCTAACAGTTTCACAGTTTCATAGTCTCGCTCGCTGTGGCAGTCACAAGTCGCACGTAGTACAAAGGCCGAGCATAGAGAATGACGCATTTGGGTGCAAGCAGCAAGTGGCAAGTGGCATGTGGCCTCATGCGGAAGTTGTTAATTTGACGCACAAAGGCGTCTCACAACTGTTGTTGTTGTTGCTGTTGCTGTTGCTGCTGCTGTCCCTAAAATGGGTACAAGTGGCGCCAATGCTTATGCCCTCCGTGGTGCAACAGGACGTATACGTATTGCACGTAATTACTCCAAAGACAGACTGGGCCCACTGATGGCTGCATGCACCATGTATTGCCCCCAAGACAAACTTCAACTTGTTGCCATGACGAGCTCGAAACACCGGACATCGCAGGAGTGGGTGGTGGTCCTGCTGTTGGTTGTCCAATTAAATTGCGCAATTTATTGGCTAGTGCATTGGGCACGGGAAAGGGCCAAGTTGCAAGGGTGGTTTGGTGGCCAGACAGTAAGTAAATCGCCACAACACTAACAACCAATTAGTGTAATTATTTTGAATTGCGCACAAAACCCACACATTTTGCTCATCAGTCTTAATGGACTAAATTTTCCATACGTATCTCTTTAATTAATCTTTTGGAAACTCGACTGAACGGTACAAAATCCCCATGGAAACTTTTGCACTTGTCAGAAAAGTGGAAAATAAATTTAATGATAATGCGCTTTAAAACTTTAAAGTATGAAAAATATTTTGAGTGTACAAGTTTTTCTTTATCGCTGTGAGTGTTTGCTTAAGGCTGAGCCGTAAGCAAATAAATGCTTACCTTTGCATAAGCGTCTATTATACGCTGTTTGCGTCAAGTATTTTGAAGTTCTTTTCAAAATGCAGTCACTTAAATACACTCAAAATTATTTTCATATAAAAGAAAATTCTTTCTAAAATTCAATGGTGTAAAGAAACTAAAGTTTTTGTGTTTTTAAAACACTAATGTTTATAAGACATGCTAATGTTTAGAGTTGTTTGAATTTGGACATATTTTTCCAAATTATGGAAAAATGTACTCGGAAATTAAGAAAAGAGTGCATTTTTCTGAGTGCATTTACAATTCAATACTAGAGCAGCGCAAGGGGATAACGAGCCGACAGTTGGCTTTGAATGTTTTCAGTTGCATTATAAAATATTCAGGCTTATGCAAGCATGTAAATGACAGAGCCGAGAGCGTCAAGAGCGTCCTTATAAGACTTTCACTCGGCGACCTGCCTGCGTCGTTTCCTTTTCTGCCACGACCTGCCCACGGGAGCAACCGGTTGAAAGTCGTCATCCTTTGCCAGGCTTTGCTGTTGCAACGAGCAACATGCAAATGGCCTACTTGCCCGATTGCTGTTTGCCTTTTGGCTGGGTCTCGACTTGACTTGACTTGGCTTGGCTCGAGCTGAGTTGAGTCGTGTTGACTTGACTGAAGGTAGCCAACAAGTCCAAGAGTCCACGGGGAGTGTGTGTGTATGTTCGTAGCTCATAGACTCATAGGCTCATAGACTCATGGCATTTACAATGCACACAATTACAGTTTTGGTTTCGGTTAAGGTTTCGCTCTTCCGCTCGTATCTGTCATGTGGTATTTCGAGGTTTGAGGTTCGAGGTTCTCAGCTCTGACACACAAAAGATGCTTTTTGGCATTTCCGAGGCAGCTTGACAGTGCACATCCTGCATCCTTGAGCTACAAAACGGTACGTAAGCGCCGGACTGGCTTCAAATCATATTCGTTACGAAAGCGAGCTATTAACATGTCCACTGTCAATGACAGTTCACACAAATTGGTCGGCCATTAAAGGTTCTCCCCACCCAGCACCCAACCGCCTAATCACAACCTTTCTGGGCCAGTCCACAATGTGTGTGTGAGTGTGTGTGTGTGTGTGTGTGTGTGTGTGTGTGTGTGTGACGCAAACAAAGCGTGCAGGACACAATGCTAGAACGCAATAAATAATTTTAATAACACAACTCGCAGTTCAGTTTGGCCTGGTCTATAAACTAAGCTGGTTGGTGGTCAGTGCACATCGAGCACAGAAACTTCAACTTCGAGTGAATTAAAAAAAAAAACAAGGAATAAAAATATAAAAACGAAAAATATATATGTATATTATAAAAGTGAACGAAAAACCAGTTTCAACACACACAGTTTTCCTCATTAAATTAGTTTTTCGTGTTTGCCCAACCAAAGCGCCATGAGCACCAACAGTCGCAGCAGCGAGGCGATTTTGGGTATGCAACGAATAAATGAAATTACAAAAAAAAAAAACAACTTTTTACAGTAAAAGTAATAATAATTGTGGTTGTAAGAGTGCTTGCATTTATGTTTTAATGCAATTGCCCTTGTTGTTGTGCTAATTTGAATGAATGCGGTTGCGACTCCGACTGCGACTGCAAATGCGAATGCGACTCGCATTCAGAGAGACTCGAGGCGTGGCTAACAACTTTGTCTGTGTTTGTGGCATGGGCAAAAGTTTTTAATAGAGTTCTTGGCTAGTTTAAAGCGCAACTTAAATAAAGCGACCAGTCGGCCAAGTTATGTCCTTTGGCCAGCTGCCAAGTGGGACCCACCAACTTGTGGCAATTAGCACAAACTATATATGCATTTCTGTGGCAAGCTGACCTGGCTAATATTTATCTTCTCGTATAGAAAATGCACACAAATTCGTAAGCACCCACAAAAACCAATAACAAACAGTTGCACATTATTGAATTCGAGTTTGGAGACGGCCTCAAGATATCGGACCGCACAGATAGTTTGTGGCAGTCGACCGCTGCCAGCATGCCAGTGGCAGCTAATCAGCAACGACATGCAGCACGACCACTAAACCAGCACCACCAACACCACCAACGCACAAGCGCACAGCACCGTGCAACTGCACCACAAAACTACAACAAAATGCTGAGCAGTAACCACAGTAGTCCCCGTGAGATAAGTGCCTCGCCCAGAAGGGTGGCTCTCGACACAACCGCCTCGAACGGTTCCACAAGCGGCTTTGGCTTCAGTCGAGGTAAGGTTTAAATAAAGAAATAAGCCTCGTTTGGATTGCCTCTTTTATGAGCAGTCTGCCAAATATAGATGATGACAAAAATTAGAATATTCTGGCATACACAAATATGTCGCTTAAGGAATAAGTTTTATGCAGATTAAATCGCTGATTGATTGGAAATCGATCAATGAAATGGCGGGCTAAATAATTGCATTTCATTATGACACATCTGGGCTAATACTAAGGCAAGGGTTGGAAAAATTTCACGCCCAAGAGCGGAAAACTGCTTTTGATTTATTTTACATAATTGTGAAATTCTTTGAATTTAACAGGCAAAATGAATTTTAGGTTATTTTTCAAACTCCTTAAACAAAGAGTGAGTTTTGAATATCAAACAGGGGTTTTTATATATATGTATAAATCAAATCATAAATGAAAAACTGGAAAATATTTAAATAATATGCCTGAGGCCTTGCAGAGCGACTCCTTTAATGAATCTCTTTTGCATCAGTGGATACAAGATCTGCAGCTGACATATTTCACTCAATGAATTAATGTGGTTAGTCGCAGCTAAAATTTCATTTTTCATTTTTCATTTGCCACATTCCACATTACATTTTTCACTTATTGGGCTGTAACGACGATTTTTACTTGGGCGGGCAAAGGAAATGCGCTCAAGTGAAATATGTTTTAAAATTGCCGAGGCGTGTTTGGCAACATCAAGTGGAAACGAAGGTAGTTGGGTGGTGCGGGAGTTGCATGTGTGGAAGCACACATTTCCGCCGCATGCAGTGCCACATCCGTTCGTTCCGTGATAATTAAGTTGGCAAAGTGTTGGTGACGTATGTAGAATATAAACGAGGTTGCAGAAGAGCTGATACCGTCTGGCATACCGTGCGAGCGAAGTGACACGCAATAAGTCTACCAGCAAGCAGCTAGACCACATGCGCCACAGGCACCACCCACAGCACCCATATCAACCGCACCACAAACATAGACAGTGTCTGCTGGACTGCGCTTTAATTGATTTTCCAGTTGGCCACGTTATCAGCATGTGACTGAATGCAGCTGTCGCCTGCTACCGGCCAGTTACCACTTGCCCCTTTGCCACTTCGCCACTTTGCCACTGGCTCAATTGTTTATCCGCATTTCCAATCTCATCGTTTGTTGACAATCCTGTATTACATGACGTGTGTAAGAGCTGGGTAATCCAAATACAAATATCGGGAAACTCAGCTTGAACTCGCGTTAAAGCCGCCAACGAGAATATCTTAATTAATTTCCATTTAGGTCAGCATCTGGTTAACTACTCTTTTTGCCACACTCTTTTCCTATTTACGCAAGCGTATTAATTATTGCCTTGGGGTTAAGTTGCGCAATCCGGCAAAGCTATTAGAATTCCTGCGGAAAAGTTAATGAGCATCTAGTCTTATTAAAGTTGCCAATTACCGAGCATTTCTTTTCGAGTTGAATACTACTCATGGCTTGCGAGCAAATCAATGAAATGGGCTCTCGCTCGTTTCAATATGACCCTATGAAGACAGTCAAACACAGCACACACACCCCGATACATATTCGCATCAATATTTCATTGCTCGGGGCAACATTAAAGGACACTCGCAGTGCCGCACGACATCATCGGGAGGAGGACAAAAAAAGGCGCAATGATAGCCGTCAAACAAACAGAAAAAAATAAAATAAAATAAAATAAGCATCAACAGTAGACGAAGATTGAATGCTCTCGATTGAACTGTTTTTCTTTTTAACTATATTAATGATATTTCAGCTGAGTTGAGTTGAGTATGGCTTAGATTTTGCAGAGAACAACATGTTGCTTACTTTTTTGCACATTTAGGCAATAAATCACAGATCACAAAAATTCAATATAAGTCATATCAAATAGTAAGATACTCAAATATAAATAATAATAATAAATAATAAGACTTGCTTGGTACTGACTAATTTACAAATTAAAATAAATAAACTAATCTGATGATTAAAGTAAAATACTCTCTTCAAGGGTATTCAAAATAAAAGAAAAATAAATTGTGTGGCCGTTGTTGCCGTTGGCGCCGCCTGCCATTCATTTACTATGCGTGTATGTGTGTATAGTGTGTGTATGTGTATGTGTATGTGAATGTGAGTGAGTGTTGCTGGGGGCAAGGAAGTCAGCATTGATAAAGTCATTTCATGTTCATGTCCAATGGCAGGACGACAACGCGTTGCCAGCATCAGAAGCGAGACCTCAGCAGGACTATCGACTGCGAACTGCGAACTGCGAACTGAGGCTGCCACACGCTAAAATATTGCTTCGACTCTTTGCAGAAAGCATCGTTTTTCATTTTTCATTTCGCTTTTCATTTTTATTGCCGCAGAATGTGTCGTCAATGTGCAGTTATGAATTATTGATTGAACATTTCCCTAAGCCGGACATTTGGGCGACTTAACAACTGGCTGCCTTCAAAGTGGTCATGACACTTTGATCAAGAGCTGACTGCAATTAGTGAGCTGCCTCTGATTGCCTGTCTGTATACAATATACAACTTTAACCATTTCTGACGGGCGAAGGAGGCGCATTAAATGCCGCCCACCAGTCTCTCTGGAGGCCAATCAGACTTCATAAATTGAATGCGCATATTTCATTTTGGTCAAGTTCCATGAGTGCTTCACTGTGCTTCCATATTTTATGAGAACAGTGAAAAGACGAGGCACACAAGAAGACAGCAACGGAGGAAAGAAACAATTGCCATTCAGCTCAATTTACTAAATGAACTATCAATAACGGATTAAACTTTTAAAGCTATTCAACTATTCACGAGTGCAACAGTTTGTTCAACTCAATCAATAAGTGTTTTATGTTATTTTTTGTATGTGGTTTCTTGGCTACTCAACTATTCATGAGTGCAATAGTTTATGGAACGGACAACAGGGCGTATGACCAATTTGCACTTATCTAGTTTTTTGTTGTGCCCCAAAATGTGTTTAGGATGTCCACTTAAAAGTGTAACAAGGCCACAAGTTGTAAGCACAAGTTGTTGTTCAAGCGCTTGTTCAAGCGAACATTTACTTGACTTCCACAATCATCACAATACACTCAGTATGCAAACAAACCAATGTGTGTATTTGCGGGTGTGTGTGTGTGTGTGGGTGTGGGTGCCTGGCAAAAACTTTCACTGCGAGACAGGGACGGTGACCTCATATGACAATAATTCGACGCATTTGTGGCACAAGTCACAAGCCAACCGCCCAAGCTACCCAATGCCACCCAGTAACGACAAAAAGCGCAAACGTCAACAATTACAAGGCGCAAGAAACCAACCAGCACCCACCCAGCATCCTGCACCACCAACACTCTCCCGTTAGGCCTGGGCAATTGCCATGCCAGGACATTGTGTGTCCTGTCTGTCGCCTGTCGCCCGTTGTCTATTGCCTGCCTGCGTGTACGTGTTCGTGTCCGTTTTTGGGTATCTCTGCCACAGGCTTTTGCCAGTTCTTCCGTTAGCATTTAAGTGCGACATATTTGCCTGGCTAATTTCAGTTGCTGAGCACCGCCGCAGGACATGCGGTTCAAAGTCCTAGGCCTCCATGTGAAACGGCATCTGCAACTTTTGGCATCTGCTTTTGGCCACATCACTTGACAGACTCGTAATCTGACTAGGCTAGTTTCTTTTATGCTTCTTTATGCTGGTTGTTGTGGACGATATTATAATTGAGTCACGAAATGTTTAGTGCTTTAGGGCCGACATATCTGAGACTATAAGATCTGTTTAATTTAGATTAGCATCTTTAGTTGATGCATGAATAGTTGATACACCCATCAAGATATTCGTACCAAACTGACTAGTTCGATTGTTGTTGCTCTCCTGGATGGCGTTACAAGAAATTCACGAAAAGGTTGATGCTCTAAAACTGAGACTGTAATAAAATTGAAACAATAGTTTAAATAACCAACAAACTGACTAGCATCGATTGTTGTTATGCTCTTCATAATAAGATGAGTTTTTGGTTCAATCCTTGATTTTCTTAAACTAAGACTTAAATGCAGTTGAGGGCAGTTCAACTCCTATCAGTATCTCTACTTCTTTGGAATAAGATATTCTTACCAAAATGAGTAGTGCACTTGTTCTTATGCTCCTTAAAATTAGTCGAATTTATGTTTAAGCTTTAATTCTCTTAAATGAAGTTCATTTCAGTTCAACTCCTGTCTTGAAGGGCATTTCATCTTCAGCTCTGTTTTCTTGTCATTGTTTTGGGGGCATTTCTTAAACGTTTTGTTTCCTCGTTGTCATCTTTTGCTCATTGTCATTGCATGTTCTCCGCCGCATTTCGATATGTGACAGCCATCAACTGTCTTTGTCCTTCTCTCTCTCTCTCTCTCTCTTTCAGAGTCAGCTGTCAGTCAGAAATCTGTTTATGTCCTTTTTGTGCCTTTTGTTTTGGGCTATTTTGTTTTGCTTTGGCAACGCCTTCGTCTTCGTCTTCGTCTTTGATTTGTTTGTGTGCCTCCAGTTAACTGAAATGTTTGTTTCGATACGCAAAGTGCTTTAGCGCTTTTTTATGTTTGTCTATAAAAATGCCGAAAAGTGCCTCGGAGGCGGATGCTTTCGAACAGCATTTTCTATCTATTTCAGTGTCTGCCAGCTGAGCTGCACAATTTCAGCTTAAAGGCATTCCTTGAGACCCAACACGTGTTCAAATTCCCAATGATTAAGCTCGTGAATGTTTTGCCGCTCTAGACGACCAGAGGAGTATTTCAGGTTATTCTGGCAATTTGTCTGCCACTCGAGAGAAAGAGACAGAGAGAGAGAGGAGAGAGAGGTGCCCAAATCAATTCGCACATTAATCAGAAGACTGAGATTAATTAACTGCTGTGCCACACGACACTGGTCCGACTCTGTTCTGTTCTGTTCTGCTCTGCACCCTCAAGTGGAGGGGGCAGTAAAGTATTGTGTATGCATAAATGTCACACATAACGACACTCATACGCACTGTAGTGCCAAATTTAACACGGCACTCCAGCATCAGAGTTGGAGTGTCGGCTAGAGGAGGGCCCCTCTTGAAGACTTGGCCTGGTTGCGAGTGTGAGTGGCATTTAATGAAGCGTAAATGGTAATTGACGGCTCAACGCCGAATCCCTACTGCTCCCATCTAACTCTCTCTCTCTCTCCCCCTCTTTATGTGTGACCCAAATGTGCGACACTTTGACAAGAGATTCGAGTACGTTCATTAGAATGCCAACGAATACCATGGCTGTGCCATCATAAGGAGTAGTCGATGTTCTACTCATATCTATTCCATGCCGGTAAACAAATATAAAAAAAAAAATGGATGTTTTCACACAAATTGAAAAGCGGTGCTCAAGTGGGTGATACTACACTACAATAAGAGTCGACAGCAGCAGCAGCAGCAACAGCATGTCATTAATACATTTTTGTCACCTGTGCACGCGAATCGAGACAGGTGACAAAAAGCGACTCGCTATTTCCGACTGTTTCGGCAACTTTTAGCACAACGTGTGCTAAAACTTACCAACTCAACTCTCTCACTTTCTCCCGCTCCCGCTCCCACTCTGACTCTCTCCGTTCTTTCTCTCTCTCTCGGGGCTCTTTCTCTCTCTCTTTTGTAAGGATTTCCCCAGGCGAAGAAAGCTTGGCGCCTGCTGAAAGCTTTGTTCCTGAAGTTGTAAGCCGGGGCATAGTTAACGTGTCGCATTGTGCGCAAGGTCAGTGCAAGCTGGAAACAAAAAGAGAAAAGGTAAAAAGCTGGCAGGGGCAGCTATGCAAGAGCAACACCAACAACAACAACAATGGCAACCATAGCAACAGCAGCCCAGATGCAGCTGCAACGACGCAATAAAAAAGCTCTTTGATCATTTGCCATTTAGCATACGTTGAGCAATTTGTCCGTCTCCCTCTCGACCACTGCTGCTGCGGCTTGCCGTTGATAACAAAGTTTTCTTTGTACCCTCTCATGCAAAGCTCTGCTGGTGCTGCTGCTGTGGCTGTGGGAGCTCCTATAAAAGGATGTGTGCTGGCAGCGCACTTTCAGTTGGATTCTGAACGAGGCAGCGACAACAACGGGACAAAAACATTTGGAGCAGCCAACGGACACAGAGGACGCCAGCCCAGGATGATGATGAGGATGATGAGTATGAGTGGAAAGAAGGAGTGCTAGCAAAACTAGCTCAGTGTAGTCTGTATGTGTGTGTGTGTGTGCTTGTGTGCGTGAGTGTGCGTGCAACATACATGCATACATACTAAGCCCAGCCAGTCAGCTAGCTGGATTTGTTGTGCTCTGTCAATGTATTTGTGCTGTTGACTGCGACTCCGACTGCGACCCGTTGTGCAAAAGTGTGGAAAAGTGTGCGCAAGTATAACTGTGAACGCGTGTACGTGTGTGTGCGTGTGTGTGTGTATAAGTGTGTGTGCCATGCATCATTTCTGTCTTCCTCGGCGAGTCATGCATGAAAGCTAAGCTAAGCTAAGACTGCCCCACCATCCAACACCAGTAGCACCACCATCAGCAGTTTGTGTGAGGCCTGAGCCTCGAGTTTTGATTTGAGGCTGCTTGACGCACAGCTTGAGCCAGCGGCCACATCCGTCGCCCTGGCGTCGTTTTGTGAGCGCGGCTTAATGCCGGACTCGATGATGGATATGGAGCATCGGGATCATCAACTGCATCGACATCAGCAACCGCAGCGTATCGTTGCCACAACAAGCACAAGTACATTTGCACCACCGGCGCCAGCGCCAACATCAACATCAGCCGTAGCAAGTAATGAGCAAAGGGATCGGGATAGGGACCATCAGCTGCCCATAACGGGTACGCCTAGCATGCAGCATCACCAACTCCAGCCGCAGCAACAGCAGCAGCAGCAGCAGCATCAGCAACCCGTCATGCAACAGCAACAGCAACAGCAGCAGCAACCCGTCATGCAACAACAACAGCAGCCGCCACCTCCGCAGCTAAGAGAACGTGAAAATCACCACCAGCAGCCGCAGCAGCAGCAGCAACAACAGCAGCAGCAGTTGCCCCTGCCACACAGTCATCATGCACTTATGCAGCAGTCGCATCAGCAGCAGGCGATACACAGAGCCGAGCAGCGACGAGGTAAGTTGAGAGTTGAGCACATAAACAAATTCCTGGAATCGCCAGGGGAAATGCCTGTATACACATAAATCTATATAGTATATATATAGTGTATATATATATATATATATATATGCATATAGTATAGAGTCCTAATTGTATATACCACATTAGTTGAGCTGCTGCTGCTAATGCTGGGCTCTGTGTTTTATTCTAGTTACTAATTTATATGCATTTCCTCTGGACTTGTTGCGTGGCTGCGCTAAAAAGTATGCTACACTTTTTTAAAATATACATTTCCGCCATTTTGCATTTGATGACCATTACTTATCATGGCGTTTTTTCATTAGCGTCTATTGCAACAATAACAATATCAATAACAATAACAATAACAAAAAAAAAACGCTTTCAAATCACTTTTTGCCAGCACAATGCTCCCCAATCGCTCAACAGGCTCATAATTTATTGATGCAATTTGGCTGCCAACTGATCGAAAAAACCAAAAAGAAAACGAAAACGAAACATAAAACAAGCAAAACAACTTTTCATGTGTGTATCTGTCTGGGGCATGTGCGGGTGTGTGGCAGGTTTTGTATTTAATATTAATTTCTTTCTTTTATGACTAAAAGCTTCCTTCAATCTGTACTTTTTGCAGTCAAATAAGCTAAACTTTATTATGCAAATATGCAAGAGTGTGCCTGTGGGTGTGGGAGTGTGGGTGTGTGGGTGTGTGGGTGTGTGTGTGTGCTATTTCATTTCATATGCACGCTAATCGCTTCATTAGGCGCTCTGACAAAAAAAAGGGGTTTTCAGTGGCAGCAACATTTTGGCCGCTTCACATTTGGCATGCAAAATTCAATCAGTGCCACACAACAAAAAGAATACATACATATATACACACACACAAGAACAACAACAACAACAGCCACAACGCCAAAGACAGCAACAACATTAACAAGTTGACCCATTTTCAGCGCAAAGCTTTTTTGCCAGGGGCTGCTGCTGCCACTGTTGCTATGACGTATGCGACTGGGAATGGAAGGGGACCGGGAAGGGGACGTTGAAGGGGAAGGGGGAGTGGGAGAGGGGGAGGGAGAGGGAGACGGAGTGGGTGGGCGCTTAGTGGAGTGGAGGTGCAAGTGGGCAGTAGTTGGACGCCTGGCCAGTCATCAAAAAATTATGGCCATACTGGCTGCCACGCTGTGAATTAAGCAGCGAGATTATATCCAAGAATTATGATCATCTCTCATTTTTTTCTTAAGCTATGGGCTTTATTATATTTAGTTCTAAATTGAGGGTCTTCACTTTAGATTAATTTAAAATGTACGCTTTAAATACCTATACACCCGAATACTTTACTCGTTTACTTTGAAATACGCTCACTCATGCCAACTAATTACATTTTGAACTCAACACGAAAGGTATCCCATTTTGGCAATAAATCTATTACCAGATACACACACTAACACACACACACACACACTAAAACAGACCTTCATTTGTCAGCAGCAGCAACACAAAAATTCTTTCCTCATCCGCACCCTGCAAACTCGCACATCCACATCCGCATCCACATCCGCATCCGCACATTCGCATCCGCACATTTAAATTGACGTCAACGCCATTGCAATTATTTCGAAATCAATTTCAATAAAAGTTTGTTTGGTGTTGCCGGGAGGGGGTGTAGGGCGGGGCGGAGGTTTTAACAGCTTGTTAGCTTAGCGTGTCCTCTTTAGGTGCCACCACACAAATACATTCCAATCATCAAAGTTGCCGAGCGAAAATTGCAACTGCGAGAGTTTCACAGAGCCACAATTTCTGTTTGTCTGCTTGTGCGAATGCAGCTCGTTAAAAACACTTTGAAGCTCTGCAACTGCCACTGCGACTGCGACTGGGGTCTTGTTGCAAGCTCTCGATGAACTGTAATTGAAACGGAAATGGAAACAGCAACACTAATTGCCACAATCCCAAAAAGAAAAAACCACAAATTTCAATTGCAATTGCAAAAGTGCAAGCATAAATACGATACGAGTACTCGTAGCATTCATTTTCAACAGGCATGGCATGCATCATCTATGATTTCATTCGAATTTTACATTTAGTTTGGTTCAGTTCACTAATTAGTGGCTTTTGCATGCAGCAGACACCGGCTCCACCACCAAAAAGAAAAAACAACAACAAAAAAAGTAAAATAAGCCACAAAAGTAGAAGCAAACCATGTCCATTCCCTAGTCCAATTAATTTTTACAATTCATTTGGTTTATCGTATTCTTGCAGATACACAAGCAAAACATTCACATGGATTTCTCTATTGTAAGTCGCACTAATTTGGAAAAATCCAAAAGCAAAAAAAAAAGAAACGAAAAAAAAACTAAAACAACAGAAAAACCAAAAACATAATTCCCCACATCCTCTTAAACAAATCAAAACACAACAACACACACACAATTTACAATTTACGCTTTAACTTTTAATAATCTACGATTATTTCTCTATCAAGTGTTTATCTCACTCCTCTACTTGTAAGCCATTTTGTTTATGGCCAACTGGCGCGCGCTCTTAACTTAAGTATGCTACAGTTTCACATTATCCTTTTTTTGGTTTTCTTTTTAAAGTATAAACTTTTATTTTATTTTTTTGCTTCTTTTGACTGATACATGGCTCTCACAGCACCTTTCGGGATTCCAAATGGGTGACTTGTTGCCCTGAACAGAATTTTTTTGAATTTTTGGCTAAACTTAAAGCGAGTGATTTTGTGAAATTTTAAATACATTTTTTTATTTTTGGCAAACGCGATTTGAATTGCAAATAAAATAAATGGACTGATAATTTTGTGTGTGTATAACTGAAGCGTAATTTGCAGCATTTATCTCTATACTGTTGTCGTGTTGCCACTTTGCGCTATAATTTTCTGTATTCTTGGGCAATTTTCCCGCAGCGGACGAGGAAATCAGCGACAAAGCTTCAACATGCGGCAAGTTACTGATATTTTTATCCGTGGCACTTGTGATAATGACGCTGCCCTTCAGTCTCTTCGTCTGCTTCAAGGTAAGTCTACTACTGCTACTATTTTTAACCCAAATAAAATTTATCTTATATATTATAGTTGTAAGTGAGTTAATAGCCAGTCATAGTCCTTATAGCTTTTAACTTATACATCGGATATCACGATTTTCATAGATTGGCATCAGATTAAAGCCGACAAGAACAAATGCCAACACTAAACTAAAAAAAGTAATTTGCTTAATCTAGGCTTCTAATCAGTACTTAATTTGATGTAATTACATTTAGAAAATAATAGTCACCATTGCAACAAACAATACAAAAAAAAAACAGATAAATATCTGTAGTATATCCCAGTATTTATAGCTTAATAGTTTATTGTGTATCAACAAAAAACTGCGGTTGACTTTTATGCATTAAATGCAATTCTCTTTGCAGTACTCCAGTAGCCATGAACATTCATATAAAGAGCTTATTTCGTAGATTAGCATCACTCATCACTAAAACTAATGTAAATATTTGGACAAAGGCAAAAAATGCGAACAGTAAAGAAAAACACATAATTTGCTTAGATTAAATCAGTTCTTCATTTCTTTGTAGTGCAATGTAAAAATATAGTTTAAATCGCAACAAGCAACAGAAAAAGTAGCAGATAAATATCTGTAGGTATAAATCATGGTTTAAAACCCCATCAGCCCTCAGTTTGGAGAATGCAATTCTTTTAGATGATATCATGCGAAGAGCATCCGCTGCCGTTTGTGGCTGTGGCAGGTTTTTGGCCGCTTCTTCTTGGCCAGTATTCAATTTCATTCCGCTCTCTCTCAGCTTCTTTGCCACTCTCTCTCTCTCTCTCTGTCTCTCTCTATTATATACATTCTGCATCTCTTTCTGTTTTGTCTTGCTCGCATTTTGCAGGTGGTGCAGGAGTACGAGCGCGCAGTTATCTTTCGTTTGGGTCGCCTTATGCAGGGCGGTGCAAAGGGTCCAGGTGAGTAATGGGAACACGGGGGTTGGGGTTGGGGTTGGGGTTGGTGTTTGGTTGCCTATGCAAATTTGAGTGTGTTGGTTGGCGACGAGAATTTGTGTTAATGGCTGCACTTGCTCCAAATTAGCGCACAGCTTTTGGTTGCCGCAACACTTAAGTGATTTTGCCGACACATTTGTCGCAGATTAACCAAACTGGCCGACAACTGTACTCGCTTGCCACATAATTCATGACTCTATGCGTTCTCTCTTTCCCCTCTCTCCCTCTCCCTCTCTCTCTCTCTCTCTTTCTCTTTCTCTCTCTCTCCCTCTCTGCAGGCATCTTTTTCATCCTGCCTTGCATTGACTCGTATGCACGAGTGGATCTGCGTACTCGCACCTACGACGTGCCGCCGCAGGAGGTAAGTGAGATATATAACAGCAGCAACAACTACATATACTCTATACGTATTTGGTTGTTGCTAATGTATACCCACACACTCACACACTCTCTCTCACACACACACACACACATACACACAACACTATCTAAACTAAACAAGTTAAAAATGAAAAAAAAAACATATAAAAAGAAAAAATTTAACTTCGCCACATGTTTTATTCCAAGCCACACACAATTTGTTAACCAACAAATTCTTTGATTTGTGTTGGTCCAACGCACACACACACACATACACACAGAGTTGTTGTGTTGATTTTGCTGACGAAGCACACACACACACACACAGACAGACACACACACTTGCATACACACAGGATACGCAACTAGAGCGTGAATTACGCATACGCAACGTTCTTTTTTTTGCCTTTCTTTACGTTTCCTTTGGCTTACCTCTCTGTGTGTGTGTGTGTATGTGTGTGTTTTCTTTTTTCTTGATGTGTGTGCTGTTGTTGTTCTTGTTGTTGTTGTTGTCGCATGTCAAGCTGTTTACTTTGGCTTTCATATCTGATTTGTATTTTTTTTCTTGTGTTTCTTGGACTTGCGTTTTCCTGCGTAACTGTGTTCTTTCTGCTCTGCTGCAGCAGCTTTCCACACTCTCTTTATCTATCGCTCTCTGTCTAACTGCCACTACTTTTCACCAGATACTTTCCTGAGCCCCCCCACAACACAACACACAAACCCACACACAAAGATAAACACAGAGACACTGTTATACACACACACACACATACAGCAACAACAGCAAATAGTTGATAACAAGCTGAAGCAGCAGCTTTACTTACACTCTTGTTGCATTTGCTCACTTTTCTTTTGCATTTTGATAGACACACACACACAGAGACTCTATTGTTGTTGTTGTTGGTAGTCTTGCTGTATCTGTTGTATGTTTTATATGCTATTTAACTATTGTACTCGTTGTCGTAAAATATTGCAGCTTTAATTATAATTGTTATTGTCACTAGACCGCATCAAACACACACACACACATACATACAGACACACACTCTAACAAACTAACAATCCTCTTACATAAAAAATACCAGCCTCCGTTTAAAAAGTTATTTTTCAATGTGCCCAGATTCATTTATTATTACTTTAACTCATTGCATAACTGCGTGGCAAAGTTTAATCTACTAACTACTTATATTCTGGAGAGAGAAAAAAAACACTAAAACCATATTAAATTACGACGTCACGTGGAGCAAACCAGAGGCAAAAAAGAAACGAAACGAAACGAAACGAAATTATCCATTTGCCGCTGCTTGTTTCCACCCCAAACTTAGATAATCATTTTTTTCTCATTTTCTTTTTGTTTTTCTCATTTATTTTTTATGGATTCTCGTGCACATTTGCAACTTACTTTCGACAGCGTTTTCCATTCTGTTTTTAGTTCAGTTGGTTTTGAATTCCCTTTTTCTGTTTGCTTAAAACGCATGAAGGACACTGCGGCAATGCCCCCAGCATCCACACAGAAACTAAATCAACACAGAACTGAACCCTTTTCTTTTTTCTTCTCTTTTTTATATTTATTTATTTTTCTTGTGTTCTTAAACCGATGTGAAGTCTTCTTGTTGTCGATTTTGATGTTGTTGTTGTTGTCGTTGTTGTTGTTGTGTGAAAGTGCATACGAAATGATATCGTGGATGTTGTGAGTTCATTTATAATTTATGTACAATCTTTATTTAAGTTGCTACGTGTCTTTAACTTCAACTTATTACAATTTGCATAGTTGTACAACTCTGATTGTGTTCTTGCAATTAGAAAACGAAGCAACCCAACCAAAAATATGAAAAGCAAAAAATGCTCCAAAGCATATCAACTGAAACTCAACTCTCTCTCTCTCTCTCTGTCTATCTATCTCTGATTCTCTGTGTTCAGCGGAGCACCTAAATGCACTACAGACTACTTCTCTTCTTTCCCTCAAAAATTGGTGGGCGGGGGCCAGGGGGGCAAATCAAAAATTAAATATGAAAAAAATTATGAAAAAAAACCTAAACTGAACAGCACAAACCAAAAATTGGCTCGCTCGAATGTAAAATGTTTGTTCACTGAACACAGGGTATAAATACACACACGCTCTCACTCTGTACCAACCGCACACACCCACACACCCCCTCTCTTTCTCTCTCTCACTCACACACACACACCTACACATACACAGACACAGACACCACAGGCTTAGGTCTTGTGTAGCTGCAACGTATGCAACAGAAAGCAAAAGCCACACAATATTCATTATTGAAATACCTTTAACCACTTAAATGCACACAAAGCGTCCTGCCTATCTCTCTCTCTCTCTCTTTATATATATATATATATTTCTCTCTCTCTCTATGTAATTTTAACTCTATCTTGCTCGCTCGCCCGCTCGAACAAAACACTAAATAGTTAAATAAACTGTTTAGTTCTCCGTCACTCTCTCTGTCTCTCTCCCGCTCTCTCCCTCTCTCTCTCTCTCTCTCTCTCTCTCTCTCTATCACTATATATGTGTCTCTTTCTGTCTATCTAACCCACGCTCTATATCTAACTCTATATATACCTAAATATATATATACTGATTTTGTTTTTGAGCTATGTTCGTTTTGTTTAGCGAAACAATTGTTTTTGTTATCTGAAACCAAACCAAAACCAATAAACAAAAACCACCCAAAAACCAAGAAACAACCCTTAAGACATAAAAAAAATAAAATAACATAGATTACACAAAACTACCAAATGCACTTACTTTTTGACACCCCACTCTCCCTCCTCTCGATTAAGAGTTCGAATAATTTTTGAGAGCATGCTAAGTATATATTTCCATAAATGTCTATTCTAAAAAGCTTTCTAACTGTGACAACTAAAAATAAAAAACCAAAAAGAAAATTTCTTAAAACTCGTACTCACACACACACATACACACACATATACACGCAAACATTAATATGTATTTGTTGGTTTAAATTAAGTACAAGTACATAAATCATGCCGTAAATGAGTCGAGATTCAAAAACACATTCAACATATTAAATGTACAGACTTAAGTTTAGTACTCCACTCACTACTCACTAACTAACACTCATACATACACTCAGACATACACTCGTAAACACAATGCTTTTAGTCACGACAAGCAAAAACCAAACAAAGATTTATACTCGTATATTATATATATACTTATACCACTAACTAAATAACCGTTAACATTTGATCTGTTCGAGCACTAGCGAAGGACGCTTTAACGTACGCACCCCAACAAACAATGAGAGATATATCATGAATTAGCATATATATCTATACACCAGTATACAATATACTTATATATATATATATATATATATACTTATATATATATATATATGTATATATAGATATAAACGTATCAATATCAAGCAAGCAATCCATGTCGAGTTCATCTATGTGTGTTTTGCGTGGTTTAGGCTGTTTAAATGTGGGTTTAACTCGTTTAACTCGTTTACAACTATCAACAAATAAACAAACATCAAATCGAAAAAGAAAAAGAAAAAAGAAAAAAAAAATCGCACGCATGAAAAATGTAAAATGAGAAAAATGCCGCCGCCGCCCGCCAACGTCTAGTTAAAAGTAACAGTAACTAAAATACCGTTAGACTAGAGTAACCATAATAGAAGGTAGCAGAACTACAGCATATATATTATATAGCATATATATAGAATCAATCAACTTGAATTACTTCGGCTTCACAGCGATGATGCCATTGTGCAAAATCACTTTGCCCTCTTTCTTTCCCTTCAGTCTTTCAAATTCTATCTCTTTCTCCATCTCTATCGCTATCGCTATCTCTATATCTATCTATCTCTCACTCACTATAGTCGGTGCATCCAGTTTAGATGTATAATTTTCAGTTGAACTATGATTTACCAAAAAAAAAAAAAAAAACGATATCCAATTGAAAACAAAATCGAAATCGGAAACAAATCGAACTCTGCAAATTGTAATAAATGATAATAATTATATACCATATATATTTTCGAAGCTCATTAGCTTAGCTGTTACAGTGTATAAACGAATATGTATGCAAAATTGTTAAATTCAAAATACAAAATGCAAAAAATGAAATCAAATCAACTCCATTTATTTCCAATTAAAATCAATGAGATTATTGCCCAGTGTATAAATTTAATTGAATCTATTATTCTTTAACTATTGTTCACTTACATCGCATTGTTCCTTCATTTAATCTTCATGCACACACACCGATACACACACCGACACACACACAACAACTGCAGTTTATCATTCGATTATTCCACCTACTATCCCAAGAACACTCATACACACACACGAACACAATCGCACACTCACACACACACACACACACACACACTCACACACACAGACTCACACACACATATTGAGCACCGGCTTATTACTCGACTATTGTTCGAATTTTAAGCCATTGTTCTTGCAAATTGATTTAGAGTACTGAATAGAAATGGCTGTGGTTAAGAATAAGCTCTTGGGGAATTCAAAGCAACTCAGAGCTTTGGGTGCATATCCTATTAAAGAGCTCGAAACGATAACCAAACTAGTTGGCAAGTTTTTGACATCGTTTTAGATAGCTTATAATTTAGTTTTTCATGGCTGATAAAATTCAAGCAGCATGCTAACTTTTTCAACCACTCCCTCTGAAAGCTGGTCGAGCAAACAGCTCTTTAAGCGTATAAAGTATACGCACAGTTGTGCATTGGGTAACGTTAAAGCATTTCAGTGGATTTTTATGGTGATGTGGAAAAGCAGGAAAAAACTCTCAAGCACATCAGGCCAAAACGACACTTAACAACATTGACACCAAGCCCAGAGAGCACAATAAAAAGTGGTCTAGACGCGGTCAAAGCTTAATCGCCCAGCTGAATCTTGCCCAGGTCGTAAAACCATCTCAACTTGTGCACACAGGCTCCATCCCCCACCCCTCCCAAAAAAAAGAGGAAAAACTCTTGCCTTTGCCGCCGTTGTTTTGTATGCGAATAATAATAATAGTTTTGATGGGCTCTGCGTTTGAGTTTCTTCAATTTGTTTGAGTTCTTGGAGTTAACGGGGCGAGAAAAGAATAACCGGAAAGGCAATCGTATTACAAACAGAAAAAAACCCAAAAATCCCCCAGAAAATAATCAAAAGACCTCCCCAAAGACATTGTACAAACGAAAACATTTCTCTATCGCAATATATCTCTCTGTATATATATATATATATATATATATATATATATATATATATATATATATATGTATATAAATATATATAGATATTTCTCTACTTCTCTCTACCTATCTCTATCTACCCCTACCCTATCTCTTTATCTCTTTCTCTCTCTCTCTCTCTCTCTCTATTTCTCTATCTGTTCTGTGAGTATACTCGTTATATCTTTAACAAATTAAACGCATTTGGTTTTTAAGTTGATTTCGTCGTTTAGTCTGCCTCTTGATTTGCAATCGTTTTCCTATATATATATAATACAAAAAAAAAAAAAAAAAAAACATATGTATGTACTACAACAGCATATGTACTATATATATATGTATATGATTTGTGCAATATACCCATACCTATATCTTATACACTGTAACTTCAAAGCTCTTGAGTTTGCTCCACGTATCGCTATCGAGCTCATATCACAAAAAAAAAAACAAAAAGAATGAAAAAATGAAACCAACTAAAAAACCTAACACAAAAATAAGAAAACTGCTGCCTTCACAAAAGTATCTTGTATATATCCATTCATATCTGTGTGCAAAACGGCGCTCCACTCAAGATGCCGAAAATCCGCAATCTAAAATGCAAACTGCAATATCCCCAAAAATAATGCAAAATGGCTTTTGTGTGTATGTTTCACTTGAGGCACTTGAGAAAAAAATAAACACATACAAAACACAAGCAAACAATCAAAATAAAAGCAATGACACCATCTCACTCTCTCCCTCTCTCTCTCTCTCTATCTCTCTGTCTATCTGCCTTTCTCTGTCTCTGTCTGACACTGTTGTGTTGTGTGCGTCTCTTTCTGGCGTGAAAGTTTGCACCCTGCACTTAGTTCTAATAAAGCAAACGACCACGAGTCAAGTGCATATTCTAAGCAAAAAAGCTACTGAATTATTCATACATAGTTGCACAGATACAGATACAGATACAGATACAGATACAGGAAACTTCAGCTTATAAGCACATAGATATGTATATACATATGTATACAGTCGCAGCAAACAATAACAAGCATAATCTGAATAAAAGAATAACCAAACAAAGCAACAATAGAGCAACAACAAAACAAAAAAATATAATCCTAAAAGAAAGCACAAAAATAGTAGAGACAAACAAAAAACAAAAAAAGAAGAAAAAAAAAAACAAAAAACAATTCCACCCACTGCATCTTGTAGGTGCTCACAAAGGATAGCGTTACGGTTTCGGTGGATGCAGTGGTTTACTATCGGGTATCAAATGCAACCGTCTCTATAGCGAACGTGGAGAATGCTCACCATTCGACCAGACTACTGGCACAGACTACTCTACGAAACACAATGGGAACTCGGCATTTGCATGAGATACTCAGCGAGCGTATGACGATTTCCGGCACCATGCAGGTGAGTTCTACAAAAACTGACAGCAAGACAAACTATGTCTGCCTGCAAAAACCCAACTACCCTCCCCCCCACCCTCTTGAGCACGTAATTGACTTATGTGTGCCCCCTCAGCTCAAATCTCTCTTCTAGCCACTTGCCACTTGCCACTTGGCACTTGGCACTGGCTGTTGCTAATTGTATTCAGCGAGCTGCAGCAAAACTTTGTAAATATTAATTGCTAATTGCAAACATTTTTGCAGCAGCTGTCATATATAATCCACGTATCTCCACAAAAAAGTTGCAAATTGAATGCGCATATCTTTGGGCCAGCAGCAGAAGCAGCAGCTGAAGCAGCAGCATCTCAGCTGCCAAAACTTAACCCACATTTAGCACAAGCTTCAGCTTTTTAGCTTTTCAGCTTCTCTGCACTTTATTTATTTATTTTTATGGCCTCACAATGAAAAAAATAGTTCAAAATCCGTTTCATCCCCTTCCCCAACTCAACCCATTCCATCGCCTGACAAAGAAAATGGCTAAAAATCATGTTAGCTGAATGCTGGCGTCGAACATGACCAGAATGCCAAAGTCGGCAAAGTTGTTTGGCTCTTCCACTCCGTTAGACGCCAGCAAGTGCTGCATTTTTCAGTTTAGCGGTTTCAAGGATGCTGCAGCGACCCACAAAAACACAACAACAAAAACTATATATATATCTGATAAAAAAAATAATATGAAGAAAAATGCGAAATGTGAAATGTAAAATGTGAAAGGCAAAAGAGTGAAAAAAAACATCACCGTTAACAGCATGAAAAAAAAACGTGTGTAAACAGAAACTAATGTGTTTTTACTGCTATTTTTAACACACACACTCACGAAATTCTACAAAATACACACACATGCCACACACCCACATACACCTACACCTGCCAACATTATGTGGGCCAAATCATAAACAGGTTCAGCTCGACGAAGCCACCGATGCTTGGGGCATCAAAGTTGAACGTGTTGAAATGTAAGTAGTGCAACTTTTCTATCACACACTCGCACACATACACACACACACACACCTGCACACACTCCCTACATAGCCACACACACACACACTCATGCATAAGGGTTTCTATGTCACAATGTAGTAGGTGGTCGTGGTTGGCATTTTGTGTGTCGGGGTCCCCCTTTTATTACAGGAGAGGGAGTACACGGACTGAGGGACGCTCCATTGGCCTTTGTCTGCTGTCACAGTTGATGCGTTGTTGTAATTTATTATTAGCCAAGTGGGATGCTTTTCCAACCGACTCCTCCCCGCCGCCGTCGCCCCTCCGGCATCACTTACAGCTACAGCTACAGCTACAGCTGCTATTCCCTGCAACTCTTGACAGCTTGTCAAATACATGACCAACAAAATGGCGAACAGCTGCAATGGCCAAAACAACTTGACGCGTTTGCTGTTGTTAGCTGTTGTTGTTGTTGCGGCTTAGCGATGGCTAGCAGCCTGCGGCTCTTTTGTCAACGCTTCTTTTTTTGTTGAGCCTATGAAAATTGTTTCATTTTTATGACAGTCTTATGGCACTTCCGATTTTTTTGTTGCTCGCCAACATTTTTATGAAATTAATCAGCTGATATATTTTTTGTTGGCATGTTCAATGAAATATGGTCGTCATTTTATGATCATAGAAGCAGCAGCAGATTGATGAAAAGACAACAATTTAGTGGCATCTTAGAAATGAATATACGAATAGTTCACACCCTTGCAAATTAGACTATTAAAATGTAGTTGCATCTTAAAGAAATCAACGTAGATATATATATATAGAAAAACGAATTGAGTTAGCCTTAAGGCTGAGAGACTAGTTTGCTCATCGACCCGGCTATTGTTGCTGGTCAAGAATATTAATGCTCTTGTCTCCTTCAATGTCAAATATTATTCTCTTCAAGGACACAACAATAGTATTATACTGGCAGACTTTGCTGTAGAGCAAGCTGTCACAAATAGCATAGCTTTATATCAATCAAGTAAAAGAATAAAGAAGATTCCTAATGACCTTTAATGTGGCCAAAGGCTGACCCTGACCCGAGGGCTGATGAACCCTAAACGCTGCTCATTTAGCAAACTGGAAGTTTTCAGTTCAGTTTAATAATAGCAGTTGTTGTTAGACATTGGGCAAGTAGGCAAAAAAAAACTGTAGAAGAGACTCGACAGTCGCGTACTGGTTTTAAATGAGTTTACAGCAAGAAATGTGCAAATGCCTGCTGCGATTTGTGGGACGTGTGCAACGATGTTACGATGTGGCTAATGTACCTTCTTCTATTCCGGACGACGAACAGCAAGGATGTGCGTCTGCCGGTGCAACTGCAACGTGCGATGGCCGCTGAAGCGGAGGCAGCTCGCGAGGCACGCGCCAAAGTTATTGCCGCCGAGGGCGAGCAGAAGGCGTCCCGAGCACTCCGCGAGGCATCCGAGGTGATTGGCGATTCACCGGCAGCACTGCAGCTGCGCTACCTGCAGGTATGTACCATCTACACTCAGAGAAAACTACCAGAAATAAAATTTGTAAAGCAAAACTTTCAACTTTAGAATTGATGCATACCCATTTGTAGTTAAAATTTACGAGTTACATTTCAGTTGTGCTTGAATTTAAACCTGACTTTTTCTCTGAGTGTGTTGTTCCATTGACCTCTGACCCTTGCCAAAATGCATATACTGATTGCAACTTGCTGTTCACTAGACACTCAACACCATATCCGCTGAGAAGAACTCGACGATTGTATTCCCGCTGCCCATCGATTTGATAACGTATTTCCTGAAAACATCCGAGGCAACCACGCAACAAAATGCGTCAGCTGCGGCAGCGGCCCAACAGCAGATGCAAATGCAGCAGCAGCAAATGCAGATGCAGCAGCAACAATTCCAGCAACAACAAGCTCAGCTGCCACTGCAAATACAGCAGCAGCAGCAGCAGCAACCGCAACAACTGCAACTGCAACAGCCGCTGGCGCTGACGCCCCAGCAACAACAGCCACCAACAGTGCCGCAGCAACAACAACAATACCAGCAGACGCAACAAATCTCATCAGCCATGTAAAATGGTTAAATAATTATGGTTTCGGCATTGCCGAATATTGAATGCACTTCACAGAAACAACAACAAAAATACAAATAAAAAAAGAGAGCGCTAAACTTAAAGCTGCAACACTGCCATGTTGTTTAACATAGCCTTAACATACTGTCAAGCAGCAGTACATTAGGGGTGCTCAGGATTTCGTGCAGCGCATTCGACACCCACACGTACACGCACACAAACAGACACACCCACACACACATAAAGAACACAATGACCAGCAATTTTAGATATAGACACCAATAAGTGCGATTCTTATCCGGTTCCAAATCTTGGAATTTTCGCGATATAACGTCCTTATATAACGAACAACAACAAAAAAAAGTTATCACATACATAAAAAATACACATTTCCGGGCACATGTTGAAATGCCAGTGAAAAATTCTAAAACCAACCAGTTTTGAAGATATCAAAATGGATTGGATGATAGGTTTGTCTGTCTTTCTATCAGCCAATGCAACTTGAGATAATCGAAAATGGTTGGTTTGGTTTTGAATTTTTGTAAATCTGCTGTTTAGCATGACTCGAAGTTGATGTTTAGAAGTGCTTATGGTAAATGTTATATTAACACTTATTAAAACTTAAATCTATATATATATATATATACACACAAATACACTTACACTTACACTACACTACACATAAATGTACCGATTGTGATAAAAAACAATTTGTACCGTTATTTGAAACCCTGAATTTGCGAAAAATCTTTATCGACAAAGATTTAAATACATTTAAATACTCAGAAATTTACTTGATCGTATAGAGATTAACATATAAAATAACTTTATCTTAATTTAATTAGAAAAAAGTCGCATGCACCTATGTATCAGCGGCCAATTCAGAGGGAATTGGCGTTCTATACAGTTCATACTCAGTACTATATATCTACATGGATAATACAGTCTGTGGATATTGCCAGCTATTGGTGGCAACAGCAAAATTCAGATAGCTGCAAAACCCAAGAATTTTATGTAACCGAATCAAGGTGGCAAAAAAAAAGGCCGAACTGCTTACCCATTACTCAGATAGCACTCTATATAGTGCTATTATAGTATTGATACATATATAGTACACATATTCTTGCATGTGGGTTTGGTTTCACGGGATGCAGAAGCCAGTTAGTTGGATAATATTCCGTCGCTATTGGCTTTTATCAACATCGCATTCGACGAAATACACAATTGCAATTGCGTAGATAGCATCTTTTGGGGATGTCTCTTCTCAATTGGCAGTTGGCTCAAAACACATGTAAATTAATTTAATTTTAATTTAACAATTTCAATAAATAAATATGTCAGCTTACAGGTTTAAAACATTGATTAAAAAATAATAGAAAAATTATATATATACAAATAAAAAAAGAGCAATACGTATTAATGTATTGTAATTTTTGCCTTTGAAAAATTTTTAAATGAAACGATTTCAATATTACTTATATACTTATATATATATATTAGAAACAAAAAAAGTACAATAAAAACGCAACTTTTTTGGTATCCAAAAAAGAGTAAAACCCAAAGAAGAAAACTGTGTTCTTTTTTCTCACAAGGACACTTCCAGGATGACTGGAAAGGAAAACACATTTATTTTATTACATATCTTTCATTTTATTGATTTATTTGTATGCATTTTCGTTACACATCTCAGCTAAATTCAGTTTGCATTTATTATGGGCGAGTCTTGTTACTCGATTTCAGTTTTGTTATGCAAGTGGATCTCGATATTATTTAGTATTTATAATTAAACATATGACAGTGTTTAGTTATACAATTTTGCTTAATCAGCAACAACAACATCGATAACGTCATCGGCGGCACGCCTCCCAAAGGCCGAGGCTGGAAAATTTTAGAAATCTGTCCATTTGATTGTATAAAAATTGTTAATTGTGGTTATTTTATTTTGTTTGCCACATTGCGTGCCACAAATGCCGCTGTTTGTTGTTGTTTTTATTTTTGTTATTGTTGTTATTATTATATATTAGTTTAGTTTTAGTTTTAGTTGTTAAATCAATTCAATTTCATTTATTGCTACACGTTATGTCAAGTATATATATATACAAAAATTCATCAACTACGCTAAACAATTTCAGTGTTGCTTTTTTTTTTAATTATAACAATATTTATTATTTATTCTGTTTTATCGTAATGATTTTTAGTTCGTTAAGATTTAATTTTACGTTGAATGCAATTTCATACAATGATTGCAATGATTTCTTGCTACACGTTTATATTTAAGCTGCCTTATCTTCTCTATGTGTGTGTTTGTGTGTGTGTGTGAGTAGGTATGTGTGTGTGTGTATGAAATGCATTAAGTTGCCGTATAAATGTTGTTCTTTACAAATACATATATATATATATTAATACGAAATGCTAAACTTTGGTTTTATGCTACAGATGTGCACACAATGGCCAACACATAAATTAAACGCTATAACAAAAATAATATAATAAATTAAAAGAAACACGATTTGCATATATATATATATATATGTATATATATATATATACATTTACTGTACTCTAAGATAGATGTATGTATTGTTGTTTATGTGCCCATTGACTGATTGATAAGAAATATTGTTATCGTTATCTGATATTTGCTTGTTTTCTTGTTGCATTTGAAACCCTTGAGACTGCAATCATCTTTCATCATGGCTTTTGACTTGGTTTCTATAATTGTGGAACAATGTCGAGCGGATCTGGAGAGGAACTAAATGTGAGCTGGCAATTAGTAAAAGAATGTAGATTAGGCTATATATAGATATATATATATATATATATATATGTGTGTGGACTGTGCCCAACTGAAAGTGCGTTTTTCTAACATCATTTTATATAATTTCACTTGTGCTTAATTATATATATATATTTATATATATATATGTATATGTATACATATTTATATATATATATATGTATATTTATATATATATATGTATATGTATACATATTTATATATATATATATGTATATGTATATATAAATATATATATATCAAGAAAACACTCTTATAATTTTGGCATAAACTTAAATGTACTATAAACATTCATTGGTTTAATTACTAATAAAAAACAAAAGTGTGTACGTAAATGTGTATTCCTTTTTTTGTTTTTGTTTTGTCTAATGTTTTATACAAAATGTTTTACAAATTTATATAATATATAATTAATTGAAGGACTTTTATCCAGCAACTGCTCAGACTGATGCTGTTGTTTTCTTTTCTTTGTTGTTTTTTAGCCTCAACTACTCGTAGAAGCAGCAGCAAAAGAATTTGTTTAATGATATATATATATTTTTTTTTTGTGATCAATTTGAGTTTGATTGAAAACGATGATGTGACTTGGAAGTAGAGATAGGGGCGTGGCGCATCGGTAGGCGCCATACAATATGTTTAAATGCCATCATTGCAAAATTTCCTATTAGCTGAAAAGATCCAACAACTTTTTTGATTGTGTTAAATAATACTTGGTTTTAGTTTTGTGGAAAGTATCAGGAATAAAATTCAGCAGTAGAGTTAAATAGAATAATTGGGATGGATAAATAGATTGATAGATAGATAGATTGACAAAAATCTAAGCACCGATTAAAGTAGCATAGTAAATTGTTGTTTGTTGGTGTTGTTGTAAAGTTTTGCTTTTGTTTTTTGTTTTAACTGCGATCGATTAGAAAAATAAATCGATTTGCCATTTTCATTTCATTTATAATAGTTGTTTTTGTTTCTATTCATCATCTTCTTGGATTTGTTGTTCTTGTTGTTGTTGTTTTTGGTAAGCTTACAAAACTAGTTAAATACTTGCTATTTCCATAGTACATACAAGTAGTTGGTATATAAATTATAAAATAGTTTTTGCGTGTAAAATATAAAATGTTGCATTTCCATCGAAATTCTTCATCATATATACGATTATACACACTATATATAATATACCATATTATATATATATATATGTATACCATATACATATAGAATTATGTCAATTTTATATGTTACTGTTGTTGTTGTTGTTTGTTGTTGTGTATGCAACTAATGCCTTGCCATTTTAAAAAGTCTTAAGAATTATAGTAAATATGTATAAATGTTTACGTTACATATATATAACGTTATATATATATATATTTATATATAGATGTGTGTGTGTATGTTCTTGTGTGTGATGTGAGTGTTGTTGTTGTTGCCTAATCCTGCACCTCCCGATACGGCACCTCGGACGTCACCGAGAACGACTCAAAGTAATGATTCAAGAACTCAAACGTTGGCCTCTTCTCGGACACTGCGTCCCAGCATTGGAGCAGCAGATGATAGATATTGTCGGGGAAATAGTGATTTGTCGGCTTTGGCATGCGGAAACCGCGTTCAATATTCTCGATGACTTCGCGACTATGCATGCCCGGATAGGGCACTTGTCCGTACGTGAATAGCTCCATTAGCAGTATGCCATATGACCACACATCCGATTTGATGCTAAACTTGCCATAGATGATCGCCTCGGGCGCTGTCCATTTGACCGGAAAGCGAGAGCCCTGCTTGGGACAGTACTCATCATCGGCGATGACGCGCGCCAAACCGAAATCACATATTTTTGCCACATTATTCTCGCCGATGAGCACATTGCGCGCCGCCAAGTCGCGATGGATGAGCTGTTTGGACTCCAGATACTCCATGCCGCTGGCCACCTGTGTGGCAATATAGATGAGATCCTCAAAATGCAAATAGCGACCGTCGCCTTCGCGCAAAAAGTCCAGCAGGCTGCCCTTGGACATGTACTCCTGCACAATATAGATGGGCTCCTCCTGCAGGCCAAAGAGATACGATTATATATTTAATAAACTGATAGAGAGGAGAATATGCAATTTACTCACCTGCGAACAGACAGCGTAAAGGGCCACAAGGCGATTGTGTCGAAACTTCTTCATGATGGCCGCCTCCTGGAGGAAGGCCGCCGTGGACATGGTGCCCTCACGCAACGTTTTCACTGCCACATCGATGTTGTTGCGCCACTTGCCGTAGAAGACCTCACCAAAGTTGCCACGACCCAGTTTACGCAGCAGTTGTATCTCTGAGCGTGGAATTTCATACTTGTCACGCAACTCGGGCCCCAGATCCCACATCTGTGGCTGCGGCTTAGAGCAAGGACGCGACAGAATGTGACACAGTCCAAGCGCGTTTTCTAAGAGGGAAGGAAAAACCGCATGAACAATGAACTCTAGTAATTGATGACCTGCTGCTGTGGTACTCACTGCTGTAGGCCATGACGAGGGCCTGGAGCGAGGGGAACGTTTGATTTGTGGCTATGTAGTAGCCGCCATTGTCCAGCGGCTTGATGCGATAATGCTTCACATGATAGCCACGCCCATCCTCCCAGTCCTTCACCGACAGCGAATAGCCGTTGGGATTGTGTTCCGAGGGACGCACCAAAAATGTGCCACGAGGATTCTCCTCAGCCAGCAGCAGCTTGTCCGCCTCCTTGCGTAGCACGTTCTCAAAGAACCAGCTATTTAGGCAAAGAACACACATCACATTTATTTATATATAACTTGTGTACTTGCAAGTTGAACTTACTCTTCACTGTTGACGCTGCGCTCCTCGGCAACAAAGTTGAGCGGAATCAGTCCCTCCTGGCGTGTGGTCAGATTGACGACGCGCCACCAATCGGACTCGGTGTCATCAATGACCTCCATGCGGTCTCCCTTCATAAAGCTCAAGTCGGACTCATCACGTGATTTATAATCGTAGAGCGCGACAACCACGCGTCTCTTTGGCAGAACACCAGGTACGCCAGCTGAGAGAGAAAGAGAGAGAGAGCGAGAGAGAGAGAGAGACAGAGGGTGAGCAAGGGATCCACTCATAAAAAAATATATAAATACAAATAAATACAATATAATTAAATTTCTAAATATAAGAAAACATTTTTCTTATAATGAGAAAGGCTTTCCTAAATCGACAATCCCAAAATGATGGCGTCTCTTACTATTTTTAGATAGTATATAGATGGTTATAGTTAGAGATAGATATGTTCTCTATTATTAAGAAGTACATTTATCAAAAGATGAAATACAAAACATAATTCTTAGACAAAATCCTAAAATTCGGGAAATAGTATTGAAATTTACTATCTCGTCTACGATATTAGAGTTTAGCTGTTGTCTGCTTTGCAAAACTTTCAACTTTGGAAATTTATTTTCTGAATAATAAAGTATCTAAAATTCAGGGTGATTTTTATTTTGATGTGAGTGTAGCAAGAGTTGGCTGCAGGCGGCAAATACATAGATGCTAAGTTAGTGGCAATTTTCGTCTGGCTGAGGCTGATGTGGCAAATTTGATTTGCGTTAGCGAGGTGGGGCGAGGCTAGGCGTCGTTGCCTTAAACTGCAATTTATGGGCGACAAATTGGCAAATATGAATTTATATAACATGCCCCGCACGCAAATCGAGTCAGAATCTAATTGGAAGTTAATGAGTTGCGACACGGCGCAACTGCAGTGCAGTCTCAGGCAAATGTTCAATTTTGTCAGGCATCAAGGACCAGTTACGAGTTGGCTAGTTGGCCAAAACAATACAATTTCATATAATTTCTTGCCAAACCACATTTGTTTTTTCCACCCCATTTTGGCACTGAAGTGCATTTGACTAATTGATTTAGTTCACGCGGGGACAGATTGGACTGCTGCCTTGTTGTTTTGTTATATGTTGCAGCTGTTGTTGTTTTGGTGTTGTTGCCTTGTCCTCCATTTTGGACTTAAATGCTGACAGCGGGCCAAATGCTTAAATCTCAGCCTTTGTCGAGCTTACACGACCTAAGCCGCTTTCCCTCAACTGAATCTGGACACACACGCAACGCAAATAAAATGCAATGCTAACAGTTAAATGCCAAATGCCCGAGCTAATCGAAAAACAAACAGCGACGCGATTAGACCACCCTCTCCTCAACGCCTCTTTGAAAATTAAATAAGTTAAATAGTTGGCAGTTTGTTCAATTTCAAGATACTCTTTGGTTAAGATCTGCTTTCAAACTACAAAAAGGTTATCGACAATGAAAAAATGTCCATTTTGTTTAAGCATTAACTCTTCGATCTGAAAACAGTGCTTTAGCTAAATCTGTGCGAGCTGATCTTAATACAATTTTTATAGTTCATCAATAATGTGTCCGTGTTAATTGTAAAATTATATCTAAACAAATGTGTCTTTTACTCGAGAAACGGGGCAACCAATGGAATGTAATAAACTTGATCTGCTTATGGCTTAAATTGAACTCTCTACATTTTATAGTTATAAAGAGCCAGTTTGCTTATGCAGGCAGACAGTCAGACATGGCTTAATCGACTGGGCGAAGAATATACACACTTTATGTGGTAGTATTGGCTTTCCACCGCCTGTTATATACTTTGGCACAACATTTTGACGTTGACGGCTTAAAAATGTTTGCTTATCAAGAATTCTAGATGCAAATTACCCAAAGGGAACCAAGTTCCCTTGACATTCAAGCATACTAAACTTGTTAACTGTATAAGCTAATAGCAATAAGTTGCTTTTCGCTTTTACATTGGTCAAAACATTTCTTCATTTCCTGTTTGCTGTTTCCTAAACGACTTGCGCCAAGTGTCGACTACGAGTGCAGCTGTAATTATGCAATTTGCAGTTAAGTTTGTCAGGCAACACACACACACACACACACACACACACACCTTTGACTGGTCAAGGTTAGCGCAAATGGCAAACATGAGTGTGAGTGACCTTCTGCAGCCCAACTCACAAGTTCAGCCCATATGCAAACAAGTCGGATCAAACCTCTACCTTCCCCAGGGGAGAGACGCAACTTTAATTACATATGTGTGTGTTTTATAAATAGAAACACTGGCATTCAGCAGGTCGAAAAGGAAACAGCTGGCAAAACCAAAAAGAAAGCAACTCAAATAGCTAATTAAAGCGAGCAGGTCCCACAGGTAAACATAATTATAATTGTGGGTGGTGCTGTCAGCTGGTGCACTCAGACAAAAAATTACGCTGAATTTTATAAATTCAGCATGCTTTTGATGCCAAGAGGGGAACCCTTATTATTTTATCTACTAATTTAAGGGTGGATTTTTTAAGAATTTGAAAACAATATATATGAATTCCGGAGTGTTTTTCTATGTTTATAAATAGCAGGAGTTATTTTATCTAAATTGTTGTTGTTACTCATAATTATTATTAAGATTTCACGATTATACAAACTATTATATATAGTTTATAAATTCATATAACTTAATCTGAAGAAGAAGATTTTAAGTCAATTTTTTTTCTGAGTGTATTGCTGGTGGTTCTACTTACTCGGAGTGGTGCGCGTGCGGATGATGTCGACGCCGCCCTTGGCGCCAATTTTTAATGGGCCACGATTTGGATCTGGGGTGTAGCGTGAATCCAGCGAGCCGCCATTGTTGTGCTTCTGGCCAAGTGCAGCTGCCACTCCGCCACTGCCACTGTTGCTGTTAATGTGCGTCTGGCCGAAGGTGTAGTCGGATTTCTTGTAGCCACCCGTGGGATAGGACAAAGCCAGCTCCTGATCCTGTCGTTTGCTGCAGCATTTGTTGCCCATGTTGCAGCTGTTGTGTGAAGAGTTGTTGTTGTTCTTGTTACTGCTGCTGCGAGTTGTTGTTGATCTTGTTGCAGTTGCAAGTTGTTGGTTGTGTGTTGGCGTATAATTAGCAGCAGCTGCAGCGGCAACACATATTTGGCATATTACGAGTTGTTCTATTTTTCTTGCAAATATTTACTTAATAATATTTTTTTTTTAATGTTTGGTTTGTCCCGCTGCTGCTGCTGCTGCTCTTAGTTGTTGTATTTAGTAGTTTAAACTATCAGTCAAGTTGAGTGTTTATGTATTGTGTTTGTGTACGCGTGTGTGTGTGTGTGTGTGTGTGTGAGGTTGTGTGTGTGGGTGTATGTGTGTGTATTTAAAGTCGCCTTTAAGCTGCTTGCATCAAAAGTTGCATGGAGGGCATTGCCTTTTTGGTTTTGTTTATAATCGCTTTCAAAAATGCATTTCTTGTATAAAAAAACGTTGCAGTTGTTGTTGTTGTTACAGCTTAGCTGGTTGCTGTGCGTTGTTGTTGTTGATTATCCTTTCGGTTGGTGTCCTGCCAGCGACCTCAGCCAGCAACTGTCTGCGCATTGTTCACGCTTGTCTACCTGCAGCAAAAACCAAAGTAAACAAAACAAAAAATTAGTTAGTACTCAGCTGGTATATAAATATTAATTTAAAGTGCATTTCAAAGCGAAGCCACACAAAAAGTTAAATAAATTAAGGCGCTCGAGCCGAGTGGGAACGACGAGCAGATATCCTGTAAGCCCAAATATCAAAAATTGATGAAATGAATAACTGATTAATAATATTATCTTTATAGTTTCTTATAAGTGAGAGTCTTTGTGCTTAGTGTTTAAAAGAGTAAGGCCAAACTAGACTCTAAATCAGCCTACAAGCAAAACAAAAAACCTGCGATTTATATTTATATAAATTGTCATTAAAATATAAAATATTTTGGCACTCAACTGTCTGCTTGCCTAAGCATACCCACTTTTGGGCCAATTGAAATGGGCAACAGGGTAGACTGACTGCCTGAGTCAGTGACCCAGGCCCAGACAGAGGAGAGAGGGAGAGAAGACAGAGGAAAGAACGGAGTTACGTGCCTCTGCTGGACAGCATTGCAATTGGCTCTGTTTGCCTTGCTGCTGGGCTGCATCATGTCCTGTTGCAGCAACTGCTGCTGCTGCTGTTTGCGACTCTCTCTGGTCTCTGGTCCTTAGATAAACGTTTTTGGCACATCATTTCACTTGGCTTGGCAGCAGGTTGACCAGCGCACAAGCGATAGTTGCTGTTGTCGCCGTTCGGACAACAGTGGCAAATGCAACTGCAACAACAAAAACAAACACCAACCACAACATTTGCCCGTCTGTTTGAAGCAGCTGCGAGTTTGAAGAAGAGTCCTGGTTGGTTTTCATTGTCTATTGACTTAAAGGCTGGCAGGCATCTGTTTATTACTCAATTGGATAATTATGGGCTAGTGCGTGGTGCACACAGTGTGTGTGTGTGGCAACAACAACCAAAACTGCTGCTCTGCTGCTGGTGGCTGGCTGCAGCATTGTTGTCACACTTGCACCCTCTAAAATAGTTTAATTGTTATCGTTGCGCATTTGCTGGCTGCTCCTCGAGTGCGTTTCGTTGTTTGTGTGCAGCTGGCATAAAATTGTGCTGGCATTTGGCACAGGATGGATGCATTTAGTAGCATTAACCAATATCCTGGCAGTGTCTCGTCGTAAGCCAAGCCAGCCAATTGTCAAAGTGCCACTTAAACTGCATTAAATTTTGAGACAACAAAGAAATTGAGAGTTCAATGAATATGGATTGAAAATGGACAAAGGGACAATGGCATCAAAGTCTGCGCTTGTCGAGCGTTGATAAAAGCATCGAGTTTTAAATGCCAACGAAATACAATAACCAATAACTTTGTACAAATTTTCATTTTGTTTTCTTTTTTGAGGCAAGTTCATGAACTGTTCCCAGCATCAGCCACAAAGGATCACCCAGGGGTCAACAGCAGCAGCCACAGGAGCAACCAGGAGCCATAAAAACTCAAACACGACCAGACTTAATAAGCTCAATAAAACTTTGGCATTTTACAAGCAACAAAAAGGTGCTTTGCAAAGCAGAACACAAATATGAAAATAATAAATAATAAAAACTTCAAATATAGTTAAAAACAATGAAAAATGTATTTGAACACAAGCAATCAATACTGAAAACAAGTTAAGATAAGATTATGACGAAAAAATAAACAATTCAGATATAATTGTATTATTTTCCTCAGAAAATTTATTATGTTTTAAATATTTTAATAAAACAGAAGATAAACCAAAGGAATTCCTATATATATAGCGAAGAGTAAAATAGTCCAAGGAATCGAAGGGATTATGGTGGATTAGAAAACGGTAAGAATTTGGTATATATTATATGTATGCGCTTTTATCTGGATATTTACAAATGCTTTTTTACATATATCGCTGATTGAATTATGAGTGTTATAATTTCCGACAGTTTTTTGATGTTGTCCGATTTTGATTTATTTTTATTTTTTTGTACCACACCTCATTTGTAATTGGCACAACACATGCCGATCTACCGGTCGACAGGTGGCGCTTTAACATTGCGCATGACATGGACAAAAAAACTGACTCAATTCGAATCGGTTTTTGCTTTGTTGTTGCTTTTGTAATTGCGAGGGACATAGGGACGAGAATTGAAACTGAAAATATGAATATTTCATTCCGTAGCCGTAGCCAAGCTACAGGGCTTGGGACGAAGGGGGTGGAAGTGGAAGGAGTATGGAGGGTTCTGTGGCAGTTGCCAGCTAAAAGTCCAAAAGCTGACAGCGACATGCTGCGCCATATATGTGGAATATACACACTCTCTGTAGGAGACTGTGTGTGTGTCTGTGTGTGTTTGGATATGACATGAAATTGTAGCTTTGCGCTGAGTATTGTATTGGTGTCACCTCTTGCTGTTGTTTGGTAAAATGTCCACTGTTCGAGTCGACAAAACGAAATGAATACTTAATTGGATATTGTGGCTTTGAATGCGCCTGAAAGGCGGCAACGACAACGAGAACGACATCGGCAACAATAACAAACGCAAATCGCAAATGCATGACATGAAATTCATATTGATGTAATGTTCTACTTGCTGTTGTTGTTGCTATTGTTGTTGTGGTGGGTCAGCAGGAATATACACATAAAATACGAGGCGACCATCAATCAAAATCAACAGCAATAAAATTTAAAGGGCTTCGTTCGACCTAATCCGAATTATTGTGAACTAAAAGTTTTAAATGGCCAAAGCAAGTAAGCTGATTATTATCTGTTGAAGAGTTTGAATGAAAACTACATTTTCAAACAATGGCTCTCACGGAATAAGCCGTCCTGTCCTAATAGGACCACAATCGTATTGTGGCATACGAAAAGATACAATATGGCAGAAAAAGATGTGGTATCCTAGGAAAGCATAACAAATCTCAATCTGATTTAAGCATTAGTTTAATAACTAGTGTTGCTGCTGCTCCAATAATAATATTAATAACACATTACTTCCTTAGCTGTACTATTTAGTAGTTCATAGTTGATCGGTTTTATTTTGATCAATACATAAAACGTTGTTTCTGCATGAGCCCAACTTTTAAAGAGATAGTTTCTGTGACAGCTATATGTCCAGAGTGATCCGATGAAAGATGAAAATACCAGCCATTGATAGTGGCCTGACAACATTTCTTATGGTTTACATCCAGGGCTGAAACTTTTGAGTCCATTACTTAACTCCAGTCTTGCCAACTGGGCATCATTTATAATTCTTATACACAATAAAAGGAGGGAGGAAAGTGGTCTCAACGGAACCGTTCTTGGTTCACATTAAATAAATTAACAAAAGTATAAATATATGCGTGACATAATTCTGCAATACTATATATTTATATACCTATAAACTGACAATAATAACCGAGCTGAAGGCCTAAGTTTTAGTTTAAGTTATCCCATCATATAAAGCCTAAATAAATAAAACAAAAATCTAACCTTTTAATTAAATAAATAACTTGAGCCACAATCTTAGCTCACTGCTTAGTTTGTTTATATATAATTCTCACATTCCTTTTGCGTATCAAATAAAGCTCTTTTTAGCATACAAATTGTGGCTGCCCGTTCCCTCAATAGTAGTTTGTTTTTCACCGATTTCACAAGAAAACTGAGACAGACCGAGAGAGAGAGGCGCAGAGTCGATCCCTTGGCGGGGGGCAGAGCAAACCAAATCGCCGCACGTCCAATAAAATCAAATTAAATGCAAGCAAAAAAAAAAAATAAGAAAAAGCAAAAAAAGGCAGACGCCATGAAGGGGGGCATGGGAGGGTTGGGGACATTTGGGCGCGTTGACTGTGCGACAGTTTGAGGCAAGGCAAGGCAATACTCGAGGACATAAAGGCATTAACTGTAAATGCCGTAATGCCGTCATTTCCTGATGACAGCCCAACAAAGAGACAGATACACCCACAGCACATTTATATAGACATATATAACCATATAAATATGTGAATATATATAAATATATATATACATGCATGTTTGTTTGAAGATTTACATACAGCTTTTGTGGTGGGTTGGTGGGGCATGCTCTTGTGTGGGTGCTCGTTGTGTTGCTGCTCAGTTTTATTATGCCACATTATTACAATACCGTGTACTCTTCTTCTCCCCTTCTCGCTTCTATTTATCAGCAGCTGAGTTGAGAATGCCTACTTAAAAAGTCAATTTTTGTGACGTCGCCGAGTTCCTGTTGCCGTGTGGCAAGCATCCACCTGCCCGCGGTCTGTCTAGCGTCTATCTGTCAGTCGTTCACCCTTAAACGTCACGTGCTATCGATTAAGTCATACACACACCCACACACAAACACATACATACACTTGTACTTGGCAACAAACTATGCCACAGCAAGTTGAAATGTGGGCCAATGTGAGGCAAATGGCTGCTGCTACTGCTGCAAGTAACAAATATAAATGTAGATTTATTTATCCCTGGTTGCGAATAAGTTTCTCGTCTTCCTCTGTTTTGTTGTGCATAAGAAGTAAGTGAAATATTCCCCAGTTGCCACATGCAAGCTGAGTGGCAACATTTTCCCAGCTATTTCGCAGCATTTTGCCCATATTGAAATTCAATTTACTTGCCACGGGGACAAATTGCATAAAATATTATCTACGATTGTGACATTGGCATTGGGCTTTGGCTTTTGCTTTTGCTTTGGCATTTCCATAATAATTCAATAGATAAATGCATCCATAAACCTATCACAAATTAATAAATAAATATATTTTAATATCAATATCAACATCAATATCAATGAATATATATTTTCGCATCTTTATAATTTATGCGTCTGTCTGTAAAGCTCACAAATAAGACAAATCAATACACACGTACATTCATTCCACAGCAAAGGGTTCAATGTAATACACATTTTATAGTATCACAGTTGTGGCGGGTAGATACCGACGACAGGGTACTCTGCAAAGGCAACTACTATTGAAATACTACTGCGAAAGCAATGTTTATGAATTATACTCCTTGACAGTATTTAACATAATCTCATTGAGGATAAACAGAAATCAAATCGAAACAGAAACGTTCCCGGTTCCGGTAAATAAAATGCAAATGTTCCTGTTCCAAATGTGAAAGCGCAAAACATTCTTTTTCAACCTTTAAAAAAAACAGCGTATACAAAAAAAAAAAAAAGATGGAAATACCAACTCAATTGAAATAAAATTCTTTGTGGAGCCAAAAAAAAAACAAATGAGTGTAAAAATAAATATGATTAAATATTTATTCAACTCGGGGCAATATCTGTGAGTCAATTACACATAAAGTAAATACTTTATACGCGTTACTTTTAAATTAACAGAAATAGTTGCGCAAAGAACTCAACTGTGAATAGCAACAAATTAAGGGAAATTGGAGCTGGATAAAAAGGGATGAGTAAAATTACACTCAGAAAAAACCTAAATGCAATTGCTGACAATAATTTTGATGAAACATATTTGTTTCATATCTGTTTGCTACTCAACTTGTTGTGACAAGTGCGAGCGGGGAGAGGGTGTTTGAATGGTTTTTGGGTCTGGGTCGCTGTGGACCATTTAGGTAGTTGTAGTAATGACAACCACGCGAGGGCAGGCATTACATTAAAATGATTGCCGCCGTCAGCTGTCGCAGCTTTGCAAATGCCATTAAACAAATGAACTCTAAAAGCAATAAGCATAATAAGCCAACGTATCAAAATGTATATATATTTATGTGTATATATGCATATAAAATATTATGACCGACTTCAGGGCCGGCGTGATAAGTTCATGTGACAGAATCAATCAGATAGCCCTGGCAACAGCAGCAACTAACAGCAGCAGCAGGCGGCACCCATATGGAGATTACAATATAATAAGCCAAATGGGGGGCAACAGCGAGGGGTGATGTGTGGGGGTGGCAGCAGTAAGTACTCCATATATACACATATTTATATATATACGAATGTGTTTGTTCAATTAAAAAATAGTCACGTAGTTTCGCAAAAATAAATACAGAAAGAAAAAAAACAGCAGCCGATAAATTCAATGGGCAGCACAGCACAAAGTGCAAAATTCTGTTTGTAAGCCTTTAAATAATGCATTTATTAAAATACCCTGTAATGAATGAGTCGAATGAGTAGCTAGAGAGAGGAAAAGTAATGCGCCTTCAATTAAAAAACACAGTTTCCTGTATTTAAATCTATAATCAAAAGACCCAAAACCAGAAACACACAGTTGTCATAAGCGCTTTAAAGGGTAACTGGTCGTCTAGTGCACTGTTCACAAATCTAAACAGCAAACCCTATTGACAAAAGCCACAACAAATTTGTCTTATACTTTCAGAGAGTATCTGTCCGTCTTTAAGTCTTTAAACAAACCCACGAGACAAAAACTAGTCCCACAAAGTTGTCTTAAAAACGTTAGAGAGTATCTGCTAGTCGTGCTGATGAAAAATACAACCATTTTGAAAGATACTATTAAAAATCACAAAGCAAACGCTAAATGCCAAAAAGTTCAACCACAAAGTTGTTAAACGCTGTAGAGGGTATCTGTTAGTCGTGCTAATGCAAGTTCCACATACTTTTTAGCCTGTCTGGCGCCACAGTGCGTGTCACAAATGAACTCACAGCTGGATGCAGACTAGAATACAAGTTAAAGCTGTGGAATGCAGACACTGCCTGCCACTGCTTCTCTAGCGGAACGTGACCAAAGCAGAGGGGAGCTTAGACTCCAAATTAGGTGAGGGGGAGACGAGGAGTGTTGGGGGCGGTTGTGGCATTTGTGGGCGTGTCGCTTGTAACGCACAATTTGACGCATTTTTATCGTCAGGCGCTGTCTC
The DNA here is from genome assembly GCA_035043025.1 of Drosophila villosipedis. Taxonomy (NCBI): domain Eukaryota; kingdom Metazoa; phylum Arthropoda; class Insecta; order Diptera; family Drosophilidae; genus Drosophila; species Drosophila villosipedis. The sequence continues at coordinate 13,169,947 of JAWNNF010000027.1, forward strand.
AATGAACGTGTGAAGTTGCCAACTGCAGCTGGAGAAGAACGGAGTTGGAGTTTGAGCAGGCAGGCAAAAAAGAGTCAGAGTCGAGAGTGTGGAGAACGTGACCCAGGCAGGAAGGAAATGCTGCGTGCCCGCGGCACATAACACTTGCTGCCTGATGACTGCCTTGTGTTGGGTGGTTTTATTTTTTTTTTTGTGGGTGGCTGCTGCGGTGGCGGTGGCGACGTCGGCGGCTGGCTTTTGTCAACCTCAACATGCAACGAGGCGACATGACGAGATGAGCTCATTAGTTTAATGGATTCAACACACAAAAGTCCCTCTCCTGCCTTCTTTCCCCTCGCTTACTCTCTTGTATGTGTGTGTATGTTAGCAGTCAGTGTCCTCAGTTTCAGTTTGTTGCTACTAATGAAATATTTGTTTATTATGCATTTTACTTTGTCTAAAATCATTTTAGCTACATTATGTCAGCAGCCAGCGACAAGTGGCTCGGGGTCAATGGAAGCCAGCCAAAGGATTACGACGAGCGCCATTCACCCAAAAAAACAAAACAGTCAACGACGCCAAGTAATTAGCTGGCAAAACAAACAAACAACGAACAAGCAACAACAACAACCCGCAACACGAACAAACCTCACAAAATGGCAAACAATTTAAAAAAAAAATTAACCCAGAAATCTAATTAGCGAAAAAAAAAACACCAAAACTAACAAAAAAAACAACGATAAAACGTTAAAATTTGGAGAGCTGCGTGTTTAAACGAGAGCTCCAGCAAAATCAAAAAAGCTAGCAAATTTACCCGACTAGCAGATGCCCTGTACTCACCAAAAGCGATAAGGAATGACTTGCTCGATCTTATAATTCGCTTAAATGTGTCAAAACTCAACCGATTTTGAAAACCAAGTGCGCTTGGACCATGGGTTCATCTATAGATTAATTCTACATTCAAAATTGAAAACTTTGGTCTATACATAAATCCTATATTTAAATTTTACTACGTGATTCAGGTTCAACAATAAGAGGGTGTTTTGAATATGGTTAAACATCTGTATTAGTGCCACAGATAAATATGGATTTGTGATATTATTTTTAATTTTTATTTTTTTTTTTTGCTTATTATGTGCTAGCCAGGAAATTCCTGAAATTTTCCACAATTATCGAATACCACGACTTGGCCAAAACTGAACCGATTTTCAATCACGAACGCATTTTAAATAATTGAACAGCTTTTAATAGTTACTAATTACATATATATGGCAACATAACATTTGCTCAAACTGATTGTGCCTAATTGTTAATGTACACAGCATATATCAATATCAACAGAAAAACGCACAACAGCAAACAGCAAAACACACACACCAACACACTCACACACACACACACACATTCACACACACACAATAAACACACACAGACACAGCAAAAAAAGGGGGCGTTGATGTGTTCAACGATGACGAAATCGAGACGATGAAAAACCAACACAGAGCGGAGGAGAGTCGAAGAAGGGGGCTGGGCTCGAAGCAGGGCAAACGTCATTTGTCGCATGTTCGCTTGCTGCTGGGTGTTGAAGGGTAACCTGAGCAGTGGCATGCCACGTCCTACGCTGGGGAATGACCAGGACGAAAGTAGAAAATAGCCGGATCCGGATAAGCACACTATGCTCCTGCTGCTGCTGCTGCTGCTGCAATGGAACCAGCAATTGTCGGAGGGAGCTGCTGTAATACTAGTTTGCCATTGTTGGTGCCACAAACAAGAGCAGTAACAGTCAAGAGGGGGCGAGGTTAGCTGCTGCATGGGGCATTCAACTTAATTGCATGTTAAACAGGCACAGCGAAAAAAAAGAAGAAAAACTTAAATTATTAAAACAATATTTGTGCGCAACTGAAGCGGGTAGCGGCAACCGGAAGTGACAAAGGACAAGCTTGCAACGCCAGAGCGTGAAGAAGACGAAGCTGAAGAAGAAAATTGCTATGCAGCGTTAATAGGCGACTTGGCGCCAGGACGACGGAAGACATCACAACGCAGGACACGGGTTTGGGAGTCCTGTTAGGTGGCAATATTTACACGTCTTGTTTGTACAAACGGGGCAAGAGTCGATGGCCATGACGACAAGGATAATGGTCAACGTTGTCGTTTATAGCCCGAGAATCCAATGTCACACGCGGCATTAATGTGCCATGTGGCATGTGGCAGGTGGCAAATGGCAGGCCCAAGGCGACGCCTCCTACACGCGCACGCACAGCTAGAGATGGACTTGAGACTGACCAACTGGCTGACTGGCTAACAAACTGACTGACTGTGACTATGTTGGGACTAATCAACAAATAAATATTTGCTACAACAGCTAAAGAAAGACGCCAAAGAAATTAATTGATTAAAAATGGAATAAAGAGGTATAATGAAGTTGAGCATAGGTGTGTAAGCAGGCAGGAGAAAGCACCTCCAACCCCATTATGTGTATATATACTTCTATATCAACAGACGAGTTGATCTGGCTATGTTCTATGTTCTATCTCTATAAACTAGCCTCAGAGACTATAAGAGCTGAAGATTTTCAACTTGGACTGCAAGTTCTCGATTACCAAATGCATATCAGGATTATGTTATTTTAAGGATAACTGCGATAGCAATAAAAGACACAATTATATATGTTTAGCCTTACATATAACATATCAACGACTACTGTATTTTTAGATACTTTACTTACAATCTTTCTAGAATCTATAGATTTGAGTAATCTTGATTTATCTATAGATGACAACTTTATTTATAATCTTGTAGATATTTGATTTAAAACCTTTTGAGTATCTATAGATACTTGATTAACACTCTTTATAGTATCTGTAGTGCACTCCTTATAGTATATATAGATACAGTACAATACAGTATAGATATTTTATTTACAATATTTATAGTATTGGTGGATCACACATACATATATTAATATTCTTCATATTATCTGTAAATACTTCTATATGTATCCGTATCTTTAAATATGTGATTTACACTCTTAATAGTAATTACAGATACTTTATTTACTATTAACCACAATTTTCGCTTAACGTACATTTAACGTGCCCATCTCTACGGATTATGGACATTGTATTGCCTTATATCCTGTTCATGCCGCATGCCCGCCTCATCCCTGACTCGACTCCTCTCTCGCCTGGAATTCGCTGGGTGAGGTCATAGCAAAAGCTGTATTTATATCGTGTTGGCATTTTATACAGCCAGAGGCAGAGCCAGGAGCCGGAGTCAGAATTAAGCGACATACATTGCGGCTATTTTAAGACTTGAGCTATTTATATACCCCGAGTGGAGCAGCTGAATGGGGAGAGTGGGGGCTGTGGAGAGGTGGGCATAAGGGTCTATAACCGCTGTGGGTCTCTCGAGTACAGCAATTAGTCAAAAACCAGAAAACCAAAAAAAAAAAAAGTTTGCTTTACGATTGGGTTTCGATTTTTTGGTTTGAAACATCTTTTGCAGCATTGGCAGCCGTGCCTCATTTGTCTTGTGTGCCACAGGCAATTGGGTCAAGCGTGGCATGTACACACGTGAGCATGTAAACCCCCGCCCTTCCCCTCTCCCTTGCCGTCCACACCCCCCTCTCCATATACCTCAGGGGCACACACTGCTGTTATCGCAGTTGCGGCGTCAATTATGGCCAGCAGCTTTATCTGCCTACCGATTGGAAAATAACAACGAAATACTTTTTGGTAAAATGTTTGATGCAGTCGCAGCAGTCATTAGCTGAGCTCAGCTGACCCCAAAACCCAAAAGAACCCCAAAAACGAAATGAAAAATGGTATTTCATTGTGCTGATAGCAGAGTTAGTTGCATGTGGAAAAGTGCAGAGTTGGGGGACAGGCAAACTCTTATCACACGCACAAATAAATGAACAACCAAAAAAGGGGGAATGGGAATACACTTTAAAAATTAAGGTATTATTTTCTTAGCTTATTCCAGAGTAGATTATTTTAAAATTTAGAAATTATATACACAATTTCCAAGATTTTTTTATATACGAACTGTAAAATTTGCTTTTTGTTACCTATAGAATTCGGAACTCTAACTCAAAGTCTCTTTCGACAGAAAATTTGTTTACTTCTATCTGAATATTAGAAAGTATTTTAATTTTTCTAAGAATAATGATTTTTATTTCTCCTTTTTACAAATATTCCTTAGTAATTGATTTAAAAATTTGTTTTCATATTTTGAAGAAAATTCTTCTAAAAACCAGTAAAATGATCGATTTTTTTTTATAATTACAGTGCGATTGATTTTTCGAGTGTGGGAATCGGAATGGGACTTGTTGAGTGTGTCCAACAGCATTTATATCTTCTTAAATCAACACACAACAAGGCAAATCAGCTTTATTGAACGTGAAATTGCCACTTTGCCACATGTGGCAGCTAGCTTCGCAATTCGGCATGAGGTCAACATGTGCAGCCGCAGCAGGAAGAGTAGAAGAAGATGAGGACATGCAGCATTTGCATGCATAGTGGCAACAAACAACAAGATGACAGCTATGCTCCACATGCTTTTTGCGACATTTGCAGCCGTTGCAAAAGTGTTACACGCCACGAAATGTGGCAAAGCTGGCAGCAAATCACAGTAATTTCAAATTGGACGCGATTATAAATTCAAATTCGCAAATATGCAATTAATAAAACCAAGCATGAGAATTTCCCCAGACGAGGAGGGAGTGGGGGCTGGTAGAGGAATTCCGTAGCACCTGCTCCTGCTCCACATTAGCCATGATTGAATTGAATAGCACAGCGAGCAGATAGTCAGCTAGTCAGCCAGTTATTCGGTTGGCAAACCCAAAAGTCCACAAGCGGAACATTCCGAGCGGAAATTTCAGCAACATCCGACTTGAGTATTTAATTTCCTTACGGCGCATTGCAGCAATCCGGCAACTGATGTCATTCCGCGCCGCACGTTGATACCACGTGCAACGTGTGGGACAGACAACTTCAGCGACTCGTGAGGCAGACGTGATGTCGCATACGCAAATGGTTGGTACAGGAAGCGAGGGGTGTGTTGCAGACAGCAGACAGCGGCAGGAACTGGAGCAGGAGCAGGAGCAGGAGCAGGTGAAGTCGCACGGGAACATAACATAAATAGAAACAGGCACAAAGCCTGACAACGCGACAAAGTTTCACCATTCAAGCAAAAACCCGCCCGCATCAAGGATACCTGCATGCAACATATACAGTTACATGCACATACACATACCCAACATAGTCAAAGAAACAACCCCCACGCGTATGCGGCTAAAATTATGAATGAAGCCAAAGATAAGCAAAGCAACAGCAAAAAGGAAAAAGGAAAAAAAGACCAAAATAAAAAACAATACAACAAAATTGCAAGCAACGTCGTCCTGCAGATGCTTTAAAAAGGAGCAACTTTAACTTAACTGAAGTATATGAATTCAAACTGAATTTAGAGCAAAAACCGAAATATCTGCCGACTGCCGACCCACATAGTTATACAAAAACTAATCTTTTTGTCAGATTTTTCCCTATGTCAGCTATATGATATAATGATGAGATCAGGCTACGACAAACGTGCTGCCTGCAGCAAAAAGAGGGGTATATACCAAGTCTTATCAAGATATCTTTAAAATTGAGGGACTCAGTGGGTGAACGTTGTCCGAAATAAGTCGAAGAAAACATTCAGATAAGTTTTCAAAATTCACTTGAGTAAAATTCACTTTATTGAGGCACTTTCTTTTTAATTTGATCTAATGTGGCAAGGGTAGAGCACGTGCCAGGAAATGTCATCTAATCCTCTTCACAAGACTGATGAGTACTGCCGCTGATCAACAATTTACGTGCAATTTATCCTTCAAGGGTATACAAATAATAACCGATATAACCGAAATTCGGATTGGTCTAATTTCCTTTTAGTTGAAACTTAGCTATAGTAGATAATAATAATCACGACTTTCTACAAATATATACCTAACCTAACCAGCTACAGATCTACCTGTATTTATCTATGGATTCACTCCCGTAGATGTAGAGTCAGGTTCTCCTTAACATTAGTCAGCAAATTCAATTTGTACCCTTTACATCAGCGTAACGCCATATGCTGCTTCTGCTGCTGTTGCAAGCACAAATTCACATTGGGCAGATTGCTGGTGAGTGCGTCATTTTCATGCTTGACAACTTCAACAACAACAACAAGAACTGCAATTCAGCTTTGTAAAGATTAAAAATTGTATTGTGTGTGCTGCTTGCTGGGGACTGTGTGTTGTGCGTGTGTTTGTGTGTTGTGTCTGGACTACCTTTACTACTTGGAGAACAGGATGCAAGTCTAGGGGCATAAAACTTTTTAGCACTTTTATTGCTGTTGCCCGTTGTTGTTTGTTGTTTGTTGCTGTCGTCGTCGTCTTCGTTGTCGACAGGCGACAGGCAGTCAACACTCAGACGACAAATTGTCAGCTTGTTGACGAGCGAGCAGCAGCAACAACAACAGCTGCGACAGACATAAACATTCAGCTAATAAAGCAAACTAAACCCTAAAGTAATTGGGGTGAGGGGAAGACAGGAGCTGTTTGTGAGCCTGGCTAAGCACTTGAACAACATTAAACTCAACTCAACGTTCGCTGCTGTGATTATTACATGTTGCATGACGCCGTGTATCGCTTGCCGACCTCAAAGTGTGCACCGTCAAACTCAAAGTGCGCTTATCAACGCCCAAAGCGAGATTATTGCCAGATGAGCAGAGGCGGGACAGAAAGAGGCAGAAAGAGGCGCAACACTTGGCGGCAAGTTGCAGGCAAATATATTTTATAGAGCATACATGATGGCTGCCTTTGGCCACGCTCTCTCAATGTCTGCTGAGTGCGGAGACTTGACATAGTTCTGCACCCATCCCACCAAACCCCCAACCTCCCCCACTCAACCCACAGCTTCAACACAATCAGAAAAAATCGCACTAAAAACTAGAAAGTTTTCCTTGTTTTTCGAAATAAGAAAACATTTTTTATAGTTACGTGAATACTATTATTTAATAATAATTATAAATAATAAAAAAGCTGATATAAGAATTCTTCTTGGAACCTGCAATTTTGGAAATTTACTTTGTGAATATTGATTATTATTATTATTAAGCAGTCCTATTAATAACTAATATTATTCGTATGACAGTGTGCTTTTTTGGTGAGTGTACCGAGCGTTACTGCTAAAGTTGATTTATGCAACAGCTTGCCACAGCAAACCAGCAGCAAGCAGCTTGTACAACACTTGTGCAGGCGGCATAATATTATAAACTTGAAGCTTTTACACCTATTAAAATGTACACAAATGACGGAGAGTGTGTGTGCATAGGTATAGGTGTGTGTGTGTGTTGTGTGCTTGCCACTCAAAAAACTAGCAGCGCAAAATTGGATTTAATCCTTGTGAGCAGAGAGAGAGAGAGGGGGGAATGACGGGGGCAGGGGGACGTTGCCTTGGTTGCAGTTTTCATTAAATTTGTTGCCACTTGCAACACAGCCCAGCAAGTTGCACTTATGTGCCGTTATTTTATGCATGAAACCAAATAACAGCACACCATTTTAGGGGCTTCCTCCTCTCCTTGTGGGATGTTCCCCATGGCGCAGACATAACTTCATTAAGGCAACAAATTGAGCCAAACTTGAGCTAAACTAAAAAACATTACCTTTAAGATTATAAAGTTTGTCCTATTTTTCGAAATGAATATTAAATATTAAATAAAAAAGTGTCTCAAAATTAGAATCGACAATATATGGTAATTTTTATTTTATTTTTTGAAAGAATTAGGATTTGCATTTCTTTCTGTAATGTAAGAATATTATTTTTTCTGAGTGTACAGTATCTATAATAACCTAAAACCCCCAAGACCAAGCCCCCAACTAAAAAAACCACCCCTAAAATAAAGAACAATATGAAATAGAAATACGAATATGAAAAAATATAATCCTCTTCAATTCTTGGTCGCGAGAACCCGCTTAACCTTATCACCTTACCCGACGACCCCGTCCCCGACCCCAGCGCTGACCTCCGCCAAGTAATTAGCCATGGAAAGCCGAGCAGCTTGCAACTGGAGACGTTCCCGCCGAGGGTCGTCTCTTATCTAGGCAACCTTCAACAGAGGCGCGTCTGCCCCCAAATGAAAAGACACAGACAGAGAGAGAGAAAGAAGGAAAAATGATTTGAGACACGTGCAACAAAACTACTCAAATCTCAAAGGGGGCGGGGCAGCAGTGAAACACTTCACAACTTTTGCATGCAACGACGCAATTGAACAAAATTCATTGCGTGTTGTGTGTGCCAGGAAAAAAACACAATAATTCAATTAATAGCAAAAAAAAAAAAACAATTAGCGGTTATTAAAAATAAAAAAATCATCACATTTTGAATAATAAAGCGAAGATAGAAAACACAGATTTCATTATTATTAAGCATCTAATGAATAGTTAAAAAGACAAAAGATTATGTCAAGGTCGCTTCTATGTCAGTCAGTGCGGAATGAATAACAGATTAAAAATTCAGCTCAGCTTTTTGGGCCCTTGTGAAGGGTATTTTAGCTATTGTTGAGCAGCTTGTAACGCGTTAAAGTAGACATCAGAGCAACCATATAGTATATATATATACTTGATCCACAGTAGTCAAGTGAATATAGTTATTTTCGTCCGTCTTTTATTCAGTTTCAGAGTTAACTTGAACTTAACTTGGCTGACAACAGTTTGACTCCATTCCAAAAAAATGTATTTTAGCTTCGGCTTGCTTTAGGCAACCTCTCTGTCTCTCTCTCTCTGTTTTGTTATTAACCATGACAATGATAATTAAAACCGCTCTACGCTAAAAGTTAGCCACACTTTGCTGTTTTGGCCATCAAAACAAAGCATTTGACTCGTCTCTGCAGTTATTTTTTCTACTCAAGCGATTTGTGTAAAAGAGTCATTAAAAACAACAGCTTCAAAAGCTCGTAAAATAAAAGCGTTGGAAAAACCAAAAAAAAGAGGCTGGTTATAAAAAATACATAGGAGTTGTTTAGGAGGTGCAGTTAAAAACTAGGCCTAACTCAACTTGAGCTGCTGCTGCTGTTAACCCGGCTGTTAACCTGACTGGGTAAGTGCCGAAAACTCGTTTTTGGACTCGACTCGACTCGCAAAAGAAGTAGAGCACATGCGAGGCAAGTTGAGTGGCAGGCAGCAGCCTCTTGGCTATATAGCTGGTCCAGCTGGTCCAACTTTGTTTTTTTTTTCTTTTTATATTTAGTTCGGAATTGGGCACAAAACGAAAAGCGAGCTAAAGAATGGGAAAACACAAAGTCTCTATCATTTAGCATGTGACAGTGTGGCCACACTCAGAAAAAATCGCCCTAATATATACAAAGTTTTTTCTAGTTCTTAGAAATTTTTTTTGTGAGTGTAGGTAAAGACAAATTCCAATCCATTCTTAGAATTTCAATCACACAGCAACAATCGCACAGCGGAGACCAAAGCAAGGAAGGAAACTGCTCACAGAAAAAAAAAAGAAAAGAAATACTGGAACTAGTTCAAAAAGTGCTTGCGGCAAACCCCAGCTCAAAGTCCAGTTTATCTCTCTCACTGCTCTCTGCTCTCTCGAGAGATGTGTGTGAGTTGAAGCAAGTTAAATTCGAATTAGTATTCAATTTGCATAAACAAAGCAAGTACGCTAGATAAACTAGATATATAAAAAAACTACAACCAGCAGACAAAACACACGCATCCGTTTCACATCTGTCTTCTTATCAGTTGGAGCGAGCGAGCGCAAACAATGACTAAGAAACAAAATACTAATAAAATGTGCAAATATTGATTTTTATTTTCCCCCCCTCTCTCTCTCTCTCTCTCCCTCTCTCTATGTGCGTGTGTGTGTGTTTTATTATACGTATGTATTAACAGGCAGCAACTTCATTTCGAGCTGCGAATGCGTGGTTAAAACAAAAACGCAAACAAAACAAAACAAGAAACACACAACAAGCAAACGCTTAAAATATTTCAAACACGTTGAAAAATTGAAAGAGAAACGACAGAAGCAAACTAAAACGACAACGCGTTAAAATCTAGCAACATTTTTAGCGTGTTTTATTTTATGTGTGTATATATTAAAAATCCGAAGAAGAAGCAGCGAAATAAACCTAAGAGTAACAACAACAAAAAACACGCACGAGGCCAGAGCAAACAGCGAGAGAGAGAGGACGAAAAACTGGTGCTTGAAGCAATCACATTTACTGCCCAGCCCAGCAACGACAACAGACGATTCCAACTGACTGAGCGGGGGGTGGAGCAGAGCATAACAACGGTACTAGCGGCACCTCGCTCCCTCCCCCTCGTTCCATAAGTCTTAAGCAATTTAGCTCACGTGACCTGCTTACCGAAGTCAAAGCGAAGGCGCAAAAGGAAACGGTTGCTGCTGCTGCTCAGGATGCGCATCACTGCCTCTCCCCACACCCCACTTCCTCCCCCTCGTTGAGCCTACAGCACATTTCATATTTATAGAAAAGGCGAGAGGGCATCACGGAGAGTGCGCTGCACTCTTAGACCTACCAAAGCAAAGTAAATGAACCCGACCCTTTGCAGAGATGTATCACTTTCGGTTTTCTTTCTCTTCCCTCGTTTTATTTTTTTTTTTTTCGCCTTGTCAGCTGATGAGCAATCGCTACTGCTCTCTCGCTCTCTCTGTCTCGTGAACACTCTTCTCATCTTTATCACTCAATTTATATTTCAATACTCAAACACAGACACCCCTTATTATTAATATGTTGGTCAATGTTGTTCCTGATAATAATCGCATAAGGTCAAACAGGGGCGGTTATATATATTGAAAATACATATTTGTATATGTATATATACAAGGCAGAGGTGTGTTTGCATTCGCCACATGCAGTTGATTTAGAGTCGAGAGTGCTCGACTCTTTATCTCTTTATAGATAAGCATGTGTTTTTATGATTTTTTTTTCTTGTTTCTTAAGCGATCTTGATCAAATTCTGTCTTGACATGTAAGATAGATCTTTCAAAATTGTGACTTTTATTGCTATCGGTAATCGATTTTTATTGCAATTAACGAAACTGTGAGGATTATTTATCAAATTGAATAAACTCCATCTAAATGTAAAGACTTGAATTTGGAGTACAAGTTTTTAGGTACTATACTTGTCTTCCATATTTAACGTTTCTAGCTCTTATAGTCTTTGATATCAGCGTTTCCATATAGGGGAAATGACTAACTTGAGTCGGTTGTTGATGACAATCATAAATATAGGTTCACAGTATAAATATTTATATACTAGTTTACATTTCCTGTATGTAGTCGATTTGGAATTAAGAAACTCACAATGGCTTTAATCTCTTGAATCTAAAGCACTGATTATTGTGATAAATATTTTAGTATCCATTAACTATCCCCTTATTGAGTTGCCTGAATAGTTCTGTTTGGACAACCCAACTAGCAAAGTCAGCGATATGTCTGTGCCAATATGTGCATTACTCTGGAGAACCACTTGGGTATTCTATGCCATCATGTTCAGTGTTTATAATTAAAAGGGTTATCGACTCGTGTTCTGTGCAACTCTGCTATTTGCAGCAATGTTGTAAGCAACAACAACAAATCGCAGATGAAATCGTCTCGAGTACCGCAATTGGACAATCAAAGACTGAAGTGTATTGCAATAATAACAAGCGGCAAATATGATATATATATATATATATATATACATATATAGAGGTAAACAATTCTTGACAGTGGAGAGAGAGATAAAGAGCGAGAGAGAGATAGAGAGAGAGAAAAAGCAGACCCAACCCAATTCAACCAAATCGCCAACAGAAAATGCAACAAACTAAATAACTTAACATGCACTTTATGGCATGCCACACAGCGGAGTATGCGTCTGTGTGCGTGGCAGACACTCACAAATGTGAACATGGAAACCGTTTTTCAGTTTTTGCGCCTTTTTGTTGTTGCTTTCGCAGTTTTCGCATGTGGTGGGAAAATAGATTTGAAAATTGGCTACGCACAAAAGCCACATGCATTAAATGGCAATAGAAAGTATATGTAAATGTTGCCAGCGTTGCAAGTGTTGCACAATTGAAAATAACACACACATCTCTCTCGAACGGAAGTCGAGTTAAGTTTACAGTAGCAGCAGCAACAAAAAGTGGCAACAGCCTCTTTCAAAGCCAATTTGCGATTTGCGATTTTTATTTGCTGTTTGTTGTCCAGTTTGGATTGCAAATATTAAAACTCATTTGTATGCAGGTACACACACATAGTCACACCCTCACAGACACACTCATTCAGGTGCCTGCTTAATTGCACTGAGCTGTATATGCACTTGAAGAAAAAAGTATTGTGAATGTTCTGTAAAAAATGCAGATGTTATTAAAATATAGACAAAGCTAAAAGAATGAAAGAATCAAAGCTAATTTTTAATGTGCTAGTAGAGAGTGCTCGACTGGGAGATACACTGAACGTAGCTGTTAAATAGTTAGTTGTCTTGCTGATGGCCGTTTCTTTAATATGGAAAAAGTTTTGGTTAACAAATTCGAGTTTCTTATGAGATCTTAATTCATCTCTACGGCTGTTAAGATATCTGTTTACATAATATATTAATTGGATCGCTATTCTTTTAAAAATTTATAGATCTCCAAGTAAGAACTAGAACTTAGTAAATTATTTATTATTAAATTAAGTATAAAGACCGATTGCTTTTGAGCTTAATGAGTTAAGCGATTTTCGCTGAGTGTACACTTCTCATCCCATGGGATATCAAGAGGCTGACAGGCCCTGACACAATTGATATTGATTTGGATCTGCAACTGAAACTGTGTCAATTTGATAGCAACTAGCAACAACAACTCGCAAAAAAAAACAGCTGCAACACTTAGCACAAAAAAACTGCAACAAATAAATAAAACACAAAATGAGTAAAAAGGAAAAATTGAGACAAATAATCAGCAAAGTGCTTTGTTGGGAGGGGGTCGAGTGCCTGCGAAGTAGAAGGGATAGGAGGAGTGGCAGGGGTTTTAGCTGCCACTTGGAGCATGCCACTGAATGCCACATACAATTGCAGCAGCAGCAAAAAAAAAAAAAAAAACTGCAATGCACTCGAGACAAATAGTTGAGTTCAGGCTGCAACTGAGAATTGCGAATTGAGACTTGAGAATAGAGAATTGTGACGGCAGCTGCATTAAAAAACTGTAACGAAGATTTCGCTCTCGACGCAATCACAGCATGACATTTTCTACCCGGACGGAGAGACAGACGGACAGATAGACAGACAGTCAACCGGGCAAGACTGGCACCGACTATAACAATAACTTTTAGCAGGCGCAACGACAAATTGCAAGCAAGCTGGCATCCTTCAGCTTGCTAGCTGCCACAATTCACCAACACCCACCCCCCCACCCCACCCCCCACCCCACCCGCACCCCTACCCCTTCCTCCACACCCCTGCGACAAGTGGCACTGCAAGTTTTTGCGGCACGCTTGGAGACTGAGTGTTGGCGGGCAGCATTGCTTGAAATATGCTTGAAAATTTGTAGTAAATGTCCCCGAAGAGCGCGTTCCTATTATTCATGAACGGGAAAAAGGAAAGAATCTGCTAGTCGACAGATGTGCTCGACTACGAGATACCCTGTAGCTATGCAAGTTTTTTTTAATAAGCCTTAAGTGTTAGATTGTAGATATGAATGTCATTATCTGCCTTGTTGTAGACGATTAATATTACCTCAAGGTTTTTACAATTACAATTGGCTATCGATATATATCAGCGTTATATATTATTATATATCTACTGTATTATATGTCAATTGAAATGCAATTTGTGGTTTTGATAGCTAATTAAGTGGAACAAGTTATCGATCAAATTAAGTATTCCAAATTGCAAGTCTTTTATAGTCTCAGAGAACGACTTCTTATGGATAAATCGATTCTCATCTGGTGATGCTGATCAGATATATATATCCTATGGAGATTCTCAGATGCTTTCGTCTGCCTATTACTTATGCACAGCTTCAAGCAACACTCCATTACACCTTTTTAAATGAGTACAGGGTATGTAAAGAACTTTTTCTCAATGCTTCCATAAATCAAGCAAAGAAAGTTAAGAATGTTAGTCAATATATGCTGCTGGCTCATAAGTTATTACTCTGCGCGTTTCTCAAAGAGCGTGACGCATGAACCGACCTTTAATCAAAGTTATAGACTTATATATATATCATACATATGCATATATATATAAAGAGTATAATAAAATCAAGTCATGTAGTCCAAAGTTGTAATTAACCTAATAAAAATGTTCTTCAACATGCATAAGAAGTCTTTTTTAGTTTAAGTACTGAAGAACCTCAAAATGTTCTGAAAAATATGTCATTGAAGCGCTTTTCAAAAAATGTGACAAAATATGTTTCTTCCACTTTGAGCAGTTTTCCAAGTTTTCTTTCGTGACATTTTCACACACTGAAATTACGCTAACTGTTCAAGTGTCTAGTTTTCCCCGCATTTCTTTCTTTTCAGTTGCCAAGTTTTTCCGTAGCTGAAATTTGAAATGAAAGCAAAAATTGTGAAACGACAAGCACTCGACTTAGTTAAACGTTCTTTTCTTTTGAAATGAGTGGGCGAGGGGGCTGATGTGGGTAGAGTTGGGCAAAGTTGGAGTTAAACTTTTTAATTTCATTTGAAGATTTCGTGGGAGAAGGCAGCGGGGAAAAGGGTTGTGTTTGCTTTGATTCCGCCCAAGTGTGAAAGGGGTTGTTCTTGGTTATGATTTCTTCACAGGAATTTTCTAAGGTTGGGGGTTGATAAGTTTGTTTTTGGGCATGAAAATCCCCGTTTTGAATTCCAACTGTATTATTATGCTAAGGAACTCCCCAGGCATCTATTGTGTGAAATGTTTCCTAACCACTACCAACATTTCATACATTCCTCAATGTCAACAGTATGTTAAGTAAGTATTCCAATACGGGATACCATTCTAAGCATTCAACATTTGTAAAGTGCGTTATGAATGTTCGAAATTTGCCCCGAGTATTTCTTTTTTAAGATGATTTATCGTATTTAATTTAATTCTGTCTCATATTTTAATGAGTTTAATTATTAACCAACCCACCAACTCTTTTAAAGCAAGTGCTCATTAAGCCAATCATTTTGCTCATTTTGCCACTCTAACGTTAACGCAGACTCATAATGGATATAAGAAATGTTGGGCATACCGTGGAGTGAGACTATTAGGTAGCTAGATAGCTCTAGATAGATAGCCTTTCTTCATATTCATCAACCCAGATAGCTCTTCTTCCTCAGCATCCATGAGAGCTACATAAAAAAGATAGAAGACAGATAGTTTTTCTTATTCTTCCTCACCATATTCTTTTATTAGACAGGTCTTCTTATTCTTTATCATATTCAATCTAATACGATAGTTCTTCTTCATCATCATCTTCTTTGTTCTTTAGAAAGATCTTCTTTATCAACTGCTTCAGATAGATAGCTCTTCTTCATCTTTAAATAAATATCTAATTTTCTTCTTTTGTTTGTGCTCCAGTTGGTTGTGTTTATGTTTATGTTTATTCTGCCCTTACTGACTGCAAGTGGGAAAATGTTGCCAGGCGAATTCACACCTTGTCCTCTGCTGCTTTTCTGCTGGGTTCAATGTACCCCAAAAATGTCATTTAAAGAGAGAGAGAGAGAGAGAGAGAGAGAGAGAGAGAGAGAGAGAGTAGCAGGCATAATATTGAATCGATTTGCAATGTTGAGTGTCACATGCAATGCTCCGTTCGCATACTTTTCCCACCCACTGTTATTGGGTTGTGTATGCAACAACAATATTGCCGCATGCCACACACGACTCTCGCCTCGAATCGCAGTCAATTTATTGTTTAGCTGCGATTTCGGGTATATTAAAAGCACCAACTTTTTGGGCTTTAACTTCAACTGGATTTGGGTCCATAAATACATACTTTTTTTGGGGGGAATTTCTTTTTATGAGATAGTTTGTCTACAAGTTGAGTTTATTAGTTTTTTGCTGTGCTTGTTTTTTGTGATATAAAGAAAAGCGTTTGGAAGACTTTTCGCATAATAAACTTTTAGGGCGCTATTGCTGAACCCTGTAATTAAAAAGTTTTCCCTCAAATCAGAGCAGATGCCTTTTTATGGTCAACTTTAAGTCTAGTCTTCTTTTCTACCCCCAAAAAGTGTGTCATATCACCAAGTACTTAAGACAAGGGACAGGGACGGGGAGGGCACTGAATTTGAGCTTAACAAGAATAATTGCATTAATTATCACTGTTAGAAGACTTAAGTTCAATATAAATGAGGCTTTAGTTTAAGAGTTGCTTTTAAATCGACAAGTTACAAATCTGAAAATATTTTTAAGGCATACCAAAAACCAAAATTTAGAAAATGAGAATGAATGAATAATTTCAGTTTGCCCTTTCATCGCCATAAACAAAAGAAAAAGTGCAACCTGAATAGGAAGCATTTTCAATGCTTTGCCAATTAGTGCAAAAATATTTCAAAATTGAAGCCACAAATTGATACAGTTAGTTGCAAGTTGCAACTGCTGCGTCTGCTGCATGCCACACAAAGACACACAGGGAGATTAGGCTGCAAGTGAAATACAAGCCAAATGCAAATGGTTGAAACTTTTACATCTACAGCTGCGTCCAATTAATTGGGAGTATATCGTACACTGATAGAAAAAACGCACTGACATTGTGAGTCTCGCTAAACTTATCATCCAGAAAGTATGCTTCCAAGAAGAAAGGTCATATTTAAAAAAAAAAAGTGTTTATCTCTGCTCGTTTAGAAATATTTAAAAATCATATTTTAGGACGACTTTCATTTTAGGCAGAGATTTTCGCTTTAGGCCAATTTTTATTTTAGGTGGATCTTCACTTAAAGAAGATTTAGCTTTACATTTATGGATATAATTTTCTACATTTAAATTCGTAGTTTTTCCGAGTGTAGGCGCCAACTTTTTGGACGAGCTTTGAATGAAAATCAATAAAATCGAAAACTAGCCAGTAGCCAGCAACCACCACAGCGAAGCACACACGCACACACACACTTGGCACATGGAGAGTTGTTGCTCGACGTCGGCCCGGAAGTGTGTGTGCGCCCGTGCGACTCTGAGCCAGGAGTGGAAAGACCTGGCCTGGAATGTGTGTACAGGCCAAGGTGTGGAGAAGGGGGTTGGGAGGAGTAGGGGCAAGGGTAGGGGCAAACCGGAAAACGTTGCCGCAGCTTTCAGCGAGTGCGAAACAACCACCTAGCAATGTTTTGTTTGGACCAAGCCGGATGTGCGCCTGAAGTACCGGTAAGAGGAGGGGCTGGGGGTTGTTGGGGGACGGGGTAGAAGCAGTAACTGTAACAGCAAACAATGCAAAACACATAAAAAAAAACGCAGTAATGATTTTTGCACGTGTTGGTTTTTTTTAGCATATCCTGCTGCTTGACCTGTCCCAATCGCCATAAATCTAATTGAGCGAGGAGGTAGCTTATGGGTTAACCGGTCAAATGAGAAGTATCACCATACCCCACTCCACCCTTGGCAACAGACCATTAAATGCGACTGCAAACTTTGCATAGTGACATAAATTAGAGAGAACTTTAATGCAACAACTTTTTTCCGTAAAATAATTGAAATGAAAATGATCTAATAGACAAGTAGAACTTTTTTCCCGTGTCGCATTCCTTGTTGCTCTTATATGTTGCTACTGCTACCTGCCACCTGTCAAGCGTGCCAAAAAAAAAACTTTAAATTGCCCTAAAGCACAACAAACAAAAAAGAAGCAGAGAAAGAAACTTTTGAATGCCCGTTCGCCCACATCTCGTGGCCAAGTGGGTGTGGCAGACGTGGGTCAACTGCAGCGTCAACTATAAAACGTCCATTAGCCACCTCCCACCCCCTCTCCCTATCTCTTCTCCCATGCTGCGCCATCTCTGAACTGTGTCAATTGTGTGCAGCTAAATTGACAATGGGAAGTAAGAAGCAGAAAAAGTTGAAGTTGAATAAGTATTTACCGTAATGGCACTTCTTCTGCAGCGTTGCCAATATAAAAAGCAAGAGAGAATTTTAACAATATGGCTGCCATCAGCTTGAATACAATTTAGCATTTATTTTTAATATATATAGTTGCAAAAATAAAATCCACAAGCTGTTAATCTGCATGGATTCTATGAAAATTTATAAGGTTTGTCGACGGTTATCGATAAGCCACCATAAGACCACATGAAAGCGGCAAATGTATCGAAATGGAAATAGTAAATTATGAGAGAACAAATATTTTAATTGTCAATTGTACTTATAAAGCCGTAGAGGAGATAAAATGATTTTTTTTTTTTTAGCTCTCAGGCAAACATTTTATATAGCATATTTTTCGATCTGTAAACAATCGTTGAACTTAAAAACGTTGAATAACACAGACAATCGATTCTATCGATAGTTTAGACATTTTTCTCACGATAAACGTGTTCATCTCTCTCTCTCTCTCCTTCATGACCTTCCTCTCAACTTCTTACAACTATTCACACTTGCTACACACTTTCAATTTTCTTATCAATAAAAGACGCTGCTTTTGCCAATGCTCGTTTTCATTGTGTGTTGTAAGTGGGCGAGATAAAAATAAGAAAAAAGAATGTAATAAAAGAAATAAAGCACAAAGCACAATTGAAATTTCTACTTGTCGGCTACTTTTTCACTATTTAACAGATGTTTTTTTTTTCTTTTTTTTTTTGTAATTTGGCCATTTCGGCTTTTGTGTGTGGTCGTCGAATCGTAAGCGCTTTGTAAAATGCACATAAAAGACGCGGCAGAAGTTTGCCGTTAGACCGAGTCTGTGAGGAGAGCTAAGCAGATTTACCGTTTGGTCATTTCGCAATGATTTGCGAGCGAAGCCAAAAAGGCTTTATAATTGCAAAGTGCGCCACTCAAAATTAACTCTGAATGAAAACGAGTTCAAGGGGAGAGAGCTGAAGAACTGTGGAAATGGATGGGGGAGGGGTGAGGAGGGGAGTCAACTAGATGCGAGTTTATATATCTGGTTGCTGTATCAGAAGCCAACCTCAAAAGTGCCGCCGATAAGACAAACAGAGAGAGACGAAGATAGGTAAACACACAACCATCAAAAAACAACAACAAAATGAAGAGGAGCAGCAATAACAACCAACTTGGAAGTTGTCATCGGGTCATAGAACGTGTTAATGAAAATTTTTATTCGTTCTGTTGAAAGGTTAGATGGTTCTAAGGGACAGAGGAAAAAGAGGAGGAAATGGAAGTGTACATAACTTCACTACTACAAGCGCAGATAAGCAGATATGGCAAACAAAATAAATCAAGTTATGCTGCTCTTTTGTAAAGTGATCAACAAGTAAATACCCTTCAAGATTAATTTTTGAGGCTCCGGTATTCACTGTACGTGGATATACATTTTCTTACTTATATTTTGCTTATACTCTCAAACATACCTACTTAAACCCACAAAATTACTTTCAAATATTTTGAATATATATAGTATTATTACATTCTTGGAATACTTGTATAGCTCTACATATATACTCATTTCCACGTGATAACTGCGACCTTTCTGATCACATTTAACTATTACAGGGTATATATCAATAGAAGTAATAACGGCAATTGTGTGGCTTGAACTTCAAACGGCGACGATGCTGCGCGCTGGGATAATAAACAGGCCAAACGGCAAAAGGTAAATAAATAAAATGCGGCAAAGCGAAAGCCCAAAAATAGAACAACAAATAAGCAACATAAAGCATAAGCACAATAACAACAAAAGCAAGGAGAGAAGAGAGTGAGAGGGGGGAGCGCAACTGCAGCTGCATTCTACATGTGCCTTCTCTTTCTCGCTTACGTAGTGCGATGCGCAGACGACGACAGCTGGTTGCTCGACTGGTTTTGATTTGCTTTTGCTTTTGCTTTTGGTTTTGGTCCTCAACTTAAATTACAGACAATTACAAGCAGCAGCAGCCGCAACAATAACAACAAAAAATGCTCTTTGACTTTTTAAAAAGGCAGCAGCAATAAAAATGAATTTGCTTTTTATCAGCAGCGCAAATAGAAAATGTGCAGCGGGAGAATTTACACTAGTTTATTATGCTTCTTCTTTTACATCTGCTTCTTGTTGTAGTCTGCTTGATATTTTTATGTTTAGTTTATTTGGCTGCTGCGTTCATTGGCTTTTGTAACGGCACTTTGCAGTGATGCATTTCTGTGCCACTTTACGAACGATGCGTTGGCCACACTCAGCAGATAAACGGATGAAGGTATGTATGTAAAAAGGAGTTGGAACAAGTTTTCAAGTAAAAAATAAACTAAAGCGTGTTAAACACTTACCTTTTTTTTAATTAGACGGAATAATCAACTTTTTTGGCTGCTTCTCGCTAGCTGTTCGTATTTTACTGGCTGCGGCTTAGCCGCGTTTACAGTTACGGCTACTTAAAAAAACGCAGTCGCTGTGTTTATTTTTGTTCGCTTTGCTGCACGTTCTTCTATGCAAAAGAAATAAATAACAACAATGGGAGTTTTGCCCAAATTGCACTAATTGGAAAAGAAAAGAGAGAGAGAGAGAGAGAGATGGACGTCAGATGGCTGAAACTATAATTAAACACGTACGCGAGGTGGGCAGAGAGGAAAAATTATATCCTGCGGGCACATTGAAAAAGGCAGAAAGCAAAGAAATGTAGAATGGCAGCAACAAAAAAGTAACACAAACTTTCAATGCGAGGCGTTGGTCGCGGGGGCGGCAGCGGAACAGCAGCAGAGACGTCTGCAGTCGGTAAAAATATATAGAGAGCGCAAAGCAGAGAGAGGGAGTAGGCAAGAGGAAGAGTCAAGCGGCGTTTACACTGCGCAGGATATTTCAAGGCGCTTATATTTTTATATTTGTATTTTCATTTTATTTATTAAGATTCATTTAATTTTTCTTTAAACTAAATCCCAACATTGTAAAAGCAGCAACTGCATTAATTTTTTTTTTTTTACTTCACTTTATTTCTGTATTTTTTTTATTTTCTCCCCACTTCTTTTTTCGCTGGCGTGTTCATGTGTATGTCGTGTGTGTGTCTCGTTGCATTGGTGTGAGTATTGTTGCTCTGTTTGTGTTTCCACTGCAACTCCGTTGCTTTTGCTTGGAAACTGAAACTTCTTTCTCTTTCACACACACACACCTATACGCACACAAACACACTTCACTACACACACGCAAACCCACAAACTGAACTTCACACAAAACACAATAAAAACTTACGCGTCGCTTCAAATTAGTACACAATTTGCACTTTTCATTACAATTGCACAATATTTCATCAATTTAGTTTGGGTTTTAATTCTAATTTTTCAGCGGGGGAAAAATACCGACTGACCGACCGACAAAGCAAAACACGTACAACTCGTTCAACGGTTTTTTTTCGACTAAAAGTGTCTTTTGCTCCTCCTCTCTCACTCACTCACACTCTCTCTTTCTCGCGAGAACACAACAACCAAAACATGTGTGACCAGAGCACTTTTTAATTTATACCTAAATATTACTGCATAATACTAATGCTTGGCAAATAGTAAGTAAAATGTTTTCGTTGTTGTTTTTATATCTGTCTTGCTATTTATTTTAATTATATTTGATACAAATATTTTATTCTATTTAATATAAACGAGAATATTGCAGAAATATCATGGGATTGCTGTTGTAATTTTCACCCTCTGGCAAGTCTGTGCTGAGTGGGTGGTAGCGCTGTAGCTGACTGTCGTTGCCACCGTGTCATGCCATATCACAACAGTTTCTTGCGATGCGCGGTTGAGTTTTTTTTGCTCTTATTAATTCAAGTTAAAATCAAAAACGTGGTGATTTAAATTTGCTTAATAATTTGCTGAAAGCAACGGCAAAACATTTGCTAACACACACAAAAACTCGATAAAAATACACAACTAAAAAAACCCGGGAAAAATGCAATCGCATAGTAAAAAGCGCGTTTGCTATTATTACGACAGTAAGTTAACAATTAAAAGAATTGAATTGCACAAAAATATATAGAATTTGTGCATTATTTAATTGCCTCACGCATTTGTTGTTTACGTTGTCAAATCGGCATTTTTTGTTAGCATTTGTGTAAATTTCATATTATACGGCGACTGTACAAGCATTTTAGAGCACAGCGCACTTTTCCCTAACGAACGCAACGCATGCAACTCTGTGTGTTGTGTTGGTGTATACATGTGTGTGTATACCTGTGGGTCTTTGTTTCGTATGGGGAAAGTGCTCACTGCGGTCGTTTGCGACAAAGTGCGCTGTGCGAACAGACGCCTCGCCCACACTCGCCATAAAATTTTCATTTTGCAAAGCATGCTGTTTTTGCACCTATAAAAATGAGTTAATTTTATATTTCTGTTTTATAGGTGATATTGGCAATTATTATTATGGCCAGGGACATCCGATGAAGCCACACCGCATACGCATGACACACAATCTGCTGCTCAACTACGGCCTCTATCGCAAAATGGAAATTTACGTAAGTCCAAATGGGAATTTAATTGAATTACTAAATTTTAATTAATCTTTTTACTATAAATATAATAGCGCCCGCATAAGGCTACAGCTGACGAGATGACTAAATTCCATTCGGATGAATATGTGCGCTTTTTGCGCTCCATTCGACCCGATAATATGACGGAATATAATAAACAAATGCAGCGATTTAATGTCGGCGAAGATTGTCCCGTTTTCGATGGACTCTACGAGTTCTGCCAGCTGTCCGCGGGTGGATCTGTGGCAGCTGCCGTCAAGCTCAACAAACAGGCGTCGGAGATCTGCATCAATTGGGGCGGTGGCTTGCATCATGCCAAGAAATCGGAGGCATCCGGTTTCTGCTATGTTAACGATATTGTTTTGGGCATTTTGGAGCTGTTGAAATATCATCAGCGTGTGCTCTACATCGACAT
The DNA here is from genome assembly GCA_035043025.1 of Drosophila villosipedis. Taxonomy (NCBI): domain Eukaryota; kingdom Metazoa; phylum Arthropoda; class Insecta; order Diptera; family Drosophilidae; genus Drosophila; species Drosophila villosipedis. The sequence continues at coordinate 13,192,889 of JAWNNF010000027.1, forward strand.
CGATGTGCATCACGGCGATGGCGTCGAGGAGGCATTTTATACCACAGATCGCGTGATGACTGTCAGTTTTCACAAGTACGGCGAGTATTTTCCGGGCACTGGCGATTTGAGGGACATTGGCGCTGGCAAAGGCAAATATTACGCTGTCAATATTCCACTCAGAGATGGCATGGATGATGAGGCATACGAGAGCATCTTTGTGCCCATCATCTCGAAGGTAATGGAAACCTTTCAGCCAGCTGCCGTTGTGCTGCAGTGTGGCGCAGATTCCCTCACAGGAGATCGGCTGGGCTGCTTCAATCTGACGGTGAAGGGGCATGGCAAGTGTGTGGAGTTCGTAAAGAAATACAATCTGCCCTTCCTCATGGTTGGTGGCGGTGGTTACACCATACGCAATGTTTCCCGCTGCTGGACCTATGAGACTTCTGTTGCACTCGCCGTGGAAATTGCCAATGAGTTGCCCTACAATGATTATTTCGAGTATTTTGGGCCCGATTTCAAGCTGCACATCAGTCCGAGCAATATGACGAATCAGAATACATCCGAGTATCTGGAGAAGATCAAGAGTCGTCTCTTTGAGAATCTGCGCATGTTGCCACATGCGCCGGGCGTCCAGATTACGGCCATACCGGAGGATGCCATCAACGATGAGTCGGACGACGATGAGAAGGTCGACAAGGATGAACGTCTGCCGCAGAGCGACAAGGATAAGCGCATTGTGCCCGAGAACGAGTATTCCGACTCGGAGGACGAGGGCGAGGGCGGCAGACGGGACAATCGCAACTACAAAGGGCAGAGGAAGCGGCCGCGACTCGACAAGGAGCCCATCATCACCAATTCCAGCAACAAAACATCCTCGGAAGCCTCCAGCGATATCAAGGATGACAAGGAGAAGGGTGAGCTGAACAGACATTTATTTCTATATAATATATATACTCTACTTGTGCTTTGTTTTACAGTCGAGGCCGTTGATGGCGAGGAGGCAACTGCAGCAGCGACAACAAACAACACAGCAGGCGGCGGCGGCAGCAGCAGCAACAACAACAGCAGCAGCAACACCGGCAGCGGCAGCAGCAGCAACAACAACAACGCCAATAGCAGCAGCAACAATAGCAACAACAGCAGCGGCAGCAACAAGGGCAACAACGACAACGATGCAGCGAGTGTGGCAACAACGGGTGGCGCCTCCGCGACAAAGGGGGCGCCAAGGAGAACAACATTTGACGTGGCGGCCGCAATTGGTTATAGAAGCCAATTAAGCGACCGCCCAAATATAAACCGCCCGATTTCACATAATCCCGGGAAATTCCGCGAAATTACGTGAATCCCCAGCGCAGTTTCCACAAAGTTTTCTTCCAGACTTCCAGGATGACACAAAAGCAGTCAGCAGTCAGCAGCCTCATCGAGGACATCAGCTCCACAATCGGAAATTCAAACTGAAACTCATTGTAAACTAAAATACACTTTTATTGTAAGAGAAAACATTTAATTTCAGTGTAAAGCAAGTTCGTTTTTAAGCTAAGATAAAAAGTTAAAAGAAACTTATACATTTAAACTACACACACATATTTTACAGATACAGATACAGATAAAGATAAAGCTATAGATACAGTTACTTACCGTAATATAAGCGAGATCCATTTTATATTCAACAAACCTTTATAAATATAAATTAAACTCAACTCAACTCAACTTTGATTTGGGGGTGTAAATCAAAACTTTGATGATTTACATGTGGACTCAGTTCTATTATATATATATATATATATATATAGATCAGTCCAGCACTCTATATAATATCATTGCTGAATTTTGATTTTCTATATCTTTGTCAAAAGTGGCCCGATTTAGTCGAAATTTGTATTTTTAGTTATGGTTTGACCTCTAGAATAAACCTGCACTTAAATCTGAAAATGTAATCTGGACCCCCTAACTTATGTTAAAAAAAATTTTTCTTGAAGGTGAAAAAACTGAAAATGCCATATCTTTGTCAAAAGTGACCCGATTTTGTCGAAATTTGTATTTTAGTTATATTCTAGAATAAACCTGCATTTAAATCAGTTACTTACCGTAATATAAGCGAGGTCCATTTTGTCATCAATAAACCTTTATAAATATAAATTAAACAACTCAACTCAACTTTGTTTTGGTTTTCGATTTTCTAATTTAAATTCCAGTTTTGTATCTTCTTAAATTCAGCATCAGATATTCACACATCCAATATAAAATTGTAGTTTAACATTGATTATATCTAAAATTGAAGAAATATAGTTTTCCATCTATTTAAACTCTTCACGTGGATTTATTATTGTAAGCATCAGCATCAGATATTTATCCTAAATAATATCATGGATTGATTTTGATTATTCTCAATTTGAAGTGTAGATTTCTATCTACCTAAATCCACAGATAATCCAGCACTATTTATTTATAGATCCAATATAAAATTAATGCATATCCTTAGTACTTACCTTCGAGATACTGTCTTCGATATTTATAAATTCTGTGGATTTACTACAGTATATATATACCGACATCAGACATTTATCTTGTATAAGATTATATATATATATTAATTTCTCCAATTCTATGATTAATAGACAAGCATTTCAAATTTAATTTATTTATTACAGTGAGGAACTTTTGTAACAATTTTTTTTTCAACAATTAACTAACTTAAATTCCAAAAAATAAACTAGCTAAATTAATTGGAGACGGAATCCAGAAGTCAAAATCCCTCCAAGCTTCAGTTTGTCGCAGAGGGATTGGCAGGGGGGTGGGGGAGCACATGATGAGATTTTGTGACTAGCCTTGTTGTTGTTGTTTCTTTGTTGCTTTTGCTTTTTCGTTGTGTTCGCTGCTTGTCTGTTAGTTTGTCTGCACTAGTGGCGCTAATCCAGCGATAATATGGAGTCGAGGCTGTTGCGATTGCTGCGCGGCTGCAGACGCGGTCCACCCAAATAACTAATTGGATTCGCAAACTGTCGTTGCAGCAATGCATTCTCTAAATAAATTGGCGGCAGCGACGTTGGTGGTGGTGGGTGGCGTTGTGCTCGACGCATGGTGAATTCTGAAAATGTTATGGGCGCCTTTTCATTCGCACTCGTTGCGGCGGCATTCACGCTGTTAACATCAAAGGGAAGCTCTCTGCTGGAATTACCTTTGTGCGGCTGCTGCGATAGATTGGTTGTGGGTGGAGGGGGAAAGAGGGGAACATGGTTTTGTTTTTTTGGGTTGTGCGGATTTAGATATCAAATATTTTAGGGTTTAATTCGATTTGGCTGTAGTTGTTTGAAATGGCATATAGAATGAAGGTGTGACCAGAGAGAGATATATATTAAATATATATTGTAATCACAACAATACCAAAATTTTTCTTAAAATGGTTCACATTAGTGTGTTGTGGAGGGGGAATCAGGGAAATGATATGCAAGAAGTTCTCACATTTCAACACCTGTGGTGAATTGGCACATTTGAATGCTAGAAAGAGTGTGCATATTTGTGTGTGTGTAGTAGCGAGAGAGGTAGAGAGCCAGATGAGCGCGCGTTATATTATGTTAACGGAACGAATAATATGTGATTAACAAAGCCCGCTAAAATGATCGTAACAATAACTGCAATTGAAAACTATCGATAATTAGTAAGCGATAAGTGGTGTTAAATAGTTTTTCGCCACTTATTATTATTTTTGTTTAAATATGCAAATGCCAAGAACCTAACATAACCTTCAAATAAATGCTAAAATTGTTTCACTTTTATTTCTCTCTGACTTAAGGCCTTGAAATTTAAGAAAAATGTTTTTAGTTTCAGTTTGCTGTGCTGCTTCAACTCAATTCATTTTAGTTGCATTTTTGCTCGATTTGATTGTTCTACGTTGAAGGTTATAACAGCAACAACAGCCAAAAGCGCAACAAAAGGCAACCAGCAAAACTTGCACTTTCACGCACACCATTACATTGCTACACTTGTCTTCTGCTTCTTCTTCTTATGCTGCACTCTTCGAGGCTGTGTATATGTATGTGTATGTTTGTGTTTTTATGTTTGTGTGCTGTTACTTTTTGGAGGCCATATTAACATTGAGCGCATTTTTTTATTGCATACAGCGCGGGGTAGAGAGAGAAAGCGAAAGAAAGAGCATCACTGAGCGAAGAATATGAGTTTTTCAGAATCTAAGCTACTTAAGATGGCGAATTTAAAAAGTTTACATTATGTACATATCATTGTTATAGTTACTATGATTATATATCATATATATACAAAATACATAATTATTATGCAAAGAGTTCACTTTCATTTCCATTACTTTTCTCTCAGTGTTGCGTGAGTGAGGTGTTGCGGGGGACGGAGTGTGAGTGTGTTTTGTGTATGCATTTCAAATATTTTGTGCAAGTCATCATTTGCTTGACTGCTGCTCTGCTTCTTGTTGTTCTTGCTGCTGCTGTTCGAGCCTCGCATTGCAATTTATTACCCACCTGACAGCAAAAATACACAAAACACACCCACATACACAAGAACACATTTACACACACATACAGACACAAACTGAGAAACACATTTGGCACTTGAATGTATTTATTACACATGTTTTACATTGTTGCTCAACGGATCGCTGACGATGGTCAACAAGCAAAATGCTTTGTTAACCATTATGGGTCATGTTTTAATATGCCAACAGCAATAACAACAGCAACAACAACATCAGTAACTTTTCACATTAAATGCAGAGCGAGACAGCCAGAGTGCGTGAGCGGGAAGTGAGAGAGAGCGAGAGAGAGAGAGAGAGAGAGAGAGAGAGAGAGATGGAGAGAGAGAGAGAGAGAGCGAGCAAGAAAAGAAAAAGTTCCAAGTTTTTTTTTACATCAACTTTCTTTTTCAACACGGAAATTAATAACAAATTGCTTTAAGGCAGCGTGACGATTACACACACTACAAGCGAGGGGGTAGAGGTGTGGGGGCGTGGCAGTAGGAAAAACTTTTACTTTATTCACAATAAACACTTCATTGCACACTTGAGTTCATTTGTCAAGTAGTCGTCGTTGAAAAAATTATTAAAAAAGTTTCAAGTTTGAAATAGCTGGGAAACATTCTCGTTGACATCCTCGATGGCTTTTCATTAAGTGGCTGCGACTTCTTCGACTGGACGACACCCACAGAAGCCAACATCAACATCAACACCAAAACCAAAGCCAAAACCAACGCGACGCTTGTAATTGCAATTGTTGTAAAACATGAATAATACATGCTCCCCAAACTTTTATGGAAATGCATAAAAACACAGCCAGCTAACACAAAAAAGAGGAGGGAAAGTCTAGCTTAAGCCGAGTTTGGAATACCCTTAGAGAGAGTTCATTTAACAACTCATCTTTTGGCTATATAGTATAGATTCATACGGTTCTTACACGAGTACTGTCTACAGTGAATAGAATAGAGAATATTTGCCAAGTTTTGCCGAGAAAAATACAGACAGACAGACAGACAGGCAAAAGGAATGGAAGGAAGAAAGGAAAGGATGCTCATCAAGAATATACATAAAAGAAATCTCTCTTTGAAAGCTGTATGTTATAATGATGAATGATAAAATATATATTATATTATTATAGTCTTTACAGAATCGTTACAAGTTGGCTTTTATTTTCGATAAATTGAAAGACTGAGTTTTTTCTTATAGATGTCTCCTTGAATGTTTTGTAAACTTTACGACGAAATTGTAATACCCTCTGCAAAGGGTAACAGAAAAAAGGGAACAAAAGAACTCGAGTTTTTATAGTTGACTAAATTTGATGCTCACCGAATGCATCCAAAGCAATTGGTTTTGTTCTATATTCTCCACAAACACTTTATTCCTTATATATATTTTTCATATTCTCTGTATCTGTTTTGCTTTAATTTTGGTTAGAAAAACTGGATGGCAAATTGGTGGCTGAATTAAATTGTACAAAATTCAAATGAAACTTCAAATGAATTTAGTTGGAATTCGAGTAAAACTGTAATCACAATTTTTAGTGCATTAAAACAGCTTAAATAGAAATTGTTATTCTATTTTTTTATTGCTCTTCGATTTTTGTTGAATTTTTTGAGCAGCTTATGACGCTGAGCCATAAAAATCAATAGACTGCGATTATAGTATTACTAGAATTATTGAATATTATAATTTAACTGTCAGCTTTGCAACCATTTAAAAGCGTTTCCATTTGGAGGTAATCTTTTTTTGTTGTTGTAAATTTATGCTTTCTAGCCGTTTCAGGCAGTCAGCAATCTGTTTTCCATTTATGTTTGATTATATTCATGAATATTTTATGTTTCTCGTAGAAAAATATAACTTTTCGAGTTTGCTCTTAACAGATAATCCATCTGCAAGATATGTTCCCCCAGATAAGTTGAATGCTTCTCGCTGCTGCACAGTGGAAACAACTTTTGTTTCAGCTCCCAGTTGAGTTTGCTTTATTTTTTATTTCCTTTTTGGTCCTGTTGGCTGCTGTTGCTGTTCAATAAACTGTAATTCGTGCCACTTGAGTGTGCGAATGTGTCTGTGTCTGTGTGTGTGTGTGTACATTCATTTGTCGCACGAACACACACACACAGATACGCACATACAGTCAATTGCACACACGCAACAACTCAGGCTGCGCACACATATTGTACTTGGCATACATGGCGTATGAGTGACATTTAATTAAAATTTATGCAGTCTAAAAAGGATAGAGAAAAATAACAAAACAAGTCAGAGCGGGACAGTCGAGAGTGCTCGACGAGCAGATACTCAGCAACCAGCTGGAAAATTATTGCTACTAGTTTTTACTGTTGATTAATCATATTTCTGACAATATATTAATAATCAAAAAGAAGTCTATACTTTTATAATTGTGATTCTTGTTTTCATCGCTTATCGATTTGTATCGATAATCCCAAAACTGGCTCAGTTATTGATAAAAGGAAATAAACCTGATCTGCTTGTGGTATATGAGAACAAGGAGAAGTACAAGGTTAAATTGACTCGACTGTGGATGCTGATCAGGAATATAACACTTTATTATACCCATTTTCATTGGGTTGAGGGTATAACAAACCGAAAAGAGAAGCATTTTGTGCACTCTGTTGGCACACGTCTTGTTCTTCTTGCTGCTGATGTTGTAGATGTAGTAGTTATTGTTGTAGTTGTTGCTGCTGCGCCCTGCTCAAATTTATGCAACGCGCCATTTTGTTTGAGTTTTATTAAACGCTGGCTGGTTGCAACTCGGCTGGTAATCACGTGTAAATTTGTTTTCACACTATTACGACGCAAAACCGAGAAGCGAACAACGAGCGCAGGTCGCCAGCAGTTAAGAGCGAGTACCCCTACCTTACCACAGCCCTTACCCCCAATCCCCAATCGCCATACACCCCACACCAACCCGCCTGCAACCTTCTGTCCTCTGGCTCTGGCAGAGAGACGCGGTGGAATGCATTATTATTGCAGTGGAGCAGTGGAAATATTCTAATATTTAAATGGGAAATTGTATGCTTAGGGCATAATTGCACTTTGCATTAGGCATGTGTGTGTCTAAGTGTGTCTTTTGTGTGTTTGTGTTTTTTATGTGTGTGTATGGTGTGTGTGTGTATCAAACAGTTAACATTTGTACAGCTGCATAATTGGAGACGGCTGCATGCAACTATTACTGTCTGTTTATGCAACTTAAAGCTTATCTGACATAATCATCGAAGTTTACTCCGACTGCTGCTCAAATAGATGCTTGGACTTATTTCAATCGAAACCTTTACTTTTTAGTGAATATATTTTTACTTTAAGTGAATATATTTAGAAATGGGTAAAAATTTTATAATGAATTTGTGTACACGTATGTAATAGGTAGAAGGAAGCATCTCCAACCAAATTAAGTATATATAAAGATACAAATCGATTTCCGATAAGATACTTGTAAAGAAAAAGCCTTCTAACTGATATTTAATATACTCAGTCAGAATATTGTGCAACTGTAAGTATTGCCTTAAGTTCGGATCAGAAACACAGATTTTGTGAATCAAAACTTATTTTCATATAGAATAAAATAATATAAGCAATTAACAGCTGGGTGCAAGATATCTCCTAGTCGAACACATTCGACTGGAGTATTGTGTATTAGATTTCTCTGAAGAGTTCTCCTTAGATTTCTGTATTGAGTTCTTTCTTAGATTTCTCCATAAAGTTCTCTTAAGTATTCTCTGCGGAGTTCTTTCTTAATAGAGTTATCCTAACATTTCTCTATTAAGTTCTTCTTAGATTTCTCTTTAAAGTTTTTCAATGATATTTTATAGAGATCGCTTTAGAATTCTTTATAGAGTTATCTTTAGATTTCTCAAATGAGTTCTTTGTCAAGCTATCTAAATGCCTTTCTTTCTCTTCTTCAGATTATTCATCATCAGTTAATAGCATTCTTTACTAAAAAGTGTAATATCAACCTTTATTATCATTATTTAAAGCATATTATATACAATTAGACTTGAAGTTTTTATAGTTTATCACTTCGGCTGTTCTCCCATCCATCAACTGCTCATCATCTCCCATCACATTTGGCTGTCCTCCTCTGGCAATGGACTATTTGCTCTCTTTCTCACTGCATTTGCTTGCCAATTTTGGCCTGTTTTCTGGCCAACAACCAGGCCTGCAACTGCTGGCGTCTGTAGTGCAAATGGCGTTGCATCCTCTTCTTAAAGATCGTCTCTCTGGCCAATATCTGCAGATCCTCGTGGCTGCACTTACCGATGTTCTCCTTGGTTCTCGCAATCAATTCGCTGGTCAAATGTATCTTTGTCATTGCGGCATGTGACGACTGCGCCTTGTGGCGCCTCAACTCCTCGCGGTGCAAGTACAACGCATATGCCGCAGTGGGTGAGGGGGGCGAGCTGGTTGGCGATGTATTAACTGATAGATTCTGCTGCTGCTTCATCTTCTTCTGTTGATTGCACATCTTGGCTAATGGAATGCTGAGTTGCGTTTGCTGTCGTTTGAGGCGTCGCTGTTTGTTTTTATAGCCAAGTTCAACATAGCTGACCTGCTCCTGTCGGCCATTCATGAGCAAAGCGGTCAGGGGTCAGGTCAGACGCTGTCGTTAGCTCTTTTTTTATGAGCGCGCGCAGCTTTATTGCATTCGTTGCACTTTTTTTTATAGCTGGATTAAAAAATGTAAACCCATTCATTACCTAAAAAGTGTCGTAAAGTCAGCAGCAGCAACCAACCACAAGAACGGGGCAACAACAACAACAACAACAACAGTGTGGCAGCAACAAGAACGTGGTAACTACTCGCATTTCGCTGCTGCTTCTTCACACGCTAATCCTGGATTAGGGCAAACAGCGTAGAGTTTATGGGTCAAGTGACAGTTTGATGTCCATTACATACGTTGCACGTTGCACGTAACACGTTGCGCGTTGCAACTCATTTGCGCCTTGTTAGCTAATCCATTTCACTCTTCTTCGTTGTTTTTGTTTTGTTGTTTTTTGGGTCAACTTGCAATTAGCCTCATAATGAAACGACAGCTGATGGCGTTTAGTTTTTTTTGGGTATTTCACGGCTGACCGAAAAGTGTTTTTGGCCAACGCTGCCTGCTGACCTAAATTTGTTGGCCAGCTAACTAAATATTTGGATTTAAATCAAAATCAAAAACCTTTATCTATTTTAAGTTCGGTAAACGTGTGTAATTAGGATAATGATATAAGGGCTCAAGTACTGCTCAATTGACAAACCCTGTTCGCGATGGGGCAAAGAAGGTTGACGAAGGTTAGTAAATGCGATGAATAAATTGTGTTTCTTCAAATATGAGTATAGAAAAATGTGCAATCTCAAAATTACTATTACTACTGATATTGATTTTATGCAGACCTATCCAGCCTTCTGTCTGTCTGTTCCTTAACCCTTAAGTTTTAAAGCTATGTGAATAAAACTTGAACAACATGGATAAATGATAAATAACATGGAAACAATCGACCGAAAAAGAATTCTTGTATGAACAACTTTATTTTTTACTAAATTATCCAAACCAATTCATTCACTCATCACTTTGTTCAAAAATTATCAATATCGGATGATATATTAATTGATATAGCTTCCTGGGAACAAATAGGTATATTTTCTAAAGTATAGTTGGCTATTTGACTCTGGTCTATCATATCATAGTTTACGAGTATACACCAAACCGAGTATCCTTCTGTCATAACCAGCTTGTATCAAAGCTCTAAGATAAACAAATAAATCCTTATCGTTAAGTTTATACTTTGAATCGACTATCTGCCCGATAAACTTTTCTTTTGAATTGAATTGAATTGATATTTTGATACCCTTATCTTTTATTCTCCAAGCAGAGTATCTCGCAGAGCTATCACTTCTCTGCTTCTCCGATAATTTACACTCTTTACAGAGTATCTCCCCTCCTTTGTAGCACTTTTGAAAGCTGGCCAAGTTTTTCTTATGCAAAGCATGTGCTGGTAAAAATCTTTCAGACTTATCAACGCTTGTCGCTAGCTGCATAAATTGTGCTGGCATTAAGGCGACGACATTTGGGGCGATAAAAGTCGTAAACTCATTAATTTTTGGCATCGTTGTCACTGACATCCCCATCGCCTTGCTCGTATCAGCAGCAGTTTTCAATAAGCCTGCCTGCCAGCGAAAAAAGCCAAGAAAAGCCAGCTCGCTGCACCAATTTTTGTATTTCATTATTTTTGGGGATCAGAGGCAGAAGGGGGAAAAGGGGTATTCCCCTTTTGCGTGCGAAAATCACAACATTTTAATCTTATAATCTGAATTTATGAGCAGACTCAATTTCGTTATGCTTAACGACATTTTATGCGGTTATTTTATGCAGCGCTCTAAAGGCGATGAAGCATACAGCTAGCTGCCATTCTGACCCAGGCACACACACACGAGTACACACACGAGTACACACATCAGCACACACACACACACACACACACACACACATATATCATACATGTGCTCTGCGGTTTGTTGGCATCCCAAATGGCAGCCGGGGAAACAGCAGCAGCAGCAGCAGCTGCAAACTACAACAACAACAATTTAAGTACATTGAGCGAGTGTGCCTGAGTGTTGTGTCTATGTGTGTGTGTGTGCGAGTGTGTTTGCGTATGTGTAAATGGGTGCTTGAGATTTTGTATGGTCGCACAAAACACATTAGTTGAAAGTACTGACCAACAAAGCCACTAACAAGCTGTTGGTTGCCTGCCTCTCTGCCCTTAGTCCCTTCCCTCGTCCACTCTCCCATTACTCCCACACATACACATACACACACACACTCACACACATCTTACATATTGAAGTGTCATTTTGTGTGCAAAAATATTTCCATGCTCATTTTGCCTTTTTTTTTTTGCTGCTGTCGTCAAAATTTTTCGCTTGAAACTTTTTTAATAAAAATCATTTAAATAAATGAAAATTAATATGTGTGTGTGTGTGTGTGTGTGTGTACATACTCATTGTATAATTCTGTTAAATAAGAAACAATTTAAAGTTGTGCTTTTTGTTTCGCAAGTTTCGCAGGCAAACGAAAAAACTTTTATTACCTTTCCAACATACAAACAAACATATATCACAACACACACAGCGGGTGCAGGAAGACAGTTACTTAAACTTAATACATATGGAAATGGAATTCTCCCCTCACAATATATATATATATATATATGTATTTTAGCGATGAAGTGAGTTCGGCACGAAATACAAAAACTTTCGACACATGAAATCTTAAAAGTTCGTTTTGCAATTATTATATAGACTTGGAGAAAGGGGCTTATAATATATAGATGTATATTCTTAGTAATATGCCTTCAACACACATCAAGTATTTGTATAAGGCTCAAAATTAAAATAAAAGTTGTTTTTAGAAAATGAGTTAAAATCATATTTATATAATTTTATATCTACTTTTTGTAGTTTGAATGAACAACTTTTTAGTTTACCTTTGCTCTGTAAGGGTCTTTTATCATCGGCATGCCTAAAATATATTTATTTCCATTTTTACTTTTATAAAGAAATATATTTTCATAAATTTTGATTTAAGTTTCAGCTAACTTTAAAACTTATATAGCTCCGCTACGAATTAAATTTTGTATATACAAAAGAATTTATTAAACTATATTTATAATGGAGAGTCCATTAATACTTTATTTTATTCTACTTTAACTATCTTTTGTTGTATTTCAAACATGCAATTAAAAATTTTGCTCTAATATTATTCAATTACCTGCTTTTATCGCTGAACAAATACAGTTCTTAATATAAACTAATTCAATCTCTATATTTGTTCGTAGTTACTAACAGGTGAAAGTTCGTTTCGCAAAATTGTATTTTTTTCGCAATATGATTTCTCTATTAAACTAAGTCATAAAAAACTGAAATCCGCTGTCTCTGATACAAAAAGAGCCATCAATTTTAAATAAGTCGCAAGTTCTAAGAATACATTTCTCATGAATTAAAAAGAAAAGTGTGTCTATTATGCCGGAACAAGCATCTTTAAATATACATAAATATCCGTTTTATTAGATTTTCAATATGCTAAAGCATATTTTTCTTTTGTTTGTTTTTTTTTTTGTTCTTGCTGCTTTATTCCATAAAAATTGGGCTCAATCTGTGTTTGATTTCGCTTTCGACTTGCGACTTTCGTTTCGACTAAATATTTATGCTTATATTTATATATATATATACATGCTTATATATGTTTATTTATATATATTTAGATATATATATATATATATATATATTTGTTTTGCATATTTATTTTGTTTTGCTCAGTTGCGGGTCGTTGTAGCCGTTGCTGCTCGTCTATTGACGCCGTGATAGCCATTCTGCTTGGTCGTCTTGCGGGTGGTGTCCTTGCCGCCGCTTGTGGCAGCTGCTGGCAAATCTACATCCGTTTCCGCTACGATTGGCGGTCCCCATGAGACTTGTCGTCGCACAGTTGGCGCTGCACTCATCGCTGCCCCCTTGCGACGTCCCTTTGTGCTCGGCTGTTGAAGTGTTGCCGCTCTTTGTAGCGGCTGTCTCTGCTGCTGCTGCTGCTGCTGCTGCTGGGGTTGCAACGGTTGCTGTTGCGACGGCGGCGACGTTGTCGACGGCGGTGTCTGTTGCATTTGGTGTTCAAGTTTGTGCTGCTGCTGCTGGAGTTGTTTGTTAGCCATTGCATTATTTATTAAAAGCGTCTCTTTTGCGTTTTAATATTTTCTTTTAATTATTCTTTCAGCATTTTCGTGAGTTTTTGTCATTTTCTTTAATTAGTTGTTGATGTTGTTTTGTTGTTGCATGCTAGCATTTACCGTTACACTCACTTCACAGTTAATATGTCATGCACAGTGATTTTTAATTAACATGCCACACAGTATGCGCCGTGCTTCTATTCATGTGGCATGCATTATTATTTTCCACATAGTTCAAATGGCTCCACTCCCCCTTCCCGTCACACTGCCAACCCTTCTTTGCGGCATGCTTGAGTCAAACGCAAACTTTAATGAACCCCTAATTGGAAGTTGTAGTCGACTTAACACAAATTAACTTGCAAGTCAATCTTGAGCAACAAAACATGAATTCTACATTTATATGCCAAAAGTGCCTTATATCAAGCGAGTTGGCTAATTGAACAGCTTCCATCAGGACACTTTAGTTGTTGCGGAAAGAGATGCTTTAAATTTTTCTATTTTAGTTGTCTATCTATTGAAAATGGTTAAGAGGTGTAAGGCTGTGCAGATGGATGCATATTCTCAATTTCTCTAAAACCGATAAAAATCGATTACCTCATTGCGCTTTTTCTATACACATGCATAAATACAAACGAACACGCATACATACAGATATACATACTCAAACACATGCAAATCTAAGACTTATGATAGTTAAAAACTTGCAAACAGGGTATTTCACAGTTCAACTCTCTCCGCTCTTTAAACTCATTTTTGTACTATTTACACAAGTCAGCTTGCAACATGTGATAAATCAAAGCAAACTCTTTGATTTCTTTTCCATTCTATTTATATATACACACATATATATATATGTATGAATTTCCCATTGATTTAGCTCTCGGCTCTCGGCTTTGTTTGATTTGTGGTCTGATTGCGCATACGCCGCGTTGCCTGTTTATTGATTATTTGTGTGAGGCTGGCGTTTTAATTTACACATCATTAGCCAGACTTTGTGCTTCATTAAGGTTTATAGAAGAGTTGCAAGTGCACACATACACACACACACACACACACACACACTTACAGATATTATGCACTTAGAGAAAGTTGTCTACTGCATTTTTTGCTGTTGTGCATTTGAGTGTCTGCGCCTGCTGCTGCTTGAGGTTTGTTTTGCTGGCTTTTTGCATTCTAAGCCCGTAATGAGTTTCACCACAGCATTGTGGTAGCTGGTAGTAGCAAAAGTTAAGTGCGTGCAGCGTTTTGTGGCAAGGCCCAAATGAACAGCAGCAGCCGGAGCAGCAGCAAAGAAAATGCAAAGAAACAGCCACAAGGAAAAATAAAAAACATTTCAAACTACGCAGCAAGCAGAGAAGGACGATCTGTGGCAGTACAACAGTTGTGGCACTTGGAGCCCGTTTTTTTTGGCTGCTGCCGCTTAAACAAAAGCTTTGACTTCCCCACTGCTCCATTCCCCTTTGCCCTTGCGGCTGTAAGCGAAACTTTTTGATTTGGGGTGCGATGCCCCAAAAAAACCCCGAAACTTTTTAGGATACGCTTCAATTTCGGGCTGGCGTTGCAATCAGCCAGGAAGACGCAACGCAAACGCCGCAAGTCAGGCGGAAACGGCTGCAAGTACGAGTGTTGCACAATGGTGCTCAGACAATGCCACACGCACTTTGCCCACATAACTTTCGCCATTTCAAATACCCAGCACAGCTGTCGAAAATGGATGACTTGTCCTAAAGTAAAGTCTAACTTGAATAAAACAAATAACTAAAGTGGCAGCTGTAGTAGCTGCCACACTTACTGGGTAACTGTTAGTCCAACACAGGCACAGTATTGTCGTTGAGCTCAAGGCTCTAGATTTGCAATTCGAGATTCAAGATTGGAGCTAGCTTTTGCGAAAGCAGCTTGGGTAAATTCAATTTGGGTGCAGCTTAAGTTCAAGTCGGGGAAAAGTACATGCTAAGTAAGCTCAAAAGTAACACGCCACCACCACTCCCCTCAACCCCCGTACATCTTCTACACCCCTTCGATGGGTACGTTTGATGCTGAAACTACATAAAAGCCAATAAGTTCAATATTTTGCTTTTACATAGTTAGTGAGCAGAGCAGAGACGTGGAAAAGTTGAGTTTTTTAGTCGTGCCGAAAAGTCAGGTTTCAAGTTTCTTCAAGTTCTTTGGCGCTACATACATATATAATTCATGGTTATTCCTTGATATCCAGGTAGTAAGTACATGCTTTTAAAAATATCAACTTTTACCTCCACCAGCAAAATGATATCACATATTTTGTGACCTGGCTTGCAGCAATTGTTATTATTGGTTTTAGCTTTGTTTGCCTTTGTGTGCAGCATCGTGTTCTTTTCTTTGCCTCTTGTGGCCTTTGTTCGCATTTGATGTCTTGAGTTTTATTTCTTGTTTTTTGTTGCCTCAATGCATATTAATTTCGGAAATGTCTTTGACAACAAAAGGCAATTGCAGCAAGCCATGCCACAAATGCAGTTCAATTTCTGCGATTCGCTGTGCTGTGAACTTTTGCGCTGCTCGCTTTTTTTTGCAGGGGAAGGGTATATTGAAGTTGTGTTGGAAGATGGAGGAAGCATCTGAGACTAAAATACATATATTCTTGATCAACATCGATAGCTGATTCGATTCTGTTCGTATGAACAAGATCCTCTCAGATACTATTAGAGCTCGAAATTTGGCATATAACTTCTCCTTAACCAAAGGCAGATCAAGTTTATTTCGCGAACATCGATACAAATCGATTTATGATAGCATTAGAAGACACAATTGTTAAGATATAGCCTTCCCCTTGATACATAACAAATCCAGATATATTTTTGGTGAACTGTAAGAATTTGATTAAGTTCGTTTAAGAAACACAGATTTGGCTAATTACAACATATTTTAACTACCATCAGCAAGCCTATTTAACAACTTCAGGGCATCTCCTAGTCGAGCGCTCTCGACCGCAGCATTCTTACTTTTGTCTCTTAAATGTATTTTAGACAATTGTACACACCCACAGCACACACACACACAAACATTTGAAAGAGTGGACAGCTGCAGGGAGGAATAGCCACAAAAGCGCAGAATTGTGGCCAAGAAAATAGATTGCTGGGTTTATAGAAAATAAAATGCAACAAAAGGTGTCGTAAATCGGGTCAAGCCCCTGAAGAGCACTTTAAAATATTCATAAACGTATTTACAATAATAATCGTTAGTTTTTAATGCATTTTTCACAGCTTACAAATGGAATTCCATTAAGTTGAACGATGTGTAATAAAACGAAAATGAAAACATTGTGTTTCCAGAATTTGCATTCTTTGCTTATTAAATAATTCATATTTAAATGAAACTGCCTTGTTGCCACATTGCAACAACAATTGTTGCTGCCAGTTTGCTAACCAGTTATAATTTCTTTATTAGTGCTACGCCCCCTTTTACTAACGCCCACAAATGAGTTTGAGCAGATTTTAATTAAGCATTCCCATAATATTTAAACAACAATTAAAACAACATGCTTAAATACACTGGCGACATTAAATTACGATTATTTCAAAATTAAACAATATTGAGTTTCTGCACGTAATAAATATGCACCCAGTAAAAAGTGAAATGGGGTAGCTTCGGCGAATTCAGTAAAGTAAATTATATATTTGTTATTATTGAAACGAAACGAGCTATTACTATTGGCACACCCCTTTTACAGGGTACCGTTTAGTCGAACAACGTTGCGCTCTGCAACTGGTTTTGTTTGTCTGCCTGTAGAATACAAACAACGGCCAAATGACCAACAATAAGTTGGCTGCCATAAAAAATACCACACACACACAACATAAACACATTGATTATGCGAAGAAAATATTTGGCTTAAATTTAACTCTGCCTGGTTTTCGTATACATTTGTTGATGTTGTTAAATTAAAATCAACAGCAATAATCAACTCTTCATATTGAAACAGTCACATTTGATTGGACAATAATACACAAGTAAGAATGGCTAAAATGAGTGATTTGTTCCTATGACAGCTATATGATATAGTGATTCGATTCGACAAACTCCGATTTATGTACAGCCTGCTAAAGGACGGATATAAACACACGGATATAAACATAGTTGTAAAACTGAGGGATATAAACAGACAAAGAGATGAATATGACTCAATGGACTCGGTTATCGGTGCTGGTCAATAATATATATACTTTATGGAGCAGGAAACAAAACTGAACTATCCTCTATTTTTAAGCTGTCAAAAACTAGCTTAATAGAGGAAAAAATCACAATAAGTCGATTTGTATTCTGACAAAATCAGAGACTCCTAATTAAAATAATGATAAAAAATGAAAATGCTTAGTAAATGGCAGTTGTTGTTGTTGTTAAAATGTCAAATAATTTAATAATAATAATAATAATTTACAATAACAATGCTATGGACTAGATGTAATAGGAGTTGTAGTAGTAGTTGTATATTTATAAAACATCAAATTGCAATCAGCAGGCAAAGAATTTCAATTTTAATATTTAATAATATTTTTCAGGATGTTTCAGGATGTAATGACATGCTGTGTGTGTGTTTTTTATGTTATTTACATGGGAGTGGACAAAAGGGGGTCTTGGACAGACTCCGCTCACAGCTCATGCAAGTTCGTCTCACTAATTGTGACGAGGGGCGCCAATTTGTTTAAATTTACACGGCTTACCGGTAGCGTTGTTGTTGTTGTTGTTGTTGTTGTAGGTGTTGCTGCGGTTGTTGCTGCAGTTGTTATTGTTGTTGTTGTGTCTGCGACATCCGGCTGACCATTTTGCAGTGGGTTGTCTGTTGACTCGGCAGCTGCAAGCAAAAAAGAAGATGCTTGTCATAATTTTGCATGGCTTTTAAGTAATTTACATGACGCACCATTTGTGGCAGGCTCATCCTCTTTGAGGTTAAGCAGCTGCTGCTGCTGTAACGGCTTGGCCGTTTCCTCTTCCTCTTCCTTTTCCTGCTGCTGCTGTTCAGTTGGCTGCCCATTTGCCTCCTCTTCTTCATCTTCTTGCTCCTCTTCGATGCGCGTGGCAATGTCGCCATTCTTTGTTGCAGCTATGGGTGTGCCGGGTGCAGAGGTGGCTGGTGGCGTTACATTGCCATTCTTGAGTATGCCTACCAACGGTGCACCGTTGCCTGGCTTCTTGCTGTCCTCCTGCGGCAGCTGCAACACACAGAGTGAGATAGAGAGAGAGAGAGAGAGAGTTGCAAATAAATCTCATTAGAGCTGCGGCATCAACAACATGTTGCTTACCGCCTTGTAGCTGTATGCGGGCAGGCTGCTGCTGTTGTGGCCTGCCTTAATGCCCGTATGGCCTGTGGATGATGGCCCTTTCACAGCCGGCGATTCGTGCATTTTGGTTGCCTGCTCCTTGGACCAAATGATGTCCTCGTCCGTTTCGCGCTCGATGCGCTTCTTGTAGGCCAAATGGCTGCGATACACCTCGAGCAGGCAGCACACAACAATGATGACAAACACACTGGTCAGCGTTATGAACAGCACCTGCGTCGAGTCCTCCTTCTTGTCCACGTCATAAACGAATTTCGATATATACGGCACTCGTTGCGGCGGCTCCTCGACCCACGGCTCGGGTATCTACCAAGAGGTGAGAGGTGAGAGTTGAGAGTTGAAGTGGATCAACAAAAGGCGGACAGTTAACACTACTCAGATTTAAATTATGGACGGAACACAGATGCCTTACTCTGTTGAAACTGGGAACCAACAATTTAATGAAATTAAGCCCGAAATGGGAATTTAAAGAAAATAATTGAGTGTGAAGAGCGCAAATGTGGTTTATTGTTTGCAACTCTCTTTGTCCACTTAATGTGAGAGCGATATATCAATTGAAATCAAGAGAAAGTAAGCATTTTAAGCAGAGAATGAAATATAAAAGACCGAACCCATTAAAGATCGGTAAGAAGGGTATAATGCAGTTGTGGAAATGTCTGTAACAGGCAGAGGGAAACATATCTGAGCCCAAAAGGCTTCAGGATTAACAGCATTTGTCTGCTTGTATCAAAATGCCGATGTCAGAGACTTTAAGAGCTAGAAACTTTAAATTTCGAATATAAACTCTTATTTACCACATGCAGATCAAGTTTATTTCATTTTATATATATAGCAATAAAAGATGAAACTATGAAGTTATAGCCTTGATATTAATATACACAATTTCTAGACATATTATTGATAAACTTTAAAGATTTCATTAATATCGGATAAGAAACACAGACATATTTTGCCATATATACAGCATACACCTAGCTGGTAGTTTGTAAATTGCACTCTACAAATTTTGCACAGTGTATTTAATACAGTTGACTTACCATGCTAACGTTGACCATGGGCTCCTGCGTTGGCTGCTCGCTCACATCGAATTTGGCATTGCATTGTGCGCTGCGTACGCCCTGCGGATTAATGACCGTTATGTTGTCGGCACCGGATTTTGTGAATAGCATATACTCCTCGAGTGGCTTCATAATGTGTCCATTCACCTGGATGTAGATGTCTGCGTTGCGGTGCCAATTGGGAATATTGATGAAATTCTCATTAGTATTGGTCATTAATTCAAATTGAAATGCAAATGTGTTCCCGGTCAATTTTGGGATCGTCTTCTTGGCCTGGAAATTGTAGTTGTTGTTGCTGTTGTTGTTGTTATTGTTGGACGTCTACAGGGTCTGTGACCATTCGTGCATATTTTATGGCTTGCCGAAATTAGCAATAAAATTTGTAATACCCCAAAAACGTTAACAGCGCCTGCTATTCAGTTGCGACTTGCACTGCACAAAAAAATGTTAACTATGGATAGCTAAACAAATTGATAGCTGATTAAATGAAGCTCTTTTGGTCACTTGGCCAACTAATAATTCAAGTCGCATTTTTGTAGTATTTTTTTGTCGCTGCACAAAAATTTCAATTGGTTTTAACTGCATTTAAGCGAGTTCGAAAACGAAAAAACTTTTCCAATATGCAATTTTGCAGTTTTTTTTTTTTTGGTGGGCGGGTTTTGAGGCAACATTTTCGTCTGCTCTGTTTATGGCCATTGGCAAACAAACGCGATTCGATGGCGCTTTAATAGTTGCTCCATTTAACAGCTTGCACACACATCCAGGGGGCGGTGAAGTGGGTGTGGCTGGCTGGCTAAGCAACTAACAGTTGAGCGAGAGAGAGAGAGAGAGTTGAGAATTTTAATCAAAGTGTGGTTGGCTGTTGTAAAAGCAGCAGCGGCAGCTACAAAAGCAGCAGGAGCAACAATTTAAATATGAGCCACTGTAAATCTTGAGAGCGCAAAAACTGACAAAAATTTATGGCAACAGCCACGGAAATGACTTTTTATGGCAGCGAATAAATTTAATTTTTGGTCAACAGAGTGCTGCAGCGTCTCCTTGCAACTGCTGGCCGTGCCACTTGATGAGACCACACAATAACAATAACAACAACAACAACAACAACAACAGCAACAAGAAAAACAATAAACTGCAATTTGAGTATGACGAAAAACCGTCGAAAAAAAGTTAAAGCTTTTTTTGGGAGTTGCAAAATCTTAAATACACTTATTTTGCCTGCATTTTGGATGTCGCTGTGAAAATTCTATTTTTGCAGATTGTAGAAAATAAACCATTGAATGGGGATCTATATTTGTTACCATTCAATAGAAGGTGTCTAATTTCAATAACAGCGAGTAGAAATTAAAATTGGTTGTCTTTTGAGAAGTTTGAGTAGGCGTAGTCATAGTTTTTAGCTGGCCAAGTCAAAGAATAGATAAATTGTGTCAGCGTTACAGAGTTGTTAACAAAACCATGGAAGCCACTGCCATTTCATATAAATTAATGGCAAGTTGAGTTCAAATTTATGACACCAACGACAACTGCAACTGCAACTGGAACTCGGCAGTGGCAGCAAGGCTACCCCTTTTTACTCACTTGACAGACAGCCGCTGTAGCTTTTAAAGACCGCAAAACGAGAGTCTGTGGTATTGATGCCGCCAATCTGGGCGCGATTGGCGCCCTCATCCAAGGTGGTGGTCAGCACGCGGGCCGCGAAGTCCGTGAGGGGCACCTGTTCGCGATCGATGTAGAGCACGGCTTGGGTTCCATTGCGCACATAGTAAACCGAGTGTCTGGCACTGTTGAGGAAATTGCGATCGATGCGTGCTCCCACAGTTTGGCCCCTTTCGCGATCCTCCTCGAACTGCAGATACCCATCGGAGGTGATGGCCAGCAGTAGGTAATAACTACGCTCCGCGGCTGTCTGCAGCAGCAGCATAATGCGATTGGCTCGCCTCAAGTCGAATGAGGAGAAAGCCAGCTGGAGGCGCACATAGTTCACGCTGCCCGAACTGGGCAGCTCAAATTTGCGTTGCAGTGTCGACTCCCCGCTGAAATCGGCGCCCTTCTCCACCGAACAAAACTCGCCCAGGAAACTGGTGTGCTCGCAGTCGCAGGTGGACATTTGTTCGGCAAAATGTTCCTTGCAAATGCCACCATTCTTGCAGGGCTCCGCATCGCATTTGATTTGGCAATTGGGCAGTACACCTTCCGAAGCTGTGGGGATTAAGGAGATGATTACAGATTAGTAAAATATGTACTTAGTCTGTAGAAGAAATCCTTTTTAAATTGAGAAACAACTACATTTTTTTGAATCTATAAATTTGTTTACAGAATTGTGAAAAGAAAATCCTAAATTTAAAGAATACTTTTTCTGAATAATAAGTTTTGCTAACCTTGGCATTAAAACTATTTCGATTTTCTAAATAACAAAGTGGGATTTTTGTTGTTTTCAAACTTTGTTCACTGTGAGAAATTAAATTTCAATCAGTTAGCCAGTGGGTAATTCGGCATATTCCGCTGGCTATAGATAAGGATAATTCATCGCTAGTTGGATTAGTGTGGCTGCAATACGTGATACTTAATCGTATGAATGTCAGGAGGCAATTTCCGCGCCGTGTGTGGCCGTGTAGCTGCATAAATCATACGCCGCGTAGTCGGCGCTCTGGCTGCGTTTATCGTATTGGCATTAATCTTGGAGCACACACCACACACATAGCAGCAGGCTCAATAGTGGCAGCACTTTGCGGAAATTGCCTGCATATTAAGTTGCAGCAGTGTGTGGCAGCCACAACACGAAGCAGACAGCCGAAAATAGTATTACGCTGCTGCTGCTGCTGCTGCTGGTTGCTAGTTGCCTGGTTTGGCTCTGGCACTTAGTGAAAATTGATTTATTCTCGTATTCGTACTCCTACTCGGAGTTGTACTTACTGGGCGCTATATTCCTTTCATTGATTTCCGCCAAGTCGATCAACTGGGCGCCAATTTTGAGGCCGCGCACACAACCGATATAGCCCTCCAGACTGGGTGCATCCACATTTGGGCGTAGCAAATTTGCTGGATCGTAGCCGCCAACGTGGAACTGAAAGTACTCGGTGGGCGGGGCGGGCGGACGATGCGGCGATAGGACCTCTGCAAATAAACAACAACAAGAACAAGAACAACAACAAAATCAAATGAGGCAACCAGTTTAAGCGTTCCGACCACGTTTCGACCCCATTTCTGTGTGTGGCCTGTGCGGAAATGAGCCTTCATTGCTGTGTGGCAATTGGGTTTTGTGTTGGGCTCCGCTTTTGGCATTTGGAGCCCAAGTTTGTCTAATTGAAATGTTTGCAGCTAGCCAGTTAATTCCTGGCCCTGGCCCTGGCCCTGACTGGCTCTCTGCCTGCCTCTCTGCTTGTCTATCTATAATTTCCAGTTAACGCATTTAATTGCATAAGTGGTCATGTGTTATTCTCCCTACAGAAGTATTGACGATTTTCAGATCTCTCTCTCCCCCTCTCCCCCTCTCTCTCTCTCTCACTCTCCCTCTCTCTCTCTCTGGTACAATTTTCGATGTCTAATTATGATTGATTCTCTGCCGGCTGACTAACTACACCAAATTTGTTGGCAAATTTGGTCTGAATTTGCTGTGCTGAGCACGAGCTCTTTGATTGATTTTTGGGCAAATTTGGCAGATTTCCATTTGAAGTGCCTTTAAGCCGGAGTTGTACGTAATTTGGGCGACTTTTGTCAAAAGCAAAATGCATGGATCGACTTATTAATCGAGAAACCGTCTTAAGTGCAGTTAAAGAGAATCCAAATTGCTGAATTTGCTGGCTTGAATCAGTTAAGCTACTGATTCGAAGTAAGTTCAAAATGCTCTTTAAGTTTGTTACTTGCACTATTTCGATTAATTTAAGTGGATCTAACCAAGAAATGAATGAACTGAAAGCTAGATTGTTGGCAATTATTCATATACTTAAGAATAAATGAAAGCCATTTAAAATATATTTGAAAGACTCAGGCGAATTTCCTCCTCTGCGTACTCTTTAATAGAGGGTATCTTCTAGTCGAGCTCTGTCTCTCTCTCTCTCTCTCTCTCTCTCAAACTTGTTCGATTTCGTTGAACAAAGTCTTTTAAAATTCAGATTTCATGCCAAAATGCAACCGAAGCTAAAAATTTCAATCAGTTTTGACAAATTTATGCAAATTTGTATATTTTTCCATTAATCAAGTTGGAAAATAGCAGACGACGAGGATATGCAATAGTTATCAATTATATCTAGAACACTCTATTCATATGGCTGTTAAACTGAATTTTGATTTGAATTTAATACCACTGAAATACAATGTTTATTAAAAGCTGATCCCATTCACAGTTGGAGTGTGTGAAAAACGATTTCGGCTTCAACAATTCGGTTTTATTAACAGATTCTGGCAAACATTTTTCAAACAACTATAAAGCAGCTGAATGTTTTTATGCCATTGAGAAAAGTTTAGCCATTCGAATTGCTTTCGTTTTATACAGTTTATTTTTGGAGTTTTTTACAGACTCTACACACACACACACACACTCACACACACACACACTCGGACAAATATTTCAAGTGCAAATAATTTGGCGATCGCAGTGCACACAGATTTTTCCCAGTGTGTTTTTTTCCCTCATTTTTTCTTTTATTTTAGTGTGTGTTTGGACATTTTTGGCATATTTGCAACTTTAGTTGCAAAACTGTTTTGAAACTATTTTGCCTGCTGCGCTTGGCGGCACAGTGAAAATAAAAGCAGACTCTAAGGATTGGCTGGCCACAAGGAGAGGAGGTATAGGAGAAAGTTACCAGTGGCAACCAGTTGGAGAGAGCTTTGTTGGTTCAATAAAAGTCGCAGTGCCCGAAAAATCAAACAAGTGACTGGCAGCTAAGCAACGGCTGGCAATGCGCGGTCATGTCAGGATGTACGGGGGCGGTGGGGATGCATCAACAATGTATTATGGATGCGCCGGACCGGTGAGCGATTGGACGCAGCGCGTTGCCAGTCTGCAGCCGACAATCGACAGAAGTGTTGCCACAATGTACGGTCGTCTGCCAGCCACAGTTGGCACTGGTGCGGCCGGTGGTGGCGCAGGTGGAGGTGGTGCTGGGGGTGTTGGTGGTAATCAGCAGTGTCATGACCGGGTAAAAATTGGCTTCTGCACGGATTTGGACAAATCGGTGCTGGTGAACAATTTTGAGAAGCGTGGCTGGCATCAGGTAAATGGCGACGATGACTGGCATTTCTATTGGGCTGGCGTGCAGACGTGTCGGAATATCTTTAGTGTGGACAGCGGTTATCGGATGCACGACAATCAGATGATCAATCATTTTCCCAATCACTATGAGCTCTCGCGCAAGGATCTGCTCGTCAAGAATATCAAACGCTATCGCAAGGATCTCGAACGGGATGGTAATCCTCTGGCCGAAAAAACTGAGTCAAATAACTCCAGCGGCACTCGCTATCTTTATCTGGATTTTGTGCCAACGACTTTTGTGCTGCCAGCGGATTATAATATGTTTGTGGAGGAGTATCGCAAATTTCCGCTGAGCACTTGGATCATGAAGCCGTGCGGCAAATCGCAGGGCGCTGGCATCTTTCTCATCAACAAGCTGTCGAAGCTGAAGAAATGGTCGCGTGAGGCCAAGGGTCCTTTTCATCCACAAATTGCCAAGGAATCGTATGTTATATCCAGATATATCGATAATCCATTGCTGATCGGTGGCAAAAAGTTCGATTTGCGCCTGTATGTGCTGGTCGCCTCCTTTCGTCCCCTGAAAGCATATCTCTTCAAGCAGGGATTCTGTCGTTTTTGTACAGTGAAATACGATACGAGTGTGACGGAGCTGGACAACATGTATGTCCATCTGACCAATGTGAGTGTACAGAAACATGGGGGGGAGTATAATACTCTGCATGGCGGCAAGTGGTCGGTGCAGAATTTGGCACTATATTTGGAGGGTACCCGTGGCAAGGAGGTCACCGATCGACTCTTTGGCGCCATCTCCTGGCTGATTGTGCACTCGCTGCGCGCTGTGGCGCCCGTGATGGCCAGCGATAGGCATTGCTTTGAGTGCTATGGCTATGACATCATCATTGATAATGCTCTGAAGCCCTGGCTGGTCGAGGTGAATGCCTCCCCATCACTGACCTCCACAACAGTGAATGATCGCATACTCAAGTATAAATTGATTGACAATATTCTGTCGGTGGTGCTGCCTCCGGATGGCTTGCCAGATGTCCGCTGGAATAAGATACCCAGCGCTGATGCCTTGGGCAACTTTGAGCTGCTGATCGACGAAGAGCTGGCTGCTCAGGATGAGGCACAGAACAACAGCAGCTCATCTTCGCATGTGAAGTCCTCAAAACTCAGCAGTCGCTGGAAGTGACGAAGGTAATCATCAAGCAGCTCAGCCGTGTGTTTCAAAAAACAACCTAGTGCACTCAAAAATCTTTTGAATCTTAATATTAAATGAATACCAAATGCGGCAAAAACTTGTACATAAATTCGAATTTGGACTTAGTGAACATAAACCACAGATATTCCCACAAAAATGCTGTTAATCAAAATATGGTAGAAATAAAGTTTAATTAATTATTTATGTACTTAATGTCAACTAAAATCAGTCAACAAAAAAATAAATAAATAATTTGAATTCCATTTTTGATTGCTTAACTTCGACTTACCCTTCTCGGGATTGCTCCACGGCTTGTTGGCGTACTCATCCAGGAGGAGGGTGCCCCGATCTATGCTGGCACTGCGCTGATTGACATGCATGCGAGTCTCCTGCTCGCCCCGCACAATGGCCACCTGAATGCTCTTCAGATTGCTCACCAGTGTTTCATCGAGCAGCGTCAGATTGACAATCTCATCGCCATAGTTGTAGAGGAAGACGATCTCCCTGGCCTGACTGATGTACAGATGGACAAAGTTATTGTAGTGATCGTTGGCATAGAGCACCAAGGCATTTGTATCGTAGGTACGCAAATTAATCAACAGATCCTGGCTGAGAATCCCTTTGAGCATCTCACGTTCATCCTCAATGCCATGGAGGAGTATCGCTGGCGTCGATGTCACACTGAGATAGTTTCGCATCAGAAACGATTCGCGATTGATGAAAGTCAACGCCTTCTCATTGATATCTACAAAATGGGGGGCAGAATTCAATTAACGAGCGCTGAGTTTGTGTTTGCTATATGATTCTATTTACTCGTCTCGCAGAACTCGCCAATGTGTGCCCAGGGATTGTTGCAGACGCACTTGAAGCTGCTCCACAGCTCCTTGCACTGGGCACCGTTGCGACACGGCGAGGGCACACAGGACGGCTTGCAATCCTTGATAATCTCCGACAGATGCACTGACATGTAGCTGTAGATGTCGAGTATCTCGCCATTGACCACCAGGCCACGGAAACAGCCAATAAGACCCGCCTTCACAGACAGCTTCTTCAGCAGGTCACTGTGGATATGCAATTGGGGGATTAGGGATTACTTTTTGTTTGTTTTTCATATATATTACGGCGACTGTCATGTTTATTCAATAAGTCGACCAGCAGCTGCAAGTAAAAAAAAAGTATCGACTTCGAACCTTTTGCTGACTTTATGCAAATATTTTTTGTGAAGCCTGCTGGCGCATTTCCTTCACGAATCCCAGACCCGAAAACTCAGTGTTGACTTGGCCGCGACGCCTTTGGGCTTTCAAGTTTGCTGCTTTGGCAAATCGACGAACAGACGACGAAAGTCAAACTGAAGCAGCGATGATGGCTGCCGGCTTTAATCGGCCAAACATTGGTTAAAGTTATTCCTACTGAGAGCCATTGGATGCCACAATTTCTTTCAAACCGGCTACTTTAGTCATTTATTTTTTGTAGTAGTAGTTTGGCGCCCTTTTTCTTTACAACTGCGTTGCATACACTTACTGAGCGACGACCATGTTTGATTTATTCATTGAGTATGTCGTTCACAAAAAAAACGACACAGACACAATCAGATCATGAAAATAATTATGACAAGAGTAATTATGAATTACTTAAGGGTTATGTGGCTATATACCAGCTTGATTACTACTAACAGTAATCAAATATAGAAAATATTCTGGAAAGTATCTTGTTTCTTTGATAAAACTAATAACTTTTTTAACTGTGCATTTAATGTGGTTTTCAATTGAAATTTATGTTAAACTTTGTTCAAAGAATCAGATCTCAACTTTAACTTTAACCATTTTATTGCATAAACTTTAGAAAGATGCCAAACTATTTATTTTTAGAGTATTCTCAGTTCATTCTCGCTCAGCTGACTCCTCTTTGTCGCAGTTAGTATGCTTTTACTCATTTCTTTTTATCTTGCTTGCTGTATTCGAGCAATTTGCAAGTTTCGTTCGCTTTTAACTTTTGCGCACAGAATTCGAACCCTCCAGAATGCTCCCCTCTCATTGCCAACCCCCTCCCCTCCCCTTCCCTTCCTTCATCAGTGCCCTCTTTAGAGCTCTCTATCTTGGTCTTGCTGTGTAGCTAACAATGAATTGGCCAATAAAATCTCAAGTGTAAGCTTTTCAAAATTAAAGTGGCGGAAATGTCTTGTTTATACGCGTGCAGCGTGCTTCCTCTTCTTGCCCCCATTCTACCCAGCAGCAGTAAGAAGAAGAAGACGCACACAGCAACGAAAGTTGCTCAAAAATGTCTTTCTAAATTATGTAAATTTCATTACAAGTCGCCCGCCGCATTCGCTGAGTGTTGTCTGCACAAAAAGCTCTAAGTAAAATTAAAATTCTTGTTTTAAATAAAAGAGATTCCCAACTCTGCACTTTCTTGGTTTTTTCTCTGTACCCTTGCAAAAGGTATTATGGCTTTTGCTTGAAGTGTGTACGCCACTGAGCACTTCTTTCTGCGAGTGTATTTCCACTTCGGCTCCATTTTCTTTGTATTTTATTTTTTTTTGTAGCTTCTGCTCTTTTTTCACATCTTTTTTTTTTTATTATTGTAATTTCTTTTCACTTGTCGCCGCTTTGGTTTGTAATTGTTTGCTAAGTTACGTAATTGTTCCTTAAGCGCGAAACTTATTGAATAATGCCAAATGAATTGGCCAGCAGGCAATAATCACATAGCCACAGGGGCAGAGAGAGAGAGAGAGAGAGAGAGAGAGAGGGCGGGGCAGGCAGTCCTTGAGCGTTGCTGCGTTGTGTCCTTTAACGTAATTGCAATCTGCAGCTCTTAAGCTGCACAGCTATTAAGTCATTAGTTTTTTTTTAGCAACGTGTGCTGCATGTGGCACATGTTAATTTTGATGTTTGTAGCGCGCATACGCCGCGTGCAACGTGCACCATGTAACGTGCAACGTGCAACGTGCAACGTGAGTGCTCGTTGTAAAATGAAATTTAGCGTTTTGCCTTGCAAATGATGGCTGTCTGCCGCGCTGACACTTGGCTAAAAGGATTTGCACGCTGCCTGGTTCGCTGGCCATTTGCCGAAATAAAATAAAAATGAAATGTGTACACGAAATTAACGGTAATAAAATGAAAGAACTTTGACAGCCCATTTATATATATATAAATATATAGAGGAGATAGAGAGAGAGAGAGAGAGAGAGAGAAGGGATGCAGAATGCAGCTGAGCAATTCGTTGAGCGGAAATCCTATTAACGTTGCAAACGCGCAAAGTGCGAAGCAATTAAGAATTTATTTAACACCGTCACAAGCAATTAAGCACTTTTCATTCATTCAGGGGCGCGCTTGCAACACACACGCACTCACTTGCAACACACACACACCCACCGTCGACAGTGGTACATTTTCTCCAGTGGCTCTTTTTCGTGGCAAATAGTTCGCATATTTGGCCAGCCAGTTGTCAGTGTTTTTGTCGATGATCAACGTACATGTTGCAACTGCTGCAACAGCTGCTGCATCTGTTGCTGTTTCTAAACAACATGACATGGCAAAAAAAGGCGTTGACAACCTTCATTAGTGTTAGCTTCAATTATAAAGCTAAAGAATTGTGAGGAATATTGTCGGAATAGGTTTGAAGTCGCGATTTCTATTTAGTTAATCTTAAAGTTTTAGAAGTTTTCAAGTGATCGATCCATTTTGGTCATGGTCTGTTTTCGATAAGGTTAGCTTAATTTCAATCACAACTTTTGCCACTTTTATTGCATTCCGCTTAATTAATTGTTGTATAATAAGGTCGCATATGTGTGTAATAAGATCGTTATATTGAGCTTACAACGGAAATGGTTGTACATTAAACTGGACCACAGACTGCCTCGAGGGATTAATTGAAATGCCATCAGTTGCCGTCTTCATGTGCCCCACTGCGTTAAGCTAAAGTCTCGTCTCACCTCCCTCGTCCCTTATCCCTCCTTCTTCCTTGCCACGTCTCCCTTGCCACATCTCTCTTGCCTCGTCTCTCGTATCGTGTCTGGCCATGTCTGCGTCAATATGTTGATTAACTCTTTTATTTATGAGCTGGCACTGATTTCCCTTAATGGCTTACACTGCACACGGTACACTGCGTACTTTAGCGGCATCCTTGCCATGGCCTTGCCTTGCCAAGTGCCAAGTGCATCAATATTTGTATACCCTGTACTTAATCAGCGTAAGACAAGCTCTTCATTAAGGTTCTTCCTGCTGATTCACTTCATTTACCAAACTTTGAGTGTAGTTAAGTCATTTTCGACTTTGTCATCATCTGGTTATGAGAGGACAGGAAATGAGGGTTATTGAAATTATTAACTATATTTTTAAGGTTTTATAATCTGTACTTGGAAATGTTCTCCTTAAACTTTCAACTTCCTTAAGTTTTGGTTAATCTGACTACATTTTCAAGGGATGGGACCATTTTTTCATAGTCTCTATGATAAATTCAACTTAATTAAATAATAATTCATTTTAGTAATTTTTTTTATTTATTGTTTTATGTCTTGCAGAGTATAGTCAAAGTCGTGTCGCTTTCAACTGTCGCGTTTCTTGCTCGTTGGTTTTAACAGTTCTTCACTTTGTCGGACTTGTGCTTTTTTAAGTCCTTACAGAGTCGTCGTTTTTTGTATCGCCTTCCAGGAGACGTCTCTGAACCCATTAAAATATAGTTTCTAAATCAGTGTCAGCAGTCAAGTCGATATTGCCATGTCGATTTGCCGCTCTTTAAAGTTATCTGGATGAAACATGGCATGTTTCCCTCTCTTTACTGCAGCACATATGACGGAGCTGGCCGAATCGAATTGCTATATTATATAGCTGCCACAGGAACCATCGGTCAAGATCAAGTTATTCTAACCAAACTCATCAGTTATGCATTCTATTACGCTCTCAACACTTGGCCAAACAATCATGGGGATCAGCCTATATCTATATCATCTATTTTGTATAGGAACAATCAGCTTTAGATGTCAGCATTTCGACTCCACTCTGCAAGGGTATTCAATCCTCGGCTTGCCTAGGATATCCGTTGTTTCTTGTTGTTCGTAGTTGTTTCACTTATTCTTTTATTAAACTTTGTTTAAATAAATTGAGTTCCATAATTGGCTGAGCGATATATATATATATATATATAAAGCGCAGCACTTTACCGTTAATTACTCTCATCGAAATTGTGTGATTGGGTCAGAGGTGTGTGCAGTGTGGTGCATCAGCGCTTGGCATTAAGTGCAATATTGCGCACATTTCGGTTTTTACTTTTCGATTTTATTTCTTAAATTTGATTTTGCGCAGTATTCAAAAAATCAACAATCACACACGCTTAATGAACAAAAATGCGACACTATTTATGAGTGTGCACATCTGCTTGTCATTGCCAGTGTCTGTATCTGTGTGCGTGTGTGTGTGTCTGTGTGTATCTGTGTGTCTGTGTGTGAGAGTGCAGAAAAAACTTTATAAATTATGCCAATCAAGCATAAGCGCGTTTTAAGTGCGCCAACTGGCAAAGGAGGGAAAGCGCGACTCGTCTTGAAAATGGGGTAAAAACACGAGCAACTTTTGGCTGGCGGCCCCCTCCCCTCCCCAGCATGACCATGCCAATGCCTTGATTATTGATAATGACTTTTAAATGAATTTCCAGCGGGAAGTTAATTTAATTATGGCAATTCTTTTGATACGAGAATTTTAAGCATGTTCTATATATGTGGTGCAAATGCGAGTTGGCTGCAAGTTGGCAACAGCCACGATAGCAGCATTAAGCATATAATAAACAGCTGCTTAATTACAATTTGAACAGCTTAAAAATATATTGAAAACACTTCGATTGAGATCTGTTGAAGTTGGGCAACAGATGATTGTAGAGCTTGGACGGAAATTAATTACAGATGAGTTGTAAGAAATATAAATACTTTATTTATCAGTTTCTTGATAAATAACTAAGCCAAGTGAATGCTTTAATCGAGAGAGCTCTACTCACTTCTAGTATCTCTGAAGGCAGATTTAAAATAGATATGAATTCATCGATGCTGATCAGGAATATATATACTGCAGATGCTTTCTTGTGCCTGTTACACACTTTTGTACAACTTCATTATTATTAATGGATTCGTGGTAGAAATATTGTGTTTCATTTCGTTATTAATGTAAGAAAATATAAATTGATGAGTCTACAATATTAGCGAGCCTTTCATTTGTGTGGCGCCTCAATTTGCGTCATAATCAACTAGCGTAAAGTAATTTGCCAAAGATAATCACTTGGTATGCCCTTAAATGGGCCTGAGGAGTGTTACACTCATCAGCATGAAATGAGTTGCCCTTGGGTCACATTCTGAACGCCTTTGAGTATCTTTTGCAGCCAACAGACAGAGTTGCTGTTGCTGTCTTGCTGCTGCCAGTTTGCCAGTCTGCCAGTTTTGTTAGTCGCGCGTTTATAATTAAAACGTAATTGCGGCAATAAATTGCACAGACCACAATGGCCAATGGGCAATGACCAATTGAGGCACGCTCGCTGGCTTTTGCACTGCGGTTATTATTACAGCTGCTGCTGCGTTGCAAGCAGCCATAAAAAACGATTGGGAGTGCGGCTAAGCCAGGGCTGATTAGATCCATGTACATTGAGAAAAAAATGGTCATGAATTGTACGAAAAACTTGAAAGATTTTCTTGTTGTTAAAAATAATTTCTAAATAAAAGAAAACATTATTCTAAAAATTAGAGATTAGAAATTACAGAACTATATTCTGAAGTTGAGAATAGAAAAACACTGGATTTTAAAAGTATTTCGAATTCAGTATGATTTGATTTTCTGAGTGTATTAAAGTCGCTTGTACTTACAATGTGGCGCCACCGATGTACATGCTGCCCTCAAACGGGCCAAACTCCTCCTCAGGCAGAAGGTCGAGCATCTGGTAATCGGTGTTTATCATGAAGCGCACATGATATTGATTGTAGTCGATCCATATTTTATGCCATTCGCCGCCATTGAGCCTGCAATTCAAGCAATTCAATATGAAATACATATATATATTTTTATTTGTTTGCCATGGCTAATTGATGGGTACATTGGATGGGTGGGTGAACCACTTGACCCACCTCCGATGCGAGTTAATCACCAGTTCCCGTGTCGTGCCGGTGCTCAGCGTGAAATTGAACGTCAGCTGATAGTCACCCGTCAACGCCACCATAAACGAGGGATAGTGCGCCCGAATCGGTGGCTGGAAGAGCAAGATGGCCTTCTCGCCGGTGGTGCGAAAAGAGAAGGCAATATCGCCCTTTCGCCAGCCAGGCACCTCAATATACGACTGCGACGTGGTAAAGGTGACCACATACTTTTGTGTATCTGTATTCCCCCCAAAAACAAAGAGATATTTACTTTTGTATGGGGATGTTGTGTGGCAACTCACTTGTCTCCACGCATTCGAGGGGGCCGAGTGTAATGCGTCCCTGGGCCTCGTCGTCGAGGTCCTTCTGCTGCAGGAAATACATGTTGGTGATGCCCAAACTGTGCGGTTCCTGATAGTAGCCCTCGTCCGAATTCCATTTGTTCTCCTTCACATCGCAGTTGCATGATTGATTCGGGTCCACGCAAGTCTTGTTAACGGAGCATGGGCAAGCGCCTCTGTGACCGGATCGCCATATACATAGAGATGGAGAGAGAGAGAGAGAGGGAGACAGAGAGAGAGGGAGAGTGGTTGTATAAAAAAGGTGAAAGGTATTCCAAAAAACAAGTAGCCACGGCTTGCATACATTTGCATCTATTTTGAGGCGACTCTGTCGACATCGCTGCCGGCAATTTGACGAGTCCACTTTAAGCGAATTGGGCTGTGGGTGGAGGGGTGGCGGTGGGTTGAGCGGATACCACTTGGTTTTGGGGCATTTCTTTTGGCGATTTATTGTGGGCATTTTTGTTTTGCCATTTATAAGTGCCGTGGAGAGTTTTAAGCGGATCGATTGTCTATTAGAACCAGTTTGTAACATGGCAATTATTAAGGGGAGTTTGCGGTATACTTAAAATTTTGTAATTACTTGTTGAGTATGATAATTACTATAAAAGAATTGTATATATAATTGCATTTGCCTGGCTTGTTTTTTGGCATTTGTTTTAGAAGTGCTTCTAGAAGTGTTTCTTTTGCTGAGAATAATATTTTATCATGACAAAACGATAGCCTTAAGATATATATATAATCAGCAGATTTTGTCGAGTGTATATATTAATTTGACGAATTCATTTAAGAGAAGTAGAAGAGTTAGCAAAAGAGTGGTTTCTAGACGTGATTCTGATGCATTCACCATTAAAGAGATTCTGTTTGATTTGGCTAGAAAAGGCAGCTGTGCTTAGCACTTCATCTTTCCTTTACTTCCATTATGGAAAAGCTTTTCTGTCTTAAACAGAATTTACGATCATCGATTTTAATACTTCACATAAAGTATTTAATGGTTTCAATGGACTAAATTTAAGTGTGGTTTTGCAATTTCGCTTCTTGCCGCTTTCATTAGTTATACGGCTTTGAAATGCGGGTTTAATTTAATCGAAAAAGTGCAGAGTATTGCTGCCAGCCATAATATTACTCGTCTCTGTGGCTTTTGTGTGGTTGTGGCACATGTGCGTATGTGGTTTGGCAATGCATGCGCCACATCCGTTTCCGCTTCAGCGTTGCAAGCATAGACAACTGAGCGGCACATCAGGAATGTGACCCAGGCACAACCCAGAGCTGACTCCAAAGCCAGAAGTGAGTTTAGTAGTAAATGTAATAGTAAGGGGTAGACCACAGTAGCAGCAACAGCAACAGCAAAAACAACAACAACAAAGAAACAAACGATGCTGTCAAATTTTGAATGAGTAAAGACCAAACTACAATCCAATGATGGATGGCTCAATGGGTTGCCTGCCATCTCGCAAAACTCACGTAAAACCAACAAAATGTGCAGAAAACCAAAAAAATTGAAAGAGTTAACTCGTTTTTTTGTTTTTTTGTTTCGGTTTCATTCTATTTTAAACCGTCGTAAAGGGGTTTCTAACTATGTCGTGAGGTTTGTAAGGAAACGTATTGTTGATCAGCATCGATAGCCAGTTAATACAGTAGTTCCTCACTTTGGAAGCTTTTGTTAATTAAATTGTCCAAGGACCAATGAGCCGAGATGTGAGCATGAAGAGCTTATATAATTCTCAAGTTAATCTAACCAAACTCATTAGCAAATAAATCTTCAATATCGGACAACTATATGCCTCAAAAAAGAATAATTGGTCGAAATGTGAATTCTTCTTCAATGAACAATTTTGCTGTTTATCAAGATATTCAAAGTAAATGCTTACATGTTAACATCGGACTTCTATATCATATAGCTTTCAATGGGTTTTTCAAATTTGTTGTAAAAGCTAAAAGTCTGCAATTTGACTACGATCTACAAGGGTGTGTAATATTCGACTTTTCCAGCTTTTTATTGCTTCTGCTGCTGCGTCTTTTGTGAGACTTTGACTGGACTATGTGAGCACACACTCCCACACACTCATATAGACACACACACACAGACACACCACAGCACACGCATAAATGAATTTTGTGTTTGGAATTGTGCTAAAGCGCATTTTGATATTCCTAGCCAAGCAGAACGCCATTCGTTTAAAAGCAGATCCGCACTATAAACCAAAAAAAAAAAAACCAAAAGAAAAACAAAAAAGTAACAAAAAAAGAAAAGACAACTGCTGTTTAGGCTCTCGAATTGATTTAGTGAAAGCGGAAATTAGTGACGCAAGCCGAACACAAACAACATCAGCAGCAGCAAAAAAGGGGTTTGGCCAAAAAAGAGGGCAATTTTAAATTGCTGCCAGCAGCTGTTGCCTACTTTGCTGCGCATGATGTATTGTCAGAGTCCTCTTGCCTCCTTGCCCCCACAATATCCCCGTCTACCACGCCTTTCACACTTTCACTCTTTCATCTCTGTATGAGGTTTTTTTGTTCTTTTTTTTTGTGGGGCTTAGGCGGCAAAGAAATTAGGCGTAAAGACTAAATTTGTGCGCAAAGCCATTCATTTTAAAAAGGCAGCCATAAGAAAAATTACTAAGCAAAAGTTGAAAAAGAGTTGTTCGACAATATGGCGGCAACACACACACACACACACACATACACACGCATGCACACAATTGGGGCTTAGTCATAAACCTTATTAGCGCTGAGCCGGAAACATATTTGCCCGACATAAATACAACTCTGCCTTTTATGCCCATATCTCTATACATACATGTATCTGTGTGCGTTCTTGTTTTGCACTTTTGCAATTTTATATTTTGCTTCATATGTTTTACTTTGGTATTTGCCATAAATTCTTTTTTTTGTGCCCTTTTATTTCCAGCTTCCAATTGGGCATAAAGTGTGAGTTGCGCCTTTCTTTTTTTAGATGAAACTGATACTTTTTCAGACCATTAAAAGTTGTTTCGCTTTGACGGCTTTGATTTCAATAAAATTGATTATGGACTTTTCAACAGTTTAAAAGTTCAGCTTACAACTTATGTGTAGATATTAGAAATTTTCCAAAAATAAATACTAATATGGACAGAGTACTGCTTAATCGGCTTTGCTCTCATTTTTGGGTGGTTGTGCAACATTCGCTTGGATTTCAGCGTCATAAAATGTTATGCTCCAATGAATAGAAACAAATGCCGCACATATAACTTAAACCCAAAAGGGGGGACGGGGTGTGGAAGGGGAGTGGGGCTTTTGCCAAGCAGAAGTCGGCAACAGTTTCTGTGTTTTGTGCTGCACATATGAAAAATCAAATTTGAAGAGCTCAACAAACAACAGGCAGCAGACACTTGATTGTATTGGTCAGCAGGCCAAGCAGCATGACAAATGACGCAACTGGCAAGCAGGCACTCACACACACACACACACATCCAGCTGCAAATAGGCATTGGCATAAAGATGACAATTGTAGACGTGGCCTGCAAGTTGATGCCTCCCCTGGTTGCAAGTTGTTGTTGCAGCTGACACAAATGTACGCAAATCGAAGCATTATGAAAGGGAGCTGTTCTATGTGTGTGTGTGTGTGTGTGTGTGTGTGTTGTGCCACACAGGTCTGTGTGCAGCCTTCCCGTGCGAATAAATACGTCAGTTAGCATTAAGGGTATGCCCAGGCGCCTATATTATGCATGTTCGAGCAATTAATTTAAGTTTCGTTTACATATCAAATGCCAGTGGGAGGCGACGGTGGCTTGGTGGGAGGATATGGGGTGGGGTGAGGTGTGAGTGCTGCTTTGGTTGGGTTAGCAGTCGTTGCAACCATCAACTATGCAATTGCCCCAAACTGCCAGCAGTTTGAATTGAAGGATTTATACTCTTGGATAACCGCACGTACGCAAAGAGGTGGGAAACATAGAGAGAGAGAGAGAAGAGAGAAAGAGAGAGAGAGAGAGAGCTCGTCATCCACTGGAGCAGAACTGTAGCCACACACAGACACACACGCAGACACACATACACACACCATGCACACACAATGCATAGTTGCTGCCCAGACCAACAAGTTAAGCAAATAGACTGCAACATTAATTGTGTGGCATGCGGTGGACCGAGCAGCAGCAGCAGATGCATTACGGAGCAGGATAGAGCTAGACATGTGCCGAATACAGGCGCACAGTGGTTCAAAAATGCTCAAGAGTAAGACAAAAATTAAATGTAGACTGTCATAAAACGGGATTGCTGGCAAGGGAAATTAAGACAAGCCAAATTAAGTGACTATAATTAATATTATAATATTATCTGAATAAGGGAAGTGCTTGTGGACATATTTAAAATGGTAACATTTGAATGAATTTTCTAGGTTTTGTGACATTGCCACATTTTTCATAACATATATAATCGAAGAAGAAACTGTAATATTTTGTACTTTTTAGCAAGGTTTACTCGCTCAATGCCATAATGCATTGCTTATCCAGTAAAAGAAAACAATAAATCAAGATCTTATTCAAATTGATAAGAAATAGTAATATTAACTTTTGTAAGCTTTTCTTGGAATCATTGTTTCTCTCAAAAATCTGTAATCCTGTGAATTCCTTAAAAAAACACAAACAGCAAAAGCAAAATGGTTCCAAGTAAAAATATTATTCTAAAAAACTTCTACAGAGCTATAAGCAAGCAAAGAAAAATATAGATAAATGTATATATATATAGCTAGCATCATATTCAACAAACATGTGAAAGTTTAAATGTTACGAAGACTATACTGTACTATACTATTAAGTAGAGTACAACTGTATTTGATAGTAAAGCCTCATCCACTATTGAACCTATCTCGACCACAGTCATTTTGATGGCACGCGCTCGCGAGTATATCACAAAAGGTCCACGAAATGACATTTGAATTGTTTGGTTTACCTGACTGACTGACTGAAATCGCTTACCTCTTGACATTGCCGAGAAAATCAACGGTGAGATTCTTTGCCGAGGATGTGAACCAAGTGGACGAATGCAGTTCTAGCTGGGCGCGATAACAATCGTATTTGATGTACTGTGTGCAGTAGAGCGAATGCGAGATCAGCTCCTGCAACATGTGCGGCGAGAACTCCCTGTAGCGTATGTTGAAACTGAAGTCCGATTCTCGAGCGGAACGCACATCCACCTGACTGGGCAGATTGTGTTCGACAATTGTTTTCGTCGCGTTCTCGAGACTCTGAAAGTCGCACTTGACGTGAGCGGGCGGAAAGACACCATTGCCATCGATATCGATGAGATACACGTCGGACTTGGTGAAGCCGAGCAGGGCGAGTTCCTCGCACGTCTTCCGGTACTTGGTAAAGTGACAATTCTTGCCAATATACCCGGTGTGCTTGCAATCGCAGGTGACGCGATCATCTTTCACAAAACACTTGCCACCATGTTCACAGGTATTGGGTCGCTTGCACGGATCAATATAATTGCAATTATCCAAAGCCACCTCGCCGACAACTCGCTCCGTTTTCACCACATGCCGCGGTTCAATCAGATGCCCATTAATCTCGATATCCCGAATGCAGCCAACTAAACCTAATGCGGCCGACTTGAGACTGCTGCCAATGATCAGTTTGTCGCCAATGTTAAAGGTCAATCCGTACATCTGACTGAGAGTGTGACGATAGTCGACGGTGAAGCGGATCTCGTCCTGTTTGTAATCCAGCTCGACGCTGTGCCAGCTGGTGGCACGATTGATTTTGATTGTAGTCGAATGGGTCACATTGTTGTTAGCATCGGGCACCAGATCAAAGCTTAGCTTGTCTGAGCTTAAGCGTATCTGCAGCGGCACAGGAAACGACGGCAGCCATTTTGTAATTTCCGTTAGTTTTACATTTCCGGTGCACATTGTGTGTGTGGAATGTGGGTGTTGGTGTTCGGAGTGCGGAGTGCGGAGTGAGTTTGTGTGTAATCGACAGTTCGATTTGGGGTTTGCAGTTGTCGGTTTTATCGCGTCGTCAACGGATGTTGCACGTTGTGTGTGAGTGTGTGTGTGCAGCAGGTGGCGCACCGCCACGCAGCATCATTCGCAATCCGCAGCATTAACGTATTGCCAAATATTAGTTTTGTCATCGCAATCGAATCGCAAACGCAGCGCATGTAAAATAGACAGGAAAAATACAAAACTCTGTTAGCATTAGAAGTTCAAGCTGCGTGTGCGTGTGCAAAAATAAATCAAAATTGTCAAATTCCAGCAATATTCGCAATGTGCACAAGTCTGTAGCACAATACACACAAGCACACACACACACACTCACATACATACACACACATCGATAGACGCACATTCGTGCGTATATTTCAATTTGGAAAATGCCTTTGTGCATTAGCAACGCTTAAATCATATTAAGCATACGCCGCGTAGTCGCGGCGCATTGAATGCATCAAAACAGGCATCTGAGCGAATGCGGGCCTGTTAAATTGTTAGCCAGCCAAACAAAATAGCGTATTTGTTGAGTGGGAGGGTGGTGTGTGGGGTAGGTGTGGCATTGTGGCAGTCGATGGTGGCATTTATGACACGACCAATGCCCAATTCGATTAAACATTCTGCGGCGCTCACTTCACTCCCCGCTCTCTTCTCTATTTCAGTGAGCTGCATAATTGTGTGTAATTTATGTGTGTGTATTTAGCGCTTAAATACCAGCCTTAACAACTTAAGCCCTATTTATAAGTGTGTGCCACAGTTTTTAATGTTGCCCTTTTTTGTATCTGAGTTGTGCGCATTTATATTTATCTTTAAATGGCTGTCAGCTTGAGCCAGTTGACAGCCAGAATGCTAAAGCATAAATATATGCATGTGTTCAGCACGTACTGTTGCTGTGTTTATTATGTCCTCAACAGATTTAAATTGGTTGAGAGAGTATAATGAAGTTTTGGTAAAGTTGGCAACAGGCAGTGGGAAGCAGCTACAAGCCTATCAAGTACATACATATATTATTGATTAGGCTGAATACTGAAGTCGATTTAAATCTGTTAGTCTCTCAGTCCGTATGAATATGATTGACTAAAGATATTGAACAATTTACTTTAAGCAAGTCTGCTATCTATTTAATAGATATCTAGCAGTCGAGCACTCTCGACTGGCGCATTCTAACTTGTTTGCTTTTATTTTTGTTTACTGCTGATTGTAAATTCCGCTTTTGGGACGGCCAAACGGCCTGTCGCTTTTATTCCAAATGCCAAATACTCAAATTTTATTGCATATTTCATTAGACTTTTGGCAGCGTGTTATATTTTAAGGCAAATAGTACACACGTACACACGTACACACAAACACACACACACACATACACACACCCTTACTGACATTATTTCAAATGGTTTTTATTTGATGCCATTGTTTTTTGACTGTTTTCGACTGACAATAAATTCGATTTTCGATATGCGAATTTTAGTTTATATTTGACACACCGCCCATTGTCAATTATTTGAGCTGACACTCGAAGCTGCCCTTTTTTTTTGCTTTTGTTTTTGTAGCCATTTTGAATTTCACTCTGGGCATATTTATTAGTTTGGCAAAATGTTACGCAAATCGCGTAGGTGGTAATTTTGTGGCCAGATCGACAAACGGTTGGTAAATAAATAAATAATAAAATAAAGTGCACAGCCGCCAGATAACTGACGCGTTCTTCAAATATGCATGTGCCTAAAAGCGACACAGAATACACACAAAATAAATATTGTGCATTTAAATGGTAAATTGTATATAAATTGGATATTTTATAAACGAGTATTTGGGTGATATTTGAGTATTTGCGTATTTGATGTGCTTATCACAACATTTGACCAATTTCCATTTGTGACGCAAAATATGATTAACATTTCTGATTTTTTTTTCTTGGGGCATATTTGGCAATCAATTTCGTATTAACTTTGTGGCTATGGACTATAAATCCGGCCGACAATTTCAATAACCCGAAAAGCCAAATGGAAAATTAAACGGCTTTCGACCATAAATATTCATTGCTATTACAACATTTTACGAATTGGCCAGCAATTTGTTTTACCTTCAGCACTCAACCTCCTTTGAGTAGAGTTCTATTGACAATTTAGTTTATTTTTGAGGGAGAGGCAGGCAGCCTTGCAATCAAAAGCAAGAAAGTCAACAATAAAATGCAAATAAATATTGCACACACTGCATCCACAACACACATACATATGTTATGTGAATAACAGTGTGTGTGTGTGTGTTGTTTTGTGTGTGTATGCTTATGTCCTTAGTGAGTTTTCAAAATGTCAAGTGACCAAATAAACTTTGAAGGCCAGGACGTTTGTTTGTTTAAATATAGATAAATTCCACTGACATTTATACACATAAACAAATATATGTTGCAAGTGCCGGTGTGTGTGTATGTGTGTGGCAAGTATCTGTAAGCTGTTGCTGCTTCTGTGTGGGGCTCTCGTTGAGTGGCATAAAGATGTTGAGGTCTGTTTTTGTAACCAACAACCAATATGCAAGAAATTTATTCATTGGCATTGTCCAATTTAGATTTCGCAATCACAATAAATGCATCATATTTTTGTTCTAAATTGTTGCACCAATGTCGTAAATCCTATTGAAGCAAACTGCATCAGATAACACAAAATCTAAAATTGTGACAAAGCCAAAGAGAGAGATATGAAAAAAATGTAAGTTGAAGTTACTTTATTGCTTATTCCGAGTCTCAAATTTAATTGCATTTGATAAGAACTCATTTATCTGAGCTTATGGATTATAATGTTTGTAAACTTCTTTATTTGAACTTTAACGAAGGAAATAATCCTTGAATAAAATAAATAAGTGAGTAAAACTTTAAGGCAGAGAAAAACATGTGAAAAAGAAGAGCTCAAGTTACTTAGTAGATTATTCTGAACATCAATTTTTATTATTTTCATTTGATGCGACTTTTAATTTTAGACTTAACGAATGAAAAATATCCCTGAATCAAAAAATAAGTGAGCTGAAGATCTATAAATTTAAAATGTCAAATATTCAAACTAAAATTAAATAAATTTAATTTTTTGTTTGTTTGTGTAAAGTTTTTCTGCTTTGATAATATTTCGTTTTAAAAAGTTGTTTTTAAATAAAATTTAATTATTTCGATCAGCATTGTTTTTGTTTCATAATGTTGTTTATAATTAGAAATTTAACTAGTTCGCTTTAGCATTAGCTGCAATGAACGTGACACACAAGCAATTAATGTTTTCAATTAAAATGACAGCAACTTTTTTTATGAAATGAAAAATTAAAATAACAAACATACAAATTATATACATTTGATGCAGTCTGCAATTTCCCAAGAGAAACTATATTGCGGAACGAGCCAGCTGCAATTTCACTAACGGCCAACCACACACGCACATAGCCGCATTGCCCACACCAGCAGAGACACACGCACACAAACACACATAGAAGTGTGTGTACATTTGATTTGCATTTCGCCTGGTTCCAAAACATCGTTTGCTAAGTCGTCTTAAGCACACGCTGCAAATTGCTGTCGCTGTCGCTGTCGACGTCAACCTGCTTTATTCCTGCTACGACCAGTCCAAAAACACACATACTCACTCGCACACACACACACGAGTGAGTGTGTGTGTGTGTGTATAAGCTGGCTGGAATATGTGTATGCTTGAATGGTTGAACGCACACTTACCTCCCAGAAGCCGTTTCCGGCACTGGTCGTGACGTCACTGTAGGCCAACACTGCGCCGGGTCGACTGCTGCGGAAATCGAATTTAATATTAAATTCTTGGGCGTGATTTATGGGCCACCAAATGTGTGATGTCGCAAAGGGATAGGTGATGGGTATGACATTCACTTCATTCTCAAAGAACTCCGCCTCCAGCACACCTGCAACGAGCATGTACCAAAATCGAGAATATGCAAATGTTTAGCTCTAGTAAATTCCTTAACCATAGCAACGAATTCTGGAAACCAAAGTTAACTTTTCGGCATGCCGAATTTACCATATCACTTGTAGCAAGGAGTGCCTCACTTATACATTTTACTACATTAAAAAGTCAGTTTGAGAATGGATTTATATCCATGAATATTGCAGCAGATTAGTTCCTATTGAAA
Organism: Drosophila villosipedis; assembly: GCA_035043025.1. NCBI lineage: Eukaryota > Metazoa > Arthropoda > Insecta > Diptera > Drosophilidae > Drosophila > Drosophila villosipedis. The sequence goes on from JAWNNF010000027.1 coordinate 13,236,366, forward strand.
CAGACACAGACAGTTGATATGTTTACATTTAGATTAAAACCAATCCATAAATATTAATAAAGTTTATAAGAATTTAATGATTCAAATTAAAGATACAAATTAAATGGCACAAAATTCAAAATGAATAATTGAATTTAATTTTAAAATAAATTATAATAAATCAAATAATAGTAATAAATTAAAATAAACTGTAATAAATCAAAGGGGTTTTAAAACACAATGAACGTATTGCAGAAACCCAGAAAAGGCCAAGCAGAAATTAAATTTAACTTTAAATGATAAGAAATTAAAAATGAATAATTCAATTGTAATTGAAAAAAAATCGCAATTAGATCAACAATTTTTAAGCTTTGGTAGTCTTCTATATATCATAAATAAAAAAATGTAATATATTCACTGCAAGGGTATTCAAAAGTGTTGAAAACACACAATACACAAATTTCTCTTTGCTGTTCTAGTGGATTTCTCACTTAGATGCTGTCTTGGTCTGGGAAAATACTCACCATGATAGTGCACCTTTGGATTGCCACGTTGCAGCTCGTACAATATGGAAATGTCATTGTAGTAGACATACTTTAGGCTGCCCACAAAATTGTTGTGCGAGACGAGACCCTTCTTCTTGTTCAGCTCGGGACCTCCGCCAAAGTAGATTTCCGGGTCGAATAGTAAATTGGCGCTAACAGTGGCTGGCAGCTCGAGAATTTTCTGCTGTTGATCGAGTATAATTCGCACTGTGCGCTGCTCATGCAATATGGTCAGGTTGTGCCAGTAGCCACGCGTTAGGTCATCCGTTAGAGTAGCGGACATGACACCGTCACCAAAGTCCATTTCCACATGGATGGATTGATTGCGAATGGCGGCAGCAATATACTGATGCTTCAGGGCCTCTCCACTCGCATAGAAGAGTGCCGAGTCGTCAAAATTGGTGCGAAACATCAAACTGATGCGTATCGTTGAGGAGTGCACCCGATCCTTCCAATCGTATATCCTATACGACACATAACTGGCACCGCGCAATGTAATTATTGTGGCAGCTAAGCGGGAAATTGAGTCGAAGATTGATATAGATTAGGTTAAGGATTTTTGGAGTGTAGACCTACATATATATTCATTTTGAGAATATAATTTTTACATTAATTTTGATCCATTATCGTGTTTTCAAATTTCAAAGTAGGATTATTCTACAGATCAAACCATAATCTAATAGCTATCGCTTTTGAAGACTTGTTGAGTTTTGACAAAGTTATGGTTCTGGAAAGCTTAGATCTATGTCTCTATATAGTTCCTTGGCTACAATAAATCTTATTGTAAGTCCACCAGCCGTGTGTGACTGACTATATTCAAATATAGTTTCCATCTGCGACTGTTTTTAACTTAAGTGAACTTTTTCCACTTCGGCATAATTTGTTTAATTGAACCTTTTCACTTTCGGTGTTATCTAAATCTCAAATAACTACTGACTAGTGAAAGGTCCTTTTCCAACTGGCCTTAAAGCATAAGTTAAAAGCGTTTCAACTTTGCCACTTTGTCATTTAGTTCAGCTGTTGGCATATTTGCACTTGACTGGCTGCGTTCGCAGCTTGCCACAAAAACCCAAGTAAATTTAAACAACTTTTTCAGTTATATGGGTTTTGCTTTTTTCTTCAATTAATTTTTTTATTTTTTGGCACCACTGTGCACGCTGGTTCAGCAATGTCCTTGCTAGCTGACCAGCAAGCAGGCTCTGTGCCTGCTGCATTATCTGCATTGCATACAAAAAACGTTGAGAGGGTCGACACAGAAATAGATTATATTGTGTGCACCATGACTGTGTTTGGCCTCTAGGCGTTTATGCGAGCAACTTTCCTGCAATTGACCCCCCATCCCCCCCTGCTTCACGCCACCTCTTTCTCTCACTCTTTTTGGATAGAGTGCGAAAGTGCAAAGCATGTTGCGTTTGCTATACCCTGTAACTATGAGAGGGCTTGAAAGGATATTAGGTAGTTTTGAGCAGAAAGAGATGGAAAGGGGTAATGGCAAGGAAAGAGAGAGAGAACAAGAGAGAGAGAGATGGAGATGGAAAGAGAGGGAATGAGAATGAGAGCGAGAGAGAGAGAGAGAGAGGTCGAGGCAGAGGCTGAGATAGAGGTACAGGCACAGGGAGAGACACGTGCGGATAGAGGAAGAGAGAGAGAGAGAGAGATTGGTAGAGATGGCAAAAGGTAGAGCGAGAGAGTCCAGTGAGAATGAGTGAAATATACAGACAAAGAGATAGAGTGAGGTAGAGAGAGTGTGAGATAGAAGTAAAGATTAAAAAAATAGATAGAGAGAAGGAATAGAGAGATATGTATATGTATGTAGTGAAATAGGTAGAGCGCGAGAGAGAGAAATAAAAGAGAGCCACACTTACGCTTAGTTTTTTTTTATTATTAGTATCACACTTAATTAAGAACTTAGAACTAATAACAGGGTATCGACAAGTTCACTCTACGCACACCCCTACAAAATCAGCTCATTTTTTGTCGCTTTGCACGCTTGGGGCCGCAGTGACAACGAAATGTGCTAACCGCTTATCTGACACACATTTACACAACACACCCACACACACACACCCACACACACTCCACACACACGTGATAGTTGAATAGGGACCACGCCCCATCGATAACGCAATGCAGGCATACTTAAAAATTTGTATGCTGGCAATTTGTTGGAGTTGTGGGCACAGTGCCACAGAAAAGTATGCTACAGATTTTGTAAGCGCAGTGGTCACCTTTAGTTAGAAGTGGAATGATTGTTAGAGGAAACCACACTGGATAACATCAATGCAGTGCCACGCCTGGTGCCAAAATCGTGCCACACGTCGGGAAGTCACTCCCTATCTACCTAATCGCATCCTGTGATGCTGATAGAGTCCATGCACAGATCCGCAAGGACGCGTGTGAATCTGTGCGACTGGAGATCAATATCGTTGCTGACCAGACGCACTTCGGGACTCACATCGGTGTAAAGTTGGATAACGATGTATTTCCATAGCATGATAACCAATGACAGCTAGCTCAAAGTACAGGAGGGAACCCAGCAGCTGGTGGAGATTGGGTTCAGTCAAAGGGCATATATCAGTTATATCTATGCACTAGAGGAGCGCTGTTGTCACGGATTCCTACGGATGGAGGAGTCCAGGGTTTGTGCGTGTCCAACGTGGGCTTAACCATAATCAGACGACAGCCCTGGCCTGCTACAGATCCTAAAGTTCCGATAAATATTTACATTGATCAGCGTGGAATTATTTTTACAGTGCACACAATACACCAGCTGCTTGCCATAAATTGGGCAGGCGATTCTTGGGAAAATTCTGCTCCACTTTTAGGACGTGTTGCATTAGCTTCTTGGCCAATTGGTGGGAACATTTGAGTTGAATTGAAAAACAACAAACACATTAACAACAATACTTGTAATATGAATATTATTTGTTGTCCCTGTCGCTTTGCAACTGGCCAACTTTGACGTGAACTTCAGCTGTGCAGAAAAGCGCTTTGCACTGACATTTTGAAATGAAATTTTTGCGCAGCCAAACAGAGTTGTCAAGCAACAAACAACAGAGTTGCCCTACCAACAGTGCTGTCAAAATGCATCCTCGAGCATTGCCTTAAAGTGAAGTGCTGCACGGTGAATCGAATATATTCCAGAAATGAGAATTATTCACTAATATTTAACAAGCATTTCGACAATCCCCAACTTCAGAAAGCTGTCGTAATTTTTTTAGTACTATAGTAAAAGGAAAGAATATATATATTAATATTAAGGTTGATGAGTGTTAAGTGCTTTTAGAGGTAACTAAGATACCTTTCCACAAAATTTTAAACTTGTCTGTGTAGTTATACCCTAAACAGAAAAATGCTGGATGTGCTCATTACAAAATAAAGATGAGAATGCTCTACAAACAAAGGTCTGAGTAAAGTTTATACTTTTTTCATATACATGTGCCTCGAAAAGAGCTAAAAGTTAGCTTGCAAGCTGAAAGCTGTCTGAATCTAGACTGCACCGTCTCTGACTGTGCTGCATTTTGGTTGCCTGTTGTCTGCCAGCCGACAACTGACAGCTGAACCAAAGTTGAGTTGAGTCGAGCTGAGCCGGGCAAACCACGTTTGACAGCGTGTACCACACTCAGCTACTGCTGCTGAGGCTGCTCCTTCTCCTGTTTGGGAGAGTTGGGATTTCATTCCGAGCTTATGCCGGACTATGCAAAAAAAGACCAAAAATCTGGCAGTTGCGTTTCGAGAATTTCATGGCCGGGCTAATGATTTTCACGCTGTTCGCATACCGTTGACACTTGTGGGGGGGAAATAGAGAGAGAAAGAGAGAGGTAAATATATCAGACAGTGCTTGTCGCCTGCTGCTCTGGCTGTTGCACAGACGGACAGACAGAGAGACAGACAGGCAGACAGAGAGAGCATCCGTTGGTTGTCATTTTAGTTATTGCATTACAGAAGCGTCTGCGTTTGATTATGTCGCACATTCATGTTCTCGTGCTACCTACATGTATGTGTATCTTGCTGCAGCTTCCTCCTCGCGTTGCTGTTGCCTCCATTGCGCTTTTAATGGCCTGACACTGTTTCCGTTGCAGCGTTGCAGCAACAAAAACCGAAAATGTCGACAACTGCAACATGCAGCTAACGACAATCGGTCCTCGAGGGCGGTCCTCGGCGACGATGGGGTCATGCTCCTCGACTACATCTGTGCAATTTGCTTCCAACTTGCCATATATACCTATACCCCCCTCTCTGTCTCTCCCTCTGTCTATCTCTTTTACTCTGTCTGCAATAGTGATCAGTGTCGCACACGTCACGGCACCATTTGTCCTTGACAGACGCGTATTTCCAAAATGGCTGCCACATGCCGTTTGCCCTGCCAGCAATTGTGCAATTTGCAGCTGTCCATTGCCTCAATTTCAGTTTCGCGCTTTCATTAGTTGCTGCCGTTGTTGCAAGCAAGTATTCTGCACGTTTCTCGCCGCATTGTTGCACAATATTTCCATGCAAATTTTCTAACGAACAATTTCTACCGAAACTAAGTACTTTCTATTTTTGTTTCGTTTTTGGAATGTTGCCATTTGAATTTGAGAAAATGAAAGAGCAACTGACTTTGGGGTTACCGTTATTAAATGAGACTATATTTACGATATAGTGAAAGGATCTCGCGGAAAAACGCTATTTAGCTTAGATGAACCTTTTTTTGTTGTTATACAATCGCTTTTTGGAATGTTGTCAGCTGAATATGAGATAATTAAAAAGCAGCTGATTTTGAGGCGATTGGTATAGTAAATGAGTTATTTGAAATGAAGATATTATATATATATACATTAATTGAAAATTAAGATATTATATTTTTTAGTTTTATATCACATGAATTTTAATTACGATAAACTAATAAGATCTCAATCAAACAACGCTCTTTTTAGAAAAATACAAATTCAATCACCACTTTCAATTAACAAACAAAGACTAATTTTTAAGCAAATTAGTGTATCCAAGAGTATCCCTAAATCAGCTTAAAATTTATATAGTATATACCCTCGTCACACAGCCTACCCATTCCCTCTAATTGTGCAATGTCAAAAAAGAAAAAACTTAAATGAGCCGCTCAATTTTTAATGACTGTCGCATTTTTAATGGGCTCGCGTGACTTAATTGGAATTATGGTGGCATGGAATTATCTTTATCTCATTAACTAAATGCCTGCCAAACTGGCGAATGACAGCCTGAGCAGAGAGGGAAACTTAGGGGAGGGGATGGTGGAGGATTTAGTGTGGTAAAGGCCAGTCAGTATATTTAGAGCTCAACAAACTAATTTTGCACACATTTTGTGCCCGGCAGTCAAAAAGTCAAACACTATTTTGCATAATTTATGGCCAGGTCATTAGCGTGTTTGAAAACTACGAGCGGGGCTGAAGCTCCCGGGGGTTGAGAGGTAGGAGGCAGGAACAGGCGGTTAACCGCAAGCAAACAAACATAGTTTATAATTAAAACAAAATGGCGCCAGCAGGACCTCTCACTGCTGACTTCCTGACATTGTCTGGCCAAACAAACACATGCTCCCACTCAGTAAAAAAAACACATACACTGAAATTTTTAAAATCAAACTAAAAAAACCAGCGCTTTGAAAAATATAAATATGGTCCGGATCTCAGAAAATATGTTTAAAAATTCGAAAAAACAGTTCTAAGAATAATAAATAGTTTCAGAAAACTTTCCTATTATTGAGAAGTCAATTTCTAAAAACTATCTATCTTTACATTTTTTAAAAGCTTTGTTTTTCTAAAAATAAGTGATTTTTAAAGATAAAAATAATATATATGACTGTGTTGCACACATAAAAAGCACAAAAATTAGGCATCTTCGTGTAGCCCATGAATTATGAATAGAAAACCCCTGGCTTTTAGATATACTTTATGCATTATAAGCTGAGCCAGCTAAAAGTAGTACTGTTTTCTAAATTTCAAGGCGATTTCTTTTTTCCAAGTGCACTCATACACGCACTCATACTCGCATTCGCATTCATATTGGTACTCACTGTAAATGTCACAGTGCTCGCCCTCGTAGGGAGTGCCGAAGCAGTCGCAGGATATGCCAGCAAAGTGGTTGATACAATGGGAGCCGACAAAGCACAGATTGTGCCTCGAGTCGCACATGTCGGAGCAGCCCTCGTTGACATTCTCGTGCTTGGTGGCGACCAGTGGTGCAATTGGCAGCAGATCGGATGCCGCCTTGCCAGAGCTGAGCACCACATTCCTGATGCAGCCGACAAACGATTCCGTGATGTATTTGACGCCGTGCAGCTTCTCCTCGGACGAGAGGCCTGTGTATTGAAATTGAAATTTGGAATTAGAGTTTTCTAATCTCTTCTGGTTTGAGTTTCGTACTAAATTGTTTATCAACAAAACACACACAAACAAGATTAATTAACATGAGCAAAATATTTGCAAGCGGACTTAAGTTGAGCTTAGCTGTATAGAAATACAAAATTTTGTTTGCAGTTGAAAAGTTTTAGTTGGATGGCGCCTAAATAGTGTTTAATTAAAAAAGTTGATGCTTTTGTTGTTGGCCAAAAAATGTGGCCGTGTTACCAACTTTATTTATGACCAAAACTAGTTGGCCAGCCTTTTTAAAGTGCACAATTACTATTTAAAACTGCAGGAATGCAGCAGCATACAATTTTAAGCTGAAAATCTGTTGAAGCGCATTTAATCGATGTTTTGATCAAAAATTTCCAGGCATCAAAATCCTTTTTCCAAATAACACTTTTTTAAAGTCAAATTTTTGCTCGATTTTCATGCGGATTGCAATCAACTTTAGTGAGCTCTACATTCAGTGTGCGGCGCTTAATAATTTAATTTTCAAATAGCATACAGAAGCAGATTTGAAAGTCACAAACACATACACACACACACACACACACACATAGAATAACTATTTCAATGGCAAATGAGCAAATTTGATTTTCAGACTTTTCGTTTCGTTTCGTTTTTCTTTCTTTTTGATTTTTAAATTTGTTTGTGTGTGTTCTACTTTTGTGTGTGTGTGTGTGTGTTCCAATTGCTTTTGCACTTTTCATAGAATCAGGTGCCGGCTTTAATAGCAGCAGCTAGATTTCGAGGCACACACACACACACCCAAACACACACAAACACACAGACACACACAATTGATTTAGCACTCACCTCCAACCAGCACCACGGATGGCAGATTCGTGGAGACGCCGTAGTTGTACTCGTGATTCAGACCTTTCAGATAGACCTCCTCCTGACTATTGTCGACGCGTGCAATTAATCTTGCCCCATGGACATCGATGCGCACCTGTGCACCAGTCAAACACATACAGCGAGAGAGAGAGAGAGAGAGAGAGAGAGAGACAGAGATAGTGAGTGAGAGAGCGTGAGTTGGATGTGAAAGATATTGAGCATAAAACCAATAAACCAGCTAGCTGAGGGCGTGGCAGTCGCGCCCAATCACACACATATACACATACTCAGACACAGCCACACCCACACAGACAAATGATAAAAATTTATGAATTTATGCGTTTTGGTCCTGAATTGAAGTTGCAAGCGCTGTGCGATAAATTGTTGCTGCTACTGTTGTTGTTGTGGTTGCTATTGCAGTTGTTGTTGTGGCTTGTTTGTTGCGCATGAAAAATCTACGAAAATGAATTGCAACTGCTGCGCGCACATTGCAGGGATCAGCTGAAATTCATTAGGAATTTGCGTGTTATTTATGAGTGCGAGTGTGTGTGTGTGTGTGTGTGTGTGCGTGTGTGCGTATGTATGTGCCAGTGTGTGTGTGTGTTTTAGTTGCCGGCATCTGGCTGAGTGTGATTAGTATAGTGGATATGTTTGTTTTAAATATGAATACACGCAACGATTTGAATGCTTCTTGTTGTTCCTTCACCTGGTTATGATGATGATGATGATGATGATGATGATGATGATGATGTTGTCGGTTATTGATGATGATGCTGGTAAACATGGTGGGAGGTCCTTACTAGACAACTGGACTTTGAATGAACCAGCACGTCCGTTTGCAGGTGAGTTAACAGAGTGGAGCGTTCATAAATCAACCAGCTTGCTTTGTTAGAAAACTTTGATAAAGCGTTCACCAGCAACCATAATGGTAACAACAGCAATAACAACAACAATAACAATGCATAAACACACGCTTGCAATCTTGCTAATTGCTTGCTGAACGTATATGCACCCTAATGTGATCAAGACTATATATATGGCTGTCTATATACGACTAGCTTTTATACCCTGGCAGCTTCTTTATTCCCTTGCTTCCTAAAAAACTTGAACTTTAGCTAATTGATTTTGCAGTGCAAAACTTTTGTATTCCCTGCACTCATTTCAAATGGGGAAAGGGGTATAATGAAGAATTGCACACGCAAAGGGAAGCATGTAAAACTGGACATTAATAATAGACTTGATATAAGCAAACCTATCTCAGAGACTATAGGGAGTCACAACTCTCCATAGTCTCCTACCTACTAGCTGCTTTGGCAAACAGGTTGACCTATTTGATATACCCGCTATGAGAGCAACAACAACAGCAGCAGCAGCAGCAATCAGCAGCAGCAATTACAGAAACAACGCTTAGCACATGAAATTTCAACTGCAGGTCGAAAGGAGAACAGAACTGCACATACAAGTGAAAAACTTGAAGCTCAGCAGCTGGAGTCAAAGTCAAAGGCGACAGCAGGCAATGCGGATGTGGCAGCCAGGCGAGGTGGAGGCAGAGGCACAGGCAGACAGCCAGGTGGCATGGGGCATGTGGCAGTTTGTAGTGTTGTACTCACCATAACACTATGCCATTCGTCTCGATTTAGACTCTCGCCCACAGTGACGCTCGTTGAATGCTTGCCAAAGACATGTACAACCTTTAGCTGACCCTTCTCGACAATCACATAGAGTGCATAGGGGTCCAAATTAATGCGATCCGGATTCTTAACGTTGTGATAGACGAGCAGTCCATGCGGCAGTCTTGTCCGAAATTGAAATGAAATCTCACGACACAGTCTGTAAATGACAGAAAGAGAAGCAGTTATATATATATAATACAAGAGAGAGAGAGAGAGGGAGAGATAGTGAGAGAGAGGTCAGCTCACTGCCTGGCAGACTGTTAAATTTATTTGTTGGCAGTTTCTGTCTGTCTGTCTGTCTGTGTGTCTGCCGGCGACAACATGAGTTACAATTAAAACTACAGCCCAAAATTGCCAACAATGATAACAACTTCTGTGCCACAAACTTGTGCATGAATTTTATTTGACTTGCAAGTCTGGACGTGTCCTATTCTGTGTGTGTGTGTGTGCTTAAATAATATTTTTTATCTTAATTTAATATGCAAATGGTAAAAGCTTTGTCCAAATTGAATTTTAAATTTTGTGCCCAGCTGCAAAGTTTTTGGCAAAGGTCCTGCTGCAATTGGGCAGAAAATTTAATTTCAAGCATGTTCCTAGTACCATATAACTATTAAAACACTTAATTGCCGAAACCATTAAAGACATATGTTGAAGCTGGCTTCATTTGTACTAATTGCACCTGCTACACTCTGCCACAAACTAAGGCTTTTACCTCACTAAAGCAGCAATTTGCAACTGGGTTTACCTTGGGTTAAGCAGCTGTTTTTGTTTTCATTTTTATGTTTCCTAAAACACAAAACATGAACGAATAAGGAGTCGGAACGATCTAGTATGCTGACAAATACATATATATATATAAAAAGTTAAAGGCGATGTAATGTAACTTTCAGAAGGAAGCAGACAAGAAAATAAGACCACTTCATAACTAGTTATTCATGTATAATTGAGTGTGCAAATCTAGAATCTATCTTTTAATCTGTGTTTTAATCGGTTCTCATATTTAACAGCTTGGTTCAGGATAACTCCTCCTCACTCGACTATCGCTTTCTATCTTGTTAAGTTCACGGCTAATAGGTAAAAATACTATAAACCTCACAATTCAATTCAACATTTATGGTTTTATTTATGGTTTGGTTTGGTTATGGTTTTATTTAAAAAAAAAAAAAAAAAAAACAATTTATTTTGATTGGATTTCGAATTTTAAATGAAAGAAAAATCACTATTAAATATAAATCGTTATTAAACCTTGCAAACGGATACAATTAATCCAATCATTAAAATGTTGCCACATTGTTCAACATTTTACTTTTAGATAAAATTTTATTTTGTCGTTGTTATTAAAAGAGAAAAAGTAACATTATTATGGCTGAAAAATGATTAGTTAAACAAAAATTATTGTTGAAAATGGGCAAAACTATTATAAACACCACACATTTCAATTTAGAAAGGCTTTAAAAATTAAGTTTCCATTTCCATTTTGAATGTCAGCAAAATTGCTGTTCAACACTTTGCATTATTCAGTTATGAGTAACCCTTTCAATATATACGAAAAGTCCACCAAACCGTACTAAGAAAATATTTAGATCTTTAACATGGTTCGTCTCAGAGACCCAACTTTACAAAGTTTGGTTGGCTTGGTGTTTTCTTTGGGTTAAGCGACTATCAAATACATTTTGAGCTGAAAACCCAAAAATCTGGCAAATGACGCTCGATTCGCATCGGGGTCTGTGGGGGCATGAAAAATGCAAAAGACTTCAAAAATGCCGCACAATGAAATTGAGGTAAGCGTTTCGAGCGAAGAGGCGACTGAATTTCAGTTCCCGGTCGGCTGTTCAGACTGTTGAATCTGTTGAGGACACACTCACTCACCCACTCACCGTAATTGAAATGTCTGTATGATGTCGCCGTCCATTTGGATGAACGTGTTGTTTTTTGCGAACACGAAGGTCTTGTCCTGGCCCGTTTCCGCAAACGTCAACTCGGGACCACGCTGCTCGATGGGCACCGGCGTAGTGCCAACACCCACACCCATGCCACCACGCACTACCAACACCACCACCGCTGCCACCCAAGCCACCCACACTGTAGCCCAACGGTGACTGGGCAGGCGATTGCGTGTAGCTGGTCAGCGTCGACTCTGTGGTGCTCGGTTCACGGGTGGTCGACTGCAAAAACGGTGGCAAAGTGTCTGCAAACGCGAGAAACAAAATTGTGTTCATATTAAAATTGATTGACAGCCCAGTTCAGCTGCTGGTTTTTTTTGTCAAGTCGCTTACGTGGTCCACCAATGCAGTGGAAGAGGCATTCGGCCTCGGTGCTGAAGCGATTGTGCGGATTGCCATCGCAGCCGCCCCAAATGAATGTGGTGCATTCGCCGGTGGTTGGCTCGTAGCGCCACTTGTAGATGTATTGCTTGCACGGCCCAGGATCACCGGGACCCGTGCACCGTTCGTACAGCTTCTCTTTGGGTGCCTGCATCAGTGCCGAGTTGTTGCCGCTGCTGCTGCCGATGCCACCGCCGACGCCGCTGCCGGCAATGGCGCCCAAAGTGTTGCCGGAGTTGCTACCCGCACTCAACTCGCTGTTTGATTGAGCGCCAATGCCGCCAATTGTTGGATTTGCACCACTGTTTGCACCACTGCCGCCGCCACCAACGCCCCCTGCACCGCTGCTGCTGTTGTTGCTGCCACCAGCACCTAAGCCGACGCCAAGTGTTGGCTGATTGACAATGCCGGCAATGTTCCCATCACCCAAACCCACAACAACGCTGCCATTTGACAGGCTTAAGCACAAAACTGGGCAAATGGGGCACAGCAGCAGTAGCAGCAACATCAACAACAACAGCTGCTGCTGCAACATCAGCGAAGACGGCACTTGCGGCATTCTCAGATAGTTCTGTGTTTGTGCGTGTTGCTCGAGACTGCAAGTAGAGCAAAGTAAATGCATTTTAGTTTTACACATCTTAAAGTGAGGGTAAATCTTCAATAAAATGATTGAGTTTTGAAAAAGTTAAAGAAAAATTTATGTCAAAAGCAGATTTTGTGGCTAAGATTATCAGATGACTTTGATAAATGTAACTTTAATCTAAAGACCATAAGCAAAACGCCCTTACTTTGAAAATCGATTGAGTGGTTCTGGAATGTCTTGACTTCTTCTGTTTTGGGACTTACTAATTTTTAACCTAGATTCGTGGTCAAACCATGATCAGAACGCGGTTACTTTCGGAAAGTTGGATCAGTTTTGTGTAGACCGATAAATATACACAGATTTTGTGGCTAGGATTTGTACATGATTATCCACATAGAATTATATTTTAAAATTTGAGTGCCGGACTAATCTACAGGCCAAACCATGATTAAAACGCCCTTCCTTTTGAAGATCTGCTGAGTTTTGACAAAGTTATAACTGTAGAATGGTGACACTAATGCCCCAAAGCTATCTCTGGGCGAAAATTGTCATTTGATTGTCGACGCCGAATCACACTTTCAATTTTAAATGTAGGCTTAATCAAGAGGCCAAACCATAATCAAAATTGTTAAAGTCTTGATGAAGGTATGACAATTTTAAGGACATTTCGAACCTCTTTCGGCTGTTTATAATTAAATACATTTATAATTATTATCTATAATTAAAATGGGACCTGCTACGCTCTTAAATCTTACAGTGCGCCTTCTCTCGCTGTTTTGCTGTTTTTGCGCGCTGCCCGATGAAGTATGCAACATAAGAAATGGCGCTGTCAGCGCGAGGTCTTACTGCCTCCCGCTCTCCCGCTCTCCCGCTCTGCCGCTTGCCACCCTGCCCCCTTGATATCGCCCCTAAGTAATGTCAGTGCTTGGGAATGCCTCGAGCTCATTAGATTTGTGGTAATTGTACTATAAATTCAGTGAGGCAATTTACTGGCTGGCTCGTCACAGCAGACAAAGCACAAAGGAGCTATCACAGCTTATGATTTCAGCTACTTGTTAAACTTGCTGTATATATGGGTGTATCTGTGTATGTGTGTGTGTGTGTGTGTGTATGGGTGTGTGTGGGTGTGTGTGCTAAAGCAGTTTACTATTGTCATGGCGCACTATAAATCCCATTTACATCATCATGCTCATCATCATCAGTCAATGTCTGGCTGGAAAATGAAGCGACGTTGCATTTCTTGCTGGCATTTAACGAAAACGAACTTTTGTGCTTACACTTCCGCCGGAAATGTGACAGCACACACACACACACACACACACACACATAGACAGCAGAAGTTGCTGCAAAGATGCGTGTGAGCTTGAGCTTGAGCTTGAGTTGATTTACAAGTAGCTTATCGTCGTGGAAAAAACTGTCAAAAATCTAAAAATAATGATGCGCAAGAGTTTACACTAAATGCTCAGATGGGCGTTACCGGTTTTAGGTATGTATTTATGGAGCGGGAGGCGTGAGTGACGGCTTGATGGCCAAAACGTCAAAGGGAAATGGCACAAAAAGGGAAATTAAGTTTCTTGCTCTTGGCCAAAAACTTTTGTCAGTTTTGCATAACGTTCAAAATTGCCATTTTTCTTGGAATTCTTGTGCACGTTAAATAAACTTGCTGTTTCTCATTGAATTGCTTGATTACTTCAATTACCTAAATAATAAATTATATATGGATATATATGATATATCTCATTATTTGCTGATTATAATTATAAATCAAAAACATAGCTAATTCTTAACTTAACTTAATATTTAATTGTATATTTACTCTATTTCCAATGACTTTTATGAACTTATAAAGTCATATTTTTTACGGTGTAGCTAGATATCCCATTTCCCCCTTTTTGTAGACATTTCCGTTTCATAAGCAATTTTTAATTGCGGCCTTAGCTGTGGGGCTAGAAACCTAACCCAACCCTGCATGGCAGGGCACGGCACGGCAATGTCCTGCAGCATGAAAAACGAGCATTGCCAAAGTTCATGCAAATTAATAAACCTCAGTAGCAGCAAAAGAGAGAGAGAGAGAGAGAGAGAGAAGGAGATAAACGAGAAAAGGAGAGGGAGAACGTGGAGGCGAACATTACGCGTCAAGTTTTTGTGTGGTCATGTCAAAGATACGTCTTTGGCCAAGTTATTGATGCCGAAGAGACCAGGAGCGAGGCCAGGAGCAGAAACAGGATGTGCGTATGCTCGACCCTTTCGAGGAGATTTCCATTGCATTTTGCTTGGCAAAGTTTTGCCTGCTGAGTTTTTGTTTCTTGCTAAAAAGTTTACCTAACTTTTTGGGGCCTGCTGAAGGCAGACGCCGACTTTTATTCAGCGAGTGTCCTGCATATGTGCGGGATTTGCCTAAAGTGCATTAATGCCACAACACGTAGCCCGAAAACGTGGCACTTCAGATGATAACACAGCTGCTACCTGCGGGGACCTGCGATAACAGTTTAACAGGTACAACAAAAAATACGACACCCCAAAGAGTTGAGCACGAAAAATCATGTGGATCCAGGCAAAATATCCAGGCACCAAAAAATGGAAGCGGCAGGTATTGCGCATTCAGGTCAGCCCAAGCAGGATATAAAAGACGGACGTCCCCCGGCAATCCTTACGCATTCACTGAACAATCGTCATGGCAGCAACAACCTCATCATCGTCATCATCATCATCTTCTGCAAGGACTGGCTATGCTCTGTTTTTGCATCGTGCAGAGTTGCAACGTCGCCGCACTCATTTCGCCAAAGTGTCCCAGACGAAGATTCAGTTAACTGTCCAACTGATTGCCAGGGTGAAGCAACGCATGGCCACCTGCAGCTACGAGGATCTGCAGATCATGGTGCGGGAGCAGGAGTTCAAGCGTCGGCTCGAGAAGAAGCTCAAGCATCGCTCCAAGCAGCTACAAATATTGCAAAAACAAGCCGGCAAACTGAAGCGACTACAATAACCCAAAGGAGAGTTTCATTCGACATTAACTATGATTATTCCAGCTTCAATCAACTATTAATTAGTTTTATATATCTTTACTAATGACAAGCAAAGAAATTCGATTTCTATGTTAAATTTCAGACAATCTTTGCAATGCAAACATATTATTTAGTTATAGTACAGATTTATCTATAATTTTTAAATATTTTCTTAATAACATTTAATAAAAAGTTTTGAAATTAAAAAAAAATTATATTTATATTATTACAAAATAGACAATTTTTGAGATGCAAACATAGAAGAAATTGCTTAATAATGATAAACTAAGTGCTTTCAATATTTCTACAAAAAAATCATCAACATCGGAAAACTATATCATATAGCTCCCTTGGAAATAATTACTGCATTTACTTTTAATTTTTCAAAGAAAAATTAGAAAATGTATTTCTCTTTCTTGACGTTCTGTTGACTTGACTTTAGTGTGAGACTTACAAACTCTTGCTATAGTTGGTAATATGAATTTTTCAGTGGTGCCTATATCTATGAATATGCAACGATCTACTAGTGTTATTGAAACTGTTAAAAGTTATTATAAATACACATTTTGCTTAGCTGATATGATATGTTTAACAACAACTTGGTGTTGAGTGTTGAGTGTGGAGTGTGTGCATAGTTCGCAATGTGGCAAACTTTTGCCCCGTTTCGTTGTCTCCTCCATTTGCCGCCAAACAACAGAAAACGTTTTAAATTATGCGCGTGTGTGCGTCGCACAACAACAACAGTAACACCAACAGCAGCAATAACAACAGCAGGCAAAAAGAGCAGTAATAACAGCTATAACAACAGAAACAGCTCGCTGTTAACTCCCCCGCCTCTCATCCACAACCAACGCCCATCCAGCAAATTGCACGTTTTAAGGCAGGCGTCGACGCCTTCGTTGGGAAAAAAGCTCATAGGCGGCGAAAGGGGAAGGCAAAAGGAGAACGAACGCAAAAGGCAGAAGCGAAGGCAAATGCGAAGGAGAAGACAAAGGCGAACAAATAAAAGCAAGTGAAGTCAAATTAAATTAAATGACAGATGTCTGACATTTTGTCTGTATATGTGTGTGTGTGTGTGTATATAAACACATGCAAATAACACACACACACATATTGTATATATGGTAAGCGCGAGAAATGCATAGGAATGGGCGTAAGAGGGCGTGGCCTGTGTGTCATTGTGGGTTGTGTGTATTGTGTGTTGCATGTCTCCAAAGTGTTGCTCGCGTAAGCGTAATGAATTAAAATAACTTGATAGCTTCAAATTGAACGAATTGCGCTGCAAGAGAGAGAGAGAGAGAGAAGAGAGAGAGAGAGAAGACGTTGATGGTGAGGGGAAAGCTCTGTGGGAATGCAGTAACGGAAATTTGCAGCAGCTCTGTATGTGTGTGTGTAAGAGTGTGCATGTGTTCCATTGTGTGTGTGTGTGTGTGTGTTTGCGTGTATAAATATTTAGTGATATTTGTATATTAAGTGACGCAGAAAACGGCGTCATTGCTGCTGCTGCTGCTGCTGGTATTTGTTAGCAAATGGCATTACACACACACACACACAGATGCACTTCCCATATGAGAGGAGCGCGGCTAACTGCATAGATTGGTTAACGAAGCTCCCAAGAAATGGATTATAGTTGACTAGAAAGAAGGAGAGAGAAAAAGGGAGAGACTGCGAGAGAGAGAGAGAGAGAGAGAGGGAGCGAGAGCGAGTGAGAGAGAGAGGGAGAGCGCCGCTGCTCTGTATTTAGATGAGTAAATTGTAAATAGCTGTAAAAGGCATCTCTGTCGCTCAAAGCTGTTTTTCTTCGAGTTTTTTTTTCTACAGTGCTCAATGATTATGGTATGAACTATTTTATTTTCTATTTTAGTTTCCGTTTGAGATGTGATAATCAAAACAAATTATATATATATTTTTTAATTGCAAGCTTGAACCCCTGCTGCAGATATAGATGAAGAATGTTTATAAATATTCATTACTCAATATGTGCACATTTGTAGAGAGTATATTGAAAAGTCTATTCAGTTCAGTCAGTTCTTCAAATAATAGAGATTTATAGTAAATATATATTCCACAAATATTCCTTATGTGTAGACCGATGATATTTAGATATTGTTTAATATTTAAATTTATAGTCCTTGAGTTATTACTCTATTACATTATAGTAGTTGGACTATCATCGACGACACCTGAGCCTAACTAAACCGCATTGCCAGTATATATCTCTATAAAGTTGAGATGTCTGCCTGGCTGCCCTTGTCTACACCCTTGGCTGAACTGCTGACTGACTGACTTAATTAATCTAATCGTTGCGACTGACTCACAGATTCTCTTTGACTGCGGCTGCTTGACGACAGCTTCGACTGCTGACCGTTTGACTTTTGAACTGGCCGATTTCTGCTGCACAGTCTGGCAACTCTAAGCGATCCTTCCTAACATTCGCTAACTGTCTGTTGTGGAAATTAATACAAAATTGGGACCAATTTTTAAAGAATTTATGACGAAAATTTGCGAAATTGATTTAAATTCAAAATCAAATCGAAAATTCAATATTATTATAAAATGCAGTTACGGGAAAGTTGCTTGAAAAAATAGAAATCAATTGATAAACTTTACGGGAACCGTAACCGAAATATAATTCGCTTCCACAATCTGAGTTAAGCTCTCCTTAGCACATGTACGCACATATGTAGCTCACATAGTCAAGCTGCACTGTGCCAACAATTTGCACTAATAAATTAAATGATTTTCAAGCACCATAATAATTTAATGGCGTTAACTTCAGCGTCGCCATCAAAGACAATTCCATTAAATTAAACAACAAGTTCTCGAATTTCGCCAAAAGTTGATGCAACTTTGAGACACACACACACACGAACACATATACATAAACACACACACACACACACACACACACACAGCTGCACAGCACATCAAGCGCATAGAATATTAAATGAAATTTACACGGCTGGCTGAGCGCTCGACTTTTGTGCGATTGTCTGTTGTTGTTGTTGTTGTTGTGTGTGTGTGAGTGTGTGTGTGTATTCGGGTTTGTGTGTTGTCTTTTATATAAATAATTATTGTTTAATTTGCTTGCATGCACCACATAACAGCAGATACTTTGTAATGAAGTTGTTTGTTTGACCATTTGCCGCTGACAGCCAAATGACGTTGAGTGCATTGGCTAACAGACAGCCAGAGTTGGCCAACAACAATAGCTAACCAATTATGCAAATTCAGATGAGCACTTTTTAATGCGGTTGACGTTCAAGGCATTTTTTAATAGAGCTCTCCCTGCACTTTGAAAAACGAATCGGCCTGAAATTTAGTTAGACGCCCTAAAATTAAATTCTCCATAAAAATAATAACATTTTTCAGCTTGTTAAAAATATTAAGAAAAGCAAAACCTGTTTTTTAGAAATACAGAAACTTTAATTTCGGAAATTTTATTTCAAAATAATAAGGTGAGGATCCCTTGGCGGCAAAAGTATGCAGAATTTCAAAATTCCAGTAGATTTTTCCTCTGAGTGTGTGCATATTATAGTTAACTTTATTATGGCCATTATGATAATACTTACAGGCATAAATAATTACAAAGCAAAGACTTTCGAGCTGCTTACCTCTCCCCCTCTCTGGGCAGCCTGTTTCCATGTCATAACTTGGCCATTGACAGAGCCTGTTTCATCTTCTTTGAGTCGAAGTTTATTATATGTTGCACTTTTAATAGCAATTTATGCACAAACACACTCCGTTACGGACATAATAGTTTCATAAGCAATTTCGTAATTGCTTGTTGGCTTTTTCTATTTATAAATATTACTTGATTATTTCTGGAATTTTTGTATTTTATTTTTGTTTGCATTTGACTTGCAAGTCTTGCCAGCAATTTTGTTTATTTTTGCGCTACAAAACCAATATTCAATTTATATGACATTTATTTGCATAGCTTTTCACATTTGTTTACCTTGACTTGATTCAATTAAGATTAATGCCCACTTTTGACTTTATCAAGTTAGAATGCGACCGTCGAGAGTGCTCGACTGGGAGATACCCTGAAGTCAATTGTTAATTAGATGAAGGTTTTCCGTTTACAATTTTACAGTTCATTTATAATATTCATACACTTATTATATATGAATTTCAAGCATATATTTTAAATATATAGTTTATGGGTTCGGATATTCCACACTTTTGCACGAATTCATTAGACATTTTTGCCATTGGCATAAAATTGGTTTCTACGACTTATAATTTCACATTTTTGGTTAATAAATCTATAAAATAAATCAATTATTGGCAAGATTGGCAATTTGTTTTTCACTTGCAGTTGATTTTTAATCACTTCGAATATATGACAATTTTATTAGCTAAAAATTAGCATTTAAATTGTTACATATATAAATATAATTTGCATTGAGACATCAAAAAAAATAAAATTGCGGTTTAATTTCGCTCGTTTTTTTAATGACACTTTGAAAAACTGCACACACATATAAAAATACCCACATATATAAATATATGTATAGATTAAATCAATTGATTCGTTTTGCTGGTATATATATTTTTATTAACTGATTAACGGGCTGTAAATGGCTTAATTACTTTCAATGCATACAAAATTGAGTGTTGCACTTAAAATTGCAAAAAGCAAGAAGCGTTTTACACACTTTTAGTCTGCTTAACTGTTTAAGTGATGATATCGGCCAGCTTATTGATTTAAGTCACTTCCTGCACCACACTGATAATACATGTGTGTGTGTGTGTGTACGGGTGTGGGTGTGTGTGCTTAACACACTAACACGCTTATATCATTATAACGAACACACACACACGACAAAAAAGAAAAAGAAAACTTGTGCAAACACACTCAAAATGGTGGGTGGTGGGTGGTGGGAGGTGGTTGGTTTGCCCAAAATGAGGTCAAAGTGTGTACACGCTTTTGCGTGAGCGAGGCTTCAAGGATATGCCTCGCTGCAGTAGTATTGCGTTTTATATATACATATATTTTCACTATTTTGTTTTCTGCTGACGCAGTCGAAAAAATCAGCAGCGCCGTGTGTGTGTGTGTTATGGGTGTGTGTGTGTGTGTGTGTATGTGTGCTTATATCCTGCGGCTGATGAAACCACGTTTGCCTTCACTCAAGTCACGGAACACAAACGAAACGAAATTCGCAACGAAAACAAAGGCAGAGACAGCGTTAAAGTCGAGGATTACATTTGCGTGAAAATCAGACACAATTGAACACAGCCAATGTTTTCTTTTCCCCTCTCTTTCCCTCTTCTTTCTCTCTCTCTATCTCTCTCTTTTGTTTTCCTTTTTTGTGGGTCCTTAGGCCGCCCGGCTTGATTAAACGAATCAGCTCTGGCAGCCCGTGGCTGGCCAACGTGACGTATGCGCAACGCAACACAACGCAACGGAACGCAAGGGAGACAAGACTGCAGGAGACTTCTCATTGAGTTCTTTGAGTCGCCAATTCAACCTTTTAGTACTAATTGCTTGGCCCAGGCTAACGAGCGACTATTTCTCTCTGTGTACGTGTGTGTGTGTGTGTGTGTGTGTGTGTGTGTGTGTTTTGGGCCAAGTCTTCCACTTGGTTTTTTGAGTTTTGTGCACTTAATCCACTTGCTTTGACCTACGCGGCGCGACTAAAGCCAGCGCAAATGTTTAACTTAAAGCGACTGCGTGCGACTACGACGACGTCAGCTGAGGCAGCGACGCCAGCTGAAGCAGCGACGTAGACTAGTTAGCACGCTAAGCAGCAGCGGCAACAATAGCAAGTAGCAATAACAACAAGTAGCAGCCAGCTACGTAGCTAGGCGTGTGCTCGACGCGGAGATAACCTGTAGTCAGTCATAAAATTATTAAGTTGCAGTTATTAACTCACTCAGAAAAAATATCATTGAAATGTTGAAAATTGTCATACTTTTCGCGACCAGCTTATTGTGCAGAAAGTATATTTATAAAATTCAAGTTTCCTCAAATCTGCCTTTATAGTTTTTAAAATTTTTAAGAGCAGAAAACTTTCTAATTTTCATGCCCATTTTCAGCTTTGGTTAATTTTCCTTTAGTGCTATCTTTTTTGCAGAGTGTACATACAAAGTTGGGGCTGTTTGCTTAACGCTTAACTAACATCTATAAACTTACTAATCTGTTCCACACTAATAAATGCCTTTGCACAAGTGTAAACAACTTTCCAGCGATTCGTAGTGATTACAGGGTATATAAACAACAACAGCGTGGCACGCATATGCCCACAAATACAGCAACAACTACAACAAACACCACTCTGCCCCCTACTTCAGATGCGAGACAACGTTTGTCGTGCGGTCTTCTGTAGTGGTTGTGTAGTGGTGTTCACAAACACACAAATACACATACTCACCCACACACACACTACACACACAGTGACATTGCGGGTGAGTTGAGGTTGGATGTAGTTTGGGTGTATCTGGGATTGGCCCGGCGATTTGCTGCGGCTTAGCCATTAAACTGTGCACATTATTAGTTTAGGTTCGTCTGGACTTGGGTCACTGCTACGATTAACCGTAATAGGCGTCAATTGGAAAATTGCCACTGATACATGCCGCACACCCAACTCAGCCAGAAGTCTCAGACAGAGCCAAACATAAGTGTTTTTGTTCATATACTCATCTATGCAAAGAGTACTCGACTGGGGACCCTGAGCTGGTGCAAGGCTAAACTCGACATATACAATAAAATATAGCAGAGTAAGTTGTGCATATTTAGGAGTTGCTAGTGAAAAGTATACTCTGTGAAAAGTTGCTAGATTTTATTATACAATATTTATTTATAATTACTTATTAGACGTGATTTTAGATTGAGTTTAAATGTTTAGCAGCTGTGTTTGTGTCAAGTATTAAGTTGGAGACTACGTTGTGGACATTTGGGAATTTCTGGTTAAAAAGTTTATATTTTGTGTAAAAAGTTGCTAGATAAAAATATGAACACTTTCAATTATTTATTTTAGATAGATAAATAATTATTTAAATTTAATGCATCTTTCTGTTTCTTCTATAAATTATTATCACCTTTGTTTTCTCGCAGGGAAAACATAAATTTAATTATTGTTAATATTTATTATGCCCATAAAATTAAGGAAAAATACATTGAAGTTGTGCAAAAGTATTAAGCAGACAGAAGACCGTATAAGGTGTGTATATTCTTGGTCAGTATTACCAGCGAAGTTGATTTAGCCATGTTTGTATATACATCTTTATAGGATATTTCCTAGTCGGGTATTCTTACTTGCTTTCCCTTTCTATGGAGAGAAACTGCCAGTCGCTCTTCACTCCAACTGTTTTCCACAATTTCCACAATTTGACACTGTGTTTAATAATTGATGGCATTTTTTAAGGCTTGCATCTAGTATTTGGTACCCCTTTTGATTTGTTTTCTTGCTGCTGCTGCTCATTGAATATTCAATTTACTTTCAAGCCACAGTAAAAGATACGAATTTGCATAGGTTTTTTTTGTATTTTTTTATTTATTTATTTTTTTTGTTTTTGGCATTGATTTGCGCAAACGAGATGAGTTGCTGCTGGCCACAAGAAGACGTGACTGATTTAGTTACAAACGAGCTTATATAATTCATGGCGCAATTGTCTTAATTCGAAAATTGCAGCTTCTCGCAGCTGCTAGACAAATTGTAGCCATATATATGCATATACCTATACATATATATATCTATATATATATATATAGTCGGATGCACGCATCTGGCAATGATAATCGTGTATCTTGTATCTGAAAGATGCGACAGTCGACAGTTGACGCTTACGTTGACGTTGATGTCGACGTTGACGCTGGCGTTGACGTTGACGTTGACGTTTTGCTTATCTGCTCTGGCCATCGCCAGTGACAAACTGACATGTTTAACCTTTGACCCTGAACTGGCTGCCTTTGCGTGCTTTGGTTCAATATTCGCCAACTGAGCCGCATAATTCATCAACGCTGCGCAGAAATGCGATATTAAAACTCACCGCACATTTCTTCTCTGACTTAATTGGCTTAAAGCTTTCACGTTTAATATTCTTCTTATTATTATTATTATTATTTTATTGTGCTTTTTATTCTTATAAGTTAATTGCATTTGATGGCTTATAAATTTGGTGAGGCTTGCTTGAAATTTGTCATGTGACAAAACCGCAGATCGCCGACTGAAACAGCAGCTGACAACTCGGCTACAAAGTCAACATCCAGTTAACAACAATAACAGGCAATAACAACAATAGACAACAACAACAACAACAATATTGGAAACAGACTGACGGCATCTGAGCTGAGATCACGTGCGGTTTGTTTGTCTCGCTGTCAGTCCCCAAAAATATATAAAACAAATCACAAATGCAAAACAGTAAATATTTGTATAAATATTAGTCGACTGAACGGGTTAATACCCTGTACCAAATGCAGCTACTTGACTAGGGGGTAAGCCAGGTCCAATCTATGTGTGTATATATTGGGAAATAATTCTGATTTTTATGTCAATTGAGTCATTGGTTTATTATTGTTTTATTCTCTCTGGCAAATAGGAAAATATTTATCTAAACAGATTTTCCCACCGATCTATTTGGCGAAAACCCGCCTTTGCATCTTTATTTGTATAACTGATAGAGCTCGACTAAGAAATACCCGGTTCAAAGTAGTATTTATAAAATTATTAAATTAGCAGAGAATCGATTATTATTATTCAAATCAAGAAGCGTGGATGACCATCTGAGGCATATTTGGTGTATTTAATTCTGATAACTGGTTCTACTTGCGATGCTGATCACGAATATATATACTTTGTGTTCTCGGCGACAGATATCTATCTATCAATATCTAATGGGTGAACATCAGCTGTGACAACAGCTCTATTTAACGGAAAACACATTTTGTTATTTGTTGCTGTTGCTGTTGTTGTTGTTGCGTGTGTGTTTGGCTTGTCAATTGGCGGCTTATTAAATGCTTTAGCCAATTATTAAGTCAATTATGTGGGGGTTTCATTTCAACTCGATTTTATTGTGCGATTGTAATTTAATTGGATTTTTTTGCTCGCTCGACTTGCAATTATATTTAAATATTCAACAAATCGCACGCGTTCAGTTCATTCATTCGATTCTATAATAGTCGTACATGTGTGTGTGTGTGTGTCTATAATTGTTGTTTATATATTGATATATTTGTTGACAAAACGACTGCATGAACAGCGGATCAAATTAGCCAGACCACAGTCAGCGAGAGAGTTGTTTAAAATATGTAAATTCAATTTGATGCCAGAATTGGCAAGTGTGTCAAATTAGTTGTTCATTTCCAAATAACGCCCAACTAATGAAATTGCTTTAATTAAATAATGCAATTACCAAAATTGAACAATAACTAAGTGATATTAAATTAATGCATAATTCCATACACTGGAAATCCATTGCATTAGTTTTCTTTGCAAACATTTGAACATTTTCCGGTTTGCCTTGCAGCATTTTAATGAAGTCAGCTGATTGCTTAAAACAACAATAACAAAGCCCTAGATCTTGGCCAAAATTTCAGTTTTATTTATCCATTATAACCAAATGTAAACAGAACCTTCTTAATTGTGATAACAAACAGCAGCGACAAGTTTAAGCCCCGAGCTGCTGACTTTGTGATACTCTACTCAAAATTAACAACCACTTTTAAATACACTCACTTAAAGTTGAACTTATAATTAACAAACCAATAAAGGGTATAGCTAGCTGATCAGAAATGAGCATTCACATAGTATAGGGTGTAGCTAGCTGATCAGAAATGAGCATTCACATTTTTGCCAGTGTGTTTTTTAATCATATTGCAACAAAGTAAGTCGGTTTATTGCCGGCTTTTCTAATCTCGGCCACATTAGCCATGTGCAAATATTGGCCCGTGTACTGGGCGTCATTGACAATATTTTTTCTCATTATCAGCCGCATTCAAAATCTATGAGTAAACATCTAATTGTTTCTTTGCCTCGCAACCGACTTTATATTTGTGTTTTATTTTTTTCGCTTCTTCTCAGCGTTTGTCAGCGAGCAATTAAGAATGGGGCAAGCTGCATGTTAATCGAATGTGTCAAAAGGGGTTTGTGCGGATGGGGAAAATAACATCTGTCAGTCTCTACTCATGAACAGAGATAGATAAACAACGAGTGCTTTTATATAAGTGTACTATTTAACGGTGCGCTAGTCGAGAGTGCTCGACGAGGAGACACCTCTTAAATAGAAAATAAGCTTGCTGATAGTGGTTGGTTCATTATGAATATACTTTTTGGTTATATCAATAATTATTTATCAATTATATAAACGAGATCTTATACTCCAAATTCTTTAGCACTTGTAATCTTTGGGATCGGCTGGTTTATACAGATAAACACATGACTACATCGACTAGGTTGCTGGTACTGATCAGGAATATATGAACTTTATGCGCTCCGATATTTTCTTCTGTCTGTTGTATACTTGATTTTCTTTTTATTTAATTTTAATGCTGTAACTTTAATGTTAATTGTAAATTTATTCTTAAATTTGTATTTCTTAAAACACACATTATTATAAACATATTCCAATAACAAAAAGAGCACAGCAAACAATAAATTAAAAAAGAGCTTCATTATACCCATTTACCCATTTTAAATGGGTATACCTAAACACTAAATTTTAAATGTACAGTGTAATAATTCATATTAATGTAGTATTATTCACAAATGACGTGCAGTTTCACAAAAGTCGTTCAACTTTATTGCCAGTCAATAAGACTTCATTCAAAATTGATTAGTGGTTGAAGTCATAATTTGTCACTTACCTTTATTGGCGATATCGGAGATATTTCTGTTTGTAGACAGACAAGCCGAAAAAAAAATTGACGAAGAATTTACAATTTACAATGCCTGTCTTTGCACAATAAATAAATCACATGCGGTAATTAATTTATCAGCTGAAACACAATTTATGAGAACAGATAGCGACAGATAGGCCTCTGCCTCTGCCCCCTCACTCTCTCTCTCTCTCTCTCTCTCTCTTTTCCTCCTCTTTCTCTCTCTCTCTCTTGGATAGAGCTTGTAGCTGTAGCTTCACAATGCCAAACACTGATTTATCTCAGCCGTATTTAGGCATTTAATTAACACTTCCGCGCTGCGAGGCGTCGCTTTAGACTCTGAATCAGATTCAGATTCGGATTTGGATTTGGATTCAGCTTGAGCTTCACATACTGACGAAAGTCAGTTGAACAGCTACTTGAAGATTTAAGTGGCTTCAATTTAGCAGGAATCTTTTTGGTTTAGTGCCACACAACAGCCTCGCTGCAACAGTGCCACAAACACAATGCAACAATGCAACAATGCGACAACCGAAACCGAAACCGAACCGCACGATCGAGCTGCTGAAACCCAACTGACTGCAAGCCACACGCTGATAACACACACATCTCACACGCGATCTACACTCACTCGCACACACACACACACACACACACACACACACAGCTGAGAGTGAGAGTGTGCTCTTTAAAATATATCGCATGCGATTTATGAGATGATCTCGAAATGTTGATATTATTTTTTTAATGCCAAAACTTGAGAAGCACATTTCCACTGCTGCTCTTAGTTTTGGCTACATTATTTATTTTATATATAAAATTATCTTAAATTGTTATAATTAATAATTTAATATGTTGATCATTTGTGCCTGTTTCCAGATTCCCAGTTAAAGTTTGACAAGCGAATTTCTTCTCCTGCCAATCGATCTTTTATACAATTTGGCAAGCATATTTCTTATATATTTAAAGTATAAAATGCACTAAGAAATGTTATCGATATCTGCTCCAGCAACTTTAATACCAAGTCTGCCCTTAATTTATACAGAAAATAAAGAAATTGAGTTATAACAACGACCAGGACTACCAGGAGGGCTTTTAGAGACTAGAACCCGACTGCTTGTCGCCCAGGACATATTTGCGATAGGCCCCGTTGAGCTGCTCGAGAAAAACGAAGGCGAGCACCGTATGCGGCCCAATCCGACACAGATACGGCGTAAAGCCCTTCCACAGCGATGCGATGCCCTCATTCCGGATGACTTTGCCAATGACGTCCAAGGCACCGGTGTACTCTGGCCGGCCGTCGATGAACTTCATCTGCTGGATGCGCGTCTTGGCCATGTCCAGCGGCATCGAGGCAATTGTGGTCAACAGACCCGACATCATGCTCGCCCCAATCTGCAGCCCAAGACCCTCGTCGATGTAGCGCCCAAAAGCCGACTTGAACTGCGAATAGGAGCCCAATTGGACCATATTCACGACCATGGCACGACCCACAGTTGGCAAACAGCCACGCCACAGTGCCAGGATGCCCTCCTCCTTGACGATCCTTGTCAGAGCATTGCCCACATTGCTATAGTTACGCCTCTGATCCGCTGGCAGTCGATTGTCGGCCATCATGCGAATGAGCGAGACTTCTGCAGGATTGCCAACCATTGCGCCACAAGCACCTGCAACAATGCCCATTGCCAAGCTGGCCAACACATGGGGCGGCTTCTCGTAGCGATTGCGATACGCGTCCAATGCCATTTGATAGACTCCCATGCGGGTTGTTGTGTATGTTGCCTGCCTCAACAGCCCAGCACTCACTCCGTTGTAGAAGCCCAACAATCCTTCGGTTTTCAATATTTTTGCCATGCAATCGAAACTGCTGCTGTACTCCTTTGTGCCACTTGCACCCGATATTTGCATGCGTGTCTTCACCAAATCCAACGGTTGCACTATGATCGATGCCAACATGCCGGCCGTGCCACCGAGCACATATTTCATATAATTTGGCATCGTCTTCTTCTTTTCCCCATCCTGCACCATGTTTACCAAAATAGCATTCAGCTCAGCAAATTGCTGATTATTATTTATATATATAAATATCAATATATCAAATTTCGAGTTTAGAAGTGTATTAATTTAAGTGTGACACTTGACTGCCACTTGCTTCAACGGTAGAGTGACCAAATTTTGAATCGGAATATTCATTTTCAGACCACGCCCACACATCGATAAGACCAAATATCTCAAAAGCCCGGGCATGAAATTTATAATATGAATTATTTATTATATATTATCAATTATATAATATATATTATTATTGTGATTTCTTCAGTTTCAGTTGAGTTTTTGTTGATTTGTTTGCTGTTGTATGTTTAATTATGTTACATGGGTTTGTTATTTGGGTTGTTGCCGCACTGACTTGAATAGTGGCAGTTAACATTTAACATTTAAAAGTTACAAGTTAAAATCGAACGCGAACAGATCAATTAACAATTGTTTCTAATTTTGCGCACATTTCCGATAATTGAGGAGCTTTGGCGTTTCAACTGACTAAGCAAACAAACAAACGAATACAGACACAGACACACCCGCATACAGCACGCTCATTATGTGTGTGTTGTCATCATTAGATGAGTGCAACAAATTGTTTGCCACAGATTCGAGCTGCAATTAGAAGAAAAATAGTGTTGCGGGTGTAATTAGACATGCACTTTTGCTGTATGCGCAAATATTTTCAACTCATTGTGCTCTAATTAAGAACACGACTCGACACGCAAACAAAAAAGGCAACAAAAATAAAGTTGCAACTTTTCGCGTGCGTCAAACAAAAATCGCATGCAGCAGGCAAAATTCTCGATTAATTAGTGTCGATGGTTGCTGTCTTGGCTAAAACGTGAGTGCAAATTTAAAATCTACTTTTAGGCTGCGATTGTAAAAACATATCGTGGTTTGTTGCTTGCTGTTAAAGTAAAAGTGGAGCAAATCGATTACAAATTAGGCAAGCTGTAAATGAATATTAGCAGCAAATAATAACAACAGCAAGAACCACAGCAACTTATATTAATAACAGTATTTTCTATCTGGCCTGCAAAGCGTGTGCAAATGTAGAGTCGACTTTTAGGCTGAGTACAGAAACGCAAGTCGCTGTTGAAGTAAAAGTGGGACAACGACAATAACAAGTAAATCGGTTTCGAATGCCAATTGTGAAAATTGTAAATGAATCTTTGCAACAAAAATGACAACAACAAGCCAACAACAACAATAAATCAGATCGTATCGATAGCAGCTGGTTTTGCGGCAGCAGCAGCCCTAAAAGCGCAAAAAGAGAAAAACAATGTTGACAATGCGATGTTTTGTTTTTTTGTTGATAAGAGCAAAAAATATAGCAGCGAATGAAAACCGCAGAAAGTGCATAAAACTGAAGCGAAAAGCAAAAATGACAATAACAGCTGCAATTGAAAGATGTAGGCTAGGGAAGGGACGTGGGGATGGGGGCATCGTGTGAGCGACGCGCAAGCGACAAAAAGCAACTGCAAAAAGTTCACACACACGTACACATAGACACGCACACACACACGCAGAGAAAAATCAGAAAAGCATTAAGTGGCGAACCGTTAAGAAGTCATTGTGTAGACGAAAAACCTGAAACAGCAAATGTAGCGACAGCGACGTCGGCGTCGGCTTCACTTAATGCGGCAATTTTGTAAAGTAAACAGAGCAAACTATCAAAGAGAGTAAGCAGAAGCAGAAGAAGTAGAGCTGTGCTCATAATTTCAGCAAGCCTGAGAGTAAAAGTTTGTCAGAGAGAGAGAGAGAGAGAGAGAGAGAGAGAGAGCACGCAGCGAAAGCTGCATTAAATAAATGAAAACAATGCGCATAAATTTAAATGTGATCAGCAAAAAACATATAATAGAAAAAAAAAACAAAAAGTGAAAAATAGATTTAATTAAATTTAATTTTAAATATAAATTAAAAGGTAAATATTAGTAAATTAAATGATATAATATAAATTGTATAAAATGTTATAATAAAATATGAATGATTAAATTTGAAAAATATACACAATTTAAAGCATAATTGTATAATCTCAGATGGAACCCAAAACAAAGTTATTCAAATGTGTGTCAAATCAGGCCGGTTTTCATTTTTTTGTTCGTATGCACAACAACGGTTCAATGCCGACGAAGAAGAGGTCTCAAATTGAACGCACAATGTAATAAACAGTTATATTTCCAACAGCAATAATAAATCAATAGGCCAACAAAACAAAACAACCAAATTCTAAACGAATGACTTGAGCAGCAAACTTGCGATCGTCTACTCTCGCTCTCTCTGTCGTGCTCGCTCGTTTGAGCTTGCGCTCTCTCCCAAGTTCGAAAGAGAGCGCAAGCACGTTTCGAATTCGACTGTCGCACAGCAAGCTGAAGCTGCAGCCGAAAACTTTTGGTCATTCGTCAGTGAACCGTCGTGTGGCCAGCTTGATCCCGGTCTTCGTCATCGCCCCGTTATCGACACACACACACACACACTTAAATTTCGTAGCGTCTTCTTCTTCGCCGAAGAACGAACGTTTTACTACTACTACTAAAAGCGTCGCCTCTCGTTCCGTGTGCGTGTGCATGTGTGTGTGTGCAAGTGTTTTGGATCTGTGTGCGTGTGTTTTGTTACCATTTGCATTTTCGGCTTTTAAATTGTTTTTTTTGTGGGATCTTTTAGTCGTCGTCGTTTTTCAGTTTTCGCTTTTGTGTGCTCCAAATTTTAACGTCGCGTTCGCTTTGCACTGCTGCGCTTTGAGCGCATTTTTCGTTCAGTTTTGTATCGGTTAAGCTTTCGTTCAATTTCCAAGTCTGTTTTTTGCTTAGCCTTTCAAATTAATTACTAAAAAATAAAAAATTAAATGAAAATTTCAAAGAAAAAAGTGCTCGAAAAAAGTGTTTAACAAAGGTAATTAATAATAAAAAGGCAAAAGTTCTCTTTAGCCATTTTATTAACAATGTGTTCATAATTCCAACACAAATACAAATACAACAAATATAAATGCAAATAGAAAGCGAAGGCAGAAAACGGAATAAATCTATAAACTAAGCAAAAAGGTAAGTAAGAAATAGAAAAACGATGCAAATGCAAATATTGCAACGTATGAAAATGGAACTCAGAAAATAACTGTTTGATGATTTAATTGGCAGGCAGAACCGAAAATTGTGTTAACGCTAATCAGTCAAACTGTTAACTCTCTCATTTTCCATTCATAATTTATATTTATAAACAAATGTATTCATTAAAACATTTCTCTTTCTTTAGACTTTGATTTGTGTTTGAAAAGCTTTTAAAAAAAAAAATACACTGAGAGTTGAATAGACAAGAAACAGCCAAAAAAATAACACTTGCTGTACACGATTGAACTTTAAGCCGCATTCTTCTTCGTTCAAGCTGGAGTTGTTGTTGTTGTTGTTTTAGTTGTTGATACTGAATCTGAAGCTGGCCAATTTTCGCTTCGTGGGAACTGTTCGACTCTTCTGTCTGTCTGTCTGTCTGCCAACCCCTCTGTCTGTCTGACTGGCATTTGCCTGTGCAAAGCGACGACGGCACACATTTTTCTGGCCCAGACCAAACAGGCTTTAAGAACAGGCATTTCCACTCCTACAACAACAACAAGTACAACAACAGCAACTAGCAAAAATACACTCAGACAATATGCAGATTCGTTCTTGTAATGACTCAAATTATGACTAAAGGTTTGTTAAGCAAGCTTTTTCTTTAACTAAGCATACTTAGTATACTTATCCTAGTAACAACTTTATTTCACTTCTTAGAACGCTTTTTAACCTAACTGTTTTGCTCTCTGACGAAGGTCTCTTTTGTGAGCTTTTTCTTTAACTAAGCCTGCTGGGACGATTTTATCTTAAAAACAGATTTATTCTGTTGTTGAGAACCTTTGTTATACCCTGAAAAACTAAAATATGGTTAAAAGTTTCTAATGAAAGTCAAAGCTAAATTAAATAACTCTTCGAAATCACTTCCTTTATTCACCTACTCATCTCTACTTATGTATCTCTTTCAAGCTGGTGTTCACACCAATGTTATATTATCGATATTGATATCGTATGTTATCGTCTATAGAGTTGCATGTTGTGTTCGATATGTTATTATAGTCTTAGTGCTGCGTCACTCTATTGTGTATATGTATTCCTGATCAGCATCATTCTTTCTACTCGCTGTTTATCTGTGTGAGAGCTTCATCCACTTTATTCCCACAATTTTCCCTTTTCCAATATTCGTTTCACATTTAGCCCATCCCCATTGCCTTTCTTCTTATGCGCCTTTTTTCGCAGTGTAATGTTCGATGTAATTGACATTTTTGAGTAATTTACAAAAATTGTGTTTTAACTTAAAATTCTTTGATTTTTAATCGTCAACAATTAAGACAAATAAACAGAACTACAAACTAAACATTAAACTAGAATATTTATAATATTATATATATGTCAAATGGATTTATAGATGTATCCCATATTCTGTTAG
Source organism: Drosophila villosipedis (assembly GCA_035043025.1). NCBI lineage: Eukaryota > Metazoa > Arthropoda > Insecta > Diptera > Drosophilidae > Drosophila > Drosophila villosipedis. The sequence goes on from JAWNNF010000027.1 coordinate 13,269,003, forward strand.
ACAAATATTTCGGGTCCAAAGATGGACACCTTGGACTCAATCAACAGTCTTGGCTTGGGCGGCGTGCGAGGAGCTGGTTGAACTGGCGCCGGCGAGGGGGAACTGGAACTGCAGCTGGAAGTGGAACTGGAACTAGAACTGGAAGTAGTGTTGCACTTGCGTCGGCGCAAGGTGCGCAGTTCATCACGCAACTGTTCCTTGTAGACGAGTTCCCGCTTGCAGGCCTGCAGTTCCTCAACGCTGCAATGTTTCAGCTGGCGGATTGTTCTCGAGACGAGATTATCAATGATGTGGATTTTGGTGCGGGACAGACGACTTGGTTCCGCATGGCGACGAGTCAGTTCACTCTGATATTGAAAAAGGAGATAACCCACACTGGGACGAACACCACGACGATGATTCTGATTATTGTTGCTGCGTTGATTTTCCATAATTGCAAAACTTGCTTGGCACAATGAAACTCAGAGCTGTGACTGCTTGGCAGGATGAGCTGTGAATGATGTCCTGTTGAATTCTACCAGGATTATTTATATCGGGGCTAGGCGCATGGCTTAGCTGAGCGTCTGTGCCACACTTGCAACGTGTTGCAACTACCTGTTGACCCAGCGACAACCTGCGAATTTGACCTGCTTAATTACCTGGCGTCAAAAGTGCGTGCGTGGATAAAACCCTCAGTTTTCTCGATCTGGCATTGTAAACTTATTATTCGGTATATCTCTATCTTTGACGAGCCTCACAAAGGTTGTTGTGCGAGCGTCTCTGCAGGTATACATAGGAGTGTGGGTGCCTGATATATGTGTGTGTGTGTGTTTGTTGTGCGCATAGCTTAAGACGGCAACTGCAATTTATGATTTGACCTTTGTATAAATATACATAAAAGGATACCTGAGAAAATACCGGAGCCTAGAACGATAGCAAAATACTCTGTAACATAATCTTAAATAAGATGTAGCTTTATTTTTGAAAGTATCTACAAATCCTTCACATTTATTTATTTATTATAGAAACAATCCAGAACAATCGAGAATTACTTCTCCTAACGGTTATAGTAACAGTCGAGAACAATCGAGAAATTACTTCTCCTAACTCATCCACATTGCACTAATAAATCATTAAGTTTCCATTTAAATTTATAGAAAACTTTAGATAGCAGTTTCGCCGTATTTTATTTGGATTCAGCGTATCTCTTAGTCGAGCACCCCTACTTGGCTTATATTTATTAAAATAGATGACCCCAGAGTCAAAACATAGGCGCAATTTGCAATTTATAGCTTAAAACTGGAAACGTTTAAATTTATACGAGCCGTCGTTTAGTGGAAAATTGTCTAAATTGCTTTAAGTTAGCAGCAGAGCAGAGTGCAAGTTGAAGCGCTAATAAATATACCAACATTTTCACAGGAATATAATTTGCTGACCCTCGTCTCAGAAGTGCTTATTAAATATTTATTTGTAAGGGAATTAATGGCACACGACCCAAATGCTGCCCCTTCAAGCTGAAGGACAGTCAAGGAGGGGAGGAGACGGTTAGGGTTTATTTTATTTAAAAATGGGCTGACGCATAATTATTATTTTCATTTCATTTAATTGAGATGAGGGCTCCAAATGCGCTTTTCAACTAAACGTTGCCAGCTTAATTATGTTAAAATGTGTGCGCCAAAAAAAAACAAAACGAGAAAGCAAAGTGAAAATTCGTATTTGGCCTTTGTATTTCTTCCATTCAACAACAAAGCGCTTGGCGACTTGTCCAAATTCTTTACAGACTGCAACAACTGCAACTGCAACAATAATAAAAAAAAACAATAAGAATTATAACAAATGCATAAGCGGAGTGAAAGTTGATGCTTAGGCATAATTTTAACCCTGCAGCTGCAGATACAATATCTATCTATATACATACATATGTATATATGTATGCACATTTCTATGCTCTTACTTACTTTTGTACGTATTTAATGTTAAAGCCTCGCTTTTGAGTGTCTGTTTGTCTGTCTGTGCATGCCCATATTTAAATACACTGTTAAAATGCAGCGGGTTCTTCCCCTCGAGGCAAGCAAACAATGACGATGAACGACCCATAAAATCAGACACACAAAATCTGTAAATATGAAAAATGTAAAGAAAATCAGATAGAAAAAAATAAAACAGAAAAGCTAACTAAAGTAAGACGAAGATTAAATGCCCTAGAATGGACTGGAGTAATGTTTTGAATATTAAAAAGAGAAGCAGCTTAATTAGAAATTTTGAGAGTTGAGATTGAGAGGCGATATAAATAAATATGTCAGGGTATCATTTATTTTATTTCTTATATTTATAACTGTTTAATTTATCAATTAGAAAACTAAATCTGTAAAATGATGTCTCTCATTACTAACGAAAATAGAATTGATTATTGATAAACAGCAATAAATAATATATACATATGTATGTACTACTATTTATTTTCTAAATTTAAAGTCTCTCGCTCCCATAGTCTGTGTGACCTGACTAAATAGATTGTTATGCTATATTGTTGTCATACTTTATTATTATACTTTATTTACATACTCTCTGCTGCCTGTTACATGTATCTGCACAAGTTCATCATACCCTTGCTGCCCACTAAAAATGCAGTGTATAAGAAAAAGATATTGTTGGCTCATCCATCGCTCTCGATGATACAACAATCGTTTTGTTGACTTGATTATGATGATTGTCGAATCAGCAGCAGTAAAGCAGCAGCAGCAACATTAACAGTTAGCCGATAAATTTGTGTAGCATGTCTGAGCACGCACAATTCCCCAGTAACTGCCACGCCCCCCTTCCCCCTAACCATACCCGCTGCCAGGTCTTGAGATGCTCATTGAGTTTTGAGGAGAGCGCGTTGAATTGGAAGCTGTCTGCAGAACTGTCAATAACAACAATCTACGTGCCCCGCTTGCCCCGTTTTCTGGCTGCGTTTGACCTTTGGCTATCTCTCTCTCTCTCTTCTCTCTCTCTCGCTACCTACCTGCCCCTGGGCCAAGCAGCCTAGCAGGGTAGGGGCGGTTCAGCGGAGGCAAGCGGTCATAAAACACTGATGCATATCTCGCATTTGCTTATGCTTAATCCGGCGCGTGGTCTTTCCCAAAGTTGTTAATCCGTCTGCGGAAACCTTTTGTTTTCCACTCACCCGCATTTCGCGCTACTCGATGCAATTATAAAAGGATTATGCCATTTTCTGACCTGGCTGACCGAAAATCAGACTCTGTCGCCGCTGTCCCTTTTCCCACCCTGCTGCCACTTGCAGTTTTCATTACGAGCAACTTTAATGAATTACCTGGAAGTTGTTAGGTGGAAAAATATGAAGGGCCAGCAATCGGAAAGTTTTCTCAATGTCCCAGGAGCGGTGCAAGTTCCAGAAAAATGTTTCTCTGACTCTCACAATGTCTATGCGTGAGCGAGTGTGGGTGTGTGTGTGGTTGTGTGTACGCTAATGAGCTAACAAGCTACAATGCGACACATGACACACATGGCAAACATGAAAATGAGTAAAAACAGCCAACGGAGCAGATGAACCTAAATAAACAGTTTTGAAGAAATATGTATAGCGTCTGTAACTTGAGAGAACAATGCAGCATTTAACTGACAGTCTAAACAAATATTTGTGCAAGTACAGTAGTCGATCGTTAAGTGGAACGTTTCCTTATACAGTTTTCTAATTTGATTATTATATTTTTAGCTAAAAGAGTTTTTGAATGTACAAATTAATATGATATCTTATTTCTATTTAATTATTTAAATAGTTATTTCTTTTTTTAAAGCTATTTTCTTTTCTTATTGACTGATATTAGTAGACATTAGATAAGTATTTATTAAAATATATGATTTGGATTGAAGGTCTCAATTTAAGATTTATGCATTTAAGCAATTTGGCATTGCTCATTGATTAGTTTCATTATTTGATTTCCTTGAGTATTTGTGATTTTTTGAATTTTTTGTGTAGTATTTGTTGTATTTATTGTTTCCCTGTTGAATTGGTATTTTGTATAGCTTTTTTATATAACGTTTCAATAAATATATTGAAATTAAAATGTTATATAAAAATTGATAAATATTCAGTAAAACAACTTTTTTTTAACGTCATATAAGAATAATTAATTCAAAAAAGGCTTTAAAATATTCATTTGGCATAGAAACTATTTTCCATTTTTTTTTGTATTGCTGACAAATAAATCATTTTAACATATTTTATCTCAAGAGTGCTTTCAAAAATGTATTTTCTTTCTGAATTTTCTGAATTATATCTGGATTTTAATAGAAATATTGATAAACTTGCCGAAAGTCTAAATAATAATAATATGACAGATAATCGGCTAAGTTTATTTATTTTGTTTAATGATGCTGTGAAAAATGTAGTTTTACATTTGCTAGATGAAAATCTATTTTAATTTCAGCATAATGTTTGTAGTAGTTTCTGTATTGCTTACCAAAATGTGGTACGCCAAGTTCTTTTGTTAAGCTGACATTTTAACTGGGTTAGTGACCTGTTTCGACCCTCTTCAGCTCCCTATCTCTCTCTCTCTGTCTCTCTCTGTCTCTGTATCTCCCTCAACAAGTTCGTTCATGCTAGGCTGCATTCGCAGCTGGTTGAAATTAGCGTTTTTGCTTTTTGCATTTTGCAGCTTTTGCTGGTCATCATCCTCATTGCGCTTACTTGTGTTTATATATACAGATCATATGGATGCGCACATATTATGAGTGGTAAACCAAACCAAAACGGTTGCCAGCCAAAAACGGATTAGGCCGGATCAAGCCACGAAATATTTTGGCACAAATATTTACAGTTCTCTGTCTGCCTGTCTGTCTGTTCGTGTGTACCTGTACAGGTAAAGGTTAAGGAACAGGTAGCGTCAGTTTTTCTCACCTTTCTTTGCATATAAGAGTGGCACCTTGCTGCAACTTTGATCACTTGACCAAGAACAGTCAGAGAGTTGAAACGTGCTTAATAGCCAAAATGGATCACGACAAGCTTATCAAGCCAACAGTATCTTATCACTTGTTTCTCTATCGTGTGGAGTTGGCGCGTCGCCAATCTCGCCAATTGCGACTCTCCAGAACCAAGATTGAGATTACGGATGAGCTGATCTCGAGAACGGTGAAGAACATCAAGACATGCAGCATGGATGATCTAAAGGCTGTGAATCGTGAGCTGCTCTTTAAGCGCAAGCTGCGACATAGCGTGTCCAAGCTGCGAAAACAAGCTAAATTAATGAAGTCCTAGACACGAAGTGAGAGAGAGAAGCACAGGAGGAGAGAATCGAAGCAGGAGAGAGGTGCACAGATGCGAAAGCAAGCCAAAGCAGTCCTAGAAAGAAGCACAGCAAGTGAGAATATGGGGAGAGAAGCACAAGCTGGAAATGTAAGCCAAATTAAAGCCGTCCTAGAGGGGAAGAGAGAGAAGCACAGTAGACAAGTTTCCCGAATTGTGTGTCAAGAGAGAAGCACATCTGATGAAGAACACACCAGCAGAGTGAGTGAAAAGAGAAGGAGGAAAGTAAGGAAAATTAAAGCAGTCGAAGACGAGGAAAGAGAACCACAGCAAGAAAGAAGCCCAGCACAAACAAAGTCTGAAGAGAGAAGAGCAAACCGAGAGAGAAGACGAACAATTGTAAATAAACGTTTTTATCTTCCATTTGTAAATAAATACTTTTGATAAGAATTTCTGCACTCTGTTTTCTTGTGGTCTGCATTTCTGTTATTTCGTAAAACTTGTTAATATTATGGTCTAAAGACGAGAATAGCTTCAAGCCACAACAACAAAAAGAGAGAGAAAAAAACTGGTAGCTGAATCAGCAGCAAACAAAGACAAAATGTAAACTTCCCCGACTGAGACTCCAAAACGGAATACGAATGAAAATAAAAAAAATGGTCGGAAAAAAGTCGTTTGCATTGAACAAAAGTAAATGGCTAAAAAGCTGAGCAAAATGAATTTCATGTTAACGACAAAGTCAAAGCCAAAAGACAGAAAGAGACACAAAGCCAACAAAAGCTGAAGCTACATCTGCTAAACCACCCCCAACCCCTCCCCTCACACAACTTGCTATTCGTCTGCAAATATATTTTGTGATTTTGTTCACATTTATTTTTCTGACCAACAACTTAATTAGAAATGGTAAATGCAATTAAGAACGCAGCGCATAAAATGTGTTTAATCAAATATATATAATATACAATATTTACGGAATATATAAGTATATATGTATATTCCATATAAATGTATATACATATATTTGTGGATTTTGTGTAGCCGTTTTGTGGCGCCATGAGAAATCGAAACAAGTTCGCTGCATAAATTAACCAAAGCCAAAGCGGACAAAATTGAAGCAACAACAGCAACTGAGAAGAGCGCAAAGATCAGAGTTGATTTAAGCCAACTATATTGCTGCAAAACAAAGAATAGATCTTATCACAATAAAATTTGCCAGTTGAGAAGCTTGTTTTGATCAATAATTATAAATTCTTCAATGTATATCGGATATGCATATACCAGATCCGATTATTGATCATTTGTAAAACAATTCAACATCATTAAGAACAAAATTTATATTAATAATATATTATTAAGCTCTCGACCATTTTTACTTGTTATATTAAATACGTCTTTCAAAAGGAACATTGATACATCTCTGTATCAATGCCTTCAAGATCGTTTCAGAAATACGGAAATTGCCTATAATAACACCTGATAGGTAAAGATTTATGTTTAGGTCTCAGCTCTTAGTTCTTACTCTAAGTAAATGTCAGTAATAAAATACTATAAATTTTCCATAACAAAGCTGGCAAGCTTTGCTGGGGCAGAGTATGCACAGAGTTTAGCAACAACTAACAACAAAGTCACGATATAAATAAAGAGCAGTCAACGTTAACAGCAAACTGCTTTTTTTGGAGCTGCAAAATTTATAAAGTGACATTGTTAAATTTATGTGCCCGAAATGTTGTAATAAAATACAATTTCAAGTCAAGTCTATAGATATGTTTGAGTTTGGCGCCTGTGCTTGATAAATAATTGCAAATATCATTCTCGATTCGATAATTGACTTAATTATATATATGCACATAACTGAACACTAACTTAACTTATTGATCTAACGCCAAAGTAAATAATAAACTTTTTGGCTTTAATTAATCTTGATGGACTTATCCATTCAGTTGGAATTCAAATAGCTTTTGATTGATTCGGAAATTGAACTGTTCTCTCTGTCTCTGTCTGTGTTGTTTGTGGGCCTACATCCATAAGACCATAATCCGCGTATTTATATATCATTAAATGCTTTGTTTTCATTTCGTGGCATTATAAAAGTCGCAACCTCCCCTCCCCAATATTGAAGGACAGGTCAGCTTAGAGCCGCATTCAATGCTGGGGTTCTCGCTTGACAAATCGCTTTGGCCATTTTGTGTGGCTGGGCCAGAGACAGAAAAAGAAACCGAAACAGAAACAGAAACCGATATAAAAACAAAAAACAACAAGAAAATCGCGTAACAAAATCATCAAATCACGACTTGAGCGCCTTTGATTGACATGCAGCAAAAAAGTACAAAAAGAACAGCAAGCAGCAGCAGCAGCAGCAACAACTTTGATAGCAAGAACAACAAAAACCACAGCAACAACTTTGATTGTTCATAATTAAAGCTAAAATGCCTCGAGCCAACAAAATTTTCGCAATGATTCTGTTCGCTGTCGTTGAAGTCGTTGTTGAAGCCGTCGCGGCAAATGGCAAATGGCAAAATTCAAAGCGTTAACCGACCATCAAATTGCCTCTCACAGCAGTAACAGTACATAGATATTTATATATATATATATATTTACATATATATTCCGTCAGCAGCATTTACATAGACAACTGGCGACAACTCAAACTGCCCGCGTCCCGAGCTGCCCGCTCCTTCTCCTCTCAGGCAGCAGTCTGCTTATTAACGCATAATTAGCATATTTAGTCTTGCGCTAAGATTGCGCCTGCCTCCAAGCTGTTGCAGGGGTCTGCCACCAACAAAACCCCACTCATTTAAGCCCACCCCTACACTGTAATAAATTGTGTGTTGCATTTGAATTTCTTGTTTTATTTTAATAAAATTCCATTATGACAAGCTTAACTGGGTATTGTTTATTAAGTTTTACTTTTATTTTAAATAAAACTGAATTATAGACTAAAACATTTAGCTTTGAGTCAAACTAAAAACTAACTCAAAAGTCTACAATTGTATGCTATAAGTTAGCTTTTAGATTTATTCCAGATCCTTTACAGAACCTGCATCTTAAATTTTTGTACGCTTTTGACACGTCCAGCCACACTATTATAACATTTAAGTCCAACAGGCAATTTAATTTTTCAATATTTCTTTAATATTTTGAAATGAACAATTTATGCCAAATTATTTTGTCTGACTTTCACCAATTTTGAACTTTACATGAGAGCACAAGCTGCTAAAGCTGTGTTTGCGTTGCTTACAAAATTACAAAATTTAAATTGTTTGTTTACGTGTTTAAAATTAAATATTAAATATTTTATTTACCACGTTTGTTAGTGTGTGTTTTTTGTTGTGACTGTGTGTGGTCGGAAAAGAGTATTTTATTTTGTATGTTTTGTTGTTGTTATTTTTTCAATTAACTCCGAAAGAGCAAATGAGGAAATAATTCTTGAAATACCAATTCTGTTCGTCTACAACTCTAACCTATTATTAAGTCGTTGAAGAAAGTATATTTTTTATACGACATCAAAAAATGTGTTTGGTTTTCACTTAATGAGTTTTTTAATTGCAGCTTTGGCATCCATTTAATTTGACTTTTGAAAGAGGCTTGCGTCAGTCGAGAGAGTTTGACAAGGAACTATTTGATTTGAAGATATAGATATAGAAATACATATATAATATAAACGAGTACTAATATTCAAGATCTGATGCCCTAGCTCTTTAGACTCTCTTTTACTCATTTTAATTTAGTTCTCAGTTTTTTCCCGTGTAGCTTGTTTGCCCGCCTCATTTGAGAGTGCCTGCAATTTGTCGATTTGTCACACAATTTGAAGCCAAAGCAGATACTAAAAATTCTCTCAGTTCTCGGCGTCTTTGGTCGTTGTGGTCAATGCGAGTTAAGCCTCATTTAGTTGCAGCACTCTATTACTCTTGGCCAAAAGCAACAAACAGCCGCCCACCTTCCCCGTGTGGTTGTTTGTGTTGTTTGTTGCCATTCACTTTATGAACATTTCAGTTGGCAACGCCAGCCAACAACACTAGCAACAATTGTCGCTTTGACATTTAACTACAATTACTTTTTAGTGGTCTCTCATTGGCTTTATAGTTGTTGTGGTTGTTGCTTTTGCTGTTGCTGCGACATTTTGGTCTGGTTGTTTGTTGGTCCGCCTGGCTGCATAATGAAACTTGTTATAATTAAAATATGCCACCAGTTTTGTTTTATATTTTCAAGGTGTTGCTGGCAATTAAAATTGAAATACGTGTTTGCTGCAGCGATAAACAGCTGATCTAACAAATAGAATTTATTTAATTTTGGCCATAATTGTGCTGGGCCAAAAAGGGTACTTTGTAGCTACTGGTGGAATGTCTGTGGTCTGTTTGTGGTTTGTGCCAGTGGTTGTGGACTAACCTGCTAACCTGTTGTTGCAGTTGGGATAAAAGGCTTTCAAGGTGTGGCAACTGATTTTGGTTACTGTTGTGGGCGAATTTTGCATTTGTTGGCCAAGTGGAGCTTGGGTTGGTTCATTTCTAGTTTTCAGGTGCCTCCTGCTCATAACTTTGGCATTTACAATATTTAATCGTGTTGCACGACGGAGCAGATACTTGGATGCCTTGGCTGGTTGCTGCCTGGCTGCCTGGCTGTCTTGCAGCATGCGGCATGTGGCATGTGTGGCATCGACTGACTCTGCAATTTAAGCGTTTTTCATTTTTTATGCATGCATTGCGTTTGTAGCTCATTTGCATTGCTCTTTATTGTGGTTGTTGCACGCTGTTGTTGTTGCTGCTGTTGCACGTTGTTTTTGTTGCTGCTGCTGCTCTTGCCTGTAATGCAATTTGCTGCAAAATGAAACCGAACAAACCGAAGCGTTCAGCATTTGCCAGCATTAAATTTAATTTTATTAAAAAACTTTTCGTGTGTGTGTGTGTTTTGTGGGTGTGCGTGTGTGTGTTGCCTGAGAATTTTACAATTGACAAAATGAGGCGTGCTGCTGCTGCCGTTGAAGCTGTCGTTGTTGTCGTTGTCGCCGCATGTTGTTGACGTGTGCATGTTGCTGCCGTTTCCTTGTGCAGCTGGCAACTGATGCTGCTGTTAGCCTTATTATACTCTTACAGAAGGTATTGTAATTTTGTCGAGATGTTTGTGACTTATAGGACCCATTTAAGTACATATATATATATATATTCTCGATCAACTTCAGTAGTCGAGTCGATTTAGCCTTGCAGCGATAAAACTTGAAATATGTCTCTCTTTTTTTTGCTTTTCTCCTAACATTTTGACTATAAATTGTTAACATCTCTCATAAGAGACACAGAGTTGTGAGATGAATTCTTGTGTGATTAACTTTTTGTTTCATAATACTATATACTATACCTATATATTTGGCTACCATAGGAATATTTGTTCTAAATACTTCTTGTTAGAACCACTTTTTGGTTTAACAAGTTATCAAAACCAAATGTGCTATCAAAATTTGTGCAAGCAATCATTCACATTCTACTACTATATCCTATAGTTCCCATAGGCCCAATTGGTCGGTTTTTACTATGAACTCCACTCTGCAAGTGTATTTGATTTTCGGTTGTTTTCGTTGTTTTGTTGTGGTTGTGTTGAGTTTGGCTGCTTGGTTTTTGATGGCAAACGATACTTTTCCGTTGTTGTCTCGACTGAAATGGCTAATAATTATGGATATATTTGTACTTGCACTTTTTATGGTAATTGTGCGATGGTTATCGTTATCGTTATCGCTATCGACTCTCATCGCAACCCGTTTTTATCTTTTTATCTTTTGCATATTCATTTATGGCACACAACCAGCCAACACACCCCAGACAAGGACATTGCATTTACTCGACTCTTGGTTCTTGATTTTCATCATCATCATTTGCATATGTTACACTTTTATTTATTATGTTTGCTTTTTGTTGTTGCTGCTGTTGTTTGTTGTTTTCGGCGCTGTTGTTTCGCATTACAACACTGAATATAACTCATACGCAGCGTTAACCTCGCGCTTTCTTGCCTCGCATTGTTTTCTTGCCATATTTATAGCCGTTACGTGAGACTTGTTTATGTGACAATTGCTTTTTGTTCGTTATACATTTATACTCAGATTCAGATTCAGACTCAGGCTCGAAACTCAGAGTCAGACTCCTACATTCATGCATATTTTCTGTATCTTATTATTGCTGCGTGCTTCTCTTTTCTTTTCACTGCTGCTTGCTGTTATAATTTTGATTGTTCGCTGTGTAATTTATGCCTTTAAATTGTGCAAGAAATTTGCAAAACATTTATATTGGCAACATTTTTGTCGTTTGCTGTTTGCTGCCCCCGCTTAACTGAGTCACCCTGTAAATATAATGGGCGTTTCTGTTTGGGCGTGGAGAAGTCTTTCAAGTCCACATTGTTCACTTTTGCTCAAAGCGGAAAACTTGGAAATGTGTAAAAAATCATAGAAAGATTATGCTTTTTTTTATTAATTTATTTATTGTAATATGCTACAAATAAATTCAAAAATGAGAAAATATTTGCGTATAAAGAAGTCCACAGATATAGTTAAACAAAGAGTATTATCAAATTGAGAGTATTATCAAACTAATATTCCTATTGTATCTTTCCAAGCTGGCTTTAGTGTATCTGCTAGTGCATTAATCTATGTACCTTGCTGCATAAGTATTCCTAACCAAATTTTGGACTTAAGAATGATATTGTATTCAAGTATTAACAACAGCAGGCGGCAAAATTTAATTCAATTAAACAATTGAGAAGCTGAAAAATTCCTTGCATTTGTTCAGTTTTGACACAAATCGATTGCTTTGCTAATTGAGTCTACTAAATAACTAAATATGTTGCTTGTCAAAATGTAGCAACAAAAGTCTTGTGAAAAAGCAAAAGCTACAATAAAACTTTCAATTTAATGCAATTTACTAGCTCTTAATCACTCTTATATCACATTTCCCACATAGTTTTATTTCTTCTTCTGAAAGGAATAATTCAATAGCTCAGCCTTCTGTGTTGCCTCATTTTGTTGTTGTTATTGGTCAACAATATAGGTAAGAATATCAGTTTCGCATTTTGATGTCCGATTACAAGCAGACAACAATATCAAAAACAGCAACAATCACAACAATAACAATAATAGCAGCAACAATTACAACAAGAGCTATAAGTAGAGCAGCAACAATGTAAAAGGTACAAAAGGCAATAACAATAGCAACAACAGCAGAAGCAGAAGCAGCAGCAACTATTATGGCAGCAAATATCTAAGACAAGAGTCATTTGTTGCATACACACATACTTACCGTACCTTTGAAAATAATAACACCACTCTTTACAGAAATGTTTTCAAAGGTGTCAAAGCTATTATTTTTATAGTTATCAAATTATTAAAATTTGATTAAAATTGTGGGAAAAATATTGAACTTAAAAAAGGGAGAAAATTAACGATAAATATAGAATATAGAATAAATAACAATTAAAAAATGTATAAAAATAAATAATTCCAAGAGTATTAATAAATTTAAAGAATAAGTTGAAAGTCAACACTTGAAAAGATTGCAAAACGAATGGTTTGTTCTTTTATGCGAAGTGGTGTTATTATATTGTTCCCAGCTGTATTTAGATACATATACAGCGACAGCTAAAGCAGACAACAAAGATACAAATGTTGGTTGAAGACAACTCAATGTTTGCTGCTTTTGCTGTTTGGCGCAAAGTTGTCGGCTATGAAAAATGGATCTGCTCCAGAAGATTTCAGTAATCTCGTTCGTCACACTTGGCCGCTCAACTACGAATTTATGAAGCCCCATCCAAGTTGCACAGCTGGTTCAAGAGAGGGACGGGCAATGAGGATGGGAAATGAGGGGGAAGGGTTATGTGTCCAAGTACAAGCTGCAAAGTTTTATTAACTTGCAACGCTTGCTGCTCGATCTCGAATGCACTTTAGCCAGAAATATGCACTTCAAGAATGTAACGCGCGACTGGCCAAAGTGTCGGCCAACTAACTAGCTATATATACCTACCTACAAATATATATATATATATACATATATATATATATTTATGTATATAGATGTGTGTTTGTGCGTGTGTGTGTTGCAAGTTCGATAGATTGCTGCAGGGTCATTGTCTGGTTACAAAAAAATATATATGTATGTATATATATACAATGTGGCTGCAACTGCAGCTGAGCTAGATGAATTTGGTTAATTACAGATTGCCACAACTCATTTGCATAGCAAACACAACGCTCTTTTAGTTTGCACAGCTTGTGAAACAAAACGGCAAATGTGAGAAATGTGTAAGAAAGTGCCTGGCTAGCAGATACCCTGTTAAATAGGTGATAGACTTGCTGCTAGTATAAGAACTGATCAAAAAATTCCTACCTTATTTTCCCGAATTCCAGTTAAAATTCCCAAAAAAGCAGTTGCCACCAACTGGTGCATGCCACTCTTTATGAACCAATGCAAAGTGGTTTTTCCCATTTGTCAATTCTGCTGTTCTCAGCAAAATAATTTTATGGATTATCCTTCCCACAGTTGTTGAGCTTAGAACATTCCCAATTTCACTTGCAATCGCTGCTGATGACTTAAATTCAACACGTTTAGCCAATTGAGCAAGGCGATTCTCGTTTGCTAATGAAGTTTTCTTGTATTCTCCCAGTTTTTCAAGAGTTTTTGCATTTGTAACGAAATTGCATTTGTAGTGTTTTCCTTCTTGATCTGAGAGCTTATCAGAAGTCACATCTCCCCAGCAATGTTATGATGTGCTCGAGAGCTCTAATATTGTTATATTACTCTTATTGCACTGATTGTTTAAGCATCTTTTTGTGTTGATAAGTTTCAAGGTTCTGATTGTCGTAAAATATATTGTCGGGTTTCAAAATTTATTGGAATAAACAAAAAATAAAAGAGAAATATATCACTTGCGAAAAATATATTCAAATTGTTGAGAGCTTAACAAACAATAAACTACAATGAATTTATTGATATTTTATCAATAAATTAAAGCTTCCACGTAACTTAATTTGCAGTTTTAATAAAGAAACGTGCCAACAAATTTGACTGTCCGCAAAATTAAGCTGGAAACTCCCGAGTTTTATTAAGAAACAGTGTTTCCACACTGGTTAGGGAGTTTGGTTATTTGGTAGCTTATGAAAAAATTTAGATCGTAGATTGTTTTTTTTTCTATTTTAATTCAATTCCTAAAATTGCAGAATTTTTATCTTCGAATCTTTTAATTATCTATAATTTTTTACGTAAGTTACATTTAAAAATTACAATTTATGATTTAATTTAACTCCTCTTTTCCGTTTTATATTTTGTTGTACACTTTTTTAGTCACTTTCCAGGGCTATTCTCTGCATTCACTTGTTAATAAATTTATAGTGTATATTTGTAATAAACAAGAATAATGGGTCCGACTTCTGTCTGCTTCCTTCTGCCTGTTACAACCTTTTGCAACACTTCATTATACCCCATGTATGAGAAATCAGTAAAATGGGCGTCAGCACCCGGCTCAGAAATGTCGACAGATTTGGCCCATACAATTATCATGATGTCGTCTTCGTCTTTTGGGGCGTAATGAACTTTTCACGCAAATACTCGATTCCATTCACCTTTTGTCTTTGGCATATTTTTTTGCCAAAGGGTCCCCTTTTCCCATTGCCGTGGTAACCGTTTATTTTTATTTTTTGCGAGCCCAGCCCTTTTTGGAGCATTTAATGCCACCTCGTTGCGCCACGGTTTCAATTGCCATTTCGGCCATTGGCTTTTGCCACACACACATTTCACAATTAATTAAATGAAAAATGGTTTTCTTGTTTGCTGTTTGCGATCGTTTCACAATTGACGTAAAATATAATTAAAATTGTTCATACGCAAAAGGGAGCAAATTCTCCCCTGCCCTCCGCCGCCATGCCACTGTGTGGCACGCTATTCGCATTGCGACGCATTTAATCAATGAATCGCAGACAAAATGCCAAATGCACTTTTATTGCATTTAAAACAACAAATTTTCTGCAAAATGCCAACGACACAAAAAAATCTAACGGAATTTGCAAAGCGTACAATAGCAAAATCATTTTGAATGCTCTTTCCTCGAGTTGTGAATACATTCATTTGCAGATGAGCTAATCAGAATTGAATATTCCAGCTATAAATATTAACGAATGAAGCAGCAAAAACAGGTTCTTCGTCTTTGCATTCTGGTTTATTTTTAATTAATTTGCTAAAATGAGAGAATAAAGTTCGTTTTGCTTCTTTTTGTATCTTTGTATCTGCATATCTGTATCTGTTGCTGTAGCTGTAGCTGTAGCTGTATCTGCATTTTTGTGTAAAACAAGTGCTAATCAGCCAACTGCTGCTGCTTCTTCTTCTCTTGCTTTGTCTACTTTTGCTTTATGGTTGAGTTTTATGGTCGATTGCTGCCATTAACTGACATTAGGCGTTCATTTACAACGCTGCGAATACCGTTGATGTGCTTTTGACACTCTTATGGGAGAGAGGGAGGGTGAGAGTTCTTTCTGCCATTATCATCAGCAGTCATCATGTGCACTCTTTGTGGCAGTTAGGGCATTCAAATTCCGCAACGACAACATAGCAAAGGAAATGCGCATTGGCCATGTAACCGTTGTAAAATGTAATAATAAATATTTGTTGGCTTTTGTAGTGCAGGGTTTTTTGATTTTTTTTACATACTCTTAATCAATATAAAATTTGAAAAAGTGTATACTGGAGCTGTTGCTAAAGTATGCAACAAGCAGATTACCAACAGCAGAAAAGTCGATTTAGAAATAGAGACTTCAAAGTTTAAAGTAGAGAATCGTAGGTACACCAAATACATTTCTTACCTTAATTTCATATTTCATATTTTCATATGCCACTTTGAGGGGTGTATCCTCGTTGAGTACTCTTTACTGTCACATTCTGACTGGTTGTATTTGTTTTGCTTGCTAGTTGCATTCTGTGGCTGTCGACATTTGCCACATATTTGTCTGTCCATCTGTCCTTCTGCCTGTCCGTTCAGCTGTCTATATCCCTGTGTGTTTTTATTTTCTGCTGATTGTTTTTACATTTAATTTTGCATTACTTTTGTGCTTGCAATGTTGCAGCTTTGATTTCTGGCAGCAGCAGTAGCAGCAGCAGCAGCAAAAAAGGGCGTGACTGCCATTTTGAATGTGTTTTGTCTGTCACATTGTTTATTCATGCAAAAGTTTTGCTCTGTTGAGTTTTTTTTAATACCTTTTTGTACTTTCACTGCTCGTTAACAATAACATAGAGAAACAAAGTGCAACCAACTTGTTGTGTGTGTGTGTGATGTGTGTGTATGTTCCTAACTGTTGGCCACCCGCAGGGCGTAAAACCAAATTTTGACTTCTTTCACTTGTCAAGTCGAAATGCAGCTGCGTCAAGTTGATTATGAGCACAATTATCATCATGTGCATTTACCACTGAAAGACGAAAGCGCAAAATTTTCCTAATGAAGCCGGCAAATGCAACGGGGCAACGGCAACTGTATTATGGCCATGACCAACACGGAGAGATGTGAGTTGTTGCTGTTATTAGTAGCTGTTGACTTTTATGATTTCCATTGGATGGCATCATTATGGACGTGTGGCAAATCAACAAAGCAGCAAATAGAAAACACGCCAGCAAAACCAGAAAATCAATAGAAAATCCCCCCCTCCCAAATCAAGTGTTGGTCACAAAAGGTGAGGTGGGTGAGGTACTTGCACAACGCTGATCTATCTGCGTAAATGCCATAAATCGTAACAATAACAACCACTTGCCACTTGCCACTTGGGCAGCAACTACACAACAACAAGCTGAAGCTGCAAACTGAACCTGGACAAGCGATTTCACTTCAAGACAACATAAACCAACACTCAACAGATAACAGACTGCGTTGTTCACTGTAAAAAATGAAGGTTTTAAGTGTTATTTATTATTATATTTACGGCATACAAATTCGATTAAATCACAGCAGTTGCATTTAGATGTTATTGCTTAACTAAAAGCATTAAAAATATAAACTGAAAGATTTTATTACCCCATAAAGTATATTCCCCTGATCCGCATCGATAACCTATTAGATTTAGCCAAGTTTTTCTGAATGTCTATATAAGGTTGTCTTTGCTTCCACATATTTTAATTTGATGCAACATTTAATTCTCAGTTCAAATTCACCTAGAATAATTTTGAAAACTAATTAACTCTGGAGCACTAAGCAGAGTCAGCAAAAGAACATATTTTAATTAGTCTTTCAAACGAATATTTTTGTTGGGAGTAGAAAGAGTATTTTAGAGGCAACGCTGTTCAAAATAAAGAACCTGGCCAATTATCAACAGCTTAAAAAATCTTAAAGCTTTCCTAAGAGTTTGTTAATAATAATTAAATAAATACTTTGTTTCACAGCCTTCATTGCTGTACATGGCTATAACTACTTAAAATTGTATTGGTTATTAATAAACTTTAATAAAAATTGTTTACTGTGTGAGTCACAAGTGTTTGGTTTTACTTTAAGATAAGTGTTGTACGCCTTTTGTCTTCACTCTGAGCACATTTCAATCAAGTGACTTTCTAAGCATCATCATCTGGGGCGATATGTGCGTTTGTCCGCCTATTTGTTTGCTTGTTTGATTTTGTCGTCTTGTGACCAATTTCCAATTGTTGCAACATGAGAAATGCGGAGCTGCTCAACATTATCACTGAAGAGGAAGAAACAGATGAAGAAGATGAAGTCCATTGCTGGCCAAATACCATTTATTTCATGTTACAACACTTCA
Source organism: Drosophila villosipedis (assembly GCA_035043025.1). NCBI lineage: Eukaryota > Metazoa > Arthropoda > Insecta > Diptera > Drosophilidae > Drosophila > Drosophila villosipedis. The sequence continues at coordinate 13,286,987 of JAWNNF010000027.1, forward strand.
GCCCACTCTCAACTCTTCTCTCCTCTTTAGCTTTCATAAGTATTGTCGCACACACAATTTACACACACACACAATACACACACAACACACAACGCATAAAAAGCCCATTTATAACTGTTAACTTGTACAAAAGTATTTACAGGCGATTTAGCCGCTCACCGAATTACAACCAGCTCTTTCACAATTGCAATTGTTTATTTGTGTTTTTGCCACAACAGCTCCCCAACACCACCCTCCCCCCTTACACACAATCCCATCCCCTCCATCATCTGTGTTTTGTTCCCTGCCACTTTTCGGGGTGGACCATAAAAAGTGTTGTTTGTTGTTGATTGTAGAATGCTTTTGTTTTTCAGTTTTTGCTTGTTGGCTGTTATTGTTGATATTATTACAATTGTTGTTCTAGTTGTTATTGTTATATTTGTTGGTGTTGTCGTTGCTGTTGTTGTTTAGTGACCAACACAGCTGCTGCTGACACGCACAAAAATGTTTAAATGCAACAACAACAAAAACAACAAGTGCAACTGAAGTGCGAAAAACACAATATAAATGTGTATATATTTATGTACTCTATTTATCATCGAAAGAGAAAAATGTAGTGCCGTTGTTCTGCTATGGACCAGTGAATTGAAGCGGGAGGTGAAGTTGTTACACTAGAAACAAATAGTGCAGAGTAGCAGAAAATTGTACATTAGAAAGCAGCAAATTGAAACTCTTATTACTTTCAATTAACTTCATGCAAAACGAACAAACGGAAAATTCTAATACTTTTTTTTTATGACTGCAACGTATTTTTGTAGAAAGGTAAGATTTTTGGAGAGCGCTTTTCCCGCCCATTTACTTTTTCGTAAAGGCAATTGGAAATTGCCTAGAAAGGTAGCTAAATTTACTTTCACAATCGGAGTAAATTGTTTTTGAGAAAAACGTGTGCTTTTTTTATTTGGTTTTGCAAATTGTGTGCAAGCTGCAAATCAAACAGAGACAGATAGACAGACAGAGACAGAGGGAGGGAGACAGCGAGCACTCATGAGAATCGCATAGAAAGGCAGTTAGCAACACATTCACCACATGTTGAGCTGTCAAGTTGAGTGTGTTTGTTTTTGGACTTGAAACAATTATAAACAACTACAGAGAGATTAAAAAAAGGACAGCAAAGAATGCCCTAGTAGAGAGTGCTCGACGAGGAGATAATCTGAAAGCAGCTGTTATATAGAAAGTAGATAGTAGAGATATTTCAATATGAAAATAAGGCTCAGTTATTGAAATCTTTGTTTCTTAGCCGATCTTAATAAACCTGATCTGCTTATGATAAACTTTAACTTTTCTTACAAATTTAAAGTCTGTAAGTTTCTGAGATCGGACTATTCATACAGACAGGCAGGCAGACCGGGCTGATCAGGAATATATATGCCTTATGGACTTGGAGATGCTTCTTTCTGCCTGTTGCATACGTTTGCACAACTTCAAAATACCCTTTTCCCCATTTCTAATGAATTCAGGGTATAACAGTAACAATATTTGCATTTTACTTTATCTGTTGTGGCGCAGTTGTATATTTTGAATGCATATATTTTTTATTTTTATTTTTATATGGTATAGTAAGAGTTATTGAAAAGGCATTAAATTGATGTCAGCTATTGTTGGCTTTAATGTGTTTGTCGTTGGCGTCAGCGCAATATTTCATATTGACTTTTTGCTTTAAATAATCAACTACAGTTGCATTCTTCTTTTGTTTGTAGCGCACCCCGAGGGCCGTTCGATCGTTTCAGCAAGGCAAGTGTGATAAAATATATATAAACAAATTCCGCTTTTCTTTCATAGTTTTTTATTTTGTTTCTTTTTTTTCTCTTTGTATGGTTTCTTGTTGCTTATTAAAAACTAGGCAGGCACTTTAAAAATTGGGAAAAGCGCATGCACAGTCACGGAGAGGGAGATATACTTGATTGCATGCAGCATTTCAGCAGAATTGGGACAACAAGACGCATAAATAACCAAGATGCTAGCCAGATAGACAGATAGATAAAGAGTACGAAAGAAATGCCTAACGAAAACTTTGACAAAAAAAAAAACAAAATAAATAAAACAAAACAAAACAGAAAAACAACTATAGATCCAAAACAAAACTCAAACCACAGCACTTAGAATAGCAAACAAACAAATGACAAAGAGACAAAGTCTGCAGACAGCGTGGAACATATGTGGCACTTGGAAAGGAGGGTGGGGAATCGGTGAGTCGCAAAGGTATTGCAACTAAATACAAGTGCAACTGTGTGGCAAGAAGATGAGACTCAAAGCGAACTCTCATTGCCCCCACCTCTGGCTCTGTGTGTGTGTGCTGGGCAAAAAGAAAGCTCCAGCAAAACAGATACCGGTTCTCAATGGACTTCAGACGGACAGGTTTACTTTTCCGTTGGGTACACTTCTAGCCCTCTCTCTCTACCCCCTTTCCCTATCTCCCTTCTCTCTCTCTTTGTGCGACAAATCAAGCGTGTAGCAAAAAAAGAAAGAAAAGAAGCCTTGTGCGAGAACCGCGCGAGAAAACGTCAATGGCCAGCAGTGCAGCTGGCAACTACTACTACACTCGAAAAAATTATATGACTTTCGACTAAAATCTGGCCAAAAATTTGATATAATCGTTGTTGTTGTCGACCAATCCAATCTTTGCAAACTCAGTAAATGTTAAAAGGAACTTGATGCACTTTTAAAACTTGGGAAAAATCGCACATTTTTCTCAGAAATGTTTTTTTCATAATTCAAATGTGTTCTGCAAGTTAACAGTTTTTTTTATATTTCATATACTCCGATATATTTTGAATTGTTTTACTACTGCACAAAGATTACACAAGAATTAGGTTGTATATTTCCAATATAAAATACTTATTGACTTAAACAGAGATAAGAAATCTAAATTCTAAATGGCGATCTTTTTCATTATATGCTATGCGTGTATTTTTCTGCAAGTGTCGCACTCGCAATGCGTAATGGCAGCAGGAAATTGAAAAAGTTGCCTGTTGTTCTTGTTGCATTTTCATTACTTGTTTTCTTCTCTTTTTTTTCCGCCTAAGCCCTTTCCCCTGTTCGTTTGTCAGTGAATTCGGACACTTTTCTTGTTTTTCGTTCATACCAATAAAAGAAAAGAAAAGAAAAGAATAAAAAAAGTATAAAACCGAAACCAGAACAGTTGGGCTGCTGTTGTATCTTTGATGATTTATGCGGCTCTATTGCTTATCGCTTAAGCTGCGACTTTAACAAAAACTTAATCTTAAAGTTAAAACTTAAACTGTTTAACGTGGCATCCATAGCTGTGTTGCTCTGCAGTTGTCTGCAAGTGTGTCTAGTTTGTGTTTTCGCTGCTGTTGCTGCTTTTCCAGCTGGCGTTGCATGTTGCGCTTTAATATATCGCGATACTGGCGCTCACGATTTAGTGCGCTTCTCTGCTGATAGCTGGGCGCCTCCAGCTCCCATTGGCGTCGCTCCATCCAGATCAGCTCATTTGTCAGCTGCAACTTGGTGCATGCCACGCGCATCAGGCGACGGCTGCGCCTCGGGCGCCCCAACTCCTCACGATGCAAATACAGCGCATAGCTGACAGACTCCGCCCGACACGCTTCCTGCTGCAACATGCCAAAGCTGACTGACATTTTTGTTCTAGACATATACAGCAGCATGTATTGACAAGTCTCGCTAAGTTGACAACGTCTGGGCTATGGAAATTCTATGGAAAACGCTGAAACGTTTCCGCTGTGTGTCTCTCGCCAAATTATGAAATCTGTGCAACAGCGCCACCTATTTAAGCTGCCCCAGGTAGGTGGCAGCAAACCAGCGAGTATCTTTGTCTGACCTGTCTATCGGTCTGTCTGTTTATCTGCCTGTGCGGCAATTGGCATTTGAATATCAATGCCACACGTGCTCTTTTCAGGTAGCACTCGAAATATTTATCAACAGGTCAGCATTTATCAAAAATACTTACTCAATATCAGCTTGACAGATTTGTCATAGGGGAAAATTGAAGGATAACATGATTTGACTTGCTGTACTGGGATTTTAGTAACGCTGATCCCTTAATGATTAAAGGTGATTCATGTATGAATGACGTTTGTGTTGTTTAAAATAACTGAAAGAGAGCGAGTAGCTTGTCTACATTTATTGTACTAGCATCTTAGTAAATTTGATCCCTTAAGTGTGTATCCTACAGGGATGAAACCTTATAGGTTATAGGTTTGAAATGTTATAATACTCCTCCTAGCATTTTAGGATCCTAATGAAGTTAATCCTTGGGTCTTTCCCCCAGCTGCCCTGGAAACTCTGAAACTCTATGAAAAATGAGCTCTTGTATGAAAAACATTTATGTTTTCCACTATTTCTAAATGTTATAGTGCTTCTTCTAACAATATTGATAAGCATTGGGATTTCTTAGCAAATGAAAATCGAGTTCTTGTTATTTATAAATTTGAAGACATTTTCTATATGCTCGGTATTTTTAATTTTTATGCTTTTTCTCTTATGCTTCTGCTCTTCTGTCTACTCTAATTGTTGAACGATTAGTTAATATCTCTTCATGCTTGTATTAATGAAAAAATTGACTTGAGTCTTAGCATAGGGTTTCCACAATGAGGAAGTCTTAAGAATGTCATAAGAGGTTTTCCCCCATTATTTTTTTTATAGTTTGCTGAGTGACTGAGCTGTGCTTTGAACTCGCTGCGAATCATAGACTCAGCTGCTGATTGGCACTGCAATCAAGTTTACTTCTCTTGCATAGGTTAAAACGTCTTGCGGAACTTTAAAGCCTGTGCAATCTAATCACATCCTCTGCCATTATACCATATAATGGATAAATCGTTGACTAGCGGGCAATGAACAAAAAAAAAAAGAAGAAACTAGTGTTCTCTTTGAATATGTTGCTGGTGCGGCTGCTTTTTTTTCTGCTGCGATTTGCAAATGCGCTTTGCATGTTTGCTGCTAATTGGCAACAGTTGTCGATGCGAGAGCCGAGTTTTGCTTGCTGCTCGAATTCTAGACTGGGTTTTTCTTCTGTTTTTTCGTTTGGGCTGCGTTTGTGTTTGGAGTGTTTCGGATACTACGCAGATTGCATGATTAATGAACGCCGTTATGCTTTTACGAGCAGCTGAAAAGCTGAAACTGAAGCCGAAGACAGCAGCTGCCATGTAATTTGAGCGCATGCGCCGCTGCCTTTGCCACTGCCAATGGGTCTGCTCTGGGTCTGGGCAGGGTTACATAAGTGAGCTCTGCTTGTTGTTGTTGTTGTTGTTGCTGGCAGAGCAACCTCCATAAAAACCTGAGCGCACAAGAAACAATAAAACACCAGCAAATTAGAAATTACCTTTTATGTGCAATACGAGGGTAACAAACACACACACACGCTACACCAAAAAAAAAAAAATTGTAACAAATTTACACACAATGAGCACTTGGTCAAACCATGGGCACTTGCAGGGAGGTAGGGCGTTGTGGGGAGCAGTGTCTTAGAGGAGGTCTGCTTTTTGCCTTCTGGCAGTGCGTGCGTTACGTCAACAGCAGTAGTCGGCAGTCGGCAGTCATTAAGGCCTGCTTAATCGTAAATCGGAACTGTATTTCCAAGCATATGTGATGCGGAAATTGAAGTGTTACTAATGGCATTGTGCACAGCTACACTCAGCAAAAAAAGTCTATATACATACTTTTGATATCAAAGGATCCTCACCTTACTCTGCAGAATGTAAAATTCTAAAATTTCAAGTTGTTGATTTTGAAAAGCCAAGGTTTGCTTTTCTTAAGCTCAGTATAGATTTTTCTGATAAAGGAAAATATATGTCTAAAATCTATGGTGTGGCTATGTACCATAGAAGAATTCTTATATTCAATTTTATGTTACTTAAATATTATTAATAAACATTTGTTCTTTAAGATTCCACATTAGAATCTGTCTGGAGAGCAAATTTAATTACTATTTTCTGAATTTCAGAAAGGATATTTTCTAAGAATCTGGATTTGCATTTCTACTTTTCAGAAATATTTCTAAAAACAGAAAAAAATGAGCATCTCTCTAATTATAAGAAAAATGTTTTCGTATATATAGAAATTATTTATTTTTCTGAGTGCACAAACACAAAAGATACAAAAGGTACGCAAATGTATCTGCAAAGTGTTCGTTGCGCCTGTGATTTCAATTTCGCACTCACGCGGCGCGGATATTTTGCTAATTAACACACACACACACGCACACCCAATGTGTGAAGTGCAAATAAAAGTAAAGCCCAAGAAGAGAAAGAAATGAAGAGAAAAATCATAACTTGTATTTTTGCAGTCAGCTGATGGCCAAAAACTTTGTCAGCTGTTGTTGCATTACAATTTTATATCCGACGATAAGCAGAATTTTAAACCCACTGCCCTTTGTCCCTCTGCTGCTGCTTCGACCGAGCGACACAGAAAACTTTTTCGACAACCAAAAATGTATTTCTGGGCAACATAACAGAAAACTGTAACTACAAAACTACAACTACCAAAAAGCAACTACGTAAAACCAGCCACATCAAAATGCACATAAATAATAAAAATAACCAGGCGAACGAAAGGACGGCCAGCACCGGGACACAACACAACATACACAGACTCAACTCAACTCAACACAACACACACTCAACACAACACACACCCAACACAACACAACTGGACGAGAATTGCAAATTGTTCGCTGAGTCGTTCGCATTGAATGTTTTGTTTCCGACACACAACTCCCAAAAAAGAAGAATAAAAAAAAAGAATTGTTAATAATAAAAGCGCTGCAAAATTATGAAATTAATTTGAAATTTTAATTATGCAACACTGGCTGCAACATGCAAATCGAGCGGCAAAAGAAAAAAACTGTTACACAATTCTACTACAGTTTTGCCGCAGGAATTGTGATTTTGCTGTTCTACTTCTACTTTTGCAGCTGCTTTAGAACAATGACAGCCACATCGATGCTCGGTTTCAGTTTCGGTTTCGGTTTCAGTTTTAGTGCCAACTGTTATTAAATTCTGCTCACACACACTCGCACACACACACACACACACACACACACACATACATATTGGGGTCCAAATGCAGGCCGTGAGAATCGTTGCCCGCTGCTCAACTTTGATTAGAGTTAAGCCCTAAATTAGTTGGCCGCTGTTGGACGCTAGCCGGGCGACCTTTAGGCCCATATACGCTGTATACCTTTTGTTGTACGCCGGGCATAATAATCAAGTCATGAAGTGTGTAACAGCCAAATTTAACGCTTGTTTTTAATTATCACTTTGACTTGATTTGATTTAAAAATTTAGCATGTCTATAAGAATATGATTAGACATATGCTTCATGTCCATGTATCAATTTGGGAAGCTGTGCTAAGTATAAAATATATATAAATTGAACTCTCACTGGATAAACTTTATGCCAGTCACTATTTTATTTTCAAATATATTCACTTGTGGAGAGAATTTTTAACTGTATCCACAGTCAGATTCAACTCAGCATTTTTGGATTTAATTTGATTTCCGAAATATGGTCAAAAGTAGCGTGTTGCTAATAAGTATAATAAATAATAAATAATGAATAATAAATCCATAATTTAAGCAAAATAACTAATAAATATAAAATTAACTCTGGCTAGCTAAATTTGAAAGTTGCTTTGTGCTGGAACTCTTCCTTATATTTTAAATAAGTTTTCAGCTGGCTTCAGCGAGTCATTAACAATAAAAAGCAAGCTGTTTAAATTTTCTTAAAGTTAATAGTTTGTTTTATTATATGCACTTCTTGAGAATGGCTTAAGAGCATCCCATGTGTGGCTCAACTCAACATAATCGCCTTAACTAAGTCCGCAACATGGGCAAAAAGGGGCGTGTTGTTAATGTGCCACACGCTCTTGAAACAATCCAAGTGTTAATCGTTCTGATTCAGTCAGCTGACAGGCGAACAAGGCTGACAACAATGCTAACAACAACAGTAACAATAATTTTTGGTTAAGAGGAAACGGGGCCAACTAGAAAATACGCAACTTCTTCTGCTTCTGGCCCTGTGCCTTATTAGCGCACAGTTTAATTGGTTCAATTAATGTCAACTGCCACGTCGAACCAGTGTCGCCTTTGGGCCAAGTGAAATTTTGCTGGTCAATGCGAAACGAAAGTTTTGGCGTTTTTTTTCATCTTGTTTTATTTTATTTTATTATTTATTTTTTGTTTTTTTTCGGGGCTTCGCTGCATGCGACCAAAAGTCGAGTCAAACTTTTCGAATTCGAGCATTTGTCGAAATGCATAAAAATTAATTAACAAGCAGCTGGCTGCCTCTTAGATGTCTGCTAAACTGAACTTGTGGAATTATAGGAAGAAAACGACAATATACAAAAAGCAAAAGGCAAAAGCATCAGCATCAGAATTTTTAATTGGCTTTCATCGTAGATTTTACAAAGTAAACGACGACTGCTGAAACTGGAGCTACACTCTGAAAAAATCACATTAAAATGGAGAGAATCGCTATGAAAACAAAAATCATTATTTGTTTTTTAGAAGGATTGGAGAATATTAAAATAATGCGAAAGCAATTTTCTATAGAGAGCCTACTTTTTGAAATGGATTATTACTGCAACTAATCAAAAATTTGTTTTTACGTATTTCTATATATTTTGATTAACATAAAAGCTTATGTAAGAAAATCAATTTTTTCTAAATTTTAGAAAAGAAGAATCCTAGTTTTTGAAAGAGGCAAGTTTGCATTTAGCAATAATAGGCTCAAATAGTTCTATGGCCAAAAGTGTGTCAATTTCTTAAATTTCAGGCCGATTTTTTTCTGAGTGTACAGCTTCAGCTGCAGCTACAGTTTTAGCTTCTACGTTAACGTCAACGTCATCAACGAGCTGGCTTCTCGCACATTTAAGCCTAATTAACTTTCTACTTAGTGCCTCAATGTGCTTCTTCTTGTCTGCTACCGGCCAGTGAATGAATCTTCAGCTTCTTCTTCCTCTTCTTCATCTTGTGTGTGCATTTTGCATTGTTTTTTTGCTGTTTGTTTTTTTTTGCCTGTAACAATATTGTTGTTGCTTTTGTTGCACACTGCGCCAGCTTCTAATTTCATTTGTAGCCTTCGCGTCCGCCTTGATGCCACGGCCGCCAAAGCGTTGAATTCTGCTTTCAAAAGTGGCAACAAGGTGAAAAGTAGGTGAATGTTAAGCAGTCAGCAGCAGCTGCCTGTAAAGGGCTTGGAAAAACAAAAGAAAAACGCCAACAACGCGAAGAGTAAACAACATTTAGCGCAAATGTTGAAAAACCAGGCACAAAAAAAAACAGAAACATGCAAAAGGGTTAACAACAACGTCAACAGCAACAACAAGAAAAGTCAACAATAGTCGCCAAAAAACAAAAGACAAACAAAACAAACATATCAACTTCAAATGTGAACCATTCTCCCCAAACCCCCTTGCCCCACCTCCTCTCCCCTTCGCTGTTGTTGTTGCTGCTGCTTTTGAAGGTGCTGATAAGTTGACCGACTAACTGCAAAGCTGCCAGTCGCCAGTTGCCAATCGACAGTTGCCAGTTGCCATTTTCTGCTGCTTCTTCTTGTTTAATTTCAGCCTCCTTTTCTTTAACTTTAGCTACTTTTTTCACCCCAAACCGGAAGTGCATATTAAGCGTTTTTAATGTTCAGTTTCGCACAACTTCAAAGTGTTGATTTTTTCCTGTTGCTGCTCAAAATCATTTCCATTTCGGTGTTTCATTTGTTGGCACTTTTAGGCTTATATTTAATAATGTGTATTATGCAAATAGAACTGTTTGCCGCAGTTAGCCGCTTTAATTTCAATAATTGATGTGCTCAATTTGCGGTAAACAAAAACAAAAAATTAAATAAGCTATAATCATCTTCAGCAGAATTAACTCAATACAAATTGATTTATTTTACATATATACTAATTACATTAGTACAAATTTATCTTGTAGTTTATTTCTTAGTCATTTGCCTTAAATTGGCCAACTTGCGACTAGCCGTAACTATCAGAGCACGCTCTCACGCGACCATCGCTAGTTGGCTGTCAAGTTTTGCAGATAACAATGTCTGGCAATGAACACGATTTGTGGTGTTTGCTTCTTGTAAGCGGCTGCAACACAAAACTAGTCCAGAGTGCCCGACTGGCAGATACCCTAAAGCTATAATAATAATATATACTAACTTCAAGGCGATATCTTTATAATTGTGTATTTTATTGCTATGCTCGAAAGTGTGGAAGTTATCGATAATATGAAATAAACTTGATCTGTGTTTTTAAAGTGTCTAACGCCTATAGTCTCTAAGATCGGCTTATTCATACAGATATATAGATAAGCATGGCTAAATCATAGAATATATACATACCATACATATATGTATACCTTATAGTTTCGCTGCTTTCCTCTCGCCTTTTACCTACCTTTGCACAACTTCATTATACCCTTTTCTACACTTTTTGAATGAAACCTCAAAGCTGCAACAACAAAGACAGCAACAACAATTTCATTTGTGACGATTCATGTGGCGTTTTTACCTTTTTTTCTGTTGTGTTGTGTTGTGTTGTAACTCTATGTGGCCTTTTCTCAATCGCAATCTTCGTTTTGAGGCTTTTGTTTCCCGTGAATGTCGCATTGTTGCAGTTTCTCTGGGGCTGTTGTTGCTGCTGTTGCTTTTGAGCTTAGCTTAGCTGCATGTGAGAAATTAAAATCTTAATTTTTCCTCTCTTCTCTTATTTTATTTATTTTTTATTTTTTGTATTTTGAAGTGCGGCGCTTAATTTGATTTTACAGCGAGAGCAATAAAAAAAAATTTAATTACACATTTTAATGGCACTTTTGGTAATTTTGTGTAAAAAAAATTTGTTGGTTGACTTTGACACTAATCATGCGCTGTTTGCATCGCTGGTGCCGTGAAGCGTTAATGATTAACTGACAAAGTTGCTTGGCTGGCTCTGGGTCTGGCTGTAGATGTGGGTGTTGGTGTGGGCTGCTGGGGGGTCTAGATCGTTACCTCACCAGCCTGAAGAGCCATGTACAAATTTGCCAACAAACTGCATTTGCTGTCTAAATAAATATTTTGTTAGCGTGCATTTGCCGCACGGGTGATAAATTTTCCAATTTTCGAACGATTCACTGAAAATGTCACACAGATTACGTGACTTTGATGCGATTGACATAGTTGCGAGATTTATGCGTGAGCTGCAATGAAAACCTGGTCCTAAAAACCCTATGACACCCTCACATGTCCCCTCGAACGTGCGTTGCCAGCAATTAGAAGAGTGCCAATAGCAACAGCAACAACTACGACAACAACAACAACGATTGCTGGCAGGTAGTCAGCGGCGCCCACAACGACAGCTAATTTAAATGCCGCGTGTTTGCCCAGACCAGACCAGACAGACAAACAATCAGACAGACAGACGGTTGGTCGCTTCGAGTGAAAGATCACGACCAAAAAGTTGGCAGTGTTGCGCACTAACAAAATAACAACAACGACAACGACCAACTTAACGACAATGTTGTAGGCGGCACATGAAAGTTTACAGTGTCGGCGAAAACTGTTTGGCGCATTATTATTTATATACCCTGTTCACCCAAAATGGTGTATGTACAGCTTTAAGAAGCCCATCCTTTTGGTAGACAAAGCTTGTGAGTAATTCATGTGGAATACTGACTAGAAATTTAGTCCAATAAAGTTAACAAGTTTTAAGATAAAACCTTCCAAGTCTAAGTTAAAACTGAATCAATTTTTAATAGCTATACCAAGTTGAATGATAATATTGAGAATTGGGCCACTAGATGAATACTAATATTTAGGTTAAAAGTTAAAATGCGCCAGTCGAGACTACGAAAAAACGAAAATAATGAGTAATATATAATATATAAAGCCATATCTATATAACCCTAATCTATCGCAATACCCGTACTGAGTATTTATCGAGTCAATCAGCAGTGTAATCAATTTATTATCAAATTATCATTGCTCAACTCAATACTGAGTATCTACCTAGTCATTCCAAATCGTTTATTATCAATATGCCACAGATTCGAATCTTCCGCAGCCCCCTACTGAGTATCTATGTAGTAAATCAGTCACGAGTCGAGCATTCTTGTTTATTAACTCTTAATGCAATGAAAATGGAAAGCGAAAACGAAAACGACGCTGAAACCAAAAGCGAAACTAAAAAATGGGATCGAATGGGTTGGGCTTTGGCTTTGGCTTTGACTGGCTTGGTTGGGCTTAAATACCAGAATACTTGAATGCAAGGGCTTTGTGTATATCTGAGATGCTTGATAGCGCTGGAAATTGTTGGCTGACAATGAATGAGGATTGAATATTGTGAGCAGAACAGAATTCAAATGGAGAATTGAAGTGCATTTAAGATGCGAGTTTTTTAATTTAAGCATGAAGAGATATATACAAATGGAGATGTGCGGAGTATTCATTGTATTCAGGGTTAGCTGCTGCTGCTTGCGTGGTTCCTTACTTGCCGAATATTTGTATTCCATTTCGCTTCCCTAATTTCCTTTTATGCAATGCAACGAATTGCAAATGTTAAGTATACGCCCCTTTGTCTCTCTCTCTCACTCTCTCTCTCTCTCTCTGTCGTCTTGGACTTTTGTTTGCCCTTGCGATTATTTTGTCAACTTCAGCTTCAGCAGTTGATTCACTTGTGCGCTGCATTTGCATTGCATTAGCTTTCACTGGCAACTGAGAAACACCCTCAAACCCCCCCAACCCTCAACCCCAACCCTACGTTTCCCCTTACCTTTATGCAGCTGCTGTATTTGCGAGCCATTACCAAATGTTTTAATGTGCGGCGGTTTTGCTGAAAAGCAACATTTACAACCTTTGCAACATTCTTGTTGTCGTTCCGCTGTCTGTTTGCCATTGCAGAACTTTGCCTCCATCCACCGCACCCAATCTGCAACTCGCCCTTTCATTCGTTGCATTCATTCAGACACTCATGCAACTTTCATTCATACCAAACGGGCGTTGCAATGAATGCCAGCGGAAAATAAGTACGGGGTGGGTTGGGAAAAATGGGTGTATGCATGTGCAAAATGAAAATGAAAATGAAAATGAAAAAATCGTAAATAAGAGCGCAAGAGCTGAAATAAAACACACACTCATTCGCGCACACACACACACACGCACACACACACACACGCACAGGCAGACAGAGCACGCCTTTGGCCAGGCTAGAAGCAGACAGACAGAGAGGAGACCAACATGGACAAGTCAGCACCCAGCGCAGACCCAGACACAGAAACAGACAGATAGACAGACAGACAGATATTTTTCTTTCTCTGAGAAGCGCATTTTTCTGCACAATTTATGTCTTTTAATGAAAATGAAAAAGAGAGTAAAATCAAAATAGAAATAAAAAATAAAGGCGCTCAGCACGCTAATAACTTTTAAAAGCAAATGTGCAGCTGGCTGTCAGGGCAGCCTTTCTATAACTTATATATATATAATATTATATATATATATATATATATATATATATATATATATATATATATATGTATGCACTCAGAAAAATCGGAAAATTTTGGCACAAAGGGTTTCCTCACCTCATTATTAAGAAAGCAAATTTATAACATTTTCTTAATAGCACACTTTTCAGACATTCAGAAAATTTCTTCAGACATTCAGAAAATATTTAAAAAGCAAGAAAATGTTTTCACTGCGATTTACTAAATTTCAAGCAAATTTTTGTGTATACATATGTATACGGCAAATAAGTTACACTCAGGGGTGCCCTTTTTCATGTTTTATTTTTTATATTTGCTTGTGAGGGGGGGGGGGGTGCTGGGGGTTCGCTTATGAAATAAGTTGCACGGGGCGTGCAATTTGTGTATGGGCATGTAACATTATGTGGAACTGCTTTCATGTTCGCTGGGTCGTTTATAAAAAAAAAAAAAAAAAAACAGAGTCAGCAACAACTTGAAACTTTGAGCCAATTTGGCTTTTGCCTGCCTAATTATATATCATTGGCTCACATGCTGTGGGTATATAAAAATAAAGCAGCACTCGTCAATTAGCCAAATGCGAAAGAGAGGAAGAAATGTTGCAATTGCCATTGTTATTATGGCCAATAAATTCAATTCAAGTTTAAAGCTTCGCATTAAAAACTCAACAAAATGGCCGGAGAACATTTCACAATTTATTTACGGTCAAATTCCAAAAGACCATTATGATTTTTATGACTTTGCTTAATGCATTTAATTGCAAAAATGGGCACGACACAAAAAAAAAAACCAAAGAAAAACCAAAAAAATAAAAATAAGAGGAAACAATGGCAAAGTCCATTAACCAAATTAAAACTGAAGAAGACTGACAATGGTCTGGCCAAGAGAATACGGTCAATATGGCTATTTTTAGGCGATTATTAGTTGCAATTTTCACTTAACTGACAAATAATGTAAGTAGATAAAGCTCATCATCCGAATGACTGGCAAATTGTTGTAGTTGTTGTCAAATGCAAATGCATCTTTCGCAAGCTGATCAGCTGACCTTAAAGCTGTGGCTTTAATGGACAAACAGACAGACAGACAGACAGACAGACAGCAGCAGCAGCAGCAGCTTAATTCAATTTTGGTCAAGAGAGCGGAAGCCACTGAACAACAAAATGCTGAAAGCAAACAAAAACAGTGTATTGGTTGTCAGGCATTTCCATTGTCTTGGCCCCAAAGTGCAGCCTCAATTGCTTTGTCTAATTGTTCAATGTTTGTCTAAACTATGAATCGCCAGGCAGCCACTATATGACTTGCCACAAATAATTATGAAAACTGACATTGATATTTGGATTTTGTATACTATAATTGCGTATATGTTTCAGCTTATGCACAGTTATTATTTATTTTTAGTTCCATGAATAAAACTCGGACTCAAACTCAACACTCAATCTCAGACTCGTTTAGCCTTGACTCTTTGGCCACAGACAGAGAGCGGTTGCTGTCTTATTGTTTTCTTGCTTTGCTTTTGTTGTGTTATTGATTTTGAAAATGCGCTACAATGAACCATAATTGATCACGTTCATGGTCCATTTTTAGTTGTTGTCGTTGCTACACTCAGCAAAAAAAATCGCACTAACTTTGAGAAATTCGCCATAGTTTTGGTGCCAAGGGTTGCTCACCGTTTTTTATTCAGGAAGTAAGTTTCTTATATTGAATTATTGTTAATAAACATTTGTATTTTAAAGTTACATATGTGTAAGCCGTCGAGAGAAAGGTTATATTCTAAGGAACAGGGTTTACACTTATACTCTTTAGAAATGAAACTCTTAATAATGGAAAATATTTCTAAGTAATTGAAAAAACACTAACATATAAAAACTTTATATACCAAAAAGGTTGATTTATTCAATTTTGCTCTTTTTCTTAGTGTGCACACCAATTGAGGGATGCTTTGTCAGAACTTTTTTTTGTGGTTGCTTTCGTTTTGTGCCACAGCAATTAAAGGCCAGAGTCTCCTCTTGCGAACTGTCTTAGCAGATTCGCATCAACGTCACAAAAAAAAAACTTCAACATGGCCAACAACATTTTTGGGGGGTGCAACGACTTTGGTTACTTTTCAGTTTCGGTCTTCGTCCAGTTTGCAGCTAACAGCTTCCGTATGCTTTATAAACTTGATCGCTTGCATTGGCCTATAAACTAAAAGTAACACACACATACACACACAACACACACATACAAAGCCGGACCGGAGCCGGCCCAGCCCCGGTGTTGACGTTGCTGTTGGCAAACCAAAGGAGGAAAAAAATATACAGAGAAAAAAAAAACAATATATTTGACCTACATCAAGTTTTCAAGCTGCTTGTTTGTGTTTCTTTCTTTTTAGTCAAAGATGTTGCTCTTGCTGTGGTTGTTTTTGTCGTTGTTATTGGCTGAGGCTTCTTCACAAGCCTCATCATCATCAACAACATCATCATCAGCAGCAGCAGCATCTCAATCATCATCATAAACGGCCTCTACGCTTTACTTTTCTTGTCTCGCCTGTTTCTACAGCTTCTTGCTGCTCTCCAAAAAAAAAGAGAAACAAACCAACCACAACATTTGGTCAACTGCATTTTGCTGGATGTTGTTGTTGCCGTTGTTGTTGGCTCAGCGTTTGTGTTGCCAGTTTTCTGTCCGTTATTGTTTTCAATTTTGTACAGCATTTTCATTAATTTTTCAGCAACATACCCCCTCTACGCCCACCCTATTGTGTGGTGTGTGTGTCAGTGTGTCGTGGTCATCATCAACTCTCCGAGTCTATGTTGTTGTGTCGGCTTTGGTATCCGCCCACGCATAAATTATTAAAAGCCGTTTGCACTGTTAGAAGTTGACCAGCCAGCTTGAAGCTGAAGCAGACGTGGGCAACGTGGTCAATACACAGACAGAGAGAGGTTAGAGCTGTGGGGGGAAATTGTAGGCTACGTCATTTTTCGTAGCGTCTCTTAAAGCTGATTCATAAAAATTGGAATTTTATCACTTTTACATTTTGTGTAAATTTGTAAAAAAGAAAATTTGCATAGAAGCTGTTAAAGCCACACGGAGTCATTTTTTGTTGTTTATTTTAAAATATAAATTTATGAATTAAGCACGAGCTAAATTTAGACCAGGTCTACAAAAAAATAGAGTCAAACAATTTGGTTAACTGCTCGCAGCAGACATAACCGTTTACGGTACGTGCACCTTTCCACGGAGCCTGAGTCTGAGTCTGAGTCCGAGTATCTTTGTATCTTTTGCATCTTTGTGTCTATTTCTGTATCTGCGCATGTGGTCTATGGGTGTGGGCGGATCGTTTGTTTAAGGCGCATAGCTTCAGTGCACACGGCTCCAAACAGAGCGCGGCTCACGTTTTGATGCAAATCAGGCTGGCTGCCTTAGCTGCCCCCATGCCACTAAATGGGTGCAACATTAAATAATTAACAGCACAGACGCTTAAGTATGACTCCAATGTGTGTGTATACAAAACGAGTACTCGTTTGTGGTCTGCAATGAATGCTGTTGTGGCTGCCAAACTGGCACAGCAACTTTTTCTTTGAGCCGAGTATGAGCTGGATTTGATATTTTAACACGTTTGCCAGCTCCCTCTCTCTCTCTCTTCTCTCTCTCTCTCTCTCGCTCTGTCTATCTCTGTGAAGCGTTAATGAATTGAGTTAAGCTGGGTGTCGAACCGGATGAGAATGCTTTGGCAATTAAATGCCAGATACAATTGTCGTCCAGATTGGCCAATGTCCCCACTTGCCAAGAGTTGGCCACTTGGCCACAGTTGCAGCAGCCAATGTGGAGCAGGCGAAATGTGTTGCAAGCCATTTGTAAATCATTAATATTTGCATTTGCATTTAATGTGAACAGTGATTGGCTGTCGTCGTTCCACTTGGATGTCATTGAACTGCCTTTACTCCCCATATTGCTCATTCGCCGCGTGTGCTCTTTGTTACACATAATTGTATGACTCATCAGCACCCAAAAGCAATTCGCATATTTATGCTAAAAATGAAAAAAATAACGCAAGCGTTGACTTTCCATCAACCAACAACTATTGAGTGTTACTTTAAGATAAGTGCGAGTTCTATTTTGTGAATCTCTCTGGTTTCAAGTAGGTCAGTAGGCTAGCCAAAAAACAAATTGGTTGTTGGAGTATTTTTTTTCTTTTTTTTTTTTGCTCTCCACTAAGTTTGACTTGACAATTGGCGCGTCCAAGTTCAGAGCGAAGTAATTGCTTATAATTGGAATTGCACAGCGATTTACTGTGAAATCGAGTTGAGTTGAGAACAAAGCGAGGCAAATTGTGTTCCAGTTTTCATTACTAAACTGTGCGCGTAAAGGAAAAGTGCCGGAAATAATTGCGCAAAGTAGTTTGAACTTTGTATTTGAGCCAAGAGCAATGAAAACTCGACAACTTTGAAGACCTTCTAGTTGGCTACATTTGTCACACAACACAAAATACCTCAAACACGCCTACGGGGTGTATATAAAAATAAACACACATATCTGAAAGAGTGCCCGAGGCGTGAGTTGGCCATGCGTTCGATATTTTAGTTTTGAGATTCGAGATTAAAGATCACTTAATGAATATCATAATAATTGGAAATGAAAGTAAATATTGTGCGTAGGATTTGCTCAAATGACTTGCAACAAAGTAAAAATCAAATCTAATAAAAAACAAATAAAACTCTTTTGGCCATGATTGGGCAAATTTCCAGCCATAAATAAACAATTCAAGCCGAAAGTGTTTTTTTTTTCTCAAGTGCGTTCTTGAAATTCAATTTCAATTTCAAATTTGTTTTCGCATACAGTAGCCGTAAACGTGGCTCATATGTATTAAAGCCACAAGTCTCGATGGGCAGCCGATTTCAATTTTTTTCTTTTATTTGGATTCGGTTTCGGTTCACTTTCTAAAATGAGTTCATGCAACAACCACAATTTTTGTTTGACACATAAAATACACATTTGATAAATGATCGACCAGCATGTTCATACAAGCAAACAAACAAAAAAAATCCGTAACTATTTTTGATATATATTACACCATGGACCCAGCACGCCGCGCACTCAAAATTGATTGCCAACAATTAAAACTTAAACATTGAAAATTAAAAAGCGAATGCCATTTTTTTTTTGTTTTTCATTTTTTACACATGTAAAAAACAATATGCGTTTGTTTTTGTAGAGGCTGTCCGGTTTTTTGTCATAACTGGTTAATTTATTTGCAGCAATTATTAAAGCAAACAGAAAATATACATATACATATTTTAATATACGATATATATAAATATATATGGGTGTATAGGGAGTGCGACATTTTGTTTTTTATCGGTATATCTTTGGGTTTATTTCATGCATAAATCATTTCCGTTTTGTTGCTGCTGCTGCTGCTGCTGCACTTTAGCGCAATTTTATAATTACATTTTAATTTATGCAAATACAAATTAGCAGCATTCAACATTTAACATTCAACAGTAGCCATTTTATTTGACCCACACGTATTTGCCTTAACTAATGCCAAAGTGCACAGAGGAAAAGTAAACAAAAGCCAGAAATCATATAAAAACAACAAGTCCTTGGATCTGAGATCGGTGTGTGTGTCTGTGTGAGGTCAGGTCAGCTTTTGCAATCATAAATTAAATACGTTATCTGGCAATTGTAAATATTAATCATACGACATGTGAATCATGCCACTGCTTACATGTATCTATATGTAACAATTAATTGTACACTAATATTAAATAAAATTAAAATTACTCTGTCACAGTGAAGCACTGCAAAGCATCATAGAAGATTGTGTAGAGAGTTAGTCGTTAATAGGAGATGCCCTAGAGCAAGTTGTTAAATGATTAGTTGTCTTGCTGAAAAAGTTGCGTTTCTTGAGCGATTTTAAATATTTACTGTTAGCCAATAATATGTCTGGGTATATTAAATCTCAATTGAAAGGCTATAACTTTACAATTGTGTCGTTAAACTTGATCTGAGTTTTGTAAATGAGAACTTATAATCCAAATTTGAAGTCTATCTATCTCTTATAGTCTCTGAGATGGGTTTATTCACATAGGCTGTCAGCCGTACAAGGCTAAGTCGTATCGGCTGACTATATATAACTAACAGCCTTGGATATATTTTATTTTGCTTACTAAATACTATTGCAACACTCCGTTATGAATCCCATGACCCGCTTTAGAAAGGCTATCAAAATGTTTATCAAAAGATAATCAAATGTTCCTTGGCGCTATTTAGCAACAATGTTATTCTCAATGCAAAAAATCGAAAGTAATTTGCATTACATCACTCATTTAGAGGCGGCAAACAGCCTTGCTCCACACACACACACACACAACCACACACACACAGACATTTGGACAGACGTTAGACAAAATCCAAATCGAAAACGAGCTCAGCTCGACTCATTGATCAAATTTTGATTGACATTTCGAGTGGTTTTGCTTGCTCTTTTGGCATTTTGCTCTATTAAGCAAATTTGTATGTCATTTTATGGCGTCTTTCAGTGTTGTGGTTGTTGTTGTTGTGTATATCTGGTGTGTGTGGTGCTGTGTCCAATAATTTGATCATTAACGACAATTAGTGCAGAGTGTAAGAAAAAAAAAAATCAGAAAATATCTGAAATTCATTTTGACAGCTCAAGCAATATATTTATACATTGCGGTTGCTATCGAAAATTGAAACTTAATTGCGCGCATAATTTTTGATCTCTTTGGGAAATAAACATTGACAGGCCAGATGCATATAGAGGGAGAGCGAGGGAGAGATATAAGTACACACAAGTTGCATATTGAAATGTGACACGAATATAACTGTAATTTGTGTCACATGAGCCAACTGAGTTGTCGCTTTGGTGTCACCTGATAGTCTTTGTTGTGTTTCATCAACTTTGGGGAATGAAAGCAAAACGGAAGTGTTATGTTTTTATACGAAGAACATTTGATGCCTTCCACTTGATAAGTGCACGAAATGCGAGTAAACACACATTACACATACACACTCAGACACACACGTATGCAAATTGAGCTGTAGAAGGTCATCGGTCAGACAATGACAATGGCCAACTCCAAATGAACAGCTAGCCACAATTTGACATGCCCAAGTTAGATCAAGATATCTTCAGACAGACCTGGCAGGTCAGTAAACACATTATGGGTTCAGAGAGACGTCTTCTTCAAGGCGACTAAATTAAATTACAAATGTGTCACTGATATGCGAAAAGTTCTGCTGCGGATTTGACATCAAATTGAGATTTGACAATTGTTGGTTGAGGCACAGCTTGTGGCACAAAGTAAATTCATGTTGAGTTCAAAAGTTGGAGAAGACACTTGAATAGCGCATTTTCACATTTCCATTGCCAATGCAAAAGTTTTGTTCAGCTCGGTCGAGACAATACCGGTTTCGGTTCAAACTGAGTCAGACACGCGGCGTTTTGATTGTCCGTCTTGACTGGTTTTCAGTTAGTCAATTTTATTTATTTTTTTTTTATGGCTAGGTTGCACGCGTCGCCAATTTAATTGCCGTTGACTAAAAATTGCAAAAATTTAAAGGTATAAAAACCAATTCACAGTCTCGTGTCGTGACGTGTCCATGCATATATAGTGTGTATACACTCGAAAAAAATCGCCAAGGGCAGCTCATTATCATTACTCAGAAAGTATATTTTGAACAAAGTGTAAATTTGGATCTTTCTGAAAACCAGTGTTTTTCTTTGTTTAATTTATATTCTAAATAATTCATATTATTTAATAATAATAATATAATAAATTTGAAAAAACCTGTGATATTATGACAATTTGACAAATAAATTTCTTGAAATAAGATCTCTTAGAATGTTTAGAAGTACATTTCTTACACATAGCAAATATTTCTAAGAATTGAAAAGAAAAACGATTTAAAAATATTTTTTCGTGTATTTTGAAATTATTGCTATAAACAGAAGATTTGTCCATAATTCAGGATTTTCATTTTAGGGCGATTTATTTTGCTGAGTGTACGTGTATCGTGTACATAGAATGTGTATGTATGGTATGTATGTATTGCTATTTTTGCTGTCAGATTTCATATTTATTTATAAAAACCATAAAATTTGCCCACTTTTCAGGACGATAATAATTTTAGAGCATTTTTCTAAATTTCGATTGGTTTCTGAGTGTATGTATTTAGTAGCTTGGTTGTATGTAAGTATGTATGTGTATGTATATGAATATGAATATAAATGTATATATTGCTGTTTTCGCTTTCAGATTCGGCGCTTAATGCGTTTATTTTTGTCTGCTTTTGTGGTTGCTGTTGCCGTTTTGTACGAGATTTATTTAAATGCATTAAACTTTAGAGGTCAACTTCCTTTCACCGGCGACGCGTTGGCGTCAACGCCAGCAGCGAGAGACTTGATAACAGCCTCAGTCTCCGTCTCAATCTCCATCTCAGTGTCTCAGTCTCAGACCCCGTCTCGAATTCCTGCTCTAACCTAGCCCCCTCCCTTTCTCGTCATGCGCAGGCCCAGTTCATACGCTGCTGGGGCGAGAAATTCTCAAAAACCAAATCAGCCACAAAATGTGACATGTGACAAGTGGCGCGTTGTATTTCAATGTCACATTATTGTTGTAGTTGTTGTTACAGCCTTTTATTTGCATACCTTTTGCTGTTGTAACCGTAATTTTCCATATGAGCTGCTAAAAAACACAAAAACACACACAAAACAAAAAAAGCTGGCAAAAAAAATATTGAAAGCGAAAGAAAATAAAACGCTCGTCTGCAGGTTCATTTAAATTGAAATCCTGCAAGGACTCTATCTCTCTCTCTCTCTCTATCTCTCTCTCTCTCTCGCTTCGATGTGTGTGTGTGTGGCATATTTACATAGTCGTTGTCAATTTTATGGCTCAGCCGAGGCAGAAGAATGAATGAAAGTAAAGAAAAGGCGACCATGTCAAAAAGTAACTGCATAAAAGTTCCTTATAAATTTAATAAACTTTTATAGATGCGTGTGTCGGGTCGCCAACAACAACAGCAACAAGGATAACAACAACAAGGACAACAATGGCGATGACAAAGCACACGAATTCTGAGCAACAGCAGCTGCCATTAATGCGTGGCCTGCCAGTCCCTTACCCTCATCCACCCTCTTATCCGCCCCTTTCTTTCAATACTCTTGATGGGATTCTTCCTTGCTTCCCCTGCTCGCCGGCATCGAGTGATTGCTCCACAGGGTGCACTTTGAGCGAGACGCTGAGTGCAAAAAAAAAACCAAAAACGAAAAAAAGAAAATATAAACTTTTATTGTATCCGCATTTCAGTGTCAAACTGTCTGTCGCGACAGTCGCTTTTCATTGCTTTTCCCTGTATTTTCCTTGCGAAGCACACAGCACGAAAATTTTTTAGCTAGAAACTCAATAAGATAATTCACTTGAAATCTGAACTTAAAAGTGCCCCTAGAACGATTTAAAAGTGAACGAAGCGATGAGATTCTTAAACCAAAAATATGTATGCTTAGATTGAGAACGCCCGTTAATTAATTTTAATTTATACATACTATATTCTTGCCATATAAATTATTGACATATTTACACTCTTTTTGTTTTTGTTTGTTTTTTTTTTTCAACACTCAACTGAAACTTCCGTTTCTTCACTCATGTTTGTTGTCTTTTTCCCAAGAACAAATTCTAGTTTTGTTAAATTTTTTGCTGTGCAGTCAAAGAAGGCTGATGATGACGTGTGTGTGTTTGTGTATAAGTGTGTGTGTGTGTTTTGTGTGTGCATTAAGTAAGAGATTGATACTTGTGGTGAAAGTGATTTATTTACTGATGAGCAGGTGGCAACTGAAAGCAGCCAAACAGCGGACCAGATGACCCCATATTGAGTCAAATGGTCAAACTCATAACAATTTGATAATATAGAAAATAGCTGCTGCTACACACACAGACAAAAAAAAAACGGAGGGGGTGTTGGAGTAAGGGAAAATAGTTGGCAATAGTTGATTTGCATTGAAATGCATTTATTGCAGCAGCAACAACGAGTTGAGTTTTTTGTTTGGTTTTGTCTGCTGCTGACAGCTAAATATAAAGTCTTGTATCGAACACATATGCGACCAAAAATGGCAGACATTCAAAGTTGGACAGCAGCAGCAGTGGCAGCAGCAGCAGTGGCAGCAGCAGCAGTGGCAGCAGCAGCAGTTGCAGCGTCACCCACACTGAGCGAAAAAAGCAGACATACAAAGAAATGTATTGACTTTGTGTTTGTTGGCGCAAATAATAAATAAACATAGCAAACGCTCTTGTTGTAGAAACTGTTGCAATTGTTGCAAATGCACCCCGAAACCAGTTTGTTGTTGTCTGCTGAACTGTGTCTTTCCCATACACACACACTCGCATACAGCAGTTGCGAATATACTATTGTAATGCGAAGTTATCGTTGCCATTGTGCGGCAAACGAATGCAGTCCACCAACAACAGCCGCAACAACAGCAGCAGCAACCCAATAAAAAGAAGTGCAACAACAACTTTGGTTCGCTTGGTTGCCTGGCTTGGCTGGCTGCTGCACTAGGAAAAATCACTAGCCCAAAAAATTAGAAGGTTTCTCTTGTGTTTGGAAATAATTTTCAAATATAAGAAAACATTTAAAAAAAAAAATAATAAAAAAAATCACCATCATTTTGAGATGGTCTTCTATTAAGAAATGCGTTTCTAAATGTAGAAAAAATCTATTCAGAAAATAGTAATGAAATTTACTCTCCCAACTGTTTGTATCTGTGAAATCTTAGAATACAAATTTTTATCAGTAATATATGATTAACATAATAGCTAATATAAAAATTATTCTACGTACACACTTAGAAAAATAAACACTCAGAAAATTAGACACATACTTTCTACATTTTGGAAACATCCACTCTGAAATTAAGAAATGCAAACCCTGGCTTTTAGCAAGTCACAACATTAAATTTTAGAAAAGTATTTTCTGAATTCAAAGGAGAGAAACTCTTTCTAAAATTCAGGCCGACTTTTTTCTTAGTGTGTGCGCGTTCAGTGTCCAGCACGGCCAATTGAAAGCTTAAATTGCATTTTGTGCTGGCGACTGGGGATCGCTTGCAGTTGCATTGTAGTTGTTGCCATCATCTCTATAAGCCAGGCACCTACGGAATCCCAGTTTCAGTCCCAGGCTCGCTGGCCACAATCTCTTCTAGCCCAAGTTGTTTGTTGCTTACCTGATGCGCCCTTGCGCAAGATGGCATTATGACTCAGGCATGCAATTTGTGTTGACACAGCCAGAACCAAAGTCCCCCCAATTCTCAGCTACTGTGTGGCAATGTGTGCCAATGCTGCTGTAGTCTTCAATTATGGTCTAAAGCATTCATTCAGTGCAACAATAACTTATCCATCCAATTCTGCATTGTATTCAACTTGAAATGTTATAGGAGCAATTTGCATTTTCTTTTCTTTCTGATACTTCAGACAGCACTTAGAATAATTTGCTGTGAGAAAATGTAATGCGAACCTAAAGAATGGACTCTGCCTACTTTTCTGCAGGAAAGCAAAATTATTCGTAGTGAATAGCAATATGTAACTATTTGTTATACAAATATTGTTTTTAGTCACATATAATTTTTCTAACCTAGAATTATTCTTAAAACTCCTTCTACCATAAAGCAATTTTTACCTCTTCAGCAAACCATATTAAAACATCTACATTGAGAGCAGTCCATACAGTTTAAAAACTGTATGCTTTTCTTAAACAATCAAATAACTTGAATTTGAGAAATATTTATATATAACTCATGTGAGACCTATGGTTTTCTATAAATTGCGAATTATTTTGAAATTCTTTCCACATATCAAGGGTATTCTATAATAGTAATAAGAATAATTTTTTCTTCTTTTTTCTTAAACACTCAACCAAACTAGACTTGAGAAATAGATAAATGTACCTTGGCATTATAATAAAATTTACTGTGAAAGTACCTGGTATAACCTATGACATCTAACCTATCCAGCATCGCTCACAAGCACTGTGTCTAGAGTATACAGAATTCAGCTTCTTGGCTTTGCTGTTATTTATTGTCTATTTGCATTTTGTTGTTTGTCTACATACATATATATATTGTATGCATATAGTATTTGAATAACATTTTTCCTTTTTTCGCTGTTACGACGACATTCGTCATGAGTCCTGGCCACGCGGGAGGAGGCGATCTGAAGGTTGGTTCCCTACGCAGGCACTGTCCATAAAAATTCGCTGCAGCTGCTCGGATCTGCTGTATGCGGGCTTTTGTCGCCTTTTGGCTGCCAGCCTGCCTGCTTTCAATTGCTGCCAATTTGTTTGTGGCTAGCTGCTCGTTTTGCTGTTGCTGTTGGTCTCGCAGTTTCCATCTAGGGTATATCCATATACATTTATATATATATACATATATATATGTATATAGATATATATATACTTTTCTTTTTTTTCATTTGCAACTTTGCTTTTCATTTGTGCTATGTGTGTATGGGGGTCCTGTCGCTGCTGCCGTTTGAGGTCAGTTTTAATGGTTTCCTGTCAGCTGTGGTCTTCTCGGTTAACCCGCCACAGCCTGCACAGCCTGCACAGCCTACCCATGCTGACCATCACTCAGTACAATACCAATGTGAGGACGAGTGTGAGTCTGTATTCAATAAAATATTCATTCATATATTTGCTAGCCCTAAATAATAGCTGCAGCAGCAATAAATTCACTTGCAACACTTTGTATTACTATACGATCTCTCTTTATCTTTTCCTTTGGGTTTTAAGTTGCGTTTTTCGATTTTGTTCTTTATGTGCAAAATTTGAGACACATTTGTGTCTCCAGTTGCACAGAAGACATCCGAAGACATCTCTTGTGGATGGCCTCCAAAATAAAAATAAAGCGACATTTGCATTAGCGTTTTGTGACTGTTCTTGTTGTTGGTGTTATTGCTGGTAGTGGTGGCAGCGACATAATTACGCGCATTTTCTTGTGGCATGGAAATGAACACCTCAAGGTGCTTTTAGCTTGGAATTCAATATGAGAAGAACAAGCAACAGAATAGGAATGGTGTCTGTGTCAGTGTTGCTTGGCTGCCTTCGTCTTGCAGCTCATTTCGTTTTATTTGCAAATTTCATGCCACAAATACCACAAGAATTGCAACAGCCAACATCGGAATAGAGTTTGACTGTTGACTGCCAACTGCCGGTTGCCGACTGCTGACTGCTGACTGTTGACTGCTGAGTGTGAGTGACGGAGTGACGACGAATGTGACACCCCCCGGTTAGCTCAAGTGGAAATAGCAAAGGCTGTTCATGTTCTTGCTGTTGTTGCACACACGGTTGTTGCACAGTTGCACACACACACACAGTTGAAGCCCTACACACATTGCCATGCTATGGTTTCTCGTTGCCACTGCTGAGTTCTTTTTCTTTTTCTATTTTGGGGCCAAGCACTTGAACATGATAGCTGCTTAGTTGAGCCGAAGTCGGAGTCAAATCAGCCAAGCGAACTTCTTGCAAATATAAGTGGCACATGCGAGCCGTTAAATTTCAAATGTCCCGACAGCAACTTGGCAACAACTGCAACACTTTCAGCAGCGACTGCTGCTGCTGTTCCTGTTGCGTTAATGATATGCCTCTCTAGCCGGCAGCCAGCAGCTACCTTACTGGATCTGACATACGCAAATGTTCCTGACTCTTTGCCACAACCACAGGGGGTGCTGACGCGTATGGGGCGTATGCGTAATATATGCGTGCGTCTCTGTGTGTGTAGGTAACTGTTTGAAGATGCAACTTTGTTGCAAACTGCCGATTAAGAGAATTGAGAACATATCGCTTTGCAGCAAGTTGCCATCAATTCTAGTGTGTTAAATGAATTAGTGTTCAAGTTGGTTTCTGTGAAAACTATTTTAAGAAAACGGCAATCTATTAGCACATGCTAAGTATTGAAAAATAGGGTCTCTAGCTAACAGGTACTGAAATATAAATAAAAATACATAAATTGTAAAACATTCCTTGCTTGGCTTAGATGAATCCCCTGCAATGTTTGTGCACCAGACAAATAAAAAGTGAAAACTGTTAGCAATGAAGACTAGGATTTTGAGAAATAAAACCAGTTTGAATTTACACTTGAGCTCAATTGTGTTAGCAATAACAATTAAAGTTGTGAAATTCAATTCAACTGGCAGTTCTTAACTGTCTATCTGTTTTGATGAAGAGAGAACTAAACTGCTTTTGGTTTCTATTCAAAATGGCATCAAAGGAAATAGTAAATTTGTGAAAAAATAAGTAGCAGACAGAAGAGAGTATGTCTGGACCCAGTCAAGGTGATAAAGTCAACTCAGTATATTTCTAAGCCCATGCCAAAGACTAGAAAAGCTAAAGACTTCAGCCACATTTGTTGTATATGTATATATATATATTTTGTAATATATATCCTCCAAATTGATATATAATCTAAATATATTTAGCCCATATATAAGCAAACTGCCATCATCCAGTCGTGTCTACTAACTATTTAATAGCTGAGAGTATCTCCGAATTGAGCAATCTCGATTGGCGCCCTCTAAGTTGTTTTCATTTCAGCTTTTACATTTTTTGATTCGTGATCTCATAAAAGACACATATTGAACAAACTACCATGAATAGGCGTACTATCTATTTAACAGCTCGAGCACTCTCGACTAGAGCACTCTAACGACTT
This sequence comes from Drosophila villosipedis, assembly GCA_035043025.1. Classification (NCBI taxonomy): domain Eukaryota; kingdom Metazoa; phylum Arthropoda; class Insecta; order Diptera; family Drosophilidae; genus Drosophila; species Drosophila villosipedis. The sequence continues at coordinate 13,315,154 of JAWNNF010000027.1, forward strand.
GTTTTATATTTTAACAAAATACTATCAATGGGCGTAATATCTATTTAACAGCTGAGTTCTCTTCATTTTCCAGTCGAACACTCTCGCCTACAACATTCTAACGACTTGTTTTACATTCCGTTGATGCCACATTTAGTGCAGACTAATTGTGTTCAAATATTCAATTTGAATTCGACTGCATTTGACTAACATTTACTCCCACATAATGTACTCTCTGGTTTGTTTTTTCTTCAATATTTTATTGGCAATGCTAAAGATGACATCGACTTGGGTTGCTCTATTTTCTAATTTGCCCCGCCCAGTTGTCGGTTGTTGTCTGTGTGTGTGTTTGTGGCGATTGTGGCGTTGACAGCGAGTTGAGTGCGCTGCATAAACAAAATGACATGCCAGCCAATTAACGTCTTCCATGTCGACCACTCCTCCTCCCCCCCCCCCCTCCTCCCCTCAACCAACACTGCCCCGCCTTTAACTGTCTCATCATCTTCTATGCCAAATGGGCAATTTGTTATCGTTATAAGGCGCATTCTGTGCATTTTCATTGTGATTATTGCACCTGCCTGCCTGCCAGCCTGCCTGCCAGCCAGTTCTTCCTCTTGCTCCTCCCCCACACAATTGCCGACTTAGTTGTCTGCATATTAATTTTAGATGCTGGCCAACAACAAGCAGACCAAGAAGACCAAGCTGTCCTAGTCCAAGTACAAACTGCACATTTACATGCAATGCGGGCTTCGTCGGCGGACGCGTCTCTCTAATTTGTGGACTCTTAACAAAGTATCTTTCCGACTGTGTGTGTGGGTATGGTAATACCCCCCATATGCCCACACTCAGGGGGGGAGAGGGCTAATTGAGTTCATGTCATGGCTGAATCTTGGCTTCATTATCAGCCAAGATTGTGCCGATGGCCTTTAACTGTATATATATACAGATGTATGCGCTTGAAATATTGTTGCTCTGTTTCGACGATTCAACTGACCCCCGTCTCCCATCTCCCCCACAATTGCCAAATAAGAACCCGCCCCCGCCCCTCGAGAGCAAGTTTAGCAGTGCTGTGCAGTGTTGAGCTAAAAATTTCTATAAATCCGCGCTTATTCCCAAAACAATAAAACGCGCAACAATTGCTCCACTTCTCGCTTAAATATGCAACAACAATAGCAGCAGCAAGGAGTGGATGGAGTCGTAGGAGACTGCACTCAAAAAAAAAAAAAAAAAAAAATTGGCATCAAATTTCCACACATTATTATTCAGAAATTAACTTTCTAAAATTAAAGCTCGCGGCTTTCTAGAATCCAGGACTTGCATTTTTTAAATTCAGCGTGGATATCTCTAAAATGTAAACAAAAATTATGTTAAATTTACATAGGGCTTACTTTTCTAAGGAATTGAGTATTGAGTATTTCGATTTTTGAGTATTTGAGGATTTCACATTTCAAACATTTTACATTGTTTTTAATAAATTCATATAACTTAATTTGAACCGATTTAACTAGGATCAGAACACGAGACACTCTTCAGAGCTAATTTCATTATTTGTTTCTGAATTTTAGGAAAGAGTTTTTTAAATTCTACATTTCAGAATCGTTAAATTTTTGGGATTGTCTATTTGGGGCAAGCCTTACTGAATTATTGAATTTTTTTTTTTTTTTTGATTTACAAATTATTTCTAATAACGAGAAAACTTTCTAGTTTTCGGTAGGTTTTTAATTTTAGGAACATTTTTTTATCTGAGTGTAGTCTTCGTATTAGAATCGCCATAATTCAGGCGGCAACAGCCGAAAAGCGCTCCGAAGCGCTTTGTAGAGCTCGAGTTGGCAAGTCTTGGACTGAGCCCACTTTGTAGTCATTTGCCTGGCAACACCAGCAACAATAACAACAACAACAAGAGCAACTGCAACTGCAACAAACAGCAACTGCAACTGCAACAACAATAAAAACGTTGCCACAGTGGGCAGCACAGAGCAAATGTATGCCAGCAATTTAGACGACATCGTTGGCGCTCTTGCTAAATTACCAAAACAAAGGAAGCGATAACTTGCAACAGTGCGGCAACAGAACAACCAGGACGTCAGAGTTGGAGGCAGAGTCCCACTGGGAGGGGCAGCAACGTGGGCGTTTGCAACGAAACACAATAAAACTTATTTACGAGTCACGGCGGGGCGGCCAAAGAGTAGCAGCAGCAGCTCCTGCGTACTTCATTGTAATGCACTTAAGGGTGCGAGAGAGACAAAGACAGAGGCAGAGACAGATAGAGATAGAGAGAGAGAGAGAGAGAGAGGAGTCGACTTCCCAAAGATGCGCGCAAATGATATGCAAACGTGACTGGGCTGGGCTGATGGAGGGGAGTGAGTTTGGGTAGGTGTTCAGTTCATGTTGAGCGTTTGGTTAAAGGGTAAATGAGTGCACAGCATGAATGAAAATGGTGCAAGCAAATGGGAAGGGGGAAGGGGGTGGGGGAAGGGGGGGTAAGGGAGGGGAGTAAGGGAGGGAGCGAGGAAGAGTATAAGTAACTGGCAAGAGGGGAGCTGGTATATGTTGGCGTTGGTGTTTGGGGTCCAGGCTAATATAACTGAAAGCAACAGGAGCAGCGACAAGAACAACAGCAACAACAATAATAACAGCGGTGGACACAAGTAGAGAGAAATACACTGTGCGAAAAGTGGAATTGAATATCAAAGACTATAGGCTAGAAAATATGTATAATTTATGAAATCTACTAATGTAAGGTTAAACCATATCCATATGCGGTTATTGTTCCACGATTTTACATTAAATACGAGCTGAAAAAAGTTTTAAAATTTATATTTAGAATTATTGCATTTTATATATTTTGTGTACTTATAATTTAATTTGTATAAGAGCATATAAATAATTGAATTACTCTCACAGTTGCTATATCATATTTCTAACGAACTATTTGATTATTTCCTTCCAGGTGAGCAACCCAAAACAATGCCATTTAATGCTGAACTGTAAACTCTGAGGTAAGCTCCTTGCCTCTTGCTGCAAGTTCAAATTAAAGCTTTAAGTGGGTCTTCAAGTTATAATAAGCGTGCAGATTGCGTATACGCCTATGCACCATTAGCAAGTGCAAAATGCGTTGAAGTTGCACTTAAAGTTGACGTCTCATTTCCATTCACATTCTATTCATTTCGTGCAGTGCATTTACTATTTGAAGTTTATCCTCGAGCTGCCTGCCACTCCCCCGCGCTACCCTTCTGCAGAACGTCACAGTACGTAAAATTCTCAGTAGTCAGTGAAATTGCGCTCCTTGCTTATTGTTGTTGTTGTTGCCACATTGCCGCTGTTGTCCATATTATTGCACTTTATTGTTGTCGTTGGCTGCATGAAATTTGTGTGAACTCAGCGAGCAGAGCCAGAGTCAGAGCCAGAGCAGCGTATGCTGTGCATCTTTTGGCCAAGTTGAAAGGCAGACAGACAGGCAAGGCAGGCAATAACAGCAGAACAGCAAGAACCCACCGCCGAGCTGCAATATTTACGGCTTGCCATAGTTTGTTCGATTATTTATGCATGCCTCTGTTTGTTTGACAGACCGACGATGGCAATATGATTGTAAATAAATATGTTTGCACATGCAAATTACGCCACAGGACGACACAAAATGAAATATAGTCGCTGTGGCTCATTACGCAAAAGTATAAAAAGTAAAAAATGGAAAAAGCTCCGATTCTCGATTCTCGACTCTCGACTCTCAATAGTGTAATGAGTTGTAAGCCATCTGCAAACATTCAGCGTGCCAAATGACCTTTAATTGGCACAAACTGATGGCTCAATTGCCATTGCGGAATTTCCGTTTAAATTGCTGGAATTTAGAATCATTTTGGTTTCGGTTTCGGTTTGTTTGAGGATTGCCGTTTGTAAGTAGGAATAGATGACGGTGCACAAAAAATTGATGCGTCTAACGGCATCTTGTCACGCCAAGCTGTAGTTAGGCATATAAATACAAATATATATATACATATATATACACATACTTATTTGGAGCAGACTTTTGGCACTAACTGTAAACGTTAAGCGGATCGGCTAAAGAAGTTTTTGCTTGCCACTAATTAGCAGCCGCAAAATTGACGCATCATGCTCATCATCTGGGCTGCCATGGCAAATGTGCGCATATATATACATATATTTATATATACATATAGATATATACATCGGTCGTCATTACAGCGCTCTTTGTTGTTGTGTCAGTTTTTCGGCGAACTTGGCTGTGGTTAATTAGCTAGCAATATTGAGCGTTAATGCGAAATAAATCGCAGCAGTCGAATCAGCTGGAGAAAAACCTCTGCAAGCAGTTGTAGAAAGAAGTCTCGAAGAGATTGAGAGAGAGCGCGAGTAGAGTGAGAAGTGTAAAAGGAAGAAAAAACAGTAGAAGAAGACGAAGAAGAAGAAGCCGCTCACTTAATTATGTTGACGTTTCTGCCAAAGACGGTTATGACTAAGACACCCCCCCCACACACACACACACACACACACACAACAGCAAGGCGATGGCAACGGTAATCATTATTAATGATGACTTTTAGTTTACAAGCTAATTATTTGTTACTGTTACTGTTACTTGGCTTGCTTTGGCTTGATTTTTTTGGCGGGCAAACGCTCGCGGCCAATTTGACGGAATCTCACACAGTCTCCTCTCGCAGCCTGAAAATATTCTAGCCTCGGGCGACTTTCGTTTTGATATAATTTTAATTAATTTATGACATCGATGTGATGTTTTGATGTCTTACTAATAACATTTTGTGTACGTTTTGCATATTAATTTGGACTTATGCAATCAGTGAAATGAACAGAAACCAAATACAACAACTACAACAACAGTTAGTCGAGACTCAGCTAAAGACTTTTCAGTCCAGTCAGTCTGAGAGAGTCAATTTGGCAGTTAGTATTAATGTCCAAATCATTTGTCTCAACTTCACCTTTAACAATATTGTTTTTCAAACGGCAAACAACAGCCAATATAATTGGGCAGCCCATAATTGCCATATGGAAATTTCGTAAGCCTCTTACACAGCCCCGACAAAGAGCGGCGACCAAAGCGAACAACATTCAGACAAGAAGCTTACCTAACAATTAAGTCCACAATGAATCAGACGATTGAACCATGCCAATATGGAACAACAACCACAACACCGCCCACCCTCCAGCCAGACGTGGCCATAAATTAGACATGACCCCGGCTGGAACAATAAATAAATTTGTGCCGCAGATAGAGAAAGAGATATGCGAAAGATTTGTAAGCCTTTGCGAAAATAGGTCAATAGAGTGCGAAAAACTATACATATACAAAGTTTTGAAAGAACGGCTCCTATTATATTTTATTTGAATATATAAATATTGTGTCGCAAGAATTGAGCTTATACTCGCATTTATACCTTTTTAACAATAGCATAGAAATATTCTTCTTTTCATTTGTCTCTTTGCCATGATGTCAACCCTAAACTAATTTGAGTTTCCGGTTTTGCTTACGACGGTTCCGCTAAAGGTTATAAGTAGGTTTCAAATTTTGTTCGGTATTCATTTCCGTTATGGTACTTCTTGTAACCGCTTCAAGAAATATTGAATTTCGGCATCGATTCTAAATTTAAAATGATAAATACGCGATTTTGGTTCAGGATTAACACCCTGACTTACAGTATTATTCTATTCTATGTTATTATTCTATTATATTTTCCACAAAATAAAGTGGTACTTCAACTCTTCCAGTTTTCTACCCGCTCGGGAAAACAAAAATAAATCGGTCAAGTGCTAGTCAACTTGCAAACTGATCCACAGCATTATAGTATTATATAAGTTTCCATAAAATTAATTAAATTAGCTTTAATCCAAAAAGAACTCTTCACATAAAAGGTAGATAGATACATAACTTTAACGGTAATCCCAAAACAAATCGTGCTAATCAGCTCGCAAACAGAAGCCTATCGCCATGACGAAATTATCATTATTTTTATTATTATTATTTTCTTTTTTGTGGTTTTGTTTTGCTTTTAACAATTACGTAAACAAATTCACGACGACAGTGACAACAATAACAATCAAATTAACAACAACAATGGGCCAACAACATTTGCAGACAGTCGCCGCAAAGTGCGTGGGAAGAAGCTAAACAAAAAAAAAAAAAATGGCCAAAAACAAAAGCACAAAACAGTAGCGAATATAAAAGAGTAAAACTGAAAAAAGAGCTAAACAACAAATATTACAAAATAAAAAGCGCAACAACAGCAGCGATGACAACAAATTAGATGCAGCACACACTGAAATTAAATCAAAATGCAATTAAAATGCACAACGACCTGTGCAGAAAACGCAAGCCAGGTGTGAGTGAGGGGGAGAGGGAAGGGAAGGTGGAATAATTAACATAATTTGAGTGTGTGTGTGTGTGTGTGACACAAAACAAAAGCGAAAGTGTTGAAATATTTATGCAGAGAATGCACAAATAGAGAAAAAAGGCAACAGAAACACAAAACAAAACACCAGCAGAGGCCAACAGCAGCAGCAGCAACCAGCAAACGACAAGTGTCACCAACAGCAACAACAGCAACAAAAACAAAAGCAGGCAAAAAACCAACACTAGCACTAACAGTACTACAACATCAACAATAACAATGCCAACGACAATGATACCCAATTCAAGCAGCAACAACAAAGAAAAAAACGACAACAAGTCGAATTTTAATTCGCATATTTAATGACAGCCGCGGCGAACTCTTGAATCTGACTCTGAGTCGCAGTATTATGTTATTTTTGCAATTCGCGAGGGTCGCCTGAAATGTATGAATTATATTATATCAAGGTATAGCTCAGACGGTTGTTATCTAATAAAGCCAACTCACTTTTGGCGTCCAATCGGATGCGTTAATTAATTTATTCATTAGTTTTGGTTTCTCCTAGAGTTGCCTACTGAGATAGGTGGTGGGCTAGAAAGGGTTGGCTTAATCACTTACTAGCCTAAATGGCGGCCAGTTGCAGCAGAAGTGTTTTGGACATAAATTCTCGTATATCATATAAAGATCAACTTCATTACATTTTATTGATAACTGCTACCGTTTGGCGAATATCCATACAAACTTTACAAATTTCATTTAGAAAATCTGCTTTTGATGACCAAAACATATTTTAATATTAAACAAACTAAAATTAGCAGGTCTTATCTATTTAAAAGCTGGATTGAAGTTATCGCCTAGGCGAGCACTCTCGACTACGGCATTCGAACTTGCTTTTAATTAAAAATTAAATGCACCAAAAAACAAACAAGAATTTGAATTTTATATGCTTTGACTAAATTCTTAATGCAATTCACGTGTTACCAGATGTGTGTGTGTATATTTAAAATGTTGCATGCAATGTGTGACTAATTTACGACATTTTTCAGTCGCACTTGTTGTTGTTGCTTTTGTTGTTTGGCAAATGTCTGGCAAATGTCTGGCCATCGACTCAGAGCCAGCCACAATAGCCAATGTTGCCATATCGCTGGTGCTGCTGCTAACAATATTGTTGCTGGTGTTATTTGGTTGCAATTAAAATTGCATTTGCTGTTTTGGCCCAGACAAACAATGAATGCGATCCGATCCGATGCGATGCGATGTGCGAACGAGTATCACATAATGAAAGAGCTGAGCTATGCTGAGGATGCTGCCTGACTGGTTGGTTGGCTGGTTTTCGGTTTGGTTGTTCGCAGTTGCTGGCTTAGTTAAATGCGCTAATAACTCTATTCACTTGTTGTTAGCTGTTGGCATTGCAACATTTTGGCTCAGATTTCTATCAGCAGCAACTTGAGACAATCGCACGGAAATTACTAATGAAGTTGTTGTTTATTTATGTTGATTTTGCTGTTGCTGTTTTTGTTGCTGCTGTAGCTTATTATCATTACAAACATTACATTTATTGCCGGCAACCTCAAACGAACCGAACTTTTTATGCAGCAACTAAATAAATTTATACGTCACACTCGCCACACAGAGTTCATGCGTGCGAAGGGCAAACAACAGCTCTTATCTAATACACTCACATTCACACTCGCATTCACACTCACACTCACACTCATAGTCGCACTCACACTTGAATAGCTGTGAATTTTGCGTTAATGTGACGACAACAACAGCAGCAACAATAGCAATAACAATGACAATGACACTGATGATGGCCGGTAACAAAACAAAACAAAAAAAAACAGCGAAAATTATCGCATTTTCATGGCGATTTAATTTAATTTTGAGTGTAAGCAACAACAAATGTCATAAAAAAGCAAGTCTTTACTGTGTGTCAGATGGATAGATAAAGGGCAGGGCGGGGTCGGTTGGAGCGGGGTCAATTGGCTAGCGGATTAGGCGTAAAAGGTTGGCCAAAGCGGTTGTTGGTAATTCAATTCAAATTCGTTGGCACATCAACTTTGGCGTAGATTGCAAATATATTATTATTACATTGCGTAGCGGAAGCGCAATAAAAACGCTAGTAAAACTCGAGAAAGCTCATTGGGCAGCTGGAAACACAAACAGACAGATGTGGTTAGATTGGTTTGGCTGCGGTTGCTGATCAGGGTCGGAACTGTCCATTTAGGTTAGTTAAGGTTAAGATTACAAAGCGGATATATTATTACTCATTTGGGTAGCGGATGAACTAAAGAAAAGGCCAATAATAGTCGAGAGAGATATACGAAAATGGTTAGATCGATTCGGCTGTGATGTTGCTGATCTGAACTAAAACTGTATATTCTGGGTTAGGTTAGTTAACGTTGGCCTAGTTGTTGGGGGAAAAAAACGATCCGTTCGACCCACTTGAGCCATGACTGGTAGACCTATGTTACTCCTGCAACTCTACAACAAGTTTGAACATTGGATTGCTTGTTTATTGAATATTATAGAATTGCGAGTTCACCAGAAATTGCCATCTTCTCCTGGACAAAAAGGTCACTTCCAGGAAGTATAGCCTACTCCTGGACAAGTATGGCAGAGCCCACAAAATCTCTAGCTTACTTTTCAAATATTTTTAGCTCAAAGGAATTGCTATAAGCGCAAACTCAGTGAAACCAGCAGAAAAACAGAAAGAAATTTCCAAGAAATTTATTTAAAATAATCTCAGTTGGCTGGTAACAGTTTTCGTTGAGGTTGCATGTCACTTATTTGCATAAGTCTAATAATGACAAATTACATTTTTAGAATCAGCTATCTTTCTTTTCGTCGTCGTCAGGCAATTAACAGGCCATCATTGTTAACGGTTCTAACAAAAACATATGTATCGGGCCATGAAGCGCTCAATGAATAGCCACAAATTGGCTAACAGCAGCAGCAGCAGCAACAGCAGCGAGAGCTAGTCACAAGAATTATTTATTAATAAACATAAAGAAAAAGCAACAATAAAATAAATACTGCGAGGGGGAAACCCCTAATTCAAGCTGTACTTCCCTCTACTGCTCACATTCTTCTTGGCAATTAAAATTCAAGTCGCATCGTCGCTTAATGTCATAATTATGAGCCAACTAAAGAGATTTACGCATTTTGTTTCATAAGTTTTTGCCCAGCGCTGCCAAAAACTCAGTGCAGAGTCTTGGCCAGGCCAAAAAGTGGTGCGTGTGAGTCTTGAAATTTCTGCCAAAAAGTTGCTGTTGTTGTCTGGCATCGATTATATTATGCACAGCACAGGACGTTGGAAGATGGATGGGGCGAGGGATAGACAGATGGACAGCGACAGTTGGCACGTCAACTTCTGGGCGTGAAAACAGCAGCAACAGCAGCAGCAGCAACAAAAACAGGGGGGAAATATCTGTATATGTATAAATATTAATAATTAAGCCATCATGTTAGGCACGTCACGTAACAGAAATACGAAATTTAATTAACCAAATTAGCTACAAAATTAATCAAATATATATACACGACTATATACATATGCATATTTATTAACGTATATATCTATATATATATTTGTGTACTTGTACACAGCGTAGATAAAGCACAAAAAGTTATGAAACAATTAAAAATCCGACAAACGCAATTAATCAATTAGTAAAGTTTAACAACAAAAAAATAAAGCACAGCAAAATACAGATAAACATTAATTACTTTCTGCTGCTTGCTGCAAACAAAAAGCATACAAAAAATTTAAATTGTTAAAACAAAAGTTACGAATACTCCTTTGATGTTTCATAACTCGCATAACTGAACTGATTTTCAATGGGAATGGGTTTTTGGTTGATGATTTATATTCGTGTTTGCTTTGTTGTTTGGATTGACTTATATATTATTTAGTTGTGCACTGGTAATTCAATTTTGAATTACTTTCCTTCCTTCTATTTAGATTAGTTTTGTGTTGTCTATTTGGGCGACAATTGCTAAGCCCCAATCGACCTGGCCCTGAAAATACAGCTCGATCCTGTAGAAACCAGGTAGCATCACTTCTGGCAAATTGCCATCAGTCATCTGACACCATCCAGTCCAGTTGTGCACACCCTTGGGCCACGGCATCACATTTTCACTTGTCAAATTCGGCAGGTTTGAGCAGCTATGCAAATTGCTGTATATGAATTCAGGGCAGAGCTTTCTGAAAGCCTTTTCCATGGTCTGCTTTGGAATGGCATAGGGAACTAATGCGTATTCGTTTTCATGTCCCTTCGGACTGCGATAGATCTGCATCTCGATCTGTGATAGAAAAAAGAGTAAGCTAAGTCAAAACAATAATGCATTATTCTGTTAAATACTCGCCGTATCCTTCGGAAAATATCAACGGCAACGGGAAGAAGGACATCATTATGCAGTAATCTTCACAAAACTACTGATTAGTTATGTGTCGAAGCACAGGCCATTTATAGCGAATGCTTATCTCGGCTCTGCTAATAATACACTGTCATTTTAAATCGTGTAACTAAAATAACGAAACATTTTTATCAATTAGTTTAGGTATTAATTATAGTCCACTGTAGAATTCATAAATAGAATTGTATTTGGTTTGCATATCTCGATTTATTTTCTCTGTGGCAGCTGCCATTCATTTAGCATTGCATACTTTTTCGAGTCGATTAAATTTAAATGTAATTGTGAACAATAAATATTTGCAGCAGGCTGCATTTAAAAAGGCAGAAAGCCAATTGACCTGCTGATTATGTCGCTCGGAAATTTAATCAAATGAAAGCTAGAGGCAATTATGCTTTAAATACAATTAATTAATCATCAAAGTACACACACACATACACACAGTTATTTACACACACAACAACAACTATAATGTTATTTCAAGCGTGCGCAGTTGTTTTTTTTTCTGGTTTGCTTCTGTTGCTGTTGTTGTTGTTGTTGTTTGCTCCACAATATTAACATATCCTGCGTGTTTAAGTAACGCATAAAATTATATCCTGATTGAATTGACCAGCATCGAGTCGCGTGCGCACGTAAAATATGCGAATTCCAATAAAGTTGCTAACGGTTTTATTGTTGTTGTTACTGTTTCTGTTGGTGTTGCTGTTGTTGCCGGCAGCACAAACCATGCCGTACTCCTGCACTCCCCTCTCCCGCGTCCATTGGTTTTGTTGCCGCGTTAAAATGCGCGCCCACGCACATAAATCACGTGCGTGAATCTCTGCAGATGTGGATTTCGTAAACGGAAAATCAGCCGACGCAGTTTCTCCTATATATATATATATATATATATATATATATATATATATATATATATATATATATATATATGTACATGAAAGCATATATATATTTATATATACACATATACATATATTCATGTGGGCGTGTGTATTAACGGCCTATCGGCTGCTGCATATCCGGCTGGACACCGGCTTCAGTTTTATTATTATTATGGTTGTTGCTACCACCGCTTTTGGCGGTTCTCGTTGTTGTTTCTGTTGCTGTTGCTTTTCCTGTTGCTGTTGTTGTTGGTATTGCTGTTGTGCACACGTGTCAATGACAGCAGAGGACACATTTTCAGTTTTGTGTTTAATTAGAGTGACCCGAAGGTGCACAGCACAGCGCCATTTGCACATCTGCTCCGTTATTCATGGCGCACTCAATTACTTGCCCCATTCCAATCTGGTACACTTCTTAAATACCCTATTCTTTATTTCAGTTGACTAGCAGGTTAGCAGGTCTTAGTTATTCTTAGTTGGTTGTCTAAACTATAATATAGTCAAATCATTTTTCACATTGTACTTACCATTTTACTCAGCTACAGTTTCCGGTTTGATTTTTTTTTCGTCCACCCTTGCAAATTAATGTTTAATTCAAATTATATAATTTAACTCATAATTTAATCTAAATTTGTGTTGGGTTTTTTTTAAAAATTGTGAACGGCTTTTAGCCAACATAAAATAAATTAAATACCTTTGGAAAGCTTATTTTGTTACTGTCAGAAGACCTCTGCAACCATAAGCAGAGAAGTCCATAATCCTTTTTAGTACATCTGAAATATATTCAAATATTTCATTTGTTTTTTAATTTAAAGTGAACTTAAAACAGTACCGAAATAAATTAAATGTTTTTAAAAACATTAATATTAAACTTACAAATTAAATGATGATACACTTAAATGATGATTATTTGTCAGCTGCTAAGCAAACAAGTCTCTCAGCTTTGCAGACATCTTTGCAAGTATATTATTAATTATAGATTGGGTTTAGAAATTGATTAGTTACTTTAATGTTGAATAATCTGATTCTAATGAGAAGATATGATCTATCTAGCTCCCATATTATGTGCAAGTGTATCTTTTATTCGACTGGTCTCAGAGGCAGCTCTTGGCTGTTGCTTAATTATTTTTAGCTTAACTCATAGTAGTTACACGTAGTAGCTATGATGTACATTTGAAGGAGTGCGAATATGTATATATATATTTATATATGTATGTATATATATATATATATATGTATGGGTTGAAGCATGATTTGGTAGCAATTAAGTGCTCTTTGTGCTTGCCACTGTTGCAGTTTTCACACTTTTTTTTCGCCCACTTTACGTAAGTCAAACTGTTGACTGTTTGGCTTGATTACAGTTACACGCAACAATATACTATTATTAAGCTAACAAAATGTATTCGCCTGTGAGAGTGAGGCGTGCATATGTTTATTAATGAATAATACAGTGGCATTAAAGCGTGTTGGGTTGTTGTTGTTTTTTGGATAACGCCACGGGCGTTGCGCATACGTCGCGTGTGCCATCATTTTGATTTTAAAGTGCACACACTTTGTTTCGCTTTTCTTTTTATTTTTTTTTATATCCATTGTTTTTTTTTTTTGGCATCGCATTGGAAATGTGGCGGCCTAATGGGCCAAGCCCGCCCAGAGTCAAGCCAAAGTGACGGTACATTTCTTATCATTTAAAACGCATAGCGAGCCGTTTATAGCTCGCTTAAAGCCCAGTCGAGAGGGCAAATACCCAGACAACAGGCCAACAGGCCAACAGCCCAGAGGCGCATTTATGCAATGGGAATGGCGGAGTAGTGATTTGAGGGGTGGGCAGGCAATAACAAATCACGGTGGTGCACTGGGAAGCATCGGCCCAACGCAATCCCAGCTCGAGTTCAAGAGCTGCCAATTGAGAACGATGATGGGGCACGCAAAAACAGAGCGCCGACGTTGACAGTTCCGCATATTTTCCATGCCCACAGAGTGTCTGCTCCTGATGCCATATGCCGTATGCCATCTCCCAGAACGACTTGCTGCATGCCGCTCTGTCATATATGCGCAAATTAGTCGTTAGTCGACATTCGAAACTCACGATGCTGTTGCCATTGCGAAGCGCGAGTTTAATGACTTTGGCAGTAGATGTTGCTGTTGTTGTTTTTGTTGTTGTTGAGGTTGCTGGTGAGGCGCACAATAATGGCCCATGATGGTCGCGTTCTTGTCAAAGTCAACGCAAAATGGCAACATTACTGAGAAAGCATATGCTAAGTGGGGGAGGGGAAGGTGAGTTGTGTGTGTGTGTGTGAGGGGAGGGGGGGGGTGGATATAAGGGTATATGAGTTCAGGTCTAAGGTAAGGTAAGCCTCAACCGGCAGTTTCATGCACTTCAATGCACATCCATAGTTCCGGCTGGGTTTTCAGTATTCAGCATGCACCGTAAATAATTGCAGTTTAATTGACAGAAATTTTGATAAAAAAATATAATAAATGTTGCAAACTTCTGCTGCATGCAGCAGAAATCAAGAGTTTTTATTAGAGTGGAAATGGTTAAATAATTTTCTTCATGAATTTCAATTAAGAAGTTAATAAATGTATTTTGATGCTTTGGCTGGAGCTCAATAAATACCAACAGAATTTTCAATTGATTTTAAAACTATAATTTGTTTCACTACAATTCTATAATTCATTAATTCAAACAAGTTATTCGAAAATAATTTAAAAATCTGCTAATTTGTTGCAGTGTATATATACATAACTATCTCTGTGAATATGAGTACTGGCATAAGTATAGCATAATTAGCAACTCGCTGGCTTATGTTCTGATCCCCCTCACCCCCTCTCCACCTCTCTATCTCTCTCTCTCTCTCTCTCTCTCTTTCTCTTTCTCTTGCACTCACTCGTACTCGGTGCCGTTACGCACTGAGTCGTTGCAACTGTGGCAACTGCAACAAGCTCTCCAAACGTATTGTCAGCGTGTATCTCATATGTGCTTAAGGGTTCCTTGACTCCGCGACGACTTTTGAGTTGTGTCTTCCAGTCTCCTCGACTCCATTTAATTTTACTTGCTCTGCAGCCAACAGCTAACCCAACGTTGATTTCCACTGATTTACCTGTGCGTGTGTGTGCAGGTAAATCCCCTCCCCCTTCTCCACTCCCTTCTCTAACTTCATCCCTCATGTGATGCAATCAGCATCAGTTGCACACACGCAGTTGTACTTTAGCTGAATTATGCGGCAAGTTTTGTGCATCTAATGAGCTCCTAATGTTTGTCCAAGCTAATGAAACTTTTTGCTTAGCCAGGCTTAAGGAGCCATGTGTGTGTGTGTGTGTGTGTGTGTGTCTCTTTGGCCAAGTGGCATCACCATCATCTTCTGCGAGTTTGACATAATTTCGGAGTTTTGTAGCTGCCACAAAACTCCATTAAGTCGACTAATTGACACTTGTCTGATTTTACACAGCTATAAACCAAGTAGAAAAAAACGCTTTCTTTGACCAAACAAACTAAACCAAATCTTTGCTCATGTAATTGTTGTTAGTGTCTCTTTTTTTGTATCTGTAACAACTCTGCGATTGCAGTTTCACTTTCTATGCGGCAAGCGGAGGCGACACTTGCAATGAAAGTGCATTTTTCTTATTTTTTCTTTCGTTTGTGGCAGTTGTTGTTGCAGTTGCTGTTGTATTTTTGCCAAGTTGAAGTGTCGTTAACCCAATTTGAAAGCATTTGGGCAAAGCAGTGCCATGCAAATGCCAACTTGGCTGTCTCGCATTTTTCTTCTTGCTGCGTTTTTTAATGCTTTTTTGTCATTGTGGCACTGAGACAGATTGCAACTTTTGCTTTCGCTGGCCAACTAGCCAGAGACAACAACAACAAGCCGCATCCAAACGAAACCAGTTCAAAAAGTTTGTTAACAGCCTAGGTTTTTTAGTTTTGTTTTTGTTTTATTTGTTCGATTGCAGCATAGCATACAAAAAAAAGCGTCGCTGACTCAACTTCAGGTTTTATCTATGCCTCAAGTTGTTGCTGCTGCTGCTGCTGCTGCTGCTGCTGCTGCTGCTGCTGTTGTTGGTCGTTTCTCATATTGCACCAATTAGTTGAGTGCTGGACTCTCTGTCTATCTCCCTCTCTTTTGGCTTGAAGTTATGTGCCCCGTCTCGGCAATTAAGTTGGTAATTTTATCATGAACTTTGCATCTGCTCTCACTGCTTTTTGGTCAAGTGCAGATACACACACACACAACACACAGCTTATGCACCATAATTGCTGCAGGCCTTGAGGCATTTCGTTCTGGCCCGGCTCGTTTACCTGCTAGCAAATAATTTAGTACAATTTGTCTTGGCTAAATATAAAATAAAAATAAAATAAACCATAAAAATCGCAAAAAATGTTGAGTTGAGGCCAATGCAGCCAGCCCCCTCTCTTAAGTAATTAAAGCTGTGCAGCATATGCATATGTCACTTTCGTCTAGACTTAGCCATAAATAATGTTAGCCTGGTCAAAAAACGGCCTGGCCCCACTGTGCACTGTGGACCTCGAATGCTGCGGCGGCGGCGGCGCCTGCTGTTAGGCAGCAATTTCTGCAGCCATTTTTGGAAAAGCACTCGAATGTTGAATCAGTTGCAAATTGCATGCGTTGGTCAAATGGACTCCAAAGAGCCTCTCTTCTTCCATAATAACCCCCACTCCCCCTCCCCCCACTCTTGCCATTGGGAACACACACTTCACACTGCACTTGGCCCAGTTCAACGACGAAGCGGTTCAAACGGGTTAAGAGTGCGTTTTGACGATGCATTCTACAGTTGCGGTCATAAGAATATGCTGCTTCTCAAAGCATTTAATAAAAACATGACTCAATTTAATGTGATCAAATCGAGACCTCGTCTGTGACTGTTATTCAACTACAATTATGATGATCAATTTAAATAATAATTTTAATGAAAATAAATACAAAAATTATGAAAAAATCTAGCTTTGCGAACTTTTAATCTTTACATAACTTCAGTATTCAGTATTGCTTGTGTTTAAATGCAAGTTTCATAGTTGTTGAACTATATTTTGAGTATTTTTTAAGTATTTTTTAAAACGTGTTCACTACTATTATTTTGACCGCAGCTGTACATATATTTATACATGTTGGCCATTGAATACCCTTGCAATGCATATATCAATATGCATTCTATGCTAGAGCATCGGTTCCTCGTCTTACCTGAAAATAAATAAAAAGAGAGCAAAGAAACATGCTGGTTTTATTTACCTTTTATTTTTTGTGGAGTATGTACTTAAAGTGCTCGGCAATTTGCAGCAAAAGTGTAAAATAAATTGGCAAATATGTTTCGAGTATGAAAGCAAAATGAAATTGATATTCAGCTATTGCAACTTTGGGTTCGAATTTGAGGTGGCCTTTTGTGTGATAGTTGATTTCTGCCAATTTGTATTGCAACATGAAAATGTAAATATATATTTATATATACATATATATATATATGTATGTATGGAGTGCTGCACTTATGCTTCGGCAGCTTAAATCGCCTGCCATTTCATATTCAAAATCGAGTGCCATTTTTAGTGGCCTGGCAAATATCAAAAAGTCACAACGATGTTTGCTTAAAACGTTAAGCACTGCCAATAAATTCTGTCTCAATCAATAAGGCAAACTGGCAAGTCAGAATCCGAGAATCATCAGGAGTCATGTATACACACACACACACACACACACACACACAAACACATCGTTAGCGAGTTTCTGTCGCTGCTTCTTCTCACGTTGGCGTTAGATAAATTCTTGACGGGCTATGCACACTCCATGTGAGTGTGTATAGCAAATGGTGTGCCAAACTGACAGCCAACTCAATTGCTGTATAAAAATACGAAATTTACACAAATATGCGATGCACACACACATACTCATCCCCCCACTCCTCACTCCCCTCTTCCTAACGCCTTCTTTGCCTTTGGCAATGCCGGCCTGTCAAACGCGTATCTTATCTTCATTTGCCAAGCGACCAGAGCCGCATTGAACTCCAACTACTCGTAAATATTTTGCTGTCTCTTGTTGCTTTTGCTATTGCTGTTGCTGTTTGCTGTTACTGCTGTTGTATCTGTATCCGCATCCGCTGCTGTATCTGTATCTGTAGCTTGGCATTCTTTCTATTAGCTGCCTGCTCACTGCCTTCTGCTCGGTGCTCGCTGCTCGCTGCTCGCATCGGCCTTTGTAGCTTGTCCGAAATCATTTGGGCTATTTAACTTTTAAGACTAATTAATTACGAAACGACGAAATGAACACTGTCTGAGCGTAGAACAAACTCTAACTGCAGCATTCTCTGTTGCATGCACTGCGAGAAAAATATTAGATCCAATGGAGTTCAGTTTGCTTACTAAATGAAATATATTTGAGTCGTTAGCCTGACTCCTAGCCTTGTAAAGTGTAAATAAAAAATAGAAGAAAGCATCTACGATTCCATAACGTATATATATTCTCGATGAGCATCAAAAGTCGAGTCAATTTAGCCAAGATAGTCTGGCCATCTTTATAAAAAGCCAAACTCAATGTCTATAAGAGCAAGGGACTTCAAATTGACCACATGCAGATCAAGTTTTGCGTAAATCGATACAAATCGCTTGACGATAGCAATAAAAGACACAATTGATATAAAATTTACACAGACTTATAAATCGACTATAAAACTTTAATTAAGAGCCCATAAAAACCCAGGATTATGTTTGTCAAAAACTATTTTAATTTTAAGCCAACTATCATCTAGCAACTGATAGTAGCTAATAGTATCTTCGAGTTAAGCACTTTCGTTGCCATTTTTATTATTTCTCAAAAGAAATTTCATTTTTGGTTTTTGCGAGTGCAGGCAGAGCTGCTCCTGTGAAAGCCTTAGATACGTGTGGCAAGAAAGATTCAACGCCATAGCTGTTATTTTCCCTTTTTCTTTAGCTTTCCGCTTTCCACTTTCCGCTTTGCTACTTGTTCTTTTTGTTGCTGTTCTTGTTGTTCTTGTTCTTGTTGTTGTTGCTAGCGCTTTTTAATTACTTGGCTCGCCGTACGGCAAAAGTCAAGTCAAGTGGCCAAAACCCTGACGTCTATGTCGATGTCGATGTCGAAGTCGATGTCGGCTTCTTGCTGTGTGCGGTTAAAAGTTAAGCCTGTCCGGGCTGCCCACTTCTAACTAGCCATGGCCAATTCGTAGCCTTTGCCCAGCACTCCCCAACTCTCTCCCCCCACTACACCACACCTCTTCTATGCCCCTATACCATTGGTATCAACTTCGTGTCGCGTGGAATTGACGCCGTCGCGTTCTGTGTGAGAAATTTCTGTTTTACACGGGACGACGGGTTCATGAACCTTAGCCTCAGCTCATTAAAGTTTTAGGATGCGCCTCATTCTAAGTGATTTTAAGTAGCAGTCAAGTGAAAATCGGTAGCCACAAAAAAGAAGAAACAAAAAAAAAAAACAACTAAAACAAACCATTTATGTCTACCAAAGTGGCCATAAACATTTTACGTATATGAGCCTTGAAAGTGTTTTTGCTTTGCTCCATTGTGTTGGG
Organism: Drosophila villosipedis; assembly: GCA_035043025.1. NCBI lineage: Eukaryota > Metazoa > Arthropoda > Insecta > Diptera > Drosophilidae > Drosophila > Drosophila villosipedis. Next base: position 13,334,337 of record JAWNNF010000027.1, read on the forward strand.
GCTATCTTCAACAAAGTGTTCTAAATTCGAGTGTAATAATACGTAGATTAATGAACGGATGTGGCTTGAGGTTTTTGTTGTTTCTTTTTTTTTTTGTTGCCTCAAGCCTTTTAGGTTCACTTGACCAAAAATTCAAGTATTTTAACTGGAATATTTATTTATATACATATATGTATAAATATTAATCGCTTTCTCCTTTTGTGATTTTTGGCGGTTTTTGTGATTAATTTAGATGGCAGTTTGTTAATTAAAAAACGTCGACACAAGCGCAAACACAAACACATCAATTGCCAGATTGGCTGATTGAGAGATTGAGCCATTCAACTTGAACTCGGCTATTAGGCAAACGAGATTTTTGAGTTGATGTTGCTTGGGCAGCTTTGGCAATCAGCTGCTGTTGTTGTTGTTGTTCTTGTTGTTGCTGTTAATGCTGCAGTCTCGGCCATCACTCAATTAACAGTTGCACGCACCTCGCCCTAGCAACGAAAGCTGCCACGAGGCAATGAACGACGCCAACGCCAACGTAATTGCTCAGACGACAACAGCAACAGCACCCGTAACCAAAAACTTGCCCAAAAGCTTAACTGACCACTTTACTCCTCTTCATCACCATCACCAACAGCAACACAACCCCAACCACCTTCACTTCGCCTCTTTTACACTCACCGAAAACTGTTCGACCTGCGCCTCGCCAATTTCAGCCTCTTTTTCGGAGAGTATATTCCTTAAATGGATGGTTCGGCTCTTCTTAAAACTGTGATTTTTCTTTGCTTAAATTCAGATTTGATTTTTGTAAAACATAGAAAATCACATATGTATAATTTTCAGGGGTTGATTTTTTTTATATTGGCTTTTCTTCAATTTAAATAAGTTTTTAAAATTCATTCATTAATTTTTTACGATTTCATTTTTTTTTTTTTGAGTGTACTGCCCACTCACATAATTGCAGAAAATGGCTGCGATTAGCGTTTAATCAATTTGAGAGTCGCTTGCTGTTTTTGTTGGTTATGTATACGCATATATATAACTATATATATATATATATATATATATATATATATATTCTTGCGCGCAATCGTAAACTGGCTCAAGGTCTGGTTTCGTTGCGGTTGCGTGCGTAGCCAGCTACACAGATACACATGCAAAGCTACAGATACAGATACAAAGATACAAATAAGATGTATGGCATAATGGTAAACGTATGTGTAACGGCCTCCTCGCAAAGCGGATCACAGTCTCTTTGGGTTGTTGTTTGTAATAAATGCGTTGGCATCGCGTCGTGTCCGACTTGCGAGTTGTTTGAGTTCATCAACTGCGAAACCTTGTCGCCAGCAAACGTGTTGCCCTCTCTCCCCCTCTCTATCAGACTATCTGTCTCTCCCTCGCCGTCGCTCTCTGTCTCCTTGGCTACTGTTAACTGTGTCTATGATACGTAGGACACATTAGCCGCTGCTGCTGCTGCTGCTGCTGCTTTCGACCAGTAGCCACAATCACCCTGTCCAGCATCAACTTCTGTCTTGTGGCATTTAAAAATTCTGCGACATCTATATATATATATATATATATATATATATTATATGCATATATATATAGGTAAATATTAGAGCTTGTTTGTGTGTAGCATTTTTATGGCATTCATTTCTTGAACGCTTCAGCTTGTTTTCTCTTTCGCTTAATGTTTGCTTTTAATTATCAAATCATCACATGATCATTACACACAACTGACAAAAGTGATGATGGCGATAATGATGATGATGATGCCAAGCTGAGAGCATTTCCCTTTTGGCCATTTGTTGCGGCTGCTGCTGTTGTTTAAAGTAATTATTTTTTACATATAATAATTTTATCTTCTTGCTGCCCGATTTACATTTTGCATTCACTTAATTTTTGCAATTAAATGCAAGTGTGATTTATATTTATTTATTAAATTCAATAAGAGTTAAAGCTATTAAACTGGCTGTAAGGCTCTTTGTTTTTTATTATTATGAGCAATAAGCCAATTTAATTGTTTTGTTTAAGTTATTTGGCGTGTCTCAAATCACTTATTGCATTTTCCATGCAATTCGTCTCAGTTTGAATTAGATTTTCTCAAAAAAAAACGTTCATCTGTTATGCACTAATCAAATTGCAACCCTTTTACCTGGAGTTCGTTCGGCATTCAGGTCCAGCTTCAGCGCCATAAATCAGTGAATCAAATGCTTCATTGTTATCGCAATCGAAATTCACTTTTTGAACGGAGATGCGACTGAGAGGCCTCAGTCTGAGAGCCTTTCACCTTTCAAATTCAATTAACTGCAAGCGAATGCCGAAAAAGCCAATCACCCAAAATTTGTAAAACGAATTGCAAAGCGTGGGCTGCTCTTTTTCCGTTGTTGTTGTTTTAGTTGTTTTTGTTGGTGTTGCTGCTGTTGCTGCTGTTGCTGCTATACAAATATTTGCCATCAACATTTTTGTACGCTAATTTTCTTGGTAAATTTCAGGCTGACATCACGCGCGCAACGCATAAAGAAGGGTAGGATGAGGGGTAGGGGATGTTGGTGGCACGATAGACATTTCAAAAAAATAAAAAACCCAAATTGTTGCACTAACACAAACACAAAAGAAGAAGAAGCAGCGGAAGCAGACGCAGAAGCAGTAGCAGAAGTTGCCGAAATTTCGTCACATATTTTTGCGTAAATTGCCGGAAAATCGCAAATCATTGCAGATAAACATCGAAGTCAAGAAATGAACAGAAGCCAACCAAATATCGAACAATGTTAAGCAAACACTCAAACAGGCACACACACAGCATAGACACAGACACCACACACACAAATTTGGCAAGTTGTGTTTCCGCTTGCGCAAGAAATGGAGGCAAAAAATGCAGGGTTGGATATAAAAAAGAAAAAAATAAGAAGAAAAAATAAAATGCCGACAGTTCAAACAGACAAAGCGTCTGGCGGTTGGCGGCAGCTCAGTGCTGCGGTGTTGCCACCGCCTGTTGTCGAACTCAATGATGCCACTAAGCGTTGCCCAAACAGCGGGCGTTGCAAGTGTGGCAAGGGCGATGTTTTTTGTGTGCTAACAAAACTGCATGAATCGCATGCAGCGTAAAACGTTTTCGCTACGCTTCAATTGAACTTCTGCTAAGGGGCTGCAGCTATATATATATATGGCATATATATCTATATATATATATAATAGGTATATAGATTCACATACAACATCCGGACAGATAGACAGACATCCAGTCGTCGTCGTCATCTTCATTTCCGCAACTTTGAGCTTCACAATTCGCTGCATTTCTCTTGTTGCTGAGGCCGGCTTTGATATTTTTTCTCGTTGACTTTCTGATTCTTGTCAGAGATGTGTCAGCCTTGTGGTTGTGAACTGCAAATAGCCAAAATGTAGCCACATTGGCAACTCCTTGTGATTTTTTTCCTAAACGAATTTTATTTCCTTTTCTATACTGTAATCAGATTTGCAAATTATTTGGTAAGCAATTGCTGGTTGCAGCCGTGACTGAGATTTTTGGGGCAACGTTTCGCTCTGTTGGCCCAGTTGGATTTTAATTTGTATTTAGACGCAGCTGTTAAGCTAAAGCTCTGTAGCTGGTGCTTGCTGGTTGCTGGTTGTTGGCTGCTTTCCAGCTCACTTCACTTCAGTTGAGTCTTCTAAGCAAGTTGACTTTGGCTGGCTATAAAATTGAATTCAGTTTGATTGCATTTGATTGTAGCTTATCAGATAGCGGGGCAACAGCAAAGCAACAGCAACAGCAACAGCAACGATTTATGCATCGTTAAGTTTTTAGCACAGCTGACAGTTGCTGGTTGCTGGTTGAGTTCAAAATGCTAAGCATTTGCATAATGTGGCAAACTGCCTGCTCAAGTTGTGCCACAGCGAGTCAAGGGAATCGCTTGAATTTAATTTGATTTTAATTAAGTTTATGCAAAGACGCAACGTGCAACTTGCTACGTCTTGATGATGCCACGTCTCCTGGCATCTCTGATGAACTGCTGACAAGCCTCAACGTGTGGCACACACACATGCGTGTGTGTCTCTCTTTGGAAGGCCTTGGGGCATTGCATGTTGACTGTGGCAGTCACTCAGTTAGTTAGTCACTCAGTCAGTCAGTCCGCTTGCCATTAGGGAAGCTGCGGCTAGAAAAGACGTGAAAAATGAGAGAGCATGAAAAAAGAGCTCTCACTTTGGTCTATTAATGATAATTCACACGGCACTGGCAGCCTCAAGTGTTTTTTGTCGTTAACAATTTTGCGGCGCTAATTGCAGCTGTTATTTCCAAGTTGTACTAAACACAAGTTTCGCTTCTTTTTCTTGTGAACCAACTTTGCCAGCTGAGGCATAAAACTGGCCCACAAACGGGCAATCGGCAAGTGCATCTCAATTTGAGTTTCTGGCCCTGACATGATGCGTTTTGTAATTGCATAAATGGTTTGTTGTTGCTGCTGTTGTTTTTGTTTGAGCGAAGGTATCGCACAAGATTTGCACGGCTCGCTGCACAATTAAAAGCTGTCAAATTTTGTGCTTTGCTGTTTGTAGAGCCTATCCCCCACACACGCCCATACCCCCTGCACAATACCCTCTATAATAATTTTCACAATTCAGATATCAAATCTCGAATGCCTTTTGATTGTCGTCGCTCTTTTGCACAATTTCGGGCAACAATTTTAAAATCATTTTCACACACGAATGCATTTCACAATTCGTATTTCGCACTTGGGTCCGGAAATGTTTTTGACGGCCCAAACCAACCGCTCCAACTCGCCGCCCCCCAAAAAAGAAACTGCCACCCAGTCAAGCGATAATGAAGCCGCCAATAGGCGTGCAATCAAGCAAAGTTTTGGTTTATCTTTTTCAATAATAATCGTTTGCGTGTGCATTGCCATTCAATTGTGTAAAGATTATAATGAACGTGCCCAAAATGAATTGCTAAAAAACAAGAAGAAAATATTAATAAAAGCAAATAATTATATTAATATTTTTAATTTATTTATTTGCAGCAGCTAAGCACCCTCAACAAGTGCGCAGATATTTCTCTGAGGTAAGCAACAATTGCAATAATCTCACGTAATATTTTCTGTTTGCACTAACACTCAACATTTAAGCAAATTATCAGCCCATTTTATATGGTCTATGTTATATGTGATTATAACTAGCAAAGTGCCCACACTCAACACTTAGTGCCTATTAAGTGCTGCCTACAAGCAGCTAATATGCAAATGAATATTTTTAGTTAATATTTAAACAAGTAATTGAGATTTGTTAGATATTCTTAAGTAATAAATTTCTACATTTAAGAAATGATTTTCTTATTAATAATCTCTTCAAAATAATAATGAAAGAATTTTTAGGATTGTCGATTTAGAGAAAGTCTTTCTTATTTTATGAACAATTTTTTTACACTTAAAATTATTTTTAAAAGCAAGAAAAGCTTTGTTATTTTTTTGTAATTTGTAACGGTGATTTTCAAACTTCAAGGCGAATTTTTCTGAGTATAGTATTTCTAGCATCAGACGTTTTCAAGTGCTGCACAAAGTGAGCGCTGGTTGCGGTCAGCGCTGTGCTACGTAATGATTAACACTTGTTGGTTGCAGTGTGGCAAGCACCGACCGCAAGGCCAATCAAAGCGTCATTGAAACGGAAACGGAAACGACAAGTCAAATGGAAGTCGGCCGCAGGAAATGAGGCACACACAAGTGGCACACCAAGGCGCATGCGGCAAAATGACCGCAAATTAGCGTGCAACAAACGTTAGACTCAAAGATTTTTGATGAATTATTAAATATAAGCAATGACAAAAAAAATTGGTGAGAAAAGATCAAGGCTTGGAGGGTGGTGCCAAGTTTGCCAACGTCAACGCTGCAGTTGCAGTTGCAGTTGCAGCTTGCCGGTTGCCTCTGCTCAAATGAACACCGCAATGAATGTGCGCCGCATGACAAATACGTAAAGTTTCTTTTGAAATTAAGCAGCATTTGCTGCCAATTCTTAACTACATCAGCGACAAACTTTGTCCTCTCGCACTTGCTCAACTCGTCGCCAGAGTTGTCTCTCCTCTTGCTCAACGATTTTTTCTCTGCAATTCTTTTTTGAGAGCTTCCTTGGCTTCCTTGACTCAGCTGTCGGTGCTCACTGAATGTCTGTACACGCATAAAAATTTGCACTGTATTTTAGGAAAACTAGAAAAAATAGAAAGGTTTATTTTCTAGTTTTCAGAAATAAATTATTTCGACTGAATAGAAAATATTTTTTAATTTGTTTTAGAAAAAAAATTGATCTAAAAATCTTTGTTGTATTTGTGACAATTTAAAACACTTATATTTAATGAATTTAACAATAAAAAGCTAAACGTCCTCAAATGAAAATCATACAGGAAACAAAAACTTCTTACTTACAGAAGAGTGTTAGTTATAAAAACTTTGAACTTTCGAGAAATATGTTTTCTTATTATAGAAAATATTTCTAAATTCTGGAAACGCAAAACCTATATTTTTACAACGAATCTAAATCTTAGAAACATGTATTATGTAAAGAAAAGAACACCCCCAGTTTTTAGCCAGACAAAAATTTTCTTTTGTTTCGCAAAACTTAGTTACATTTTTTTCTGAGTGAAGCTTGGCCTGGGCGCTTGCTCATTTCAAACTTTTGACACAGAAACTAATTTTGGCAAGCGGGTGCCGCCAACCGAGCAACCAGGCAGCCAGGCAGCTTCTGGCTCCTTAGTACTTGGCTGCTACTGCTGGCTGGTTGTTGCTGCTGTTGGTGGTGCTGTTCTTGCTGGTGTTGCTGTTAGTGCTGCTTTTTAGAGAGCTTCTTCTTCTGTGCATTTGGTGGCTTTTCATTCTTTTGCTGATTGCAATATTTCATTGCCTTTGCGGTTCGTGTGTTGCATACTTTTGCAACTTCGCTGAGGTTTGCCTTAATTAATTGCTATCCCCTCAACATCAACACCAGCCCCATCCCACCTTTGGTAATCCCCGCTGCTGCTTTCACTTCCGTTCAAGAGGAGCAATCCAAGTCGCTGGTTTCCTTTTTGCCCGTCGCAATTGTCGCCTTTGCCAGCTGCATTTTTCGAATGCCGCCTGCATTTTATAGTGGCTTTGCCAGCCATCGAATGGCACTTTAATTGCCTTTTGATTTTATTCACCGCCCCCCAATTCCATCTTTACAATGGACAATTAACGTCGAACGGGGCTGTCAAATGAACGCCGCATATCAAATTTCATGATTTACGGCATTTTGATTATGCGATAAGTTTGCCACGATGTTCTCTGCTACCAGATTGTTCTCCGTTATGATGGTCAGCACTCAAAGGCAAATCGAGAATGACAGCCGAGCAGGTAGTGAATGCAGATATAAACACATATTAATTGGTTCTGCCGGAAGAGTTATGGACTATGAGCAGAAACGACCACAATTAAACTTTAAATCAAAGAAATAAAATTCAGTTTTTCCCAAAATATAGAATTCCCTAAGCTACAATTATTTGCGGGAAACCCAGCAAAGCTTATTGTGTTAACTTCTTTTTAAACTACACTCTTCCACCAGCCAACAAATTAAACTCGGAATGCTTTAATTTCATTTGACAAAGCTCTCTCAGGCACACACACACACACACCTCCATATACAAGTGTGTGTGTGTGTGTGTGTGTGTGTGTTTAAAATGCAAATAATTTGCTTTGAAATAAAGCCATTAAATGGGTCCAAAAGGCAAAGCCAAGAATATCAGTTTCAACTGCTGCTCTTCTGGAATGTTTGCCATCATATTTCTACCCCTGTGTGTGTATATTGTGTGGACGTGGCATGGAGAGAGTGTGTTAAATTAACACAAATATTATTATGCTGTCGATGAGGGGGAAATACCATGCAACTGCAACGAACGATGACCAAAACAGCGTAAAGATTTGAACAAATTGCATATAGTAAAAAATTAGCAATTGAGATGTGCATCTTTACAATGAGGAAAAGCAAAATTAAATGCTATTCAACTCACGTGGCTAAACCCAAAAAAAAAACCGCTAATCATTATTAATGCAAATGGGAGATGTGAATGGGAAATGAGAAATGCGAAAATATGGCAGCATTGAACAAATGAGCATTTGAAGCAATGGGCTAAAGAGCTGATTTCATTTCAAATTTGCACAAATTTCATTTTCTTTTATTTGAAAGCAAACGTTGCTTTTATTTCTCCTTTTTATATCCACTGCAATTACCATCACGTTACGGGAAGGGAGCAAAGGGTGAGAGGTAGCAAAGAAATGCGGGTCAATTGCATTTTCAATCATTTTTAGCAGCAGTGCAGCAGCAATATCATATTTTTTACTGCTGCCTGCAGATGCTTCTGCTTCAATATACTATGTCTATAAATTTTTAACTACGAGCTGCCTTCAATGCAATTACTTTTCAATCTTTATGTCCTTCACAGTCTCAGACAAGGCAGACACAAGGGTGTCTCTGTCTGTGTGTCTCTGTCTGTGTGTGTGTGTGTTTCTGTGTGTAGTTGAACGCGAAAATTGCTTATTTCAACATTCAAGTTGTGAAAAGTTGGCCGGCTCGTTTTCGTTTCGCTTCGTTTCGTTAGATTTAAAAAGCAAAAGTTTGCCATAATTTTTGCAAAGAGAGGTTCATCACTTTCTTCTTTCTCTGTGTCCAGCTCGCACCCCCCCACCTCTTGCACACTTGTGTGGGAAAAAAAGTGGCTTGAACTTTGTCTTATTTGATCTAGAAATTGACATGATTGTTTATGTAAAAGAGCGAAAATAGGCGAGAAAAAATTGGCATGGAAATGAAAACTTTCCGTTGGAAATATCAGCGACACATTTCGTTCAACTCTGCTACTGCTGCTGCTGCTGCAGTTTGAAAAAAGTTTATCTTGTAATTTAAAACTGAAAACTGTTTTAACTCCTGCATAGAAAATGAGAAAAGACATAAATCGGGCTGGATTACAAAGCTTAGGCCATAAGCCAAGAAGCTGCTTGAATAACAAAAAGAAATTATATCTTAAGGAATTGAATTTATTCAACATTTTCATGTGGCATAGTTTGCACAGTTCGCCTCAGCTTTTGGCAGGCTGATCATTAATGAAAAACTGACGTTGCAGCAGCTGCTCGGCAACTAATCCTCGGCAGCCTTTAGTTACCCTTTTGTGGGCAACCAGGATATCATCATGCAGTTGCTTGTCAGCTGCTTGGGAAAATACTTGCACGTTGCTGAAGCTGCTGCTGATGATGCTGATGCCTCTAATCTTTTTATATGTCAGACCCGATTTTTTGCAGTTGTTGACGATGACCTGAACGGATTAGTGATCGGATTAAGAATGAAAATGTTTGCAAAATACGAAAACTTTATGGCCGGCAAGCAGATTAAGAATGAATTGTTTTTTATTGCGGCGGCACTCACAAGTCAAAATTGCAGCAGCCGACCAGGTAGAAGAATATAGCTTGGTAGACCACGCTACAGACCGTGCTTGTTGCAATGACCTACAAAAAAAGAGGATTCAACAGGCAGTCAGGCGGGTGGCAAGCAGTGGCAGGTAGTGGGTGGCAAATAACCCTCTCTCTGTATAAAAAGTCAAGCCAGCGCTGTGTTGACCATCAAACCCAATGTAAACACAGTAGCAGCAACAACTACAGCAGCAGTAGCAGGAGCAGCAGCAGCAACAACTACAGCAGCAGGAGCAGCAGCAAAATTGTGGCACGATCTTGGCAACACATATCGCAAATCCCAATCAACAGCAATAAAGTCCTACAACAGCTGCACCTCCAACTGTCACTGCAACTACAAAATGCCACGCTATCAGAACGAAACCGACTCCGAGCAGCAGCAACAGCAGCCACCAAATGTTGGCTATCATCTGTATTTGTATCGCGAGCAGTTGGCTCGTCGCAATGTGGAATATATGCGACTCTCGAAAGCCAAGTATTTCATCACCGAAACCCTGTTGGCCAAAACAGTCCGCAATCTGAAGGGTTGCAGCCTCGACGAACTGAAGACGGTCAACACTCAGATTGTGTTCAAGCACAAGTTGCGCTACCAAATTCATCGCCTTCGCAAACTACAAAATCTGGGCATTCGCAATGCCAATCCGCACATGGAGAGCACTGAATTATAAGTGGGGGAGACAAGGATTCAGCAAGGAGCAGCAGCCCACCGTTTAGGCTATGACCTGAGCATAGCTTACAACGTTCTTTTGGGGCATCATCATCGATTAGTTTTTAGTGGCGGGCACATCTTAAGAAATAGATTCATAATTAGTTTAAATTAATTATTGTAAGTCAAAAACTTTTGCTTGTTTTAAATTGAACTCAAAGGCTTGTTCAACAGTACAACTTAAATAAATATATATGCATATCAAAATCCATAAATAATTTACATATATTCTGCCTAAATAAAGTGGGCATCAAAAACACTCATTCAAACTCAAAACTCTTACACAAACACGCACTCAGCAAATGCAACCTCAAACTATGGTCACAGTTTGACAGGCATTTGCGGTGGCGACTAATTGAGTTCTCTAACATTTTGACATGTGTCAAATGAAAGTCGCACAACTGCCAAGAAATGTCAAGACGTCCTTCTTCGTCCTGCCCCGATCTGCCCCGCCTCACCCTCCTCAGCACCACAGTCCACGCAGAGAAAGCACTTTGTGCCACTTAATTTATGCACAATTTGTGTGCTTTGAACTTTTGCATCGATTGCAAATGGTTTGCTTTCGCCATTTTCATTTTTACAAAAAAGGCAACCTACTTAGAGCGGGCGTGCCACATGTATTTGTATTAACATTTATACGCATGTAAATTCACAAGAGAGTAACAATATGGTTAAGTAAAATGGGGTTTGACCAAGCATTTTTATCTGAGCTATCATCTCGTTTTCAAATGTAAATCTGGCCATGATCAAAACGAACATCTTCTTAAAAGTCGGATCAGATCTAACCAAGTTATGGATATGAAGTCTTATAACAAAATTTGAGAAAGTTATGGCACTGAGAAGTATCCATATGCAATTATTTGGACAAGCAATTTTACTTACTTTTTTAACCGGTTGATAGTTGAGAGATTTATGGCATTAAGATGCTCAGACCCATATACCTATCCTATTTTTGGGAAATTATATTTATATGAGTTTCACGTTTTAAAATTGAAACTTGGGATTCATGTTGAGGCCAGGCCAAGCCAAGTTTCGACAAAAGTTATGGCACTTGAAGATGAGATTTTATTTTTGAGCAAAAGCTCCCATGGCAGTCACATAATATATTATTATTCCATGCAGCAGTTGCTGCAGCAAGAGTAAGATAGCTGTAACATTTAAAGACTAGTTGGCATATAAAATGACAGGCCGCCAGACGAACGTGGCTATATTGACTTTGAAACGTTAAGTTGTATGCATATTGGCTGCAATTAAATTGCATATAATTTTGGCAAAGTGTTTTATGCTCAACTTAACCCCAACATAATTATTTGCGCTCAAACAATATTTAAAAAAGTACACATCAACATACATACACCTAGGGTGTAAATAACTGCAGGCATAATAATTAAATGCGTAGCAGTAAGTCAATTTTATTATTAAAATTGCCAGCAACACAAAGTTTAAACAATAATTGAAAGCTGCCCTGGCCGTGTTTGAGAGTGTGTATGTGTGTGTGTGCTTGTATGTGTATATTGACAATTAAATACCAACACACATGCACACACACTACACGGTAGCCACAACAAATATGTCTGCAATTATTGTGCGTTGCAATTTGCCAAACACTCAAAAGTATGCTATGAAAAATGTTGCATACATTAAATTTTCCACTCAATCAATTTCACACACACATCATTCCGTCTGTCCGTCTGCCTGTGTGTGTGTCTGCCATCGGCAATGCAGAACTTATGTTAATTTCTACAATATATATTTATATATGCAACTACACACACACATTAAGCTTAATCGCTCAAACTTCCTGCTGTCAATTATCATGCAAAACATAAAGTTTTGTGCCAAGTGTTTTTCCAAGTGTAAGAAATTTCTTTTATATAGTTTACAGTTGTGCAGTTAGTGCATAGTAGTATGGATAGTGTATATTTTATAGTATATATGACATTTAGTTGTTACCACTAAATAGTTTTGCAACTCAGCTCGTAAACTTGAAGCAGCTGCGTCTTGCCAGTCAGAGAGCAGGGAGTCGATTAGTGAGCTTCATTATGAGCATCATTTTCATTAAGTTTATTATGGGCAGCGAGCAACTGCCGCCCACATTTGCCGAGCGGTTTCAAGTTAATGCAATAAATAAAATTTCAACTGCACCGCCGGGCATGTTTAGCCGCATGAAAAGCGACAGTAAGCCGTTGTGCCCAGCATAAGGAGAACTTGCCTTGTTTGTCTTGGCCGGGCGCACAGCCTTTTGTTTGTCAGCTGCCCAGCGGGTCCTCCTATCTCCCTCTCTCTATCTCACTCGCTCTCTCTCTCTCTCTCTCTCTCTCACTCGCTCTCTCTCAGGCTGTTGTTGCTACCGTTGCTGCCTGTTTTCTTTCACAAAACTTGCGAACTGCCCTTCGCCCCTTGTCTCTGCACTGTTTGGATGCTTGGCCGACTGCTCTAATGAGTTTACAAAAAGTTTTGCTTTAACAAATGTCCAGGGTGTGGTGTTGAAGTTGAGCTTGTGTCTGCTGTCTTCTATCTTCTTCTGGCCTGGCCAACACAGCCCAGCCAACTGCCCAGCATGTTATACAAATTGCAGAGTAAGCTCAACCGAAACTGTCATCAACGCGTCTCTGTCTGGTTGGGGATCTGCAGCTGGCTTAAACTGAGACTGAGACTGTCATTTATATTTGCTTAAAGCATCCGTTCATTTTGCACCAGGTACACAACGAGAAGACTATATAGCGAAACTTTTCACATTTATGTGCAGCCAGAATATGCATTTTAATTAGTTTAGCAAAGTTGTCGCAGCTTTTGCTGCTCTTTCCTGGTTAGTTAGAAAAAATTTAATATCTGTTGTCGCTGCAGTTGTTGTTCATTTTGTTGCTGCATTTGTCACTGCACTTTAATGTGTGTTGTGCTTTCAAAGTTGTGCATGCCTACGAGTGAAGCCACCCGCAAAACTTGTTAACATTTCACAAAGCAGCAGATTCAATTAGTTTGTACGTGCATATATAAACATACATATATATTCTTGCCACTGCTTGCAGATAAATCTTTGTCGCCTGCTCGAAATTTAGCTTACAATTTTGTTATAAATTAATATGTCTAACCATAAATCTGTTGGCTGTTTTGTGGACAAGCATTTGGCCCAACTTGATGGCCAACCGAGTCTGTCAGCTGAGCACAAAAAAAATAATAATAGAGAGTGAAACTCATTAGAATTTTCAATAAATTAATTTCAATATAAATAAAGTGGAGTCTCTGCTGTCAGTCTGTTGGTTGTTGCTGTTGTCGTAATTGTTGTTGTTGTTGTTGCCACTCCATCTTCATCTCTATCTCTGGTGTGTGGTGTATGGCTTGGCAGGCAACCCGCTTCAATGCTGCTTCAATGCAATACGTCAGTTGTGCCACTTTAAGCAGCTGCTGCACATTTTCACTTAACGCTACACACATAGAATATTACATGCTACTACACTCAGAAAAAGAACCGACATGGGTAACTTACCTTCTTATTAGATTATGTAGATTTATAAAAACCAGAATTTTTGCTTTATTAATTTCAGGGGAAAAAGATGTTCATTATTTTTCGGGGTGTTTTTTCAACTCTAATAACATTCGATTATTAAAAACTAAATATTTGGATATTTTAAGATTTCACTCAGATATATTACATTAGATAGTATATAAATTGATAGTGTTTATATTTCAGATATCTACGAAATTAGAAAGCACCATATTTTTGTGATTATCTATTAAAAGCAGGCCTTTCAAATTTTTAGAAGAACTTTTTCTTCGATTTAGATTCTAAAAAGAAGAAAAGCTTTATTGATTTTATGGATATATTTTTTTGAGTGTAGCTCCCCTTCACTCAGGCAGTTAGCCTCCTCCCTTATGTTCTTCCCATTCGCCCTGCTTACTTAACCTGAGCCGTACTTAGCTGCTTGCTGCTTGCGCAGATTGGGCGCTCCAAAGCGGTGATTATGTCGTCTCTGCATCGCTGATGCTTAACGCTCAATGTTTCTTGTTGAATAAGCTCAGATGGTCTCTCCCCCCCCCCCCCCTCACTCTCCCTCTCCCTCTTTCTTCCTCTCTATCTATCTCTCGCTCAAGTAGCTAAATGAAATTGTTAATTTTACAGCGCACACAGCGCGTATACTTGATGTGCATTTAGTTGGCAAAGCTGCACATTGGTTTGCCTTGATCTCTGAGTCAGCAGCAGCTCCTCCAACTCCTTACCTCCTTCCTCCAGCTGCGAGTTGTTAACTCATTAGTTTCTTATTACTGGTTTTTTAAGCCGCTTATTGTATGATGCACAGCCACAGAAACAGCTTCAGCTTCATCCTTCACTGAAGTCTGGTTAGCTGCATCTGTGCCGTGCACATATTTTGTGTGTGTGTTCTAATTGCATTTTAAATGTCTCAACTGTTGATAATTGACAAATGATTCGTGGCATTTGTATTAAACTTTAACCGACAGTCACTTAATTAGCGACAAGTCTTGGCTCAGCTTGTCGTTTTAGCCACTTTGGCATTGCGTTAACTACTTTTTTATAAGACCATCAATCTGCGGTCAAGTTTTGTGGGTGGTTGCCACCATAACTAAAAAAAAAAAAAGGAAAACAACAGAAAGTTAAGCAAAACTTTTGTTCAAAGAGTCACGCTGAAAATATATTGAAAAATGCAGTTGTAGTTTTTACACAGCGCAGCCAAAAAGTTTTGCTTTTTCTTCGTTCATTTGCTTTGGGACTGGCTTTGCTTTGCCTTTGCCGTTGCCTTTGCTCAAACTGACGTAAATTTATAATGACAAATTGCATTTGGCACAAATGCAGCGCGAAATAAGCCAAAAAAAAAAAAACAAATTGTAAAAGGAGTCGTTGTCCAAAAGGAAATGGGCAACTCCCTCTCTTTCTCTCTCTCCCACCCTCTCGCTGTCTCTCTCTGGGCCAATTGAGCGTGAAAAATTATGATGCTCCGTGTGCCAAACTGAAGTGAAAGAAAAACGACTTAAGCCCAGCCAGCAAGACAATCAAAGCGCTTAATTACGGACTGAGTGTCTCTGTTGAAATCCGCTTAAATGAAAATTTATACGTTATGCAAATACGTGCTTACAGTTATATAGAAAGCGATTAGTATAGGTATTAGTATAGGTAACTAATTGAACAAGATTAAATACAATTAGTGGGCAGACATCAACCGAATAATGCTGAATGTGGGCCCCCAAGCCCAATTATCGTAATTACAGTCCATTTCATCAGCATGCTTTGCTGCTGCTTACTGCTGGCTTACTCGAGTGCTTCATTCATTCACTCAGTTAGATCAGTTTTGGGATACCTGAACAAATTCCATGGCATATTGTTGTGTTGGTTGTGCTGGTTGTTATACCTTCAACCTTAGAAGCAGCATTACTGCTTGACTGCAACCACAATAACCGACTATGGCCTGCATCAAACAAAGTGGCTCAAATTTCACTCAAAACATTTTGCTCGCTTGTTGTTGGCGCTGGGTCATGGCAACATTTTGTTTATGTTTTTTTTTTCTATTTTTCCCAAATGGGCGTCACGCGATAAAGCAAAAAATGACACGTTTTTAATTTTACTTCACACCTACACAACGGCAACAGCGACAGCAGTGACAACAGCAACAGCAAGAGCAAAAACTTGGCAACAGCAACAAGGAGCATGCTGCTATGTAATCAAAACTGCAACAGAGCAACAGTCACAACAGCAACAAAAACAACTGTTAACTGACAACAATGCCGTGGGTGCTAACGCAATGTGGACGGCGAGCAAGAGAGAAAAATTAGATTTATCACGAGTGGTTGCCGGAAAAATTGTCAACATTTATCAACATTTTTCAACGCGCGCAGGCTACGTGTTTTGGCCGAGCACCTCAAGAAAAAGAACAACTTTAGCAGCAGCAGCAGCAGCAGCAACAACAGCAACTGCAACAGCAACAACAACAATTGTAGCGGTAACTAAGCCAAAGTATGCCAACGTCTGGACAACACAGCAACACTAACATAGCTGCCAGTTCAAGTAGCTGCCGGAGATGCGAGTTCAAGATGGAGACGCAGATAGAGTTGAAGATGGAAACGAGGACGCTATCGAGGTTGCGTTCAGAGGACATTTTGATTAATATCCGCAAGCGTTGAGAGCGGCCTGTTCCGCTGCCCAGAAGGAGCTGAGCTGAACAGAGCAGAGACCAACTTGATTTGATATTGTGGCGCTTGCAAGAGAGTGATGCTAGAACTCAATTGTAAGCCGCTTGCAAAGATTTTATGGGCAGTCAGTTGATTGTGAAAAGTGGTCACGATGACGACAAAAATTCACTCGCGAAAATTAAAACAAAGTTGAGCAACAACAGCCACAAAAATAGTGAATGCGCGTAGGAGCATTGACCAAGTGCTCGCCAAAAATCCTCCATTTCCCACGCGCCAGTCGTCCGTCCCACTCACTCCCTCTCACTCCCTCTCTCTCTCTCTCTCTCTCTCTCTCTCACTCACTCTCTCTCTCTCACTCTCTAGTCCGTCAGTGAAAACTGCTTCAAAAAGAACTTTCACAAGCGTGGGTAACAGGGGAGCTGAGCATGGTTTATATTCTTTTGACTGGTTTATTTGATTTCGCATTTTTTGTAACACTTTTATTATTTTTTGTATTTTCTTCGGCTGTGAAAATTGTACAAAATTACTTAGGATTTGTTCGGCACTTCATGTGTCTAGTTAGGGGGCACAAATTGAGTTGTAACCTTGATTGGATTCCAGCAGCAACAAGGCTGCAATTAATATTTTTTGGCACAGATTCCAAAACAGGAAAAATATAAATACTACAAGCTGTTAAAGTTGGCTGATATTGACTCGGTTTGTTTTGATTATTTATAAGCGAAGTGTCTTTGTGGAACAACCCTTTAATAAATATATATATTTCGTGGGCATTGTGTAATCTGAGCTATTTGTCAGCAGCTAAGCAGCCGGCTTGTCTCATTAAATTACTCAAACTTTACTGCAGCTGCTGCCAGAGACGACACCCTTTTTAATTTTTGTATTATTTTGCCGCTCTGCTTAACCTCAGCCTCATCCTCAGCCTTTCATTTAAGGTCACATATAATCGCATTTTAAACTTTTTCAATATGAAAACTTTTGTAAACGGATTTCCCGCTGGACGTTGTGCTTTAATAATTTTCTGTCATATCTTTTGCAGGCAGGCTGACAGGCAACAGTTGATAACTGGCCAGCACCGAACGACAAACTATATCAAGGCCATTAATTCAAATTGGGGATTATGAGCACAGCAGCAACAGCATCAGCCACAAAAGCAGTAACATCAACTAATGAAAGGTGAGTCTCTCTATCTGCTAAGTTCAAACTTTTTGCAACTAACTTAAGCAACTTTCCTCTCTGCCCCAGCTTACCACGCCGATGTATGACAAATCAAAGAAAACCTGGAGTCAGCGGCTCAAAATTAGCAGCGATAGTAAGAACTCATCTCTAACAACTGCCGGCAGCATGCAGACTATGCAAATGCAACAGCTGCAACAGGCGCTGCACATACAGCAGCAGCAGCAACTCCAGCAACAACAACACCAGCAGCAGCAGCAAAATCATCAACAGCAGCAACATCAATACCAGCAGCAACATCTTGCCCATCATCATCTAGTGCAACATTTGGGATATCAACTGCCACCGCCACCAGCGGCGCCACCGCCTGGCTATGAGTTTCTGCCCACCGCCTTGTCGCGCTCGATGAAGTATGCAGAGCCCTGGATCTATGGCACTGTGCGTGGCATACCGTCACGCCCGCACTCCTCCTACTACGGCCACGGGCATCCACATGCGGCAGCCATTTTTGCCACAGATGGCGAACCGGGCACAGCCACCACACTGGCCGTTGTGATCTGTTCGTGTGCAGAGTATTTGAACGGCACGAAACGTGACGTGAAGAAGGCGAGCGTATGTAAGAAATGCAAAGGTTCGCGCCTGCCTCTGGCCAACATCGGTGGCACTGTGCGATTGCCAACAGTTGCAGCCGCAGCATCAGCTTCGCCGCACAACCGTCGACCTTTGGCGGCAACGATGCGTGTGGTGAGCGCGACAAAGAAGTCACGTCCCACCATACTGGATCCACAAAAGGATCCCTATGACCTGATGCGACGCACGCGTCTCCTTTCGCCAGAGCCAGTTGTCAGCGCGGAGCCACCAACTGCTACCAAGGACAGCAAGTCACGTGCAGCAGCAGCTGCGACGACAGCAACTACTGTCAAAGCCAGCAGCAGCAGTTCGATGCAACGGGGCAGGACAAGGACGCGTGCATCGCTGCCAGTGATTAAGACGCCTGTGCAGAATGTGCAGGACTGCTGGCTAATGGAGGACAATGAGTCGCTGCTGCAGAGCAGTGGTTTAATCAGCAATCGCAGCTCGCGTCGTTCCATCTTGCGCTGCAATGTCAATCCCTACGATCTGATCTCAGTCAATTGCCAGACCAAGAAGACAACCAATGCTAAATGCTTGCCAGCTAGTGATGATTTTGATGTGGCCGATGCGCAACTGCACGAGGAGGAGGATGTGCCACATTTGGAGCAGCAGCCCCAGCAGCAACAGCAACAGCCACAGCAGAAACAGCAGCAGCCACAGCAGCAGCTACAGCCACAACAGCAGCAGAAGAAGGGCAAGTTCTACAGCAATATTGCTGGACAACGCATTAGTCTGGGTGAACAGGATGCAGGCGATGTGAGCGATAGCTACGAGCGTATAATCATAGCTACTGCTGATGCTGCTGAGGTGACAATAAAAACAACAACGTTGCCAATTTCAACAGCAGCAACAATAACAGCAACATCGCCAGCAACTGCAGCTAGCAATCCAAGGCGACCGCCGCGCATCAAAAAGCCCGATGAGCTGTTGAGTTTGGATATTAGTAAAACTCCAGCAGCAGCAACCACTGCTGTTGCTGCTGCCCCTTTTGTTGAGCTGCAGTCGAATGACGCAGCCGATGCATTTACAGTCTTGACAGTTACACCAACCTCGCCCGGCATCAAGTCGATACTGAAGCGCCCTACAACACTGGAGCTAGCAGCCCCTTTGCTTGCGTCAGACAATGCCACGGGGCCTGCAACGCCGTCTGGCAAGTCACAGTTTTATATACCCACGCCGACAACACCGGCGGCATCAGCAGCAGCAGCAATAACATCTGCCACGCCTACGCCCACATCGGCGACGAGTGCGCGCAAAAAAGTGCAATTTATGGTCGAGGATAAAATCATAGTCACAGCAGCAACAGCAACAACAACAATAGCAGCAGCAACAACTGATGACAGTGAAAATGATGTTGTTGCTGCTGCTGTTGCTGCTGCTGATGAGACAACGATGCCAGCAGCAAAGCCAGCAAACTATGAGTACTATAATCGCAAGCGCAACGCAGCCGCACAACAGGAGATAGCAGCAGCAGCAGCAGCCGCACAGCAACAGCAGCACGAACAAACAACAACAACTGAGCAACAACAACAACTGACATTGTCATCGTTTGAATCTGACGTTGATGATGAGCATAACTTGTCTGCTTCCGCTGAGCCAACAGCAACAACAGCAACAACTACCACCAAAACAACATTGCTCTCCACGCATATTACGCCAGATAGTTTGCATTATGAAGATGTGCAGCCGGCTGTGCATCAAATATTTGACAATAGTTGTAGCAGCAACAGCAACCAGACTGATGCTGACCAAGTATCTGAAATTTTGCCAAGCTCAACGACTGCTGCTGGTTCCAAATTATTATTGTTGGCGTCGAGTCCGAGCCCTGCTGGGTCAACAGCAGCAACAAAACCAGAAACAGCAGAAGCAGCAACAGCATCAGGAACAACAGCAGCAACATCACCGCATGTCACTGCAAATGCTGTCAGCGCTTTAACAGCGGGTAAGTACAGAATCAACAGCAGCCAAAACCAAACTGCTCTTGCAACTAACCAGCCCTTTGCTTCCAACGCCTATACTGTCCCTCCATGACCCTGCCCCTGCCCCTGCCCCTGCACCTAAGTGCCTGCCACTAGTTTCTGCATTTCTGTTTGGTGCGATGCGGCAACTTTTGCCTTTTGTTAGCTTTTAATTATGAGCAAAAATTCGCGCGCTGCCTCGAAAAGAATGCAATGTGAGCAGTTTTTTACCATGTGCTCTCTACACAAATCTGGGTATATTAAAAATCTTAAGGCTTAGATAGATGTCTGTCAAAATTAAGTTGAGTTTAATAATGGTTCTATAATTAATCATTTTATTCCCAATTGTAACGAACATTAGATATCTTAGGTTGTAATTCCTAATTTTTAGAAAATTAGCTGTCTTTAATTTCAAATACAGATTGAAATACTAAATAATTTTGATCAAATTTAACTATCTTATGCATAGAGAAGCTTTATATCTAATTAAATTTCAACTCAAATTGTAATACACATTTATATATTTAATAATTCGAATGCACATTAACTGTTTTCGCTTATATTGCTTTTCTAAGTAACTTATCTTGAACCCAATTATAATACACGTTTAAATATTTAGTACTTCTAGCCAACAATAACTGTCTAACGCTTAGTTTACCTATCTATCTAATTAAAGCTCAAACCCAATTTAAATACACATTTATATACTTAATAATAGCAACATTAACTCAACCTTTCTCTCAGCTTGTTAAACTGTTTTACTTAGCCAAGCAACTTTCGCTTGCCCTTTTTTCAATTGCTTTCGCTGAGTGTCATTCTTTGGCTCTTGTCCGCATTTCGTCTATCGTTGCTGCACTCTGTTTGTTTTTTGACTACAAACGTTGCAATTGTTTGTTAATTGCTCATCAGCAGCAACAGCACCAGCAGCAGCCAGAGCAGAGCTCTTCACACATTACGTATACGCCAAGTAACCGCCACTTCATGCATTAAACAAATTTCTCTAACAACTATGAAATAGTTGAGCAAACAATTGAAACACCCACTCACAAACACCCATATACTCAGACACACACACAACTATCCCATTTTCACACACATTCGGGCAATTGAAATAGCGACATTGGAATGGAAGCTGACATTGGCGCACCTGGCTGCAAGTTCAGCAGGTTAACACTATAATCAAGCACAGGGCCGAGCTAAATCCACAGCCAGAGCCTTTGACATACACCTACTCCCCTTGCCAACACACACACACACACCCTTCGAGAAGGCACGTGGCTAAAGTCAAGTTGACATTTGTACCCGCAAATGGCAAGCCCACAGAGCGATAACTCCAAACTATGTACTTACATATGCATGTCGAACGTGTGTGTATTGTTGTGTGTGTGTGTGTGTGTGTAGTTGCATGTGTGTGTGACCAAATGCCTGCAGCGAGTCGGCGGCGTCACACATGTTCAACTTCATTCAAAGCAAATTAACAGACGACACAAAAAGTTTTCATTCAATTAAATTTTGACTGCAGCAAACGACGTCAAACACAGCAGAAAAACAGAAAAACTTGAGCCATGCAATTGAGATCGCGATTGTCACCGTTTACACTCTGCTACACGAATTCATTTATTATTCAATTATTGACTTAACAAGATGCCCATGTTGATAGTGGGAGGATTAATTGGCAGTTGAAGATGTCTCTTGCAGTTGCAGTTTAAAGTCTATTTGAATTCTAAGATGGTTCGGCGTAGAATGATAAAGTAACTCTTTCATTTATTTATATAATGACAAAGGAACTCCTTAATAATCAATATAATGATCAGGAAATTCCATATAAGTCGGAATACAAATTAAAGAGTTCCGTAGAAATTCGATATAATGATAAAAGAACTCCTTAGAATTCGATATAATAATACAAAGGAGCTCCTTAGGCTATCAGTATAATAATAAAATAAAAACTCCTTAGACAATCAGTATAAGTACAATGGAACTTCCTAAGAAATTGCTATAATAAATGAACTCCTTAGGCTATCGATATAACAATAAGGGCACTCCTTAGGCGATTGGTATAATGACAAAGAATCTCCTCAGATATTCGGTATAGTAATAAAGGAAACCCTTGAGCAATCGCTATAATAATAAAGGAAATTCTGATGCAATCAGTTTCAGAAGCCAAGCTTTCAGTTTTACTAGCTTTTCTCTCGCTTTTATTACGCTCTTTTTGCAGATTTCAATTCTGTAGTTTTTCTTGTGTTTTCACTTGATGGTTCGAGTTCATGTTTTGTGTTGCATAGTGTTATTGCTTTCTGTGTCTGTATGCCTTGGCTGGCATATCTAATGTTCTGCTATTTCAGTCCGAGCCACAGAAGACAATGCAACAAACGCATTCAACACACGAGGCCACAATGGCGACGATAATGATTATGGCTGCTCATTACCGGCAACATGCCAGCCACTCCATTTGATGCGATACGTTGCCATGAAGCTGATACCTCTACTCCCTGATCCCTCTCTCCGCTCCTTCCCATCCATCGAATGGTCATGAAGAGGGTGCCCACGTGTCTGGGCTAGACAATTACTAAAGTTGCTCCTTCGCGCTGCTTTGGCTGCTTTGGCATTGGTGTTGTTGCCGTTGGCGTTGTTCGCGTTAACCTGCCCGAGTTTGGCAGTGCCAGCAATTCTGCAATTTGTTGCATTGTCTGTCGCCTTGTTGTTGGTTGGGTGTGTAGGTGTGTGTGTGGGTGAATGCCTTGGCCAAGAGTTAAGCACTTGGAACTTTTCAAACTATTTTTGATTTGATTTTTGAATTGGGTGCGCGGCTCGCTCGCTGGCGCTGCTTAGAGCTAACTTTGCGTGCCACAACAGTAAACAAGTTGATTTATAGCGCACGTGTTGCATTTGCCTCGCTTGGTCGTGTTTGGCGCTTCAAATCAAAGTGAAAGGCATTAAAGGCCGACAAAATTTGCATTTTTCTGTGCCACGAGCTCACCAAAGCGAACACCATCATTTTTAATGTCCTAGCTGGTTTCCACGTCCAACCATTCCCCGCGCTGCTGAGCATTATTAATATTTCATATTTGTCTTTGAAAGGCAGCCATGTTGTGACAGTGACTGAAGAGGGGCAGTGGCAATGGACACGGCAGGTTGCCACAGCTCATTTGAATAAGCCTGAAAATTGAAATTGCAGAAAATAAAAAGAGTGGAGTGGGCTGGGGTAGCTTCTGTTTTGAAGCTGTGATTATTTGTTGTGTAAATTGTTTGACTAGCGGCTTACCATCAATTTTTTGAATTTTCAATATTTACATTTTCTTTTATTACATTGATTTTGTAATACAAATAGAGGGATCTTCTTTTATTTTATTTTTTTTTTTTTTTTTTTGATATTTTCAAAAATATATTTGACTGCCTACAGCAATTTTTTTAAACATCCCAAAAATGCCCGATGCAAAAACATCAGTTAAATGTCAACCAGATCAAAACAATTTGCTTATTAAATACTGTGTTTTATTTGGCTTTTTAAAGTTGAAAGCAAAAAGCTTTTCGCTCTGTTGGCCATTCCCAAATGGGGTTTGTAGGGCGCAAATTACGCTGCTAATATTTATTGTCTGCACCCAATTGTTATTTTATATTTTTTGCTGTTGCTGCTTGCCGTTTGCCGTTTGTCGTTTGCTATTTTCATTTACATTTAATGACATTCGCTTTAAATTTCCGCGCTCCTCAAATGAGGTGTGAATGAAATATAAGCGCGAGGCGCACACAAAATACTAAATAAGACATCTTCAAGTGTTTATTTTAAAGTAGAAACTGCAGCAGCAGTAGCCATTGCCTCAATGTGAATATCATTTTCCTTCACCCCCTTCACCCACTATAAAGACATGAATTGCAGAGGCCGCAACAAAGTAACACTTTGCATTTTACATTTGAGCAGCATTCAACATTTTTATGGTTATTTCTCGCTTACGCTCATAACGGAAGTGGAGCCTCATGTCTTCATGTACTTTGCATATTTACACTAATAGAAAATGTGGTTACCAATTGAAATGGAAAAAGAAAAAAACTAAAAATACATTTATATATAAAAATCCAAGGCGCATGCAAAACTTTGTCATGTCCTTGTTGTTGCTATTGTTGCTGCTGCTTCTGCTGCTGCGCCTGTACTGCTGCTGCTGCTGCTGCTCCTGTTTTATGGGCTGCAATAAAAACTGTCGCAGGCGACAGGCCAAGGGGCAGTTTTTACGGCTCCTGCTGCGACTGTTTTATGTTGCTGCTGCTGCTGTTGCTGGCTTTGGGGCTAGTTGTCCAATTGCTGCGACAACATTTGCATATGTATATGTGTTAGTGTGCCCAGCGACCATTCCTCAAACTTAATATATCCTGTTTCCTGATTTTCATGACGTACTTTGGATTGGCTGCCCCCTCCCCCCACCATTAAGCGCTCAGAGAACTGTTGTTGCCTGCTGCTGCTGCTTGCCACAATTTCTAGGTTCTATCTCTTTCTCTCTGCTGCTGCTACTGCTGCTGCTGCTGCTGTTACTACTTATCCTTGTTCTGCGTGCTGCAGTTTTATGCTTGTGCTATTTTCTGCATTTAAGTGAAATTCTATGCAAGAATTTGCCTCTGCCGACATGCATATTTGTGTTAAAGCCATTCCACAGCCCATCCACCCACAGTTGGGCATGTTGGTGCTGTTGCTGTTGCTATTGCTGATGGGGCAACTTAATGCCATAAAATGTTCGTTTCACTCGACTAATGCATACAAATGCTTGATGCGCATTTTCCATTTTACACAAGCGAATCGTGTCATGTTGCCTTATAAAACATTCATTTCACTGTCACATTCAACTCGGCATCGAAACATTTGGTCAAAAACAGAAAAAGAAAATCCAAAAGCCTTGGCTAAATGCGAAAGCAAGGAAATGGCATTAAATCTTGACATAAGATGCCACTTAATCTAAGACAAAAACAAAAGCAAACAAAACAAATCTCATCTTTGAGACAAAGTCAGGCCGAAAGTCAACTCAGCTGCAATTTATGGTAAACATATGCAAAAGCGATTGCAATTAGGCTCTGAGAGGGGCACTGGGAGGGTGCCTCTTGAGACCTGCAAAATGCCAAAAATATACAAAATAATTCGCAGCTGTTTCTCCACTTTCACATGCAGTATTTGACTCTGAATTTGGCATAAATAGTTCAACCAAAAGTGAATAGTTAGTTCGAGAGTCAAAGTTAATCTATAAAAGAAAGCCAAGTCGAGTCTTGTATATATAGATATATATATATATATATTTTTTTTTTTGGTGTTGTTGCTGTTTCTGCAATCGATTTAGTTTGGAAATAAATTAAATTTCTCAATGTAAGGCAGCACAGCCACAAGAAGCAGCTACAACCGACAGATGTCGATGGAAGCGGACAGGACAAGACAAATGCACTGCTATTAAGGATGCGACGCCTGCCAGCTGAGTGCTGCGCTAAAATATCGTGTGTCACTCTCAATTTTTCACAGTGTGCATGTCAATGTAAAAGATACTTTCCAAGTGGTCCACAAGTAAAATCTATCAATGTGTAGCTGACGTCGTCTCATTATTGTTGTTGCTGTTGTGGTTGTTGCTGTTTTTGCTGTTGCGAATGTGGTTGTTGCTCTCAGTGAGTGCCGGATGTGTGTGACCGAAGGTAGCCAAAATATTTGGCATAATAATAAAAGTGCTCGATGCGAGGCAACACAAACCCCAACAACGGCCAGTTGGGCCAGTTTGCAATTTTCTGATTGCTATTGCAATTCTTTATACATTTTTGTTGCTGCATGTTGCATGCAAAAGTTGCCTTTTGTTTTGTGGCAGCTTTGAAGCGAATGCCAAAATGAAATTTACTGCAATCTCTTGAGAATTTTTGCGACAAAGGCAAGCAAATCGAAACCACAACTTGCTGCTGCTTTTTCTTGCTCTTCCTGTATGGATATTTTCGATGGCCTGCCAACAGCAGCAGCAGCACCAACAGCAACTAATGCCACTTGTAATGAATGGACAGATAGCAAGAGACATAGAGCGAGAGGGAGAGGGGGAGGGAGAGAGAGAGAGAGAGAGATGGAGAGTTGTAGGGCTTAGGGCTTAGGGACAAGAAAGAGCGCAACAACAACAAAGATTGTTGTAATGAAACGTAACGAAACAAATCAAAGCATGCGCCACGTGAGTGCTCGAATATGTTCATCTTGATGTAGATGTGGATGTGAATGTGAATGGAAATGTGAATGTGGCTGCTGCTGTTGACGTAGTAGCTGTTGCAGCAGCTAAGGGCCACTGACCGAACGACCGGACTGTTGTGCCAAAGCAGAAGTATAAAAATTATAAAACACATTGGCCAGCCAGCCAGCCAGGCAGCCAGCTGCAGAGTATACAGTCTGCAACTACAGTATTCGACCAAGTGTATAAACTGCTTGCATATTACTTCTGCTTCTGCTTCTTGTATTTTATTTTCTTTTCCTTTTTTTTGCGGTTTTTGCCATTTGATTGGCCAACTCTGTCGCTGCAGCTGTGGACGTGTTGGGGTTTTTATGCCTGAGGTCACAGGAAGTGACCTGCTGCATCCATTTCTCACCTCCTCCCTCCCGTTCCCCTCATATCGTGTGAGAAAGTTGCTGACCAGCTTCATACCTGAAGGGCTTAGTTTACAGTTTAATTTGTGTATCACAATCAACAACAACTCTGCTCGAATCAAGCAATCAATATTCGTAACTGACTTAACTGTGAAAAGTAGATATATAGGGAGAGGGCAGTAACTATTGCCATATTGCCAGTTTTGAGCTGTCAATCCAGCAACAACTAACTTATACAGCAATGACAATTTTTTGCAGCAACCATTTACCAAAAAGTGTTGCAGCTCTTTGTGCTTGTCACTCAGTCAGTCGGTCAGTCAAGCAAAGCAGTGCTGACTGACAACTGTATGGGCGTGAATAACATCAACCTTTCAATCATTCAGTCAGTCAGTCAGTCAGCCAGTCAGTCAGTCACATCTGTCTGTTGAGCACATCAGCCTGGCGCGACACTTCTGCTTTTGCTCCTGTTGCTGTTGCTGTTGCTGTCTGTTGCAGCTTGCAACATTTGCAGACTGGCAAAAATCATAGTCAAATATTTATTCAGTAACAAACACGGATTTTTGTTGATTTTTCAAACGAACGCTTTATCATGCCTGACATTTTTCCCAATTTTTGAGCATAACTATGAAAGTCCCTGACAAGTTGATTAGCTCTTCTGCTCTGCTCAAAATGATGTTATCTGTAGCAAACTGTATAACTAAACTTACAGCTTCTAAACTCTTTATCAAATCTCAAAATATTATAAGTATATATAAATATTTTTAGTAGGTCAATCATACGCTCGCCTATTATACCGCATGAGAGGCATTTGCTTTTGCAGAGTATTATTAAAACTGGCAGTAGGAACAAAATCAGGCAATTTATGAGGTTTAACGCGTATGCAAAAAATTCCCACTATGAAAATTGTTTTGTATTGCATACAAAGCGGCGCCAGACGTTGTCAATTTCACAGCAGTAGCAGCAGCAACAGCAGCAGCAACAGCAGCAGCACGTCAAAAACTTCGCTGCTGCCAAATTTGTGCAGTGTTGACGTCAATTTCTGGCGCATTGTGCTGGCAAAATCAATTAACTGCACTTTCAAATGTTACGTGAGCAGCAGCCGCAGCAGCAGCAGCAGCAGCAACACGCCCACTGCCTCACCCCTTGCTGGAAACAGCCACATCTACATTCAGTTCGCTTTTGCTTTTGAGTAAACTATTGCTAGCAAATATCTTTTGCAACTAATATTGAAATTCCGCAGGCGCCGCAGCAAATAAATGCATCCCACCGATGGCGGCGTAAATATTTCCACCATATCGACTCAGTCAACAGCAAACCCTCTGCCACTGCTTCAAACAACGCCCCCCCCCCGCACCCCACCCCCTGCTCCACACTCTTCATTCGGCCAGCAAAAAAAAAAACAAAATAATTTTTGACATGATTTCGTTTTTTGGTTTTTGTGCCGCACAAAATAGCCATGACGTCAACAAGTGCACTTGACAGCACTGGAGGGCAGCAGACAGGGAAGGGGAAGGGTGGCGTCAGTAAATATTACAGCGTCACGCAGAGAAAGCATGGGAGGAGTGTGAAGGGGGCGATTCGTCACTTGCTGCTGTGCAAAATAAAATTGCGGAAAAAAGTTGGCGTTTATAAAAATGCAACTAGTTCCCGAGTCCATGCGGACGGCTTGTCGGATGAGGATGCCTGGCTAACATTAACAACAATAACTAACGTACTTCACTACACCCACCCACACACACACACACAAACCAGACCCCTGCGTTAGGTATTTTCACATGCGCAAAGTTATAAAAACAAGCTGACTTGTCTGACGTGGTTGGTTTTTTTGATTGTGTCTTTGTGTGTGGCAGGCCAAACGTTGCAAGAAAACTCATTTTACAAATATGCAAGTGGCACAGGAAAAAATATGCAACAACACGGATACCATAGGATGCCGTAGACAGCTCTTACTGCAGAGACAATTGCATTCCACAACAGATCTCAAGCTAAGCTTAGACAGAATGTATCGCAACTACTGATTGATTTCTTTTAAATGCAACACAATCTGTATGTAGCAAATTACTTTGCAAAAAAGATAAAGCTGCACTTCCCCAAAATGCTGCTAAATTATTCAAGATTACTCTTTAGATTGACCAATCAGCAATGATTTCGACACCTTTTATCCCCATTTCGATAGCCATTTATTGCAACCGTTAAAAAGAGCATTTGGATTTCGTTATTTTGTTGCAGATAATTCGGTTCTTATCTTATATATATTTCTTTGCACGACTTGTCGACTATTTTTCCCTTAACTTGTCTCATTTTTGCCTGCTCGGATATTTTCCTATTGTGTTTGTTTTTTAAAACAACAGCAGCTAGCAAGAAAAATAAAATGCCAACTTTTTCAGGGGGGAAACAAAAATTATTTGCATTTCACCTGCATGTTGGCACGTGATTGCGGCATGTTGTCCTCCCACACCCCTACCCCACCCCAAAAGTAGTAGTCCCTTTTTCCCTTGCTGCCAGCCAAGCAGTGCAATTCTCATGTGCTGGCATTTCATTTAGTTGCCTGGTCGCTTACACTGTTTTCTGTATAGGGCTCAAAAATATTTGTCAAGCTGCTGATGCTGCTGTTGCTACTGCTGCTGCCCGGATGTGGCAAGGGGCAGGCGGGAGCAGGAACAGGGGCAAGCAAGCTGCGGGGCATCGCCATTTGTGTAGGTGTTTAACAAACACACTGCCAGCAACGACGACTACATTGCTGTTTAGAGCCGAGTGCACTTCAGCTAGTAACAGGAAGAGGAACAACACCAACAGTAACAACAGCAACAGCAGCACGTGCAACAACAATAATGCCACGCCTTCTCCACTCTTCGCTGGTGTCATGAAACAGAAGGCTGAAATGTCAACAGTTTACATTGCGCCCATTTAGCGTGGGATTAAATGGGTTTTTGTAACTGCTTTTGACCCGCAACGCCTGCTGGCTTCCACTTGCTGCTTGCCACTCGCTACTTGCCACCTGCCTGCATATGATGATGAAAATTGGAAGGCAACATGTCGGCGAAACTTCAAGCAGCGTCAGTTTTTTGATTTGGCGCAAAAAACACGCCCAAAAAAAAAAAAAAAAATGTAATCGCCTGGTTCTTATCTGATTTGTGGGCGCGGCCTTTGAAGGAGAAGTTGTAGTCGTGTCAGAGTTGACGAAGTGCTTGAAAGCTTCCGCTGAAACGTTTGCCTGACGCCGACTTCCACTTTTAATTCAATGCGACAACAAAAAACCCAACTCAAGTGGAAGTCACGAGGCATAAATAAAGCAGAGCAGAGCAAAGCTGAGCAGAGCACAGCAGAGCAACAAATACGCAGCAATAAACATAAAATATACTCATATACATATTTAGATATGTGTGAGTGTCTGTGTGTTAGCGGAAGTGACAACAAGCAAACTAGAAATATGGCTAAAAACAAAATGCTGTCCACTTGAGCCACAGGCGCCGCAAAAGGTGCAAAAGGCAGCGAGGCAAAAAGGGCAAAGGCAAACGGCAAACGGTAAAATCGCAGGCCAAAAGGACTTGTTTGCCATTACGCACGTGATTCATATGCAGAGTCGTTTATAAACGTAGCTTTGCCACACCCCCTCCCCCTTCCTCACACCCTTCCCCTCTGACCACACTCTGTACGAAATAGGTGTGGAACGCTTGTCACAATAAATTTACTAAAAGTGACAAATATTTTATGCTTAAGAATAATTGATGAAGTGGCTGGTTGGGCTGCCCTGGCTACAATGGCCTTCACACAAAAGCCAGGCGGCGGCACTGAAAACGGTCACGTTCACACTTATTGGCAAGCAGGCCGTTTTTGGGCAGGTTGGCCTAAACAGCTCAAGCTGCTGCCTGTTGGCAAGGCAAATAATAAAACGCTAAATCATAGCTACGTTTAGTACTTTTGGCTGTGCTGCCGCTGCTGCTGCCGCTGCTGCTGCTGCGAGTCCTGTCACAATATTCTCACATGTCCTGTGTGTATGTATTTCTATCTCTCTCTCTCTCTCTCTCTCTCTCTCTCTCTCCCTCTTTGAAATGTATGCGGAGCAAATAAAAACTGGCAGCGGATATTACGACATATTGCTCCAGAAACGGTTTGTGCACAAAAATTGCGCCAAGGATTATGGCACTACATTACAGGACCTCTGCAGGGCTCCCAGCTGCAGCTACAACCCGCCCCCACCCTCACCCCCGCTCTGGCTCTTGCTGTGTTGCTGGCATATGAATGATGAGCGTCATTTAATCTTTGTCTACGGCGCCAACACCTCCAACATATATATATATATAAACGTTTGTCGACTCCTGCTCGCTGTGGGTTTCCTGTTTTTGTTTGTATACGCGTGCTGCGCTTGACATGTCCTTAGCTTTGTTTGCACTGAAATTTAACGCGACCAAGGGAGACAGACATAGAGTGAGGCTATGTAGAGTGAGAGGCTATGTCCAATTGCTGTGGTAGTTATGCGAGTTCACGCAACAAAGTCCTTGAGTCCTTGAGCACTTGCAGCAGCAGAAGCAGCAGCAATTTGGCTTGGCCTTAAGTTATGTACTTGCTAATGGAAATCAACTCTCACCAAAATGACCCCCACCTCTGCTGCTGCTCTGCGTTGCTTTGCTCTGCTCCCCTCCTCCGTTAGCCTGTCCAATAACTATGACAAGCACACACAGCCGGACAGTTTCCCAGAGCAATCTGCAAATTAATTGAGAAATTTAATACTGGGCTGGCAACTAAAAAGGCAAGCCTTAAAGTGGCCAGCAAACTTTAAATTTGTTGAGTTGCTGAGTTGCTTGCAGCAACAAACAATTATGCGCAATGAATAAATTAGCAGGCGGCTGGTTTTCCTTAGATCTTCGCACTGATCAATTTGGCAACAGCGTAATAACATTTAAAATTCAAATGCCAACAAATAAAAAAAACACAAAAACAAAATTACTGGCATAAGTACAAGGCACATGTGGCAGCTAAGCGCCTGTCTGTCTGTCTGTCGTCCTGCAGCACTTAGACGCTCATTGTCGACGAGTGGGCGCAGTGGGTAGAGGAGGGGTTGTGTCTGCCTGCCAGCTTGCCAGCCTGCCAGCCTGCCTCTGCCTGCTTGCAACAAAGTCCTTTTTGGAGAATATGCGAAATTAATTGTCTGTTTGTTGCTAACAAATTTGAATTTAAACCGCATGTACGCTGCTAAAATGTGTGAAAATGTGAAGCGGGCAACTAACGAAGCAAAAATGAGAACCCCTCTCTCACTTTGCCTATCCAACCCCACCCCCTCCCACATCCCCACCACCCATCGTGCGACACTTTAGATCCCACTCCAGTCACCCCTCATCCCCTTGCTGTTTGTTGTGGGTGCCTTTTGTGTTTGGTCGAGACAAGAACTTCCACGTTGCGAGTTGAGCTCAAGTGGTAGTCGCTTCAGTTGTTGTTGCCAATTTACAGTTAGCCGTACAGTTTGGTAACTGTTCTCGATGTTCTCGCCGCGGCAAGCAGCGACTAAAAGTTGCTTGCGGTGCTTGGCCAGCATTCAACTTTTCACGTACAGCAATTGTCTCCACTAAAAGTCCCACCCATGTTGCTCTTGTTGTTTCATGTTGTTGTTGTTTAGCCCAAAGTTCGGCTAAGCACACAAACACACAATCACACAAACACATACAAATATATATATATAATATATATATATATATATATAAACCCAAATACACCCACACACACGGCGTAAATTAATTACTGCTGTTTTCGGCGCTTATTTGTCTTTGAAATTTGTTTCTTGAACGGCACAAAACTGCTGCTGCTGCTGCTGTGGCTGCGGCTGCTGCTGCTGCTCCTTCGTCCTTGGACCATGGACCATGGACCACGGTCTATGTAGCTCGCCTCGGCATTTAATTTGCTGTTGTTTTCATTTGCCTCTTGCCTATTTGCTATTTAAATTTAATTTGCATTACTTGTAGAATTTAAAAAGCAAAAATTTCTCATGCGCAAAGCGACAAGCATCCCTGTAAGGGTCCTGTGCGTGCCTTATCCCGTCTAGGAACCCACCACCCACCGCCCACCCACCTACTCTGCCTTTGAGCAGCTTTTCTGCTTCAACATTTTTATTTACTTGCGGCCTGGTAATTTCTGTTTATTCTTGGCAAGTTTTTACAGCCTCCCAAAAATGTCTTCGGTAGTTGAACGTTTTGTGCTTTTTTCTTATTTTTTTTTTTTTGCCTTTAAGTTGTCCAATGTCCTCAGTCGTCTGTCCGCCATTCACATTCACCGAGTCCCTTTTACATTTACGTTAACTTAAAGTTTTGAGCATTAAACCTGCTGACCCAACATTACGCATACGCACCATTGGCCGCATAGTTGGACTCTGTACCCGAGTCCAACTCCCAGCATAGCAACCATCAACCATCAACGGCAGCCCGCCACAAATTGCATATTACCACAAAATCAATTTACATTCCTAAACTGATTTTCCGTCCTGCATATGTAATAGCCATCCGAGTCCTGCTCCTGGTCCTAGTCGTGGACCTAGTCGTAGCTCTAGTCCTAGTGTAGTCCGCCTCTCTGCGCGAATGCACACGGGAAATTATTAAATTAAAATTATGTTGCTGCATGCAACGCCGCTTCCTTCACGCTCTCCAATTAAAATCCAACGCGACACTCTCTGCCACTCCCTCTCGGCCACAAAGCTCAGTTAGCCAGTCCGTGTGCCACACACACACAAACTACGCACCAGACACACACTCTGTTAATGTTCCTATGCTACTTAACCCACTGAGTGCTCTAATGAAAAATAAAAATAAAAAGAGGTATTTTTAAATACATTAGATGGTGAATAGCTTTAAATGTCGTATGCAGCTCGCATGTTTTTCTTTGGGTCACTTTATTAAGTATTATAATGTTCTCAACTTGATTAACTCATTTAATACGAATTGTCCGACTGCATAAATATTAATGTCCTCTTTAATCTGTAAAAGGCAACATTTTTAAAACAGTTACTTTTCTTCTTTATATTAATATTATGATATCAGCAATACAAAATAGTCATTATAAATATCATTTAACTGGTTTTCTCACCGGTTATATGCTGAGGTGGTCGCTTTATAAAGAGATCAGATTTTTAAATCGTTTTAATATATATTCCCTCTTTAAAACGAAGCTAATATGATAGTTACAATGATTATTTTATATTGTTTAATCAACATTTTCTTTTGCTTTTCTTTCTTTCGTTCTTCATTCTCTTCATTATACCCATAAGTTCTCCTTCCGTAAGGTTGGCCTTAAGCGGGTTAATCGAAACTTTGGCTAGTTCCCCGGCAGTTCCAGTCATAGTTAGAGGTTTAAACATTGCCATTTCCATTGGCATCGCCATGGTCAAGTCGAGGCACGTACATCAAAGTTGGCACCGCCAGGTGCTTGGCCTCTGTTTCTGCAACTGCTGCTGCTGCTGCTGCTGCCTCCACTTTTAATGCTGCTGCTAGTTTTGGTTTTGTGTTCTCAGTTCTGTGTTGTGGGTTCTGGGTTCTAGTTCTGTTAGTGGCTTTGCCGCATGCGGGTGCCACATGCCTCATATCCAAGTGCTGGTTGTATGCGTAGCTGCCTGACTGCATGGCTGGCTGTCTGCTTTCACTTTTAATGCCCATGGTCGTTCTGGTGCTCACGTCGTCGGCCATTTAAGCCTTAAGCAGGCCACTTAGTGGCACAGACATAAATCTGTGCGCCAAATCCGAGCAATTAAATGCATCGTAATTTAGACCCGTCGCTGCCGTTGTTGCCGCTGAATGTCCTCGCACAGTTCGCACAGCTCGCTCTTTAGTGCACAATTAAGGCGAAGTACGCAGCATTCTCATGTCTCCAACTCCCTCCTTTTTGTGGAGGGGACACACACGTGAAATAATCTGTGCTGTGCGCCATTTTGTTTCGCTTTGCCACGCTCCACAATTCCTTATTAATTGACGTGAATTTATGTATTTTCGACGCGTTATTGTTGCCCTCACAAATTAAAAAATATAAACAGACATCGCGCGCCAGTCTGCAGACAAAAACACAAATACAAACACAAACAGCACAGCCAAGCCAAGTGAAGGACACACAAAGCATATCGGGCCAAAAAAAAAAAAAGTAAAGATGAAGAAGACGCCAGAAAAAACACGCATTTTTATGGCACTTGGCAATTAGAGAGAAGAGCTCAGAAAAGCAGCAGAAACATTGCCCAGGGGCGTTTTGTAATAATTTGTGTGTGCTTTTGTTTGTACGTGGATATCAAACATGTTGTTTCGGCCCATGCATCCCCCTTCCTCCCAGGCATTCTCTTTCTGCCTGTCCAGTTTGCTGTTTGTTAGTAGCCAGGTTAATGTCGGCTTGTTGTTACGGCCCCCACTCGGATGTTGGCTATTAGACGGCCATTAAATAATTGCCCGCAATTCAAGAAGAACAGCAGCACCCACTGCAGTTTATGTGAGTGTTTGGGTTTGTCTGTGTTAAATGCTCCCTTTTTTTATTGAAGACATCTAATTGCTGACAATTTGTGGGGGGTAAATTGTGGCCAAGAGTCTTTTGCGGCAACTGCAGCAAATATAATATAATTTAATAAACCACTCAACACAAATGTGTCCGAGTTGAGAAATAAGTGCAAACATAACTATTTGTTTGGTCCACAAGCTGCAGCAATAAATACAATAATGCCCCAGATTGCAATTGCAAGCACTCGCACACCCACACCTGAATGCAAATCTAGAAACCCGAAAACCGTAAGCCGAAAAATACCTCCGGGTGTGAGACCTGAGCGACCGCAGAGTCCAACCGAACCGAACTAAAACCCAAACATCGAACTGAAAACTTTAACGCTCGAGAACTAGTGAGAGAGTTGCTTGAAAATTAATTTAGCAATATTTATGTGTATTAGGAATTTATTAAATAGCTGCTAAGCTCGAAGGCATCAACTGACTACAGCAATAGTCGACAATTAAAACTTACAGCTGTTAACGTAATTGTTAATTGGTGCAGCATATTGCAATCGAGATACATATATGTGTGTGTGTGTATATATATGTATATGTGTGTGGGCAACAACGATAGCAGCACTTTAAACCACTTTAATTGTTTCTCATAGCCCAAATTGCAAATGAACACGAAACTCGAAAAGTTGCCCTCTTTAGGGTGCAACGTTACGTATACATAACAATTGCTCTCCATGCACTAAACAACATTTTACACTTGCCTGCACAAATTGTGCTTAAAGTGTAATCATGTAAATCGCAAATAATTGAGCAACAACAAATAAACAAAACAGGAGCAACATCCCTGCCACAACAACAAGGATAACACTCGAAACGAAACCGTTTCAAATGGGATCCACGTAAATTAGTGCATATGAGAATTCGAGTGGACTCAAACTATTCAATTATGCCAGTGAATTTATCCGCTACATTCCTTGCACAGCTACAGCTTCAGTTTTAATTTTAGTTTCAGTTAAAGTCTCAGTTAATTTTGTAAGCAATCTTCATAGGAGACTACCTGCAAGGAGCAGAATCAGGACCAGGTCGAGGACCAGCTGCACTCGGCTTTAAGAAAGTCGACGTTTATTTTGCAGCTTGCAGAAATGTTTGCTACTTTTGTAGCTGTTTTTGTTTGTTGGCTTTTTGCAAAAAAATTATCGTAAAAGAATTTTACCTGAGCTACGTGACTGCTGAACTTAATATCCGTTTGTCATAAGCGTTTCTAATGCACACACACACACACACACACACACACACACACATAGAGAGAGAGAGAGAGAGAGAGAGGGATAGACGCAGACATGACTGCACTTAGCACACACACACACACATACACACACTCATAGAGCTTTGAGGCTTGCACGTACAGCAGCTAAAAAGAGCAGGCAGAACAGGAGCGCTGAAGGGTTGCTCAGGTGCGGCTTCAATTCGGGGGTCAGGGCTGCCGGGTGAGAGGGGTATGGAGTGTGCGGCAGCTACGCGTGCTGAAAAACAAAAGCCAGTGACATTTTCTAGCTAAATTAAGTATTTTTAGTATTTTTAGAAGTTGCCTGCAACTTGTGCACAGCTTCCGCTTCAACCATTGTTGTTGTTGCTGCTTGTTGTGCCTGGCTGTGTCTCTGTTGTCTGCCAATGCATGCGCAAATTTTACGAGTAGATTTCTGAAAGGTTCCGTCCTTGCAGCGGCGCTTTAATTGCATTTAGAGCTGCCGCTGCTCTTGGCCTGCTTCTACTCTTTGTTTTGCTGCTGCTGCTGCTCTTCTTTAAATAATGCAGTCATTGTGTCTGCAGCAGTCAGGTGAGCAAAAGCAGCAGCAGCAGCAGCAGCAGCAGCAACAGCAGCAGCAACAGCAACAGCTACAACTGGCCACGCCTCCAAAAAAAAATGCTGGCCAGCCATAAAAGCAGCAACATAACTCTGCCTTTTTACGGCTGCTCCCCATTGAGTAGCCACATCTTGCTCGATGCCGCAGATACCCTAGCAAAAGTTGTTGATTATCTAACAGATAATTATAATTCAATCCAAAATGTGACAGCTTAAAACAAACAACTATTTCCAGCTCAGTTTAAAGCTACTACTTACTGTGAGTTCAATTTATTGTTAGGGTATTCGCATTGCAGTTCAACAATTTCATCTTTTCTATTGTTTTTCTCTCTTCTTTTTGTTTTGACATGAAAAGGACGCGACGGCCATTAAAGAAAAGTGTAGCATACTTCTTGGCGCGGGCGCAGATTTCCACACAGCTAAGGAAAAACGCTTTTCGCAACGTTGTTATAACGTTGGCCCGCCGTAAGAAATTTTCCAACACATTTGGCCTGCAACTCGGGCCAGACTTGTTTTGGCCAGTTTGCTTTTGTGTTCGCCCTCCCAGCGCATTATATTTATATTTTTCTCCTTTTTTCCTGCTTATTTTTTTGCCATTTGGGCGCATTCATTTTGCACGTTGTCCCTGGGCAAATAATTTCACTGATAAAAGATTTTCAACGCATCTTATGCTCGCTGTTTTGCGCTTTAGCAATATGTTTTTCCCTCCCCCCGCCGACAGCAGCCTCAGCTTGTTTGTTGTTGTTGTTGTTGTCGGACTGCTGTTAAACTGGGGTAAATATAATATAGGCAACGTTGTTGTCTGTTGCTTCCTTTAAGTAGTTTACGCGCATTTAAAAGCAGCAGCCAAAACAAAATAGAGCCAAAGGGCGAAAGAGAGACCATTGGAGGCAGCAACTGGAGTCCTGCAAGCAGTACGGAAATGACAAAACGTGCCACGACAACACGACTCTAGCAGTAAAGAGCAATCGAAGCAGCACTTCTTGTCTTGTGTCCCTTTTTCCCCTCTGTTTTTTGGATGCCACCTTACGTTGCACTTTGTTACTGCTCAGTTGTTGTTGCTTGCAATGGGCATTGTTTGCTTATTTCACTACCAAAATGAAACTCAAATCAACTCGTGCATTTCTAATGCGACTTTATATGCTTTATCCCCAACATTCTCATCAGCAACAGCAACAACAGCAAGTAAGTCACGCCCCTCCTCAGACATGTTTTGGCCTTTACGGATACCAAATTTTTTCCTCGTCTTGCTATTTTCTTATTGAAATGAGTCAAAATGTACACAATGTTTGCTGCCAGCCAGCCAGCACTCGCTGCTTATTCTTGAGCAATATTATTACATTGCCAGAGCTCGTCCGATAGCAATTCCAATCCCTGCCCAACGTTCTCCCCCAATTCCTATTGCAATCCCAAAACCCAATTGCTGCTCGGCAGTTTGCCAGCGAGCTGCTCTCAGACTCTCAAGTCAGTTTGTCAGCTTGTCAGCAAGTTGAGTGTGGGCTGGTGGCGGGGGGCGTGGCAGCTGTTCACTTTGGCTCGC
Organism: Drosophila villosipedis; assembly: GCA_035043025.1. Classification (NCBI taxonomy): domain Eukaryota; kingdom Metazoa; phylum Arthropoda; class Insecta; order Diptera; family Drosophilidae; genus Drosophila; species Drosophila villosipedis. Next base: position 13,372,825 of record JAWNNF010000027.1, read on the forward strand.
CGTTGCTTTTGTTACTCATTTATTTTGATTTGTTTACCATTGCGATTTATATTTCTTCGCTTTCCGTTTGCGCCATTTGCCATTCGCCATTCACCATTTGCCATGCTCAAAGTTCGCCTCTGCGAAATAGTAGTGAGAAGAGTGCGCCGAGCAATAAAATTAAGCTTGGATTTATTGACCCATTTCAGTTTGACTCGCTACTCGATTTGCCCCTTTTCCACTCTCCACTCTCCTTTCGCCTTGTCTGCTCGTTGCTGTCTGTTCGCTTTTGTGCAACAACTAAATTAAAATGTTTTACTAATCCCGACAAGTAACACTTTTAATTACTTTTTCTTCTCAAATGCACACACAGCCACATTTGTAATGGACCAACGCCCACATAGCCACGCCCACCAATACGGGTCGTTAGGCCCAACTCGATTCACTGCTTATCCATTTTACTTACTCCAACATATATACATATATATATATATATATATATGTATATGTGTATGCTTGTTTGTTTTTGTATTAGTAATAATGGAATGAACAAAAATATTTCTGTGTGGAGATTGATTTTTGGACTGCTGATCTGCTCCTCTGTTTTGGGACATTTAATTTAATTAAAAATTCAAAATCTAAAAATCCAAAAACAATTTTTGTATATCAACTGCATTCAATTAAAGCGTTTCAATTCAACGACAAATGAAACCCATAAATCCATATGTGACATAAAGCAAGTAGACTCTGCTGACTAAGATAAAAATGAATTTAGTCAGTTCTAAGTCCTAGTTGGCAACAACAAATTGCATTTCGACGACAACTTTAAGAAATATCACGTTCAAATCTTACTTGCCTGTTGTAAAACAAAAGAAATCTTGTACAACGAGCACGAGAACAAAAGGTGTTAATTAAATATTTCAACGCAAAGACAACCGAATGTAATTTTGAACCTGAAATCTCATTAAGTGGCTCCGACTCAAGTTGAGCTAAGCAGGTGGCATTTAGTAGTCTCTGTGTGGCACTAAGAAGAGAGGAATAAAAAAAGGAGTAGCAGCCGGCAAAAAGAAAAACCAACCAGGAAAGTGAAGGAAATGAATAGGAAAAGTTTATTTCGTTTTTCGTATTTTCTTTTCGCCCTAACAATTTCAGCTCTAATTGTAGTTTTGCCTCAGCTGCTGGTGATGCTGGTGCTGCTGCTTCTTGTTATTATTTTAGCTATTTGTTGTTGTAATTTGTCGCTGTTTTGCATAGAAAACTAAGTTGGTTAAATGAGATTAGCGCACAAAGGTTCGATTGAAATTCAAGTGGCTGCCACAACATAATTAATTTGTTTCAAAGCCAAAGCCAAAGCCACTCAACCACAGCCCGATTTCGCTCTGACAGATGTACATCATTAATACGAGCTTATACTACCATAAAAGTTGAAGTTGAAGCTGGAGCGGAAGCAAGGAATGGGGTTCAGAGTGCAGCAGCACTGAGCAGCTCAAATCTCCAGCGTTGATGACACTCATTAACATAAAACGTCCACCTTTGGACATGGCCCAAAAACAAAAGGAAAAGAGCTGATGCCAAAACCAGTGTGACGGCTATAAAACCAGCTCACTTTTCACACTCATTAAAATGGACAAGAGGCGAGCCTGATAAGGACGTTTGCTGCTACTGCTGCTGCTGCGTACTTCAAGGACGCAAGTGTGGTGGCAGGTGGTTGGTGTGGCTGAGTGGGTGCTAATGGGTGGCTCTAGATTGCTCTGCTGGTTTAGTTATCGTCGCCACTGACGTCAAATTTCAAAAAGATACGCGTGCAAAAGAAACCCTTTTTCTGCTATCTTTCTCTAAAAAAACAGAAAACATTTAAATGTAATCTATTATCTTAATTCCGACACAAATTGTTTGGCTGCCGCGAATATCGCCGGCAGTTGCCTGCGGTGACAGCCGTCGTCTTTTTGTCTTGGTTGGCGGCAAGCGATGCCTTTAACCCGACTTTTGCGAAAAATAATAGCCCAAATAATGCCACAATGCCATTTAGCACCGCTGAGCAGCTGAGCAGCAGCAGCCTCCAAGTCAAGGACTTGAGCTGACTGGCAATTCAAATGCCATCGCAGGACATTGGACGGACGGACCAAGCCAGAGTGAAGTGAAGCCGAGCCAAGCCAAGCCAAGTCGAGACTAACCGAACAAAACCAAACAGCGACAAGGACCAAGGAGCAAAGCGACAGACGCTGAAAGCAGCGCTTATCGGCCGCAACGTAAATCACCCAATTTACCATAAATAAAGATATGTACATATTGTCAGCAAGTAAGGGAAAAGGAGAATGGCAATATCGCGTGGAAGAGGAAGGAGGTAGGAGGGAGGAGTGCGGAGGGCGAAGGGAGGAGAGGTAAAGCCGCTGCCGCAGCCAAAAACCAAAACAAAACACCGTATCGCAGGCAAGCACATCTTTAAGTGGCTGTCAACGTGACCAGGACGGAGGAGGGTCAGCGGGGAGCGGGCCAGAGAAGTTGTCAGAGAAGAAAGGGCAACGGAATTGGGGTGGCTGAGTGGGTGTGGCCTTAACTACTGGCTACTGTTGCTACTTGCTATGGCAGTGGCATAGAAATCTGCATGCAGAAAGTTGCAGAGCTGCCACAAAGCACAAACACTTAGCCAGAAAACAGCTAAAAGCTGCAGTTTATAGTCTCATTTTTAGCTTCGATTTATAGGCTGATATGTAATTGGACTTCTGTGCTCTGCTGAACAGTATCATTATGTTGGCAAAGCCACAGTCAAACAAAAACTTCTCCGTGCTCTGCCCCTTCTTTGCCTGCCTTGGCTGTATTCGGCTTACTTTCACAGAAGCAACATTTTTCTAGTTGCGACACGCGATTCACCACTTGCCACTCAACCTTTATCCCACTTCTCTTTTGCAGGCGCCACACCAACAACAACAACAACAACAGCAATAACAATGGCCCAAAAGACGACAGCAGCAAATCGCGATTATGACGATGATGACGAGCACAACGACAGCAGCAAGGACCTGGCTGAGATTGGAGAGCCCAAAGAGAGTGGGGAGGCACAGGAGCAGGAGCAGGAGCAGGAGATGGCTGTAAGGCCGCGAGCAAGTCAAAAGCGTGCAGCACAAGCGACACAATCGCGAAATCCCATCAGACGCGCTCATAGCGAAAGGCATTTGTCTGCCCCGACCAGCGCCTCCACTCTCTCTGTGACCAACCACGACAACAGCATTGGCAAGGCGAGGCCACAGCATGGCCAGGCTGTGTCGCAGACTAGGCCCATGTCTGCGCCAACGAATGTCATTTTAAATTTTAAGGATACAATGGCGCTGCGCATAAAAAGCAACCGCAACGACTCGAGAGATTTATTTCAAAGGCGGCCAACGGAACCGCCACCACCACCGCCCCCAAAGCAGCTACAGCAACAGCAGCAGCAGCAGACCCCAAAGACGGAGACGACCGCAAACGCAAACGGATTAGAGAAGAAGCAGCATCAGCATCAGCAGCAACAGCCTCAGCCGCAGACGAGGCCAGCACCACAACCACACCAAATCAATAAGTCAACTGGTCCCCAGCAGCAACAGCAGCAGAGGACTGTGGTGCGGGTGGCGCCTTTCAACAAGCAAAGCGACGGCGGCCACGAGGTACATCGTTTGAAAATCTCGCACAGCGAACAGGACGAGCATCCTTTGTTGCTTCTCCTGGATCACACTGCCATGCTGCGCTCGCCCTGCTCAAGGAATGCTCAAGGATACACCGAGCTTGACGTAGATGTGGCACCGAAGAAAACATCGATATTGATTAACGGTGACGATTGCTATTCCACAATGAACCTCAGCACCGATGCCGCCCAACCACTGTACCAATCCTCCGTTGTGGTCAACAGCCAGACGGCGAACAGTGTCTGCATCAGTGTGAGCAGCGCCGAGGAGCTCATCCAGCAGCACAATCTGCTCAACACTCTGCGTAGTCAGCAGCAACAGCAGCAGCAACAGCAGCTGGCAGCCATTATACCCATCCGGAGTAGCAGTAGCAATGCGAGCGAGTTGCATCTACATCGTTCCGCCTCCTGTATCTCGTCCACGTCAAGCAGCTCGACGTCGAGCAGCAGCAGCTCCAGTGGACGCGGACGCACACTCATCCGGCTCGATTATGACAAGGACAAGGAGTTGCCCAAGGGCGTAAAGGTGGCTGCCACAACAACGACACCGATTAATACACCATCGCCACCGCCGCCGCCACCTGTAATCAGCTCAACGCCAGCAACACCACCACCACCAGCATCGCCACCGCTGGTGCCGCACGAGAAGGAACTATTAAAGATTTTGCGTAATCCCGTCGAGGCTGTCAAACGGAATTTGGTGCCGCATGTCTGCGGCTTGAGGGTGCCGCCAGTGGACTCGCCACGCAGCAAAAAGATGCAGGAGTCACCCACCACTAACAAGGATGAGGCAACATCCGCTAGGGAATCCCCCAGTAGTAGTGGTAGCTTTATAGCCAAACTGTTGCAGGATCCCATGCTGGGTCAGGTGGCCGATGGATTGGAAACGGACACGGTGGCGGAGCTGATTGAGAACTCTCTGCAGAGATTGCAGCAGACGCGGCAAACTGTCGATATGAGCGGCACCAAAGATCACGACGACATGAGTCGCCTGATTAGCGTGTCGCTGCAACGGGTGCGCCAGGAGCGACAGCCTGGAACGTCCAATGCCAAAGAGGAGGATCGTCTGTCCAATCGGGGCAGCATCAGTTCCGCCAACAGCTTCGCCTCCGCTCACAACTATGAGCTGTTTGACTTTGAGGCCGCCGCCAATGAATCCGATTGCTATCAGAGCTGCTCCAGCGAACTGGCTGTGGAAGAATCGGAGCAGGAACAGCAGCAGCAGCAGCAGCAACAGCAGTCGCAGTCGCATCCGGATGTGGATGCCACAACACGCGCCAAATTCTATCAGTTACTGGTGGATGCCACACTTGCGGAGATTGAGAATACGCACAGTGCCTCGGAGTCGGAGCATCATTACGAGTCCATTCGCCTCAATGGAGATCCGATTTATGAGGAAATTAATGAGGTGCCACCTCCACTACCATTGACTGCACCACCGCTCAGCGATGCAGAGCTGGATAAGAAGTCGGCACGCTCCATATTCGAGGGTGCCTCGAAGTATGATATACTCTCGTACCTGGTGGATGCCAAGGAGCGTGGATTGGTGCGCGAGGAAAGCTTCGACTACAGCAACAATCCGAAGATTATCGAGGAGGAGGCGAGCGATACGCTCAGCGAGCTGGAGAAGCGTGTCAGCCATGTCACCAGCAGCAACGATGATGCCTGCCAGAGCCTGAATATGATGAGCTCTCTGTCGCCGCCGCCACACAACTTTATGGCCTGCAGCAAGAGCTGTGGTGGCAGCGATGTGGAACGCCAGGATTCAGGCGTTGGCTCCGAGACGAGTAAATCCTCGCGCAGCAAATACCAGCCAGCGGTGAGTCCTCTGCATCTGTGCGAGGATTGCGATGGCGCCGTCGAAACGCAACTCAGCGAAACGGGTGTATTATATGCGCCACTGGTGTGCCGCAAGTGTGGCAAGAAGCGGGTCGAACGCAAGGAGATCATCACCGAAATTGTGGAGACGGAGGAGAAATATGGCCGCGATCTGCAAATAATACTGGAAGAATTCTGCCATCCGATGCTGGTGGCCGGCCTGCTCACCCAGGAGCAGCTCTCCGCAATCTTCCTCAACACGGAAGACTTGCTCGAGAACAATCAGACGCTGGCCGAGCGGATGCGGGACGCTCTCGACATATCGCTGGAGCAGGGCGATGATGATCTGCTCACCGTCAACATTGGACGCATCTTCCTGGACTTCACCCAAATGCTGCACGCCTTCGAAAGCTATTGTGTGCGGCAGGCAGGCGCCAGCCTCCTCCTTGCCAATCTCGAGAAAGAGAAGGAACTGCTGCGCATCTTTCTAAAGGTCTCCCAAATGGAGAATGCTGTGCTGCGTCGCATGAATCTCAACTCGTTTCTCATGGTAAGCAGACGCCAAACTCTTTTTACTCCTCTTTTTCTGTATTCTCTAAAGTCCCCTCCATTTTGCAGGTGCCCGTGCAGCGTGTGACCAAGTATCCATTGCTGCTGGCACGATTGTACAAGGTGACGCCGTCACATCTCGATGGGCGTGAGCTGCTAAAGCAGGCGCAGGAGAAAATTGAATTGCATTTGAATCACATCAACCAGGAGGCCAAGGATGTGCCGACCAAACTCTGGCGCCGCATCAGCTCATCCAGTCCCAATCGGCGCGCTTCCTGCGAAATTGACATGATAAACATCAAGTTGCGCAAAATGGCCATCGACATACTCGAGTGGAATCACGATGAGGTCCGTTTCGCCATGGAGGGCAAACTGCTCTACATGCAGCCCACAGACAGCAACTGGAAGAAGGCGCGCACTATCAAGTTGACCCCACTCAATGCTCTCCTCGTCACCAATGGCAAGGTAAGTGCGACAGAGAGAGGGAGGGAGATGGAAAGTGAGAGGCAGCAGTGCAAGTGATGTGTAAACAGGCGCGTGAGTCTCGAGTGCCACTCTTGAAATTTTTCTCTTGCAACAGTCATTTTTGGATGAGATATTTCAGAGGAGTCTCGACTAACAATCACGTTTTTAAATTTAAATGTGGGATTAATTTAGAGGCCAAACAAAGAACAAAGAACAAAACGACCAGGCATTTCCAAATTGGTTCAATTTTGGCAAAGTTCTGATTCTAGGAAGTTTAGACTCATTTTCATACTTTATTTTTGGTCCAGGAGTTTTACATGAGTTTCAATGAAGAATCACGTTTTCAAATATAAATGTAGGATTATTCTAGAGGTCAACCCATAAGCAAATCATAATATCTTTTGAAAATCGCTTCAGTTTTGACCAACTTATAGCACTGAGCAAAGTTATAGCAAATAATTAAGCCAAATTGCATATAGAGACTCACTTTAAGCATCAGCTCAGATTTTGCATAGTTTGCCACGCATTTTGTGACAATAATAAAACTGGCTGAAAAATAAAAAAAAAATCACGATACTCAAATGCTTTGCCATTCTCCATGTAAAGGTATTCCTTGGCTTTAACCAGCCACAATTGCCACGAGTCCTTCTCTGGCAGTCACCACGAGTCAGTTAGTTCTTCTGCTACGGCTGGTCACGTTTGACAGACGACAGGCGACAATCGACAAGCGACAAACGACAATCGACAATCGACGTGCAGCAGATTTGAGTTGAGGTGTGGGCAATTAGCGAGCGGCACTTGCACCTAATATCCCAGCCTCTGGCTAGGATCAGGCATGCCTGGATGCCTGGAGGGTGGCTAGTCCGGTTGTATGCTGATGTCATGGTAACAGCTTGGCGTGCGATAAAAATTTCAACAAATCAGAGACCCATGGAGTGTCCATGGAGAGTCATCAAGTGGAACGGAAGCATATCCGGCCCATTCTAATGAAAAGTGCTTATCCCAGCAACTATCTGCTTTTGATGCCTAAAAACAAAACGAATTTTCTCAACAAGACAAAAAACAAAAACGTCGTATCGAAGGGACTCAAGGACCTATGAAAAAAAAAGGGGTGGATGAGGTGGCAGGCTACATCGATGTCGTCGACGCAGTGCGTATGTCACTTGTTTCGTTTTTTTTTTTTTTTTTGTTGCCTTATTCTAAATTGTTGCAAAAAGCCTCAGCCGACAATTGCTCAATTCAAGAACGAGCACGTTGGTTTTTTTTTTTGTTTTTTGCTCTCTTGGTAGTTTTGCTACTGGTTGGTTGGTTGTTCTGCTTGCTTCCTGCCTGCCTGGCTGGCTGACAAGCTTTGTGTGTCTGCTCGCGTTATCTGAGAGGGCAGCCCTTGGCTCCCTGACTGCCCCTGCCACTGTAACTGCCACTGCCTGTCTTCCCACACTTTTGCCGCATTTTCCAGTTGTAATTTTGTTTAGTTTCATTTTACACAATTTTCTATTTTTATTTATTTCTCGTTTTACGTTTTTTCTGTATTTTTTTTTTTTTTTTTCTGCTCTTTGGCATGAGAACAGCCAAGTGCCAATTATAGGGAGGAGAAAGCCATGTCGGATAAACTGAATTTCCCGAAGCACACTGGCATCCGAGAGGCCTCCCTGCTACTAGTGAAGGAGAAGTGCGGACGCTATACACTGATGCGAGAGCCATTATATCTGGACAGATGTGTTGTGTGCAGCGAAGCGGATTGGGATGATTATTTCGAAGTGCAGGAAATTTCATCGAAGGACACATTCATATTCAAAGTGAGTATGCCGTAGTCGTAGTCGTGGTTGTAGTTGTAGTAGTAGATTCTAGATCCTACTCCACCTACAACTACAACATCTACAACACATTGTCATTCCATTTTCATAGCAGCCGTTATTGTTTTGCCCTTTCCGACTCCGGTTCGTTTCGGTTTGATTCGGTTCGGCTTGAAGGAGCTCCTTGCTCCTTGCTGCTTGCTCCTTACTGCTTGCTCCTCCACGCCGTGTGTGCCAGTTCACTTGGCTTTCGAATTAGACCATTCGTTTGCCTTTTGACTGCACACCGGCAAATGTTTGGGCTTCGTTAGTTTTTGGCCCTGCCGTTTAGTGACCTTCCCAGTCTCTTTTGGGTTGGTGTAGCTCAAAACCCCTTGCTGCCAACTTTTGACGCCCAACGAAAGCTAGTTTTGTGTGCAAATATTGAAGTAAAAAAACAAAATAATTTAAATTCAAGCAGCTATTTCAATAAAAGTGATTCTCACAAAGGTGCACCTATTGAATATCTCACTAAGACAGAGTTATAACAGCTATAGACATGTATCAAATGGTTGAGCTAGAATAAATGTATGGAATTGAATGGAAGTGACATTCTATAGGTCAATGAAGATCTATATTAGTTGGAATAATTAAAGCTAATAGCCAAATATCAAATCATTGAGCTGGAAGAAACTAGTAAAATTGGTGGGAATCAACACATATACATATATACAAAACGCCAATCAATAATACAAATTATTAACTGAAGAGAATCAACAACTTATATAATTCCAGAGTGATGTGTGCTTTCGAAACTTTTCTAATCAAAATTATCAATTAAAAATACTCATCATTTAAATATACCAAAACTCGTTACCCTTTTGATCAGTCTGATGAGTTTGTCAATCAAAAGTGTAATCAAAAGTAATCTACACACATATAAATAACAAATTCCCCGGGCTACATTTGCTGACTACGCTTTTGCCTTTCCCATTTTCCCGCTAATTCAGCAACTCGAATAAAAATTTGTTTTCCTCTCTTTCTTCAAAGACGAAGAGTTGATGAGAGGCGGAATTTGAGTGAGTGTGTATGTGTGTGGCATACCTGTGGGGTTAGCAGAGATTCCATTTTTAATAACAGACAAAAACTGGCAAACCAGAAAGAAAGAAAGAGCAGCATATGCAGAAATCCATTTTAAATCCTGTCTAATGTAAAACGAGCTTCGGCTTAGTCTAGCGCATTTCTGCCCCGAGGCATTGTTGGATTGGAGTGTTCTTTTTCATATTCATTTTCATTTTTATTTTTTGTGAAGTGCGTTGCGGCAACGCACGTAGAGTGCCTGCCAAAATGAATGACATTTATTGAAATTTAAAAAAAAGAAGAAAAATAAAATGGGGCAGCGAGCAGCAGAAGATATGGATAAGAAAGGAGCGCAGAGAAGCGCAACAAAATGCTGCTGAGTGAAAGGGCAGAGTGCAGAGTAGGGGCTGCATAAATTGTAACGTTTAGTTACGGCCAACTGAGCGCACACACACACACACACACACACACACACACACACACACACACACACACACACACACACAGACACACACATACGCATACGCATAACTTTCACACACACACACACATAGACAGACACGTGTCACCTGTCAAAGTGGCGAGTCAATCAAATATGTCTAACCGCTGCTCCTTTTGTTGTTAATTCACAGGCCGAGGATGGGGTGCGGACAAAACAGTGGTATACCCAACTCCAATATCACGCCCAGGGTATGGGGGCGTGGCGCAAGCGACGCAACGCCCTCGCCAACATAATGATCAATGGGATGCTTACGCGCACTTAATCCTACTTAAAATGATGATGATGATGATGATGATGATGATAACTATCGATATCAATAACAGTGGGCAGACAACAACAACAACAACAACAAGCCACATATAGAATAAGGGGCAATCAAAATTAAATATACATACATCAAATTTGATTACGCAAATGTGCATTTAAGAATTGGCCGCTTAATTTGTATTGATGCAGTTATTAACCAGCAATTTAATAATTATGATTTAAGTGATATATACAATTTAATCGAACGCTAGTTAGTGTTTATATCAAATACACACCCATACACAATATACATATATACCCACACTATATAACTATATAACGAAACAACAATAAATAAATAAATAAATATATCTACATATTAATTAATCTTTTAAATGGCTTTTTAATTGAGTTGTGCATCGAAATGGGTATAAAAATATTTAATATTCAATATTTAATATTGAATGTTTGCTTAAATCTTCAAATTGCTGAACAGTTTTCGTATATGTGCCTAAGCCCAAGATTATTAAGGAAAGGCAAACGAAAATCTAGTTGATTACATTTCAACTAACAACCGCAAAACTGCGCACAGTTTTGGTCAACTTTTGCCAAACTAAACCAAAATATTTGCACAAAAACAAAACGCATATAAATACATAAATTATATATCCATGTAGAGACAGTTGATTAAACCATTTTAAATCTCACCCAATGTACAAATATAACAACAACAACAACAACATCAGCTATGGCAATAATAATATTTAACACACAGCAAACAAGAGGAGCACCCAAGTGGTTTCGACTTTGGGGTTTTTGGGATCTCATCTCTGCTCATCTCTGTTCATTTCCACTGATGTTTTCCTCCATGGGGGTTTATTGTTTGTTTAATTACACAAACAACTGAGCAGATTATTATGGTTAAACACGAAACTGTAATTGTCATGGCCAGTCACAGTCGCTTTTCTGAGACACTAATAAATTGCCAGCCAAAGAAACTATTTGAATATAATTTTTGCTGGCAAATTGCAGCAATTATTATTAATTTTAAGTTATATATTATAGGAAATGTCTAACAATTTGTGTACTTCAAATGCATACAAATTATTCACTTTTTGCGGCAAATAAGCAACGCCCCATATATCATACAAGTATATTGAATTTCAAACAACGCCAGACACAGTATTTGTGGCCGATGGAGGGAGCAACAAGAGTAATAACAACAATTTGTGGCCTTGCTGAAATTAGTTAGTGAAGCAGGCAATACGTAAATAATTTACAATACCGGCTGCGGCACTTACTTGAGAGAGAGAGACTCGTTTCTAGCAAAATATTAGTAATACGCCACGTAAACAAGTTGCCAAATCCTTTAAAGCTGTTACAGCCAACAGGCAAAGTTAGCTGCGACCAGTAGCAGCAGCAGGCCGATTGCAACAAATTGAAAAGCAAAGCCAATGTCGGAAACGATAAAAGTGGAGGCGGCAAAAGACGATGGCTAAAAGGAAACTGCATGCTGTGCGCAATTATGCTGGACAAACATTTACCAGGGCCAGCGCCAGCGCCAGCGCCAAACGATGTGGCTAACCCATCGAAACCCATCCCATAAGTTGCTAGTCGGATATGGCACTTAGCATGCACCTTGGCACACGCATAAACACACAAACCAGTCAGCCAGTCACCCAAGCCACCAACTACTTTCAGTGTACTCCATGGCTGCTGACTGCTTGCCAAACACAGACTCAGAATTTAGCTCAACAGCAAGAGCACCAGCAGCAGCAGCAGCAGCAGCCTCTCTGTCTGGGTCTCAGTCTCGCCACACTCTGCCACTGCCTCTATTTTTATACGCCATTGCCATTCCCATTCCCAATGCTATTTCCATGCTCCGACCTCAACCTGATGATGGCAATGCTGATGCGAGCGTGGAACGTGTTATAACAATAGGGTGTCATGGTGGCGATACCAGCTCTTGGCTTCTCCTGGCTGCTGCCTGTTTGCCCTGGTTGCCGACTAGCTAGCGACTAACACTAACGAGCAGTAAAACAAGTTTAAGATTTGCCGGCGCACAAATATATAGAAACACACCAGCCACGGCCAACAGATAGGGAGAGAGAGACGGTGAGAGGAAGTCCTTGCTGCCCTCCCCGCCATCTGCTGCTGACGGATGCTGAAGCGGAAGTTGGGATCGGCGTGCAATAACATAACCAGGGCACGTAGCACAAACACGGTACATTATATTGTATAAGCAGACTTCATTACGGTATTTAAACAGAATATCCACAAATTCTGACATGTCGAATGCGGCAAAGCGAATCGCAAACACAATGGCTACAAAACAGCTAAAAAAAACACACAACACCAATAAAAAAAAAAAGCAAGTTCGATTTGAAAATGCAGTGATTTATTTGCGACTGTGGTTAGTTTTGATATTCGAACAATATAAATAGAAATTTGAACTAGTTGAACAAAATAAAAGAGCAAGCAGTTTATTTAAAATCCATCAGTTTCTGTTATTATGCTCGGCATTAAATGTTGAAAGGATTTCGCTATAAGCTTTACGTGCTCCATTCTAAGGGCTTCATTTTTTCTTTAATCAATAGATGAGCTATTTGTGTCCATTATTTGATTTCGATTAATCCTTATTCTGTAGTGAATAGATAGACAGATAGATAAAAAGTTCCATTATGCTTAAATTTATAATAAAACAATTGATGTTAAATCTAGCAATGGTTGCTCTATGATCTTTATTAGATTTCGGTTAATCCTTATTTTCTTGAATCAATAAACTGTATAAAATTTGAAAGTTGTGCTTGATTTCCATACTTTTTATCTATTTTTCTATTTTTATTATTATTCTATTTTAAATCGATTTTCGTGCGCAAAGTTTCCCAACCGCCCATTGTGCCAGCGGGGCGTGCCAAGACACTCTCGCGCATACCCAAATCAGAAATCAAATTGTGAGCTGTGAGGCAACTCAAACTATACACACAAATATACACACAATTCAGTTTGTGTCTGAAGGTCCTGTAAAAATGCATCACGTAACCGAAAGGTTGGCAATATGATTAGACCCGCAGTTGGTAGTTTGAAGTCTGTCGCCTGCCGAAACTTTTGTTGCCCTTCAAAAATCCCACGAAGGAGGCTACAAGCAGGGATGGATCAGGAGATGTGGGAGAAGATGGGGAGTACGAGAGTAGGTGAGAAGAAATCAGAGCCATATGCAGCCACAGACCGACAACTAAAACTGGGCGATAAAAATTTGTCGTCAAGCCAATAAATGTTGCCCGCGGACAGGGAAAAAACCAAGCTAAGAGTTGAGAGTTGGCCACTGAGTTGGCCTAAGAGAGAGGAGAGAGAGAGAGAGAGAGAGAGAGAGAGAGAGAGAGAGAGAGATAGAGAAAGAGAGTGAGATAGAGAGAGAAGCCATTAGGTGAATAAGAAGGAAAAAAGCATATTCATAGCTGTGTTTAAAATGCTGCAAAAACTAGCCACAAAAAGCCCCACTCACAAAAAAAAAAAAACAAAAAAAAAATAAGAAAAACCCAAACACATTTCAAGTAATAAAAAATGAAAATTAAAACTTTACAGTTCCCTTTCACTTGGTCCGCACATACAAAATACATTATGATTAAAATTATGTAAGCCACGAGCAATGACTTTTTTTTCTATAGCATAAGCCAAATGGATAAATTATATATTTTATTATTATAAATTACACGGCTGCCACAGTTGCTGTTAAAAAATAATAATAAAATGACTTGGCATTATTTTCTAGTGCTTCTTGCAGCATTTTTCCATTTGTCTGCCCTGATTTTACAGTGCCCTTCAATGGGCACCAGTTTTCTCTTATTTTTCTCACTTTTCTCAAATTTTCCACCATTTTGCATTTGCATTTCCATTTACTGCTGCGCCGTAGTGAAAATCAAACAAATTGAAACAAAAATTTTAATTCTTTGGCTTATCGCGTGTCAACTGTGAATCTCTCTCTCTCTCTAACTGTGTGTGCGTGTGTGTGTGTGTGTCTAATCAGTATTGGTGTGCACACACATGCAGCATATTTCACACATCGTCGTCGTTGTCGACTCATAAGAATAATGTGCGACACGTTCGAGCATAAACCGAATTAAGTATACGCCACGTTTGCCAGCCAGTCAGCTTGAACAGCTAGCAGCCAGCAGGCAGACACACAGGCAGACAGACAAACTCAAAGCTCGAACTTGAGCTGGAGCTGGAGCTGGAGCTGAATGAACGCGTGGCCACAAAACCAACTGCATATATATACACACACGCACACACACACTCTCACACACACACACACACACACACACACACACAAATATTCACTGGACCAAGCAAACACTAGCATTTTTATGCGAAAGTGGCAGCCAAATACACACACATACACACACAAACACACACGCACACACCCGAATACACCCACACACTCCGTATGCGCGCTTTGGGCAGCATGTGCTAAATATATGTAAATATACACTCAGCAAAAACTCAGACTGAATTTCAGAAATTCGGCATACTTTTGTATTTTCATTTGTATAAGCAGACTCCACATATTCTCTACCAATTATATATAACCTTTACCTTCTTTTTAAAGGGACTTCCCACATATCTACTTGGCCTTGAAAATATTCAACAGCCAAACTCTAAAATAGCAATTGAAGGAGTACCTTTCATTTTCAAATTAATAACAAATATTTCTAAAAAAAATACAAAGAATAAACACCACTTTTTTAATCAAAATTAAAGAAACATTTTGAAAAGGTCGGTTTAATCTGATTTTTATAAAAATGCTTTCTTTTAAATGGATTTGATGGATTTGCTATTATTTATGTTTTTTTTCTGAGTGTATGTATGTAAAGTATATATATATAGATATGTACATACATATATATACATATATATATATATATATATATATACAGATATGCATGAGTTCGAGTGTGGCAAAAAGTTTTGGCCGTGGTAAAGGCCAACGTGGCAGCCGGGCGACGTCTAAGTGAATTTGCTTTAGTCAAATTTTGTGCGGCTCGCTCGCAGTTGCCGTTGCCGTTGCCATTGCCGTTGCCCGTTGCCTTAGGTCAGGCACAGCAGAAGCAAGAGCAGCAGCAGCAGTTGCCACAAAGGACCCAAAGGAGCAGTTGCTGCTGCTTGCTGCTTGTTATTCTTGTTGTTGTTGTTGGCTGCATGAAATTTACATTTATTTTTGCGCTGCTGCTGCTGTTGCCGTGATCATATTTAAGCAGTTGCACCCTCGCACACGCAATAAAAACCAAATTATTTCACATTTTCAAATAAATCACAAATTTTGACCAACATTCGGCAGCCAAAGCAAAAACAACAACAACAACAACAGCTGCTGCTGCTGCTGATGACTGCGACGTCGACGTAAGAGAGTCGTGTGTGAGTCCATTGCCGAGTTCAGTGTGTCAATGGCTTCGTCGTCGCAGCAACCGATTATAGCCGATTGTAGCCGAGTGGCCTTCGCAGAGCACAGTTGCTGACTAAAGGGCGCGCTTGTGCACTGATTTGAGTCGTCTGCAAAAAGCTCAAGAGCATTTGAGTGGCAAAACTTTGAGCGCAACTCAAACGCCATAAACTCAAGCAGCGGCAGGCAAAAGCAACTAAAACATATCTCGGTTTGTGACCCGACTAAGTCGAGCTTCTCACCACATCCACAAGCTATGCATTTATTTGCAGGCTTTTGTTAAATGCCGTTAAAATGTTTGCTTGCGCAGCATTTTTCAACTTAAGGGAATTTACATGCATTAAGGTTTTCCCAGTGGTGTGGGGGAGTGGGCCGGGAGAAGCGGTTGTTTTCCTTTAGAGGCAATTCAAATCCTTTTACTTCCGCCTTAAGCAAAACAACGATAAGCAGCAGCCTCCCAGCAACAGATGCCGCTGATAGCAAGGATTCACACCAACCACCTCCTCCTCCCCACTTCCACAAACTGAAACGCGTGTGTGGCACATAAAAAAAAGAAAAGAAAATATGATTACTTATTTTACTTTGTATATTTTGAGTAGGGGGGATGGGGTGTGGGGTGTGGTTGGGGGTGTCATAGGAAAAGGGTTGACAGTTTAGTGACCCCCGCCTCACTTCCACCCGCCCCTGACAGGGCACACTTTAAAGGCAATCACCGCCCACAAAAAAACTCCCGCAGACATCGCAAAAAACAAGAACAACCGAGAGAAAGAGAGAGAGAGAGAGAGAGAGAGACAGAGAGTAGGAGGGGTGTGAGCAGAGAGGGGGGAAACAACAACAATGGCGGCATTCACTTTTGTATACTCTGTTCTCGAATGGTAAGCGATTATTTACGATTTTTATAGGTTTCTTTTTTTAAATAAATTTTAATTACAATTATTTTTGAAACAATAAATTTAATTACGTATTGTATGTTTTTTAGTGAAAACATTTGCATTCATCGTTTTGCTTAGTTATAAATATGCTATTTTTAATATATTATGTTTATAATTTATTGTCTTTAGTTTCATTCCTGATTATTAGATGTATAACTGCAGATTATAATTAATTATTAGATATATAACTGCAGATTATAATTAATTAAAAATTAATCAATTTAAATATAATTTCTTAATTATAAAATGGGATAGTTTTTAAATACAATTGAATTTTCATATATGTTTAATTTGAACTCTGTTTGATAATTAATTACAGTTACGTTTCTTGTTATACACTTTTTTGTATAGCGATCAGAGTATTGAGCAGTCGACGATGTCCGACAATTTGCCTTGCAAATTTCGTGTAAAGTGCATTTGTTGTCTGCATGCAAAGGAAGCGTGGCAAGGCGAAGGGGAAGTGGGGGATCTGCTTTGGGATGGGGGTGAGACAGACGACAGTCGACAGTCGACAGTCGGTAACTATCCGAGCCAAAAGGAACCGGAAACGGGCGGCATGTGGCAGGCAGCAGGCCGCCGGCAGCCAGCACCGTCAAAAGTGTGGAAAGTGAATGGAGCAGCGCGGACAATGTCAACACATGAGAATCGCAAGGACAATGGGAAAAAGTGCCAGCCGAGCCGAGCCGAGCCCGAGCCAAGGAGGAGCAGTCATTGATATTGAAGAAGAAGCAGGGCAATGGAATGGTGGCTCCAACAGCGGAAGCAATAAATTGGTTAGGTAAAAAGCTTGTCCGAGACGCAGACACATTGGCAAAAAACAAACCGGCACGCGAGACATGCTCGTAATTTGTGAACGGGGGAGAAGAGTGGAGGCGGAGGGGTGAAGAAAGGTGCTTGTCATGCTCCTGTGAGGAAACCATTTATGTGGCCATAAAGGTAGTTGTGCAGGCGGTTGGAAATTAACAGAGAAGCAATGCAAAAGTTGCAGAAGGACAGCGCCAACAATTATGCATCAAATTTAAGAGGCAAGCCAAGCATTCAAAGTGCTTGTCTAACAAGGGCAAATCGGCATTTAAAGCAATAGCAGCAATAGTTATAGATTAAATAGGTTTGCTTACTATAAAAAATAATAAACTAGCATTTCAAATAACAATCAAAGAGTTGCTTGGTATATAAGCAGACAGAAAGAAGTCAACAAATTAGTCAGAGTTGTCTGGGTTTGGATAATATTCCAGGTTTCTTTACGTTTCCTATCAGTTCCCAATTGGGAACTATCATTTAAAAAAAGCAGCAGCAATATTTATAAATTTTAGAGAGTGGTCTGAATGTGAATAATCGTGGATATATCGCTTCGTTTCTATTTTGCATTCACTTTCAAATGAATCACTTATAAATGGAACAGAGTTGTCTTAGGGTGGTTTGTCTGCCAGTTTGGCTTACTCACTTTCCAATTGAGTGGTGATCTCAGTCGAGTTGCACCTTCTTGATGGCAACGCTGGTTATCTCCGCTTCCTTGAGCTGCTCATCTGTGGTTGAGTTGTAGATGTGCTTCAAGTACAAATTGAAATAGTCGGTATAGTTCATCGGTGTGGAAATGCGATGTTTGCGCACCGGAAGTCGCGGCGACAGGGACAACATGCTCGCCCACTGCCCATCGCAGAGATCGTCGTAGCGCAGCAGGCCCACCTCGTGGCCACCCAGATCACCGGGTCCACGACACATCGGCTGCTGTCCGTCCCACAGCTTCACCACGAACTCTCGTATCCAGCGGGCAAGATACAGAGCACGACAGTCGCAATGCCACGGATTCTTGTCCAGCTTAACTGCAACCAACTTGTCCAGGCCATGCAACGCGCCGTGTGGCAGAAACATCAGCTTGTTCGAGTCGATGCGACTGAGGAGTGCGCAATTAGTAGTGAGTAATGAACTATTCACCAACTGCACTCACAGTTTCTCGAGTTGGGTGAGCGGCTGAAAGGCCCTGGCATCGAAGTACTTCAATATGTTGTTGTTCAGCATGAGAATCTTCAAGCTGCTCAGACCCTCAAAGTCATTCTCCTCCAGCGTTGTCAGGTTGTTCGAGAAAAGCGTGAGGCGAGTGAGGGCACTCGCGTGCAGGAAGAGATCGGCTGGTATGCTGGACATGGCATTCTGGCCCAGCAGCAGCTCATTCAGGTTCTTCAGCTCCGCAAATGCCTGGCCATTGATCTGCCAAGCAAGAACAACTTTGAACCGTGGAGGCCCCAACTTATCTCAACTCAGATTTCGACTCACATGACTGATGCGATTCATGGTCAGGTCGAGTGTCACCAGATTAACCAGATTGTTGAAAATGGTGCCCGAAATGGAAGTAATGCGATTGTTGTGCAGCATCAAAGTGCGCAAACTCTTCAATCCCTCAAAGAAGTCGTCCTCTATTTTGGCTGCAAGAAGGTTATTAGAAATATTGGAAGTTTGCTTGGTTTCGACTTACCAATTTGATTGAGGCCAAAGTCGAGTGCCTTCAGCTTGGTCTGATAGCGCATGCTGCCCGAGACGAGCTGCTCGATCTGGTTGCGGGACATGTCCAGCTCCTCGAGCATCAGCTGATCACGCAGCAGATTGGGCGGAAAGTTCTCGATATGATTGTCGCACAAATTGATCACAGTGAGTCGTTGGGCATGATAGAACACAGACTCGGGCAGCAGGGCGATCTCATTCTTGCTCAGATCGAGCAGATTCAGATTGCGCAGTTTCCAGAAGGTGCGCGGATCAACATCCTCCAACTGATTGTTCTGAATGCGTCTAGCAAGCAGAAGGAAAATCGAGTCTTTAGCATATTTAAGGGCCAGTCAAAGGAGGACTCACAATTGGAGCAGACTGTCCAGATCCTGGAAAAGATCAAAGGGCAAAAAGTCGAGCACATTGTTGGATATGTCCAGTTCCTTGAGCAGCGTCAGGCCACGAAACGTATCCTTGTGCAGTGTGGAGAGCGCGTTGCGGGACAAGTCAATGGCAACCATATTCATGGGTATCACCTGAGTGACGGGCACCGTCTTCAGATTGGTGTTCCAGCAGGTGAAACTCTTCGTATCCGGATTACAGCGACACACGCCCGACGTGCAATGGTTCCACTCCAGCTCACTGCCACTGGCCAAGTGCCAGATGGGCTGCTCCACGGAGCGCAATCTGCTCTCGATTTGACGCACTCGCTTATCGAAATCCTGCAAATTAAACATGGAGGAGCCGACAGCGGCGCCATTAGATGAATCCCGGCTGGCAGCAGATCTGCGCGGAGCAGAAGACAGAGGCACTCCTGCATCATTTCCCATTGCTGAGGTGCTGATTGTGCCATTTGGGAGCGCCTTCATCAGCAGCAGCAGCTGCGAGATGATTCTCAGCGATTCGCAGGCATTCAGCGTACAATTTCGCGTTCCCGCAGAGAGCCATGGGAGTAGATATCTCTGGCGGAACTCATCCAGTCGCTGAGTGTCCTTGCCATGCTGCTGCGCAGTCAAGGAGCAGATCAGCAGCAGGCAGACTGGAATCCAAATAAGAGATGACGATGATGACAGCATGAGAACCAAGCAAAAAGTGACTTTGCCTCGAGTTGAAGCTGGGTTTATTTATAGAGGCAACCCCCAATTCATTTGGCTGCATAATTCGCGTAATTCACGAACATTTGCATTTTCCAGCAATTACCTTAAGTAGCGCAGAGCACCGCATGGGAGCCGCACAATCCGGCCGGACAGAAGCAGAAGCAGAAGCAGAAGCAGCAGCAGAAGCAGCAGCTGATGAAGCGTTTGGCTCTGACTCAAGTTTAGATGTGGAATACCTCTTAGAATACTTTCCACGCTTGTCATTAATATTTCTCATACACAAATTCTACTTAAAATAGTTACGTATTTTATGGTTTAATTTCGTCAAAATTATAGTAAAGTTTTTTTTTGAGAGGGTATTAGAAATTCGTTTTAATGCAGCTAGCTCGGACAACTTTGATTATATTTACAAGGGAAATGGCCATTGGAAAATGAAGGTGCGTTTTTTGCTGTGCAAGATATTCATTAGGAAGAGGCAGAGGAAAATACGAGTTGCCTCAATAAGCACACGTAGACAGATAGACGGAGGGAACCCAACAAATGTATATTCATACATATTTCTACAATCTATATTTCTATTTATCTACATATCTAAAAAGTTACAATTTTCAATTTGAAATTAAACGGTCTTAATATTTGGAATTTGTTTTAAAATACTTGCATAATTGCATTTTAAATATTCTACAGCACTTTGCAGTGTACAGCGCCACCAGTTGGCATATCATTAAACTATGA
Source organism: Drosophila villosipedis (assembly GCA_035043025.1). Lineage (NCBI taxonomy): Eukaryota > Metazoa > Arthropoda > Insecta > Diptera > Drosophilidae > Drosophila > Drosophila villosipedis. Next base: position 13,393,582 of record JAWNNF010000027.1, read on the forward strand.
ATATAAAAAATTATTGTTCCCAAACACTTATCATTCCCACTTTGTTAGATCCCTTTATTTAGTGTCACCCATATAAACTGCTCCCCGTATTGTCCTTGCTTCATGGTAAATAACTCAAAAGAAAGCGCTTTCACAATTCGCCGCAAATTTGATGTGCCTCCATCTACGGATAAAACTACAAATGGTTGCGCCATCTATCATCACTTGTAGTATAGCGTCGTCTACAGATAAAACTACAAATTGCGCCATCTATCAGCGCTTGTGATGTGGCGGCATCTACGGATAAAACAACAAAATGTTGCCATCATCATTTGTGATGTGGCGGCATCTACAGGTAAAACTACAACACATTGCGCCATCTATCATCACTTGTGGTGTGCCGCTATCTACGCTATTGCATTAAATCACTCACTGATATTTGGGGTGGTTAAATGTGTAGATATATTTTAAATAGAAATTAGAAATTTATGGAATTGGATTAGGTTTGGGGGTATTTCAAAGGGAGTTTGATTAATATAATTCAAGCACTTAGTTCAAAGCAGTGGACGTCAAAACGGCGACGCCTCGTTCATAGAAGCTATGCGAATCCTGGCCAGCAGCGACGGCCAAATCCACAGTGAAGAGCAGCTCGGTGCGCGTGGAGTTCAAGTAAACGGGCAGCGTCAATTTGCACACACGTGGCTCCGAGGAAATCCTATAGAGAAATGGACAAATTAGTCGAAATTTAAAGAGGACAAATTCTATATGACTACTCACTTGCTCCACTTGAGGATGGTGACAGGCAGATCCATCATTATCGTGGAGGCCAGGAGCAATTCGTTGTTCTTGCACTGGGCGCCCTGCAGCTTGAGGCCGCTGACCCCGAAGCTGCTGTCCTTCTGATCTGTTTTGAGACCAGCGTCGGTAATGGTCACCTCCAGGGCGAGCTCCTCCAGTGACCAGCTGTTTGCCTGGGCCACACACTGTCGGGTGGCTGTGATGTAAGCCTCGGGGTTGAGCAGACCACCCAGCCAGACGGCGAAACCCTGCAGTTCCTTGGCACCGGCCTGTGAGACCAGTTGGGAGACCTTTTGCAGCTGCTGCACGCGCTGACTGAAATCCGTGATCCACTGGATGACGGTGCAACCGGCGGGGACAGTGTAACGTTTCCAGCCCTTGGGTATGATGCCGCGCACCAGCTCGGAGAGCATGGAACGATGATGATTCGTCTGCTTCTTCTCGCCCTGGCAAATCAACACCACATCCTGCAGATCCGAGATGACCGTCTGGAGCAGTCGAGCACCGCTGGTCACTTCACGTTCGAAGTAGCGATATAGTGGATCCTTAATGTTCTCCACTGTGCGCTTGAGCACCTGCAGATTTTTGGGCAACAACTCCAGCCAGGCGGTTGCCGAATTGTGCAACGTTTTCATCCACGACGGACGACCATCCTCGCTGCGTGCGCCCAGCGCCTGGGCGGACTGTTCGGACTGCTCCTCGACGCTGTAGGCAAGCTCATCGTCATCCTCCAACTGCTGCATCTTTAGAAGCTTGCTGACCAGATTCGTGCCACGCGTGGTGAGCAGTACCTTCTCCGCATTGTTGGGCAGACCCAGCCATGAGGGCGTCTGGCGATCTGTCAGATTCTCGATCCACTTGAGGAAGTGATCGCGTCGTGTGCCATCCGGCATGGTAATGTGACGCAATCCGCCCGAGGCGCCATCCACATTCGCGACGAGAGCAAAGTCCGCCTCGAAGCTGCGAGCGGTGAAGAGCTTCTTGAGGAACGAAGTCAACAGACGCTGATCGAAATCATTGTCGATCTTGCCGCCATAGATGGACTGGGAGAGCAGCGTGACCAGTGCATCCCACGGCACTTTCTCCGGCGGCAAATTGGTGCGTCCCATGGCCGTCGTATCGATCCAGGTGTCCAGGGTATCGCAGGCGACACGCAAATCGGATTCATTGAACTCATACTTCTTGGCCCAGCCCAGAGGCACATAACGGAGACGCTCCTGGACAATGGCATGGAACCAGGCGAGCAGGAAATAGAGACGTGCTCGCTCGCTGGGTGCCTTCATCATGCGTGCCGCGGGCACCGTGGAGAAGGTGCGCAACAGATTCGCACGTATGCCTGGCGGTGGCTCAAAGACAAAGATGCGACCAGCACGCAGAAGATTTACAGGCACCTTCGGATTAATCTCCATGGTGAGGAAGAGACGGAAGCCCGAATGCGGTTGCAGTGAATGCATCTTCTTCTCCAGCTGGACGAGCCACTGCGGTGCCAAGTGTACGTTCTTCAGCAGCACCCATCGACCATTCTTGCAGGCCATATTAATGGCACGCTCCGCCTGATTGAAGCCCTCAGCGGAACCAATGGCAATGCTCGATATTTGCTTATTCTGCTCGGCGGCCAAGTCATCCACGCGACCAGAGGCATCAAAACCGGGCACGGAGCACAGCAGTGCGGGCGTATTGCAATTGAGTTGCTTGTCGACGACGGCTGTAAAGTCCAACTCCTGCTCGGCATTGGGCATAAAATCGACGCCCAGCACAGTGTTGACCACATTGTGGGCAGCGGCAATGACGCGATCCGGTCGGAAGGCCTGAATCAATAGCAACTGATGCACAGAGCTGCAAATGGCGGACAACGCCTTGGATTCATCCCACAGTTGGGGCACACACTGTTCGGGAGAGCTCTGCTGTAGCCAGGCGCCCAGCTCGGGCATGGAGCGCACTTTCTCAACCAGCTTCCGGAAGATGGGCAGACGAGTGGCCAATCTATTGACGCCCTCCACTTGCTCGCCACTGAGTCCGTCGACGTGCGTGGGATTGGCGAGGAGACCTTCGCGACTGCGCAGGAAGAAATTGAATTCGGTGTCCAGATTGGATTCGCCAGAGCCCTTCAAATGGATCTTGCACATGAGCAGGGCAAAGGTCAAGCGATCGTTGTGCAACATGCCACGTGCCACACGCTCGTAGCACACCTGGAACAGATCCTTCGTGATGATGCCCAGTCGCTCCGAGTGATCGCTGCGTCCCTCGAGCCGTGGATTATTGTACAGCACCGTGGAGAAGATGTCGAGGAACATCTTCAGCGAGTACTGATAGAGGAAGTGCACCTGATTCAGGCTATCCATGGTGAAGTACATGCTACTGCATGCCACAGACAAGGGCAGATATTGTTGGGACACAGTCTCAATCTCAGCGATGACCTTGTCTGTTTCATCCACCTTCTGGTTGATGTCGTAAGCCTCCTTCTTGAGCGTTTCCAGTGTGGTGATCACCGAGTCATCGTCCAGGATCTTGCCCTTGGCATCGTTGAGTGCCTGCAGCAGACTCTTCTCCAGCTGGCGCAGACGCAAACGGAACTCGCCCTGCAACTTGAGCAGATCGGAACGCTTCTCATCGATGTCGGGTCGCTCGGCCTTCAGCACTTGGTTCAGGCACTGCGATTGCAGCGAACTGCGCGTCACGGTAAAGTTGACAAAGGTCACCCTCGAGCAGATGTCCGGCGGGAATTCAACGGTCGGATCTCGTGTTGACAAGAAGATGACAAACGAAGGCGACAGATCAATGTCCTGGTCACCCAACGTAATCAAGACACGTCCGCCAGTGCGACGCAATTCGCGATTCAACACCGGATTCAATATGGGATCATAGTTCTCCACATCCTGGACGAGCAGCGGATTACCGAAACGCAACGCCGACTCCAGATTCTTGCGGAACGAATCGTCCAGGAAGGAGGTCTTCGTTATCTTCTTGCCCGCATACTCATTGAGCAGGAATGTGGTCGCCTGCCCGGAGGGATCAATAATCAAGGGATAACGATTAAATCGCTTCAACATGATGGCATTCTCCGTGCAAAGATCATCCGTGGGCAGGGCATTCGCCTGCCAGCGCAGACGCTCGTCCGGATTGGACAGATACTCGGTGCGTGCAATGTCCGCACGATATTGAATGCTCGCCGACTGCAGATGCTGTGACCACGTGGTGAACAGATTTAATCGATAATGCTGATCAAAGTAGCCGCCATATGCGATGAATGCTGCCGAGAGTAGAACATCACCCACAATGGTGGACATTTGGGATTTGAATGTTTCGCTGGTGGACTCCCAACGTTCCCGTTCAATGTTCAAGCTCTTGAGCAGCGCAATCGAACGATCCACCTTCGCCTGCACATTCTCCAGATCGGTTTTAATGGCCTGCGCTTGGGAAATGAGCTGTGCATATTCCTCCTTGTAGGCAGCAATACTGCGCTCGAGTTGCTCCACCAGATCCTTGGTCTCCTTGGCGCTGTGCAGGTTGACATCGGCCTGTTCCTCCAGGGAGCGCAGTTCCTCACGCAACGGCTCCACACGCTTCAACATGTCAGCATACTCAATCTATAAGATTGAAAGGAGTTTGCAATTGTTTCATCATTGATCATTTATTGAGCTTACCTGTGCAATGGCCCATTTGACCATGGGACCACAGGCCATACTGGCGCGATTGACCTTCTCAAAGTTATAGTCCGGGTTACTCAGATACTTGGACTTCATCTTCTCCCGAACCTCATCGCTGCATTAATCGTTGCGTAAATTATATATTAATAAAATATCTTAATAACTGTTTAAGGGTTGAGTTATTTGTATGAATTGAGAGCAAGCAAAGCAGTTGGTTAGTATGAATCAAAGCGGCAAATTTGACCAAAACCATACAAATATTGATTGAGTGGATAACAAGTTAAAAGCCAATTAACCAACAACAACAACAAGTTAAGAAATAATAATAAACAATATTTACATACACAATACAAACAAAAAACAACAAAAAAAAAAACAGACCGTTTTTTATTATTCACAACAAAACTACAAGAAATAAACTCAGGCAAACGAAGAAGAGAATACCAATTTCTACTCTCCAAAAAAAACAATAAAAAATACATAAATTCCATTCGAGAACAAAGTGTGTGTGGAATTAAAAGAAAATGTATAATAATTTGATTTTCATGCTTACGTTATGTTCTCGGTACCGAAGTTAGATACAATTGAATTTATGAAATTTTCACGCATTATCACAGCGCGTATTGATTTCCAATCTGTCGCATTCTCGCCCAGCAGCAGGCAGATCGACTCGAGTGCCAATTTAACCACAGACGGTGGATTCGCCATCGTTCGCACCTCAACGAGTTGCTGTTTGCGTATGGACTTCACAGCTGTTTGATTTGATTCGATTCGATTCGATTGTGTTAACATGAAGGATCAGAATTATTATAAACAATATACAGACAGTTCTCAACAGCATCGTTAACTATATGTTAAACTCGTATAAATTAGCCTTACAATTGTTACAACACTATTAATGTTTAAGAGTTACGAGTCACAGTCTCAATATTGTTGTTGGACTCTGCCTCTCTCTGTTTTTCATTCACCCAGCAAAAAAAAGTTTTACTGAGTGTAATGTTTAAGAGTTATAGTCTCAATATTGTTGTAAGACTCTCTGATTTGAATATATACTAGGCACCTAGTTAGAGATTTAACCACAACTCTTAACAACAACTTTAGTCTGACTTTAGTTTACACACGATATTTAACAATAAGTTTAAGGTTATTCATATATATGTATATTTATATATCATAAGTTAAGATATTTGCCAGTGCATTGCGTATGCAGAGTGTGTGTGTATGTGTGTGTATTTATTTATTTATATATATTATATATATATTATATATAGTTGTTTAGTTATGCGTATGATGCGATTAGTGTCACATTACGGCACAACAACCTCTGAGGGAGAGATGAGAGAGAGACAAACTGACCCACTTTTGGTCCGTTCGAATGAGAATGTGAGTGTGCTGAGGGGGGAGTGTTGTATGTTGTATGTGGTTGAGTGTGTGATATGTGTATGTGTGTGTGTGTAATAAGAAATAGAGAGTTGCGTACGTGATCTTGTCAGTCTCCAAGTTAACAATCGACGATATGAAACTGTCTTTAACGAGTATGCCGCGTATGGCCTTCCAATCTGTGGCACTCTCATTGAGCAGCTCGCAAACAGATTCCAGTGCCAACTTCACCACAGCCGGCGGATTTGCCATGGAGCGCACTTCGGCCAGGTGTTTCTTTTTAATCGAGCTAACGGCTGACATGGTGCAAATTGTGTTCGTGTGTGTGTGTGTGTATCGATTTAAATATATGTATATATTCAAGTTAATTTATAACTAAACTTAGCAAGACATAAACTAATTGTAATAACGAACCCATCCTGCCCACCTTTTAGGGTGGAGGATTGGCATCCGTTGGACTCACCTTGCTGGGCATCGATAACGGCTGGTTCCACCTGTGCCAGATCTGCCATGACATACTTGCGCTTCTCGTCGATCTTGACCGTCTGATCGGCTAGTCGTATCTGTATCTCCTGCGATTGTATCTTCTTCTTCTCTGCCTCTTGCTGATCCTGGAACATTTGCTTCAACTTGGCGTTGGCCGCCTCATTCTTGGCCTGCAGCTCCTGCTTTTTGACCGCCAGCGATTTTTGCATCTCCTCCACTTGCTCCACAGTCTCCGCGATTTTATTGAGACCCACATTCAGATGGAGCTGCTGCTCCTCCAGATCGCTACGCTTCTCATTGTACAGCTTGACAAAGTGATGGATAAAGTCCAGATAGTGCCGGGGAGTGACAGCCATGGTGCGTCCACCACGTTTGGCCAGGCGAGCATTGGCCTGGTGAAGTGTCTGATGAACATAGACACAACTGTTGATGACCGCATCGCGATGCGTGGGATTCGCTGGCACCAGTGGGCAAACGGATGGGAAGAAATCCGGCGGCGTCCAATTGGGCTTCTCCAAATCGACACGAGTGGTGAACTCTTTGCCGACTTGGAAGAGGGCTGAGTCCGACCAGTCACCAAACCAATTCAATACACAACGATTGAACAGAGCTGGCGATGTTGCGGCACGATCCTTGAGGCCATCGGTTGAGGGATTCATGGTGAATACAACATGAAGATTACGCATCACCTGCTGCGTGAACCACTTGTACAGCTCATCACTGGAGTCGAGCATGAGTCCCTCGCGCTGAGCACCCTCCTTGCACTGGGTCATCAGAGTGGTGTACTCATCGCCCTCGAAGAGACCGGGTACCTCACCGTTGGCCAGAAGCGTATTCATGCGCTCCAAGAAACCTGAGTCCAGCACATTCGACTCATCCAATATGAAGGCGATTTTCTCGTCCTTGCAGCCGGAGCGACGCAACACACAACGCAAATCCTCGTCAAAGTCCTCGCTAGTATACTTGTTGTGTACCTTGATCTGGAAGATGGATAAACCATTCATCCAAGCAACGAAGCGCGACAGCGTCGTCTTACCAGCGCCAGAGACACCGATGAGCAACAGATGACCCTGTGGCTGGCGGAAAATACGATCGATGCGGAGGACATGATCGAGGACCTCATCGAAGAGCACCAGAGGCACGTCCAGTTCCTCCTCGTAGAATACCTTCAGGCGAGCGCGGACATAATCACGCAACTCCTCGCGATTCACGGGCGTATAATCCTTGGACAGCCAATTGCTGTAGAGGATGGGTCGTTGCAGTGCCTCCTCCTGATTGATGCCCGGGAAGTGCTTGTGGCCGACCAAATCGATATTCTCATTGGTCCAGCGACGTTCGCTGTCATCGACGAGACGATCCTGGAACAGACGCAGTGCCTCATGCGCCCACAGACGCACCAGACCCTCAACGGGCAGTGAGTCCAAAGGACGGATGGCTTCGCAAATGCCACGCACCCAGCGAGTCATTTCACGTGGTGAGTAGACATAATGCGGTTGCATATCCTGCGTGAAGCGATCCTGCGATGCCAAATAGAATTCGACCATGGCATTGGTCAGAGGTTCGGCGTAGCCACGCAACGCAGGCATTAGCCGCAGCATGGCACGCGAGAAGGTGCCATAGATCTGCTTGAGCGACGTCTCGCCGGGGTAGTCCACATAGATGATGGGCACATGGCGCAGGAAACGATGCGAGAGGGGCTTGCGACCCGGATCTGTGGGTGGATTACAAGCTCCCACAAATTGTATGCGTTCCAGCGAAACCCAAGCCTGATCGCTGGCCCGATAGAAGCCCTTATGTTCGACCAGCTGGCGCAGAAAGGAGATGACACGTTGGGTGCCATACGAATCCATGTCGGGCAAATTGATCTCATCGCAGAAGAGCACCAGCCACTTCCCAATCTGGACGGGTGAGAGCACCACGCCATTGGGTGTCTTGCGATATTCGCAGTAGTGATCGAAAGTCTTTAGCAGCAACTCCGGCGTTGTGGCCGATGAGAAATTGAGACCAACCACCTCCATGTCGGGCAGCGCACGCAGCGCAGAGAACAGTGTCATCGTCTTGCCAGAACCAGGTGGACCGCAGAGCACTGGCGAGGAAGAGAGATTCGAATGAGTAGGCAGCTAGAGTAGTCTATAGTAAACCTTACCCAATGGCTTGTGCTCGGCCAGCCAGGTGTAGAGCAGCGATTCGTGACGCACAGTGTCTAACGTGGGCACCACAATATCCGGGGATGCCACTTTATGGGTCTCCACTTCGATGACGGGCACCTTGTTGCTCCAGGGCACCCATTCACCGTTCATGCTCACCTCGTAATCGATGATGGGCGCACCAGCAGCACCTGGCAACGGCACCGTTGTCACACTGCGCACAAAATCACCCAGATCGATGCGCACTTTCAGCTTGGCATCGCCAGCAAATGACCACAGCACCGAGTAGACCAATGCCTTGGGTATATAGTGCTCCAATTGATCAGCGGAGCAAGGGAAATCAGGATGTTGGGCATTAAAATTGAGCACATTGCGGGCGGACTGATTGAGCATGGAGAAGAGCGAGCTGAGAGCTCGCAGACGTGTAAAGTCCATGATGTGCTCCTGATCCATGGCATACTCCAAAGTGCGCACCACAATGCCATCCGCCGAGAAGAAGGGCTGCAACAGCAGCGCAATATCGCGTTGCACTTGCAACGAGGGCGAGACTTCTTCCTCCTTGTCCTTGGGGGGTTTCATCATTACTCCAACGAAATCATCGTCGCCATCCTCGAGCGGAATGCTGCGCAAACGTGACAAATAATTTTCGAATATCATCTCCGTGGAGAGCACATCCTCTGAGAACCAGACCATGCCACAGCGAGAAACGGTGGCAAGCGTGGCAAACTTCAAATCCTGCACCTCGAACATGACGCGCACATTGGGCGGCAGCGAAAGACGTTCACCATTGGGCAGCGTTAGTAATTTGTTGTCGTCCAGCACCGAATTGAGATTCTCCACCCACTCGGGATCCACGTCGCCATCGAAGATGATCCATTGCCGTTTGTTAATCTCGCCGCGCACATTGTCTATGATCTTGCGCAGAATGTGCGTAAAGAGACCATCGGTCCACTCGCGTGTATTTGGATCAAGGACACCATACAGCGCCTCCTTGGAAATGGCCTTAGGATCGATGACATGAGCAACACCCTCAACGCCCTCGAAGCGCTCCAGTGCCTTGAGCAGTGTGCGCCAAGCTGTCGATTTGCCTGAACCGGATGGACCCACCATCATGAGTCCATGATTCAAATTGGAGATTTGATACAGTTGCAGCACCTGTTTGGAGTCAACAAATCGATTAATACATGGGCAAAAAGATTGAATGGACTACAAATGGAAATTAGTTACTTTGTCGACCCAGGTTGAGCCGAGTCCCTGGTGGTGGTTAGTAGGCGTGTGTACGAGGCGAATCAATGTTATGGAATGCTTAAAGATCAAAAAGTGATGAATGACTTACCTTCTCCATCCAGGCAGCGCCCTGCTCGTCACCCTCGCCGCAGACGAGATAATCCTCCTGGCACACCTTGCGTATCTCCTCCTTGAGACCCTTCATTTCGGCCCGGGTGTAGCCCACATTGGGGAAGACATCGCTGAGCAGTGAAAAGAGCAGTGGAATATCCTCGGCAACCAATTTGGGCACCATTGTCTCGCAGACGGACTGTATGAGTATCTCCTGTTCGGGTAGATTCTCCGCGACAGATGCTTCATCGATATTATCGTCGCCACGTTGACGCATCTGTTCCTTGATCTTCATGATGCGATCACGTTTCACATTGCCAGCCGAGATGAGGACGGATTTCAAAGCACGCAGCCCGAAATCGTAGTGACTCTGATTGGATAGTTGCTCATCGCAGAGCTTGAAGAACGGCACAATTTTGCAAGCCAGTTTCTCGGCAGAGCGGAAGCCCTGTGAGAAGAGCATCACTTCCGCGATAAGCTGACGATCGGGTGTTGTCATGGCCAGCGAACGGAAGAGTTTCTTCAAATTATCAGGTAGATTGGAGCGGCCAGCATAGCCTGGATTCATCGTGATGAAAATGGCCATGTCTGGCGAGACGCGCACCTGCTTGCCCACCAGCTCCACTGTGATGCTCTCCTTATTGCTGTCTATCTCGTATTTTAGGGCTTCCTGTATGGTCTGAATCTGTTGGGAGCAGGCGGAGAGCATGCGCTCCTCCAGACGATTGAACTCATCGAAACAGCCCCATGCGCCAACCTGACACAGACCGACAAAGATGCGACCCATCGCCTGGAAATCGAATGTCTCGTCGCAATTGAAGACGAGCACAAAGCGACCTAGTTGATTACCCAACGCCTTCACCGACTCCGTTTTGCCGGTGCCAGCAGGACCGAAGGGTGAGCCGCCAAGACGCGATTCCAACGCTTGCGTCATGGTCAGATAACAGCGATCCGTGAGTGGTGTTTGCACGAGGCGATCCTGTACACCCAAATACTCAAAGCCGTAGAAGAAACGAGCATTGGCCATGTGAATTGTGAGTTGTTTGAGCACCTCTGTCTGACGGGGATCAAAATAGAAGCGCATCTCGCACAGCCACTGGAAGGATTTGGGCGAGGTGACTCCATTGGTGAGCAGACGTCTGGTAACCGTCCGTTTGTGGACAAACTCATTGATCAGATGCTCCAGTTTGCGACGACGCAACGGCGGCTGTTCCTGCAGCACTGAATCCGCTAGGACATTCAGTGTGCTCTCCACATTTGTGAGGACACGTTGCAATGGCTTGCCTGCATTATTCTCTGATGCCTGCTGCAGTGCAGCCTCCACATCCTCGGACCACAGAATCTGAGCGGCAAGCACGACAATTTGTGCCTGGTATTTGTCACACCATTCCATGTACTTTTGGGGATCGATTTGACCATCGCGGAACTGTTTGATGTCCTGCACAGCTTGTGCGAGCAGCGAGGCGAGCGTGAAGCGCATTTGTTTCTCCACTAGCGAGAGCCATTCGTTGATCTTGGGATGGTCCACCGTCGAAACGGGATTGATGAAGTGCACCTCTTCGCCCTCACGCGACGAGATGCCCAAAATGACATTGTTCTCCTCGTTCAACAGAATGGCAGCCACTCCAGCGAACATCTTCTTAAAGTGCTTCTGCAGACGGGCAATATTCTTGCTGTTGCCAATGATCTCCAGGAGATCCTCATCGCCCACAAAGTAGAAACGTGGAAAGGATGTGCGCTCACGTTCCAAATACTCGCCGAGGGCTTTCTGAATCTTGCCCAGCAGATCGGCCAAGCGTTCCAGTGAACGCTGCACTGCAGGTATGTTCAATACATCCATAACTTTGGGTGACTTGGTCACCTTTTTCATCAGGCCCAGAAACTCGGAGCTAATGCTCTGAAAACGAGAAGTCTCCACGGGCAACAAAGTCTTGATGTCAGCACTGCCCGAGAAGATGCCCTCCAAATAGACCCAACGACGTTGAACATCGATCCACACATCGAACAGCGCATTGATGCGATTTAACTTCTCCTCCCAGGTGAGGGCCTCCTCCTCGAAGACCTTGTAGTAGGGCGATAGCTTCATGGCCGCCACAGAGTTAATGTGCTCCTTGACCTTGTTGAAGAGATCATCCCAGCCGCGTATAATTCGACATTTGTTCTGATAGTTAATCAGATCCAACTCGTAATTCTGCCACGATTCGCGCACTTGTTTCAAGAACTCCTCCAGTGCCATTTCACCCTGCGCGACCAGAATTATGTCCTTCACAATGGACTCGTTCTTCTGCAGATTTACATCCCACACTTGTCCCAGTGTCAGATCAGAGATGACCCAATTGACACGCAATTGCTTGGTTAGCTGCTTCCAGTGCCGCTCCTTGAGTGCGTCCGATTTGAGCTCCACAATCAGCATGTTCACCTTGATGTAGCTCTGGATGAGTTTCTTCACATACTCATAGGATTCGTACATGCGCAGGCGGGCGGGCAACTCTTTCAGCTGGGCCATCATCGCCTCCAGCTGTTGGCGCAGCTTGCGTGGCTGCACCGATAGCCAGGGCTTCTCACGCGTCTCATCGATCTGAGTCCACACCTTAGATAGTTCGCTCCAAACACCACGCAAGTCCTGCAGCTCCTCGAGGGCGACATTCATGCGCTCCGAACTGTTGTTGGTCACTCCGGCCGACTCTTGCAGCTCCAACGCTTCCTTGGCCTTGGCCACATTGTCGCGCTCCTCCTTGAGTCGCGAGTATTTGCTCTCGAAGATTTGCAGCTGTTGCAGTGCATCATCGGGCCGTATTTTGCCGCCGGTGGGCTTCGTTTTCTCCCAATCGTTCAGGAAGTCAACGGTGCGCGTCTCCACCGCTTTATCCTCTGCGACAATCTTGGCCTGCAAACTGGCCACCTGTGTTTGGATTGCGGTATCCTTGCGCTTGATGATCTCATTGAAGGCCGACCACTCGCCCTCGATGTTGTCCACGTGCAACCAATTGTTGGGAAACTGGAAACGCTGACGCTCCAGTATGCGCTGTGCCTCGCGGAACACCTCCACCTGTTTGTCCCAGGCAATCATGTCCTTCTTCAGCGTCTGCACATACGTAATGAAGCTGACTGCATCTGATGTGCTCGCCGCCTCAATGCTCTGCATCTCGAGGTCTGTGCGCGACTTGGACACCTTAGTGTGGAACGTGGTCATCTCAGTGCCGAGAAGAGTGCCAAATTTACCCAACGCCTCCTTATGCCACGAATCGTATTTGAGCGTCACCTTGGCCTGCACCTTGGCATAGTCAATGATGATGGCGCCATAGGCACGTCGAGTGTCCGACGTATCGAATGTGGTGCGCGATTGCTTGATATCGTTGAGGCACTTGATCCACAGATTCACATCCTCACCCAGACGGCCATAGAGTGTGTCCGCTTGCAGATCCCAGAGACTCTGGTAGCGCAGCCACTCATCAACATAGTTGCGCACCTCGCTAATCTTGTGCTCGATGGCACCGTAGGCATTCTCGAGAATCTTTCCCTCGGGCAATTTGGTAAGCAGATTGCGATACGTTTGCGAGACAGGTTTCTCGAGGCCCACCTGGTAACGTGTACTCTGCAGTCGCACCTGGGAGGTAACGATGGCCTGCCAGGCAAAGAACTGTTGCATGATCTGGAAGCGAGCCTCCTCAATGGAGGGATATAGATACATCTGCTGATTGGTGATGCGTATTTCGTGCACTGCATTTTGGACCTGCGGTTCGCCGCCCAATTTATGTGTGGGCTGAACTGGTGCATCTGTGTCCATGGAGGTGTCCACCTCCTTTTTGTTGCCTGTGAGTGCCTCTGTCCACGCTTGAATACCCGCCTGGAGACGCGAAGCGAGCTTCTTCTCCACTTCCTCATCGAGCCGGGTGACCCAAACACTCAGATTGGAATACTGACGCAGCGACAAATCATCGACAGCATGCTGAATCTTGGAGAGTATCTCCACAAATGTAGCGGCACTATAAGGACATGTTTCCAGCGAACGCACATCGACATCCAGTTGCTCCTCCACCACTAGCAAGTCATCGACCTAAAAATTGAGAACTTAGATAATGTCTTGAGTGAGTCATCATCCACTTACCTTCTCCTGGAACTGAGTGACGCACTCGGAAAGACGCAACACATAGGGATCCAGTTTGTACGATTCCCAAATTAGGCCTACGCCCTCGGAGACCAGATTCAGCACCTCCTTGCGCAATCCAGCAACCAAAGGCACAATGCTTGCGCGATCCTCGATCTTATATACAATCAAGAAGTATTAATATATATATATTGCATAAATTTCAAGACTTCTAGTGGAATCTTTAAGATGCATGCAGGATTGGATATAAGTAAACAAACAAACAGTGGGTAGCAATAATAACTTTTCTGTGGGGACAACACTACCTTGAATACTGAATTTAGTGCTAGACTCCTATTATTAAGCTGCATGAAAGAAAGGTTGTTGGTTGTTCGGTTGATTTAAAAAAGTACTCGTACTCGTGTCTATGCTTATGCTTATGCTTATGTAAGGTGTGTGTGAAATGAGTGTGAAATGTAAGGTGTTTTTTTTCGAGCAGTGTCTTTAACAAAATTCAAGCTGCACACGCTGGGAGCAAACAATGCACAAAAAGAAGCCAAGTAATTTCTCAAAAGAGAGAAAATACAAGTTTATAATATGTATATGTCTAAAATTAGTAGCACATAACAATTAAGAATTTTTAAGAGTTTAAATCCATTTTTTAAGAAATCTAAATCCATTTTCAAATAGCATTTTGTGACTACAATTTTACAAGAATTATGAATATAAATCATATTTATGCTGATCCATTAGACATATATTAGACACATACATAGTTGCAAAGTAAGCAGAGCAATTGCTTCAGCATTATTGACATTATTGTAATATTGGTTTTGGTTGTGGTTGTGTGGTGATTGTTGTGATTATGTTGGTTGTGCAGTTGATTCGTTAAATATGGCTGGATTACCTTCTCCAGAGTGCGTTCGTAGGTGCGAACGCTCTCAATCAGTGATATAGCATAGGGATAAATCTGGTTGGCCTGATGAGCCTTGTTCACAATGGTAAGTGGAACTCTGCAAAAAGGAATACACTTTAATATAGTAAAAAAGAGAACAGAATATTGAATTTCACTCACCTGAAGCCCAGGTTCTTGATGTTGCGCACCTCCTTGGCCAGCGTTATGATCTCTGGCAGAAAGTTGACGCGCAGCCGCAAAACATTGCCGCGTCCAACACGTGAACGAGTTGATTCGATGGTGAAAATGCGACCAGAGCTGCCAAAGTTACGCTCCTGCACTTTACGTGCCCACTCGTGAAAGACATCGGAGATAGAAAGCTTGGCCCGGAAGCTGTCGCCATCTGCCTTCAGTTTTTGGCCCTCGATGTGCGTCTCCCAGCCCTTGCCGAGCACATCCTCGACCCGTTTCAGATACATGGTCAGTTGGTTGTCAATCTGACGTGCCCAGATTATGGAGCCCGCCACTGGCGGCAGATCTCGCACCGACGACAGGCGGCAACTCTTGCTCTGCGGATACTGCACCTTGAACTTCTCGTGCAACGCCTCGATGTCGTCCTTGACACGTTGTATCAACTGCGTTTGATACTCGCGAATAGCGCCACGGATGTGCGGTCGCACAAAGAGCGCATTGAAGCGCGAGAAGATGCGGAACATCTCGTTGGCATTCTTCGCGGTGCCCAACTGGTCGCGCAGATGCGCCGTGATGCGTGTCTCCACGCGATCTAGTATAAATACATTATTTAATATAAATATATAATTTAATATATTTAATGTTAACTCATATGAGCGGTCTACAGAGGGCACAGAAAAATTAATTTGGCTCAAGTTAGTTAAGGAGTAAAGCTCAATAAGATAAAAAAGTAAAAATTATGTTGTACAGATTCCAAATCTGGTTTGGTAAATCGAAAATAAGATACAAATCCGTATATATATTTAATATTTTTAAATTTGTCCTCAATGCTCACCGATCTTCTCCTCGTAGCGCTTTACAGCGGCCTCCCAGGCCTCGGAGCCCTCCTTGGTAATGTCCAGGCAATCGACTTCCTTGACATTCTCGTAGGCCAAGTTGACCTCTTCGATGGCATTAGCATCGGCTGCATCCAGACTGTATGGCTGCTTGGTCTCCACGGCACTGCCATCATCACCGGCTGCCTGCTTGGTGGGTCGCAGCACGCGCAGGATGACGGTGCGCAGTTGTTCATGCTGGCGCCTAAACTTGCGCATATGCTCCATGCGCGTCTGCAGCTTCTTGTGAGCCGGCGAGACACGCCAGACCATCTTCAGATGCTCATCGCGCTTCTTCTTGACAATGTCGCGCAGCAAGCCCTGCAGCTTATCGTACTCATCGTCCCAGCAGCTGAAGATCTCGAAGCACTGGTTCATCACGCGCTCGAACTCATCAAAGGGAATGTGCATGAGGCGGCGGGTACCCAGCACCTTGAGCAACTGCTGTGACAAATCCCGAGAGATGGCCTCGATCAGCTTGAGGCAACGCTGAATGGGATACTTGGTATTGCGCACCTTGCGCAGATGCGAGAAAATCTGCTGCACAGCCGGTCGAATCTTCTCCAGCTCTGTGGCAGACAGTAGATCATTGATGGGGAAATCCTTCATTAGTGGATTATAATCGGCTACAGTGGCCAGAGCTTGTTTCAAGCCCGTGTCCGTATCAAACGAAACCGTTGCATGGAAACGTTTTCCATGCTTGAGTATGTCCAGGGTAAGTGCCACTTCGGGCGACTCGCGTTTCTCCTGAATGCGATACAAGGCACGCTCCAGGTTTAGCCAAAATGAGATTTCCTGGAACATACATGGGATTAACTCAATTGAAGACTTATTTTACGGATTATGTGCTTACTTGTAGCGCAGTGCCTGAGCCCGGATCTCGGTTTAGCTTGGTGACCTTCTTGATTTCGGTAATCCAGCGATTCACGCCGTTCTGCAGCTGATTGAGGAACGACGAATCCTCCACCTTGTCGCCAAAGTCCACCACTTTGGCCTTGTGGTTCTCATCGGCACACTTGCGTATGACCTGATTGACAACCGGATGAGCCGTCAGCGTAATCTCCGGAATGTCAATGTTCTGCTGCAAATGCAACAAACCCATCTCCAGTTCGGCCAACTTCTTCTCCACCGACGGTGCCATCTTATCGCCATCGCGATCCGCACGACCCGACTCTTTGACATACGACTTGAAATACGGTGCCAGGGATTTGCTGATGAACGCATGCAGTGTCTCATATGGCGAGCCGTCGGAGAAGTTAATCAAACGCAGCTGCGAATGGATCGATTTATCGGCCTCGACGACAACGCCACGCTTGATGCAGGCCAGCGATGCCATGCGGCTGTTAGTGAAGTGGACATCGTTACTGATCTGATAGGAAACCTGCTCCTTCTCCTCTTCACCTTCCCCCGGCTGTTCGCTGTCATCCTCTGTGGAGTAAAATAGAGAGAGAGAGAGAGTATGAGTGAAATTGTCAATCATAAAGCACTACCACCTTCACCCACATCATTTCACTCACAATGCACACTACACACACAAACATAATTATCTGGCCCTGATGATGTTCAATGACGCCTCGGTCAATGGCAATGACACACACACAGAAATTCGTTATATCAAGGTGACAACCTTGGAAATTTCAGCGGCCAAGGTGAAACCTTCAAATTTCATCCACTCAAGGTCTGAACCTTGAGCGTACGTTGCTCCCACATTCCCCCAGACTGCCACATTCCCACATTGCCTGACCCTGATGCGAGCCATCGCATCGCAGTCGCAAAGTCAACGAAATGTACACAAAACAGGCAGCAACGCGGGCTCAAGGTCGCTCACGTTTCCGCAAACAAACTGAAAAACAGCTGGCATTTTGTTTTGTTTATTTGCCGGCAACCAGCGCGCAACAACTGGTCACACTGATTACCCAACAAGCCGACAACACTTTACAGCTGCTGGCTGCTCAGTTAGTTAGCGTGAGGGTTGCATTGAGTAACATGGCAACGATATTATTCCTTAAGAATGATGTCACACGTGTCAAACTTTCAGCATTCTCATGCATACAATTATATAAATTCTATAATAATAAAACAAATATATATATATATATAATAATAAAACAAATATATATATATATATAATAATAAAACAAATATATATATATATATAATAATAAAACAAATCAACGCAAAAACATAACGCAAACATATATTCCAACACATACACATTTAAATTTCATCGCATATTCGAAAAACTTGAAAAAGTGACGTCACACATTTCATATTCACAACAACCTGTTTGCTTGTGCCATAAAAAGTTGATGGTGAGTCAGATGCACATGACGTCATGCGCAGTAGCCAGCACCGAAAACATAATTCGCAATTGATTTTTAACCAAAACGCAAAGTGCACTTTAAGAAAAATAGATTTGGATTTTAAAATATGTTTTTTTACGAAATAGAAAATGCATTTTCCAAGTATTCCAAAGAAATTCTTCATTCTATTGCGTTTCACCGACGCCATTTTGTCAAGTTGGCATTTTTTCATTCTTTTTTGTCTGATTGGCAAATGCAAATTGAAAATCAATTTACCTTTAATGCAATTCCGTTGCACGTACAACGCCTGCACTTGCGGATCGGAGAGGAACTTGCGAATAGTCTCCTGATTAATGGGATCGTCGAGAGCATTATTCAAGGACTCTGGCACAACATCCTCCTCCGGCAGCAGAATGGTGACAGCTTTGCGGAGATAATTTGCAAATGCATCATAGTTGGCAATGGACAGGTTAACGGCCGGATCCACCGACGTGTCGGTGTTGTCCAGCGAATCACCCATCGTATTCCACTATTTTCTGTACTTAATTGCACAATTCAAATTGTCTTTAAATGAATTCCACACACAAAACTTGGGAATAAAAACGCCCTGTGAAAAATTACGTGTGCAGCTCTAGCGAAAGTGCAACGACTGAGTGGCCACATCGATGAAAAAGAAACGAACTGCAAACACAACCCTATTATTAGGATGCCACGCAGTCAAAAGTGTTTCCCGCCAAAAATTTGTGCTTACACCAAAAGCGAATCGAACAATGTGGCAACGCTGTCATAGCGAACAGCTGCTTACATCTGCACATTGCATTTAATTTGTTATTTAATAAGCGCGTTATGGTAGAGACGTTTTAATGTGCAATTTTATCAATTAAAATAAATAATATGCAAGCATTGCGTCACAGGTGCCTGCTGCGGGGCATTGAATTGAATTGGTGCCGCCGACTGCTGACGCAGAGCTACACCGGCAACGAGGTAAGCAGCAGAATCAACATAAATACCAAATTATATTTATTTTATTTTTTTCTTTAAGCAATTGGAGCTGACAAATGAGGTGAAACATCGCATTGAGACACATTGGCGACAGCGGCTAAAGAGTGGGCAGTTTGATGCCAGGCAGAAGTCAAACAAATACTATGTGCTGTCCATGTTTCCCTATCCCTCCGGCAATCTGCATATGGGCCACGTGCGCGTCTACTCGATCAGTGATGCAGTTGCTCGATTCCATCGCATGTGCGGCAAGAATGTGTTCCAGCCCATTGGCTGGGATTCCTTCGGCCTACCCGCCGAAAATGCAGCTAATCAACGAGGCGTGGCACCCGCCGAGTGGACACAACAGAATATTGGCCAAATGAAGCAACAGTTGGAGCGACTCGGTTGCTCCTTTGACTGGACGCACGAGCTATCCACGAGTAGTCCCCAGTACTACAAATGGACACAGAGTTTGTTTCTCATGCTGCATAAGCAGGGGTTGGCGTATCAGAACGAGGCACTTGTCAACTGGGATCCCGTGGATAGAACGGTGCTCGCCGATGAGCAGGTTGATGCCAATGGCTGCTCCTGGCGTTCGGGCGCCAAAGTGGAGAAGAAGCTGCTCAAACAGTGGTTCATACGCACCAGTGCGTACGCCAAGCAGCTGCTTGATGGCCTCGACGATCCAACGCTGCGTGATTGGCGCGATATTATCAATCTGCAGCGTCATTGGATTGGGGAGTGCAATGGTTACGCCTTCACCCTGCTTACTTCCGCCTCGAATCTGTTGCGCGTGTGGACAGCCACCCCAGAGCACTTAAAGGATCCGCATGCATTTCTCGTGCTGCACAGCAAACACTTTCTATCGAAGGTGGAGAACGCGGCTAAGCTGAGTGTGGAAAATCCATTTGCGGGCAGGACGCTGCCTGTGCTCTTCAATGATGAGGTCACCTTTCCAGCGCACTGTGATGTCTACTTGGCTGCGCCCAGTTTTCGTGCCGAGGATCGCGAGCTGTGGGACGGCTGTGATCTGGCTTTTGCCGCCTCTGGCAAGCAAGAGGTGCATCTTAATCCCAGCAACTGGGAAGAGTTGCGCAAGGAGGTGCTGCAAGCAGCCAGGCGACTTAATGTTGGTGGGTATCGTGTCTCGTCCAAGCTGCAAGATTGGCTCATCTCGCGGCAGCGCTACTGGGGCACACCCATACCCATTGTGCACTGTCCCAAATGTGGAGCGGTTCCTGTGCCGGAGCAACAGTTACCAGTTACCTTACCTCCACGCGACGCTGGCAAGGATGCGCTACTCTGCGAGTGCCCCAAATGTGATGATCCACACGCACAGCGTGAAACGGACACGATGGACACATTTGTGGACAGCTCTTGGTACTATTTGCGCTATTTGGATGCCCACAATACGGAGAGCATTTTTGACTCGGCGCTAGCGAAAAACTTTATGCCTGTTGACCTGTATATTGGTGGCAAAGAGCATGCTGTCCTGCATCTCTACTATGCCCGCTTCATGAATCATTTTCTGCACAATTGCGGACTGTCGCCCACATCTGAACCCTTCTCCCGTCTGCTCGTCCAGGGAATGGTCATGGGTCGCTCTTATCGTGTCAAGGGCAGCGGCCGCTATGTCCGTGAATCAGAGGTGGAGATTGTGAATGCGAAAAAAAATCAGGCTGTGCTTAAGGAGAGCCAGGAGCCAGTGGTCATGAGCTGGGAGAAGATGTCCAAATCGAAGCTGAATGGCGTCGAACCCGACGACATGTTCAACGAATACGGCACAGATACAACACGACTCATCATCCTGGCCGATGTGGCGCCCACTTCGCATCGCAACTGGTCCAGCGCCAGTGAGTATTAGACGAGAAGTGGAACGATTCAATAGAATCTTCTTTGATTACTACTTACTATTTTAGCTTTTCCGGGCATACTCAACTGGCAGAAACGATTGTGGCTCACAATGGAAGACTTTCGTGCGGCACGCGAGGATTACGCAACGGATGCTGTGGACACTGCCAGCGCAGTGTTTCGGGAGGAGGATGCAAAGCTATTCGATGCACGCAACTTTTATGTGAAAGGTGCCACCTTCAACTATCGCCATGCGCATCAGCTAAGTGTAGCCATATCCAAGATGCAGGGTCTAACCAATTCCATAAGGGTAACTAGTCAATCTGTCCGGTTTGTAATGTGTCCCCATCTATATTCTCAATTCAATCTCGGTTTCAGCGTACACCCAAACATATCCAGAGTCATGGCAAACAGTTTGAACGCGCTCTTGCCGCACAGATCATCATGTTGGCACCGATGGCGCCACACTTTGCCTCCGAGTTATGGTCCAAGTTTGTGTCGGTGCCGGGTCGCCTGAATGTGGAGAGTGAGGAGCTGCGATGGACAGAGGATGTGCTGGCACAACGCTGGCCAGATGTGGATGATGGCTACCAGCTCGATTTGAGCATCAAAGTGAATGGTTTCGAGAACTGCGTGATTAAAGTTGCACGCAACCAGCTGGACAAGGTTAGTCATAGCGATGCCATGGACATTGCCTTCAACACACAGTCGGTGACTTCGTATCTCATCGATAAGAAAATACGCACCACCAATTTTGTGCTCTACCCGGGAATTGAGGCCATACTCAACATCTATGTGGACAAGCTGCAAAAGACGCAGAAACCAGTTGGAGGAACTAGCAATGACGCCAACAAATTACAGGCCAAATAGTAGTCCAATAATGGTGGAGATTATGGGTTAAGTAGAGTTTGGATTAGCTGTTAATGTAGATATTTTTATATATCTAGTAGAAAAGGTAGAATTTGCATTTCTGCATACAGTAGTCGCTCGGAAATTGTAATTTGAACTAATCGTAAATGAGAATCGTAACTTTAAATATATTTCGCATTGAATTATCTATTGTTAAATTTTTGTTATTTCTGCTTTATATACAATTACCGAATTTAATATTCGAAAAATTACAATCAATAATTGTTTATGAAATTTAGAATTTGGCAGAAACTATAAGCCTCAAATTGGCATATCATTTATCAGAAATCATAAATTGTAAATTACTGAAACTGCACCGTTAGCGAGCGATAACTGCAGTTGGTTATATGTATCCTAGCTTACAAGGCAATCCTGGTTGCTTAGCTTGTTTTTCTTTTATTTATATTTGCTAATTAAGTTTATTGTTAATGTTAAGTATATATAAAAATTGGACTAGTTGCTTTACAAGAATTGGTTACAATTGGATTAATTGGGGTTAAATGCCTAGAATCATAGGAATTACGTTATTTAATGACTTGGTGCTGTTTTGGACTAAAAGCGATTAAGTCTAAAAACTCTACATACCATGAAGGGGATTCCATCCTCCGTCCTTTGACTTGATCTCACTTCATCAGCTCGGACATAAGATTGCGCAGATAGACATCCAGTTGGGCATAGTCGAGCAGCGTGTTGCGCACAATGTCCAGCAGCATGCTTGGCCAGAGCGTCTCCAATTTGTGCAGCTTTTCCACAGCGTTGCATGTGTTTTCTAGCAGCAGGGCAAAGTGTTGCCTGCCACGATCTCTGGCACTGGGCGCCATTGCAGTTGCTCCACACTCAGCGTTACTCAACGTTGTCGTCGTCGTCGTCGCCGTTGTCTTCTTCCACTGCAGCGCCTCCTTGCCCACGACGAGGCGTAGAGATTTGTTCTCGGCCCGGAGAAGCCACTCCTTAGGTGACAGCTTGCTGGCCGTGCAGGTCTCGTCGAGACGCAGACGCGCTAGCAACGGTTGCAGCATGCCATCCGGCATGGACCACAACACCAGATTAGATAAGCCGGAATATAAGGAATTTGCTGCCTCCATTTCTGCTTCGCTCACCTCCTGCCCGTTGAGCTGCTTGAGTCCCCAGTGGGATAGCCTATAGATGGCATAAGCGCGCCATGAATGCTTGCCAGTTATGGCATTGCCCTCGGCATCGATGAGCAGCGAACTCAATCCCTGCAACTCCGCCAAAGCATTCAGCTGTCCCAGCGAACTGATATTCGTCTCGCGGAACACAAAATGCTCGGCATGCGGAAACCTGATCTTAATCCTGCCCAGCATGCAGACAATGCTATTGAAGTTGATGTAGCTAAAGTTCAGAGTGTGCACATCATTGGCCTTGGCCGGATTCCATTGCTTGTCAATGAAGCGCAATGCACCCTGTCCATAAATATTGAGATATCTGCCACAGATCTCAATCAGGTAATCTCCGCCTTGTTCCCGTTCACGTTCCGCGGCACTCGGCTTGGACACGGTGATGGCTGTGGTGGGCGTGGCAGTGGCAACAGCAGCAGCAGCAGCAGCTGTTGCTGGTGAGGATTGGCCAGCTGCTTGCTTGCCCTGTGGCAGTGAGACCACATTGGCACTTGACTGGTTGTTATTGTTGTTGTTGCTGTTAGAGATTTGCTTGGCGCGTCCGCCGCTGTTGGAGCTGCTGCTATTGCTGGCGCTTGTGCTGCTGCTGATTGTTTGGGAGCGCACCAGGCTGCCCGTCATATAACGCTTACAGCCGGGCTGATTACCACCTCCGCCACGATTTACCTGCAGGCCTAGCTGGGTGATGGGTGTTTGGCGCAGACGTTGCTTGTTGCTGCAGCTGCTGCTGCTGCCTGGACGAGTGCTGCTCGCTGTAATGGAGGCGGGCAGTGGCAGCGTTAGTGTCGTGGGCGGTGGCGTGGGCGTAGCAGCCGGCACAGGTGTTCCAGCTGCGGGGGGAGTCAGTGTCAGCGCCGGCGGTGAGGGTGAATTGGATGTGGAGGGTTCGGGCACAGTTGGAGGCCGAGCAGTTGCCGCTGGCAGCTTATTGAAATTTTCATCGATTTGTGGCGTTGCTGACTTCTGCTGCTGCTGCTGATGCTGCTTGCTGATCTCCTCGTTATCCGTGCTGTAGCAGCTGGAGCAGGAGTCCACATTGGGACCCAGACTCGATGCTTCCGAGGAAACATCATCCTCGGCGAGTGGCTTTTGTGCAATCAGCGGTAGTTTGAACAGTGCCTGCAGCTCGGCCAGCTCATCCCTGGGTTGTGGCTGCTGATGCTGTGGCAGCTGTTGCTCCATCTTCAGCTCTGGTTCCTCCACGACAGCCGCCTCGTTGGATTCGTTAATCTTGGCCAGCTCGCTGGTTAGCTTACCTTTGGGCCTGCCCAGCGTTTGCTGGGAGCGCAACAGTTCCCAGTTGGTGCGCGCATTCGAGATGACCTCCTCCCGCCGACTATGATGATAGGCATCCGAGCTGCTGTGCGTCGCTTGCGCCTGTTCCTTGTGCTGTCGCCAGGCCAACGCAGCACGACGCACTTGCTCCGTAATGGGCATTTGGCTGAGTGACTGCAGCAGTGGCAAGTGTGAGACCAGAAACGATACACAGTCCCCAGCCAGGGAGACTGGATTATTCTCAATGGTCACCTCGAGGAGGCGAGCAGCGCGCGCAATGCTCGCCATGTCATCCACCTTGTGCAGCTCATTGTGACACAGCCAGAGACGCTCCAACGCCACCAGATGCTGAAAGCCATTGATTCGCCTCAGACGATTCCGCTTTAGATTCAGTTCCCGCAAACAGCGCATGCCGTGAAAATCCTGCTGATTAATCTGGCGTATTTGATTCCCAGCCAGATTGAGAGATTTCAGCTGCTGCAGGCAGTTAATGCGACTGCCCAGACTGGT
Organism: Drosophila villosipedis; assembly: GCA_035043025.1. Taxonomy (NCBI): domain Eukaryota; kingdom Metazoa; phylum Arthropoda; class Insecta; order Diptera; family Drosophilidae; genus Drosophila; species Drosophila villosipedis. Next base: position 13,418,374 of record JAWNNF010000027.1, read on the forward strand.
CAGCTTGTTGCCATGCAGATCGAGGACGCGCAGCGTTGTCTTCAACGAACTCAAGCCACCAATGTCCGTGATGCGATTCTTGCCCAGCAGCAGCACCGACAGAACTGGCAGTCCATCTAAATTGGCAATGCGTTCGATCTGGTTGTCGTAAAGATCGAGAAAGACGAGTTGATGGAAGATGATGCCGTAGCAGGCACTCAGACTCAACTGTTTGTTCTTGATGCTCAGCTGCTCCAATTGCTGGGCTGCATTCGAGGCACTGGTGGGCTCTTCCTCCTCGCCAACGCCGCACAGCGAGAGATTGCTGCTGTTGAGCACGCTGCTCTCATCGCAGCTCTGCAGATGCTGACTGCCCGCTAGCAGACCCCCGGCACAGTTGGCCTTCAACAGCTGCCGGCGCTGCATTAACTGATGGTGATGCTTCATGGCCTGCAGACTGTTCGAGACGAAGCTCTTTGACTTCTCCAAGCCATAACGCAGTCGCAGAGCGGGTGGCGGCGTTAGTTGTGCCTGGGCATAGTTGAATCCCCGCTTGGCCAGCTTGGAACGATTACCGCCGCCGCCGCCGTTAATGGCCAGCGCTTGGGTGGTCAGTGGACTCCCGGAGCAGGGACTGCCAGAGTTGGGCGAAACGCGGTGCTGATGGTTGTGGCCCATATTGTGATTATTATTATTGCACACATTGGTCATGGCACGCGTCAGACGGGAGTGCGTCTGCCCAACAGGATGGCCACGCAGTGCTGGAGGACGAGGCTCCGTTGTGGTCTTACTGCTCCCATCTGTAAGTGGGAAAGTGTTTAAAGAGTGACTTCAATTAATAAATAATTAGTTCACTTAATGCAAATCGAATCATAATAATAAAGGCAATTTCCCATGGACAACTCTTACTGTTATTGCTGATATTGCAATCTCGGGGCGTTGGCTGCGGTGGCGCTGGCGGCATTGGCAGCTCCTTGGGTATGTGAAAGGTGTTTATGAGATTGTGCTGCAGCGAGAGCAGCCGTAGATTGGGCTCCTGCTCGAATATGGGTATGGCAGTTAAGCCACGTCGATCATAATTAATGCGATCGGGCAACTCCTCGCGCTCCTTGGCCAGCCGCTGTATCCGGCAGATGCCATTCGGCTGGGGAGTGACAATGGCGCCACTGACCAGTGTACCGCCCGTGCTGCTTACCAGTGTGTGGGGCGTGGCAGCAAGGACAACAGCACCACCACCACCAGCTGTAGCTGAGGAAGTCACCGCCGTTGCCGGACGACAGCTGTTCGATGCGGCCGAAGAAGAGGTGGATTTGGAGCGCTGTCGGGTGATGGGTCCACGATGGAGACGCTGCTGACTGCGCAGCTGAGCAGCTGCTGCATAACTGCGTTTCAGCTGCTGCTGCTGCTGCTGCTGCTGCTGGTGCTGAGCATGTGCCTGACCCACCAGGAGCTCGGGCTGTGGAGGATGCTGGGTGGCTCGTTTCTGGATAACATTGTGGCTGAGGGTGCTGTGGGAGCGACCAATAGGACGCCGGCGCAAACGTTGATTAAAACTAGGAACAAACGGTTCGATTTTCAGCAAAGATGTTTGAGGTAAATAGTTCTGTTGTTGTTGCGGTTGTTGTTGTTGTTGTTGTTGTGTTTGTTGTTGTTGCGGTTGCTGTTGCTGTTGTTGTGGCGCGGTTGTGGCTGCTGCGGTTTGCGGCATGGGCTCGTTTGGCTCGTCGTTTAACATGGACCTGCCGCGACATTTTGCCATGGACATTAAGGTACGTCGCCTGGCAATTGTCGCCGACGATGCCAAAGACGCCACTCGTCGCCGTCGCCGTCGCCGTTGTCGTCGTTGTCGTCGTCGCTGTCGCCGTCGTCGTCGTCGTCCTGCTCTGGCGTATGGCTTCCACTTTTATGTTTCATAATCGTTGATGGCCAACAACAGGCTCTGCAGACATGTTTAACAGTTAACTGGTATTCAGCGTTGCATAATACGGGACGAGAGTTATCCTGTAGAAAAAATGATTGTATTAATTTTTAATTTTCCAACAAGACACTTTTCCCACTCAACTTACCCAACAACAAGCAAGTATTACTCTTGTCTGTAGCTGCAGCTGTAGCTCTATATTTATATTTATATTTGTATCTGTATCTGTATCTGCAACTGTATCTGTGCGTTATCTAATTTGCAGTTCAGTTTCGATTTCAATTACAGTTCGATTTGTTGGCTGTGTGCTCCACTTGAGTTTGCTGCTGCTGCTGCTGGCTCTGCTGGCTCTGCTGGCTCGGCTGCAGCTCCTGGTCTCTCCTTCAGTCTTTTGAGGTATTTTTGCGAATGTTGTCGTCTCTGGCACTGGCACTGGCACTGAGGACCGAGGACCGAGGACCGTGTAGCGAGTACCGCCACTGGCACGGGGCATAAGCATGTTTTATTAGTTTGTTTATTCGGGTTATACATATACCGATTTGCTCCGCGCGGTTGCCATAGACGTGCACAAGACCAGCCACAGGGCCCGCATAAGGCCAGGCCAATAGATATAGGCCCTCTCACTTGCACACACACTCTCCCTCTCTCCATCTCTCCCTCTCTCTCACTCTCTCGCCCCCTCTGTCAGTTATTACCTTGCCTATTGCTACGTTATTTCAGCTATTAGTTTGTTTATTTAAAGCGCTTTTAGGGCGGCAGTCAAATCGACCGACTGCCAGATAGACAGACAGACAGTCAGTCAGTTAGACTGACTTACTATTCCATGGCTTCAAAAACATACCAAAACATTGCTTGCATTTTCGTTGAGCGCTACAAGGCTTTCTGTGCGGCCCATCAGCATAATTTATTAAGGGCGAAAGTTACGCGAACTAAAACCTAGTTCGAGCTTGTAGTAGGTTTAGATATAGTCACTAGAAAGTTAAAGACAACAACCAACACTGGGACTTACATATCGAACTAACTAAAATGAAGATTACAAAAGCAAAGTCAACTCTTTTTACTCACTTTATTAAAAAGAGATCTAAGCCCAACTATAAGCTCATATCCAAAAGAAAACATTACGATTTATCTGTATGCCAAATACTAACTCAATAAGTAACGACTAAACGCATTGAAGCACATTATCAAAATGTTAACGCTAACTGGATTTAAAAGCTATTTCGTTACGGCTTACAGCTTTTAACAGATTCGTTTTAGCGTCTTTCGTGTTCACCTTGGCCGTGCAACTCGCACTCAAAGTCGTTTGCATTAAAAACATATTTCGTGGTCGTCTCTCCGATGTTGTTGTTGCTGAAGGAAACAGTTTGCAATTGCGTATGGCAAACTCTGCTCAGCAGCAGCAGCAGCTAACACCCTAACAGTCTGCGAGCAATACCAGTCTACCAGCCTACCAGTCTACCAGCCTACTAGCCTAACACCCTACGACCCTACCATGCTGAGTAGCTTTGAGTGAAAGACACGCACATAATTGGCTGCCATCATAATGGATTCACGTGCCAGTCGACCGTCTGCTCCAGCTCCAATGCTGCTGTTGCTTCCCATATGCAAAAGTTAAACGATAACGCAGCAACATAGTATGAGAGAGAGAGAGAGAGAGGCAGAGAGATAGTCAGAGTGAGAGAGAGAGAGAGAGAGAGCTACTAACATATGCATTCGTCAAGTTTAGGCCTCAAACAATTAGCACGCACGAAATCGTAGTCAAGTCTACGCCAGAGTCAGACAAGCGACACAGAAGAGTGAGAGGGAGATGCTTAGAGACATGCCGGCAAGTTAAGGAGGGGGAGAGAGGGTAGAGAGTAGACAGTGTGTAGCTGAAGCTGCTGCCAAATCAAAGACAGCACAGACAACAGCAATTCGAATTTAATTGTTGCCATAAAAAATTGCCATAAACCAAAAGGCCATCAAGAATGTGCGTGCGTTGGCATTTTATATTGCCAGCTGGCCGGAAAAATGCCAGTTGGAAGAGGCAGTTAGTCAAAAGAAAAGGAGCAACAGGAGCTCAATGCCACAATGTCTGCACGGTTAATTGCAGTTGTGGAGAAGGGTTCAATAACTCGACTGTTGATTGGCAACCAAGTCGCAAGGCAGCCAGCCAACTGCCTGAGTGTTGTTGGCCCAGGCATAAGGCCGTTGACGATAATTGTTATTGTTTGCTGCTTGCGTTCAATGAACTACACTGCAACAAGTGCCAATTGCCTGCCACTCTAATTGTGTTATATTCTACATAATTACAGAACTATGCAAGTTGAGTTGAGCTTGAGCAGGGTTTATTTTTCCAAGTGTTGCACACAACAAACGCAAGTTTCAAGTTGAAAAGTTGCATAAAGTTTTCAATTGCACCCGATGGTTATTTTTTGTATGCCAATGCCATTGATAGGTCGCCCCCCGCTCTCCATCCCTTTCGATGGGGATTTAACTAAAGCTTTTGTTGTTGTTGACATCCTTTTGGGCCATTAATTTTGCATGGTTAAAAGCCTACCTTTTGGTTGGTTAAATTGTTGTTGTCGCTGTTCGTGTCGTTTGTCTGCTGCTCTAGATAAAACCTGGTAGCTCGCTTCAACCTCTGACCCCTCTACATCCCATCCCTTGCCACCACCCTCAATGTAATTCCTGTGCAGTTTGTCAGCGTCTGCTTTAACCTTGGTGATATTTTCACTTTCGCTTCTCACTCTTGTTGTTGTCGTTGTCGTCTCGCGCTCATTATCTCAATTGTTGCTTTTGCTGCTGTTGTTTGTTTACTTTTTAATAATTATAGCACACAGTTACAATTGTTCATGACCACACTCACAGAAACGCACTGACAGACACACACTTTAATACAAAAGCAGCAACGAGTTGATAAATTGCGCGCACAGCGCAGAGCAGTAAATATTGCAAGAACACAAGGAGTATAAATAAAAATAAATATATATATATATATATGTGTGTGTGTGTGTGTGTGTGTGTGTGAGTAGGTGTGTGAATTTGTGTGTATGTCGTCATTAGCTTTTGGCGCTCTTCATCGGCCCCAGCGCCTGGACGAACAATTTAATCAGGCTCGCAGTGCGCAGAAAGGCTGATAATGCCGTTATGAATAATTTACACCAAACAGCAGCACAGTCATTCATACGCACACACATACACACAGACACCCACAGGCACACACACACGCATACACAAACAGCTTCGCATTTGCTCTTTATTATTGTTTTATTTGTCTGGGTTTATTTATAATTAATAGCGCGCCAGTTGCAGTAACCAAAACAACAAGAAACAAACAACAACCAACAACTAAATAAACTACACGACTGCACAATTAACTATTGGGCTCACAAGGATTAACTACTGTTGCATAATAAAACCATACTAATTGGGTAAGATATCTCGATAAGAGATTCAATTTCTACTAAGAACGGCATTTTAAGGCATTTTTAGGGCTATGAGTTTTAAATGGAAATTAAGTATTTTTCTAGAGGTCCATTTTTAAAACACTCTTAATCTTAAAAATCGGCTGAGCTTTGACAAAGTTAATACTGTGGCACGATTAGATCCGTGTCCTGCAGCTATTGGGTTAGGATTTTGACATTAATTTCGGTCCAGAATCCCGTTTTCCAATTTAAATGTAATATTGTTCTAGACATTAAATCATTACTAAAACATCTTTCCATTTGATTATCGATTAATATTTGGAGAAGATATGGCCAGAGGAATCTTGAGAAAGACAATTTTTTTAGATCGAATTTTGGAATACAAATTTTGATCATCAATCCTTAATGTCTTAGAAAAGAATCATTTTTCAAATAATACTCTCAGCGAGAGTACGACTATAAAATAATCCTGACAAGTACACCACTTGTTGTATTTAATTCTTGACTTCAATGTGTCTGCTTTGAAAGTCCTTGCAAAGGATTTGTGTGTGATGCCATTTATAATTAGATGCGGTAACCTGTTGCGGCTCTGTGGGGGCAGCAACACGGCAACTCAGCAACACAATGCACCTCTCAGCTTTCAGCTCTCAGTCTCATGTCAAACGAATGCCGCAAAAATCATGAAAACGACGCGACGCTTGCGGTTGCACGAATGCGGGGAGTGGGGCATGGGGACTGTATCAATAATTTAGTGGCACAGCTGTTGATTGACCGCAGTAAATTAAACGGCCAGAAACAGACGACAGACCACTTGACATTTATGGCTTACGTATATTTTTGGTATGCTTTGTGAATATAAAATATTTGAATTAGAACTCGACTTAATTTAAGACTTGAAGTCAACTAAAATGAGTTCGGTTCATAATATATGTGAATTAGAATTAGACCACTTAGACTTAACTTAAGGCTTGAAACAAATACAGTTAACTATTCAAACTGCTTTGAGAACATAAAATATATGAATTAGACTTAGACTTCATTTAAGACTCTAACAAATACAGTCAACTAAGTATAGTTCCCTTCGCTTTTCTTGAGCCCATTCTACTTGCTAGTTTTGATCGTTTACTTAGGCTCCTCGTCTCAGTGGGTTGCATAAGGAGTGGATCGTTGGATTCGGTGGTGTCTGCGTTGAGTATTTGTGCGACGTGTGCCTCGTCGATTGTGCCCTTGAAGATCAGAGGATATGGCCACTCGTGGCAAATGGTTGGTCCACTGTAGTTGCGCAACGCTTCGATCAAAGTATCCAATCTCTGCACCTCGGCATAGTCATCGTTGAGGCATCTCACCTCGTCCAGCAATGCGGCCACATTGGACTCCAGCACCTGTGTGTGTTTGTGTTGCAAAAGCGACAACAAGTTGCAAATTAGATTAGCTGAAAAATCGCTTACTTCGCTCGATTTGCTGAGGCGCGTTGAACCGAGCTGAGGGCGTGGCTCAAATTACAGCGTTACGCTCTCTGATAGCCCTCAGGCCAGGCCCTTGGAATAAATAAAGTACTATTCTTGACTGTCAATCAGTTAATCATCTCTCTGTTCATTCTTCGTTGACGACACTGTATCGATTCCCCTTTTTATCTATACTCTATTAGCAACCAATTAGAAAATGCTGTGAGTCACACAAACCAAGCTTGCGTCACAATAATTGAGCACTCAACACAGACCACAATGAAGCAAATATGTATTTAAATGAAATCGAGATTGTACATTTGTGTACACATTCTTCTTGATTAAAGTGAGATTTACTCAAAATGCACACAAATTCATAGAATAGGTAAATTATCTTAAAGTAATTAATAGTATTGAATGAATGCTAGAATATATCTTGAAAATTCAGTACTTTTACTTTAAGGTTCTTTGCATATCTTAAGATTTTATGTGCTATTTTTCAGTAAGTCTTTGAACAAGAATCTTAAGCAAATAATATTATTGATTTTCTAGAAGTTAATCCTATTACTTTAAGATCCTTTGCCTAATTTATTTGCTCTTTGACCAAGTAAATTAATACCTGAACGAAGAATACTTATTACTAGTGTAATTTCCCCCACTGCTTAATTATAAATTTGGAAACCCACATGACTTCTCACAGTTATGACTTTGCTGGGCTTCAATTAAGTATTTTATGCATTTCAAATTTACAAATTGTGTACATATTTTGTTAATAATGACCCATTGTCTGCTGCCTGTTAGCGGGTACTGTTTCCCATATGCTGAGAATGTTGCCCCCAATAGCACGCTATAATTGCATTAACTTGTTGCAAATCTGTGTCGCAACTGTTGACAACAGCCACAAGCCAAGAGACGAGACAAGCGAAGAGAAGCACATTTAATGCCTCATTTAAGATACTTTTACTGGTGCTGATAAGAGCAGCTGACTGTGGAGCTAAAGTGAAAGCCCAACAAATGATAACAGAGCGTCGCTTGTAAGCAATGAACAAATAAATGAAGAGTTGTTGATTTGTTTTTTTTTTTTTTTGTCTTATCAGCTGACGAGAGCTTTCGACAATAACACTGTCTCTCTGCCTCTTTCTCTGTGACATGTGACACGAATGCCGTTCAAATGGCAAATGCAAATTGTTTGTTTTATATTCGCTTCGCTTTCAGTTTTTGTCAATTACCAAAAACTCAATGTGCAAATTAATAACACAATTTAGCACTTGACGAACGCGTCCGCGCAAGCTTTCAACGCTGTGCAGCAGCTGCCGGCGTCGCAGCATCGTCGCCGTGGGCGTGGGCATTGTGGGCGTGGTCTTTCTCACTGTCGTCATCATGTGTGTGTGTGTGTGGGTGTATTTTTTCCACCGCTTTACAGTTTTCCAATTTGTTCAGTTTGACAATTTTACATAGCGCTAAAATTCTAAAATTTGCTTCTGGTTTTTTCGTTTTTGCTTTTGCGCAAAAGTTTCTTTTCGCGCTTTTGCTGCGCTGTGGCTTTTACAGTTAGTTGTTGACGGAAAATCGCGGCCGCTCGGGCTCAGCGCTCGGCGTTGACTGCTGCTGCTGCTCGCCAGCGGTTTACGGCAACTTTCAACACACCACGGCATATATGCTTATACAAATACATATATACACGTACGTACAATATGATGAGTGGATGAGTGTACCCATTCACTAGGTCAAGAAAGTGTTTTGTCAAAGCATCAAATTCATTTCTTTCCATTTCATTCTAGTATTATTTTGTATTTCATAATGGATCTGATTGAAATTTTTGGGATTCTTTGCCAATCTGGCTTTTTTCATATGATTTCTTTTCATATGCAAACATGATCTGACAAAGCTCAGTAGCTGTCTTTCTTGGCAGTCAAAAGAATGGATAGTTCTGGTTAAAAAAAAATACAAAGTTGCTTAACTTATTGAATCTTGGTAATTTTTGTTCTTTAACTAGTTAAAGAAACTAAGACAATAATTAAGTATTTCTTGAGAAAGAATCCTAATCGTATTCCTTTTTATTTAACTATTTTTATTTATTTAACTAGTTACATAAACTCTACAGAAGTGTACAATAATAAGAAAAGTCTAAGACAATAACAAAGTTCATTTTTTTTTTTTTGCTTAAAAATAATAAAACTGAGAATTATTCCATTGTCAGAAGACTTTCTTGATAGAGTGTGCATATATTATAGGTAGTAAGGTTTCATGCCCGAAACACTTGGCGCAGTTTTTGTTTTAGCTGCGTCAATCAGCAATCACGACACGAACACTGAGAAGACTCTCAAGAGAAACGAGAATGTGCATAAGAACGAGAGAGCAAGAGAGAGAGACAGAGAGCAGAAGTGAGGGAGAGCGAGAGCGAGAGAGAGAGAGAGAGAGTGAGTCATATAATTAGATAATACAAATAATTTTATAGCCGCCGCCTGAAAGTATGCTTTGAATTAAGTTAAGCTATCTTAAAATTGCCGACATTTTGATGAGGCAATATATGGAAATAAAACTGCCCTCAAACTCAGAGATTAATAGCCGACTAAAAAATAATCATTACTTTTTATTAAGTGATCCTTTAGTCTTTGTGCATGAAGGCTGTTTTATTTTCATATATTGTTTCACTGACTTAATGCTTTTTTTGATTAAGTGACCTTTGACTTTTTGAGCTCGAAGGCAATTACATACTTACATACTTATTTTTAAATTATTTCAGCTTATAATTTGTAAAAGTCACTCAAATTTCGTAGACGGCTTAGTTTTTATGTGCAGCAAACACTCAGTATACATGTGTGAGCAGTGCTTTTTGTAGCAGCCCTTTTAGCCTGGTTTGCTGGCTAAGCCGTTGTTTGCACCAACAAGTCAAGCAAGCGCCAGCTGCTGGCCATTAAAATTTTAATTTTGTGCACCATTTGGCACTGGCATCTTGGCAACAGAATCTCCTGTTTGCTGCAAAGCGCTTGGCTTGAGCGATTATGTTGATGTTGATGGTGATGACTGGGAATGGAGAGGCGGCGAGAGGCGGGAGGAGAAGCAATTTACCTGCAGTTGCCATCATCATCGACGCTAGCTTCGTCGATAATACGCTCAATTCAATTTGCATATTCAGTTGTCCAATGAAGCGAAGCAGCAGCAGCAACTACACACAGGATCTCTCTTCCTGCCCCACACATGTCGATCCGTTCGGCCAAACACAAATGGTTTGTTTTTTGTTTGATTATTTTTGTTGTTGCTGTGGCAAGCCTTGTTGGCCACTTGAAAGTTGGAATACTGTAGGTGCTTGCCCCAAAATGTGGAGCTGACAACAGCAGCAGCAGGAGCAGCAGCAGCAGGAGTGGCACGCATGAGCTGCTTGAGCAGGAAAAGGCTTCCACCAGCTCTTCACCTGCTGTTAGTCCATTACGTTAGCAATTTAACTTGCGCCACGTAAACATGATTATCATCTTAAGTGCAACGTGTGTGGGTGGTACTGACAATCAAACCACCCAGCCCAACCGCTACTTCTGCTCGTGCTGAGCTGGCTTTGCGTGCAATTGAAGTCAACGCCTGGCCAGGTTAAGGTTGGCTTGTTGGGTTGGCTATTTGGCCGTTTGGGTTGGTAGCCACGAGTTTGGCATTGGCAACAACTGCTTAAGCTGCAGCTATTAACACACGCATTGTTCTTTTTGCTGCTGCTGCTGCTGCTGCTGCCCGACTGGTTGTGCTGCTGTATAACAAGTTTCAATCTGCTTAAAACAGCAATTAATTTAAAGGGTTTTTATTAATGCGGAATGCAACAACAACAACAGCAGTTGCAGCAACAGTAGCAGCAGCAGCCTCCATGGCATGCCCGCCTCTAATTGAGCTTGTCAAGTTCAGCTTTAGCTGTGGGGCAGATACATACAGTTGCGAGAAAAATAATAGCAGCACTATAACATATTTTCTTACGAATATATACGAAGACGAATAGATGTATATATTTATTAATATAATATTTTTTTAAGGGAAAAGTGTCAAAAAGTAACAAAAAAAATAATTGCGTCACTTATGAATTCTTTATGGAAATCATTCGTTTATTTTCACATATTTTAAAAATGAATATTTTTGTTTTTAATTATTTAAGGTGCTATAATTTTTAATTTCGATTTTAACTAAATTTAAACAGGTTGAAAACGGGGAATTAAATAATAGTATTTTTCATTCTCACTTTTTTAACAAGTCTTCTTTTTTAAAAATGTATTCAAAAGTTCATTTAGCTTACAAAAATACAGCTTTGAAAACATGGTCCTATTAATTTTTGGCGACTGTACATATATGTACAACATTTGAGATCTCTTTTAAGCAGCCACAGGGCGCATCCCCAAAATGTCCCGGCTGCCGCTGGAAATGTCACGTACAGAGTGACGCCCACCAACAAATAATTTGGGGTGTCGGGCAGGTGGCGAAGTTGGAGTTGAGTGCAACAATTTGAGCCACGCAAGGCAGCAGCAGCAGCAAAACCAGCAGCAGCCGCCACAGAGCAGAGGAAATTCATAGTCGAAATATTACAACAGCAGCTTGATTAATTTTTGGGCGTGTACATGCTTAAATTTGTGGGCGTGGCTGGCATGAAGCAACACCATTTTTAATATATCAATAACATCAGCGAGTGGGGCAGCTTCGACGATGAGGAAATATTTGTAACGTGCTGGTAAATGGGGTGCAAATCGAAATCGATTTGAAGTTAAGCAGAGCGAAATTATGTAGACAAATCAGGTTTAAAAATATTAGTAATAATGAGTATTTTAGTATAACAAATAATAGGTGTAAATAAGTTAAGGAGACTGAAATTATACAGACAAAATAATATTTAGATTTTGTGGGAAACATGGCATTATTATTTTCAATAATACGTATTTAAGTATGGGTGAATAATAATAAGGTGGAGTGCATATCTAGACAGATCCAGTTTTAGCTTAGTTTATTTATTAACATTTTGCAGGGTATTTCCTTGCCTATATCAATCTTATATAGAGCACTCAGAAAATGTTTCTGTAGCATTGAATGAAGGCAGCCAACAGGCGGATAAGACCAACAGACACAGCTACAATTGCACAAATACACACATACATTCAAATACAGAGAGACAATCACACACACGTATATATACACACATACATACATATATATATATATATATATATATATATACAAATGCAGAGAGACAGATGAACTCAGTACTCAAATAGAGGGTCACACAAAGTAGCGTTGACAAACCCATTATCAGAAAAACAAACCGGAGATTAACTTGGCAAAATGTCTGTAGATGCCATAAAAAATCCAAGAGAGACTGAAAGAGAGAGGGAGAGATAGAGTGCGAGAGAGAGAGAGAGAGAACGAGAGCAATGAGTGTAAATGAAAGAGCAAGTGCGGTAAATCCACTAGAGCAGTCAGATGCTAAATAAAATATGAACTCACACAAGGAGGAGAGGGAGAAGGAGCACGAGAGAGGAGAGAGCACATGGCCTGGCTGGGTGGGCACTTCAAAAAAGGACACATGAGCGTAATAACAGCTAAGACCTTGCTAAGCATCAGGCAGTCAACAACCACTTGACACAGCAGCCAGCTTCAGCAGCAGCAGGAGTTCCAAGCCAGGCCGGACAACCCCCGGATTTTGTTTGATTTTTTTGGGGGTAAGAGCAAGTTGCCGTTGCTGCACTCAACGTGATTACAAATTATACCGTCTGAGCAATCATCGCCGGCAGTTGTGTGTGCAAGGAGGCGGGCCTCAAAATACCGCCCATAGGAAATATAATTCCATGACACGAGCAAAAAGGGTCGGCCTGCAGCAGCTTCTAGCTCCCAGTTCCTAGCTCCTGCACGTCGTCCGGTGTCTGGAATCCGTAGTCAGATTTTGGGCTGCACGCGCAACGCATATTGCCACGTCGTGGTGGTTGGCCAGACACACAGACGGACGGGTGGACGGACAGGCAGCTAGACGGTCTGGATCAGGCTTGCAACTGGTTGTTGGAGTTGTCGTCTCGTTGGTTGGTTGTTTAAGCTCTCTCCGTGCTTCCCTCTCCCCTCCGCCACTCCTCTGCCACTCCTGCACTCCTGGTTCTCGTCTGTTGCCGCTTCCGCTCGACGCTTAGATAATGTTGTTAGCATTTACGCCTTTTTTGTTGTTTTAAGACACAATAACTTAATTATGCATTGGCTGCGATTTGCAACCAAATGATTTTTTTTTTTTTTTTTTTTGTTCAAAATGTCTGGCATTTATTTTTAGTGAAAACCTAGAAGCGAAATATTACAGATTTTATGCGCAATGAACTTATGAATTTGACTTTAATTAACCAATAACCGAAAAAAAATAAAGAGTTTCTTTAGATGCACAACTTGAAGAATTCAATAGTTCTTTTAACCCAGTGGATTTTTGTTTGCTGGTGGATTACGTGTCAACTAAATAAGATTTAATATCTGCACTTCTGGCTATAATTTTTATTCATCAATAATCTCTTCGCTTTCTCTTTCGGTGATTAACCCATAAGCTGACTCTTACCTCGCTTTTACAACTAAATTACTGCCGAGGTCAGAGGTCAGAGAACGATGGACGGGGGACGGATGATGCGAAAGGCATTCTTTACTACCACATATTACTACTTACATATAATGGCAGAAGTAGTAGTTTCTTTATTTTTATAGCCAATTCCAGATGCCCTGGCACGTGGCAGCGCGGAATTTCAAGGCGCAAGGTCAAGGAGGAGAGTGTAACCCATTGCTCGATGAGTATGTTAGTAGGTATATCCCACACACACACAGAGCCACACACACGCACACACGCACACATACACATGATACACCACACTTGTGCCCAACTAAATCCTTTTTGATTAAATTCAATGTTTTATATCCAATACGATGGTTGGGCGTGTGGGCTGTCCTATAGTCTTCTTCTGGTCATGTTAACATTTTATATCTCTTTGAAACGCATTTTTCGCAATTTTTTTGTTTTGCTCATTTCGCCCACACACACACAGAGAGAGAGAGAGAGAGAGAGAGAGACATTGTCAGATATAAAACAAAATGGCCAAGCTAAAAGAGACACTGCCAAGGAAAATAGATTGAAGTGTAATCATGGTTTTGAACTGCTCCTTGGTCATACACATCTACACATTTAATCCGAGCAAACGTAGCACAAAACGCACAAAACGGCCAAATACGATGACAACGACCAGAATGAGAGAGAAAGTGAACGTTTACCCTCGGTAAGAGTCAAATATATAAAACAAAAGACATTGTAATTGGAGAAAGGCAGCAGAGATGCCTAGGATGCCTCTACTACCAACGTCCTAAACACTCTGAGAAAAATCGACGTGGATTTTAGAAAAACGCTTTTAAATAAATATCGCCCAAAAGTCAAATACACCCTAAAAATTATAAAGTTGTTATTTATTTTAGAAATAATTTCCAACTATATACTTAGGCAATCGCAAAATATTTTCTTCTATTTATTACACATTTTTTCGATTAATAAGAAATGCATTTCTGAAAAAGACATACGCAAATTCAAATGAAGTCTTATCAGCAATAAGCTTTTATCTAGTTTAGAGGATGAGTAGCTCAAAAGGAAGTCACTCTAATGTTTAAAAATGTAAGTAAAAAATAAGCCGATATAAGAGTTCTTCACATGAAAAACAAAACACCCTGGAAATGATACACATCTTTTACAGTTTACAAAAATCCACTCTGAAAATAGGAAATGCAAATCCTGGCTTTTTGGAAGACAAAGTGTCAATTTTAGAAGTTTACTTTCTGTATAATAATGTGAGTTAAACTTAACGACAAAAGTACGCCCAGTTACAAAAATACAGTTAATTTTTTTTCTGAGTGTATGGAGGTGGAAAGTTTCTTCAGGCCACAGTTAGGACTCTGCTCTGCTCGTGCGGCGCTGCTTATTCCGCTTGACTGATTGCAGCGTCTTTGTCTCTGCCACAGCAGGAAGTGACTACACGTGTGTGTATGGGTGGGTGTTTGGGTGTATGTGAGTGTGTGTCACAATGTGTGTGTATGTTATCTAAGTTTGTTTGAATAAACTTAAGCGAATGTTTTGTAAGATTTCCTTTATTGTTGGCGGACTTCTCTCTATCTCTCTATCTCTCTGACTCTGACTCTGGCTCTGGTTTACAACTACATTTGACAGTTCTAGCTGGTCTTCTTGTGGCATGCAAACGTTGGCGTTGCAGCTTCACCGGAACTTTGCACGTCTCATCCTGTCTCATGTGGCACACACTTTGGGTATCATTGACTGGCTGGCTGGCTGACGAGTCTCGCACAAGCACTTGAAGCCATTTCAAGTTCAGTTTTGCATGCCGTTCGACAAGGATTGGTTGGCTCGAAGTTCCTTTTGGCTTCGCTTGCCATAATGCCACATAATGCCAAATCGATTGTTAACCATAGCAGCGGACAGAGTACAGAGCACTTGAGCCAGCAGACAGCAGCAGTCACTGTATCATAATAAAATGTCTAATTTTACCAATTGCCGGACAAACACACTCAAATGCAAATATATACAAACAAACAGAGAGAGAGCGAGAGAGAGAGAGAGAGAGGGAGAGAGAGAGAGAGCAGCAAACCGGCAAACCAAAGGCTTAAGTCCTGACCAGCTGTGTTATCTGTGAGGCATCGATTGTGAAATAATATTTAATGACCGTAAAATTATATAGTATGCTAAACTGAAATTTGGCTTAGAGCTGAACATAATCGTTCATAGTTCACTCGTTCGATCTTCTGAGCGAACTAACCATAACATAAAATACAAATATACAGTTAGACTTTTATAGAACATTTGTATAACTGTATATAGATTATGTTGCTCATAAGCATATGTATAACTCTAAACATAATCCATTAAAGAAGCTTTGTTCATTTGGAGTATCCATTCAATTGAACTGATTGTGAACGAGTCGCGACAACTCTTAAACTGTATTTGTTTTTGGGCAAGTCTTTAGTTTTTATGGTTAGACTTTTGTACAATAATCATATTGTGGCTTGTTGGTTCCACATTCGGATACTAAAGCTGATTAGCAATGAGTGCAGATAG
This sequence comes from Drosophila villosipedis, assembly GCA_035043025.1. Classification (NCBI taxonomy): domain Eukaryota; kingdom Metazoa; phylum Arthropoda; class Insecta; order Diptera; family Drosophilidae; genus Drosophila; species Drosophila villosipedis. The sequence goes on from JAWNNF010000027.1 coordinate 13,434,211, forward strand.
CTGAAGTAAATGATTGCAAGTAATATAAATTCAAATAAATACACAATCATAAAGAGCAAAGCATATTGAGTGCTTAAAATGGCAATTTGCTTAATGCTACAGCTAGCTAATTTTTAGTTTAATGGCCTAATTAAAATCATATATTCTGAGACTCACCGAGAGAAAGAGTTATAAATAGAAAATGTTTGCAATTAAATTGCAGTGACATTTCTATTTCAGTGACAGTATTTGTTATGCTGTCGCAGGTTTTGCTTGAGTTCTGTCCGCCTTCAATAAATTCAACTGTTGTTATTGCTGTTGTTTGTTTTCCACTCCTCACATGAGATATATATTTATATATATATATATACATATATAGTGTATATATAATATATTCAGCGCACACATTGGACAGACTCTTAAAATGGCCATAAAGCAAATTGTGAAAAATTATTGTGTATATAAAATTTAATGACATGTCAAAAAGGATATCCGGCATACGGCCATTGCCGATATTGACGAGCAGCACAAACGGCAAATGGCAAAATGGAGCAACTGGAGCAAAGAATGGGCGTCGCTGACAACGTCAATGTCTGAGTCCATGTCCTGGTCGCCCTCGTCCGCGTCCTTGATATCTTTTTCGTTGGCGTGGACTGCACACTCAGAAAAGAAATCGAACTGCATTTTTGAAATTCGTCATTCTTCCTCATTTTCTATTTCTCGATTTTTTAAAACCAGAATTTGTATTTTTTAATATCAGAGTGGATTTTCATAAAATTTAGAAAAATATGATTAATTCTCAGGGTGTTGTTGTCTACGTGCTTTCTCAGTTTTTATGTTACTTTTATTTTTAATAAACTTTTGTAGTTTAAGATTTTCACATATATAAAACTGTGATATGCATTTTTAGACAAATTTAGAAGAATCGCCATATTTATAATTTGTACAAAAATGGTTTCTTTGGCTTAAAAATTATTTCCAAAAATGAAGAAAATGTTTCTAGTTTTAAATCAATTTTTTTGTGAGTGTATTCGTGGCTGATATATGTAATGTGTTGTAAGTCCTGTTACACACATATATATGACGCTGACAATTTTAGTTTAGTTGTTGTCGTTTTGGTATTTACTTCTTACTTCTTCGAGAGAAACAGCACAAACATAATCGAGCGCAACTTTATTATTTTGTCGAACAACAACAACATCAAAAGTATCGTGTGTGGGTTAGATTTTATACCCCCAACAACGACAACCAACAGCTATGCTCCTGTCTTGTGGTCGTTATGGCCGTCATCATTACGTTTTGGACTGGTCTCACTTGGTCTGGTCTGGCTTGGTCCTGTCTTGGGTGGTAGAGAGCTGCACATTTTATAGTTTTGAAAAGTCACAAAAATGTCAATTGCTTGTCATGTGCGCTCTGCCCGAACGCCAAATGGCATTGAATAAATTATATTGTGGCCATAAAGTTGTTGCTGCCACAGTCACAGTAACAGCCACACATCCTGGTCCTGGGCTTACTTAGTAATGCTGCCAACTGAGAGCAACCCAAGCCAAGCCAAGGAAAGTACTCCCCTCCCGTTTATTTGCATGTGCATGGCGGCTAATCAGCCGCTGAGCTGAACAAAATTGATTTTTGGCGTTCAAATTTCTAGCCAGCATTTGAAGGGGAGAGTTTTGAGACGAGTGCTGCTTTTTAGATCACCCTCGGCAATAGCGTAATAAATGCTGAATTATGACAGACAAAAACCAAAAAAAAAAAGAACCGAAGAACTCTCAGTTTTTGAACTCAAGACCTTTTGAATTTTAATCAAGCTAAATATTGAAGCAGTTGTTGCTTTGCTCTGCTCAACTTTGGGCACATTACGAGACTCGTATTTTCACTTTCATTGCGCTGTTTATGTAGTCAACTTGAAGGACTTCTCTCGACTGGCTGGCCTTGCTTCTTCTCCTTGTGTTAGGATGTGTTAATGTGCCACGCTTGAATGGCGCATAAATTTCTTTATGCGGTTTTTTATGCTCGCCTCTTTCCTTTGTCAATGACGGGATGAGAGTCTGTCGACTCGACTCGCCTCGGTCTGCGGACACTCGACCCTCGATCGAGTAATTGAAAATATTTGAAATAATTCATAAAATTTTATGTGATTTCCGCTTTGAAGTTCGCATTTTTTTTCTCGTATTTTCTCTGTAGGCAAGGCCATTAAAATAGTTTGCTCTGAAGCTATCGGTCGCGTATAATTCAGAGCGTTGATAATTGTTTTAATGATGTCATAACGTCGCCTTGATAGCACCCTCTCTGATTTATGAGTATGTCTCTAGTGGTCGCGTTTTCTCTTTTTTTTCATTTCGAGTGCCGCCCCGAGGATGCTAGATATAGTTACAGTTGTCTATATACTATATAAGCACGATATGTTATCCTACATGTGTTTGTGTGAATAAGTAACCCGTTTCTTTGGCATTGCATGATTTATGTGTATAAAGAGTCAACAAAAAAGAAGAGAAAACGCATGGTGACCATGTGGGGCACCACCTGAGCGGGTTGGTTGGGTTGGCAAGTTCCTGCTAACCACTTGAAAAACGGTAAATAAGTTGTCTAACCACACATTAAACCAATTTGGCACTGCACGAAAGCTGCCCACAGTCTGGCCGTCTGTCCGTCTGTCCGTCTGCCCGTCTAACTGGCACCTTGGCTTTCACTGGATTCTTTTTTATTTTCTTTATACATATATATATCACGATTGCTGGGCGCCATAAATCATAGGAAGGGCCACGTATGTGACTACTTCAGCTAGGGGATCGATAAATTATTATTAGTTGGCCGGCCGCTGCTGAGCTGTTTTGGGGGCGCGTGCAAAGGAAGTTGTTAGACCCCCAAAAGGCGAACTGACCGAAATCCGAGCCGCTGTGGTTCAAATGCCTTTTAACTTAACAACTTTTTCTGCCAACACCAAACAGCACACACACACACACACACACACACTCGCTCACACACAACTTTGTCGTGTTGTTAGTAGTGTTGTCCGAACAAAACCCTTAACGCCGTGTGTAAAGTGGACTTGACATGAGATTAACATCTTCAAAAGCATAGCTTAAAGTATTTGTTGGAGTTCGTTGAAGTTACCTCGACTAAAGGCCGGGTGTTGGTCCGGGTCCGGGCCGGGTCAGTACCATTCCCGGTCCCTTTTTGGCTGCCGTCGCTGCTTTTGGATAATTGCGTTCTTGTGCGCTGAGCCATGAGCTTAACTGTTGCTGTCATAACTAAGCGAAAAGGTATACAATTTATGAAAACGTCGAGCACTCCCAGCCAGCAGCCACCAGCCAGCCGCCAACCAGGTGTGTGCGGCTGAAGCCTCTGAAACAAACAATGACCCACGCCATGTGTATATTATAACAATTTCAGTTGGATTTATTTCGTTGATTTCAATCGCTAAATAATGGCAAAACAGACGGCTTACTTACGACCTAGTAGGGATTGGTGAGGGAGGGGCAAATGGTTCTAATCGTAAACAGTCAGCGACCAGCTTGCAGGATTACAGCGCACGACGATGACGCAGCTTCAGACGATGCACAGTCTTGTATTGGTATCCATCATCACCAAGAACAGCCGAGTCCTGGGCAAGTTCCTCAACTGGAGCGTCAGCGGAAAGTTCCTCAGTGGGAGGCAGGTAATCGTTGGCAATCTCGGAGACATCACGACGTTGGCGGTATTTCAATCGACGAACAGTCTTGTACTGGTATCCATCATCACCAAGAACTGCCGAGTCCAGGGCAAGTTCCTCAATTGGAGCGTCAGCAGAAAGTTCCTCAGAAGGGGGCAGGTAATCGTTGGCAATCTCGGAGACATCACGACGTTGGCGGTATTTCAATCGACGAACAGTCTTGTACTGGTATCCATCATCACCAAGAACTGCCGAGTCCAGGGCAAGTTCCTCAATTGGAGCGTCAGCAGAAAGTTCCTCAGAAGGGGGCAGGTAATCGTTGGCAATCTCGGAGACATCACGACGTTGACGATATTTAAGACGGCGCACTGTTTTGTACTGGTATCCATCATCACCAAGAACAGCGGAATCCTGGGCGACTTCTTCAACTGGAGCATCAGTAGAAACTTCTTCTGAGGGAGGCAGATATTCATTGGCAATCTCAGATACATCCCGACGTTGGCGGTATTTCAATCGACGAACAGTCTTGTACTGGTATCCATCATCACCAAGAACTGCCGAGTCCTGGGCGACTTCCTCAATAGGAGCTTCAGTGGCAACTTCCTCAGTGGGAGGGAGGTAATCGTTGGGAATCTCAGACACATCACGACGTTGACGGTACTTAAGACGGCGCACTGTTTTGTACTGGTATCCATCATCACCAAGAACAGCGGAATCCTGGGCGACTTCTTCAACTGGAGCTTCAGTGGAAAGTTCCTCAGAAGGGGGCAGGTAATCGTTGGCAATCTCGGAGACATCTCGACGCTGGCGATACTTCAATCGACGAACTGTTTTGTATTGGTAACCATCTTCTCCCACAGCAGTGGAGTCTTGGGTAATGTCCACATTGGGTACATCGACGCCAACTTCCTCCGACATCGGTGGGAGATACTCATTCATGATCTCGGCGATATCGCGACGGTGCCTGGTTTGTTCGACAGGAATCACTGCAGCCGTCGCTGCGGCAATGAGCATGCACGCAATGAAGAGTTTCTGCAATTGGGTGATTGAGAGATGAATTGTGTTCCGGTGATAAATCCACGATTACATACCATTTTAGTATAGATCTCCACGCTAATTGTATTATCGATGGAATCTATGGGTCGAATGATTAATAGTCGCAATTTGTCGGCATATTTATACGCTCGAATGTTTGCCAAGCGTCGCATAAACATAAAAAACACACACATAAACCAAACAATGACCAACACTTTGTTTGCCAACAACAAAAGACCTGGCAACAGCAACAGCAACAGCAACAGAAATAGAAACCATAAACAGCAGCCCAGGTCGGACTGGTCGTTATAACACAAACGGAGCATTTGCTGGCACATGGTGCCACTTAGGCCCTCAAGTGCCTCTGCCCCTACCAATGGCCCGACCCCCCTCCGCAGCGTTCCGTTCCGCTCCTGTCTCAGCTGTTTTGGAGCCGGTTAGCGACTAGGCAGAGAGCGGAACTAAAAATTCGCTGTGTTTGCTTTCGTTTGGTGCGTTCGAATGTTTCACGGTCAAGATACCACCACATATAATGAGATTTAATGCAAAAAATATAAGAAATAATAATAATCGTAATGACAGCAACAAAAGTCATTTGGCGTGATCTGCTCAGTCGTCGCAAGAGTGGTGGTAGTCGTAGTAGTAATAGTTGCTTCTCAAGATTGATTATCTCGAGTGTTGTCTGTGTATCGGTAATTTGCGTACTACGTTTAGTTCAACGAACTGGCCAAAAAATGAGATATTTTCAAAGGTCGCTTGTGAATGGTGCTGATGATGATTGGATTGGATTGGATTGGCTTGTGTTCCACTCTGTTTGTTCTTTGTTTTAAGCGATGATATCATGACGTCAAAAATAATGCGTACTTGCTGGGTGACATGTTTTGGCAGATCTTTTAACAGTGTTTAAAATATATTTATGTTAAGAAGTCATCCAAAAATCATTAATCATAATTTGGAACAGTTATCAACTGCAATTAATGAGTTTTTTTTAAGCTTTGTTTACTCTCTAAATAGTATATTCAATGATATAAAAAAATATTTATGTTAAGAAGTCAACGAAAAATAATCATTTATCATAATTTCGAATAGTTATCAAATGCAATTAATAAGTTTCTAAGTTTTGTTTACTCTCTAAATATTGTTCTGGATTGCAATGGTTATATTTAACTAAACTCAAAATATATTTATGTTAAAACGTCAGACAAAATTAATTACTTATACTTTTGCAATAATAATCAAATTCAATTAATTTGTATTTTCCCTTTCGTTAACTCTATAAATAAAATATTAAAGATATATTTATGTTAAGAAGTAATCAAATACAATTAATATGTATTTTCCATTTCATTTGCCTTTACAAGGATTGCTTTAGTTGAAATTAATGTAATAACAGTTATAGTCCCATGTCCTTGTTATTATCAGCTAATTGAGCGATGCGGGACTACTTAATGGCTGTCATAACTTTGTAATAACTTGCTTGTAAAATCTCTGCTCTTAGTATCAAAGAAACACTACTCTCCCCAACAGAAAAGAATCCAAAGAAAAAATAAAAAAAGGATAAAAGTCCAAAGAAAACAACAAGAGTTAACAAATTGCGCGCATGCTGAAAAACTTTGGCTATGAAATTCATAAACTTGGCCCAAACAAGCAGCTCGACGGCAGCTTCCCCTCTTCCCCTTCTTCTCCCACCCACGTGTAAGGGACAGTTAAAAGTTGTACACAAATCATGCATATGACTCTGCTGCAGAGTGGCACAGCTGCTGCTGCTGCTGAGACGGAGTTGCTGCCCCATGCGACCCCAACGCCAACTAATTAAAGGAGACCAAAACAAAAGGCGACAAAGAGAGGGAGAGGGGATAGAGAGAGTGAGAGAGTGAGAGAGTTGGGCCGGGCAAAAAGTTGACTCGTCAAGGTTTTTGGGGAAGTGTGTCAAGTGCCACAGAATGTGGTAAACAAAACAAATGGAGTGTGCAATCTGTCGTAAACAGTCATAAATTCTGTGTAGTCTCCCTAACTATCACTGTTAACCACCCCCACCCCGCAACTCCTCTCTATTTCACAGCCCTCTCGCCCATAGGTTTGCCATCTTTATCGCAATCATTCACATCGCCACTTGTGAAATCTTGTGCAACGTTTGCCTCAACTGAACTGAAGCATGAACATCGAATGACACATTCTAATATAATATAAACGATGTTTTATGACAATCAATTTGTTACAATTCAATAGACACACAACCAGCACACAACCAACACACATGTCTGTAAGTGTGTGTGTGTGTGTGTGTGTGTGTGTGCTCTCATTTATGTGATTATTTGATTTGTGTGTTTGACGTTGACATTCATACGGCCATAGCAGGGACTCCAACTCTGCAACCAAAAATTCCGTATCCGATTCCGAGAGTCAGGCTCCCGGTCATATAACGAATTTTATGAACTAGAAAGTATCATTAATTTAATACGCATACGCTTACGTACATATATAGTCCTACGCAAACAAGGATATATGTATATTTCTTGTCCCGGTTGCCGGGGAACTGTTGTTAGTTATGCTGGGCATTGTAATGTAAATATGCGCGACATGCAATCATAAATAAGCATTCGACACAAAAACACAATAAATGTCAAAAAGTTTCGCCATTATCCAGTTTGCCAGTTAATGTGACAACGCTGCGTTCTGACTCCGGACTCCGGACTGCTGCCTGCATGTCCTGCACACGACAACAGCCATCTCATGCTGCTGCTCCTCCTCCTCCTCCTCCTCCTCCTCCGACTCCTCTGATGTCTTGCAAGGCGGCGCTTTATTATTTTAATGATTTTTCAGCGCCGTTATGTCCATAGCCTCTGCATTAACTACTCTCCAATCCCAGCTGCAATTGTATTCGCCTGACACTGTGTGTGTGTGCGTGTGTGTGTGTGTGTGTGTGTGTGTGTCCTCACATTTGTAATTCAATTCACCCGCATGCCAACTCCATCCGCATCCCGACTTCATTCTCGTCCAGCATTCGGCTTCTTTTGCCGATTATTATTTTACATGTCGGTCGCGGGAGCCCACTATAATTTATTAGTAATTTGCATAATTTTCTTTTATTAAGCAGTTGCCGTTGCCGTTGCTGTTGCCATTTCATTGTGCCAAGTTTTTTGATTTAAACGCTGTTCGCCCTCTGTCAACGTTCTTTGTCAGCGCCTCGTCATCAACTCTTTGCCCAATGTTATGCAAATGTGGCCCGTATTATTATCCATAAGGTCTGTTAGTTTATAGTACCCCACCCCGAAGAGGCATTCGTAGCTTATTATTGCCGGCTGTCAAATTTATGGTTAAATATACAATCTTTATATAACAGTCTTGACATCAAGGTCACATCTACATCTCAATGGCAATTGTATTAGCTGAATGCACTTCAACTTGAAGCACAGTCTTTAATTGAATTTACATTATGCATGAGTTAAAATTATTGAAGCAGTATTTTGCTTGATATTTTCTTTCTAGCAAAGCAATTAAAACATCGTTTAAAACTTTGGCTTACAAAACTAAAACAGGAAGCAAGAAAAGCTATCAGCTATCAGCGAGCTCATTAGTATGGGTGAGAAGGGGGGTGTAGGGGCAGGGGGGTTGATCGCATCATTATGCAATCTTTAAAAGTAGTTAGAAGAGAGAATACGAACAGCAGCTGGCTACAAAGCAAAACAACAATGAAACTATTTAAAACACAATTTGCTGCAAATCAATCGAGCAACGCTTCTAATTAGAAAACCAAAGCAAACACACACACACAAACACACACACAAACACACGGACAATCAGCTAAACACACACAAACACACACACTCAAGCACACTTAAGTGATTTTGGTAACTTGTGTGAATGTTAAGGGAGAGATGGAGAGATGAAGTGGTATGTGGCAGGTTCCAGTGTCGCTGCAACACTGCCCAAAACGTGCAGACCCCAAGACACTGTTGTGGCCCAATCTGTGAGACAGATCTGTTTATTTGTTTGTCTGTTGGCCTCCACTGTTTGACTTGAAGGTATTAGAAACTAATTTGTACAGCAGCCAGGCAGAAGTAGGATCAGGAGCAGGTGTAGCAGTGGGAGCAGCAGCAGTAGCAGTGAGAGCCGTAGCAAAGCTAACAGGATACAAACAGCAATTGTTTGCCCTGTCTATCTATCTGAGAGGCTTTAGTCCTGGCTGTGCGGCTTTGGCCTTTTGTCAGCTGCCCCTCACCCAAAAAACTGAAGCAGGACAACAAAAAGCATATATAAAAAAAGGAAAACAAACCATGCCAAATCCTTCACAGAGAGAAGGACCAAGAACAAAGCGCCAACTGACTGCGACGAGTAAATCATATGCTCTATAACCGAGTCGACAGCCAAAAAGGGACTCATCTCGTTTTTAAGACGCTTGCGGCTTAAATTTTCTTAAATGTTGCATTGTCTTTGTCAGTGGCAGGCTGAGGCACTGGACTTGGTCGGGCAACAGGCAACAGGCAACAACAAACAATGGCCCAAGCACATGCCAAGTTTTTATGGATTAACTAAACAAGCTCATGAGTAAATATTTTCAAGCATATTTTGGGCCAAACTTTGCAATGAAGTTGACGACGTTGCTGGTTCTGCTTCTGCTTCTGCTTCTGCTTCAGCTTCAAGCCAAATAACCCAACCAGAGACCAGAAACAATTTAGCGTTGAAAATTTTGAGCTACGCATTGCAAAATTTGCCAAACTTATGCTTACATTGTGTGTGTGTGTGTGTGTGTGTGTGTGTGTGTGTGTGTGTGTGTGTGTGTGTGTGTGTGTGTGTGTCCATAGTTTGATGTGTATCTGCAAGATATTCGGACAAATATTTGCCCGATCAAAAATAACTGAAACATGCCCACGTAGCGCACAATTTACTACTTTAAAACATTTTTGCACTCAGCTAGCATTAAATTACTCGTTTGTATATTCAAATATGCTCTTGTTGCTATAGCTCCTTTGGGATGCGTGGCATTACAAAAAAAAAAAAAAGAAAAGAAGAGGAATGCAGGTGCCGCTGTAAATCGTATGTGTTGTATTTGATAATTTGGAAAACATGTCTGGCAAATAAATTGCAGTTCGAGTCATTCGCTCGAGTTACTTGCAGTGCATTTGAATTGATGATCGTTGACATTAAACCTGCAAACATAAATACGAAAAATTAAATTGGCATTTCCCAGCTTACGGATCAGCATTCACCTTCATTTGTCCAGTTATTTTTACAATTCACTTCTTTTTTTTTTAATTAAATATGCATAATGGAAAACTGCATTGCAGTTGCAAATTTATATTATTAATGCCGATATAAGCGAGCGCATTAAATTGTTACTTGTTTGCTGGCCAAATACCTTTTGTTAATTTTAATTTTATATAATTTTTATGCAACCTTTTTTTATTTTTTTATTTTGATTTTCTTTTTATGTATCGCACTTTGGCGAAGGCTAATTTATGATTGCTCAATGCGGCATGTAATTGCATACAAAAGCCTTTAATGATGGCCACAAGTGTGTGCGTGTGTAAGTTTGCCAACTGATTATGTTTTATAATCGGTTTGCATATTTTTTTTATCGGTTTGCCATTTGATGTTATGCAAGGTATTAAGCAACCATTATTAACTGCTTTATCGCGTGATAATCAAATAAAAATAGAGATCTATTTACTGAAATTTATAGCATATATTGTGATAAATATATTGCTAATAATTTATAGCATACATTATGATAAATACATTGATAATAATTGGTGCAGATAAAGTAGATTTCCATCTTCAACAAACAACAAAGCGATGGGGAGGGGGAGCTGGTCTAACTTCTAATTCAAGCCAATTAGCGACTGGGAATTAAGTGCTCATTAGAGCAACGACAGTGGGCGTCAATTTGGGGGCGTGGCCTTAACGCATATCTACGCATAATAAAGTCAACACAAATTAGTCAAGCTCTTCGTTCCACCAACTTGGCCAACTGGCGTATCGTCGTAAACAAAACGCTAAATGCGACCAACATGCATAACTGTCACACCTCTTTGCGACCCTTTGCATCACTTTGTTCCTACACTCAGAAAAAAGATTGCCCTCAAAGCATTATTATGTGCTTTGTCTGGGTTGCCCCCAAATCAATGCAAAAAGTATCGCACCAATTTTTTCATTAAATACGCCCAGAAATCTATACAAACTTTTGTTATTAATGTTTATTTTATTTGATTTCCATTTAATAACATTAATATTTTGCTTCGTATTCTTTTCTGTGTCGACTGTTATCAGTAAAAGAAACAAGAACAATTTTCTGTTTTGCGCAAAAATATCACAATTTTGAATTTTTTTCTGAGTGTAAAGTCTGAAGTCGCTGGATTCTGCAGCCATGGCATGGCATGGCAGCAACTGTAACTGCGACTTTGGTCGCACGATTAATCGTCGTTGCAAATTGTTGGCACGTTTTCAATTGACAGCAGTGGTGTGCGCATTGGCCTCCGACCAGAGACCGGGTCACCGGCGTCAACCCCTAATTTGCACGACAATCCCAACACAAGCCACCCCTTTTTGTCGCTGCTGCTGCTGCTGCTGCTGTTGCGTGTAAATCACACGGCATTTACTTCTGGCTCCTGTTGCATCTTTTACGTGCGCCAGGACTAGGACTCCTGCTGCTGTTCGTTGATCCTGCGGCAATGATACGCAGTAGCGGTCCAGCTCCTTCTTTCCCCTTGGCTCACGTGTGACAGGCTGTTTTTAAAAGCGGCTGACTGCCCGTCCGCCCACCCACCAACGCCCCTGTCGTTTATTTGGGTTTAATTTTTCAAGTCGCGACGTCTTTTACAGTTGGCCATTAATCACGTATACAAAATGCGACTCGGCATGCAAAAACACAAATACAACAAAAATATATTGTGCGAAAGCAGCGAAAGAATGGCAAAGTTTTGCCCATCCGCATTGCCAACGTTGGATTCTTTTCGATTACACTCTTTACACAATGGAGTATATCGGCAGGTGGACAGTGATTGTCACTTGAAAAAACTAAGTCAAACTTAATTTTGTTGATTTGCTTTGAAAATATAAAACGAATGTCAGCATTTGTTAAGATGTTGAAACGAGACGCAGTAATAATATTGGAAGACGATTTCCCTTTCCAGAGCGATTAATCGATAGTACCAATAACCTTTATTGATAAATGTCTAGCTTTTTTACAGTTGCTTGACAGAGAGTAACAATAGCGGAAGTCTTTTGTCCTTCGAGAGCTATCAAAATTGATTGTCTTAATGGTCCTTATAAATGTTCGCCGAGTATTTTGAACGTTGCTTAAAAGAGAGATGCGAGTAATGATATTGGAAGACGCTTGTCTCTTGCATAGCGATTAATATTGATATTTATCGATAGAAATACTGATCTTCATGTTGCATTTTCCACGCTGCTTGAAAGAGAGACACAAATTCGGATAGTGAAAAACCGTTTGCCTTTTCCATAACTATTAAATTTGATATTAATTTTAAAGGGCATTTGCAATTCGCAGTAAGTGTTTGTAATTCAGAATACTATTGTTGTAACTTAATCTTAAAGCTGCTCGAGAACTAGTCAGGCAGTCTGCCTGTCTGTCAGTCTGTGTGCCTGATGCATGACACAGCGTCATCGCATTATGCTTGCCAATAAGCCGCGCTTCTGCTCGTTGACTTTGTTAATAATGATGTTGATGTTGCTGTTGCTGTTGCTGTTGCTGCCGTTCATGTTGCTGTTGCAATCGCTTCTCGACTGGAACGCATGGCTTGCCTATTTTAAGCATTGAGGTCACGTGACTCCCTTGCCGAGCCACCCAAACCACCCAATCCAATCCCACAGGCAGCTGCCCTTTGTTTACCCCCAATGACAAACTAAACTAAATGCAATTTGATGCGTGTCATGAAACAAACCCCCGTTCCTTTAGCTGAAAATGCGTGGTAATCATTATTTGTGACAAATGACGAGCTGAATCAATTTCTCTATTTTGGCTCTAGCAGAGCTAGCTGCCAGCTGGACTGGCATTGCAACAGTTTTCAGTTGTCCAAGTGCCGCAAACGGCTCGCCGCCTCTGACAGTTAATAAATATTTGTCACGCATGGCTTTGGACGCACTGCAGCGGCACGCCGTCGATGGATTCTACTATCCCCCCTCATTCCCGTGTCACCTGGCAAAGTTCGCTGCTGCAGTCGCCAGTCCGCAGGCTTATGCACGTGACAGCAGGTCGAGAGCTGATTGGATTGTATGAAGTTTTGCCGGGGTTCGATAGAATGTGCTATTCCCACGCCTTGTCAATGGACTAAGCATTACATGCACATCCATAATACATAGATATATAATATCTACAGGCAGACAGACACACACATACACACTGGCACTCACAAACCACAATTCCACTTGCGCACTTAGTTGGTCAAAGTTGAATGCCTTGTAAATGGTAAATAGGACACCGCAACTAGCAACCGACAGCATTTGACCATTAATCAAATTTCCAATTAATTTGCCACAATTAATTGCAGTGATAATTGTGTGATGTGTGTGTGTTATATTGTTCTACCTCAATTGCAATGGAAAAAAGTACCTACTTTGATTACATATTTAATGCAAACCGCAATTTTGTGTAAATATTTGAAAGCAGTCGTACTTTGAAATAAGCCATTTTTTAAGAGGAAATTTTTCAAATAAAAAAGAATTAGTATTACATTTTAAGCATACTCTACTTAATGAAAGCTTTCATCTTCTCTAAGGCAGCATTTTAGTAGACGAAGGAATTCCATCGAAGAAAGTTCATAAATTGTAATTGAAAGAAAAGACAGTAAGAGTTAGTTCACATTGATAACATATTTTAAAATACATTTTTTAACATTCTTTTCACCATTAAAAAAAAAAAAACAAATTATGCAAGACGAGGATTAAGAAACTTTGAAGCAATATTCTCAGAGATAAGACGTGGCTTATAAGGAAATGATACTCGTTGACCCAGCCGAAGAAAATTTCAATTTAAATTGTAAAACCTAAATTAAATATATTGAATATCGGCAACTGATTTACTCTATTTCTTAGAGTAAAAATTATTCCGCCATCATATGAACTACACTATAAGAGTGCGAATTTTAAACAGATACTCTAAACTGCCATTCTTAAAGAGTGACCTTAAACCTGACTCTAAAACTGACACTCTAAACTTGACGCTCGAAAATTTACAAAATTAAAAAGAGACTCTAAAATAGAAACTGTAAAACTGAAACTATCAAACAGAGACTCTAAGCCTTTTAAACAGAGACTCGTAAACAGGGAATGATATTTTTCAACATTAAGTAGAGATTCAGAAGAACGAGGCCATTTGTAAAAAATTATTTTAAGCACAATAACTTAAAGTAAATTGAAATTCACATTGATTTGTTACGTTGTTGATAAAAACTAATACAAATGAATGTGCGTCTTTATTATATATAGAAGAAATGTTTTGACTACTAACTACGGGAAAGATGGAGATCAACTCGACTCTAAACCAATTATCAAGTTGGAGTGCATTCTCAACAGGTTTTGTGCTATGTAAAAATCTTTACTAAGTCTAATATAACTTTAAAATGAGTTGGGAGCATACGTCCTCATTGCAATGCGATAAGTTGCACAACAACAGCGGCGACATTGGTTGCAACACATGCAGCATGAATGTGTCATGTTTTGCTTGGTATTATTACATATACATATTATTTATTATTGTCAACATATAATCAGGTTGAATGACGAACGCGACTGCGTTTCTCAAGGAAAGGAGTTGCGAGAAGTCTCATCACAAAATGGTTAACAGCCGGTGGTAAGAGGCGCTGGCAGTGGCAGTGTGGCAGGACGGACGTGTACGTTATCCTTTATGGAGTCGATGTACATATTTGTTGCGCTTTATTAAAAAAAAATGTGCGCAATTCAAGAAATGCGGCTGCCTGGTTACCTGCAGCAGCTAACGCAGAGAACAGTTGTTGCCTAGTTGCAAGGCTGCCACACGCACACATAAATATATATATATATATATGTGTGTGATATATATATATATATATATATATATATATATCAAATACTATTGAGCAGCATAAGGCATCATTGATGGAGTGTCAGCCACGTCTCTTTCTGCTCTCCCCTCTCTTCTCAGCTTGTCAGCTGCTGTTAGTCTAACTCCAATAACCACATTTGCAAGCCCAGCAGGGAGTAGGGAATTGGTGGCAGGCAGGGCAGCCTTGTATTTTTGCCTGGTTGCCAGCAGTAACGGTTGCTGCCTGTTGTTGTTTGTGCGGCGGCATCAGTTGCCATTGCCTCCGTTGCAAGTTTGTTTATAAACATTTCACGTATATCAGAGAGCTAGAGCGGCTTGTGTGTTCTGTGTGTCTGCTGGCCACACAAATGTCCGTGTTGTAAACTTTTATTATTACAGTTTTTTGCCGGGCAAACAATGTCAGAAATAGGAAAAAATAGAAACAGTATAGGAACCCAGCCATAAAAGCAACAAAATAACAGTTTTTTGTGTGTGTGTATGTAGGTTTATTTCTTTGCATCAGACAAAAAAGGTCGTTTTAAAAGTGGTCGCTCACCCGCCCCCCAAATTCTGCTATGTCCTCCAAGAAGATCGCGCCGGAGCGACGTCCTTTCTGTGATCCGCGGCTGCACGATGCCGGTTTTCGCAGAAAGCGCAACCGCCACAAAGAAGCCCCAGTTAATTTCGAGGTGGCCAGGAAGAGTGGCAAGCGACCCCTCAACGATTGTCCCTTCTTCGATTTGAGCTATAAATTCGATGAGCTGCCTCTCGATCCGATCAAGGACTTCCTGCTCGAGAAGATCTGTGAGTAGTCCCGTCTAAGAAACGAAATCTTAACTCAATTTCCATATTTTAAAGCCCACATGCAAAATGATACGATTGTGGGCCGTTGCAATCGAGAGTTTGACTTCCATCAGTACGATCTGGTGAATGTGAAGGAATCCTACGACGAATGCGACGATGACAGCCTGCTGGAGATGGAGCTGGAGGATATTGTGATGCCCGAACAGTTTGAAATGTTACGCGATGCCAAAGATCATGCCTACAATTTGAATGGTCAGGGTGAGTTAATTAATGACCGCAAATTGAAAACAATTTAACAACACTTGCGGATTAGAGGGCACAAGTTACCTAACAACATTACCTAACAACATTTAATGTAATTCAATGAGCAACAACAACAACAACAACAACAACGTTAGCATTACCACAAAAACATATCACTTGATACTTTATTAAATGAGAAAAACATGCACACAGGGCAAAAACCCAAACTCTTCCCCTTTGCTACCCCCTTGCAGGCAACGCAGCTCGTTGGAAAATTGCTCACCTGTAAACATAAAAATTTCAAACATTATCCTTTAAACATAAAATTTTATAACCCAAAAAACAAAAAAAAAAAAAAAACGGGAAACCAAAAAACAAATGCGTATGACATTTATTTGAATATCCTTTGGGAATGTGTGTGTGTCTCTCTCCCTCTCTCTGTCTGTGTGTGTGTATTTGTGTACAGGACCCGACTCCAAAGGCGAGAACTGCATGGCAACCATGGCCCTTGTAACATGTTTATCATAGTATTTTATTAAGCATTTACATGGAATACTTTTTTTGCCTCTACTCTTTGCAAAAAGCAGCATTCTCAGTTTCTGATTAATTTGGTATGCGGAAATATTCAACAGTAAAGCAAATGAATACAAATTAAATGAGAACCCAAAAATGTGGCTCTAAATTGTTAGTTGAATATTTGAAATGTGAGAAATGCAATTTGAACTATATAGTGTATACAATTGTTGAATATGTTTGTGAATAAAATGAACATGTTTGGGTGACTCTTTGTCGTTACTCTGTGATAAAAATGTTTCATTTTACGTATAGTTTTTTAATATTTAATATCAGTCCTGGATAGATGTGAAATGCAAACAGACTCTGGGGGACATGGAGGGTTACGTTTGGGGAGACATTTCATATATATATATATATATATTCATATGCGATATGCGGCATAAAAGCATGTTGTCGATAAACATTAGCATAAAAATGTTGCAATCATTATGACAGCCAGAATTTTGGACGTTTGTTGGTGGGGGAGCAACCTGCACAGGACAACGGTCCAATAGTCCATTGGAAAAATTAGAGTTGGGAGTTGGGAAGAAAAAAAAAACATATTCGAATAGCCAACGGAAATGGAAATTAATGCGAGTTTAATCATTTTAAAAGCGAACTTTGCTGCATTGACTTTTATTTAAAACAATTTCATTTGTGTGCAATAAAAATAACAAGGGAATCAAATATGAAAAATGTACACAAACACACACAGCTTCATATACACATATGTGTGTGTGTGTGTGTGTGTGGAATTTACACACATATCAAGTTCATTTGCAAATATTAAATTCCATTTTAATTTTTCTGTGTATTTTTGATGGCTCGTTTTTGCTTGCAGCTTGTAATCAATTTCCCTGGATTGACAAATGGATGACTGGCGGTAATAAATAAATCTTTATATTTACATAGCGATAGCATTATTAAAAATTTGACCACCATCCATACACACCCGCACCCATACACCAACACACACACACACACCCGTACAGTACGCCCTAGCGAGCAGGAAATTTATGAAATGACCAGCCAGCTCTTGGACATTTATTGCCAGAGACGCGTTCGAATCTTTTACTTTGACTGTGGCACCCGCTCCTCCCTCTGGTCGAATCAACTGCGAAGACAATACGGCACCCCCTCTGAGCTTATTGGGGCTTACAATACGCCCACTGCGCGACACTTGAGAGTGACGACCTTGAACAAAAAGACCAAAAAGTCAAAGTTTAGTGCCGGCGATCATTATGCGCTGCGAACGCCACAGGGTAAATAAATGACATAGACATACAATAAATTATTAATTTTTTTTATTGTTGTTGTAAAATCTCCTACAAAAATCCTCTTTAAATAGAGTGTCGCAATGAGCTGATACGCGTGGGCAAGATCATCGACGATATGATTAAGCCCGTTTTGTTGGAGGCTCAGCATAACAAAGAACATGGACTGCTCGAGTATAGCGGCAAATCATTCTGTGCCGATGAAGAGAAGCTGCACCGCCAGAAGGTAAGTGATACACTCAATAATTACTCAATAAAAACTAAAAAAAAGGTACACTCAGCTAAGAAATTGCACATTTAAAATGGCTCTAAAAGCCTGAAATATTTTTAACTCTTTTTTATGAAATAATTTCCAAAAATGTAGAAAGGATTAATTAAATTTGTTTTCTCGACGAGCAGGAAATAATTCTAAAAAATGTGTAATAATAATAGTATAAGCAATAAACATTTTATGTAGAACAAATTAAAACCAATCCTGGCAATTTTCTAGAAATCAGATATATTTTTTCAGTGTCATTCACTAATCATTCCCTCAATCAATTATTTCAGAACAAGTCCCGCTGCAAGGGATTCAAAAAGCGTATTCATCGTCGCAACTTTGCCACAAATGAGGAGTTTCTGCAGTGCCTGAAGCGAATGGAAGCCACGTAAGTAAATGCGATACCCTAACGCAAACAGAAGAGTATCAAATATATAGTAATATCAAATTGCAGTCGCTTTCCGTATATGGCGCCACTACAGCCCGTTGAGCCCGAGGAACAGAAACTG
The DNA here is from genome assembly GCA_035043025.1 of Drosophila villosipedis. NCBI lineage: Eukaryota > Metazoa > Arthropoda > Insecta > Diptera > Drosophilidae > Drosophila > Drosophila villosipedis. The sequence goes on from JAWNNF010000027.1 coordinate 13,452,542, forward strand.
CAATTGTATGCCAAATATCAACAAAAACTTTTGGCAGCCGAGCAGAAGTTTACATTGATAATACAAAAGCGCTACAAATGCCTTTTGAAGACTGTAAGTAGATGGCTAACCGGTATGGAAAACTCCCATGTGACTAGTCAAAACATATTGAATTATGCAACTGACCAAACATATGCTAAACAAGATGGAAAAAAGGACGCACACTGACAGAGATGTCAACGTCGATGTCGATGTCGATGCTGTCGAGTCGAGTCGAGTCCCTCGCCATCAGCTCTCATCATAAAAAGCTCATCAAAAATGAGCACCGACAAACATAAATAACTTTTATGCGTTGGCGGTGGAACCGTGTCCGTGTTCATGTCCGAGTCTGAGTCCTCTTCCTCGTCCATGTCCGAGTGCTAAGTGCGAGACCGAGCACATAAAAAATGATAATAATAAACTTGATACAAAGTAGATATGTGTGCGTGAGCGTGCGAGTAAATTAAGCTGCGTTGGCTTTTGCTTCGTTTTTTATTTTTTTTTTTTATTTTTCCTTTTGGCCGGCCCCAAAAACGTGCTTATAAAAATTATATAATTCATAGCTCGTAAACATTATGGGCGTCAGTTCAGTGGCGTGGCCAAAGTTATGAATAACGTGATTAGTTGTTAAAAAAAAAGAAACAAAAAGTAAACAGCGCAAAACAAACGGAAAACACTGTGAAAGGTGACGATTTGAAGGAGATTTATGGCTGTTTGTTTTTGAGCGGATAACTGCTGCACTTTATCAAAAAATAAATAAAAGTATATACAAATATATGCATGGCTTTATCTTGCAGATATCTGTGCTGCAGCTGGCAACGTATCCCTCTCGCCTAATACGTAGAGCGATTCGTCACATTGATCCGCGCAACCCAGTGCTGCAGGATGCCTACAAATTCATACTCCAGGAAGAGGTAAGTTCATGTCAACACTACTCTAACTCCCAACGCTTGACTCCAGATTCCCAACTCCCGACTCCTCGACACCTTGACTCTGGAGTGGGACTCGTCGTGAGCGTCAACATTATTAGCAAACTAAACGCGCGCTCACAAAAGTTTTTTGGGGGCCAAAAGTTTGTCAGCAGCGAGAAGAGAGAACATATTAAACACGCTCCCCGAACGTGAGCACGTCGAGCGGTATTTTAGCGACTTATGATGGGGGTGGAGTCCACTCAGAAAAAAAGCCGACCTGAATGTTTAGAAAATTGCCTTAAAAACTAGAAAGTTTTTCTTGTTTTTAAAAGTAATTTCTAAATATAAGAAACAGTTTTTTTTTTTAACTAGAAAGGTGTGTCCTAAATCGACAATCCTAAAGAATATGATTGTTTTTTTTCCAACACTTGGAAATATTTTGAATTTAGAAATGCATTTCTAAATATCGAAATGCAAACCCTGATATTCTTGTATAAAATTTAAGTAATCAACAAGTAATCCCCGTAAAATCCTGAGCATTTGTTAAATTTAATTATTTAAATAAATTCATAGAATTGTTGTTACATATGAAATCTTAAAATACAAATATTAAGTAATAATTTAACTAACAAAAACGCCAAAAAAAAATTTAGAAAAATATTTTCTGAATAATAAGGTGAGTTATCCTTAAAATTCAGTGAAATTTTTTTTCTGAGTGTTGAGCAGTGCCACAATACTAGAGGAGCAAAATGCGTGTTGATGTTTTGACGTGTGCTCCAGCCGAAAGTTTTAGGCTGCGTTCACTGCTCGAGTCAAGCACTTGCCATCAACTGGCAAATCAGTGCACAGCCAAGTTAATGAGCAACAAGCCGACGCACACACCACACATACTCACACACACACACACACACACACACACAGAGCTGTCGCTTTGGGCTGATATCAAAGTTTGTGGCACCTGCCGTGATTCACTGGGTAATCAACTCGTTACAGAAACATTGGCCCAAACTGCCGCCAGAAGTTATATTAATGGATTATCTGTTTGTGGGCGAGCGGGGCATACGCCTGGACGTTGCCATACTCATCATCGTTTGCCTCATCGATCTGCAGGAGGACTTTCGCTACCATGTCAAGCGCTCCTTCCTACGCTATCTGCTGCAGTAAGTGCATCAAATGAACTATAAGCCTCTCAAGCACAACACTTAATTAATGTCTAATCCCCATTCAGATCCAAAATGGAGCGCAGGCGTCTGCAGCTGGAAGTGGAACCACCTGAGTTTCCCACACTGACCGTTACCTCACCGGTGCCCTGGCGCTCTCGTCTGCTGCTGGCCAAGAGTCGCATTGGTGAGATGCTCATGATAACACATCCAACGGTGCAGGCTCTGAATCTACTGTGGCATCAGCTCTACGGGGATCTAGTTATTGTCGATCTGTCCAAGTTGCTGCTGACGGATCGACCCTTGGATGCGGACATTGTGCAAAACTTTGTGTGGAAAAGCTGTGCCGAAATCAGAGACGTAAGTTCCCTAGATACATGTCACAGATTTGGGCTAGGATTTTAACATGATTTCGACCTAGAATCGTGCGTATCGTAGTGAGAGGTTCCTTTGTTATCACCGAAGTCTTAGACAAACTCTGCAGTAACGAGATTTATTATAATTATCTTATATATATTTGTATTTTTCGCTGTGCAGCTTCTGATCAACGATTGGCTGCCCCGCTGTGCAGATCTCATGGATCTGATGCGTAACAGCTGGAAGGATCTGGTGCCCATGACGGGCAAGTATGGAGGTCGGGCGCAGACCCTCTTTCAGTGTGTGCATGCCCTGATGTCCCGTCATCTGGAGAGTCTGATCAACAAGAGTCTGGCGTATCTGTTCAAGGTACTGTGTGGCTACAAGTACGGCAATAATGTGGATCAGTATAGCATGTACGATCCGAAACTGCGTCGCAGACCACTGATGACACTCACGGTGTCTGTGGTGGGTGCACATTTTGACAACGAACACATTGACTTTGGACCCGGCGTTCGGGAGGATGAGAATATTTATGTATTTGATGCGGATGATGCGGATCCTTTTCTGGTTCCGGGTCAAACAAATGTACTTTCGGACACTGTAAGTTGCTTAATAATTTTGATTGCCCAACTTCGTTAGTTTTTCGCTTATTAAACCACAGCAAGTCGACATGGATGATGTGGTCTCGTTTGAATTGGATAATGCCTGCAAGCTTTATATCTATCCCTATATGGTGGAGCTACCAGGTCTCATAAGGGATCTCTTCAAGAGCATGCTGGCTGTGGGCTACGATATACCACGGCTCGAATACATCATGTCGGGTGGAGGTAAAAGCACTCCGTAATTCTTGATTGTAATTGATTGATTAATCTGTTTAATAGTGCCGGAAACATATGGAATACTACATTGCATTGATGAGTATCATGTGGATTTTGTAGAGCTGTGCAATAAAATCGAGGAGATAGTCAAGGTCAATTGGCGTGGTGTCAACATCTACTTGAAGCCTATTTACAAGTATTACTATGGACTATTCAAGAAGATGATAATGCCAATTGTGGAGAAGATATGGACAGATAATACACTGCCAGAATTAGTGGTGCGTATGAAATGCTTCGCAAATTTAAAGCTGATTAAAATTCTTGATGCACATTGCTCTGTGCATTTTGCTGGGCGGGGCTGGGCGGACCTGGGCGGACCTGGGCGGAGCTGGGCGGTGCTGCTGCTTCAAAAGTCATTAGCAGTAGGCGATTTTGGGTTTGAGCAAAGGGCACACACACACACAATGCCTTTGGGGCGATTGGCTGCGTCTCGCCTTGAAATGAATTTAATTATTTATTTCGATTTGATTATACGCAATGATGCGTAGAATTAACATAAAATTGCATTATGCAATATTAATAAACTGCTGACAGACTGGCTGACTGACTGACAACTTGACAAACTGACTGACTGTCGGCAAGTGGCTGGCAATTTGTGTAATTGAACAAGTGCACTCTGCAGCTGTAGCTATAGCTAGAGCTGTATATCTGTATCTGTATCTATAGTTTATGTTTGTGTTTCTGTTTTTAGGGTCGTAGGCTTTGCGACCCTTTTGCTGCTGTTAATTAAACTTGGTTCGATTTGCTAACTCCGAGTCTCTGCCGACTGAAGAATATTTTGCCATGCCATTTGCTCTGGCCTCGAACATACACATAAAATATTTAGTTAGCCGCAAAACGTTCGTAATTATATAAAAAAAATAAAAATAAAATATATATATATATATGGATCACTCAATTAACCCATTCTTGCCAGCCGATTGCAGCACACATTCATTATGCTGAACTGCAACGAACAAAGAGCGACAATTTTTTCATCCCCAATTTATTTAAAATAAAAATTGCTTTCGATGGCGAGAACGTTACTGCAATTTTTTCATGCGTGCAATTCAAGCTTGTGTCTGCTTTTTTTTTTAATGTTTTTTATACGCTCTGCCAGCCATTAAAATGGGCCATAAGTTGAGCCGAAATATGTGACGGCAAAGCAGTTGCAGGTATCATTGACAGTATTAATTTGTGGCAAAATAAGAATGAAATCTTTTATATTTTAGTTTATATATAATGATTCTTATAGAGGCATATTCATTTTTAAAAATAATTAAATCTGTGTGTTAGTGTTTTAAATAGCATATCTGCTGGTCGAGCACTCTCGACTAGACTTTTCCTACTTATATTGCAAAAAACTCACATATATAGATACATTTACATTTATTTATATTCGTGTTTCATTTTTATTAAATGCATATTCATTTACAACGCACACTCGCTTCCACACACACACACACACACACACACACATGACACCCACACCCAACGGACAACAGGTTGTTCAGGAATTAATGAAAAAATTGAACGCCATCAGCGATACGACCTATTATCTGCGTGATTTCATACCGTTAAATTTGTTCCTGTTGGATAATCGCCATGTTAAAGAATCGCTACGGATGTACGTGAAGAATATCTACGATTTCATCACTGACTTTTACAGGGCGCTCAATCTGAACGAGAATCGAGCGTAAGTGCAACAATTTCCTTGCCTTGCCTGGCCTTGCAGGCAATTGGCTCGTCTTTCTTTTCTTTTTTATTGTACTGGACTGCACTTACTTAATGTATAACTTTTAATATGCACTTGCACACTCCGTGTTGTTTTTTTGCCACTTCAGCATCTGTGAGGAGCTCGAGGAGATGTCGATGAAGGCCGGCGAGCGGCCCGAGGAGACGCCAGAAGTGGTCGCCCTGCAGAACTATATAACCGAGTGCAGGGAGATGCGCATATTTGCCATCAAAGATGATATCAAGCTGGTACTGAAGCGTGTCATATTCCTGCTGACACATGCATACCTGACCAGTAAGTTTGGTGTCGAGGGCAGCTGTGTTTGTGCAGCTGATGCCTGGTGTTTTAGACAAGGAACACACGCTTAAGATAATTAACCTCAACTAACAAGCTGAGTCTACTAATTGGTTTTATAATTACTTGCGGTGGAGGCACCAAACATTTAGCTGCGCTAAACCCACCGAAAATGCAGCTTAATGAGCTCAACAAATTCATGAATGTGTGAAAGTTGCTTTGACAACCGACAAATGCCAACAAAACCTCAACCGGAAGACATACATATATCATATATATATATACATATGTATATGTATTTTTAGCAGCAGCAGCTGCTGCCTAGCCAGACAATTGCGATTCATTGTCAAGTGTCGAGTGTCGAGTGTCGAGTGTGTATCTTTCATATAATAGCATACAATGTGTGTAAGTTCTCTCTGTCTCACTGTCTGTCTGTCTGTCTTTCGGGTTGTGCGTCCATCTGTCTGTGGCTTTTGTCACACGAAAAATGAGAGCAACATTAGCAGAGCAGTTCCCGGCAGACAGGCAGACAGACATACAGACAGACAAACTTGTCAGTGAGGCGCTTTGTACACATAATTAATTAGTTTGCCTCCAAAAACTCGCATAGCCAATTAATTAAGAGTTAAGCACAGTTAATTAAGAACATGTACGACAATGTAGAGTAGAGTAGGAATGCTGCACTCCGAGAAAAAATCGCTCTCAAATTTACTAATAGAAATAGAAAGCTTTTCTTTTTTTTTTGTAATAATTTCTAGATAATGAATTATTTTTAAAATTTGATAGTCTTGCTCTAAATCGAAAATTCTATAAATATTGTTGTTTTATGTGTATATATATTTTTTTAATTTCACAAATGTGTAATTAAATTTACTGGCTCAACTTTAAAGTTGAATATAATAATAATATTTTGAATAATTTAGAGTTCTCTGACAAGTTTATGTTGAAAAGCTAATTTTAGCTAATGTTAATGTTACCCATATGAAAAACACACTGAAAATTTGAGTTATGTTTTCTATTTTTTGAAATATATAGCTTGAAATTAAGAAAAGCAAAATCATGATTTTTAGAAGTATACTTTCTGAACAATAAGGTGATTGAATTCAGGGCATTTTTTTGTTGAGTGTAGAAATGGTGTGTATATACTACAGCCCACTTATTCTCTGCAGGTGATGAAATTCATTTGAATTCCCGCACATTCATACTGCCCGGTGAGTTGGAGGAGGTGCTCGATCTGAGCGCCGCTCGTTTGTCGGTGGTGCGTGATAACCTTGAGATGGCATTACGGTGAGATATATCAGCTAAACTAGATTATACACTTATATATATACATATATACATAGGGAGCGACGTTTAAGGTTTGAGAAGCTGCTGATTCAGGAGAAACGTACTATGGATGGTTTTCGCATTCGAGAAATACGCGATGTGCTCACACTGGATGAGCTCAAGGAGCGGGTGGATACAGTAGACATACTCTTCACAACCATAGAGGTGGGTAGGGGTAATAGTCATGAAATTGATCAATAAGACTTGGCAATATCTCGACAGAATTTAAGCAGAGAGGCCAAGGCAATAAATGTGGAGGAAGGATTGCTGCAGATTGATGTCTCCGCCTTTCCGCTGCTGGCCGAAATCATTGAGAAAATGGAACCAATTGAGAAACTATGGAAGACATCGTACGAATTCGAAAAGGATTATCTAATTTGGTAAGCAATGGCAACGCTTTTATAACGATTGCAATTATTTAAGAAAACAAGCACAACACGAACAAATCGAGTCTGTTGCTGAGTATGCTCTTAGCTCCATTCGGCCACTTGTCGCAAATGACAAAATATTTGAAATTGAAGTGCCAGCCGGGCCGGCAGCAGTTAACCTGCGCTGCTGTCTGCTGCTGTTGCTGCTGCTGTTGCTGTTGCTCCTGGGCATTTTCCACTCTGGACGAGGCAAACCCGCAATGCAAATGCCAGCAGAAAGTTCACTTGAAGTGCGGAGGAAAATAGCCAGATTTGAGTAGTTGTTGGATGGAAAACTTGTGCAGCTTTCTTTGATATTTTACACACAATTCTCTCCCTCTCTCTTTCTGCCTATCTATGTTGGACGACTACTCAACTTTTTTGTACATTTCTATTTCTATTTACATCTTTTTGCCAGGATGTTCGAGCGCTTCGAATGCCTTAATGCGGATGGCGTGCGGGAACAGATCGAGACCATGTTCAAGGTAAGTAGTTGGCTGGCTATGCTATTCGGAATCGGAAGTTGCAACTTGCAAGCTGCAAGTTCTCATTGCAGGCGGAAATAAAAACCGAGCAGTGCGAGCACCGACTAAAGTTTTGAGCTTTCTCTTTCTCTTGTCGGATATCTGCTGGTTGCTGTTGGCAGTTGCCAGTTGCACCACTGGCCATGCATATCTCTGTCTGTCTGTCAGTCGCTGTGACCCCCTGTCCACTTGTCCTTCTGTCCCCCCTCTTTATTTCTAGTCCGTTGTCCGTCTGTAAGCCAATGTAGCAGCTAAAATGCAACTAAAAACCTCAAGCCTCCCAAGGGCAAAAACTGCACTCGGAAATAAAATCGCACAGAAATTAAGAAAATTTCCCTAACAAGAAGTAACATTTTTCTGATTTGTAGTTCTACTAAAAAAAAATATATAAAATAAAATAATTACAAATTTTAGCAAATCTTATTTTTTAGAAATGTTTTTTTTTTGTTAATAAATGAATTTGTAAAAAATGGAAACAGAAATATGCTTTCTAACTAATGACGTCAGCTGCTCTAGGCGATTTTTTAAATTTCACTGAGGTTTTTTCTGAGTGTATTACAACTACGACAGCCGAAAAGTATGCAACAGCAAAAAATGACAACATATTTGGCGGCAACTTGGGCAGCTAAGCGAGCGCTTATGCTCTGTGTGTGTGTGTGTGTGGGTGTGTGGGTGTGTGTGGTTGTGTGTATGAGTCGGGCAGCATTAGAAAAACTACATCAAAGTGCAAAGGGAACGCCAGTTGAATTGAATTTTTTGGGCACAGCTGAAGCAGCAAAGTGGGGACACATTGCAAAGTAGCAGCAAAAAACATGTGAAATCTTGCGTTTCAAATATAAACGACTGTGAGATACACTATTAATAGTGTAATAACAACTGGTAATATCTGGCAGAGGGCTAGATTTGAGTAAAAGGTTGGTGAGTCTAAAATGAGTTGGAAATGTTAGTTGGATGAATTTTCTTTGTGTCAGGAATGGGTTTGATTCCTTTTGTTTATAAGTAGACTACCATCCAAAATTAGACGGAGGAGTAAAAATATATCTGTGATTTCAGTACCAATATGCCTTTCTTTTACATTTTTAAATGGTGTATAAAAGGCAAGTAGCAATAAGCGAGGGAAGGGAGCTGGCTTAACAGCCAGGGCAACGCATTGCAAAACTGACTTTAAAGAGTCAAAGCAGGACACCCACACACACATAATCTTGACACTTGACTTAGTGCGTCTCAAAGCTAATCGCCTTGTTCTTTGTCCTCATCATCAACATCATCATCATCACCATCATCATCATCATCGTCAGATTATGCACAAGCTGTCGCGGCAGCTATCCTACAATCCTGTGGCGAAACGCGCCGCGGAACAGATGCGTATCAAAATTGAGAAGTTTCGCGTCTATTTGCCGGTGCTGGACTCGATTTGCCGACATGGACTGGAGAAGCGACACTGGGATAAGATATCGGAGATATTGGGCAGACAGATCAATCCGAAATTGTATCCCACTTTGAAGGATATGATTGATGCGGACATAATGAGTATACTGCCCGAGCTGGAGGAAATTGCGAATGCGGCGGGCAAGGAATACGATCTGAACATGGGTCTGAAGAATATGCAGGCCGATTGGCGAGATGTTATGTTCGAAGTGCTGCAGTATCGGGACTCGGATACACATATTCTGGCTACCATCGATGATATACAAACACTACTGGATGATCACATTATGCGAACGCAGGCCATGAAGCGTTCCCCATTCATTGTGGCCCTCGGCTCCAAGGCGGATGATTGGGAGGAGCGGCTGTTGCTCATCCAGAATATTATTGATGCGTGGACCCAGGTGCAGGTCACCTGGATGTATCTGGAGCCCATTTTCAGCTCGGAGGATATTATGCGACAAATGCCATTGGAGGGACGTAATTTCAAGGCGGTGGACAAGATCTGGCGACGCATTATGAAGAACACACTAAAGGATCAGCATGTAATGGCCGCTACCGAATATCCCAATATGCTGGAGATCTTCACGAAGGCCATCGAGGATCTGGAGACGGTGCAGAAGGGCTTGAATACATATCTTGAGCAGAAACGTTTGTACTTCGCCCGTTTCTTCTTCCTCTCCAACGATGAACTGCTCGAGATTCTCTCAGAGACCAAGGACCCCATGCGAGTACAGCCACATCTCCGCAAGTGCTTTGAGGGTGTAAGTTTCTAGTTGAACTCTCCTTAAACTCGCTGAGTATTCATTTTACTTCTTCTAGATCGGCACACTGACCTTTGATGAGAACATGGAAATCACACACATGATCAGCGATGAGGACGAGCGGGTTGGCCTCGTGCGCAAAATCAATCCACAGGCGGCAAATGTAAGTTAAAAAATTGATCAGGTATTTTATTCTTAAGTCATATTGCCGATGCATAGGGCTTAGTTGAGATCTGGCTGAAAGAGGTGGAGTACGTAATGCTGGACAGCGTCATGGAGCAGATGAAGGAGGCGTGGGAAGACTATGCCCTGGTCGATCGCATTTCCTGGGTGGTATCCTGGCCGGGTCAAGTTGTACTCGGCATCTCCTGTGCCGCGTGGACCGCTGAGGTAAGCAAAACCAGTAAAACAACATTTAAGCGACAACAACAGCAACCAGCAACCAGCTTTGTGCAACCGCAAAAAAATGGCAGCCACAAAGGAGCGCCCCAAAGCCACTACAGTTGTCTGTCTGTCTCTGACAGCGCGATTAGCCACGCCCCCTATCTCCCCCTTCTCAATTTTCCCACTACTGCTGCAGCTGTTGCTCTTTGTAAGCGAAGCGATTTCCCTGCTGGGCTTTGAGAGTCGCAGTATATTCTATTTTTTTTATGTTTCCCCCGACTACAAAATTGAAAATCATATTTCGCCATTTATTTGCTTGGCTTTCTGCTCGGCATCTGTTTTTCATGCACTTTATGTTCTTGTGCCTCGTCTTGTTATCCAGGTCGAGGAGGCCATCGAGAAGAAGACTTTGCCCGAATACCTGGAGAAGTCCAATAGCCAAATTGGCGACCTCGTTCAACTCGTCCGCACGGACTTGCAGACGGGAGTTCGCATTGCTGTCGAAGCACTGATTGTCCTCGATGTGCATGGTGAGTAGTTTTGGATGGATGGCTCTAATCCCATATAATAACTGTATAATTGCTGATTCCTCACCAGCTCGTGATGTAGTCAAGTTTCTGGCAGACACCAAGGTGAGCAGCACACAGGACTTTGATTGGATCTCACAGCTGCGCTATTATTGGAAGGTCGATGAGAGTAAGTACGCTCCAAGTCTTCAAAATAAAAATCATTTTCATGTGTTTTTATATATCGAAATTATCTATAAAAACCAGAAAATATGTTTAGTTTTCAAGGCGATTGTCTACATTTTAGTGCAGTTTTCTTCTTCTTCTAACTGCTCCTAGTAATCTTTACAATCTTCATTTCTTCCCCCGCAGAGAATGAGGAGTGGGTGTGTGTGAGCATGGTGGTCACCGATGTTAAATATGGCATGGAATACTTGGGCAATTTGCCGCGTTTGGTGGTTACTCCTCTAACGGATCGTTGCTATCGGTGGGTAACATTTATATGCCCATAAATATGGGAACACACACACACACACACACTCGCGCTCATAAATATATGCACACGCATACACAAAATATTAATTGACAAAACGTTTGCCAAACAGCTGAGCCACTGCGCTTGCAGGCTCATGACTAAAAGTCATGAGAAGCAACGTTTATTGGGAAAATATTTATTTTATTTGGGTGCATTTTAAATTTATTTTCATTTTATCAACACAATAAGCAAAAAGAGCTGAAAACCTTTTTGATGTTTAAGCTGCTTGCGACAAACGCAAACAGCAACAACAATAACAACAAAAGCAACAATAACAAAAAGAACAATACTAACACTAACAAGACGAGCAGCGGCCACAGGACCAGGCTGGTTTCTGGCAAGCTGGCAGAAAGGACATTTTAATGGGGTTTCCGATAAAACTTTTATATTAAACAAATAAATCAATGTTGGACAGTTTTTCACACATACACACACACTAACACACACACGTGCATAGTTAAAAAACGAGTGTATAGATATATTTGTATGGCTATATATGCCGGAAAAGCTAAAAAATATACAACAAACGAACGCGAAGCTGGCAGCGCTGCCAATATGATAAAAATATGAACTGCACAGCAAGCAAAAAATTGAAAATATTGCGAGAAAGCTTGCCGACGACTTTAAAATACCCTAACATTAGCATTAAATATGGAAAGACAAATTCATAGAGAATAATAAGAATACAAACTGAAAAATTTAAATATTCCAGCAGCCAAGGTGTATTCAAATGAATATAGAATTTGACAGTAAGAGTAAGAAATGCCCATTCTCCTGTTAAAATTCAAAATATTACAAACAAGACTAGATTGAATTCCTCGAAAATTCTCAGAATAAGTTGTAATTTATTAGAAATAGAAATATTGGATCCTCCCTTAACAAAGACAGCCTATTTGCCTTCAGTAAAAAATTATCAATATGTTGAAGTAAATAGATATAAGTTATATTTTTATGATTTTGCCACAAACTTTAAGTTGCTGTTAATCTTCAAATCAATGTTTTATAATGTTATACATATATAAAAAAAAAAAAAATTAACATAAATAGGCATAAGCAATCAAAGAGCAAAATGCACATAAATATATTTTTTGAAAGTATTTTATAATATCCCTTAAAGGCAATCTTTATAAGTGTATATGAATTCCTTCTCTAGATACCTTATTTTTATGTTTGAAAAATGATTGTGTATTTAGAGGACTGGCAAATATTTACATCTCTTATAGGCTTGAAGATGTCTACTGCCCTTCTGTCTGTCACATAATATTTACACAGCTTTATTATACCCTTGTTTTTCTACACATTTCATATGAGAACAGGGCATAAAAACTGGTACATCGCGTGGCGGCGGTGCAAAACAGAAAAAATATGAATAAATAAAAATAAAATAAAAAAATGACCATTACTGACAATTTTTTTAAGCTGGCGCGTTGAGAATTGTGAAAAAATGCAAAACAGATATTAAAAGCATACTACGGCATGTTGCCTGCCCCCTGGCCACCTTTCATCCCTTTCCCCATGCATTTTATAAAACCTCTTTTCTAATTCTCGTTTTGCAGCACTTTGATGGGCGCTTTAAAGTTATGTTTGGGCGGTGCTCCCGAGGGACCAGCGGGCACTGGCAAAACGGAGACCTGCAAGGATCTGGCCAAGGCCGTGGCCAAAAAATGTGTAGTCTTCAATTGCTCCGACGGCCTGGACTACAAAGCACTCGGCAAGTTCTTCAAGGTGAGTGAGTTGACCGCGTTCATGAATAATATTTCTATAGAACTGAGACGCTCTGTCTGCCCCGCTCAACCTGCTTGCTAGCCTGCCTGCTAATTAATGGCCCAATGTTGGTCAACAACATTAATCAAAGAAGAACCTGTACCAACGGGTAACGGGCAACTGGCAACCGGGCAACTGGCAATTGGCAACGGGCACGCGCGCACCAATCATGACTTTCGGCATACATAAAATGCACACTCAGAGAAAATCATTCTTCCCACTTTAGAAAATAGTCAAGGGTAGCTCGGCTTCTTATTTAGATAGCATGTTTATTAAAGGCAATCTTGTATCTTTCTAAACTAGGTCTTTTGTCGTCTTAATTATAGCCTTGATTTTTCTAAAACTTTGAATTTTTTTATTTATGTTAAACAGAGTATTGGTAATAACTAAAAACAGTTGTAGACTTGTTGTTTCTTACTTATACTTAGCTGGCATTACATTGGCACCATAGTAGATTGCCTATAATGCCAGCCTATACTTTTCCTAAAAATTTGATTTTTCATTTATATTTGTTTATTTAGGAACATAATAATTTTTTTTTTAGAAATATTTTACATCAATATTTAATAGAGCGATTTTCAAAAATTGTGCGAAAATTTTCTCTAAATGTATATACACATATAAGATGCACAGATACAAGATACATTTGAATTCTTACTATCCAGACACTGTGGAGCCGCTCGCCACTCACATCTTTACATACATACATACAAATCTATAAATATATATACTTCTATAGTATTGAAATTTATACAGTTCTGTGGGCTGACTAATTAGGCAGTTTGTGAAAGTAATCGCCGTGGCGACTAGTTGGAACTTCACCAAGTGTTAAGGGCGAGTGGAGGGGTTAGAACTTAAGGCAAAGCCAAAAAGCTTTCGTGTGCGCTCTCTTCAAATCTATGCAAATTTTTATTAGCAGGTCGTTAACCGCTCACGCACATGCAAACATACACACTGATACACACACACACACACACACACACACACACACACGCACACCTCTATCTACAGCTTAAGTGGGTGTTGTAGTTTCGTAGTAAAATTTATGCGTATTTTGCGCTCTAATCGCTTAATTCGCCAGCACGCCTAATTGCATAATGGTTTTTGGACCCCCCTTTCCTCTTATCAGATACGAGGGGCCGTGCGGGAGAGGGGGCGAGGATGAGCTGGCTTTCGATGGCGTTAATTTGCATGCGAAAATAATGGCCAACGCTTCAGCTAAAATGTGCGAGACAAGAACCCGCAAATTGAGCGTTCGAATTTCGATTTAGATTAATTTAATTTTGTTTTATTGCTATTTGTCCACTTTAAGCTGATGTGATCATTTTTGTAGATTTTTGTTTTTGTTTATTTTTGTATTTTAGTGCTTACTTTAGTTTTTTAGAAAGTAGTTTCTATGCGGCTGTTTATGCCCTCTCCGCCAGCTAAAAATAGTTTAGCAAGTCGTAAATCTTCCATTCTCAAAACGCATTGCTTTATTTCAGTTTGCAGTTTGTCAGGCTAAACAATTTTTGCAAGCAATTTGCAATTAAATAATACTGCAATTGGCAAACAAACAAAGTGCAAACTATTTCGTTTTGCTTTTCGATTTATGCCTGGCAAACTGAAATTGTTGTTGAATATGCGCCCATAAAATAGCCGCAACTATGACAGCGCCCAGCCCCATGAAAAACTTTGGTTGTGGCAATGAAAGTGCAAAAGCTGCTCAATGTCTATGAGAGTTAGTAGAGAGCTAGGAGGTGGCATGCAACAACAAAGAGCTGCCAATTCGCTGCGCGAGTATTGCAGCTGCCAACGGCAACAAACCACTTTGATAGAGTTCAAAGTATCCAAATGCCACGCGCAGTGCAAAGGCAAAGAAAAAAATGGTTACACAAACAAGGATCAAACACAAACGCATACACATAGATTCGGGCGCTAATTGCACAATAGGAACAGTAGCAACATCGAGAACAACAACAATGACAACAGACATCAACAACGACAATGACAACATCGACTATGACTAGGAAAAACTGTGCGAACGCCCAACAGCATGTAAAACAGTTTTGAGTCTAGTCGTTGCAACATCAATACTATTGTTGTTCTTCTGTGTGGCATGAAAAAGGGGCTGCAACCTCCTCCTGTTGCTGTTACTGTTGCTGCTCCTGCAAGCCAATGCCAGCGGAAGCCTCAACAACACATCAAACAACATGTGAATTGTCTGAGAGAAAATGACTGTTGTGCTGTTTGCATAATGAGCAGCATTTAAAAGTCATTATTAACATAAAGCTATAAGAATTATATAATCGGTTCAATTAACATTCGAGCTTAGGCCAAATCGCAGACATATATAAATATATATATATATATTCATATGCATATATAAACTAATCTTTAAAATGCTAAATGTTTATATTTAGCATTTAGTCTTCGATCTATTTTTTGTTAGCGAATCTTTAATCTTTAATTTATTTTTAAATCCTCTATTTAATATTTATATATATAATAACACCTCAAATTTACCGAGCTGGGAGACTGTTATGATAAGCATTTTGAAGTTATAAACATAAAAATTATTTAATCAGTAAAGCTCCTATTGTAATTTAGACGAAATCGAAGACATATATGTAACTAAATATATATAAGTAAGTAGCAAAATTATATTTCAGAGCATATTCACAATAAAATGTTCCATCTGTATAATTTGTTCTTTGACCTAATCTTCGTAAGAAAATCTTCCGAAACTGCCTCACAAAGATATATATACATATATACATTAGTGATTTATTTAAATATTTCATATCAGTCGACACAGAAAAAAACGAAAGAATACGAAAAATAAATTGAATTAAATTAAAAACAAAATTTAAAATTTAAATAACGTATAATTAAGTCTGAAACATATAGAAAACATATATAAATAATTAATTTAGCCTATATTCACAAATATTAAAAGGCTAGATCTTTTTATTTTTTTTAAAGCTTTTTTATCTATGTGTCTTTAGGGAATATTTCGAAATCAATTTAGCAAAATAATTGCAACATTATGGAAGATATATACTTGACCAAGTATGTATATATAGATATGCTTAAAAATGTGTATTCATATCAAGTTACATCTTTATATTTATGGCAGCTTTTATACTTTGAGCTCGTGTTCGTCAGAGCATCTTTTGAAATCAGCTTGGGAAAATAATTGCCGGTTGCAGTGCAATATTTAGAAATTTCAATCTCATAATAACACCTTTCATATGAAAAGTATAAAATCTGTTCAAAGGGCACTTTTCTGCTGCTTTGGCGCAGCATCTGCTCATTGTGCAACAGTATACAGTATAGATATGCATAGAGAGCAGTCAGCTGGCATATGTTATGAGAGTGTGTACTTTGGTTCTGTGTTTGGTGCCACACAATGATGCTGCTGCGTAAAGCTGTATATTTATTGCAACATGCAGAAAAGAAAATCATATCAAAGGGCGCCGCATTGGCATCGAGTACCCGACTACCCGACTCCCCGACTCCCCGACTCCTAGCAACCAATCGCACCAAGCCCAAGCTAGCTACTCCTCGTCGTGTACATTTGTAAGCCCTATTGCAATGTTTGTTGTCGGAGTAGAAGCATCGAAGCATTGAACTACACACAGAACAGAACGTAGAATGGAGAACGGAGGTGAACATACAAATCGAAACGAACCGAACTGAACCGAACCGAACCGTACAAAAAAGAACACAACGTACAACGAGAGCGATGTGAAACTGAAAATAATGTTTTTGCTGCTGTTTGCTTTTGCTATTTTTGCAATTTCTCTGCTCCTGGATGCGTTTTGTTGCACACACATACATCCATAGGTATTTGCCTTCGCCTTTGCCTTGCCCACCTAACCAAGGCACACAATAACCATATTTGTGTACCCTGAACTCCGTCAAAAATTGTGAGAAAAGGGTATAATGATTAATAGATTATTATGGTAATTTTATTACAAATAAAATGTAATATTTTAATTCAAAAAATAAGAAATATTAATAAGATTTCTGGACGCCTTTAAAATCAACATTTGTTGCAGAAAAACCCAATCTGACCAAAATTAGTATGATATACTTTTTAGCAATTGTAAAAATTTCAGCAATATCGCATTAGAAACAACCATGATATTCTCATATTGCACTCTAAACTCGGATTCTTGTTCGATGCATCTGCGCTTCTATTTTCTGTTTTTTTTTTTTTTTTTTTTTACTTACGCTAAATATACACGAATTAATATATAACATAGTCTAACATATTGTTGAACAACCGTGAAGATTTCATAAGAATCGCATAAGAAACACGCAAGTTATTCTCATATTAATGCTCATACCATACCTTATCTCCCAGTCGATCACTCTGGACTAGCGCATTACTACTTGTTGTACTATTTACTGTGGTATTTTTTTGTTGTGCACACACACGTGTGTGCATATTTGTTTTTACCTGTTTTTTTTCTATTTTTTTGCAGGGTCTGGCACAGTCGGGCGCTTGGGCCTGCTTCGATGAGTTCAATCGCATCGAGTTGGAAGTGCTGTCGGTGGTCGCGCAACAGATTCTGACCATACAGCGGGCGATTGGACGTAAGGTTGTTAAATTCTTTTTCGAAGATACCATGCTCAAACTGGATCCCACATGTTCCATATTCATAACCATGAATCCGGGGTGAGTTGAACGTGAGATGCCACATGACTCCCACCCAGCAGCAGCTGCGGTTTCACGCATCCTATTCCCTATTTCTTCTTCTTTTTTACTATGACGTTCCCTCTCCGTCCAACTCTTTTGTAGTTTTATTTCTTTGTTTTTTGCAGCTGTGCATTTGAAAATGCATTTAGTTACTTTTGTAAGCCGACACGGCCTATGTCGACGTCCATGTTCACCATTGGGAACGCTGTCACTGACAGCACTCTGTGCTGGGCTCTGGCTAGTGACTTGGGGGGCTGGGACTATTAGTTACCAAAGACTGCCCTGGTCTGGTCTGGTTTGGGTTGGGTTTGCCTTTGGGCCATGGTCACGATATTGGTAGTTATTGCGTTATTGGAGATTTTAGCCCATACGGCTGCGGATATTTATTGCTTTGGCATGCCTGTGGAACAGCTGCGACAAACATGCATATTAGGCCTAAAACCCAACTCTCTACGAAAGGTCTTCATTTCGCTTTGCCAAGCAACTCGTTAGTTTTTTTTTCCTATTTTTTCTTTCTTTTGGCTGCCAATTTGTCACTGGCCCAGACGCTCTTGGGCAACTCGCACATCATGTCGGTTATTGGCTCTGGGTTTTTAGTATTTATGCCATTAGCACTTGCAATTTTGATGTATTTGATTGGCCATTTATCCTCTCTCCCACAGCTACGCTGGACGCACCGAGCTGCCCGATAATCTGAAGGTATTGTTCCGCACCGTCGCCATGATGGTGCCCGATTATGCAATGATCGGCGAAATAACACTCTACTCCAACGGCTTCGATATGGCCCGTGTTCTATCCCAGAAGATTGTGCAGGCCTACAAGCTGTGCTCGGAGCAGTTATCCTCGCAGTCGCACTATGACTATGGTGGGTATTATTGAGAGACATATATTTTACAGCTAAATGGCTAATAAGCTTGTACTGGAGTTGAGTCAGCCTTCGAACTTTCTACAGCAATGCCATGTCCTGTCCTTAACAGCATCGTGCATCCGTTCTATCCTACTCTAACTCTATCTCGGATTGTGTGTTTTCTTTGCACTTGTTTCAAGGCAAAGATATTGCGTTCGCTTTTACGACATAACATGTCATATGGCATTACAATATGTGCGTGTGTGTGTCTGTCCGGCTGGGCTCTTTCTCTCTCTCTCTCTCTCTATCTGTCTCTCTGTCAGCTGTGTAAGTTTATGTGCAAAGTACATTTGATCAGTATCTTATTTTGAGTTTAAATTGAAAAACTTTCTTGCAAGTTTTTGCAGCGCTTTTATGCTGCGTGTGTGAGAGGCAAATGCCACATACACACCCCACACACACACACAATGTGTGTGTTTTTGCAAAGTAATAATACAAACTATTTGTACATTTAGTTGCAACTGCTTGTTGTTATTGCATGTCCAGCGAAAACTTGCAAAACTTTTGCATTTGCCACGTGGCGCCTGTATAATGAAGCTCACCGGTCTGGCCCTCCATTCCTCCATCCCTCCGTCTGTCTGTCGTCTGTCGTCTGTCGTCATGCGACATGCCGGAGACACAAACCGTTGTTGAGTTATGAGCTGTCCACCAAAATGCCGCATAACTGTCAATGGCTAATTCCATCATGAACCCCAACCTCAATCGCACCTCCAACCTTAACCCCTTAATGCCTTACACTCCCTTCCCCCATCCCTGTCTTGCTTATGTCATCTTTAGGTATGCGCGCCGTGAAATCTGTGCTGTTGGCATCCGCATCGCTGCGTCGCCTTTACGTTGACCTGCCGGAGCCCGAGATTGTTTTGCGCGCCATTGTTGACGTCAATTTGCCGAAATTCCTCGAACAGGATATTTCCCTCTTCATTGGCATCTATATGGATCTCTTTCCCGGCGTCGAGCTACCCATGGTGAGTCCTTATACATGTATATACTATACACATTCATAAATTGTCGGTGTAATGCGGCGCAAGCGACGCAGTTAAGAAACAGCAAATTAATGCGATAACTGGCATGTCCGATGCCCTGATAAAAGTAAATTAAAATCAGCATATTTTGCAGGGCGCACATTTAAATACTCTTTCGGGCGAGCTTATTTAGTCAACAGTTAACTGTCTAAGGTATATTAAAATCAGCATATTCTCTCTTTCAGGCAAGGGCTGATTTATTCAACAGCTAATTAGGCTTTTGGTATTTTAGTCAGCTCATAATGTGACGTTTTCAATCAAAACAGTTCACATATATTAAAAAAGGATTAAAAAATGAAATTAAATGCATAATCTTATTAAAACTGTGTTTGGGATACTTATTTTTTATTTATATTTTACTCTTTTAATTTATTTTATTTAATGTGAACTAAAAGTAGTTCAAACGAAATTTTAAATTATACAAACATTAGTAGGAATTTAAAATCGCCGGTTAAACAGTTTTAAAAAATAAAATTTTTAAATTAAATTTAAAGCAGTCTTAAAACTATGTCTGTCTGAGATATATATTTATTAGCATTAATTATTAATTATATATAATTTAAAAATTATCGACTAAATAGAAATAATATAGTGCCATATAAAGCTACATTTATGCCTGTACTAACAGACTAACAAACTTTGCCCCATGAAGCAGCAACTTTGTGTCGCCAACTGCATGGGGAATGTGTTGAAGCCTGTAGGGCTATAATGAAATGCCCATTCAAGCTTTTATTTGCTGTCGCATATTTCAATGCATATTTTTCATATTTCATTTACACCTGTTCTCCTCTTTTGCCTTACTCCCAACTTTTCCGGCTCTCATCTCTCATCTACTCCCATCCTGCAGCCGCAACGTGATGACATACTCAAGTGGCTGCGTATTAATCTGGCCGAGCGCAATCTGCAGGCAACACATTGGTATTTGGAAAAAATACTACAGATATACGAGATGATGCTGGTGCGTCACGGCCTGATGATAGTCGGTGGCCCGATGGGTGGCAAGACCACAGCTTATCAGGTGAGTGAGTGGGCGGGGCGGGCGCGTTGCCAATTAAATGGCGCGGAATTAATAATTGTGCTTTGGTTGGATAGATGCTCGCACTGACGCTGCGCAATGTGTCCACGGATGAGGAGGCCACGCTCAAGGAGTATCCGGTGGTCTTTCGCATTATTAATCCCAAGGCTATTACGATGGGTCAACTCTACGGTCGCTTCGATCCCGTCTCCCACGAGTGGTCGGATGGTGTCCTGGCGAAAACGTTCCGGGAACAGGTGCAGGGACCGAAGGGTGAACGTGCCTGGGTCATGTTCGATGGTCCCGTCGACGCGGTGTGGATTGAGAACTTGAATACCGTGCTCGATGACAACAAGAAACTGTGTCTCATGTCCGGCGAAATTATGCAGATGACCAAAATGATGAACATGATGTTTGAGCCCGCAGATCTCGAACAGGCTTCGCCGGCGACAGTCTCGCGTTGCGGCATGATCTACATGGAACCATCGCAGCTGGGCTGGCGCGCCTTTCACAAGAGTTTCAGCAATGTGTTAATTAATATTGTGGGACTCAGCGATATTTATATGACACTGTTCGAGGACATGGTCGAGTGGTTAATACCGGCAGCGTTGCAATTTCTGCCACTGTGCAAACAAATGTTGCCATTGTCGCCCATTTATCAATATCAGACTTTCTCGCGCTTTCTGCTCTACTTTCTGGAGAAGCATAAGGTGTTCAATCAGACGTGGTTCCAGCAGATGTTCCTCTTCTGCTATGCCTGGGCTTACTGCTCGGCGCTAACGGGCAACGGTCAACGTACCTTTGACCAATTGCTGCGTAAGGTCATCTATGGCTCCAATGAGGAGTTCCCCAAGCCAAAGTATTTCTCCTTGAATCGTGGCCAAATGTTTCCCGAGAAACAGGTCTTTCTCGACTACCGCTTCGATGAGGCTGAGAATTGGTGGACGTGGCAAAAGTCCTCCGATGATCCCACGTCGGGCAGTGCTCATTTTCCGGAGCATGCTCAAATTAGTGAGCTAATTGTGCCCACCAAGGAGACGGGCTATATTTCTTACTGGCAAGATTTCTGCATTGCCAATTCGTATGGCATGCTGGTCATCGGTCCCACTGGGACTGGCAAGAGTGCAATTGTTACGAGCAATCTGCTCGCATTGCCCAAAAATGCAAATCTCATTAATATAATCAACTTTTCGGCTCGCACCTCGGCACAAATGGTGCAGGATACGATCATGAGCAAATTGGATCGACGGCGCAAGGGCGTCTTTGGACCAGCTCTGGGCAAGAAGGTAAGGCAACAATAAAAGTTAAAGTTGGCTTAAAAGATTGATTGGCGTCCGCATTTAGTGCATAGTTTTCTGTGATGATGTGGCCATGCCCTCAAAGGATACGTATGGCTCCCAGCCACCGTTGGAGCTGTTGCGCACCTGGCTGGATCATGGCTACTGGTCAGATTTGATGGATACAACCAAAATTGAACTAGTCGACATGGTGAGTGTGCCAGCAAATACTTGATAAATTAAAGTCAACTCTCTCTCTCTCTCGCTCTCTCTCTCTCTCTCTCTTCTCTCTCTCTCTCTCTCTCTCTCTCTCTCTCTCTTGCCACTCGACAGAGTCTAGTCTGTGCGATGGGCACATTGGGTGGGAGTAACTTTATCTTTCCGCGTCTCTATCGGCACATGTTCGTTGTGGCCGTGGACTCCTTTGAGGATTCGACCATCATTCGCATATTCACGACAATTGGTGATTGGCACTTCGCCAAGGGCTATCCAGAGAAGGTGGCACTGCTCTCCCGCGTATGTTGCATGCAATCCACCCACGGCAACAACAGCACCAACAAAAGCCACACACTGGGGAATCTCTGACTGGCTGGCTCTCCGCCAGCAAATAATAAAATTAAAATGGCGTATTTTATAACTTCATTTCACAAGAGGCTGCCGGACCACGTTCTCTGGTTGTTTTTGTTGCAATTGTTGTTATTGTTGTTGTTGTTGTTGTGGCTGCTGTTCTTTTTGGAGATTGTATTTCATGTCGAAGCTGGTTTTTCGCAGGGCTTATCGGAGGCAATGGTCAGCGTGTATCGGGAGTCGATGCGCATCTTTTTGCCAACGCCAGCCAAATCTCACTACACCTTCTCATTGCGAGACATCACTCGCGTCTTCCAGGGCATTGTCATGGTGCCGGCCAAGCGTATGCCGGATCCGGAGAAGCTCGGTCGCCTCTGGGCCCATGAAACTTATCGTGTCTTTTATGACCGGTGTGTATAGCCTCAACTTTGTGTCGCCTCCGTTTTTCTTATTATTATTATTATTTGTCATTTGTCCCCTAGTCTGGTTGACCAGTTGGATCGGGACCGTTTGCTCATCATGGCCATCGACGCGTGCAAGAATTGTTTGCGTTTTTCCCTCGAATCGGCTTTTGCCGACCGCATCGAACCCGGCGAGAAACTGAGCGACAACGATCTGCGCAATCTATTCTATGGCAATTACATGGAACCCGATGCAGAGCCAAAATACTACGATGAATGCGAAAGCTACGAGAAATTGGAGAAGCTCATGAAATACTATCTGAGGGAGTATAATTCATTTTCCAGCACACCCATGGATCTGGTCATGTTTCGGTTTGCCATCGAGCATGTCAGCAGGTATTCAAAATTAATAATATATACAATATGTAATCATTTAATAATTGAATATTTATAGTATAAATTATTTTTATATTTATAATATCCACCTGATCATTTTACAGAGTATCTCGAGTGCTGCAAATGCCTAGGGGTAATATCTTGATGGTTGGCATGGGTGGTTCAGGTCGTCGCAGTTCCTGTCGACTGGCTGCTCACATTGCCGACTGTCGTCTGATGACAGTGCAGGTCTCCAAGTCATATACTTTGGCCGATTGGCGAGATGATCTAAAGAAAATACTAATGGCATCCAGTTTCAATTTGAATCACACCGTATTTCTATTCTCTGACGCCCAGGTGAGTGCACCGTTCATTAGAATTCATTAACTCGTTCGTTATCGATCCATCAACATAAAAAGCAACAAGCAACCCGTTGATGGCCCATTAAAAGCGTTTTAATAATGTTGTAAACTCCACACCAAAAGGCAGTAGACAGCAGCGTATATTGAGTACAACAAACCCATAAAGTTATGTGTGATACTAGGAACTGGATATTATTCTAAATTAATTTAAATATATATATATCTATTCTTGACATGGTTGTTGGACAAAATTAGGTATGAAAGGCTAGCTGAGTGGCACACAACACTCATTGTTTTGCCCAAAATTTGCATTAATAATTAGGTTAATTGTTGAGCTGCATAACTTGATTGCGGTTAAATAATTTGCATATGCAGCAGCTATTAATTATGGCAAATGAAGAGCATTTTGTGCACAGCTCTCAAATCTCAAAATGCAAGTCAATAAACTAACAAGGACAGAAACAAATCGATAAGTTGATAGAACAGTTAAGAAAATTCAGTTTACACTCCGTCATAATTAGTATTGTATTATTAAAAGCTGACAAGCTAAAAGCCATTTGCCATCATGTTATAATTAAATACCTAGAATAATAGCGTGTTTTTTTGAGTGCGAATGGTAGAATGGCATATTTAAGTTGTGCAAATATGTAATGAGTACAAAAAGCATCTGTGACTACATAAAGTATAGATATTCCAGGACAGCATCAACTGTGTTGACTTAGCCATGTTTAATGGAATCTCTGTATGAACTAGCTGATATCAGAGACTGTAAGAGCTAGGGCCTTCAAATTGGAAATAAAAGTTATTGTTTACTTCAGGCAAATCAAGTGTACTTGTTTTTTTTTTATCGATAACTGCAATCGTTTAGCGTATATTGATATAAATCGATGTCCGATAGAAATAAAAGAAGCAATTGTAAAGATAAAGGGTTTCAATTGATATATAATTTATCAACACATTTTATTTATTTTTTTTCTATATATTCTTTCTTGATTCAAATCTAATGTATATTTACATTGTACAACAAGCTGAGTTGTATTTGGGATACCTCCCAATCGAGCTCCTCCGACTCGAGCACTCTAACTTGTTTAAATGTAGTTATATGAAACAATTGTGCCGTTAGCTGTTTGAAAACTTGCGAGTAACTTTAAAAATATAGTTCATCCCTAAAATCCAACTGCATTCCCTTTATGCTGCATACCTTTTACCATAGCTACAACTGCAACCAACTTGTGCTAATTAAATCGTTGAGCAAATTCAACTATCTTTCTCTTCCAATCTATATCTCTATCTCTGCTGGCCAATCAATCAGTGCTGTGTTTAGATTTCGTTCGATGCACAAACACACACACACACACAAATCTCCCCATGCACATATTAATTAACAATTACACTAAAATGCCTCAAAGAGCTACAACTGCAACTGGAACTCCAGCTAGGGGAATCAAATCCTGTGGCACTTAGAGCCAATGCAAAATGCATGTTCCAGAAAATCTACAGCTGCTGCAGCCAGTCGCAGGTGCAACTTCTGCCTGCCTCTGGCAGAATAGCATAAACATTTAGTTGAGAGTTGAGCATGAATTGGATTTGCATTGAATGAGAGTTAGAATGACAATTCTCAATGGGGATACTTGTTTATTTACTACAGGCAACGGATGAGGGCTATGTGGAGGATATCAATGGTGTACTTAATACTGGTGATTTGCCGAATTTGTATCAGCTGGAGGACAAGGCATCCATTATGGAGAATATGGCAAATGTGGCCAAGCAAGTGGTGAGCATCTTCTCCCAACTACCCCTCTCCCTCTCCCTCTCTGATGAGAAAGTAAATTCCCCTTTAGGGCAAAGTGCTGGA
The DNA here is from genome assembly GCA_035043025.1 of Drosophila villosipedis. NCBI lineage: Eukaryota > Metazoa > Arthropoda > Insecta > Diptera > Drosophilidae > Drosophila > Drosophila villosipedis. The sequence goes on from JAWNNF010000027.1 coordinate 13,477,980, forward strand.
CTCGCTGCCGAGTGAGGTGTATGCCTACTATATCGAGAGGATAAGGGAGCAATTGCATGTTGCACTCGCCTTCTCGCCCATTGGGGAATCCTTTAAGGAGCGCATTCGTGTGTATCCCTCACTAATCAATTGCTGCACCATTGATTGGTATATGCCCTGGCCAGAGGAGGCATTGGCACGGGTGGGCACCTATTTTGTCACATCTATGCAGCTGAATAAGCCACACGATGAGGAGGAGATGCCACGCATCGCGGAGGAAGTCCCTCAGGAGGGGGAGAAGCGTGAAACAATGGGTGAGGTGGATCGTGAGCTGACGCAGCTAGAACAGGATCTGGTCTTCTGTGTGATGTACTTTCATCAATCGGTTGTGGATGCCAGCGAGAAATGCTATCTGGAGTTGAGTCGTCGCAATTATGTCACCCCTTCGGCATATTTGGAGCTGTTGAAAGCCTTTAGCACCTTTTACGCCCGCAAGCTGGACGAGATTACTAGATTACGTGACCGATACACGACTGGTTTGGAGAAACTCGACTTTGCTGCCAGTCAAGTAGGTGAAATGCAAACGAATCTTTATGAGCTGCAGCCCAAGTTGAAAGTGTTGTCCGAAGAAACGGATCGCATTATGGTGAATATTGAGCGCGAGACGGCTGAGGCAGAGAAGAAGAAAGAAGTGGTGGGTGCAGATGAGGCGGCTGCCAATGAAGCAGCTGCTGCTGCTCAGGCCATCAAAGATGATTGTGAAACGGATCTCGCTGAAGCTATTCCCGCCATGGAAGCTGCACTGGAGGCTCTGAACACGCTTAAACCAGCTGATATTGGTGTTGTCAAATCGATGAAGAATCCGCCATATGGCGTCAAGTTAACTCTGGAGGCGGTGTGTGTTTTGAAGGGCATTAAGCCGGATCGCAAGCCAGATCCCAGTGGTCATATGGTGGAGGACTATTGGGGCCCATCAATGCGCATGCTAAGCGACATGAAATTTCTGGAATCACTGAAGACCTTTGACAAGGACAACATACCGCCACCGATTATAAAAAAGATACGGGAAAAGTAAGTGGAATCTTTTCTAAATTGTAGGTCTTTCATTTTTTATATATTCCACTAGATATATAGCTGATCGTGACTTTGTGCCGGAGAAGATCAAGGCTGCTTCGATGGCCTGCGAGGGCATTTGTCGCTGGGTGCGTGCTATGGATGTCTACGACAAGGTCGCTCGCATTGTGATGCCCAAGAAGGCGGCACTGGCCGAGGCCGAGGGTGATCTCTCCTCACAAATGGAGAAGCTCAATGCGAAGCGGGCCGAGCTGCAGGTAATCCTCGACAAGTTGCAGAAACTAAACGATTTCTTTGCGGAGAAATCGCGTGAGAAGAAGCGGCTCGAAGACGACATCGAGAACTGTGAGAAGAAGCTGACAAGGTGGGGTAAAAGGAGGAGGGAATTCAATTCCAATCTTAATAATTATTCTCCATTTGTTGCAGAGCTGAGAAGCTGTTGGGTGGCTTGGGCGGGGAGAAGACTCGCTGGTCGGAGGCGGCCAAGAATCTGCACGAGTCCATCAGCAATATTGTGGGCGATGTTCTGCTCGCCGGTGGCTGCACCGCCTACCTGGGCTTCTTTACCACCGAGGTGAGTTAGTTGGTCAAACATTTGCTGCAAAAATGCAGCAGCATCCCTGCTAATGGTCCTGCTTTTTGACCAGAAGGGATTTTAATATGCATGAGCACGTTGCATTGATTCTCTTTTTGTCTTCGTTTTGCTGAAGGCTAGACAAAAGGAAAAAAACATGACAACCCTCAGAACAGCATGCAGCTCTGTTGATGAGCTTATCAGACAGGGTTGTCCTACACCGTGTCGGACTATGTTATATCTTAATTATACAATGGGATATATTGTGACTATATATATCAGTCTTTATTTATTTTCCCATACTTGTCTGAAAGCGCAATTTACCTATAAGTTAACAGATATTGTGATTAACTAGAGTTATATCAAGTATAGAGTATCTGCTCTTCGTATTACTCTCACTCGCTTTCTGGCCTTAATCTTTTTATTCACAATTTTGTTGCTATTCACGTTGCTTTTTTTCAATTTCTCCGCCACGCGTTTAGTTTTACGGCTGACGTGACATTTTTATACACAAAATGTATATATACATATGTGCATTTGGTATACAGGGTTTGTTCAGTAAGAGCAGCTCGCATAAATGCACAAATGCTGACATGTTAATACTCAAGCCAAAAAAAAGCATGAGAAAGACTATCTTACGCAAGCCGAAGCTGAACTAATAATAAATTCTTTACAATTATTCTATACAAATAAAAAACTCGCAGATTGTTGCTATGAAAGCTATATATGTATAATCCTATTTTTATAATTTTTTTTTTTTAATATTAGGAGCATAATAGCAATAAACAAAAATGTTTTTCACTCAAAGTCTCATTTTTCAATAGATTGTTCCAATAACAGTTATAAGATATAGCAATCCAATGTTGGTAAGATAATATTAAGATAGCTTCAAGGCTTTTGGAATAGTTAGCATAGTTGGCATGGTTATACCAATTGGGATAGTGATGCTCATCGAGGAAATAAATACCTTATGCGGTCGGAAACAGTTCCTTCATAAAGTTATGATACTCTCTACAAGGATATAAAATCGAAAATTTGCTTGAGTTAATAGATAGTTGTGAATTTTGCTGTTTTTTGTTTTAACAATTCTAGTATCGCGTTAACATTCTGGATGATTGGAATGCGATCTGCGCTCGCCGCCATATACCCAGTAGTGAAACTTTCTCGCTGGCCACCACACTGGGTCACCCGATGACGATACGGGCCTGGTCGCTGGCTGGACTGCCGGCCGATAACTTCTCTGTGGAGAATGGCATCATTGTAACGAACTCAAGTCGTTACTCCTTGCTCATCGATCCGCAGGGTGAGTGAATGCGAAATCTGATTAGTAAACCCATATTCAAAGCAATCCACATTAGTACAAGCAAACAAGTGGATTAAGAACATGGAGAAGAATAATCATCTCAAGGTGATTAAGCAAAGCGATGGCAACTACATGCAAGTCTTGGAGCTGGCAATCACATACGGACAACCCGTGCTCATTGAGAATGTGGGTGAGTGTCACAGGGAACGACACAAGAATAGTCACCAAAAAATCAAACTGATATTTAAAGAAGCAACTGTAGTGTCTAATAAATGTTTAACAACATTTAACATTTAACATTTGCTTAGGCGAAAAACTGGACTCGAATCTGACGCCCATATTGGAGAAGAATATAATCAAGCATAAGGGTGGGCTGTTCATAAGAAGTGGCGACACAATGATTGAATACAATCCCGATTTTCGTCTTTACATAACGACCTGTCTGCGCAATCCGCATTATCCGCCGGAAGTGATGGTTATGGTAAGTTGACATATGCAGCGACAACTAGGTGCCCCAAAAAGGGACTGCTTTGTGGATGATGATGATGATGATGATGATGGAGTTTGTGGCAAGCCAAGCCAATGATGACGTTAGAGTGTTGTGTAATAAAACGACAAACTTAAATTGATATTTGTAAAATGCACTGCAGCGCAGCAGGCGCTAGCAATATGCAAATTTTCGATGACGACAACGAGGATGAGGATGTGGATGAGGATGACGACGTGGTTGTTGAGGACATCCCATTGATGTACGTGCTCGACTGGCTGCTGTCTGATGGCGTCCGCATAACTAGCAGAACAGTCGAGGTCTTCGCCTCAGTCCCAGTCCCAGTCTATATATTCCTAGTCCTGCTGCTCCTGGCGTGTTTATAAAATTTTCCAGAATTTCGCTTCTGTTGGCGTTTCCATTGCTTTTTATGCAGCAACTGTTGTCAGCAGTTTTTGGCCCTTTTCCATTCCTTTTTTTATTTTCTTTTATCTCCTTCCTCTCTCTCTCTCTCTCTCTCTCTCTCTCTCTCTTTGTGTGTGTGTATTTATTTTTGAGTTTCATTTTACCCATTTTACGATTCCTCGATGCTCTCACTCCGTGTTTAGGTAACAGTATTAAATTTCATGATAACGGAACAAGGATTACGCGAACAATTGCTGGCGATTGTTGTGGCACACGAGCGTCCTGATTTGCAAGAGAAGAAGGAACAATTGATTATTGAATCCGCAAGGAATCGTGATGCATTGTACACCATTGAATCCAAGATATTAGAGGTAAGTTTTTACACACTGAGAAAAAATCGTCATAAAATAAATCTCGGCCGAAAAACTAGAAATAATGTTCTGTTTCTAAGATATAATTTCTAAATATAGGACAAAAAGCAGAGACAACTTAGAATTAAGAAACGAAAAACCCTGAAAATTAGATTTATACTCTCTGAATAAGAAGTTGAACTGTTCTTGGTGATTTTCAAAATTTCAGTGGAATTTATTTTCTGAGTGTAGGTGTCCTCTTTAACTCGTTCTTTACGACTATCTGTCTGGTTGTGTGCTTGGTGCTGTTATAATAAATATGCTTTGTATTGAGCATCCTTTTTGGGTTAGATACAACGCTATTCAATTAGAGTCGTACAAACAATTTATGGTGCTCTGCCTTGGCCAATGACAATTCAATTAACTGGAAGTAAGCAAAATTTACTAAAAGCGTACTTTATGATTGCAGGTGCTGTCTACCTCGGAGGGTAATGTGCTGGAGGATGAGAATGCCATCAACATACTATCCTCGAGTAAAATCCTGTCCGAGGATATACAGGAGAAACAGGTTATTGCCGTTGCCACCGAGATTGAAATCGATGCTGCCCGCCGGCAATATATACCCGTGTCCAAACACTCGGCCATTCTGTTCTTCTGCATCAGTGAGCTGGCCAATGTGGATCCCATGTATCAATACTCCCTGGCCTGGTTCCTCAATCTCTTTGTGAACACCTTACTGAAGGCGACCAAGTCGGCAGTGCTAGCGGAGCGTTTGAGCAATCTCAATGATTACTTTACCAAATCGATTTATACGAATGTCTGCCGCTCGCTTTTCGAGAAGGATAAGTTGGTCATCTCGCTGGTCATGTGCCTGGGCATCCTCGTCTCACAGGGCCGTGTCGATAAGAATGAGCTGTTGTTCTTCCTAACCGGTGGCATTGGCTTCAAGAGCTTGATCAAAAATCCATTTAGCGATTGGCTGCCCGATAAGGCCTGGGAGGGCATATACCGAGCCAGTGATTTAGATGGGTAATAGAAAAATGATATAGCCCATCATATTTTGATTATAGATTATTCATTGTTGGATTTCCTCCCGTCAGCTTGAAGAGCATGCACGCCCGAATGGAACATAATTTGCAGAGCTGGCATGATTATTACGATGCCGTTAATCCGCAGGATCTACCGCTGCCCACGCCCTATGACCAGGTCAACGAAATGTTGTACCTGATAATCCTAAAGAGCCTACGGCCGGACAAGTTGGTGCCAGCAGTGCGCGTAAGTGTGATACCCATACCCAGGTATGAATATATATCGAGTGTACCTTTCTGTTTTTTTGGGGGGTGGGGGTGGTGCACAGGCTTTTATCACGCGAAACCTGGACAAGTCGTTTGTGGAGCCGCCGCCATTCGATTTGGGCGCCTCGTTTGCGGATAGCTCGCCAAAAATACCGCTGGTGTTTCTGCTTTCAGCTGGCTCCGATCCCATGGCCAGCCTCTTTATGTTCGCCAAACAACGCAACATGTACGACAAGTAAGTTAATTAACGAAACCAACCAAGAGTGAGTCAGTCGGTGAGTCGATGAATGAGTGAATGAATAAGTTCCTCTCTCATATTTCCGTGTCCATGTTGAGCGGCAATGTTGGTGTTTTTCCCCTCTTTGCGCTGGGGTCTCTTGCTGGTTTTCGATTAAGCGCGACATGTGCGCCTTGTACCGCTATCGAGTGTGGGTGTTCAATTTACAGCAGCCAGCAATTGCTGCACTCAAAAAAATATTTCGAACTAAAACTAGTTCAAATTTCTACTTCTTAAGTTGGGCTTACACACGCTGGCAACATTAGCAAAGATTCGTCAATAGTGTAAGCACCTGCCAGATAGATGCCATGCCAGAGACTGCCAGAGAGTTGTTGCTAGTCTATAAACAACTAAATAGAGATATTTGCATCATCGCGATGAATAAATGTGAATGGCAAGAGGGGGTAGCTATTTACCCGCCAGAAAATACATTCAAAAATTTGCATTCTTAAATGAAACGAAATAAATAAATATATATGGTGTACATATGGTAATTATGTTATATTATTTTCATTTATTTATGTACATATTTACTTATAATTATATATATTCATATTGCATATAATTCTGCTCAGCTCGTAACTTGCGAAGCAAAGTTGCGTAAATAACAATCTCCTCTCTCTGGGCAATCCATTTTCGAACCCATTGTATTTTCTTTGCTGTTTTTTTCTTGGCCTTTATATGCTTTAGCCTGCCAGCGACCATTAGAAATAATTTATAAATAAAGCTCGATTTTTCTGTGAGGTTGGATAGGAAGCAATTGCTGCTGTTACTTTTTTGAAGTGAATTTATGCCAAGCGCGTTTTGTTTGGTGGCCTCACTACACCTCTCTCTTCCTCTCTCTCTCTGGCAGATTGAAAACCATATCGCTGGGTCAGGGTCAAGGACCGCGTGCGGAAAAAATGATCACGGAGGCGGCACGTCATGGCCAATGGGTCGTCCTGCAGAATTGTCACGTCGCCTTCAGCTGGATGGGTGACCTGGAGCGCATCTGCAATGATACCACACTAACAGATGGTGCACATGCCGATTATCGCCTGTGGTGCACATCGTATCCGAGTTCCGTGTTTCCCGTATCCGTGCTCCAGAACTCCGTCAAGATGACGAACGAGCCGCCAAAGGGTCTCCGGGCGAATATGCATCGTTCGTTCACCTCGGATCCGTTGACACGCAACAAGTTCTTCACGAATGCCTTCCTCTTCTCGGACCAGGCCAACAAGTGCTGGCTGAGAGGTGTCTTTGCCCTGGTTTTCTTCCATGCTGTTGTTCAAGAGCGTCGAGAATTTGGTCCACTTGGCTGGAATATACCCTACGAGTTCAATGAGTCCGATCTCAAGTGAGTAATTGATGGAGGTTCCCTAACATTCTTCTATTTATAAATGTGTTCTTGCAGAATCTCATTGTTGCAGTTGAAAATGTTTATTGCTCAGAGTCACAGCATTCCGTTCCGGGGACATGTTTATCTGACGGGCGAGTGCAATTACGGCGGACGCGTCACCGATGACAAGGATCGTCGCCTAATACTCTCCCTCCTCAATATGATCTACAATAGCAACACCATCGAGGAAGAAGAGTACGTTTTCTTGAGTGTCCTTTTTTTATTTGTATCTTATGGCATGCTCCCCTTTAGATATGCCTTGTCCCAGTCTGGTGACTATCGCGTGCCCATCAGTCCCACGAAGATGAACTCCATTGAGTACATTTCCACATTCCCGCTCAGTCCACAACCCGAGGTGTATGGCCTGCATGCAAACGCAGACATCAATCGCAATGTGAAGGAGACCAATGCGGTAAAACATTGTTCAACTATTTATGCCCATATATGCTGTGGGGGTTCTCTTAATTTGGTCATGCATTGAAAACCCAAATGCATGTTTAGCCTAGGTTTTTAATAATTTAAAATTTAAATGCAGTATTGTTTTAGAAGTCACATCATCATTAAAACAATTATGATACTGGAAAGTTGAAACCTATCACCATATCATATTCTTGGCCTACGATTTTTATAAGAGTATAAGAGTTCTTGACACAGTTATGATAAGAGAAGTTTCAATCCAGGTCGGATATTACTTTATCATTCATATAATTAATTTATTTCTTGTGCCAACAGCTGATTAGCGGAGTACTGCTGACTCAAACGGATTTGATGGCCTCGGTGAAGGCGAGTTCGGCAGGCGGCGCCAAGGAGGATCCGGCCATATCCATATGCAAGGAGCTGCTGAAGCGCCTGCCCGACGAGTTCGACATCGCCGAGGTGTCCAAGACCTACCCGGTGATCTATACGAATTCGATGAATACGGTGCTGCGCCAGGAGCTGATACGCTTCAATCGACTGCTGTCCTATATACGCAAGAGTCTGGTGAATGTGGGCAAGGCTGTGGTGGGTCAGATTGCGATGATACCGGAGCTGGAGCGCACTCATGCCTCGATGATTATAGGCAAACTGCCGGCGGATTGGCTCAAGAAGAGCTATCCATCGCTGAAGCCCCTGGGCAGCTATGTGAACGACTTGTTGGCGCGGTAAGTTCAAAGGCGCATTTTTATATTTTCCGACTAGTCCGATTGGCAGCCATTGTGTTTGCCATGTATTCCATGTATTATCCCCCCACTCCGTTGAGCACCCTACTAGCTGCAATTGTGTAAATATAATAAATGTGTATTGCACATGTGACACACGCTCCTCCTCCTTCTCTCTGCCCTTGTCCCATTCACTTGTTGTTATTCAATGCTGCCATTCATGACCAAAATCTTATTTGCCATTGACATCAAAGGATGATGATGCTGCTGCTGCAGACAGCATCCTGCTATCCACCGCATCCTCACCACGTTCTTTTGTGATCAGATATTTAATATTTATTAACAAAATTGAAAAATAAGATAACTCATCGTTGCCACATCGTTCTCCACACCAGCTTGGCCTTCTTTCAGGACTGGATTGAGAATGGGGAACCGAATGTTTATTGGATCTCTGGCTTCTATTTCACCCAATCATTTGTGACGGGCGTTCTGCAAAACTATTCGCGCAAGAATCGCTTTCAAATCGACATGATTTTCATTGAGTTTGCGGTCACAAAATTCGAATCACAAACATCTCAACTAGCCGATGTGGGCGCATATATCAGGGTAAGATTTGGCCTTAGTAAGCTAATTCAAATTAAACTGAGTGATAACATTTTTTTGTTATTTGACATGCAAATTGTTTTTAGGAACAAAAAGCTATAAATGACGAGACCAATTTCATACAAGTAAGAAAGAGAATGTGTTTACGTCAATTCAGTAGAGCCGAGATTTTCGTTTATAATTTAATTCCATTCAATCTACACTAAGAATAAGATCGCCCTATAATATAGAAACTTACCCCAAAATTAAAATCGTCTTGAAAATGAGAGAAATGTTTCGTTTTTTTAGAATTAATTTCTAGATATACGAGAAACAATTTATTTAAGTAATAAAGCATCTTTTTTTATTTAGAAATGTTTTCTATTGCTAAGAAATCTTTATGTGTAATACAATTTACACTCATAAAAAAAACACTCTGGAAGTTGGATATATGTTTTCCATATTTTAGAAAAAAGCCATTTGGTTTTTAGATAGATCCAATCTTGCAATCCAGAAATATATAAATACAAATATGCATATAGTTTGGTGATTTTCTCAAATTAAATATTAATATTTTCCTTGAATTAATGAATAACACTTTAACACTTAGATCTTACTTTTTTTCATTTTAAGTTGCATGCATTTGTCCCATATCATTTAAACAGATGCTTTAGGTTTCTAGCAGAGCATTTTAATTTTATTTCTGAGTATATAATAATTCTTTCTTCTTTGAATTATTATTATTTGAAGTAGCTGAACACGTAGATTGAGCTGCATCCATTTGCCCCCATTTCATAATTAGCCATGTTGTAAACAGTTGCTTTGCGTTTCTCGCAGGGAATTTTCATTGAGGGTGCACGTTGGAATCGCAAGACAAAAGAAGTGGATGAATCTTACTCCAAAATCTTGTTCGACACTCTGCCCGTAATCTATCTGCGTCCGGTGTTAAGATTGCCTGATGAGCAGAAGCGTGGCAGCGGCGGTGCTGAGCCACTGGCAATTTACGATTGTCCCGTTTACAAGACGAGCGAACGTCGAGGCATCCTCTCCACCACGGGGCACTCGACGAATTTTGTGATGTATCTGCAGCTGAGATGCTCCCAGACACCGATGCATTGGATTAATCGAGGCACTGCCTGCCTCTGTCAGCTGGATGATTGAATATTGACCCGTTGGCATCCGCCACGCCGGATGAGCCTCAACACGCAGTGAGACTTTTATGGCGAATATGGGTATGTGGAACTGAAATTGAGGACTGCTGGACTGTATGGAACCATCATACACACATTATACACATATCATATATACATATAAATATATATGTGTATGCAGATATACTTTCGATTTTTGTATTATTTTTTTGCTGTGTGCTCGAATGGGGAAATGGCCAAAAGCGAATTGCAAGTCTATGTATTTATTTTTTTCGGCCATTTCAGAGAATGCGGCAACGGGAAGTGGGTCGAGTGGCATTTTGATGATGATGTTGATTGCCAGATATATAAATTAAATATGCAGAATACCGATTGTATACATGTATATATATTTTTTATGTGCGCCATTTACAAATGAATAAATGACAAAATGAAACGGGAGCATGTTTTCATCAATGCAAACTGGTTGTAAATTTAACGATATATAAATAAAAACATATATAAAGATATTTGATACAATATGCATTGCAAGGCATAACATCAATTTAGAATAGACAGTTTTTAGTCAAGGTCTTCCCATATTAAAAAAAAAAACCCCTTAAACGAGATCTGAGAGCGAGATCGAATTGAATCCGTGCTTCACTATAAACTATAAAACATTCTAAACTAATGTGACGCCTACATAATAATCTGATGATGATGTTGATAGTCCGTTTTAGCCAGGTTATCTAAACATTTGAAAAGATTTATTGTGTGCTTTGTGCATAAATTGGAGCAACTCAAGCTTTAAATTTAAATTAAAAAGCATATAAGCCGACTCGAATTGAAGTATGCAAAAACAGACAAATGAAACTATTATATCATCTGTCTATTAATAGTCAGCCTAATGTGGCATAACCGAAAATAGCAACACTCAACACCTCGTGCTCATCACAGCACTCACTTTCAACACACACAGCAACTTGGCCTTAAGCGTTGATTGAGAGTCGCCAAAAATTGATCAACAACAAAAATAAATTAATAAATAAAAAAGATGCGCAGCTGTCCATCAGTCGATAAAATGAAGAAGCCTCCATCTAACGATGATAACAACAATAGCAATATTAACGACAACAACAACAACAATAACAACAACAACGAGAACAACAACGACAACTTCCGCTTGCAATTACCAGGCGTGTAGGCAGCATTGAAATCTATCGATCGATCTTTGGTTGGGTCGTTGTATCGTTAAAGTTGACCCCAGCCAGCCAGTCAGCCAGCTATTCATATGCAATAAAGCATCATTCAGTTTATACTGAATGTGATACAAATAACCGAGACGACTATCAAAGCACATGCGAAGAATGCAAAGAGCCCTCGACCATTGTTGATTCTGACAAACAATCCAAAAATCGTGGCCGCCACTTTTAACATGCTGATTTTTTTTATAGACGACAACCCATTCAAAATGGTTACGAAGGGTATTATGAAGTTTGGCAAAAGTATGTAGCAGGCAGCAAGGGAAGCATTTACGAACCCTTGAGAAATATATATTCTTGGCAGATGGACTACAAATTTGGAATAAAAGTTCTCGTTTACCTTGGGCGGATCAAGCTTATTTAATTTGATCGATAACTGCAACTTATTGCTTTTATCGATATAAATCAATTGCCAATAGCAATTCTAACGGTCTTCAAATTTATGTATAATTTTATTACCCAATATATTTTTTATGGACTAAATATTTCATTAAAAACTTATACTAGCTAAAACATATTTTCATACACAGCAGCTAACACAATTTAATATAAATTATCTATTTAACAGCTGGACTGGGTATCTGCCAGTCGAGCACTCCCGTCACTCGAGCATTCTTACATGCTTTTAGTTTTTGCTTTTGTAAAAGTTTTTGAACAAATGTGGCGCGTCTTCGAGCTGCTATTGTTGACTTTCGTTTTGTCTTAGCTCTAAATATGTATTTGGTATTATTAGTTGAATGCTTTTTTTAGACTAGACAGAGCCGAGTTGAGTCGAGCCGAGCCGAGAGTACAATCGATGTGCACAACTTGAGATATACTTTTGACAACAGCATTTTGGACAAGATCAGAGTAGACAAGACAAACCACTAAGCGCGGCTAATGCCGACCATCAATGAAGATTGAAGATGTGGCGGTCGAGCGACTAGCGACTAGCGACGAGTCGATCATTCTACTCAACTCGACTAAGATGCGGTAGTTGCCGCATGGATCTCTCTCATCTGAGCAACCGGTTTCATTATGGATTGGCTCGTCTCATCTCGTCTCTAAAGTGAATGGCTGTACTGATTGCTGCTGCTGCTTCTGCTGTCGGCGAGAACTTTTTCGCAAACTCTTCGTGTATAAATAGTGTGGTAAGGTCTGGTTTGAAATCAGAATCAAATTTGGATTAATCTCATATAGACACGCATCGTCTGGGAACACATCTTTGAACATGGTTAGTTGGCCAGCCTCGCTTGGAGTTCAACACACACACACACACACACACACACTCGCACACACAGGACTAAATCTGCTATCCACTGTGCTCTTCTTACAGAAATTCTTGGTTATTGCCTTCGCTGTGATCGCAGCTGCTGCGGCCACATCCATCTCCACCGAGTATCTGCCGCCCGTCGACAATAACATCGAACTTGCCGAATCTGTGGACGCACCCGTTGAACAGGGTGTGCTCGCCGATGATGGCTATCGCTACAAGACCGTGCGTCGCCTCCGTCTGCGCCATCGTCGTGATGTCAACGAGCTGTCCAACGAATATCTGCCCCCAGTTGGTGAGGCCACCCAGGAAGTCGCCATTGAGGCTCCAGCTCAGGACAGCGCCGTTCTTGCTGATGATGGTTACCGTTACAAGACTGTGCGCCGTGTGATCCGTCGTCGTCGTCGTGACGTCAACGAACTGTCTTCCGAGTACCTGCCCCCTGTTGGTGAGGCCACCCAGGAGATCGCTGTCGAGACTCCCCTGGCTGATGATGGCTATCGTTACAAGACTGTGCGTCGTGTCATCCGTCGTCGTCGTGATGTCAGCGAGCTGTCACCCGAATACCTGCCCCCTGTTGCTGAGGTCAGCCAGGATATCGCTGTTGAGGCTCCCGTCCAGGAAAGCGCTGCTCTCGCCGATGATGGTTATCGTTACAAGACCGTCCGTCGTGTTATCCGTCGCCGTCGTGATGTCAACGAGCTGTCCAACGAATATCTGCCCCCAGTTGGTGAGGCCACCCAGGAAATCGCCATTGAAGCACCTGCCCAGGAGAGCGCCGTCCTTGCTGATGATGGCTACCGTTACAAGACTGTCCGTCGTGTGATCCGTCGTCGTCGTCGTGATGTCAATGAGCTGTCTAATGAATATTTGCCCCCTGTTGGTGAGGCCACCCAGGAAATCGCCATTGAGGCACCTGCCCAGGAGAGCGCCGTCCTTGCTGATGATGGCTACCGTTACAAGACTGTCCGTCGTGTGATCCGTCGTCGTCGTCGTGATGTCAATGAGCTGTCTAATGAATATTTGCCCCCTGTTGGTGAGGCCACCCAGGAAATCGCCATTGAGGCACCTGCCCAGGAGAGCGCCGTCCTTGCTGATGATGGCTACCGTTACAAGACTGTCCGTCGTGTGATCCGTCGTCGTCGCCGTGATGTCAACGAGTTGTCCAACGAATATCTGCCCCCCGTTGGTGAGGCCACCCAGGAAATCGCCATTGAGGCACCTGCCCAGGAGAGCGCTGTCCTTGCTGATGATGGTTACCGTTACAAGACCGTCCGCCGTGTGATCCGTCGTCGTCGTCGTGATGTCAACGAGCTCTCGTCCGAGTACCTGCCCCCAGTTGAGCAGGCTGTGATCGATGTGCCCGCTGAGCAGACAGTCGTTGCCGATGATGGCTACCGTTACAAGACTGTGCGTCGCCTGAAGTACCGTCGCCACTAAAAAGTTCCAACCAGCCCGAGGATCTGAGCCGATCTAAAGGTATCCACACATAAGCGTATTAGTCAATGAGAACGAGTTATGAATAGTTCGAGTACAAAAAAAAAAAATGAAAAAGAAAAAGAAAAGAAAAACAAACTGACACAATAAAACATGTAAAACAAAAAACAAAAACAATTCCGTCTTTTATCTTTAGCTTTGCGCAAACCCACAGCCCAGTTTCGTATCTAATCTACAACATGATATGATAAGATACTCGCAACTGTGGCTCGGCAAAAATCGAGCACACTTTTTCAGTTCCAATTTGCAGTCAGCGACGTAAACGCTACAAATAAACCAACTATACGAAAATTTAACTAAAAAAGAAAATGAAGTTGTCCAAGAAGTGCTCCACCTATTTTCTGATATGTCTGGGTAAAGTTTATGTTTAGCTTATAATAGTTGAAGAGTGTGTGGCGAGCAGCATAATTTTAATATGCAACAAAGTGACTAGAAATTGTGTAAAAATGTTGAATGACTAAACTCCAATTAAATCGAAAAGAAAATCCGAATGAGTAACAAAACTGTGTGTGTGTGTGTGTCATAAACGGTGGAAACTCTATAAAAATGTGCCTTATCAGTAGTTGCCTTGCTGATTAGCCTGGCTTACTCATCGTTGTGTTTGTGCCAGTAATGAGTAATAGGTCAACATATAATTTTTACATTATATTCTATTTATTTATTATTATCAATGTTAAATATTAAAGTCAAACATTTTATTATTTAGCCAGCTAATTTCAATTAATACATTTTGTGTTTTTTTTTTATTTTTATTTTCATATTATTTCAATTTCAATTTTTGTTAAATATTTGATTTGCGCCGTGTTTCACAAATGCCGGATGTGGCCTACGCTCAATAATTATTTCACCGTATGAATTATTGAAATATGGAAAATACAATTAGTTTTCGGTTAGCGGTTGCCCAATGTTGTTGTTGTTAGTGTTGTGGTCTCTCTTTCTCTCTCTCTCTCTCTCTCTCTCTGTGGGATTCCTTGCGATTTATTTGCTGAAGCGCATATAATTCAATTGATTCACAAAAAAATAAAATAAAAATATGAAGAAAAAAATTTAAAATGCCGAATGTCAACTAAATCAACCAGATAAATAAAATCGGCCAAGACAAACGCGTAATAATAATCGAAACTGACATCCGCAATGAAACAATAGCACCAGTTAATATGCCATCATATTGGACCACTCAATCTATAACTCCGGACCCCCTCGACCCACCCCTTAAGCTATGGCTCAAGTGTTTACCTGATTTATCATCGATAGCAGCGCGCGCGAGTTCTGTTTTTATTTTATTTTATTTTATTTCATTTTTTTACTGCTCTTTTGTTGTCTTTTGTTGTTGAGCTTTGGCTTTGTAGTTCTTAATAATTAATTATTAATATTTAAGCAACTCGTTGCTTCTCATCATCTCTGTTTGATTAATGATTAACGCCGTTTTTGTTTTTGGCCCGAGTTCCGTTCTTGCCACGTTCCGCTCTGTTTGTTTAATGGGCCACACACAGCGCGATCTTCACATATTTTATTGTTATTTTTATTTTCTTTAGTTTTTTTCTCACAAGGTGTTAAATAAATAATTGGCTTCTATTTTTGGCTCTTACAGTTCTTTTGGCGTGCTGCTTGCAGGAAACAGAAGCAACGCGGCGTGTAAATCGCGGCCGACGCACTCTAACACGCAGATACTTTAGTAAGTAAAAAATAAATAAAATAAGATGATATTAAATTTTAAAAATTTTAAATTTAATTAAACCATAGCTGGCCTTGCCATTCCCGGGTGGGCAGTGGTAACGGTCGTGGCTGTTGCTGAGCTGCTGCTGGGCGCTGCTCTCTACTTCATCTTGTACAAAGTCATCCTGGACAAGGAGCCGGATCCGGCTAGTACTTATACGCCAGCGCCCACCCATGATCCTACACCGACCAATGTGCAGCCCGTACAGCCAGCTGTACATCCCGCCGTACAGCCTGCCGTACACCCCGATGACGCATCCGATGTACATTCCACCGTACATCCCGCCGTACAGCCTGCCGTACAATACCCCGGAGTACAGCCCGCCGTACAATACCCCGGCGTACAGCCCGTGCCGCCTTCACATGCGACATCCGTTGTCTAAAAAGGCGGAAGTCGGCCAGCAGCTGAGTTGTGAATTGCCATTGAGTTGGCCATAACCGATACCAATAACTTAATTTAAATGCCACGTCCACCAAGCAACTACTTAAAAAAAAGCCCCTTCGGCTTCTTGACGTTATTTTCTTATCAATAAATCGAATACAACTTTTATTTTGTTACAAATAAAATGTAAATTCCACGTCGATATCGAAAAGCTTTGGCGCTTTGTTTTTGTTCTTTTATTCTAGAGATTGTTATTGGTATTGCTGTTTAACAGCGTCCATTTTTTTGTGATCCAGTTTGTATTCCAATCGGTGTCTTTTTTTAAATATAGATGTATATGCATAAATCTTAGCACATGTATCGACGCCGCCAAGCAGTCAGTTTGAAAGTTGCTTAACTATTAATCGAGGCGCGTTTTGCTCTTTTTTGTTGTTGTTGTGATTTGTTTTGTTTTTATTTCGCTTGTCAACTGAAACTGGTCTTAGCTCAACTTCACCGCCATCGAGTCTGGGGTGCCTCTCAGTGTGTGTGGCATAACTTTAGGCAGCTGCGAGGTTGCACTAAACTTTATCCAATTCCTAGCAGACTTTTGAGCGACATTGTAAATAATAGCCAGCTAGCTAGCTAATCAGTGCTGACGCTTTGGCGGGGATATGGCCAACATTTTTGGACTTTTAGTTTACATAGATGCTGGGATTTAATCAGTTGTATGATTAATTTTGAGAGCTGGTACGATCAAAGTTAGATCTGGGACTTACACTTGGAATTATATATAGATAGCTAGTCACTGCTGACATCATATGAGTTAGGATTTGATTAACTTTATAAATGATTTTACAGTTGTTATACTAAAAATGAGACTGACTAAATGTGAACAACTTTAAGTAAAGAGCTGCCTCGATGATAGAATAAATTAAATTGAAAAAAAAGGTAAATACAAACTTATTTATACTTATTATACACTGCCAATTGTATAAATACAATAAATCAAGTCAGTGCTGACACCTTAGCTAGGTTATGGCAAATTCTGATGGATATGGCTTGCATATGAGTTGGGTTTTATTGGCTATATATATATATGATCAACTTTAGATATATTTTCTAGAAAATATTATGAACTTGTTTTAAAGTTATTATCCATCCTCTGTCGACGGCTGAAGGGGTTACACCTCAGTGATCTACTTACTAAATGATTACATTGCAATATTTGGTCTATTATATATATATGAGATATATGAATATATATAAATACAAACATATATAATACATACATAATCTTATCTATCTATTATGCTCAATAGCACTGGAATGACAACTCCAAAGCCTTTGCATTTGGCTCCTTTGTTAGTCAAGACTGCAACTGCAACTGCAACTGCAACAGCAGCAGTTGCACATCTACACTGTTATTTTGATGGCACTTGGCTTGCGAAGCGCAAGTTGGCCGCTTTGCGCTGACAAATCGAAATTTGTTATAAACGCAATTGATAAATCCCACAGCGACGACGACACTTGAGCTAGAGCCACAACTGAAGCCGAAGTTGAAGCTGGAGTAGAAGCTGGAACAGGGGCTGCTGGCATATCCAGAAGAGAGGGGCCGCCGGTTGTCATGGCAGCCAAGTAGCCAAGCAGCGAGCCAAGTAGCTGTAAAATGCCAACAATTGCCGCAGAGCAAAGCTTTGGCGCAGCAACGCGACAACGAGGGGGGAATTGGGAGGGGCAGCCGCCGCTGCAGCCGCATAACCAAAGCGGATTTCAAATTGACGCAAAACAGACAAAAAGCAAATCGTTTAGGCGCAACCCACCCTCTGGGAGACGGGGCCAAAGGGGGCGGTTCGAAATATGTGTAACGGAGCCAAGTTTTCCAAAAAATATACCCAAAAGAGGGCAAAGCCGGCAATACAAATGCCAGGCAAACACAGTCAGACAGGAAGACAGCCAGCCAGCTAGCCGACTGAAGGATACTTTGGTTAGCATAACGAAACCACAGAAAAGCCGGGATACTCCTGCAGGAGAAACGATGACGATATTTTTGTTGTCGCTGTTGCTGCTACTCTTCTTAATATGGCTGCTTTTTCCTTGTTTTTTAGTTGTAGACGTTGCAGCGCATTTTTAAAGAAATAGCCAAAATATGTGCTCAGCATGAATATTGTATAAATTTCGCTTAGGATTTTGGATTTTGATAAAGAGTAGCATAAGTTGCTCATCTCTTATAATTGATAGCTAGTACTCTAAATAATGTCTTCACTTATACATTGAATATGTGTTTGATTTTGCAAATTCTTGTAGTTAAACATGAACTTTTTGTGTTTAATCTTACAATGATAAGATAGTGGAAGAGGACTCTTATCGAGAAGAGAATACAATGGAAACTTTCGTGACCGTCATAAGACTATAAACGATAATAGTTCTATGAATCAAATATAATTATAAGTCGAATTTCATTTACAGCAGTCTCTATAACGTAATAGATAGAGTAAGCATAATTGTAGATAGTAGTTCTCAATAAAACAGCATCGCTAAGCATAATGTCAGTGAAAGAGAGCTTGTATTCAAAATCTGAAGTCTCTAGCTATAACAGACGGACATGGCTAAATCGACTCGTATGTTGGTGATGATCAAGAAGGTGTGTATAAAATATATATATATATATATATATACTTATATTTATATATATATATATATATATATATACTTATGCATGTACTACTTGGCAAAAGATTCTTACCGACTCTTACAAAAGTTTTAGCTGTTTTTAGGGTTCGTGGATTAAAAATACAATTTATCCATTGAAAAGAGAAACCTTCTCTTTATGGCAGCTTCTGTGTGTGTCTGTTGAGCTGTGTTGTGTGTTGTGCGTGGTGTTAAAGTTTATCAACATATTGTCAACATTTTGTTGCTCGTCTATCCGTTGCCCTAAAGAGGGAGAGCACTCGCTCATATTTATTTATGGCTCAGCTTAAGCTCAAAGCATGTATACGTACATGAATACATATACATATACATATAGATATACACACATATATATTTCAGCTTGACCACAACTTGGATGGAGTTCAAGAGTGGAGAAAAGAGAAACTTGCAAGATGCAAGCAGAAAGCAGCTGACAGTTTGGCAGCTATTTTACAATGTTATCAATATTTTCTTTTCTTTTTTGTTGTTTGTTGTGCTTTGTTTGACCCGGATTTAGCCATGTACACTTGTTGTAAACAACAACATTAACGAGGGTCTTGAGGCCGGGGCACGTGGAAAGTGGCAAAGGGGAAGAGACACTCATAAGCATTCATTGGAAATCCTTTTCGATTTATTTGCGTATTCAAACGGAAACATTTAAAGTGATTGCGGATGCAAATTTTTGCCGAGTATGTAGCATAGAGTAGGCGGCAGCTGTGTAGCAGCCACACAAAGTGCCCCAGCCACTTCCCTTTTACTTTTCCCTCTTTTTTTATCTTCTGTTGTTGTTGTTGTTGTTGTTGTCGGTTGCACAGATCTGAAAGCGTTTACCAGCGCGTGCCTGGCAACATTTGCGGTTTTTGCGCCAACTTCACACATTTTCTTATGTCGGTTTCCTGGGTTTTGCTTTTCCTCAACTCTGCTTTGGTTTGCCTTCTTTTTGTTGTCGTGGTGCCATGAGAATTTCAATTTTAACACAGGTGCTTGTGTTTGCTAAAAAAATAAATATCAATCATACGCCTCAACAGCAGCAGTAGCAGCAGCAACCTCACAGTTCGCATCTTTTTTGTTGTTGGGTTGCGTTCACTTCTGAATTTTGTATGATAATTTGTTTGGCAATTAACAAAAACGCTGTTGGTTTTCATTACGGTCATATATGAAAACAAATTTGAAGAAAACTAACTGATTAGATAGTAATGTAGTTAAACATCCAACAGCTTCTGTTAACAAGTGAGCTCTGTCTAAAAATATCAGTTTAAAATCGTTAAGAACAAGTGAGAAATGTTGAGAGAAAAGTTTCTAGCAACACTTTGTGATATTAACAAGGGAAACTGCTCTTTAGTCGAGAGTGCGTGACTGGGAGATACCCTTAAGAATTGCTGATGGTAGTTTGTTCAATATTTTTGTTATCCGATGTTAATGAAATTTCTACAGTCGATCAATAATATATCCAACTATAATATATATCAATTGGAAGGTTATATCTTTACAATTGTGTTTTTTATTGCTGTCGTAAATCAGTAGCAGTTGTCGATAAAATGAGAGAAGCTTGATTTGCCTAAGGTATTATTATCCGCGACCTACTCGAAATATTGTGCCCTTTCTCAGCCTATAGTTTTTCCATCAACCCCTGCTTCCGTACGAATGCGAGAATCTTTGTTGGTTTGAAGGCTTTTATGTCTCTGAAACTCATAACATGCATCCCTAGGATGCTGCATCTTCTTCTAGTCTAGGCGACGTACTCTTCTAGGATGTGCATTGAGGATTCCTCCTCGCTTCTACCCGCTGGCTACACACTCTTGCACAATTTCATATCACATTTCTATGGGTTCTGTGGCCAAAAATAATCTCATCTTAGAGTAGATAACGAGGTGGAAATCTACAGATAAAAACTGTAAAAAGAGCAGATGGTGATGTTTGGGGGGAGAGAGAGAGAGAGAGAGAGAGAGAGAGAGAGAGAGATAGGGAGCGAAAGAGAAAGTAATCAGAGTTTAAGTTGCTTATCTCATCTCGACCCAGCCCAATTAAGCAGAGAATGTTTGGATATAGGTCAAGGTGCATGTTTCCGCTTCAAAGTTGTATTTGAGACTACATATCTAAGATTATCTAGCTTGCTGGGTTGTCAGATATTTTGGGTTGTTTTCATGAATTTCGATATACT
The DNA here is from genome assembly GCA_035043025.1 of Drosophila villosipedis. Lineage (NCBI taxonomy): Eukaryota > Metazoa > Arthropoda > Insecta > Diptera > Drosophilidae > Drosophila > Drosophila villosipedis. Next base: position 13,498,893 of record JAWNNF010000027.1, read on the forward strand.
CAAAACTGAAGCTCAAACAATATGAGCTTGTCGGCTTTTTGCATAGATGTGAGAGTCGTTGCTTGTTGTGCCCATTAATTTCGCACTAAACTACTAAAAGCTGTTAATGACTCTCAATTGTTGGCTGAGTCTACAAAATCCACATGCAAGTGATATGCGTGGCGGGTGGTTCGGGGTGCAGATAACCCCATGATCCGCTACTGATCAGCTGCTCCACTTGTAGTTATGGAAGCACTTTAGGGGCAATTGTTGTTGACAGCGTGCTAATTAATTTGTGGCGAGAAGCCAAAGACAACAATGCGATTATTCGTATATATATATATATATATATATATATATATATATATATATATATATATTCATAAGTTGTATATATAGTTGTAGATAAGCAAATGTTTTAGTGTGTCGCTTAGCCGGTAAAATAAATTCTTGTCCATCGGCAACAGCAATCAAAATATAATTATATACTTTAATCAGTTTCAGATTGCCGGTTGCACGTCACATCAAATAGTAATAGCTACAAGTAATCAATACGTTCAGTACACTCAGCAAAAATCTCACCCAGAAATTTAGGAAATCTCGCCAGAATGAAAGCCGAGCTGAAAATGCAGTCAATTTTTTTCCCTCAGTGCAGCGATTTTCAAATTGAAATTAGAATATCACTAAAACAATTTGAATAAAATAGGTAGGTAGCCAAGCATTCCGCATGCCGCATGCCGCAGACGAGCTGCAGAATGTAAAATGGTAAAATGTTTGCTATTGGGGGAAATTCAGTGCTCAATAATTCAGCAGCAGAGCAGCAGGCAAATTAAATCAAATAGTTGCACACACACACATATCATGCGAATAAAAAATCGTTGTTGTCTTTGTTGTTGTTGTTGATATAGAACACATCGCACATACGCCCCGTTGTCGTTGAGCTTTTCTACTTACGTTGCTCGCAGTTGGCGTTGGGCATCAGTTCGAGCAGTGCGCTCAGCGGCAACAGATCGTTATTGTTGAACGTGCCATCAAACTCCCTTTCGCGTGTGTGTGTGTGTGTGTGTGTGTGTGTTAAACTTAAAAGTGCACAAATATTTATGCACATCAGAGTAGAAAAAGAGAGACAAACAGCTAAAAATAGAGACGAACTTCCTCTGTCTGTGGCACCTTCTGGCTTCTAATTCCACGCGTGCTGCACGGACCACGTCAAGGATTTGGCTGCACCAACTCCGACTTGGACTGCCGGAGAACTCCTTTTTTTGTTCATTCGTCTAATTCAGCTGCTTCACAATGCATACGCCGGCGGGCAAAGTGTCGGGCTACGTTTGCCTGATGATTGTGCAAATCATTTTCCTGGCACTTTTCTGGCTTTTCGTGCGTTACGAAAAGTCTGCTCTTCCCACGCCTCTCGTCGATGCCACAGCTCAAGGCGAAGGATCAGCAAACGAACACGTTTCAAAATATCCGCGTGAGTAGCTATAATTTCCTATTGTTCTTCCTGCACTTGCCACGCCTCCATCCCCTTTAACCCATTCCCTCCCCCTTCTTGTATTTTTTGTGCAACTTTTGTCATTGTTGCTTCAAAAATCAGTTGGTGCGCTTTAAATTTTCACATAATGTGACCAAGTCTGTTGCTAAATCAAGTGAGTGTCGAGGCGAGAGTGAACGACAGGCAGATACCCTGTATGTGTGTGTGTATTTTAAAAATATTAACAAACAAATGGAATAAAGTCAAAGAGGCCGTGAAAAATTTGTAAATATATTTGATTCGCCGTAAGTCAATCAACAGCTTTTATAGTCACGAGTGAACGACTGGGAGATACCGAGTATGTGTCTTTGTCAAATAATTTAAGTTGCCTATTATAAAAATGTTATGCAAGTACTTAAAAAATACTTAAAATAAAGAAACATAAGTTAAAGGCAATAAAACAATCAGAAGTGTTTATTAATTTATTATTTGCTGTAAATAAATCGAAAGCTTTACTAGTCCCAAGAGAACGACTAAAGACACCCTTCTTGTTTGATTGGCAGAAACTTAATGGTTGCTTGCTATAAATATTTATAATAATAAATATTAATACAATAAATATTTATAATAATGTTTAAAACAAACATCGACCAGTTTTTTAAAAGGAAAACAAATATGCGAACAAAACTTTATTAAAAAGAAGTCAATAAGGCAACGAGATATGTTTACTAACTTTTTTATTAATTTAAACAGCCATTATAAAAATAAATAATAAAATCAATGAACAAATATTGCTTAAAATGCATCACATTTAAACTTGCTATTTCATTAATTAATTAAATGGCATATTTTTTACCATTCTGACTATAAATAGACGGGATTATTTCTGTCAGGGGGATGGATTATTTGATGTAATCAACACGTCTAACTGACAAGCAGCCTGACTGAAACGGGAAAGCCCATCACCATTTGACTGATAAACTTACAAACTGACCAACTGACTGACAGTCGGTCAGCAGGCAACCTGCCCACGATATTGTCATTATTTCGGTGACTGTGGCACGAACTTTGATATCGGTTGGGTAACTGTCAGTCTTTCCCTCTTGGCTGGGGGTATGAGTATAGTGAATATCATCGACACATGTCTTGATGAGATTGCGTGACATCTACAACTGATAAGCATTTATGATCCTTTTCAATCGACTGACTCAATTGATTTTACGAGCTTATAAGTGCGTGACTTGATGTGTCATCAAATAAGGCAAACAACGAGAGATAGAGAGAGAGAGAGAGAAAGAGAATCGGAGAAGACGAGATAAACAGAGATACAGAGATATATAGAGAGGGAAAGGCGAGATTGAAAATGCATTCTAAATATTGATTTCAGAATATTAATTATGTACGCCTAAATGGATGACAAACCCAAACTCAGCTGAAAACAAGTCAAAATGATACAGTCGAGAGAGCTCGACTAGCAGATACCCTAATAAATAGATGTTATGCTTGCTCATGGTAGTTTGTGCTATAGCAATGCAATTTTTACAGTTGATCAAGGTCTGGCTAGATTATATTTAACTGCTTAGTTATATCTTTCAAATTGTATCTTTTATGCCTGTCGCTTATCGATTTATATAGATATTTGAAAAACTGTTTTCGATAACAACTAATAAACTTGAAATACATATATTAAACGAGAACTTATATTTCAATTTAGGAAGTTCTTAGATCTTATAGTCTCTGATATCGACAAGTTCATACAGAGAGACAGTTAAATATTGATGGTGATCAGGCATATATATCCCTTATGCGGTCATATATGCTTTCTTCTGCTTGTTAAATACTCTTGCACAACTTCATTATGCATATAAAGAAGCTACCGTTAATACATATTAAAAGAGCTTTTGGGTCTGCTGCTGCTATTACCCAATCCAATTCACAAAACTCAATCCGAGACTTTTGTTCTCCATGGCCTCTCCGCAACCTCCCTGAACCGTGCCCCTGTTTTGTGTGCCAAGTGTTGGTGGCTCATAAATAAATGAAGTTATTTTTCGCATAGTTTGGCAAGTCCCGAGGCAGCAATTGCATTAATTACTTTTTGCCAAAGGCGACAAGCCCAAAAGCGAAAACCGAACCAGAAACCCAATGCGGAGCGGAACGGAATGAGAATAGGAATGAAAATGGCACATAACGAGACTGCTCACACACACACACACCGATGAATAATTAAAGTCATTAATTTCAATTTATGCAAATGCGTCTGTAAACAACTTGTTGCAATTCATAATAAATAAATTAAGCCGTATTTCACACTAATTGCACCCCCACACACAAACACACACACACACACACACACACATACGTGGCACGCGCCCGGTTACAGCTGCGTATCCGGGTCTATTTCGCTCTCTTGATATTGGTGACATCAATCTGAATGCAATTGACTTTTGGCAGCAGACAATTGGGCAACTAATTGAAACGACTTGACTCAATTAATAAGCGTGCCAAGGCGCCTTCCCCACACACACACACACAAGTGCCTCCCCATACACCCCCTTACATCTCTTTATTTTGCCCAAGTTTAACCCCCTTCCCTCCCCTCCTTACCTTTGCAGAGTTCCAGGACATTCAGGTTATGATATTCATTGGCTTTGGCTTCCTGATGACCTTCCTGCGCAAATATGGTTACAGCGCCACAGGTTATACTCTGTTCATGTCCGCTTTGGTGGTACAGTGGTCCATCCTCATGAAGGGATTCCTGCACATGGAAGCTGGCAAGATCAGGTGAGAAAAAAGAAACAACAAATTACAGCAAAAAAAAAAAATGTTGAATGCCAATCTAAAAAAATATAAAGCATTGGCTGTTTTTAAAAATTATTTAGTAAATTCTTAAAATAAAAATGATTATTAACAAAAAAAAAAACAATATCGGACTATATTCTGATGCTGACATTTAAGAAATTTAGGAAGAACTCGCTCGAAAAATATAGCGATTTAATAAAATTTAGGCCGATTATTAAATATAAAAAACAATTTGTAAATTCGACAAAATCCTTATTTTTGAACGGCAGAAACTTGACTGAAAACAGACTTTCTTCATAATAAGCCAAGCAATTTTCAACACTTCAGGTATAGTTTTTTTTTCTGATTTTTTTTAGTGTATATGCAGACAAATCTACACACTCACATAAATCCTGCACACTCACTCAGACACTAGAGCATTACCCAAACAAATAAGTTGAAGAAAAAATACACTCAAGATTTAATGAATTTATCAATTACTTTAACTCCAATAGCAGGATAAGAGACGAAAAGGGGGCCGCTGAGTAAGGGGATGTGGAGAATACTCGACTCAACTACTTAAACTAAGTGGGCGCAGCACAAAAAAACAAACAAACTACTCAAGTTTTAAAGAGTGTTGCTTTCTAAGTTGCATTTGCTGCTTTCTAATCGGATTGTGCTCACACTTATTCAATCTGTGCTTCTCGCTTCTATTTGCAGTCTATCGCTGGAGAGCATCATTGATGCGGACATTGCAGCCGCTGTGCCACTAATCAGCATGGGAGCCCTTCTGGGCAGGACTACTCCTATTCAATTGCTTTGCATGTCCATTTTTGAGATCGCTCTATTCGCAGCCAATGAATATTTGGCTTTAAATATTTTAAGCGTAAGTTAAACCGTTAACTAAAGACTCTAAAAGAGGAGAGCCGTTTAATAAGGATAGTCTGCAAATGATAAAGGTGTGGAGAAGTTATTTGTTTAGCATTTAGTTAAGATATGTTATAAGCAGTTATGATTTTCATAAGTGAACTCATTTTTGGTCGCTTGTTCCAAGGTCATCTAAATTAGCTGATCATTGTAGAAAATTGCTTGGCCTCTCAAAGCTGTTTCCTTCCCTGTGATATAAATATTTGTAGTATTTAAAAAAGTATCTATCACTTCGCATAACCCAAACCAAAATTCCTTTCTCAAATGCAAACAGATCTGCGATTGTGGTGGTTCCATCACGGTGCACGCTTTTGGCGCCTACTTTGGCCTGGCTGTGGCTCTAATGCTGCGTCCGGCGAGTGACCAGAATGAGGCTGGTAAGCATGAGGGGGCCAACTATACGTCGGACATATTCGCAATGATCGGCACCACCTTTCTGTGGGTCTACTGGCCCAGCTTCAACTCGGTGCTGGCCGATGGCGCCGGCGGCGAACGGGCAATCTTGAACACGTTTCTATCATTAGCGGCGGCAACAGGTGAGTCACGTCAAAGCGAAGGCAATTAGCTTGGGCTTGGAGTGCAGCCCTTAAATGCCAGGGCTGCGGCACAGCGTTAATTGTAATGTGGACGCATCTATTAAATAAGGATTGAATATGGAGCAACTGCTGCTGGTTGCTCCTGGTTTTTGAGTTCCTTATGCATGCAGCTCACAAACTAATTAAATGTCAAATAGTTTCGTTAACACATTTGAAAATTTATTTTAAGCACGTAGCACACATAAAAACCGAACCGGAGCTGAAGCAGGAGCAGGAGCAGGAGCAGGCGCAGGAGCAGCCTGTCCAACATTAAGCTGTATCTATGTGTGTGTGTTTGGGTCAACTATATGTTCTGACCATGGCCATGTTTCTACATGTGCTAAAAGCAAAAACAACCCAACAAGACAAGTCTACCATTTGCACATAGACCCGGCCAGTGAGAGATAGATAGAGGGAGGGGGCGTGGCGTACAGAGGGGAAGGGGAGAGGTGGCATGGGACAGTCTGTGCTGTTGCCTCGCTTGCTCGGTTAATGTAAATAACAAAACACAAATTAAATGTATACAAAGGGCGCCAAGGCAATGACTACAACAACAAAAACAGGCAGCTGAGATAAGCCAAACTGCAAGCGGCAAACAGGGACTGGTTAAGAGGCGTAGTCTGGTGCAGGGTGGATCGGAAAGGGGAAGCGGGGTACAGGTCTGGTTGTGGTACTAAAATTGTGGCTCTGCTCGGCAGCGGCGACACTGTGGCGTCTGTGGCCAGAGAGACTGGGCCATGATATTAAAGCCATCACCTAAAATAGCGCAATAGAAAAGCACAAAGGGTGTGGGAATGTAAACGACTAGCAAATACCCTGTGGTAGTTTGAGGTATGCGCTTGTCAACATACATGTGACAGCTGTGGCATGTGTTTGTTATATACTTTTATGGCAAAATCATTTTACGTTTAATCGAATTCGAACAACAATTAAAATTAGAGCAAGGGAGAGTGATCGAGTTGCAAATACCCTACAGTAATTCACAGAAATGACGAACACATATATTAAAAACTTTAATTATTATATTAAGTGACTTCATAATAATTAGTGCATACATCAATCACCATTTCTATTTTAAGTGTAGTACTGTTCTAGATCTTAAGCCATTATCAAAACTCCCTTGCTTTTGAAAATCTATTGAGTTTTGAGAAAGTTATGGCTGTATGAAATAGATCTGCATCCATCTACTTTTTTTTGTTCTAGAATTATGATAGTTTATGCCCATATACTATTATTGGGGCTAAGATTTGTAGATTAGTTTCTACTAATGTGGGAAAATTATTGTAATGAGAATCGACTTTCTCATTTCCAGTTAAGAAACTTTCGGTTGAAAATTGAGTTCTTGTAGGAAAAACTCTGTTGTTTTCAACGATATCTTCAGCAAACTCAGGTTATGACAAATAACACGATGAAATAGGATCTTTCTATAGAAAACGATCCTCTACAATTCAAATCTAAAAATGGCTTAATCTTCCTACCCATTTTTTATGTGTATAGAGTATAGATAGTAGCAGACTAGTGTAAGTCCCACCGAATTTTCTATAATCTACTCATAAAATAATATAAACAAACGTGGAAAGACTTAAAGCGAGTCCTCGGCAAAAGTTGCGCTTTAGTTAAGCATAAATAAAACTGAAATTTAGACAAACTGCACTTGCTAAGCAATATGCCCCACTTTTATGGGATATACAGATAGGGAGACATTTTGTGCGGAAGGATGTGCGATTAGTTGAGTCAACGTGGAGCTCGTCTCGCTTTGGGCCAGCACTGGTCTGCCTTGTTGTGTTGCCTTAATTAAACTAAAGCTGGGATTCAGTTCAATGCTGAAATTAGAGGCGGGTCCAGGGGTGTCCTCAACTAGCCCCGCCTGCCCCCCTCTAATCCCGTGCTCCGCTCCTGGCTTGTGCAGATGCGGGTGCGACATGCATAGAAAGCAGACGACGATGGTGTCCAAAATACGCCCCAGTTGTAGTTGCTGTTTTTGTTGTTGTTGCTGTTTTCACACCAAGTTCGAAACGAGCCTCGTCCTGGTCCTGGTCAGTGTCCTTGTGGCCATTGCCCGCATTGAGAAGGGGATGGCTGGGAGGTGGGTAGGGGGAGGGGCAACAACGTTAAGCACAAAACACATTTTATAGTCACACACACAAGTGACACCATTGGCGTTAATTTAAATTGTTAAATGTGCAACAACAACAACAATAACAACAACAGCAGGAACAACAACAGCCAGCTCGAAACAGCTGACGCCCCTCAAAATCTCGGCTGCTTTTGGCTTGGCTTTGCTTTAACTCCCTCTGGCTGTAAAAAATACAGTTTAATTGATTTTTAAGCCAGAATTTGAGCCTGTGCTTGGACACAATGTCAAAAGCTATTTTAGAAATTGTTGTGGGTTCCACTTCCAGTTGTGATTTGCCACAGAAACCGAGCGTAGCTGCGTATTAACTAATTTATGCAAATTATTATTGCTGCAACATATGTTGCACCATAAAATGGAGATTTTGTAAGTATTTAGTGTTATTTTCGCCCAGATTTATGCTTTTTTGCCCGCATAATAAACCCAACACAATACAGCTGGACAGTAGAGCACTTGGCTTGTTTACATTTTTATTAGTTTTGTGTTTATGATCTGCGGTTGTGGATGCTGTGTCAATCCCATTTGGCTTTCGCTTGGATGATTTACAGACAGTGATGCTATTTGCCAACCAACTGATGCATTATTTTCCGCTACGTAATATTCTTACTCAATTCCATTGTTTCCATATGTGTATATGTTCAATGAACAATCCAAGACTTAGCCACATTTACAGCTGCCTTACCTGCTTCCTTCTCGTTTTTATCATTATCAATAAGTGGCAAGCTTTTCAATTTGTAGATTAGCCGTTAACAAAAATTTAATAAAATTGGGTGCACAAATACTAAGCAGGTGTCGATGCCAATGATCGATATATGATCTTTGGGCATAATATGCAAGCTTTAAAAAATGAAACTAATTTATGCAATATGAAAAACAAAATTGCTGCTATTTTAAAACATAACTAGAAGGACTACTTGAAATATAGATAAGTCTACTTAAGTGCCAAAATATTAACTAAGCAACGATGTCAATGATCGATATTGGATATTTGGGCACCCAAAAGCCGTAAGAAATTTAAACTTGATGACAAACAAATAGTTAAATATAATCAAAAAATAGATGAATGAAATAAAAATAATTAATACAATATGTACAAAAAAAAAAAACTCTGCTGCTATTGATAACAAAACTAGATGCAGTATTTGAAGTAGAGACTGTTCTTGCTTGTTTTAGATTTGTGCTTCTATATTTTTTTTGGTTTGTTTTTTTTTGCAGTGACCACCTTTGTTGTATCGGCGCTTGTCAGCCATGAGAATAAATTGGATATGGTGCACGTGCAGAATTCGACGTTGGCCGGTGGCGTTGCCGTTGGCACCGTTTGCAACTTGCTGCTCGGAGCGCATGGCGCTGTCCTAATTGGCATTATCGCCGGCACGATTTCGGTGCTCGGCTATCGCTATTTAACCGTAAGTTCAACAACTACACCCCCACTTCCCCCCTCTTGGTGCACACTAATGGACCAACATCCTGGCGAACGAGTCCTGTGTGGCTAATCCAAACCAAAAAAAAAAAAAAAAAACACACAATCGTCCCTCCATTCAAATGGACCGAGTCTGAGTTGCAGTTAGGAGTCTGTGCGGATGAGGCGTAGCACCTGTGTCCAACTTTGCACACTCTGGACGCCCTGCGTTTTAATTAGTGTGCCTAGCAAAAATTTTGACGCTAATGAGTAAAGTTGGTCTGCCCCTTTGGCGGACACGACGACGACTTCCGAGTTGTGCAGGATGAGTCCAAATTCACCTGCGTAGTTGTAAATAAATTTACACACTCTCATTAAAAAAGGGCATTAAGGGTATAATGAAGTAGTTCAAGGGCAAAAGGAGGCACCTTCGATCCTATCAGAAATATAGTTCATTATAACTTGCTTAAACGTATTTTTATATTGAAAAAAGTACTTTAAGCAAAGCCAACTTTTTATAAAGCAGTGTATCAGCTAGTCTAATACTCTGGGATAGATAGGGATAGAGAGAGAGAGAGAAATTTATAATTAACTTTATATTAAATTTACTTTATATCCCTATTTAATAATAATTACTATTTACAGCCCTGGATGACTAGCAGTCTGCGTCTTCATGACACTTGTGGCGTACACAATTTGCACGGAATGCCCGCCTTAGTCTCGGCCATTGCCTCAGCCGTTGTTGCCTCATTGGTCACTCTAGAGAATTATCAATCGGATCTGCAGGACATATTCCCAGCCATGGTGGGCAGCAATAGCACAGATACCAATATAATGGGTGTAAGTTTGCAAACTGTGCAACCATTAAACAATTTCTTAATATTTTAGTGAATGGCTCCACTTTTGCTGCCAATGATAGGTCACAATATTATTCAGAAAGTATATTACTAAAATGTGTGTTTGTGGATTTCTAAAAACTTGGCTTTACAATTCTAAAATTCCAATCCACAAAGCTACTCGCCCCTAAGGCAGACGACAGCTAATAACTATTATTATAAAAGAGGAACCAGTAATTTTCATGAATTATTTTTTCAGAAGGCATGCTTTCAAAAATTAGGTCATTGCATATCTACTTTTTGGGAAAGTTTTGCTTAATAATATAAATTATTTCCAAAAAATAAAATTAATAGAAAATTATATTTATAAAAATTTTTCTAAATTTTTTCTGAGTGTAGTTGTATATATCAATCTAATGCGCAACTCTTGCAGGGATTGGGACGCAATGCGAGCACCCAGGCTGGCTATCAATTGTTTGGCATTGCTCTGACGCTGGTCATCGCCATTGGAGGCGGCATTTTAACGGGTGAGTCTCGCATTCCTTATTAGAGCCAGTAGCATTCACTTAGTTTGTCGAATCTTTGCAGGTGCTGTGCTGAAGTATGTCAATTTCCGAAATCTGCAAAAGGATGAACAGCATCAGGATGAGCAGTATTGGGAAGTGCCCGCCGTGGAGAACAAAGAGGAATAGTTGAGTGCCCGATTCACTGTCCTTGTCTTCACTTTACTGTACAACACACACATAAACATCCACACAGAACGTTTCGAATATGTCTTGCTTAAATATTATATCATTATTATTATTGTATTGTATTGTAATTGTCTTTATTATATTCTGTTCTATTTGCCATGTTTGCCTGCTCACATTGTTTGACTAGTTTGTAGACTATTCTGATTATTATTTGATTTATTTGCCTCTTTTGCAGTGAACTCAAATTTACTGAAGAGCTTTTGTTGTAAAGCCCATAATCGACAACTGACAACTTGTTTCACTTAATTTTTTAGACATTTGTGTCGCATTCAATTAAAAAGTTGACAAACGAAAAATTTACACATTTAATTAGCGTTAAAATAGAAAACGAACAAAATCTGAATAAAAAAAACTTACACATGTAAATTGTATTAGCAATGATAAATATTTTAATTTGTGACAACTATTTTTCTATCCCTCTTTTTTCGGACTGCACTCGCTTATTTTAATGGAATTGAAATCATGCCACGCCAAAATAAAAAAAGTTTAAATATGCCACACGAACTTTTGGCTGGCGCCAACTATGAGCCGGCAATTGTTGGAGCCAACTTTAATTGGCGTCCATTTTTGTTACGCAACTGGAATGCAATTGTGCCCGCCAACAATTTGTATGTGCGGGGTGTTCTGCACTAAGAAGAAAACGAGGGAGTGGAGGGGGGGGGGGGGGCTTGGTTGGGGCTAATTAAGTGGCCCAAGACAAAGTGTCAACTAATTAGCTGACTTTTAGCCAAGACACTTGCTCGGTTCCGGGCGACAGCTTAGCCGGAGATTAGCGCACCTGCTAAATAAAATACAACAACAGCAAAGACAAAAACTCGATAATGTTTTTTAAATGCAGGTGCACTCCCCCTCATCCCTTACCACACCCCTGTCTTGACTGCATTACATTAAGCTGTTGACCAAGTTCTTAGACGTAATTCGAGCGTGGCGAAAACAGAAAAAGGTCGAACATCAAATTTGATTGGCAGCAACTGGCAAAGTTGGGAAGGAGGGTAGGAAGCTAGCGTTGGGTTGAAAATTAAAACAGAATATCTATATAAATATATATAGAATCGCGCCAAGATAAAATGTTGTCGAATAAGTTAAAAGAGTGTCCTACAAGTTAGTGTTGAAGTGTGAAACACATCGAAGAAGTGGTCTTTAATAATAATAATAATATGTGTATTCTGTCTTGTCAGTTTATATGAACAAGCTAATCTCGTTTGTTTTAGACAGCTGAATTTTGATCGATAACTGCAAACAGATCGAGTATATCAATATTAATCAATTTATGATAGCACTGAATTACACAATTGAGAAAATATATAAACTTCCAATTGATATAAAAGATACCGTGACAGTTTATTTATACACTTTAAAAACGGATATACTAAAAGCTTAGATCTTAAAAGAAACACACATTTGGTTAACCAAAGCGTATTTTTTTTATTAAACAAACAGCTGTTTTCAGGACAAAGGCGCAGCTATGGGCAGGGCAGCTTTATACATTATAAAGCGATTTAGACTTAAATTAATTAGAAATTACAATGTGGTTATCAGCCTCGCCAAGCTCTCTCGCCTCGCGCATTTTTGCTTATTTTCGTATATATTTAATTACTCAAATTAAAGCCAAAAGACTTAATTTAAATACACATTTGTATATGGATATATGGGTGTGTGTATAGACGCTGACAGGGAGAACACGTGTTGGGCCGACTAATAGCAAAAACTATTTGGTCGAGCGAGATGAAAGGACGACAAAAGCGAGCAGTCAAATGAGTGGCCAACGATGCCAAGGAGCGAGCATTGGAAACGGAATTGGAAGTGGAAAGGGAAGTGGAAGTGGAAAGGAGAAGTGGAACGGGGGAGATTGGAAGAGACTGGTTAGACTGGTAGGATAGTGCAATTTGGCAAAGTATTCCCCGGTGCGCCGTTTGACTATTTTGCCAAAGAAGGCAATGGTTCGAAACGGACCAGACTACGTCTCTCTCTGTGTGTGTGTGTGCGAGTGTGTGTGTGTGTGTATGCGATTGGCTGTGCGAGTGTGTGTGTCGATGTCTAAGTGCTGTTTTATTGCATGTGGTTGCCATCTCTACGCAGACAGAACAGACAGTTGAACGTTCTCACACGTCTATAATAATTAACAGTATGAAAGACAGCAGCCACAGCAACAGCAGCAAAGGACAGGGTGGCAACGCCAGCTGGCCGAGTGGCAACCTTTTTATTGTAGTTGTTGTTGTTGTGCCACAAAGTATGCAGCATATTTTATGCATGTGCAACTTTAACAACACGACAGCCATAAAAAAGAGCAGCAATAGCAGCAGCAACAACTGCAATTAAGGCAACTTTAAACAGCGTTGACAACTCTGGCCCGACATTGACTCTGACTCTATCTCTGAATTGTCTACGGCAACAAATTGTTGAACATACATAGTTGTTAGAAAGAGACAGAAAGAGAGAAAGATAGAGAGAGAGAGAGAGAGAGAGAGAGAGAGAGAGAGAAGAGAGAGGGTGGGGGTTAAGCTGTGGAATTTGTTGCAGGCAGTTGCAGGAAGCTCGCAAAAGCTCAGCAACGGAAACTGCAACAGCATTTTGCAACAGTAATTTTTTGGGTGTTGTTTCCGGTGACGTTGACATTTTGTTCCGTCTTTGTTTACGGTCCGGCGAAACGGGCGTACCACCCCACCGCACCCCCTCGTCTTAATGTCTTAGCGAGCAGGCAGCACCGTGTTTCGTCCCTCGTCCTTTGTCCTGGCACGTGGCAGAGCAGCGCACTTGCAAAATTCATGATTTACGTTTAAGTGTCATTGGTATTTAATTATTTAAGCGATCCCAAGTCGTTTAAGTTTGTAACGTGCGACCTCCCCTCCCCCACCATCAATCCCTCGAGAGCATCCCTGACTCTCCTCTGCCCCTCACTGCGCCATTATTCGAGCCCTTTTCAATAGCCTGGCAGCGAACAGAAAGATGAAAGATAGCCCGGCTTAGAGTTGAGCGCGTGACAATAAACTCTTGGATAGGAATATAAATATGGTCAGCAAATATTGAGTTTATATTGAATACCATTTATGGTTTTCTTTTTGACTCCAAGAAGGAAAGGAATTACCATAAAAATGGTAAGGTACAATTTTAAATTTATTTTAAAAATCATTTGGGTTTATTTTCTAACTCCAAGAAAAAAATAAATGGTAGGGTAAAAATTAAAGTTAACATCAAACATCATCTGGTTTTTGCTAACCTCTAAAGAAAAACGAATTTCAGTAAAAACAATAATCTAAATTGTATTTATTGCGCTACAGTCTCAAAATTGAAAACCAGAATTGAGGGCAATCCTTTTCAGATGTTACATTGGTCAAAAATTATTAAGCATTTATTTTAAAATATATTAAATTATGAAATTTGTAACGCACTGAATAAGACATATGTAGTATATATATTCATTATCAGCATAATATGACGAATCGATATAGCCGATATCCGTCAGTCTGCTTGTTTCTATTCAAATGTGCTAGGCTTTTTAGATTTATAGTAGAATTTGGATGACGGCAATTTGACTGCTGTCTACAAGGGATTACATACCCTTGTATACTTCAGCATACCTAAGCCCTTCTTTCATGTAAGTGTCTACTGTAGCAGTCTAAGCTGTACAGTGGTAACTATCAGTTTGCATCCAGGCACGACGTCAACTCTGTGGCTTGTGGGTGAAAGGTAAAGGAATTACTGTTAAGGATTGCCAACATATGCGATACACACATACTGCCACACACACTCACACACATGTGCGTGTGTTCACCTGGTCGCGCTTTCCATTTCGTTTTTGGCCATCTTGCTCCACCCTACCACTTGGCCAGCAACGAAATGTTTGCATGTTCGCCTTCCTTGGCTTAAGGACATAAATATGCGAAAGGGCAACGAGGAGGGGAGGGGAGGAGAAAGAAGACGGTAGCAAGGAGTAGCAAGGAGGACAGTTGAACTTGCCACTCGTCGAACCAAGCACAATTTGCAATACTCCTGGGACTCCATATGTGAGTGAGTAAGTGAGTGGTTCGGGTGGGTGAGTGGTTCAAAGTGGATGTGGTTGCATGCCACCATCAGGTGGCAAGCTACTGCATGGCAACAAAATGTTTACTGGATGTGTGGACATCCAGTCCAGGATGGCTGTTTGCAGTTGAGCGAAATTAAATAAATTTTATAACATAATTTACGCTATCAAAACATGCACTCTCCCATCCTGTCGCTGCTGCATTTGTCTTGTATTCCCCCAAGTGTGCACAGTATCCAGGGATTTGCACTCGCATCCTGCTTGCCATACGGCCACCCTTGCCAACGTTAATGTTGCCAGCAGGGCCGAAATGTAGGCTTCAATTAAATGTTAATTTTACAGAGCTTAAGCATGAAATTTGGTTTGTGTTTGAGTCCTCCTCCTACTCATCCTGCTCCTGCTCATCCTGCTCCTGTTAATCCTCCTCCTCCCACTCCTTCACCTCCACCGCATCCCACCACCACTCAGGCTGTTGCTGAAGCGCTTTTCATTAAGGCTGTGCACATAAAATTGTATATTTTATGGATTCATTTGCAGCCTCACTTTTCATATATCAGCAAATAACAACAACAATTCTAAAGGCGCCGTCGATATTGCTCGACGCGGAGATACCCTGAACACAGCTGTTAAATTTATTAATTATTTTAAAGATAAGAGATTTAGGATTTCACAAGCCAGAAACTGCAATAAAGCTACAAAATATATGATATACTGATAGTTGTTATTTCAATATTAAAATACATATTGCTTCTTTGGCTTTTACAGTCTATGTAAACGGCTGTTTATAGTATATATATTATTATAATTAAATTAAATGTAAAATTTTGTCTTTCAATTTAAATTTAAATTTAAAACAAAATTATTCGCTTTATTAAAGAGTATACTCTTTTTGCTATCCATTTTAAATCGATTCAGTTTATAACAAGGCATTCAAATCCCCGTTAAGCTTTCAATTTAAGTAAGCCTCCCAAATAACTAAAATATGTATGCAATATTTTTTGATGTGCATGACAGTCCGATAGCCCATCAATAGTTCCATGTTTCATTCGAATTGGGGCCACATTTCAATAATGAAAGCTGCTTCGCACTTGACTTCAACTTTTAGTTGGAATTTTTCTGTTTTCTGGCTCGAATAAATATGCAGTAAATAAAATGCATTTGATATTTCTCTGCTTCGTTCCCTATGAAAGTATGTAGGGCGGGAGGCGTGGCACACCCAAAACACATTCAAAACACGCTGCGAACTTGAATACATTCAAGTGTCTATAAAAAATTGAGGCGCCTGCCACCCACCCAGACACAAACATACGCCCATAAAATCCATACCGACAGTTTGGGGGCACTTGTAGGTAGATTGTGGCAGGGGCGGACTGGCAAAAGAAACCATTGTAATAATGTCCAAAAATATGTTACCAACACGTGTAGCAAAGCAAAATACAAAATAAAGAAAATAAAAAATCCAACATAAAATTCAACATTCAAAAAGTAAAAAAATAATGGTGCCCTGTTGACTGCAAGCGAAAGGATTGGGATCGGGGGTCTGTTAGATACGCTTAATCGATGCAAGAGGGGAAAACGGGCGAAGGGGTAGATATAGTAGAAATGGAGGAAGGGGGAACGGGGGAAGTGGAAGTGCGGAAGTGCGGAAGCAGGCAACGCTTGTATTTTTATAGCAACGATATTTTATTTACCGCCAAGCGGCAGACAACGCCAGACAAGTAGATAAGGGGGGTGGGGTGTTGCCCCAATGACTGGGGTTGGGGCAGACAATGTCAATGCGCAGGCCGTGTGTTCATCACACATCACATACAGGGGCCTGACAGGAGGTTGCGCGGCTTGCGGAACTGGTTTGCCCTTAAAACATAAAAAATATGCTGACAATAAAAATTTGTTGTCGACTGAGCGGCTCAACAGCATGCAACATGCTGTTGCACGCCCGCCGGCAGCGTGGCAGACTATCACATAAACAGACAGAGAGATAGACAAAGAGACAGACAGACAGAGTTGCCAATACAGTTTACCTGCATATGAAATTGAGTGTAGTGGATGAGGGAACGGGCAGTGGAGGGTGAGTATGGGGGGTGGTGGAAGGGGGTTGCGGTGCAGGGGGGTTGGTAAAGTTCACTGCTGCATAGTAAAGTTTTTATACTCTTTGCAGACGTGCTTTGTGAAAGTTGTTGCGGCAAGTGTTGGAGTTAATAGTTAAACTCGTCTTTAACTGATCCAACGCTTTATGGCAAGATTCAATTACCAATTGTTATCGAGAGAATTTTTTGAGGATGGCTGTATAAACTTATATATAGGTATAGCTATAGGTATAGGTATAGGTATTGCTATATATACATGTATAAATAAAATTTGTATATAAATTTAAAATTAAAATTAAAGTTATGCATTTAATTTAAAATTAAAAATAAAAATAATATAATAATATATAGTGTATCTAAGTATTTTGTTTATATTCTCCATCAAACATAGTAGGAATTTGTTTAGCACATTAGATAAAGAATTTATACTTTCTTCTCTTGACAATTTTTATGTTTAATTTTTATACATTATAGTTTTATATTTTTTTTTATATGACATACCTTGGGAGTTTGTTATAGTTCTTATAAAATGTGAACTACCCTAGTCCAGATTTTAATATTATGTATTATTTAATATGCGTAGTTGAAATTGAGCTATAAGACTGAAAAATCTTATTTCTTATCTTATTTGGTACTAATAAAATCATTTCGTTTGCAATTGGGCTTATTTATTTACTGCATTTGATAAACATAAAATTTAATAATGTATAAAATTTATCTTACTTGGATCAAACTATAAAAGTAATATTGAGTAAATATATTATAATTTGTGCGATTAAATGATTTTATTGTTTTTGGTTTAATTACAATCTTCATCCGAATGTATTTTCAGAAACTCAAAGGAAATTTACACCCGATCAGCTTATGGTGTTGTGTGGTAACTTTAATACCTCTGCCGGGGCTTACAGGGCATATGGTACAGTAAAGCAAAATAAAAAAGGAAAAAGGAACCGTTAGTTCAATGCCTGGCTGACTTCAATGGAGGAGTTTTGCAATAAAAAGCGTGGAATTTGCCGTTGCAATAAAAATAGAAACAACTGCGCCTAAAAACCACTCAAGCATACTTTCGCCGGCTGCTGCTGTGGTGTGTGAGTGTGGGGTGGTCTGTGTGTGTGTGTGTGTGTGTGTGTGTGTGTGTGTGTGTGTGTGTGTGTGTGGATGTATTTGGTGTGGATGCCATAGTCAAAAGTGAGTGAATGCCGTTGATCAGACTGGGAGACTGAGGGACTGACTGACTGAGAGATTGACTGTTTCAGTCAGTCAGACGTTGGCTAGGTAGCAAAAATAAAGTCGTAAACCTGAAATAAGCCATCAATGGCATTAAAACTCGGCGATGGCGTCGCCAATGCGGCTCCCCTCCACCGACCCACTTTTTACAGCTATGCCAGCGTACCACAACCCTGTACCCCCAGTCATCTTCTCCCAGCCACCCACTTGAATCCAATTCCAAGCCAGTTCCATGCTCGCCTTTTAGCCATGTTTCATTTGTCAAAGTGCTTGGCGGCTCTTGGAAGCGACTCTTTGCTACCAGCTACCAACTCCTGACTTTCTACTCCCTGCTCCTGCATGACTGGCACTTTTTGTTTGTTTTTTCCTTTTTTTCCCTAGCGTGCTTTTATGTATGAGTAATCTTATAGGCGGGCATTACTCATACGCCACAGGAGCCATCAGCTAAAAATCACGACGCCTTTTTCACATTTAAACTTAGCTGATTACACAGCAAATTATATAATTTCGTTGTTTGCTTCTTTGGCTTTAGTCTAGTTGGGTGGTTCGCCGTTGGTTGAGTGGTTCAGTGGCGCTACTCCTGGCCCACATTCTTGGCGTTATCTTATTTAAAAATCAATATTGGCAGCTTTACGTGGCCTGCATATTAATCATACGCAATGCTGTGCTAAACACTCCCAGCTCGCTCTGTGATTTCTTGATGTGTGTGTGTGGGAGATGAGGGGGTGTGGCACATCCTTGCAATGCCCACTTTCGACACTAATAAAAAGTTTTGACGCCAAAACGTGTGCGGCTTTCCATTTGACTTTCTGCCCCATCCCCAGCTGTGAAGCTACATGATATTAGAATATGCCTCAATGAATGCTTTGTGTGGGGGTGGGGGTGGTGTGTTGCTGTGGCAGCATGACACTTGCACATAGTTATAATAAGGAAAGTTTCATAGCGACGCAGTGGCAAAAACGGAACTCGATATGGGGTTTAAGTGACGCTGACGATGTCAGTCGCTAATGAAAGAAAAATTAACTTCTTGAACGGATTGCAGCTAGTGGAAAATGGGATGGGCAGTGTGTGTGTGTTTGTGTGTGGAAAGGTGGTTGCTTGGTGTATCTCTGTCGAGATAAGCTAGCAGCGAGCAATGGAGTATTGCATTAAAAAAAAGAACGACTGTGGAAGCAACAGATATTAAAGAATTAAAAGATGTTCTTACACTGCGAGAAATTTGAAATGCAAACGGAATTTTATTTATTAAACCGATCTCAAAGACTGGCTAAGAGCTAGAAACATCAAACTTAGATTATAAGTCGAACGACTCGACTAGATAATATTAACTTGTTTATGTAGCTAAGAATAGAGAGAGATACACAATTGTAGCTGCAAATGTTTCTAGACCCATAATATTATAGTTGTATCACAGTCATGAAGGATGTATCTTTCTTTTCTTCTCTCTTCTTATCTTTTCTTTAAGACTTTCTGGATTTTTCAAGGATAACTCGGAATTTGTATTAAGTAAATATATGTTTTTTCTTATCAATTTTAAGCTTAAATGTATAATGCTGGAAAATGACACATTATCGTGTACTTAAGACATCAAGCCTTAACATGCTTTAATCCTATATTTTGATTCTTTTTTTGTTCCTATTCCTTGCTCTATCAAATATTAAAGTTGAGCAGCTGTATTTATATATATTTAAAATGTATTTAATCATGTTGAACGATTAGTCAAACAATGCAATTATATTTTCAATGAATTCAAGTTCACACTAACAACAGCAAAATTTTGGACAGTGTAGTTGAATATGGCTAATTTAGTGCAGCTTTAGTTTAACGATGTGTTTATTTTGTAGATATTTGTTTTGGCATTGGGTGGGGCGCTGGGGTGTACTCGCTGCTACTGTGGTTCGCTTTTAGGCCAACAACTTGATGTGGCTTAATGAAGAAATTAGCAGCTGGCAGCTAGCAACTGCAACTTCAGCATGAGGCAGGCGGCGAGTTTACCTGCCGCATGTAGGAGTCATGCCTAGCTGCATAATTGCCCCGGCCGCAAATTAGTTTTGTGCATTGCAAAAGCTCCTCAGTGGCAAGGATATGAGTGCACTCAGAAAAAATATGGTTATAAATTTAAGAGATTTATTATTATTTTTGAAATGCTTTTTCATTATATTTTTGAGATACTTTAAAGTTGTTTTTAATTAAATTAAATGCTCTTAAAAATTATTCAAAATGTTTTTGTATATGTCAAATCTTAAAATACTAATGTTTTTTAATTAATAAAATCAATGCAAAATTGCTCACATTTTATATCCAATATTATTTTCAAACTTTTAGAAAAATTTACCCAGAACGTAAGAAAACTTATTTTCGCCGATTTTTGGAAAAATACTTTCTGATTAACAAAATTTTGGTTAATTTTTTTTTGCTGAGTGTGGCGCAGAGGCGTTGCATCGTCTCGTTTCGTTTACCGTTAAGCAGCGTTGTGCTCATAAATGTTTGAACAGCTTTTACCGCTGGCCGCTGTCGTAACCCCTCCCCCAGCTGCCAACTCCTTTTGTCCCGGGCAGATCCTTCGAGCCGCGCTTCCGGTTTGCCCAGATGTATTCAACATGGCGTTCGCCGTGCTTAGTTGTTGTGTGAGTTGTGTGTGTGTGTGTGTGTGTGTGTGTGTGTGTTTGTGTGTGTTTGTGTGTGTGTGTGTGTGTGTTTGTGTGTATGTTGTGTGTTGTCTAGCTGCGTTTTTGTGTGCATATTAATTGGATTATCTAACACACACGCACACACAACTCACTGGTGTGTGCGTGTATTTGTGTTTGTGCGGTGCTAGTCACGTTAATCTCTGGGGGATCAGCGAGTCCTGGCATGCAATTGTTGAAAAAGCATTTGCACAACACACAAACAGCGAGGTAAGGATCGAGTGGGGCGAGGCGCTGGCAGGGAGAAGGCAAGGGGTGGCTGTGGTACTGGGGGCAAGTGTGGCAAGTGCTGGACTCGCCTTGAGCGCGCAAAAAGACGCAAAATCAACATTAGATGCGACTGAATGAGTCTTGCGGTTCTCTCTCTCCCCTCACTCTCTCTCTCTCTGTATCTTCCCTCTCTCTCTCTCTTTCGACCCCAGCAAAACCACCGCCACAGTCTGCATAAATCAGCCAGAGCCAGGAAAGGGGTGGCATGGGGTGCATGGGGGTGCTCGGTTAGCAGCTGCGCTTGTCTAAATATTTATGCAATGCCAATGTAAATTAAAAACAGCGCACAACGGGCAACAAGTTAAAAACATTTGTTAACAGCATCTAACAAAAAAAAAAAAAAATAACAGAAACAAAAAATAAAAAAAAGCGGCAGGAAAGGAGAAAAATTGCGTTGGCTGTCTGCGGCTGTGAGCTACTCTGCCCAAAGAGACTTGAATAAAACGCTTTTGAAAAAGTCCAAAACTTGGTTAGATATCACTCTGTCGAAACAGAACAGAGTTTAAAAAGAGAATAATATTGCCTTTAAGTTTGAAAATGTGATTCAAAAACTATATGCTTATAATATAGGTCTAAACTTCTCTTAGCCATAACTATGTAAAAAAATGAATCGAATTTGGAAAGGAAGCCATTTTGATCATGGTTTGAACTCTGTAATAATGCTACATTTAAATCTGACAGCGTGAAGTTGGGTCGCAGATCATGTCACAATCATAACCGAAAATGGTACATAGAAATGTGTGTAATCTGCCCAAAAATAGCCAAAGGACATAGGACAAAATGAAAGAGCAATTCTGGGTAAAAAATCATTTAAGAATCCCAACTCAAAAAAAAACAATATAGACAAAGTTTAAACTGCTCACATCAATATCTTTTTCAAATCTGAACCAAAAGAAGTATATTTGATTATGATTTGATATTTAGAATCTGAAATCGTTATGCTGGATCGACAATCACCTCAAAGTTCTACCCAAAAAATATCTATAATATATATGTCTAAACTTTCTTTATCCAAATCTTTGTCAAAAGTGATAAAAACAAAAAATAGACAATTAACAAAGGAAAGTTACAAACTCAACTTGCCGTTGTAGATATAGATTTATGTAAAGATCATATAAATTCACTTTTGACAAAGATGAGCCATTTTCAGTTTTTTCATCTCCAAAAAAATATTTTTTTTTTAACATGTTAGGGGGTCCAGATAACATTTTCAGATTTAAATGCAGGTTTATTCTAGAGGTCAAACCATAACTAAAAATACAAATTTCAACAAAATCGGGCCACTTTTGACAAAGATATGGCATTTTCAGTATTTTCACCTTCAAAAAAGTTGAATGCTTTTTCGCTAGTCAATTGACTCTACTTTCTGTCAGTGTATTCTCTGTATCGTGTTTAGTCATTGTAGCGTTAAGCAAAAGGGCTGTTCGGCACAAGGACTCGATACACAGGCAGTCGAACAGACAGACAGACAGACAGAGAGACAGGCAGACAGAAAGACAGACAGAGATACAGAGAAACCGAATCAAACGGACTCTTAAGCGGAATCCTTCGTAGCCGGCGCTGTTGTGGACAGGCATCATTAGGCTGTGCCACATTGTGGACTAATAAACTAGAGAGTACAATCACATACACACAGACACACACACACAGACACACACACACACATACCCAGCTAGACAGAGAGCTGTTCCAGACGTAAATAAGCCCATGACTGAGGCTTGGGCGGATTAAGCAAAACCAACAAACGAGTAGCTTAAAAACGCTTTGGGGCAAGTTGTTGTTGTTGTTACCTGCTGCCCCAGCCACCTTCTATCCACACCCCGCCCTTGGTTTTTGTTGACTTCACATATTTGATGCTGCGTGGCTAAAATTAACAAATAAATGTCCATTGTCCTTAGTCCTTTGTCCCTTGTCCTTGTTTTTAGTTCAGTTTTCGAGTTGTGCGTTGATTTGCTGGACGGTTCCTTTTGCAATTTCATAAATTCCCGGTGCAAATGCGTAAAATGTGGCTAGCCATTGCCACGCCCCCATCTCATTCTGTCCACGCCCATTGGATTCCCCGCAGGCAGAGTCAGTAGTCAGGAGACCATGTCCGAGTCCTTTTTGTATTTGACCACAAACATTGCACTTTTCCTTTGTTGCATTCCTCTTCGTCTGTTGCTCTCCGTGTAAGTGTGATTGTGTGTGTAGACTTTTATTGCATACTGTGCAGCCCTTGGTGGTTTTATGCTCTGCTGTCACAGCTTGAAATAATTTCGAAAAATACAAAGGCTTATAAAATATTTATTTCATATTTAGATGAATTGTATCAAGCGAGAAAGGGAGAAGGAAAGGCAGAGCGACAGAGAGAGAGAGGGAAAAATGTAGAGGAAGGTGAGGAGAGATATCGATTAGGATATACCCTCTATGAAATACTTTAATTATCTTTATTTTTTTAATCAAATTAAAACAAATGTATAAGTTTTATTCAGTTACTTCTATGTTTCTTCACAGAGTCTCGACCAGGAGATAGCCTCTATAGATGCCTTTACCTACCAATATAAATACCTTAAATATTTACTTATCTAATTGTCTTAAGCTACTACAATTATCGGTTAATAAAACTTGGCTTGCCCAAGTTATACAAGAACTTACATAACAAATTTAAAGTCTCCAGCTCTGATAGTCTCTGAGATCGGCAAGTTCATACAGATAGATGATGGACATTGCTAAATGGACCGCCTGAGTTGCTTCCTTCTGAAGTTTATTAACACAAAATATTTCTAAAAACTAGATATGAAGGGTGGTTATATCTTACTACGTTTAGTATTTGAAAAATAATAGTATTTTAGAATATTCCCAGATGAGTTTTCGACATTTTTTCTTTTGCCGAAATGAATTTCCCTTCAGCACTTCTTTTATTATGATCGCAACTGTTTATAGAAATATATTCTTTGTTATTCACAAATAATCAAAGGCAAATTGGTTTCTTTTTTTTTTGCTTTTTTAATTTGATTTTGGCGCAAACAAATATTTTATTGATTGCGCTGCGCTGACAGCAAAATTTACTTACCTGAAGCCTCAAGGCTCTCTTTCTCTCTCTCTCTCTCTCTCTTACACACACAAGCACACAGAACTTCTCAATTAAGCGAAATTAAAGTGGGGAGATGTGTGTGTGTTAAAACTCTTCCGTCATTCCGGCGCTCGAGCGGCAAAAAGTTTTTTTTTTTAATTAAATGAGAAACTGAAATACGCACACAAACAAACGGACACCACACATACACTACAAGTGTGCGTGCGTGTGCAAAATGCATTTCACTTGCTGCAAAAGTGGCTGTCAAGCCTCTGGCTTCCCTTCCCTCTCTCGCTCACTCTCTCTCTCGTCCGGCTCCAGCCGCAGCGGCACCGTTAGCGTCAGCGTCAGCTTCAATTCAGGCAGCACTTTCAGCAGCAGCAGCAGCAACAGCAGCAGCAACAGCAGCAGCAACAGCAGCAGTAGCAGCGGGCGGGCGCGCATTTTAAAATGATAAAAGTCGCCGCATGTCGCGACAGCGAGACGCCGACAAAAGCGGCGTAAATTTCAATTAAATGTGAAAGCAAAACAAATTTTAACTCCGTCCATTCGTCCACTCGACAAGTTTCGAGGAAAAACGCTTTCCAAATTTAGTTGATGCAGCTGAAAATTCATGAATTTGAGATAAGCTGCTCGACTTACTGATTTTATCGATCTCCCTTCTCGTTATTGATCGATCGATCACTTGACCGCCACACTCGGCTATCGATATCGATATCTAATTTAACAAAGTTTTGCTAATATATTTTTGGGGCTAAGCATTTAATTAATGAATTGAACTTAGATTAATGATTCATTGACATATTTTAATCGAATTGGATTGGTTGTAATTAGCTACAATATACAATCGACAACAAATAAATAATAATATATTTGTTTGCTTCATTTGTTGTACTCTTATAATTTGTATTATAATATTTTTGTTTGCAAATTTTAATTCACGATTTCAAGCACCGCATAAACCTAAAATTCATGTTTTGCCTGAATGTGTGTGTGTGCGTCTGCCTAAATGTAATTGTAAATTCCATATTTCAATGCGAATGTTTGTGTGTGTGTGTGTGTGTATGTGTGTGAATTGCCATGACTGTAGAATCTGCCGTTATTGATGTTGTTGTTGTTATTGTTGTTGCTGTTGTTTTTGCGTTTGTTATTATAACAATTACTTGAAAAATTCTCCGATATCAGCGCCAGTAAAATTATTTAAATGCTTTTGTCTGTGCGTGTGTGTATGTGTGTGAGGGAATTACGAGTGCACGCACGCACACACACACAGACACCTACCGACAGACAGACGGGAAAGCTCAGAAGAATACACACGCACAGGGGCCTTGTTATACAATCACAAAAACACTGACACACACGACATATAAAACAGTTACCATTAAATGGCTGCGTACAGCTGCAGAGGGAGATTTGGGGAGAGCAGATGCGTGAGTGTGACCGTATCTGTGTGTGTGTGTGTGTGTGTCGTCTGCCGGGGTTCCGGTCTGAGAGCCCCAACGCGGCATTCAGACAATTTGGTTTAATTGATAGTTGGGATAATGTAATTATAGACAATGGCGTTTCATGCGAAACCGATTTGCTGCTGCTGCTCCTGATAATAACGCTCAAGTGCTGCCAATAACAACACGTACAACAACAACAGCAAAAAGTGCGCCCAAGTGGCAGCCACTTGCCTTAATGAAAATATGCAGGCAACTAAAGTGTGGCCAAGTGAGTGCCGTTAAGTTGTAAACATTGCGAAAAAAAACAAACTCCAAGGCATCCCATAAGTGTTGCCAAAACAGAGAAAAAAGCTAAATAAGAGAGCAGAAAAGTAGCTAACGCTGTAAGTGAAAATGCCCCAAATGAAAAGCATAAGTTTATCTGATGTTTGTTTTTAAATTTAATTAGATATTTTCAGCTCTCACATGTCCTTGTAAACGTCAACTGATTATAGCATTGAGCCGATTTAAATCAATTCCCATTCTTAAGTGATGCACGCAGCATTTTTTAATAGCTTTCGGCTCAACCCAACTAAAATACAGGAAGAAAAAAGCCAATTACTCATCTCTGTGGTAGAGTGTAGAGCTTTGCTCAAATTCGCCGATATGGCAATACTCTAACTAGTTGTATGTGGGAACGCTAATGATGCATATACTATTTGAATGAGTTGCCAGCTGCAGTCGCGACTAACTTTAATCTACCCAAAACAGTTGCAGCCATCAATCAGTGCGCATAGAGAATGAGAGGGAGAGAGAAACAGTGTGAGAGTGGGAGAGAGGGAGGGAGAGCAATCCACTCAACTGTCGCTAATTGGCAGCCGATGGCGGTGCCCAGAAAGGGCCGCCAGTTGTATGACGATGTCGATGTGGAGTTGTACATGCAATTAATTATGGTCATTTTCAGGTGCTCAGAAAACCCCAAACCAACAGAACCCAAACCGAGAAACGTCAAAAGGGGAACAAAGCGGCGCCACTTTTGCCTACGAGTATTGCATACTTTTCAGCGCGACTGTAGTCGTTTTTGCAATGGATTGCGTGGAAAGACCCAGCTGCAAAATTTTGACTGACATTTCATTACGGAATGCATTCTTTTGCATACATTTGAAATTCATTAACTAGTAATGCTAGCAGTATATCTATATCTATACCTAAGTCTTTTTACAAATATTTCCGTATTTGAAACTAATAGTAAAATAGCTTTTGACAATGCTTACTTACTGTATTTGTAATACATGCAATATATAAGGTAATTACTTTATAAAGTGCATAATAAGAATCGCATACGTAATGCGATCATTTCGCTACTGGGCAGTGAAGAGAGTGCAAACAACGCATAAGCGTTGCCACTCTGCCTAAATTCCCCGATCACACAGACAAATGGAAACAAATGATGAGGTTTTCTTGTAGTTGTTGTTGGTATTGTTGTCAAATGGCGCCCAATTGGCAATTGCTGTTTCCGCCAGCTGATTGGCTACAAAGAGAGGGTGGGGTTACACCCACAGCCGGCATAATATGTATCCGTATCGATGACAATCACCAAAAATAGCGCGTTTGCCAAAATGCACAACAACAACGAAAACAACAACAGCAACAACAAAATGTGGCCAGACTCGCAGGCGACTCTCTGTTCTGCTGCTTGCATGCATTTTTATGATGTGGCATCACTTGCCGTCGGCTTCACAGAACGGGATTTTGCAGCGGTTAAGTGAAAATTACATGCAAATTGTGAATGGCATTTTAAATATTTCTCAAAGGCAGCAAATTGACTGAAAGGCATTTTTATGGTCTGATCCGGTTACGACTCATCCGCAGTCAGTCTGGCAATGCATATATACACATAAATGTTAAGCAGGTGCAAAAATATGCATTCAATTTAAGCACATTTTCGAGTGTATCAATTTAATTTAATATGATCAATCAGAATTTTTTAATATAAGTAATGCACGTGAATGGGCTGAAAATGAATACATTTTTACTGTTTAAATAAATTATCAGTCTTAAAAGTAGTATATAAGTAAACTTGAGCGGAAAAATAATTATAAAATAAACATATTTGAGTAACGATACCGTATCGATATTTATGACAAGGCAGTGTGATAAGCAATTTTGGCGGTAAGGCGATCGATAAGGGAGTATTGTAGACGATCGATAAATAGAAGAATCACTTCCTGCCTGTCTATATAATAAATTTGGTGTCCTGGTTTGAACTTGCATCATTTATTTATATTAACAATTCATTATATTAAACTTAAGATCTCATATATTTTTGTGATACATGTTTAATTAAAATAACTTATCGAAACTATGATTAGTATGTGTGGCGGTCAAACGATCGAAGAGCCAATATGGCGGACGACCGATAAAGGGAGGTGCTAACTCAATGATATCCTGTTTGCCAAAAGAATAAAATGACAATTTAAACTGCAAGTCTAAAGGCTCTTGGCTTACTCAAGTTGAGGCCAGTGTGAGAATAATAAAATTAATCAGCTTTAATGCATTTTGGACGCCACCTCCATCCGGCTGTAGAATGCCCGAGATAACAATAAAAGCCAAAGTGGGTAAGAGTGAGAAAGAGAGAGAGGAGAGATGGAAACTGCTGCTGCACTAAATAATTTCTAATAAAATAAAATAAATAATGAACGCAGCAAACCGAACGATGCCAGAAAACAGTACGGCAGCTCCCCAACCCAATGGAAAGGTGTCTGGCAATGGAATGAAGAAGGGTTACGCGGTGGGGGAGTTGCCATATTGCGCAAATATTGCTGCAAGTTGCGCTATGGCAAAATGTGGGTTTTACTTTTATTGCACTTTGGGCTGCCGACGAAGCAGCAACAACAACTCTGCTTTGTTGTGCTCTGCTTTGCTGCACATTTTTAACGCCACTCATAAAAAGCGACGACGAGCAGTAAGCCGTAGTCTTAGAGCCGTAGTCGGAATCGGAGTCTACACATTTTTTTTTCCAATTTGAAGGCTGAGTCGCCAAATGACCGTTGAAATGATTGCTCCACGGATCAGTTGATGCGGATGGTTGTAGGGGGTGAAGTGTTGGGTAACTGCGTAAACAGATGTGTGTGTGTGTGTGTGTGTGTGTGTGTGTGTGTGTGTGTTGGGTAACTGCTTAACATCACACAGCAAGCTTCATTGCTTCTGCTTGAGCCTTCTTCCTACACCTCCCCTCTTTCTCATTCCCTTTACCATTCTCTTTCTCATTCTCTATGTTGTTATTTGTCTGGGCTTATTGATAAAGAAAAATTAAATAAAATAAAATCCAAGTGCTAATAGCTAAAAGATGATTTATTAAACAGCTTAAGCAGCTAAAAGAATTATATTGGACCAACTATTGGAGCAATCCGATCTTATAAAAAGATAAAAAATGCTTAAGCCAACCTAAATAAACATAAACTTATAGAGAAATTATATTGTTGATCAAAGATTATGTTTAAAATTGTATCAATCAGCGTTTCAGTTATAAATAATGACAGAAAAGAGTGTACAAAAGAATATAATATAAAATATAATGAAATATAATATACACGAATATAATATGTATTTAATGTCACGCTCTAGGCAATCGTCAAAGGACAT
Organism: Drosophila villosipedis; assembly: GCA_035043025.1. Taxonomy (NCBI): domain Eukaryota; kingdom Metazoa; phylum Arthropoda; class Insecta; order Diptera; family Drosophilidae; genus Drosophila; species Drosophila villosipedis. Next base: position 13,528,157 of record JAWNNF010000027.1, read on the forward strand.
GCACAGCGCCAGTGTTGACTAATAAAAGTTTGTTGTTTGTCTTTTGCTTTATTTTTTCATCTTTTTTTTTTTTGATTTGTTGTCAACGCAATTTCAATTTATATTTATGACCTTTTAAAGCTATTTTATGAGCTGGCAAGCTCACGACACGACCCCGGCAGCACCACAACCCCCACAACCCACTCCTGCGTTTCCTCTTTCAGATCAGTTAATGTTATGGCGCATTTTGCGATTTTAAAGTAATAAACTTGGCCACTGAACAGACCATTAAACAGGAACGAGAATGCTTCTTGGTTCTGTCTCTATTTCTCTGGCTTTCTGTTAGTTTTCGGCAAGACTCCAATTGGGGCACCAACTGACATATTGAGTCACATCTATTAGTTTTGAGAGGGCCCTGCCAGAAATGTCTGGCAATCAATCAGGCAAGGACTTCATTAGATACATTTACAGCACTGGGCAGCATTAGCAACACTGGCAGCTGCCGTTGCTTTTGCGTTTCCAATGCGCAAATCAGCTGTCCTCCCAGTTGGTGTCTAATTAAGATGCCAGTTTCCGTTTGCTGCTTGGCAACTGCAAACAGGAAGAGGAAGAAAAACAAGCTGAAGGTTATTAATAATACCTGCCAATTGGTTGCTGCGGATTTTGATGTGGCTGGGGGAGGGTGGGGAGCCATAAAATAAAAAGACAAATAATTATATATAGATTTTGTCAGAAAGAGCTTAAAATAAAATGCGACTTTCAAATTTTCAAAATTCTCCATATTAGCGTATGCAAAGAGAGTGAGAGAGAGAGAAAGATAGAGAAAAGTGAATAAAAAATGGGAAGAAGAAGCTGAGATGTGTTTAGCATTTGTCGCGACAAAATCATGTAATCATATACATAATGAACAAAACTTTACATTTCACACATTTCGCACAGTGCATTGCAGAATTTTGACAAATTGTTATTTGGCAAGTGTTGTATAAACACAAACTGTAAAGTGGCCAAAACACTTTGTTTACATGGTTATTTATTGGCCTGTCTTGTCCTCTGTCCTCTGTCCGTCTGAAAGTCCGTCTTCAGTCTGCTTGTTGCTTTTGGCACATTTCGAATTGTGGTCAAAAATGTATTTTGTCGTTTTGTGCATTTTTCAAAACATGTCCGAACGTGTTTTGCTTTGCTTTTGATTCATTTCCATTTTAGTTTATTTGGACTTTTGTCCAAAGCACTTTGCGGTTGCCATTTAAAACAAAACGAATCAGCTCCAGTGAAGTTTTTTGACAAGTTTGCCAAATTTATAAATAAATCGGTTTATAGTCTCAGCTCAAACAAAAGCCCAATGAGCAAAGTTTGCAGCTAACTAAAATGAATGCCAAAAATAGAAACTGTAGGTGAAGATTAATAGTTTGAATTTCGTTAAAAGTCTAGAAAATAAGACAAGAGTCGGTTCGACTGGGAGATACGCTGTTTAATGGATAATAGAGCTGCTGAGCAGAGCTTGACAAAATACTTACAGCTGATCAATAATATATAAGGGCTTATTGTATATATATTGGAAGGCGTTATCTCTACAACTGTGTATTTTATTGCTATTGATTTTTATCCATAAATTGGGAAAAACTCGAACTGCCTCGTGTAAACCGAAACCTGCATTCCAAATTCAAAGTTTCCACGTTTTTTTTTATGTTTCCAGGGTATACAATGAAAAGTTGAACCAAAAGCTGGAGCACTCAGAAAAAATTTACTTAAATAATAAAAAGCTTTTGTTGTTTTTTTTTTTTTTTTTTTTTTTAATTAAAATTTGAAAGACTTACTCTAAGTCGACAATCTCAAAAATGCGGTTTTCATTTATATTTTTTTTTAGAAATATTATTAGAAAGTGCATTTCTAAAAAGTATAAACTTTTTTCTGGGTGTGCTTGGCAATCAATTAAAGCGTTAAACTGTTAAGCTAGCAATCTCAAAGAGTGTATCGCAATCAAATTGGATATTTTGCTCGATGTCCATTAGAGGGATAACCGATTTTGAAAACTTCGACGGGAATAATTGAATATAATTGAATGATAAGCGCAACAGTAGTTTTTTGAGCCAAATTTCCACTTGACATTTTTCAACTTGCTATTCGTGTTTAGTTTTTCCACTATTCTTTTTTTTTGCGATACGCTTCACTTGGCCTGTTACATTTGGCCAATATTTACCTGTCCACCCTCAGTTTTTGTTGCCAAAAGCTTTTAGCTGGACGTAGTCGGTGGAGCATGATTCGCCTCGTTCTGCGATCCTTGGTTGCATCATCAAAGGACACATTTGACTTGCGTATAAAGTTGACGACAAAAATTCAACATCAGCCAGCTTGTTGGCCATGTTAACTTTATTAGACCAACTCGAGGACAAAAACATGCCACGCCAGAGGTATTGATACGATGACGACAGTCGGTTGTATTTGATTAGCTTGGAACTTGCAACCTGCTTGCCACACTCCTGCCACATAGAATGCAATTTGCAATTTCCAATTCGCGGGCACAAAAAAAAAAAAATGTTACAAAAAACAAAGACAGAAGTTGTCAATCATATTCGCTGACTGACTGGAGAACCGAGTCGCCACATCAGTTCCCCCTCTTCCCCTCTCTCCTAGCCGTGAAGGAAGTACCTGGGCAAGAGCGATAGGTTAACAACATGCCCAACAGATACATAGCCGCATATAAAGTTACTTGTTTTCGACATGAGCTGCGTGCTTAGCCCTGTTCAAATTTTCTTGTAGGAAGGTGTTATATACATAAATATATATTATAAAATTTGTCCAACTCCAATTTCTTTTTATTCAATTATTGATATTCTCTAAAAGTAGATTTTTTATGGCATTATCTAGTTTTACACACAGCCCAACAATGTTCGTATACTATTGTCTTGTAAGTGTTTTCATCTATAGCATATAAAATTCAATATTCTAATAGTATAAATAGGAATTACACTTCTTATCGAATTAATTAAAAAGCTATCTTGTTAAAAATTGCGAATTATTCGGATAAAAAAATCATTAAGATCGAACAACTATATCGTAGATGTGCCATAGCTGCATTGTTTTAGATTTAATGTGAAGGTCAGATTTCCGCAATTTCACTTCGATTTATATGATTAAGTAGTCATTGGCTTGCCATATATAGTAGTTCTTGTTTTTCCGCGTGGAAGAACTATATCCTATAGCTTTCACAGAAACTATGATATTTATTGAAGATGTGTGTGATTGGAAGACTTCTGACTGCTCTCTGCCTGCCTGTTGAGCTGCCAGGATTTGCTTAGTTTTGTTTTTGTTTGTTTGTTGTTTTGTTTGCAGTGCATTTCAATGCATGATTGAATTTTTTAGTTTTGTTGGGCCAGAGAGCAGGTTATGAGGATGGCGATGATTCTGTCTCTCTCAATCTTTCTCTCTCTCTCTCTGGAGTACACTCTGCTGATTCACGCTCCACAGGCAGCTTCAATCTAATCCTGAGGCAAAAGCAACTAAGCAACATTGGTTGTTGTTATTGTTATTGTGGTTTTATTTGATATTATCGTCTAGCAACGCGTCTGGCAACCGCACACACACACACACACACACACACACACACACACACACCCACACACGCACACTCTCTCTAGTGCTCTGGGCATAATCAGTGGCAAAAATTTGACACGTTGGCAAAAAAAAAAAGATAAGAAAAAATGCGACCAATATTTTTCTACAGTAAACGCCATATTTTAGCAAGTGTTTGTGTGTGTTGTTGTGTGTGTGTGTGTAACTCTATTTGCATATCTGTTTTTGATTTTTGTCGCTGCTGGCGCATATTCAATTTGACGGGGATTTCTCTCGCGGAACATGAAATCAATAAATCTGCTCCACTGTTTGAATCCAATTTATCACTTTGACGACTTTTCACTTTAGACTGCTGCTCGTTTTATAACCACAAACACAGACTCACACACACAGAGAGAGAGAGAGAGAGAGAGTGAGACACGCCCACATATGTACAATCCACGCCCTTTTCACTCTCACTCCCCCTTTTCAGGCAATCATCCATTTATGAAGTGGCAAACAGACGATTGGTGGCCTATTCCCTTTGCCTCTCTAATCTGTGTGTGTTGGCTGAGTGTGTGTATGCCCCTCTTATTCTTCTGCCTCATGCAGCAGTTGCAACACGCCCTCATAAATCGATCAATAATGAAATTTAGTAAAATGTTGCGTTATCCGGCGGCGCCTCCTTTTGTGTTCTTTTGTGTGTGTGGCAAGTGCTGAAAATGGGAAGCATTTATTTATTATGCAACGAACCCAGTAAGAAAAGGGTATAAGGTGTGTAATAAAAATGTGCACAAGTGTTTAACAGGCTAGAGAATGCAATTCTTAGCCCTTAGGGAGTATATCTTATTGATCAGCCGAAAGGTTACCTTTATTTGTCAGCATTCAAGCAGATATCAGAGTCTATAAAAGCTGGAGAAATTCTTTTTGGAATATAAGTTCTAGTATGCTTCAAATTTATTTCATTTGATCGATAAGTGCAACCGCTTTGCGATATAATCGATATTCATCGATAGCATTGAAATAACAATTGTAAAGGTATAGACTTCCAAATGACATATAATATACCCAGACATATATCATGGATCAATAGAGTATCTTCCAGTCGAGCCTGGTCTGAAAAGAGTGCAGATAAAAAACACATTTTGATTTTCTTTTTTTTACATTAAATATATTTAGACGTTTTTCATTCAAAATTGTTTTTGAGTCACGCAAATGTGGCACGCAATTTTTTTGCTCTCGACTAGTTTGGTTCTAGGTAAATATTTTAAACAAAATATTGCAGCTGGAATGTTTTTTATTTGCGCCACGCCACATTTGCCACAGGGTGGAGGGAGGTGAAAGGTTCTTGAGGGGTATTTCTTGACAACGTTTATCGTTTTAGCAAACTTCTTACATCAAATACATTTATATAAGTATTTTTTTCCATTTATATTTATGCATTTCTCATATTTTTTTTGCCGTTTTTTGGTATTTATTTTCTTTTAAATATTTTACTGTATCGTTTTTTGTTGTCGTTTACATTTAAGTTAAAATTATTATGTAAGCTACATTAAATTGTTAATTATTTTAAAATTACTCGTTACTCGGTGCCTTTGGTTTTTGTTTAATGTTATTGGAAATGAGAAAATTGAAAGCAAACTTAAAATAGATACTGGCAAGCTTTAGTTAAGACATAGAGGAACTCAAAGTCAGAACGCTTAAGACTAAATATTAAATAAAGCTGTAGTTAATTTATTACAAGCATTTAATGCACTAAACTAATCAACTCTTCACTTTTTAGGCAATCTAGCAAATCAAAGCTATTAATAATACCAAAAAGACTACATTTAAGTTATGAATGAACAAAAACAACACCTGTAAAAAAATAAGTGTTGTTTTTTTATTCTGAGAAATTTACTCAAGTTTCACTTTGGGTGTTTTTCTTGCACATTTTATTGGTAACTTTTGCGCTTAATTCTAGTCAAAACTCTAAATACATTTATCTTAAACTAATTTGCTTTATATTATAAATTGTATTTTATATATTTTTTTTTTGCTGAACTTTCCTTTTTGCTGCTTATTTATTTTTCTTACGTTTTTCTGCTTTGCGTGTTGTCAAGTTTCCATTTTTGTTTGCTCCCTCTCTCTCTCTTTCTATGTCTATCTCTATTTCTCTCCCTATCTATCTCTCTTTTTCTCTTGTCCCCTGCTTCATCTTCAATTTATCTGCTGATTGTCCACTAAAAACTATGCTCGCTTCGGCTCAATTTAAGAGAGTTCTCTTTATCTCAATACTCGATCTCTCTCTCTCTCTTTCTTTCTCTCTCACGCTTTCTGTTTGTTCTTCTTCTTTAAGATACACACTTGTTTTATATTTTATCGATAAATTTCTCACGCACACACACACATTAATCAAACATGGCAAAGTTTCAGCTTTCGTTATTGCAAATGCAAATTATATATATATGTTTGTTTTTTCTTCAGTGCATAATTAAATTGGCAATAAATTTATCGACGAGCTTAAATCAATTGAAATATGCACTTATTTAATATATTATCCCTATGTACGTATGTATGTCTGAGTGTATGTATGAATGTATCTATGAGTGTATTCATGAATGTTTATGTATGAGTTTTTGGATTTAATTTCTTTTTTCATGTTTCCTCCTCTTTATCTCTTTCTGTCTGTATCTATTTATATATAAATTGCATTACCCTTTCCCCCAGCTTGCCTTTTATTACAATACAATTAAACATATACATATTCATATACATAAACACACACATATATATATATATATATATATGGTGCTGTATATGTGTTTATAAGCATAATTTACCTTTATTTATTCAGTCTTAAGCTACAAAAATCGTTATGCATATTTCTGCCTTTTCTTTTTTATTTTTTTTTTTTGGTTTTCCAACTGCTAAAATTTGAATCTATTCAAATGAGTATTTAAATTCGCATTGTATTTTTGAATTATTCGTTTTTTGTTGTTGTTCTATTTTTGGTTGAGTGCAGCAAAAGCAAAAGTTAAGCAAATCTCAGCTCTCTCTTTTGAAAGGAAAGAGGAAAGAGGCGACAGATTGTGGGCGTGGCACAACAGCAGTCGAAAGACTAGTTTAGATTTAGTTTTCTCAGGTTCAGCTCCGAGTTTATAGAGGAGAGTGGAATGGAGAGTGGAGAGTGAGTGGCGGGCTTATGACTAAAAAGCAATCTTAACTGTCTAACGTTGAGAATCTGGCTCCAGAATGGCACCCAGCTTGACATCTAATTATTCCGTACTCTATTTTAATATATAAACTCGTATTTGGTTTGTATTTTTAGTATCTTTTTTTATGTGGTTTTTTTATTTTTTGTCTGTATCTAATAAGCTATCAATTGAAGTTTTCAGCTCGTTCTGTACAGGCATGCTTCACTTTAGCTAAGTATGTAAGTGGATTGCATTTATTTACACTCCGAAAAAAACTGACCTAAAATTTAGTAAATCGCCGTGACAACTGGAAAGTTTTTCTAATTTTTTTATATAATTTCTATATATACGAAAATTAATTACTTAAAATTAGAAAGGCCTTTTTTATATACGCTAGAAATTTTTTCGCGTTTTATTTTTTCTGTTTTCTAATATTAAGAAAACCCTTGAATGTGGGAAATTACTTTATAGAATTCAGAAAATATGAAAAGAAATTTACACTTACAATAACCATTCGAATTCGAATTCAAGCCGTCATAAATTTTCTTTTATAAGTTGTACGAATTTTTATATACTACTTAAAATGTTTAAATACTATTGTTCTGTATAATAATTTAAATACCAAAACTGGAGAAAGCTCTACACTGGAATTAGGAATAGAAAAAATCTGCTTTTGAGCTACTCTTGGCGATTTTCTAAATTTCAGTTCGATTTCTTTGGCGAGTGTATTTAGTATTTCCTGTTGTTGTCTGTATCTAATGGCTATCAATTGAAGTTTTCAGCTCGTTCTGTACAGGCGTGCCTCGCTTTCTTTTACCTTAACTAAGTATGTATGTGTGTTTGTATGTATGTTTGTGTGTATTTTTGTGTGTATGTTTGTGTGTGTGGGACTACCCCTAGCTAGAATCTAGTTAGTAGTAGTTGGCTAGCTCTGACTTTGTAAGACGTTTAGCGCTTTCCAAGTTTTTACTGTACGGTGTGTACCTTGCTCAATGAAACGAATCTTTCAAATAATGCCACCTTTATCTATATATATATATATATATATATAGCTATATCTGTAGTACAGTTGATCTGTTTCGGTTTCTTTGCTTTTGCTTTGGTTATGTTTGGTTTTTTTTCTATATTTGGTTACTCGGTTTTTCTCGGTTTTTGTGTGGTTTTTTCCTTGTAGTTTGAGTTTAAATGAAACGCCAGTTTGCTCGGAGGTTCGCTTTTTTTTTGGTTTTCTTTTTTTTTGGTTTTGCTGGGTTTTTGTTTTTAGTATTCTGCTTGTAGTTGTCCAAGTTGTTATTGTTGTCAAAGTCGAGACTAATAATGCTATCAGCTATCAGTTAGGATTAAATTAGTAGGTTTTATTTATTTTTTTTTAAATCGAATTTTTACCATTTTATACATATTTACAAGACTTTAGTTTAGGGTTTTAGCTTTTATCTTCTCATTTTTTCTCTTTTCTCTTATTGTTGTTGAAGCTCGTTGCCCAAAGAAAGTTTGCTTTTGACTTAGGAGCTATATTTTAGAGGCGTCTTTAGTTTAGCTGTAGTAGAACAACCAAAAAGATTATTATGAATAATGCTGTGGAATATATACACCAAATGTAGAAGGAGAAGGAGAAGGAGGCTGAGGAGGCGGTGGAGGAGGAGCAACCAGCAACCTGCTCAACCCTGACGCAGGAGGAGCAACAGCAACGAGCAGAGTGCCACCAGACTGAGCAGTGTCTGTTGTCGATTTGAGGCACCACCGGCTGCACCATTGATGAGCAGATCCTGACCCACATTACTGCGCACATCCATCAGATCACGGGAGAGGGGCAGCTCGGTGGGATCGCTCAGCTCATCGTGGCACGGCAACATCTCCGGCTTGAGTATGAAGAGTCGCACATTAATCGAGTTCTTAGTGGCATCCAGTGAATCACCACCGGCTGACAGATGCACATCCACATCGACATCGTTGCGAGCCAGCGGGGCACCACTCGAACTGGAGTACGAGCTCTGCTTGTGCAGATTCAGATTATCGTCCATGTCCAGACCCAAGCCCAGACCTAGTCCAGCCACATGTCCACCGCCACCACCCGTTGTCTCATCGTAGTAATCATAGCGTTTCTGGTTCTGTCCCGCTACAGCTGCCACGCCCAGCGCCTCTCGACGCTCTCGCAGCTTCGACTCCACAACATTATGCTCGGCGAACTGACGTTGACCCCGCAGTGCCTGGCGAGATTTGCTCGAATGTTTCTTGATGCTGCTGCCCAGTTCATCAAGATTGGCATAGTTGACGCTGTTGCCAATGCCGCCCATGCTGGCGCTATTGCTGCCAATCGCCGTGAAGCCACCAATGTTCAGTATGTCCAGGATGTGCGATGGAACCGGATCGATGAAATGTGACAATTTTGGTTCGTGCAGTGTGCAAATGAAATCCTCCAACGAATCCCGCAGTTGCAAATGACGTGTGCGATTTTTCAATTCAAAGATCCACTGTAGACGACAGTCGCAAATGAATTTGTTGTCTGCAGCAGAAAGAGAGAGTGGGAGAAAGAGAAAAAGAGAGAGAGAGATGAGTATATATATATATATATATATATATATAGCAAAGAGGTCGAGAAAATAGAATTGACAGCTTTGGACAGTCCAGACACAAAATTGGTAAGTGTGTGCGGGCTGCCCTGAAATTGCTTTTGTCAAGTTGTTGACCCCCCAACCAGCAAAGCCGAAAATTGCTTATACTGCAATTTTTATAAAGTATTTGATGAAAAAATTGTGTTCTCATATTGAAATTTAATATTAAGCTAGAGATAAAACTAATGATATATATCTTACGCAAATCGGATAAGTTTTGATAGAGCTATATCATATTAATAAAGTTATGGTTAGAAGAAGTTTGGAGGCATCCCTAGAAGCACACGTTGAGAGTAGAATTTTAATACGATTCGACACAGAATCGCATTCTCAACTTTAGATGTAGTAGTGGTAAGTTTATTTGTATGGGTTAGAAGAGTCATTTGCAACCCACATCTATAAGAAGTCGACCATTAATACTCCCCAAGGATATGTATACCAAATGTGCTCCGTTAAGTATTCTGCCAAGCGTTACATATTTGGAGGTAAAGTCAAAACACCCCTGAGGCAGATTAGAGGCAGCCAGCTCCTCACTTCAGTTGCAGCCTATTGTGTGCCAGACCAGGTGAGACAGGGCCAGACAGACAGGAGACAGGAGCAGAAGGAGGAGCACGAGGCGAACTTGGACTCAGGTTAGTTGAATTTCGTCTGGCATCAGATTAAGTGGCCACAGCGTGCTGCAACAATTGGCTGTCATTTGCTGGCCATGGCACACGACTTGAATCGGAAGTGGACTCGGATCGAATATATCTTTTTTTGGGCCAGGCCCAAAGCCAGGCCAGTTTCGTTTTAAATGATGTGAACGTTAAGACTGACTGCTTTCAAATTGCTGTCGTTGACAACGCTGTGCAAGTTAAACGCCTAACATTTCCAATTTAGACGATGCTGCACCCTGGTGTGGCATGTGGAGTTTCAGCTGCAGCTTCAGCCAGATTTTGACTGCGTCTGTCTGTTCCTCTGCCTGCTGCCTACCTACTGTCAATTATTTTGTGTCCACGCGTGGCCCCCTCGAGGGCAAAGTCTGCGACTTCGAATCGATTGTCATTGATTCGCAGCAATTTGTTGTTAGCCTCAAATTGAGCGCATGAAACTCGAACTTACTCATTAAATCGTCGAACTAAATTGTCGGCCTGATTAAAGTGTGTCTGCATAAATATTTAACACACAAGTTTCAATTAGTTGTCTGTCTCCACTGTCTGCCTGTCTGTCCGTCTCTCTATTATGGGATGTAGCTAGTTAATGCCTTGGTAAATCTCTCGAGTGTAATTAGGCTCGGTACGCTGGCACAGTTTTGCACAGTTTGTCAACATGCATATAATTAGCATAAATGTTACACACAAAATATTGACTCTTTGACTGGCACACACACACACATGCTCACACAAAGGCAGGACTCCAAGGACTCTATTGTCTGCGCAGTGAATCACAACTACTACAATTGATCCAACAACGACAACAACAATATAATTTGTGACATATATTTTGTGGCAGAAGACCCAGGCAAGCCACAAAAGAAAAAAAAAAACAACTTGCAACGACTACAAAAGTAAACTTTCGTTGCGCAAATAGTTTAGCAAATTACTCAAGAGAAGTCCAAAATTCTAACATATATTTCCTCATATATGAAAAGCATGCAAAATGCATAAATAAAGTTGAATATGCAAAAAGCTGGCGACTCTGGCAACTTGGCAACATTTAGCAAGCAAATTACAACAAAATTAACATGATAATGAACTAACCCAACAAAGAGTTTGCGCGGAGGGGTAGGTATGGGGCAAGTGAAGGTAGGCGAGGGGGGAGGGAGGAGGGGAGAGGGAAGCGGAGCTAGCTGAAAACTGGCAGCTGTTTTCAGCTGACCAAATGACAATGACTTGCCAGACAAGCAAAAGCACAAAGCACGACCAAAAAATAAAGGAAAATAACAGTAGGCACTAGTAGAGGGCGCCAAACTGAGAGATACCCTGTTAAATAAATAAAATACAATAAATAAATAACATAAATAAATCGAGATATCTTATATACAATTAATATATGTAATACATATAAAATAAATAAAACATTTAAAAGATACAAAATAAAATAGAATAAATTAAAAAAATAAAACATATAAAAGAATAAGTGAAATAAGTAAAATATAATTTTACTTAAGACTTAAAGTCTCTAGTTCTGATAGAATCTGATATTTGCCTGATTACATAGACAGATAGACAGACATCGCTCATATCTTGGCTGATCTGGAATATATATACTTTATAAGGTCTTAGGTGCTTCCTTCTTACATTATTTTACTTTCTAACAAGTTGACTAAAACCTTTCTGCCATTTTTAATTTACTCAGGGTATTCAAATACATAGTGTATATCTGAGTATGTGCGAGAGGTTACACACATACACACACACACACACACACACATACCGCACACACACTTACACACAGAGTAGATAGTCATGTGACTGGCTTAATGTGCAGCCAAAAACTGTTCATGTGTGGGTGCATAAAATACTTTTATATTTTTAATGATACTTGGCCAAAGCGGTAGGAAGTGTTTTGGTCTGCTGCACACACTCTACACACACACACACACCCACCTCATTTTGCTAGCAACGAACTTCGGCTTTATCTATAGGACATCCCCTCCTGTTCCCCTCCTCGCCCCTCTTCTGCTACTAGTTTTGGCTGCTGGCTTTGCCGCTGTTACTAAACTAGACGACTTTCAACTGTCTGTGCCCCTTTGCCGCCTGTCACATGACGTTGCATGTTTTTTTATTTCTACTTTCTACAGTCGGAAACGTTTTTACGGTTAGCAAAGGACATTTACATACACACACTAACACACACGCAATATGAGTCATGCATATGCGTCTCTCTGTGTGTACATTAAATTTTATTATTGTCATTCTCATAGCGTTGTCCAAGCTGACCCCTAACCACCACTCCCCCATCCCCCCTTCCCCCTCTACCAACTGCCCCATAACAAGCTTCAAGTGCCTGGCTGTTTGCATAAGTTTACTTGTGTGCGTTGTGTGTGTGGGTGTGTGGGTGTGTGTTCCCTTTGCCAACAGGCAACTAGCCAAATTAGACTCAACTGAACTTTGTTTGGTCAGTTTTAATGCAAATATGTGCCCCTTGCACCCCTCTACTTCCTTTACCCATCCACCGCTGTACCTCCTTTTTTTCATCTATTTTATGTGGCAGGTCAAGTGTCGCAACATATTCATAATAAGTTGTCATTTGCATTTGCTGCAGCAGCAGCTTTTCAAAAAGTTGCCTTAACAGTCAACGCAGACTGTCAACTGAACGCTGGGTTCAGTGAAAAATAAGGAGAAAAATTAAAAAATAATTTAGAGCTTGTATTTATACTAATTAAATTTTTAGCGTCTTCAAAATTTGGGAACGGCTTCCATATTAAATAAAATAAATGAAGAAGGAATCAATTAATTTTAATTAAAGTGACTTAAACCTACATTTTAATTTTACTTATAATAATATAATAATTAAATTGAATTTTTTTGTAGCAAGTACTCCAACTCTTAAGTATATTGTTGAATAATGAATTTGATATAAATAACAAATTTAAATAAAAATAAAAGAAAACAATTAATTTTCATTAAAGTGTGTTTAGTTGCGCTAACGCTGCCCCATCGCTCAACATTCAAACCAAGACCCTTGCAAATCGACGTGTTTAGCTTTAATGGGAAAGAGGATAGGGGCTAAACGGGAAGAGGGTGGAGGGGAGTGGGTAGAGGGGAGCGGAGGTGTTTGTCATACATCAAGTTGTGCTCCCTAAATGCCGTTTCATTAGCTGGGTTCGCATCCCAGCGGCATAAAAAGAAAAACATTTATTTTAAATTTAATACACTACAACACACACCAATACACACACCCACACACACACACCGTTACACACGCACAATGGAACAAAGGAAAAGGAAGAGTCTGCTGCTTTAATTGGTTGATGGGTGGCACGCACTTTCTACTTTCTGCTGCCTCCGTTTCCTTTTTTTTCGAGGCAGCTGCTGCTTTTGGCGCTGCTCCTGGCCACAAGGTATTAACCCACGACTCGCTCTCTTTTTTCATGCTTCGTATTTTTGCTTTGAAAGAAAATGAGACGTGGGTTTTTCTTATTTCAAATATCAACACGGGCGCCAAAAGTTATTTTTTTTTTTTTTTGTAGCCGCCCCCCTCGCCCTCACAAATCAGTGCAGATGCTGGCCTAGTTACCGCCTTTGTTGCTGACCGGATACCGACTCCTGGCTCCTGGCTCCTGGCTTGTGGCTCGTGGCTGGGGCGCCACACAATGAAGAATGCCACAACCGCCAACGCAGCTTTGTTTGAAATCAGCTCATTTTTAGCTGGCTCCTCGTTTAGATGTGGCAAAAAGGGGCAAGAGCGGCCGGTGGAGGCAACTGCACTCAGCAAAAAACAATGCTCTATATTTTGTAAATTGCCAAGGACTTATCACCACTTTATATTCAGAAAGTCAATTTCCTAAATTAATGTGTCCATTTTAAAAACAGGAATTGCATTTATACAATTTGGAAAATATATTTATTTTTTGTTGCTTTTAATTTTTAATAAACATTTTTATTTTCAGATTTTGCATATGCAAACCATTTAAATAGTTCATAAATAAATGTTAATTCATTTGAAAAAATTACAATCTTACTTTTAAGAAATTTGTTTCTTAATAATAGAAGATATTTCTAATAAATAGAAAAAGTCGCCATTTTTTTATTCGGATACCTATAGCAATTTTTAAAAACAAATAAAACGACTCACAACAATGTAGGACAATTTTTTTCTGACTGTGTGGCCACTCATTTGGCTGTGGTATAAGGGGCAAGTGCGGCAACTGGGGGCAACACTGGGTAACTTGGCGCTCGTTTGTGGTACGGTTTGGGAGCCTACTTAGGCCACCAGGGGACAGTACGCACCGTTAGCAACTTGTTCCTACATTTTTCTCTCTGTATATGTGTATATATATATATATATATATATGTATATATATATGTGTGTGTGTGTTTTTGCCCTTTGCTCTCTGGAGAGTTTTATCATTTTTTATTGCGCTGCTCGAGAGCGCTATGTATGCAAATGAAGTCGAAAGTTTCGCTTTGTATATTGTAATAGTTGGCCTCGTAGTTACGGCCAGTTGGGAGCACCAACATTGAACAAAAAGAAGAAGAAGAAGAAGAAGCCGGAGCAGAATTGGCAGCAGAGGAAATAGCAGCAACAACCATTCACCCAGAATCACTCAACCTCTTCCTTTCTCACTTTCCCAGTTACAACAATATTGTCATAGTGCTGCTAGATTTCAGCTTATGCAATCTAGCCAAAGATGATGCTTCAATTTTAATGATGCATCATTCATCAAGAATCATCCGAAATTAATTAGTTAGCGCATAGAGCGGTCGGTGTTTTTTGTGCCCCATTTTTTTTAGACAGCTTTCTTGCAGCCTTCACTTTTATTTTAAAGCGCCTTCGTTTTTTTTTTAATGAGCTTCTGGAGTGTTTTTCTTTTTCTTTTACTTTTTATTTTTATTTTTTTGTTGTTTAGCTTCTTTTTTTGGCTTGTTATTTTTGTGCGTGATTTCGCAATGGAGGAGCAGAATCGGAGAAAGCAGAAGCAGCAGAATATGATGATATTTAATTTAGTTGGAAGCGGGGCAGCATTTACTTGCTTGCCTTGCCGTCCTTTTCAGCGTCCTGCAACTTTATACAATTTATTCAAAATCAAATGGGTTTTTTCATTTTTATTTGCCACGAAATCCCCCTCTCGCAACCTGACCCCGGCCCCCTTGCTGCTGCTGCTCCTGTTGATGCTGCTGTGTGAAGCCATTCAAAGCCATTTCAATGGCCGTCGCTTTTCTCGCCAATTTTCTTTATGTTGTAGTTGGGGTCAGTTTTTTTTTTAAGGGGTGGAGAGGGGGTGTGCTACCCCCAGAGAGAGAGAGTGAGTGGCATATGGGAAGAGGGAAGAGAGGGGCAAACAGAGAGACTGCTCATTGAATGTTTTTATTACGCCAAATGAATGCGAGGCTCCTGCACGAACTGGACCCTAGTTACAATGCTTGTTATACCCTGAACCCCGCTCAAAAAATGGGACAAAAGGGTGTAATGAAGTTGTGCAGAGGTATGCAACAGACAAGATGAAACTTTAAGTACTATAGATTACTCATCAGCAGAATGATAAGTTTCGTCTGTCTATATGAATAAGCAGATATTATAATTTTAAAAGAGGTTTTGGTTTAGCAGCAAATGCAACTCAAGCTTATTTCATTTTAACGATAACTACAACCATTTCGCGTATATCGATTAAGATTGATTGGCATTAGCAATAAAAGATACATTTGAGGAGATATAGACTTACAATTGAAATATAATAAGAAAGAACAACAGTAAAAGTTTACTTCAGATCAACTAAGAAACACAGATTTTATAAACTACATATTAAACAGGGTATCTCCAAGTCAAGGATTATTTATACTCCAACTTGTAGTTGTTCTGATTCTTTTTTCACCCACGAGAAAGCCATAAAATTATATCACTTGTACAGATTTGCACAGAGTTCTTCTTCTGCTGCTTCAATTTCCAGTTGTTTTCTTTAGTTGTAATTTTAATAACATTTTATGTGCAAAATATATTTTTTCGTTCTTTAAATTGTATACGAAAAACTTCCGCTTGGTAAAATTGAGTGAGATAAAAAAACGTAATAAATAAATCGAGAGCAAATGAAAAAAAGAAGAAATCGGCGACTTTCAATCAGCAAACAATTACAGTTTATTTCTTTCATATCAAATTATTTTTGGCAATCGAGCGTGAAGTCAAATAAGCAAACGGAGATCAAACATTCGACAGGCGGACGGACAGACAGACACTGCTGCAAGGATGTCGCCCCCCAGGAAACTGCCACCATACCGTGCCTCAGACTGCCAAAAGGGAAAGTCATTGCAGGCGATTTAACAACTACGCTCGAGGATAAATATTTTATGAAATCGCATAAACAAATCAAAGACGAATCACAGATGAAAAAAAAGAAGAAAAAAAACACACATAATAAGAATAGAAAAATCACTTTCCAAAAGCAAATCAAATCGTTGAGTGGAGGGCAGAAAAAAAGAAAACCAAAAAGGGGGCGTAGCAAAAAATGGGGGCAGTAAAAATCAAGAACGCCGATCAAATATGACCACTCAACCGCGTTAAAGTACACACACACAATACACACACACACACTCATCAATATTAGCCCTTCGGCTAAGCATTAAGTTTGCCTTTGCCAAAATATTTGCACAACTGAAGGGGGAGTCGGGCTGGGCAAAGAGGGTGTTTGTTTTTGTTGTATGCTAAAATCGTATAAAAAATACAGACAACTATATTGCAACAGCTATAATAATAAGAAGCAAACAAACAACCCCTCTGAAATGTGGCAGATAGCGCAACATGTTGAACAACCCCCACCCAACCCTTAAACTTGTCCAATTCGCTGCCTAATGTTTCGCCAAAATAGCCAACGCATCATCATCCACACAAGTCCCCCCTGCCGCTGCTCCTGCCCCTGCCACTGGATATCTTCAAAAGACCCACTTAATATCTATGTTTTTTATTGTGCTCTTATTGAATTGTATTTAATAAAATATATACGGGGCGAGGGTTGTTCGAAGCAACAACAGAAATTGTATAAATAAATCATGAGTTTTATGTTATGGCGCTGCGATTTTTGGCAAGTCACTTGTTAACTGGGCTTAAAGTGCCGGAGTCCATTAAGCAGTTAAATTGAGGAACAGGTTAATACATCAAATGGGGACAACTGACATAAATTGTGCACTCAAATAAGCCACTGATCGGTATATACATATATTGCAACTGCCAATTGCAATGCCATCCATCAATGCCAACACTTCCACATCCGCAACTTGACACTCATATATGGACGATATATATATATCGTATATATATATATATATATATATATATATATATATATATATATATATATATATATATATAAAGCACGTATTGTAAATTGAAATTATAACATGTTGTAAAGTTTACTGAGTGTTCTGTGTGCTTATTTATGACCAGCTGCACTGCAAAACTAATCGATTTTGTGTTTGGTTGAGAAGAGTTATGCGTAAATACATATTTTATGGCATGCAGCAATAAGTTGTCCCAAAATATCTCTCGATATATATATATCAATATATCTATAGATGCATTCAATTAAATGTGCTTTGGCCAGCTGCAATTTATGTTTCACTAGTTTTGGTCTAATGAGTTTTTGGCCAGTTTATAGCAATGAGCAAATTTCGTTTCAATGTGTCAAATGACCAAATGCCAACTGCATACCAATGCCAAATGTTGCTGATACCCAATTAATGGCAGTGTGCATGACTTGCAGATACACTATTAATAAGAAAGCAAGCTTTGCTGAGCTTAGTTTGCTCAGATTGGTTAATATAACTTTAACAGTCGATCTATAAATTCTTTATATATAGATAGATATGTAGTTAGTAAATATAAATAAATTCGAATTTACAACTAGACTTGCTCGTTTAGTGTAGAAATGGTGAGAATGACGTAAATGTTGTTAAATCAACTTGGGTTTTGATGAACAAGAATATAAATATTATATATGTTTTATTATTATTTACTGTTTGGGTTCGAAGTTGCTTCATGCTCTCCATCATATAAGTTTTGTACAAAATATTGCCATTTTTAATGATGGCAAATTGAGGTAAAACGCGCTAAAGGCAATAATAACAACATTAACATTAACATTAACATTTGAATTAACATTAACATTAACCTCAACCTCAACCTTAACAGCAGCAGCAGTAGTAGCGAACCATAATCAAAGGCGTCTGACGCAAAAACCGCAGGCGACACATCAACAACAGCCAATTCAGCAGGGAGTCCTCTCACACAGCCTGTGCATATATTAAGATAGATTACCACACACACACACACACACACACACACATACAAATACACACTGAATGACAGCAAAAAGTAAAGCTGGCAAGTGTTTCAAATTTAGCTATTGGCTGTTTCACACGGTTGGAAAATTAACGCGTCTAATGCAATGTCTTTGCCAGCAATGTGCCGCATAAATTATAAGCCCTGCCCTGATTACCATATTTTCTTGCAAAACACCACCCCCAACACCACACCTCCCCCTCTCCCTCTCTCCCACTCTCTCCACTTTATCCCCACTAAAAAGCAGCTGTAAAGTTTCGTCACGCGCCTGAAACTATGCAGCGGTTTTCACGCTAACCAATTGAAACCAGCTAAGCGGATAACTGTCTGGATTGTTGTTGTTGCTTTAGCTACTGCTTCTGATGATTATAATAAATTTAAGTAATAAAGCGCGTTAATGTTTAGCCATCAGTTAAGGCCGTTTGTGACAAAGGCAAAACGCCAAAGGGCTTAAATCTTGGGCCATAGTTGAGGCGTAGTTGTTGGCTTCCAAGTAATTTGGCCGAGGCTTTAAACGTCAAGCGGCGGATAAATCACAAGAATGGGCGTTGCTAAGTTGCTTTTCAAGAGCCACACAATTGCCGTTAATACCCTGTTAGAGCAGAGCATTACGCCAGCAAGGTGTATCAGTGAGTAGTCGAAGTAGGAAAAGTAAAGGTAACAAAAAGTATCAGCAACTATCTAAATCCATATGCAGGACTTGTGTTGGTGAAAGACTTGATTACAGGGTACCTGCTAGGCGAGCACTCCTCGCTTCAATTTGAAGCCGTGTTCGAAACGTAAATAAATTTGAGCCCTTTTCTATATACACATTAAACTCAATGTCTGGGAATGTCTGCTTAAAAGGGGCACTTGAAAGTTTTATGAAACGGAAATCGTGTCAATACCATTCAGTTGGAATCACAATCAGAGCGTCTCAAGTTTTGACATAACGATATTAATTAATTTCAAACGATTTGAAAATGTATCGCAAGAAAGCGAGAGAGAGAGAGGGGGATTAAGAGAGGGAGAGGTGGGCTTCCTACAAAATTGATGAGTGCGGTGTAACATGTTATAAAATATGCAGCAGCTTGTGATGCGAGGTGAAATTTAACATACACACTCAAACACACTCACACCTACTCACACATACACACACACACACACACACACCCACACATTCACACCCATGTGTGTTTGTGTTGAAAGTTGGCCGCAAGGCGTACAAAAGTTTGCCACCATTAAACAATAAAAACTCATTAATAATATGCATTTAAGTTTTAATTGAACTACTTAATGTGTGGCATTGGCAGGCAGGCTGGAAGAGGGGGAGAGGAAGGGGGAGGCGGTGTTCTACAAAAAAAGATATGTCATTGTATTGTTCGTCTGCTTGTTTTTGCCACTGGGCCCTGTGGGGCAACATGAAAGCAAATTGTTGTATGCCCCCATTATGTACATGGAAAATTGCAGCTGTTTGTTTTTTTTTTTATGGTTGCAGTTTGAGTTTTTACTCAATTGAATTAAATTGTTTTTCTTTTTTAAGCTGCATAGAAAAGGTACGTAATTAAAACGATGCTGCTGATGCTGCTGCTGCAGCAGACAATTAAATGCATGCCACAAACAGATACCAAACAGGACACTGGGTGGCAGGCAAATACCCGGACTGTTAAATGAACGATGGGCTCTCTGTATGTTTTTTATGGCGATAACAGACAGTCTTTAAATTTATGACAGTATGTGTGGGTTGTGAGTTTAATTACTAAAGGATCACTAACAGGAAGATAATGACTAGTGGCAGAGTTCTCAAGTTTTAAAATTTGAGACGACTTTACTGCTGCACAAATAGTAGTCTATGTAGAAGGTATGGTAGCGGAAGCATCACTAAAAGTATTAAGTGAAGTTGAAGAAGTTGCATTTGAGATAGTAGGTGTAGCTGTATTGGGAGTAAAAGTAGTGGAATGAGTTGAAAAAAAGTAGTAGAAATAGTAGTAGTAGAACAAGTAGTAGAACTAGTTGCAGTAGTAGTTATAGTAGTAGTAAAAATTAAACTAGTAGTAGACATAGAAATAGTAAAGTATAGTAGAGGTATTAGTAGAAGTAAGTAAGTAGAAAAAAATGTGTTAGACTAAGTAATAAAGTTATGAGTAGTAGCTGTAATAGTAGTAGAATAGAATTAGTGGTAGAGTCGAAGTCGTAGTACTATTAGAAGAATAAATAGTAAAAGTGGCAGTATTTTTTTTAGTAGTAGTAAAACAATTTGGAGGAAGGAGTCCAAGGACAAAAGTGATTTATGCAGATTGCAAATGGAACGAATAAAACTGAGCCTAAACCTAAAAATACTACTTACGCATGCACAACATGTGTGCGAGTGTGTGTGTGTGTGTGTGTGTGTGTGTGTGTAAATATATAAATGTTATTTTGCTGATCAAATCGTATTAGTGCATGTGTGTGCCCATATGTCTGTCGCTCAGTGCTGAGCCATAGATTTATTGAGAGCAATTCAGCAGGATTTGCTAGTCAGGATCTGGGATCTGTTGACGCTGTTGAAATAGACGCTGACGTTCACGTTGAAGTTGAACAGTTTACTTTGACTTTGGCTATCGAAAGTCAATTTGGGGTGCGTGTCACATGCTCATTTATCCAGTTTATGACCCAAACATCATTTGTACATGGGCCATGAAGCGGACAACAAACGCCTTTAATGCCTTTCAATAAATTCCCGCTTCCGGCCGTAATAGTCTATGTGTGTGCATGTTTGTGTGTGTATGTGTGTGTGTGGCTAATACCTGTTTATTGTTGTGTTCCTGCTGTTGTTGAACAAATGCAATTTTAAGCTGCTGACTGCTGAGTGAAGCCAATAATATAAAGCGTAGTTAACCGAAATTAGCCATCGGGGCAATAAATGGCTATTTGGCCAAGAAATGAGGCATATCTAATGAGGAGTGCAACAATCTAATTTTATGTTTCTCAAACTACAACAAATACCAACAATTTTATCAACTGGAAAACGACTTGCTTGCAGCGAGCATAATAAAAACTATTTTTTTTTTAACATAATAATCAAATTGCATTTTTTGCAGCTGTCGCAAACAGAAGCTGAGAGTGTTTTTTATGACCTGCAAAACGGGTGTGCCGAAAGACAGCAGGTAGCATCTCCGTACTAAAGTCTATATATTTATATATAAGTTTATATATATTCTTTTTTATCAGCTGAGAGATGAACTATATCCGTCTGTATAAACACGCTAATTTTAGCGACTTGAAAAGCTGGGGACTTTTAATTTGTAATATAAATTGTATCGATACCGTTTTTGTACATATCGATATAAATCGATTTGCGATTAAATACCTAGACATAGTAAAGATATCAACAAGATTAGCCAGTCTACCTCATAATTAACAGAGTATCTCTCAGGCGACCGCTCTCTACCAGAACTTGCTCTTTTTATTTTGGCACAGGCATTGCAAAAAATCTGTGAGAAATCCTATTTATATTTCGAAACAATAACCATTCAATTCGAGCTAACGATTCGGAGCCCAGGCCCAAACTAAACTGGACTGAACGTAACGAACCAATTGAGCCGGACACGGACACGGACACAGACCCTTGGGGAGATGATGGAATGGGGGAGGGGGGGGGGGATTTGGGGGTGTGCGAGTGCGAGTGTTGTCGCATTTATTACCAGTGTTGCTGATGTTTGCCAAATATGTGCAAAAAAAAACTCACATTTTAGCTTTAAAGTGAAAGCATTTCCAATGGTCGTAGGTCCTGGCCACAGGCGCGACGACACAAACAAAACGTGCCCCGCATACAAATAAACAAGGATCAGTACAGAGCAGGGGGTGAAGTGGAGTATATGTGTGTGTCTATGCTGTGTGTGTTGTGTATGCGTTGTGCGACGAGCGTCGGAATTGAAACAAATGCCACAGCACTTGGCGTGCCTATAAATTTTTTACAAAATACGTGGCCATAGGTGCAGCTGTGGTGATGCCAAAGCTTTAGAATTGTCCTGGCCATGGTCACTGTACAAACAATACACACACATGCACACTCGCACACACACATGGAGACTTGCACACACAGCATGGTTCTTCAAAAGGACACAACCCAAGCATTGTTTAGTGCCAGACATCAAATGGCATTTAAATGCAGGCAGCATGTGTTTTAAAACTTTGCTACGCCTACAACATCGAAGGGAGGTAGGGAAAATTGTGGGGGATATAGAGTGGGGAGAAACGGAAAGGCGGGGGGAGGGGGAATGGCAGGCAGTTGAAAGCTGCTTGGTTGCATTTCACCTTTAGCTGCTCTTCAGCCAGCCAATTTCGCCTGCCCATTTTCCATTTCTAATTAGCCATTCTGCAGCAGCTTCAGCAACTGTTGAGTGTGAAACATGTTTGTTGCATGCCTCACACACCCAATAACTTGCTACTCACTCATATTTAAGACTAAAGAAATATTTTTCTTTTTGGAATGCTAAGAATACGCTGCTCGCCAGAGCTATGAAGCTGGCAACCTTATTCACCGACTTTAAGCACTGTCGAAAATGTTTGGTGAGGTTTATGGATCATGTAAATAATATTCAAGTATAACTCTGCTTTTGAGTATATACATATGTGAATATAGAAAACACACTTGAGGACTATCCTATTCAAGTTGCGATGAGCGTAAAATACACCTGCAGATATATCACAAATAAGAAATAGCGTACAATCTCAATTTACAGCTAAAATGAGTAGTTTCCAAGACAACAAACCCTTTCCTAGTTTGGTTAACCCTCACTTGCATTGTATCTTGGTCGTTTTCTCGCAGTGTATGCCAGTCTTTGCAGAATTGCATAATAATGAAGATTTACCGATGGTATTTTTCGTATTTTCAGTTCGTAGGAAGACGAAACTGGTGCAATGTCAATCAGAATTGCGGGACTCGATAGCTGTCAATGGCAATTACGTAGAAGTCAAGTCAAAGTCTTGTGATTTTGGACTGGGGAATGCATGTGGCACAGTTCGTTGCAAGTTCATGTACATCATTTGTTCTAGCCGCTAAGGGAAATCCCCTCGGCTGATGCCAAAGCCACTTCACATTGAAGCTGCCTGGTTGATGTGCATTTGTCAAATAGTTTTGCAGTTGCAATCGTTGCACACCTTCACATGCCACTTGCCCCTCTGCCACTCACCCCATAGAGAGTTCTCGTTTCTCGTTCGATTAGTCAGTTGGCCAAATACTTTGGGCTCCTGAAAATGGTTGTCACTGGCATTGGTGGATGTGCTACTTGCCTCGTGTCGCACGTTTTATGGCCACAGCGGCAACTTTTTCCTCAACGTCTGTTTCGCGTCAGCCTCATCCCCATTTTGTTGCAAGTTTTATGCTGCTGCTGTCAGTACTAGCTTCTCTTCAAGTTTGGCTGCCACACGCGTCAACACTAGCAGCACTTGCAACACCCAATGAGCATATGTGACGTGTTGCATCTTTTAGGCGCCCCACATCCTCACACACTCAGTTTCAACTTTAACATTTGCCACACGACAATTGGGGCAAGTTTATAAGCGACTCTTGCCACAGTCTGAAGCTACTGCTGCTGCTGATGGGTTAAAGCAGCTCATTTTTATTTCATTTATTTATTTAATGTTGACTAAAAGCAATTCATAAATTTAAAATTAAAGGTACAAATGTGATAAAAAAAAAATCAATGATTAAAATTAGAAAAAAATTCATAATTTACTTTTTTTCTATACATAATTTAATACATTTTGGAGTAAACTCATTTCGAATTAGTGGGCTTTCAATTTTTAATTTTTGAGCGTATTTGCTTTATTCAGAAAACTTTTGCAATGTCAGCAGAAAGTTGAAAGCCAAATTTGATTTGCTATTTAACTTTTTGTATGTTTTATTTTTGTTGAAGCGTTCTAATCAAGCATTTTGCTACTGCATATGCAAATTTTTACAAATATGCGAGTGTGTGAGTGAGTTGCGAGTGTGTGTGTTTGTTTGAATATAATCACTGCACATGAATTAAAAAGTTTTCGGCATGCGAAAATGTTTTGCAGCTTAAAGCAATTTGAAGTCATTTGTAGCCAATTTACAAATGTCTGCCGTTCACTCTTTACGTGTGTGTGTGTATGTGTGTGTGTGTGTCTGTTGTCAAATGCAATTACAACTGTGAATGCATTCACACACACACACACACAGACACATATATGAGGTGGCCAAGGCTTTTGTGTATGCCAATGCGCTCAGCCCATCGTCGCCATTTTTTACCCTGTTCTTAAGATATGCGCCTAACGGGTATTATAATTGGGCAGATAATAATGATAAAAAGATATGGACATGGGGCGAAACTTCCTCTAACTATAACTTCTAGATGGAAGATTGATAAATATAAATTGATTTCTTGGTCAACTTTTCCTTTCAATGACTGGTGTGAATTCATTTATTCCACTGCCACATCTTTATCAACACTAAACGGATTTTCTAATTTTTCTCTAAGGGAATCCTTAATTTTGTATATAAATATATTCTTCTTTTCATATACATATTTCTATTCATGAATTTTTTACAGGGAAATTTAAAGGCAAATATTCTCGGGTAAATCATTCTTTTTTGTTTCTACTTAAATAAGTCATGCTAATGGCAAGCCATTAGCGAAAAATTCTCTCGCAGCAAATGTGTGTGTGTGTGTGAGATAATTAAGTTGCATATGTGACTGCCAGTCGTAATTGTGTGTGTGTGTGTGTGTGTGTGTATGGATGTGTGTGTGTCTGACGACGACTTTGCTAAATGCAAGAGAAATGCGATTTTGAAGGCTGTTGTTAAATATTTAAATGTGTTCGTCGGGCCAAGGTACTAACTAACTATTTTCTACCGATTCTGCAACTGTTATTCTTGTTGTTGTTGTTTTTGTTGTTTCTGTTGTAGTTGTGCTTCTTCTTGTTTTAGCCACTGATTACAGAGCGCTTACATCAATGCCTAATTGCAAAGTAAGCTAAAAATAAAAAAGCTTACATTTCGCGAGCTTCCTTCAAGGTGTTTCTGTCGTTGTTGTTGTTGTTATTGTTATTGTTGTTGTTGCCTGTTATACCTGCTGCAAGTCATTAAGCAGCCCTGACGTTGCTTTTTATAGACCTGGTCTAAAAGATTTATTTGTTGGTGTTGCTCCTTGACCGCATTTTATTGATTTTGTGTAACGGATTATAATTAGAGGATTTTATTATTTTGTCGTGTAGCGTTCAAGGAGACGCTTACGAAGAAATACAGATCGGATCTCTATATCAGATAGCTGTCATAGGAACGATCAGTCGAAAGATGAGTTTTTGTATAGACAAATTTTAAAGTCAAGTTGTCTTAAACAAACTAATAATTTATGCATGGGAAAACATAAAATTATAACTCATAATGCGGACTAAAATTTTGTTTGGCACTTCTACAAGGGTATGTGGAATTCAGCGTGCCTTTCCTTCCGTTATTGCTTGATAAAATGAAGATATCAAACTCCATTCAGTAAGGATATATACATTTTACTAGTAACAAAAGGTATGGAGTGTCTGCACTTAAAATTTCACATTAATTGGCCTTTTAATTTAACTAATCAACACGCTAATAGTCAGCGCTATTAACTCACAGACGCAGGCAGACACAGAGAAAATGGACACTTTGGCTTTCCCTATGGCCATTTATAGGCCTTGCTTTATTATTATGAGTTTTGCAGTCGACAGTCAGGTGGTGTGGCATGTGTGGCAACGTTATGTGGCCGCTTTCAAAATTGCACTTTAATGACTTATTTGGGTTTGCTTGTTGCAAGCCCGCTGGCAGTTGCCCGGTTTATGCAATTAACAAAGCGATAAAGAGAGACAGATAGACGGAGATAGAGAGCAAAAGAGAGAGCGAGAGAGGAAGGGAATATTAGAATCTATTTGTATATGTGCCTCTTTGTTGCACAGCGGAAGAGCACAGTTGAGCAATGACGATACGACATTTCCTTAATGATGCCAACACAACACAAACACTGTCAACAATTTGTGTGTGTTTGTGTGTGTGTGTATGTGTGTGTGTCTGTTGTCTAGCTGTGTGCATACACAAGCAATTCACATAAGCCTTGGCTCATAAAAACCCGCTCCACTCTGAAGTCAGTCCGACGTGACCAACATGGCGTATGTGTAATTAGAACTAAGTTGCAAACCCATTCTTTATTTTCATTTTTTGCCAACACTCGCTGCATTCTGTCATGCTGTCAGTCAGTCAGTCAGTCAGTTTGTCACTCAGTTGTGAACTCACCTGACACCAACAGCTCACTGGTGCTGTTGACCAAATTGTCCATAATTGGCTGGAATGTGTAGAAGGTCAGTGTTTCCAATTTGTTTGCCTGCACATTGATTGACAGCAGAGCCGGCGTGCCACGCAGCAGTCCATTGTCGATTTTCTTTAGCAAATTATTGCGCAAATTCAACGTTTTCAAATTGTTCAAACCATCCAAGGCCCGCTCCGAAATGCGCTGTAAAAAAACACACACAAAAAACAAACAACAACATCAAGTTAGAAATTGGCAAATGGAAATTTGTTGCGAGTTCAATAAGAAACCCAATTATAAATACGCCAACGGGTTGTCCCAGGCATTAATTTGTAATTAAGCAGCTGACAGCTTGACAATAATAAACAGCTAAGAATGCACGAGTCGAGAGTGCTCGACGTGGAGTGATTCTGAACACAGCTGCTCAAGAGAGAGAGAGAGAGAGAGAGAGAGAGAGAGAGAGAGAGTATGCTTTGTTGATAGACGTAAAACAATTCTGTGTCTCATACAATTTTAATTTAATTTTTAGCAATCGATTAATAATGTGTCTGGCTGTATTATACAGCGATTGGGTGACTAGATCTTTGGAATTGTGTCTTTTAGTGCTACTGACAATCGATAAGATAAAGTAAACTTGATCTGCCTAAAGTAAACGGGAACTTATAATTATTCATGGAAACTTAAAGTCTCCAACTGTTATATACTCTGAGATCAGCTTGTTCATAAAGACACACAGGCAGACCTGGCTATACTGATCAAGAATATATATACTTTATGAGCTTGGAGATCCCTTTTAGCAATTTTATGACTTCAGGGCATATAGAAAAGTAATATTATAAATATTATTATTGGCTCGAATTATATCTTGTTTTCTTCAACCAACCATTTTATTACTTCTTTTAATTATAGCTACTAGTAAATTGAAAATTTAACCATAATAATACCATGCCCATAAGGATAGTAATTCAAAATAAGTAATAGTAATTAAAATAGTAATTGTAATATTTTAAATACCCAACAGTGTCTGCAAGCGAATAATGAATATCAAACTGCAGCAGCTTGACTACTTTACAGTCTCTTTAGCATTTATTTAAACTGTGTCAAGTTTAATTGTATTAATGCAACAATAACAGAATTCAGTAGCTACCCCAGCACCCCTTTGCCCCGTTGCTAACCTGTCGCCCTTGGCTGCTCCTTTATGTTTTGCTTGGCCAACAGAGCAAATAACAAAAATAACAAAAATAAAGCACAAAAAAAGAAGAACACAAATATTTTCTGCCATTTTTCCGCAGTTCTGCGTATCATTTTCACTCCTGCCGCTTTCCTTTGCTATTGTTGCCTTGTTTTTACTCGCGTATTTATTTATGAATGTATGCGTGAGAGTGTGTGTTGGAGTGTGTGTGTGTGTGAGTGTGTGTGTGTGTTTATAAAGCATATGTAGATGCATCTTTTTTTAACTTGTGTTCCGATTCGTTTGCTTCAGATTTTATTATACGGCTCGAAAAAAAGTGTTTATTTTCGTGAAAGAAGAAGGCGACAGTGAAAGTTTGACTGTGGCATACAGAGGCAACCCTTCCCCCTACCACCTACCCCCTCATCCACTTCGTCATCTCTTTTTCTGGCTGTTTCCTTTGCCATTATTTAATATTCAATATGCTTTGTCTAGTGAAATGGAAAAATTATGCATATTAAATGAAAAACAGTCAAAATAAGACATGTGCCTTTATTTGTATACTCCTTCCGTCTATATTATGTATATGACTCGTGAAAATAAATAAATATATATACATATATATATATATATATATATATATGTATACAATGTGATATCATAGTAGTTTGGTTGTTTGCCAACGCTGATTGACATAAAAAATACATTTTATTGAGATATTTTGTTAGCTTGATGAGCGCCACTTGGCGTTTTTACGAGGCGCCGTCCAATTTATCCGATGGTAAAAGAAAAACACAACAAACAAAAAAATCAAGAAAAGAAAACAGTGAAAAAATTGTTATTTATGTGCAAATTTTGTGGCGGCTTTCGTAAACAAAGTTATGATTCAAAACAAATAAAATGTAGAAATTTGAACAAATACTTGACGTAATCAGCGACAAGTGAAAGGGTTGCCAGATTTAAAAGTACAAATTCAAAACGGTACGGAAAAATATGAATCTTGGACAATTTATAACGATTATCCAAGAGCTCAAGTTGTACAGGAAAAACACTTTCACTCACTTAGCTGCTTAGCTGCTTAGCTCTTTATCTATTTATCTCTCCCTCTCCCCTCCAAGCTGACCCCTCCCCGTTGTATTCTGACAAAATCTAGGCACCTAAACCTTTTAACAGCAAATGATTTATGAAGTGCAAAAGCACCAGGCCACAAAAAGAGCAGGCGGGCAGAAAAAAAGAAACAAAAAAATGGATAACCCGGGCGTAAAACATGCAACGCAATTTGCTTTTATTGAAAAGGACAAGTAGCAAAAAAAAAAAGAAAAAAAAAACGAAAAAGGAATCTTTTGCGTCAAGCAAAACATATGCACATATGTGATATGGGCCAAAACAATGCGACACTGAGGCGATAACAAGCCCAATCATTATGGCAACGACTGCGACTATGACTATGGCCATGACTATTACTACACTCGAAAAAAAATATAAATAATATTTTATATAAAAATACGAAAATATAATGAAGTATATACTATATAGTTTCTATAGAAGAAATGCACTCAAAAGAGTTTATAACAAACCTGAAATGGTTTTTACATGTGAATATTTAAAATACTAGTGCTTAATAACGTTACAAGCTAATGTAAAATTTATATATTCGACTTTTTTATAAATTGTAGAAATATCTGAGCTGCAACTGAGAAAAGTGAAAAACACTGGAAAAAACAACTTTGCCTTTTAAAAATATACTTGCTGAATAAGAAGTTGTGTTGCCCTTGGTAATTTATTTTCTGAGTGTATAACTATGACAATGACAATGTCAGCGTAGCTTCCGCTTGGGTTCAAAAAAGAAGCTACAGTTATGAAGGAGATTCGCATCAGCATCCACATCCACATCCACATCAGCATCCACATCCACATCTAAGTTTCATGTCAGCCGCAGAGCGTTCAGCGAAGATGGCAGCTAAAAACACTTGAGCAACAACTTGAGAGTTTTGTGTGTGTGTGTATGTTCTACTGCCCCATCGACACACATATGTGTGCCAGTGTCGTCTGGGTGTGACATGATATGCGAGCACTTTGTAAAATGGAAAAGTGGAAAAATGGAAAAATGGAGACACGCAGGCAAAATGAAAAGCAAAGACGATGATGGCGCCTCTAACAATGTTGGCCAGGATTTACGCTTATCGCTGGGCCCACGCTTGTACAGCTATACACACACACACACACACACACACACACACTTGAACACACACTCACAGTGACATTTTCTATACGCCGTGGCCATTTTTTTTTATGGCTGCTGCTTGCATATCGGATGGCCGAAAGGAGTGCCATAAATCCATTATGCCCATGATTTGTTATTCAATATTTTGTAAGTAGATTAACTTGCAGCGCACATTTGTTAGCCAACACACACACAGACATACACACTAATACACATTGAGTGGCGTTGAAGGGATATGTGCCACAGCATGTGGCAGACGTTGCGAATTAAGCTGTCTTCGTTGTCTTGCGGCGCGCCCCAAAAACATAATTTACCAATCTATTTATCATATTAGCGCCTACTCGGCAAACAGCAGAACGAAGGATTTACTCCAATACACCCACCCCCCTCAACTGTCAGCCCCCTCAAACTTGAACTGTCTTCCCTTGTTTTGGTTGTGCTTGGTTTGACCACTTAAATCACCACAGAAATGGGCATTCGAATTGAATTTATGACACCAACAGTCAAACTTACTTTTGTGCCTCCCGAAGGATGTGCTATTTACGACCTTTCCCCCCGCACCTCCTTCGCTGCCTAGGTTTCCTATGGTCAGCTGGCAATTTATGGGCACTTAAACTTGCCCCCAAAAACTTGACTAAGAAATCAAGTGGATATAAACTTATTTATAGCAATAACTGTTATAACTATTTATTGTTTATCTTAGCATATATATTTTTGCGACTCACCTCAATGCGATTATCATCGAGTTCCAGCTCAGACAGACTCCACAGCTCGGCAAAGACGGTGTCCCCAATAAAATTGAGATTGTTGCGCGTTAATTTCAGCAAATTCAGATTGCCCAATCCACGAAAGATTTCACTGGTCAGCACATTAATCTGATTGTGGGCCAAATTCAGATAGGTCAAACGTGCCATGTCCGCAAAGAGACCCTCGTGCAGAGTGCTAATATTATTATTATTTAAGAAGAGCCTTTCGCAGAGTGGCAAATTTCTAAATGCATAGCGATCCATTTCAAAGATTTGATTATGCTCCAAATTCAATTCACGCAAACGAATATGATTGGCAAATGCATCCTGATCCAGGGCCATAATATGATTGTTATTCAATATGATCCGCTCGAGAAAGGGTAGATTGGCAAAGGCATAACTCTTGACGATCTCCACCTGTGAATATTCGATGACAATGATGCTCAGATTCTTCAATGGCTCTATGATCATGGTGGGTATATAATCCAAGCGGGCATTGTTCTGGATGACAAATTTGAGTTCACGCAACCGCTTCTGCTGATAGAAACGAGTCCAGGTGGTGTCATTCTGATGCAATCCCTCCGAGAACACCCAGCACTCGGCCTTCTGCACGGGCATATGATTTTCATCCGGTGTACAATAACACATCAATTTCATCTCGCGCCGACGCATGCAGAAACCGGTACTGTCGATGGGTCCATTGTAGCCAGTGCTGCCTGTTCCCGTTGAGGTGCCATATGCCGAGGAGCTGGTGTAGTAGCCACCACCATTACTATTGCTGGTCACTGCAGCGGCTGCTGAGGCCGAGGCAGAGGCGGTGGCGCCTCCATTGTTGCCACGTCCACGACTGCGACGCTCCTCCTTGTCCCTGGAACGTGCCTCAGCCGGCGTCATCAGGCAACAGCAGCAGCAGCTCAGCAACAGCAACAACATGCCCCATCGTGGCAGCGAACCCATTTTATGGCGCTGATGATGCGGCAACATTGGGCAAAGAAAAGCGACGCGTTTTCTGCAAGACGGAACAGAACAGAACAGAACACAGAATGACTCAGTTAATAAAATGTTGTTTATCTGGCGCCAAAAAGCGAATACGTCCAGGTCAAGTCATAAAATAACAAAAGTACAGTCAACTCTTGAGCGTGGAGCAACAAATGACCTTGCAGACGAGCTGAGGCACGTATCTGATACCCTACTCCGTGCAAACTTAACTTATTTCAAGCGGAAATGGGCGTACATTGCTACTGCCTGAAACTTGGCTAAGCTCAAACGATTTTCAAAAGCAAGTCTGTTTTATGCCTTTAGAATAATCCTACATTTAAATTCGAAAACATGAAAACATTATCTTGAAGATCATGTAAGAATCCTAACCGAAAAATGAGCATAACACACAGACCTAATTTTTTCAAGACACTGGTTTATATTATAAACACTATCGTAGAACTTATCCTGGTGAAGAAGAAGAGGCACTGGCATAGGTTTACCTGGTAAACTATCTACGTTCAGCCAATCCACAGGATGGTAAGCGATACCTCAACTGATCTACAGTAACGGGAGTAACATACAGGGGATGACGATGAGGTCTTACTGACCAAATCCAACCTAGGTCTAAACTTTTCATAATCAGAACTTTGTCAAAAATTAGAAAAGCTGTTATGGGCAGAACAATCACACAATCCTATATTTATATCATTAAAACCTGTTCTGGAGCGAAACTTATGTCAAAATTCTACTCTCAAAAGTGCTTCAAAATTTCGTGTAACCGAAAATTTGTCAAAACTAAACCGATTTCCAAGTCAAATATCGTCTTGTTCATGATTTTCCATCTAAATTAATGCTACAAACAAATTGTTTATCATATATCACATTAAATTTCTTTTGTATATTAATACTACATTTAAATGTTGGCTGCTCGATGTTCGGTACAAATTAAAGCAGAAAATCGCATGTGCAAAGGGTATAAAAAGTGTTGCATTTTCCATTTTCCGTTTGGACTGCGTCCAAAAATACTTTGGTGTTCAGAGTGCTGGGAAATGCTTTGCTGCCAATTGATTGAGAATTTGTTGCTGCTGGCATTTACTTTATGTGCGAGGCACTGAACTTCGCCGAAATAGTCGCTGTGCACGTTATTATTTGTTGAGCAGGGCTGTATTCATTTCTCACTTTCTTTATTATTTATTTATTGAAGGCCGCATTTAAACTCTCAAATTGCGAACATCAAATTTGATGCAGCATTAAAAGTGAGAAATACCTGCGCCGATATTGAATCCAAATTTGTTGGCTTTGAGTTGCAATTCATTAACAGTGAAAAGTAATGCGTCTTTCCGAATACCCCTTTTGAACAACCTGCCCCCCGCCTCCCCTTCGCCCTTTCCCCTTTCCCCAGTTAACACCAACAGTTGAAAAGTTAAATCGCTCCATAAAAATGCTAATTAATGTTGTTAGCTTTTTACTCTACGCTCATATTTCATTTGGCGCGCCGAAAAAACACACATTTTCGCGGTATCTCTTTCTCTCTCTGATTTTTCCGGACTGTGGAGAGATGGAGCGTGTAAGGGGGTTGTGGGATTTGTAGTGGGTTGGGGGTGTGTGTGTGTGTGAAAAGTCCATGACATGGCCGTTTTCATTTTGGCCGCATTTATTGTTGTTGTTGCTGTTGTTGTGTGCCTCCTGCTGGGCTTTTTCGCCCGCCTTCATTTGACGCTCTGCTAGCTTTTCCTTTTCCTGCCCCCAACAGTCCCCCCTTCGACTTACCCCCCGTAAATAAATTTATTGCGCTCATAAATAACTGCAACACTGTCGCTGATTGTTCGCTCACTGGCAATGTCTTCATTTCCCCAACTTCCCCACTCGATTGCATTTCAAGTGTCATTTGGCAAAGTGCTCTCTAATTATGCTCGTTTTTACATTTTACATTTTTTATTTTTTACTAACTTAATAAGTCACATCACTGACATTGGGCATATTTTTTTATTTTGGGCTAAAGTTGTTATTAATGAAGTGTAAATAAGTTATTGGCAATTGTCAGAGAGTGACAGTGATTTGCATAAAATATTATATTGGAAAGCTGACAGTCATTTGAGTTATTGACTCTGGCATGCTTCATTACATTTATTATCGTTATAAATCTTAAATAAAACGATGATAATGTGTTTGCTGTTTGTTTTTGCTGTTGCGCTGCTTAACTTGGGCTTAAGAACGTATTTTGCTTTGACAGCTGGTTCAAAGTTCAAGGTTCAAAGTGCTGCTGGCGAAGACCGCAGGATTAACTACTCCAAAAATACTTGGGCTGAAACTTGAGCAGCCAAAGCAGCAAAAGCAGCAGCAGCAGCTTCATCAACAAGCACTTTTGATGACTTCAATTTGAATATCAAAGCAATGTCGAAACTAAATTGCCACACACACACACACACACATACCACAAGAGCCGCAGCTGTGTGAAATGTAGCCAGGGATAAATATATGGGGAAAATTGTGAGGTGAGAAGACTTTTAAGATTTTCCTGGCATTTTTAAGTGTGTTGTCAAGCAGCAAATCAAAAACATATGTATGTAGTGTGTGTGTGAGTGGGTGTTGTGTGTGTAATTAGATTTCCACACACACACATATATATATATATATATATATTCACTGGCACATGTGCAGCAAGCGACACAGCCAATTACTCAAAGCCATGAACTTTAACGAGGAGGCGGGGTGTGCGTGTGTGTGTGTGTGTATGATGGAGGCGGGTGGCGTGGATCAGTGCAAGCAAATGAAAAATCAATTTGTTGTTTATGCATAAATCATAAGATTTATGCGACTTCTCACAGTATTCATAAGTCATTTATCAACAGCAAAAAGTTTTCTATGTCACATGCCAGACAGCAACAACAGCAACAACAGCAACCACAACAACAACCACAACATCAACAAAAACTTTGAGCAAGCGTGACAAAGACACAGATTGAAGACACTTTAAAGCGTTAGCCAGAGCCATAAATATATTGAAGCACTCAAGAACTCGAAACTGAAAGTCAAACAAATCGAATTTTTATAACAAAATAATAACTATTCTTGGCAGAGTAGAAGGCACTAGTCTACAGTGCTCGACTAGAAGAGAGTCTTTAATATGTCATAAAATATGCGGCTTGTTAAGAGTAGCTTGTGCAATATTTTCATACTATTATAATGTTTATATACATATATGTTAAATATTATTATGTATAACATTTTTATTTTTGTTGTTTACAGTTGATGAACAATGTTTCTGGCTATACTATATATCAATTAGTCGGCTATATCTTTACAATGGTATATTTAATTGTCAAGAATAAGAGTTAAGTGCACTTTTATCGATTTGTAATCATTGATTTTTATCGATTTTCTAGCCCCCAATGGAAGTAGACTCAAATTTTAGAACTGTCTAGAGACATTTGATTTATAGCACTTATCGATATGTGTGAACCACTCTAGTTATCGATAAAATTAAATAAACTTGAACTGCCTAACTTATATTCCTGTACTCTATATCACTTGTAGGCACAGAGACTTACTATTACTTATTTCTACAGATAGCCAGTACTAAATCAAGAATATATTCTCAAAAAGGCCTTCCCCTGATTGCACAAGTATGTGCAGAAGCATTTTTGATGGCTGCAACAAGCAGCGTTCTTGCCTCGTCCTGTTGCAACAAGAAGCGATTCGTCGTGTGCTGTTTATAATTTCTATTTAACTTTCAATGTGGCGCAACGAGACGCATATGCTTTAAAGTGCCCAAGGGAGGGGGCCAGCAGGGAAGGAAACTTGTTGACTTGTTGTCGACCCAGTAGGAAATTGGAGCAAAGCCGCAGCTAAGCTGTCACGCAAAAGGCAGGCACAAAAAATAAGGGGCAAGCAAAGAGTTTTGTTGCACAATAAATGTTGTTGGCTCGCATGGAAATTTTCTTGACTTTAACGTTGCGAATTCTCTTCGCTGCTGCTGCCCTTCTCTATTTGCCTGGCTGTCTGATTGTCTGCCTGTTCGGCCGTCCGTCTGTCTGTCTTCTGTTCTGGCTCTTCGCTCGTTATGGGCCAAAGTTTGCGCCTTATCAAAGTCAGAAGGCCGCATTCAATGCAAAAGCATAACACTCGCCAAGGGGCAGAAGGGCGGGGGTAAGGGCAAGAGGGAAGAGGGAGGGAGTGGGTGTTGAGTGTGAAATGAAGTTGTGCAATAAGGAGATCTGCTGATGAAGACAATGCCAGCCTTGCTTGCTCCTGCTGCTCCTGCTACTGTTGTCTGACGTGGCGTGGAAATTGTTTTCAATTTTCGTTATTTGACAAATGGTGACACTTCCGCTGTGCCAGAAGCACCAGCATCAGCAGGACTTCAACAATATGTCTGCCACATATACGAGCGTGTGTCTGTGTGTGCCATGAGGTTTTGCCAACCATAAGTTTATACTTCAGAGAGACGAGATGCGTTGCCGTCATCGTCATCGTTTTTGTTGTTTATGATATGCTCGTGTGCTCAGCATCATTATTATCATCATCATAATCATCGTCGTACATTATTAGAGAGACAGCGAGAGAGATGGACAGAGAGAGGGAGACAGGTAGAGACCCATATTCACATATTTTATCCAGCTGGCCAGCTGCATGTACGTAACTTTAAGCTGTGACATACCACACATGGCCAGGGTCCCTCCTCTCCACCTGCACCCTCCGCTACTCCCCTGCTCCCCTCCTACCCTCCTTCTCCTATCCAGCTAACGTACGTGCTTGACTTTGAGTGATGCTCGGGGATGCGGGATGCTCCAGTGTGTCAGTTCCTCAGTTACTCAGTCCGCTGTCTCTAGTTTTTTTTCGGCTGCACACATGGAAAAAACTAAAGTAAACATTTTGCAATCGGGCATACACGACTGCCAAATACACTGCTGCCTGATCACAGCTAGTCGGGGTTAAATGTGGGATGGCAATCAGTGCTGCTTCCTTAATCATTCAGCGCAAAGATTTGGTTATTAGGCATTGGCCAAGACATTTTGTTAACCAATCTTAAGAGGAGGTTCCTATCAATCTACCTTTCAAGTTTCTTCCAAGAGCTAGAAATACTCTCAAATTTCGAGCAATATAGTCTTCAATCTTAGGTGGAGTATGGTCTATCGATTTTTATCGTTTTGCAATAATAGAGTTTATCGATTTTCGGGAAGCAGCAGAATTTCTTTATCGGTTCAAAGTTTCAGTCTCAGACTCATACAAACGTAAACCTATATACACTTTTAGCCTTCGTTAACAGAGTATAAAAATGAGACGAAGCATTCGCTTTGTCGGTCAGTTGGCGGCCTTCCTTGACCAAAGTGCAGTCATGAGTTGGACTTCTCTAGACAGCAGCAGACGCCGCTATCCACTTCACTGCTAATCCCCTCTTAGCCCTGCTCTCTCTCTCTGTCTCTTTGCTGTCTGACAAATGGCACACAAAACGTTGGCCATCAATCAGTAGAGTTATGACGTCGTCACATTTCTCCTCCTTTTTGTTTACACTCGTTTTAGTTTATTTCCATTTCCATTTCTATTTGTATTTCTATTTCTTTTTATTGAAATGTTCCATTTGATTTGTTTAGTTGTGCCGTGCTTCGCACTTGATTTGCTTGCGTCACTCCAAAAGGATTACGCTTACGACTGCCACTTGCCATTGTCACATGTCACCAACAGCTGCAGGAGCAGGAGCAGAAGGAGCAGCAGCATCAACTCTTGCCAGGCTTGAGCAGAAATTGACTGCTACTCCAATTAGATTTAAGTCAACTGCACAAGTCTATAAGCCTGATTGAAATGTACAATTGACTAAAAAATAAATACACTTGCTAACAGATTACTCTGAAATGGTTTTTGGCCAACTCACTCTTTGGCCAAAATGTTTTGCATACCCGATTAGCAATCACAACTGAAAACCAATGTGTTCCTTTTCTGTAATAACTTTTGTATCCTTGTGCTGCACATCAGGAGCTTTTAATAAGCTACGAATGTGAGCTATGAGATATTTGATATTAGTTGTTGTCCTATATCCACACAGTGCTTTCCAAATAAATAGGAACATCATCAAATTAGAGCTGGAGCAAGAGCTTCACTGAGGTTCGATTTGTTTTTTGTATATTAGAAATGATTTTCGAAATGAGGAGCAGGCTTACTGATAATATTATGAGATTGACTTTCTTATTGTGGATTGGGTAAAATCAGTCATGAATAAATGTATTTTTTTTATATTATAAATTGAAATGTGAAATGTTTTTATTGTGGATGTTTTGCAATGTGGAAACGACGCTTAGCATAGCCGCAGGACCGATCGTTTGACGTCAAAGAAGGTAAACCACATTAAAAATATTTTGGTTGACGTTAAAAAAGCAAATAACGAAGAACATCGGTTGGTCCTCTTAGTCTATAGGTCTATATCGGTAAGAAAATCGTAATCGCCTTTTTACCGATTGAAGAATGCTTAACAGTTGAACTTTTTCAACATTTTTGACATTTTCATTAACTTTTGGAATGCAGCTGTACTTTTTTTTAACATCTCAACAAATCTATAAAAAAAAAACAGAAGATAGAAAGTGCTCTTATAAAGACAGACTTAAAGATTTTGAGGTTTTTTTCTATCTTATTTATGTGTATTTATATTTATTGTCAAGAATGTGGCACTCTATAAATACGATTTTATAAATTGCTTGCCATTTACTTGGCGACATTTGTGCCAAGTTAGACTGTTACCCCGCGAGAAAGAGAGATAGAGAGTGAGAGAGTTGTGAACCCTTTTGCTCTGCTTCTGCTTAATATCATGCGAAAAAGTCATTGCCAGCTGTCACAGTTGTCTCATAAATAGGTATATAGGTATAAATATATATATATATATATGAAAATATCTCCCCATGCTCTCTATTCCCTGTACTAAAAGCAAAGCTTTTCCAAATCTGCACACATTGATGTTGTTGTTGGTGTTGCTTCTTCTGCGCACTTTTGACTACTTTTCAGTTTCTGCCCCCTCTCATTTTTTTGCTGTATTTTTTTTTTATTTTTTTTTGCTTTTTTTGGCTTTTAGCATACCTGTCAGCAAAATAAAATGAAAAGTAGTTTTCAGTGCAAACTTTCGCTCATCGCTGCTGCGTTTGCCTGCTTGATGCTGCCTGCGCCATATTGTTGACACATATTTTTCTGGCAAAGTTATATGCAAATCTGCCCAACCATCCCCTTACCTTGCCCAACCACCACGCCCTCTTTCAATGGCATACGTATATATATAGGCAAACCATGCCCCAATGCACTTGAGCCACCTAGCCCATTACTTTGACTGTCATTTTTTCACTTAGAGCTCATTGCTTTTATTTGGCCCTTTTTTTCTTGTTTGGTATGCGCTTGTGAAGGGTATCTTAATTTTGTGGTGAAGCTTGTAAGCTTGTTTCCGAGTTCATAAAGTATACAAGTAAGCTATAAATAAATGTCAAATTTAACCGTATCATATAGTTGCCATGATTACAACCGGTTGAAAGATCATTTATTGCATGGAAAACTTATTTGTTCAACAAAATATACAAATCAAACTCACTCAATCGTCCAAATATTGCTCGCATTTGAAAAGAAAAGCTTTGATTTAGACTTGTATATCCCATAGCTCTTATAGGAACAATAGGTAGAAGAATGGTTTTAATTTGAAAAACATTTTTGTTTAATAACATTTTTGAACGTTGAACTTGCTCAATATGTGTGTTGATATATTCCTCACACAGCCAAAAAATAATTGAGGTCTGATAACTATATATTGTAGCTGCTAGAGAACAATCTATTTCTAATATTAGAAACTAGTTTGCTTAACAATTTATCCAAACCAGAATCACCATTAGATTATGTTCCTAGTATTAAGCTAAATAATTGCGAACATTGGACTACTGTATATATTTGATATAGCTTTCATAGGAAAAATCAATTTAATTTTTTAATTTATTATTAAATTGAAATGTCGAAATTTGGAGTTCAGTTTATGAGGGTGTGCAAACTGCAGCATTCCCAATATAGAAGTTCAATCTTCTTCCTGTTATTTTTGGCTTGCTGTCAAGTGTCAAGCTTTAACTTTTGATGCACAATTTGTTGTTTGCCACCATTCGAGGAATCGTGTTGAAGTTGGGAAGTTGCCCGTGCTGGCAACTGTTTAATGCTGAAATTGGCAGCACCTGGCTGAATACTGAGTACTGTCGACTGTCCCACAAGATAAGTAGCCCTCGGACTCATCCTCTTGCTCTTCCTCTTTCATTTTCATTTTCTTTTTCTTTTTTTTTTTTTGTTAGCCATTTTGGCAAGTCTTTACCTTATTGTGTGTGTGTGTGTGTGTGTGTGTGTGTTGATACAGCTGAGTGAGGCGAGAAGAGAGAGAAACGAAATTATTATTTTCGTCGTTGACTGCAAGTTTGTTGCAACTTTTCCTGACGCAAACTGAAAATTTGTCATGCTCGTTGAGCAGCTTTGCTAAGTATGTGTATTATAGTTGTTGTTGTTGCTGCTGTTGCTTCTGCTGTCTGTCTGATATAATAAATTCTTTCAGTTTAGCAAAAATGCTCACGAAGACAAACATAAACCGAGAAACACAAACACAAACATAAATACACAAAATACGAGCATCGAGCAACGTCCCGCGATTGAGCCGAGGGTATATTTGTCGAAACTGAGTTGTCGTCTGGGAAAACTTTTAACTCGTCTGTCAAATATTTTAACAATTTTGCATAAAACATTATCTCTGTTTTTGCGACTCACATGTCTGAGCTGTTGAATTTGAAAGTGAATTCGAAATGCGCTTAGAGCTCAACGATGCTTCAACTTCAGAGTCGCCCGATTGCTTAATTAGCTAAGTTCTGAGTCTGTTTATATATAACTTACACAGATAAATATATATGCATATATGCATATATATATATATATACTTATGTGTTTGTTCCGCTGTCTGGCAACTCACCTTTTGATGAAGTGTACAATAAAATAAAAAAGGCCGCGTCACGTGCGGGCCTCTTCAAGCACTCGATTCGATTCCTTTCTGCTGACTAATGCCTCGGCCTGGGGGCGACACAAAAAGAGAGTGTGGAAAGGTAAAATTGAATTAATGCGATAAGTTTTGCAATATAAACTAAGCGTTAGATATTAGGGCGTTACTCTGTGTAATGCACAACCCTAATTTAAGCAACTTCGAATGAGCCAGTCGAGAGTGCTCGACAGGAGGAAACTTGGGACTAGTAAATAGATAGTGGCTGCCTGATGGCTGTTTTTTTTAATGTGATAATACGCTTAGCCAGTTGGGATGAGCTCGTCGAGAGTGCTCGACTAGCAGATACACTGTTAAGTACAGTAGATTGATAGATAAATATATTTTTAGTCTCAAATGGTGACTAAAATCGTAAATTAAAATAAAGTTACAAATTAAGTTGAATAAAATTCAAAGTGAATAACTCAACTCAATCTGCTTAAGAAAAACGAGAACTTGTAAATTTTAAGTATCAATATCTTATAGACTCCGATATCGGTATGTATAGAGACAGATATATGTACTTTTCCTTCTGCTGCTTACATAAACACAACTTTATGATACCCCTTAAATACATTTTTAATGGGTTCAAGTTTCCCAGTAGGCATCTAGGCATTATCTATATAGCTTTAGTAACGACTTTCAGTTTTAGCCTTTTTTTGTCGACGTAATAATATTATTACCGGGCGCTGTCAGTTTAGGGGGCGTGGTCACCAAGACAAATCTAATTGCGTTAATTTCATAGGAAATTGAAGCATTGCTGAGTTGTTGTCGACTCACTGAAGGAGAAAGGGCCCAGGACATGTGGTTACATAAAAAAAAAAACAATTAACACGCAGGAGTGCGGGAATTAAACACATGTGTGCGAGGGGTGTGTGAGTGTCAGTGTGTGTGGGTGTATGAAGGGGGCGTTGGGCGGTTGCGCGTTATTCAAATAGTTTTATTTTCCACGCGCGCCTCATAATTTTGCTGCGTGTCCATTGTCCATTGTCCAACAACGATGACGATGATGACGATGCCGATGATGATGATGATGACGAGGAATCGTCGAAGCAATTCCCTAGCCTAAGCCTAAATGTCATGGGGCACACACACGCTCACATGTGTGTGTGTGTGGATTGTGTGTTAAAGTACACAATTCCATTGTGTTTTGTGGTGGCATAAAATGGAATAATTGCATTTGTTGCTGCGCCTACAAAAACTTACTACAACAACAAAATTACACACTTAAACACACACACACACAAGTGGTTACACTTTTATTGAAAAAGGTTAGCTTTTTCTACACTCGAAAAAAAACTATAAGCATCAATGCAAACTGAGAACTTGAAAAAGATTGTTACACTCGGAAAAAAAAGTCGACCTGAATTTTTGTAAATCATTTGAAGCGTTGTGCATTTCTACGCTTTAGAAATGCATTTCTTAATGATAATTAAAATACTAACATTTTT
Source organism: Drosophila villosipedis (assembly GCA_035043025.1). Classification (NCBI taxonomy): domain Eukaryota; kingdom Metazoa; phylum Arthropoda; class Insecta; order Diptera; family Drosophilidae; genus Drosophila; species Drosophila villosipedis. The sequence goes on from JAWNNF010000027.1 coordinate 13,570,305, forward strand.
GGCATTATCGACTCAAGGAAAGTCTTTCTAATTTTTAAAAAATGTTTATAAAATCTAGCAAATATTATATATATATTTAGGGGGGTTTGCTTAAATTGAAGTAATTGTTTACTGAGTGTACTCTGGCCTGATGGTTACTAGAATATTAGTGCTGCCTTTTGTTCCAGTGTAGCTGCAATCGCAGTAAATGATATTTTGTCCATTTGTTTCTTGTTTTGTTGATTCCTTCCTGCCCCTCTCCTCTTTGCATAAGTCGGCAATTATATTCGCTGCTATCGCCAACAATCGCAGACCATTTTTTGTGTCCGATTTTTCTGTTTTTCTGCTTTTCTGTGTTTTGTTACTCATTTCTGTTAATTATGCCCGCATTTATTTGTCCAGAGCTGACTTCAGACTGAGCATGGAATTTAATAAGCCTTATGCATTATGCCTTTGCCGCGACTCTAATGATATATACTTTTGAAATGCTCATGGGGAAATATTATATAGTTCGGACTTTGGACTATGCAATATCGTGGCATTCGAATCTAACTGATTGTGACTTTGACTATCCCGGCATACACAGCACACACACACACACACACACACACACAACTCAGTACCACATGCAACGCAGGAATGTCAAACAAGTTCAGCGAGTGGCGGCTGCTAGGGGCAACCGACAAAGTGCCGCGGAACCAAAGCTCAAATACATGACAATTTGCCATCAAGTGGGTGTAGTTTTGTCCACATACGTATGTATATACATATGTAATACACATGTATACAAGCTGTAAACAGTTTAGGCAGTAGTCGAGAGTGCTCGACGAGCAGATATTATGAATACAGCTGTTCAACTTGCTGATGGTGGTTTGTTACAAAAGAAAATATGATTGGCTTAACAATCTATTGAAATTTTGACATTTCATCAATAATACATCAATTGGAAGTCTACATCTTTAAAATTTTTTCTTTTATTGTTATGGAAAATCGATTTTTATCGGTGAAATGATATTTATATCACAAATCTAAAAGCTCTTGGTCTTATAGTCTCTGAAATCTGAAATCTTGTTCTTATATGATGATGGATATGGTCAAATCAACTCTGCTGATCATGAATATATATACTGTTTTTTGCACAACTCCATCATACCCTTTTTAACCATCCCTGATGGGCTCAGCAACAAATCTAATATGTTTGCTTGTGAATTTGAGAGCCACAACATTTTTATTGTAAAAAATTTTCTTTCGAAAAAGGTTCGAGTTATTTGGAATTTCAGAAAATTCGTATTTCTGCGAAAAGCTTGATAAATGTGGATAAGTGTACATACTTAAATCTTAGGGAATTTATATTAGTAAAAAATCAAATTCAGTTTTGAGTACATTGTGAGAGTGAGTGTCTGCCATGAATCATTCGAAGTTGGTGTGGGTGTGAATATTTATGTGCTCTTATAGATTTGTATACTTTCTGGCAAGTATGTAAAAATGTTTTTTTACTTTAGCCGTAATAAGTGTTAAGATATATAGAAATAATAATTTATAAACATTTCTCCTTTCTTTAAATTTAATTCTAAGTATTAAACTTTTTTTTAATTTAATTTATATTTTATTTTGTGAATTTTGTGGTGTCGACTAATATTAGTTGACATTAAATAAGATAACTTTACCAATGCTGCATTTTCTAAACCCGATCTGACTAAGCGGCAATCTTATCTACATCTCCCACAATGCAAATTTCCCAGATGAGTTTGTGTTTTGAGAGCCAGCGAAATAATCTCAAGGATTATTGTGTTGTAAGTCTGTCGCATATTAGAGCTAAATGCTATCCACCCGACACTTGCCTTTAATTACTTTCTTGTCTTATTTTGCAAGTGAATAAAAACCTGAACTTAGACAAGAACGAAGGAGATGCCGAGGAAGTAGAAACATTTTCTTGAAAATTGCAGCAAACATATCCATTTCATGTGGGGCAATAAAAATTTAATATAATTACGCACAATTTCCAGCTGAAGTTTATGTCCAAAATACACACATACCACACTGGAGAGGAGTAAAAGACTCGCAGTGACTTTTGACAGGCGTTGGGGCTGCTGTCTTCTCACTTTGCCAGCGAGTTTAAGACAAACATAAACACTTGTGTACGCGAAAGGGAGGGGTGGGGAGGGGATAGGGTAGGTAGGGAGTAGGTGGCAGCTAGGCGGGTGAGGGTTGCATGCAGCTGATTCCATAAAGTGTGTGGCAAGCCAAAGCTTTGAAGCTCAACTGCTGTGACAAATAAGCAAAAGCAAAAGCAGGCAAAGGAGCAGAGCGAGGGGTGCAAGGAGGGGGCAAAAAGTTTACAAGTTGCCAGAAGGGTGGGGGAGGGGGTGGATGCTGTTGTGGCTGTTTACTGCACACACACACACACACACACAGTTGTTAAATATTTGTTGCTGTTTCGCTTGTTTGCATTGAGGAGCAGCCAAAGCCAAAGCAATGATGCCAGTGAATTCGCGTGCAACATGCCCTTCCTGCGTAGTGCAGCCACCTCTACTCTCCCCCTCCCCCCCCCCCGCCCCCTTCCATCATCCGTGTTTGCCCGCAGCAAGTTGTTACTTCTTAATATTGAGTGCTTCAGCTCCTGCGGCTGTTGCTTTGCATTTGCTTCAGCTACAACACCAGCTCCAGCTGCAGCAGCGGGCATATGTCAGTCGACTTAACCTTTGACACAGGGCCACAGGACACAGAATTCGCCAAGAAAACCCACCAGTTAACCCACCACCCAGCAAAACCCACCACCCGCAACCACTTGGCCATAAATTGAGTGTCGTTTGTCTGCTGTGCCAATCTGTAATCAGATCATTTTGTACACTTCACCGAGCACGCGAAACTTTTATTTGATTTGAAATGAGAAAATCTTTCCGATAGAACGTGCTTCAAAATTGAACATCCCTTAACTCCCCTCCCATCAGTCAGCACGACTTTAGCAATTAACCTGTTGATAACTTGGCCACTAGTTTTAAAGCCAACTGGTTTTGTCTTGCTTTGCAAACTATCGAAATATAGCCCAGATTGACAGATAGCAGTCAATAATAGTTTATCATATTTATTATAAAATGCAAATAAAAAATATGTTAATTGTTCGCTGAATAAAATTCTAAGCCCGAAATCGGTTTCTCTTTATAAGAAGATTGGGAGAAAATGGGAGAAACGTGTGCAATATCTTCTTACATATATAAATATATCACAAAATGGAAAAATAAATAATTATAGCTATAAATTTTTTAAAGAAAATCTAAGGACTAAAACTCTCGAAAGATATAAGTGTACGATAAAAATATACGTAAATGAAATAAGTAAAAAGCATAAATGTTTCATTAAGATAATTTTCATATGAGAGGAGAAACTACTATTAGCTTAATTATTGGTCACTGCGAGTCGAGCACTCTCGACTAGATAATACGACCTAATTTTCTACTGCTCTTCCTGAATGTGTCAATTGGCGTTAATGTAATTATGTAATAAACTAACGTTAATGGAGCGGGGTGCAGCTGTGCGGCAGTTGCTTCCATTTCCTGCTCGCAAGGCAGGCAACAGCCGCTAATATTAATTAGCCAGCAACAGCAACAATACAAACAACAACAAAATGCTGGTCATATATATATATTTTTTTGTTGCTGTTTACATTTTGTGCGTTTAAATTTTGGTCTGCGTCGTCAGCTGGTTATTAAAAGCCCTAAGCTAAATGGCCATAACAACTTCCGCGTGACACACACACACACACACACACACACACACCTATACACGTGTGTGTGTCTGTGTGTAGAGTAGCCCCGCCCAGTCCTCATTTACAACAATAAACAGGAGTATAAAAGCCATGAAACTGATTTTTCACGCCATTTTTGTTCACATTTTGTTGTTGTTTCTGTTTCTGTTTTTTGTTTTCTATTCGCTTTTTGTTTGTTTTCACCGTGGCCTCTTGGACCAGGGTTGCCACCAGCGCATGTGTAATTAAAATATAATAATTTTTTGCCGAACACAAAATAAAGCGAGTAGAAAAATAAACACAGAAAAAGTAGAGAAGCTTGCGTATTTTATTATAACAAAAGTTTCAAGCACAGCAAGGGCAGGTTGTGGGGGTTGTGGGGGTGTGTGTGGCGTGATGTGTGGCAATGATGATGATGCTCATAATGATGGCCACTCTGCACGCACCTGTCCAGGCCTTAAGGGGGGCAGTGGGGCCTCTCTGCTTATTTTTCTGCTTTCCTTCATGCTTTTCTTCTTTTTTTGCACATTTGTTACGCACCATAAATGAAAATGCTCATATAAATATTTCATATTTGAACACACAAAAAAAATAAAGAAATAAATGAAAAAGAAAACACCATTCACATAAAAATATGACAAGTCTGCACCCCGCCCCCCACCCAATCCGCGGCTGCCACGCCCACCATTCACATTTCACTTTTCAGTTGGAAAATTTCCGCCCATTAAATTGACATACGCGTTTTCGCATTCGCATTCATTTCCTCTTCCCATTTCTGGTTTTCTTTTGTATACCCTCGCAGTGGGTGATATAATTCTGTCGCGGAGTGTGTATCACATTTTTTTATTGCCAAGTTATATATTTAATGTCAAGTATCGTCAAGATATTTTTTGAATATATTTTGCTTTTACTTGGCTAAATTAGGAGTCAGTTTAATTTTAATAAAATGTTCTTTCCTTTCATTTTTTCATTTTCATCGATATAAATAAGCATGCTTTAAGAATCCTTAGTCTGCCCTTGTAGTGTCGCCTTGTAATAAAACTACAAATTTTGACTTATGTCCCTTCAGTCCATATTTATTTTCTTTGACTTATTCAGTCTTAAGTGGAAACCCAATCTTATCACTCTTTCGTAGTTAATTAGCCGTTGAAGACTACTCAGTTTGGGTTTTCTACATGAGTGGAAGCTTCCTCTTCTCTATTAGATAGTCCTAAGTCTTTTGTTCTTAGTATACCTACTTCAAACACTATCCCTTCTCTATTTACAATTTTTTAATTTGTAATATTTCAAAGTTTATAGCCTGCATTTAGTCTACCTTAAATAAATATTATAATAAATAAATTGACATAGATATAGATATTGATATAAAACTGTATATCGATAATCGCTTGCTTTCTTTATGGTATTTAATATTCGGTTTGCCCAACTGCGCCGTTTTTTTCTTGGTATTTTTTTATGGCTCGCCCTTCGTCGCCTGTTTGCACAAGTTTTGTAATATTTCGGGTTTATGTTTACAGTTGGCAAACGCATTAAAATCACAGATTTACATTTTTTCTCCCTCTCCCGCTCTCTCCTGGTCTGCTGAATTATTTAGTGCTGTCGCCCACCACCCAACCACCCACACAAACACCCACCTTTCGTCCTTCGACCAGGAGAAAAGTATTCGCATTATTGAATTTGAATTTGTAGACTGTCGACAGGCTTCGAAGCTTATTGTTTCAAATGTTTTCCGTCGCAATCTCGAGAATGTAAACTGTTGATAGCCCCTGTTGCACACACACACACACACACACATACACACACACACGCGCATAGGCATAAGAAGGGGCTTAGACGGTGTGTGTGCCAAGTTGAGCATGGAAATTATTTTTTAATAAACACGAAGGCACTCCTCACAAAAGGGGAACACTGAGAGAGGTTGGTGTGTTGTGTGTGTGTGTGTTCAGCGAGTGGCAAGCAGCGTTGAGCGCAGAATAAATAAACCCACTTTAATATGCGCTCGTTATATTATTTTCTTTTCATTTTCTTGATTTTTTTATGTGTTCTTCTTTTCTTGCATTTTTTTTTTTTTTCTTTTACTTTGGTCCGTCTCCCTGCTGTTATCATGTTTTTGCTCCCTGCATATTTTCGCTTTTTGCGTGTTGTTTTACCACCCCCCCCCCTTCCCCTTCCGCCCATCAGTTACCCACACCACCCACTTTCCGCCCCTCCCCCAACTGAAGCTCGCTTGTTTGAAGTGCCACGCTCTATTTAAAGGCAAATTGTCTGTAGTCCTTTTTACAAATATTGTGTTTCTCTTTCTTTTTGGTTTTTCTCTCTTTTTTTTTGTACTTTGCATATTTATCCGCTGCTGCAGCTGCCGCCCACCCACCCACTCCCCTCTCGCTGCCACATTTTGTGGCGCTGTCAAAAGACAAACTGGCTAGCGCGATCTGGGCTCGCGTCTAGACATTGTGGAATTAGTTGGACTCGCCAACAACTCGACAAATAGCTCTGTCTAAAATTGCATAGCTGGGGTTCCTCTCTAAAAAAACCCACACCCCTCCTTAACCCCAATTCAGCTGCTCGCTTGTATTAGCATTTGAGGCAAGTGCGCTGACCTGCAGAGTGGCAGCAATGGTAACAACAACAACAACATTAGCTGCAACAGCAGTTTCCAGCTTCACTTTTCTATGGCGTTCAAATCACTCAGAGGATTGTTGGAGCACTTACCTTATCAATGCTCCTCTAATTTAAATGTTTATTATTTGCCCATTTTGTGTAAGTTGTTTTAAAAATTGTTAAAAATATAAAAAATAAATATATCTTTTAAGCCTTGGCTTGAATGCTCGTAGATAGTTTTGATTCGATATCGGAGAGTTATTAGAGAAGATGGTTGTTATTTAAATGTGTCTATAAAGATGAAAGACCCCTTATATTGTAATCAAGTTCGTACATGAGGGATTGAAAGTGTTGTATCGAAGCCAGAAGTGTCATTTAACCCGCAGACTGCCCAGAATTTGAAAAGCGAATCCTTGAACTGGCACAACTACGTACGAAGGTCTGCAAAGTGACTAGAGATTTGACGAGGCTATTTCTCTCCTCTTACACAAATCTCTCTCTGAAATATCTTTAACTCTGATTTGATCATACAGTCTTCAGACATAATTCAAAGCCAGCTGCACAGCTGAGACTTCCACTCCAATCCTCTAGTTCCTCTGATTCCAGTGCTCCACTTGCATCTTTTCTGGCAGCTCAGTTCAGTGGCCTCGCCTGGATATAAATTTGCCAGGCTGAAAGAATCCTTGAGGGAGTCTAGTTTCAATTACACACGCACTTGGCAAATGTCTAAGCTGGGAGTGGGTGGCGTTTCTCTAAGGTGTGTGGGTGGCATGCCACGCATAAATGTGTGCCACTTCCCCTCTCCCCCACCCCTTGTTTTATGCGTCCCCTCGCTCTCTATTGGTATATAGCATTTCCTTTGCAATTGTTGCGCCTTTTATTTGTTTTGCTTGCTGCTGCTGTTTCTGTTTCTGTTGTTATTTTGCTGTGGCTGTTGCTGTTGCTGTTGCTGCTGTTGTTGTTGTTGTTGTTGTTGTTGTTGCTGTTGTTTTCTTGTCATCGTTTCGTGTCATTGCCTTTGTTTGCTTTACAGCCTTTTGCCGCGTTAACCCACCCGCCCCTTCATCCACCCCTTGTGCCCTGCTCAGTTTCTCTTTCATTTTCTCATATATATATATATGTATATATATTATATACTTATATATGTATTTCGAGTTACAAGAAAAGCGAAAGCGGAGAGAGAGCAGAGGGCAGAGAGCAAAGGACTCGCTGCGGCACGCAAGTTGGGACACCCCCTCGCTCCTCCCCCACATTCGTTAACCCTCTCCTGCAGCTGGCAAGCACACTCGTTAAAGGTAAAAATTTATTGTGTCTTATTATTATTTTTTTATTGACAATACGTGATGCGTACGCAAAAAAAAGGACAATCGCTCTACCAGCTTACATTGTGTGTGTATCTGTGTGTGTGTGTGTGTGTGTGTGTCCTCTGTCTGAGTCTGAGGATCCTCCTATGGCGCATACATAAAACGAATTTGTTCAATCGATTCGCCAGCGTTGCCTTTGTTATTTTATAATTTTCGATTGTTTTGTTTTGCTTTGCATCGCTTTTATTTTGTTGCCTTTGCTGTTGTTGCGTTTTATACCCTGTATACTTTCAGAAAAGGATATATTCGGCAGTGCATAGTGTGTAACAGGCAGAGGGAAGCTGCTGAGTGATTCATTTTAAAATAATGTACTTTATTACATATGAAGATGATATTGTAATTTTAAGCATTATATTTTACATACGTTTAGAATTTATTTTTTAAAATTTGTTTTGATTATAATACATTTTATTAGTTCTTTCTGTATTTTAGAAACTATTTTTTGGTATCTTCTCGTTGAGCACTCCCGACAGCGCCATTTCTAACTTGCTGTTGTCCTTAGCTTATGTCGCTTATATTGCTTATATTTTGTTGTTGTGACGCTTTCGTTGTGATTACTTGTAAAACGCTGCTCTCTTTTAGTCGCTGACATTGCGCTTTTGTTTGGCAGCTGGGCAGCTGTTTTGCCTGGTTTGCTGGTTTGCTGGTTGTTGTTTTTTTCTTGTTGGCTCCATCTTGGCCCGCATTTGACAGGACATGGCCCCCATTAAATGGCGCTTAGAGCAGCGCCAACTAGCGCCGTTAATCATTATTTACGCGTGTCATAAGCGAAGAGGGGGAGTGGGGGGTATGTTGCCACAAATCGAAGATTACGGGCAAACAATTAAGTTAATCACATCTGTTTTGCTTGCTCATTTTCCGCCTCTTAACAATGAAATGAAGAAATGAAGACATTGCGCATACGCCACGTTATCGCACTTGGTACAATCTATCTCTGTCTCTCTCTCTCTCTCTGTCTGTGTCTTGCAACACGCACAGCACGACAAACTTCTTAAGACTTGTCTACCTTTTCTACACACACACACACTCCCACACACACCCACACACACCCACACACAGACAGACTCACTCGCAGACAGACGACGAAAAAGTTTGCGCAGTTGTGGCGGGTTTTTGTTCGCCTGAGGTTAAGTTTTTCGTTTGCTTCAATTAATTTCCATTTGTTTACTAATCTAACAAATTAAACTAACGGTCGGCAAAGCTTTTGCTTCTGCCGAGCAGCCCGGAAATTGAAAGGAAAACGATTTTTGCCCAAACCGCAGTATGCTGAAATTTTAATCATAATTATCTCGAATCGTTCAAGTTTACACAGCTAAATGGTTAGCTCTATCTCTCTCTTTCTCTATCTCTCTCTCTCTCTCTCTCTCTCTCTATTTCTATTTCAATTATATTTGTAAAAATATATATTTGCAAATATTTTGCATTTTATTTTTTATGCTGTGTTTTTTTTTTTGCTCATTTAATCAGCATCAGATTTCTTATCAATTGGTTTCCATTTCACATCCGTAGCCTTTTGACCCCTGACCCCTAACCCCGTCCAGCTTATCGGTGCTTTTCCATTTCCTCTTTGATTTCCCCATTTTGCACATTTTCTTGTTGTGTCTGTATTTTATGCTAATTAACTTTGCTACGCTTTAAGTCGTCTCTTTTTTTTGCTAGAAATATAATTTGCTTTAACTTTTTGGGCTAACCGGAATGGCCTTAAGTTGTTGGCCATTAAATCAAATGTGTGAGTCACACAAATCCTCTTTTAATTTGGGAGTGCGAGAAGAGTTGCCAAATTAATTGCGGCTCACTTAAAGTCTGCTTGCTGCTTGCTGCTATTCGCTTCTTTTTCTTCTCGCACATAATTTATGTAGAAATTCTTGACATTTTCACCTTTTGCCTGCCTGCCTGCCTGCCTGCCTGCCTGTCGCGTCGAAAATTATACCTCCCCAGCAAAAGAAAAATAAAAAATATGGCCAAATAGCGGTGTACAACATTCTGCAGCAGCAGCAACTCCCCCACACCCTTCCCCCTTAGCTGGTGCTGCTGCTGCTCCTTTCGTCAATTGTGTGTGTGGCCAGCCAAACAACTTGGGCCATTTTTCCGGCTTTTCTTTGCGTTCATCGTTGACGTGCAACGTTGTTGAAATGTCTCTGTTGTTGCCCAGCCACGCCCATCGCATACAGAGTCGCCTCCCAAGCCCCTCTCTTCCCCTAATGACTGCCGCTTGCACTCGGCAAAAATATTGTCATACTTTTGGTGCCAAGGGCAGCTCAGCTTAATATTCAGCGAATATATTTCTAAAAGTCAGTTGGATTTTTAAAAAATTTTGCAAAAATATATCTAACTTGCTAGATTTGTTTTTTATTTTTATATGTGCACAGAATTCGTATTTTTTCTTTCTTGTTGCTAAAATTATTATTAAGCATTCGTATTTTCAGAGTTCACATTTTCAAACAATTTAAATAATTTAAATAAGAAATAATAAAGCTTACAACTTTTTTTAGAATTTTTGAAAGTTTCTCGTAAAAGTGAAAAACCTTGAAGGTTTTCAGTTTCAGATCATTTCTGGAAATGGAAGAAAAGCATTTCCAACTATGAGCATTTTTTCGCTTGTTTTTAGATTAATTTTTTAGACGATTTTCGCTTTAAGGCAGTTTCCTCAAATATTAGTTCGATTTTTTCTCTGAGTGTAGCTGGCTGGTTTTTCAGTGCTGGCGCGTTTTATGTATTCAGTCTCAGTGCGCTCACTTGACTTTAATTCTTTTTTCACACGCCCACTTCGCGGCAACGGCGACCAGGTGTGTTCAAGTGTAACCGGTGGGGGATGGGAGGGGGTGTGTGCGGGGCTCAAGTGCAATTTTCTAACGGCTCTTAAGTTGTGGCACCGCAACACAAATCCAGGCAACAGCCACAACAACAACAACAACAGCAACAAGAACAAGCTTCGCTTTTGCATTCACAATTCGCATTCAGATGAACATGTCAGTTGAAAAGGTGCGCCAAGCCATAAGTCCTTATTCCCTCCACGTCCCACCTTAGTACTCGTCCTGCCCCAACCTGTTGTAATTGCTGAGCATGCCAAGTTTTGTGTGCAATTTTATGTAGATTTAATAGCTTCCTCTTGACGCTTGCAGGCATTTTCTCGTTTAGTTTTTGGTTTTAGTTTTTGGTTTCGTTTCATTTTGTGTCTCTCACATTTTCATTTTGGTTGCGTGACATTTCATTTGCTATTTGTTGTTGTGTCGTTTCTCTATCTGAACCTGCCACATGCCACATGACTCGGTTTAGAAATGCTCGGTCAAGAAATAGACTCCTTAATTGTTTCAAACGAGTTTTTTCAGCTAGCGTGGCAAGCCCATAAAAAAAAAACAAAATTTTCTTTGTTGCATTTTGGAGCCGGGAAAAAGCTTTCGCGAGCATGACCAAAAAACTTCCGGCTCACATTTTAATTGGCAGACTGCAACAATCATGCCCCAATGCCTCCCAAAGGGGACTATGCTGCTTGGATTGATTGGATATTCTTTCGTTTGCCGCAAGCTGTCAAAAGTTTGTGCAACAATTGCTGCAAATATCGAACAAGAAATTACGAGAAACAAACAGCTTAACTTTGAGCAGCAAACAAAGTGGAAAATAAATAAAATAGTTCACTTTTCATTTCAATTAGAATGACTCATTCTAAAGCTCCTATTTCGAAAAGTAACAAACATTTTTTTGGGCATTATTTACTTGTTTAATGTGGAGTTAAAAAGGAGCACAAATTTACATTGAATTTCATTTAAAATAAACATGTAGAAATATATACATGAGTAATATATTTTACTTTTCATTTCAATTTAGGGTATCCTTGCTGAAAAGTAGTAATTATCTCTTATATGACTAAAAACATAAACTATTTATTTACTTATTTATTGATCTACTATATCATAATATCATAAATATTTCATTTTTGTATGTCACTTTAACTTTTTATAAATTTCACTAAAATATTCACAAATACCTATCCCATAATTTTCATTTCTACACAACATTTTACGCAGTTATTTCCCATTATAAAAATAAATCTCTCTTGGGTTTTGAGTATATTTCAATTAGTTATTTGCAAACACATTTCATAGATTTTCATTTAAATTATTTACATTGCTTTCTATGCAAAGTTCTACGCACAACTTTAAAGTTCAATCAACAATTTTAGCCCAAAAAGTTTCTCCTTATGAACTTTGGCCCTTGTTTGGCATCTAGTGCAAAGTATGATTTTAAGTAAATGGTTTACTTTTAATTTAAAAATGTGTCTTACTTTAGCCTAACTTATAAATTTCATTCTTTGAATTTTGGATTGTTTATAGACAAACTTGCAAAATATTTTAACTTGAAATTAAACTCAATTTTTAAACTGCAATATTAAGCAAGTTGAAATGTTTTTTTTTTTATTATTATTATTTTAAATATTCACTTTAAATTGTAATACACTTATACCTCCATATTTATTATAACATTTAATGTCAATTTATCATTTTCATTTCATTTTAAGTGTGTTTATTCCTATCATTTAATCTCCAATTTAATGTTGTACGCTTTTTAAAACTTATGAACTGTTTTTAGTTCACTTTAAATAAAAAAAAAAACAAATAAATAGAGTATTTAATTTTATTTTTTTTTGCTTGCTTTTAGTTTATATGAAATACGAATAAATAAATATTAAATTAAATAGAGTATTAAATTTTATTTTAAATATAAAAATGAATAGGATACTAAGCTTTATTTTAGGCAATTCACATTTGTAGTTTCTGCTTGCTTTCAGTGCACATTAAACACAAATAAATAAACAATCAAATAAATATGCACATTTGAAATTACTGCTTCCGTTTCATTTAATGTGGATTAAATAAAAAGGTAATAAATACGGTATTAAATTCTTTTGTTTAAGCATTTCACAATTGAATTTTTGTACTTCGCTCTTTGTGCACATTAAATGCAAATAAATAAATGAAAAATATATGTAATTCTGCTTCGCTGTGGCAGTTAATAGAATCAACTGCATTTCCAAGCTAAATTGGCAACATGAATATTGCAATTTCCAGCATATCATTTGTGCCACACACACACACACAGCTAAGAAGGAGAGGCAGCTGCAACTACAACTGCTGCTGCCATTAAGTATCTGTGAGATACTTTGGCACACATTTCGCAATTCGCTTGTAATTGCAAGCAATTCAACGCAGCAAAAGTAACTTTGAGGATTGGATAAGTAGAAGGAGGAGATGGAAGAGGAACTGTTGAAGGAGGAGGAATCAAAGGAGAAGGAGCAGCAGCTGCACTACAAAGATGAAGTAACATTCTCCAAAACGCAAATACGACAAACAACTGCTAAAAGTGCAGCAAGTGGAAGCGAAAGGGGAATGCATTTTTACTATGTGTGTGTGTGTGTGTGTGTGTTTAAAGTGGAGCACGCTAAAAGCAGTTGCCAAGAATTGTCGCGACGATTTGCTGATGAGGCAGCTGCGGCAAGGGGCTGGTAGGGGGTGTGGCCAGCAATTGACGTTGCGGTTGCATGTAGCATTTAGCATTTCTCATGCAACTTGCCCAGTTTCAGCTTCAGCATGCAAAAGCATTCGCTTCGCTTCTAGCTTGCCACAGAAAAGTATTGTTGTTGTTGCTGCAGTTGCAGTTGCAAACAGATTTTGGTCAAATGCTGTTTGTCTTTTGCGGTTGCAAATGCATTTTTCAAGCAAATTGCAAATCATTGCCAAACAATAGTTTTAGCTATATCTCCATCTCACTCTCTCTCTCTCTCTCTCTCCCTAACCCCACACTCTCTGTCTCTTTTTAACCCCCTCACTCCCTGTCTCTTTCTCTTCAAGCACATTGACAGTGATTTAGTTTTTGGCTTGCAGCATTTTCCCATACGCAGTTTATTATTTGAGTGGGGTTTTCTATTATTTGCTTCGTTTAATGCTCGACTCTGTTTTAAAAACTGATTTTGTGTAATTTGTCACTGTGCGACAGATATAGTTGCATACTATATATATCTATACAAAGTAAGCGTGTTTCTGGAATCTGGGTTAAACATTTAAGTCACAGTTATGCAGTGGCATGTTGCAAGTTTATTAAGAACAAAATAAATACAATGTTATTTCAAAATATATTTCGGAAACTAAACACTTAGCATCGAAAATTAAATTTAAAAACTACGAAATATTTACGAGATTTATAAGCCCAAATTTATGTGCAACCTCTATTATAATCATTATTATTATTTGCATAGATTTAAAGATTTATTTTAATATAAGACTTTCATTATTATTGTTATAGTTATAAGATTTATAAGTTTGTAGCCCAAATTAATAGAGAACTCTCATTGATATAATTATTTGCATATTGTTATAAGATTTATAATAAAGTTATATGACTTATTTTTATTGATTATACTTATTCTTATAAAGAACTGTCATTATAATTATTATTATTATTATTATTATTTGCATGAGCCACAAAAAAATGCGCCCAAAAGCAGGCAGCACACAACAAAATTCGACTTTCATTTAACTTGGCTAAATTTGATGATGAAAAATATTCAACTTTTATTAAACTTACTTTTATAAATTTGATGATGGTGATACTAATGATGATGTGGATAATATTTTGGGGTGCTTGGTGCTTTCTTAATATTAAAGTTTTGCAACTAACAATTCACAAAATGTTTTGTGGCACACTTTAAAGTTGAAACTTGTTGCACTGTGTCAACACGCACACAGATACAAGCACACACTCAGGCACACTTATACACACACACTTACACACTCACTTACAAATGAGCAGCAATTTATATTATTTTTTGTTCTGTTTTAAGCTCAAGTCGGGTGAAGAAATCGCGTTTAGTTTAATTCAGAGACAAACGAGCAGCACGGACGACGCTCACGGCACTCACGTCACGGCACGTTGCAAATATGGGAACGAGAGCAACACGTTGTTGACACAAAGACCGCCTAACGAAGACTAATGACTGAATGCAGTGCGCCTGGTTCGTTCTTCGTTGTTCGTTGTTCGCTTTGCTGTTAAACACGAACTGATTGCTTGCGCCGTTTGCCTGGCTGTAGTCCATCTAACAGTAAATGTTCGTGTCTGTTGTTCGTGTGTTCCTTCGGCCGAGGAACGAAACAGCGAAGCAGTTTAAGAGAGCCGAGCTGTGTGTGGGTGGCGGCAAGCAAGAGAGCGCCAGCAGCAAAACGATACGAAACGATGTGGAACGCTGAGCTGAAATTGAGCTATTAAACGTTTCATTGCCACGTGTTTCACTGCAATTATGAGATTGTTATTTGTTTGTTAATTAAATTGGAGTTGAATGAATATTTTTATTAAATATTTTTAAGCTGTTGCTTTTCGCTTGCAGCTGCTCTCTCTCTCTCTCTCTCTCTCTCTTTATCTCTCTTTCGTTTTACACTCTGCGCCTGCTCCGCTCTTGCGTCCTACTCTCTTTGGCGCTGCTTTTGCTTTCAATATTGAACAAGGCATTCAATTTTGCTAGCTGTGGCGCGCGCTCTTCCTCAGCAAACTGCAAGAGAAATAGCGAGCGGGAGAGCGGGTGGTAAGAGTGAGAGCGCGCTTGTGTGTTTCGTTGCATTTCATTTCGTTTCGTTTCCGTTTTGGGCTTTGCTTTGCTGTTGACTGCTTTAAAGCTTAAACTTTTCATTTGGTCTTTTGTTGTTCCTGTTCGCATTGTTGTTTGTTTCGTGTTTTCTGTTGTGCCGCAGCGTGCAACAGGTTCAGGCTAATACTCCCACCCCCCACACGCCCTTTTGGACGGCTTCTTTTTGGAGCTCTCATTCTCGTTCGTTCCTATTTATATTTATTTGCAGTTTCATGTTGTTCCTCTTCCGCTGCTGCTTCTTCTTCTTCTTCTTCTTCTTGTATGTAAATACAAGCAAACGAAATCGTTTTCTGCACGCTTTGACTTTGCCTTAAATGTTGAAATAAACATGTGTATGTGTCTCAGTGTGTGTGTGCGCATGTGTGTATGTGTGTAGTCGTGTATAAATGAATTTGCATATAATTGTTTGCATGCTGAGTGCCTTTTAATTGATTTTATTGGTTTGCACAACAAAAACGAAAACAACAACAACAACAAGTGAGAACATTCCACGTGAGCATAATCGACTGCGAAATACTCTGTTACCAATAAGTAATCTGATAACAAAAGAGTGTTTCTCTAGCCAACAAATATCGATCCTTGAAGGAGCTTCCTAGTAATATATCTGACAAGTTTGAGAGTGAATTTCTTGGGGGCGGATGTGGGCGTGGTCGTAGAAAAAATATTAGAGGAATTTAAAAGTAATCTATCTTTCAAGTTTTGTAAATTTAACTCTTATATTACGGGAGATATTGACTTTAGCCGTTTTTATGGGCGAAAGAGGGCGTGGTCAGCCTTTTGAAGACTGTTACTGGCAACACACCTTTGAAATTTGGTAACTCCAGCTTTCAAATTTTGAGAGATAAATGTTTATCGATTTATCGATTTATCGATATGTGTTGTTACCGATTTGCGTTTACCGATTTTTATTGATTTCCAAACACCCTAGGCAGCATGAGCAATGGCCATTGCTCAAAACGAATATACTCTTTTAACCTTCTGTGGCAGAGCATAAACAACATTTCTTGTATTTCTCGCATTTAATCGCGTGAGGAATTATCTTCATCTATTCAGTTTTGCTTTATTTACTTGCACTTCAATTTGTACACACACACACACACACACACACACACATACCAACACACAATCTGGATAATAATGCAATTTATTTGGTGCATTTGTTTTTATTTAGGTCGTCAAATTTTGTGGCCACAAATCGTAATAACAAAATACTGGTAATAATAATAAATACAACAATAAAAATAAATATGCATAGAAGTGAAAATCAATAATGCGGATTATGCAAAAATTGTATTGCACTTGACAGCACAAATTATTCAGATTATTTAGATTATAAGAAAACGGCTCTGAGAATATTTGAATGCATAATTTGAACACTAAGTGTCGACTTGGCTCTACAATTAAGCAGAAGAGCCAAAGTTAACTTTAACTAACTTTAAAACTGGCAAAACCAAACCAAACCAAACCAAATTAATAATTAACAATGCTCTAGTCGAGAGTGCTCGAGGCAAAAATGCAGCTGTTAAAGGCTTAACCAGTTGGCTGATTGTATTTTATCCAAACTACACATTAATAAATGAATTTCATTGTGTAAACATCGACAGTAAAATAGGTGAGTAGATGATATATATATATATATATATATATATATATATATATAATTGGTAAATATGGCTATATTGTTTCTTAATGGAAATCAGAAATCTTCTTCTTCTTCTTTATTTAAAATACAAATTAAAATCAATAAAACTTTCGGTTCTCTATTCGGTGCAGTAAATCGATTTGTATCGACAGAAGCAAAGCGGATGCAGTTATCGATAGGAATTAAGTAAACTTGAGCTGCTTATGCTTATCTTCAGCTATTATGGTCTCTGAGATTAGCTTGCTGAAGCAGACAGAGAGACGGATATGTCGACATCAACTCGGTTGTCCATGAATATCTATGCCTTATAGCCTAGCAGTTGCTTTATTTATCCTGTTGCCTTCTCTGCACAATTTTAGTAAATGTTTTTCTCATTTTTGTAATTTTTAGTTGGTTTAAAGACAGCCAACAACTGTAATTAGCCGCTAATGAGTTATGCCCCAAAAAGAAAGGGGGAGCCTATTTCTCCCAGTGAGAGAGAGCGGAGTGGGAGAAGGAGCAGGGGTGCAGTAACCAAAGCAACCCGTGCAACCCGTGCAACGCATTCATTCAAGCCATTCAAAACTCTGCATTTGGAGTCCGAGTTTGCTAATCAAAAAGTGCGATTCATTTGGCTGGGTTTCTGACCAAAAATGGGGCCGCTGCCTGAGTGTCTGTCTGTCAGCGACAGACGGCCAGTGGCAAGTGGCAAGTGGGCGTGGCACTTGCAGCCTGGTGTCAATGACTGCTGCTGCTGCTGCTACTGCTGCTACAACTGTCCCTTTCCTGTTGTGCACTCAAAAAAAAGTAAATCGCCATATTTAGAAAAAACATTTATAAGATTTATGGTTTAGATATATTATAAAATATTTCTAATAGGGTAAAGCTAACATAGTTTGATGACTGTATACATTTTAGAGATATGTAAAATCAAGAAAATCTTTATATTTTTTAGGGCGATTTACATTAAAGAATTTTCACTTTAGTTTGCTTCTTACTTAGAAATGCATTGCTTTATAATAGAAAATATTTCCAAAAATATTTAAAAACACCATGGAAAACGTATTCTCATATTTAGAAATTATTGCTAGGAACCAGATCATTTTTAAGTAGACTTTTTTCTGAGTGTCGTTGTAAGGTGATAATAATCAGACAGGCAGTTTTAACAAGACACACGCCCCGCCCCCCACAGCTTGGGGGCGTGCAGCATGGTAATCCATCTTCTGCCTTGACAATGGTTGCCAGGCAGCAGCTCCAACTCCAACTCGGAGTCCAGCTCGGCATCCAACTCTGACTCTGCGGGAACTAAATCCAGCAAAAGAAACTAGATACAAATATCTTTGCCAGCTGACTCTGACTGTACTTTATGTGTGTGTGTGTGTGTAGATGTGTGTATGCATGGGTGTGTGTGGCCTTTAGTGTAATTATGGTGGTATCATAGGAGACATGTCGTTGACAAGCTCAAGTTGGGCCAGTCATTCACTTCCTTTATATCTCAACTGAACTTGGGTTGGGGGCGGGGCACAATCATATACACAGACACACACACACACACACAGATTAGTAACCACCATAAAATACACGCAGTGCCAACACACACACACACACACACACACTCGCACACTCGCAGATTGCTCAATGGGTGGGCCATAAAACAGGTCCGCATGTGTCCAAGTTCGTAAAGTTGATTCATTCATGGCTGAAATTTATATGGCCATGACGCGTGCGGCTTTCTCAACTACCCATCTTTCTCCTCCTCCTCCTCCTCCTGCTCTCCCCACTCTCTTCCTCAGGCTCATCCTAAGCAGAACTATAAAAACAACAAAGAATCCGGTCGTGGCTAAAACGACTGTGCCCTACTCTGTTTCTCACCGAAGAACCTGGCTAAAGAGATTCTGTTTTTTGGCATAAAATGAAGGAGGAAAAAGTAAGTATGTTTTTGTTGCGTATATTTCAAATGTTTAAAACTGTAGCTCGAAAATAGCTAATCAAAAATGTGCCTCTTTCAGTACAAAATAAAATAAAAAGTGCTGTAAAACATAAAGCAAAGGAAGGAACTCACAAATCATATGCCTTACAAATATCTCTATGTCGAAGTGGAGACAGGTGAGAGATATAGCCAAGGCCAAGGCCAAGCCCAAGACAGATCTGTTGGAACTCAGAGACCCTAAGAGCTAGACAGCTAGAAGTGGGTAGACTTTAGTCACTGCCACAAAATACATTTACTATTAGATCTCAATTCTTTCAGAATTTTGTATAGGTTGAGGGTTTCTATGTGTCTCGATTTGATTACATATTACCCCAGAATAGTACATCATTTACTTCGATGATATGCTTTGAGGCTATATTTCGTATCTCACAAAATCGCCAGATTCAGCGACTGATTGTGTATGGTTATAGTTGGCTGATTTCTTTGGTAATGTCTAGAAATAATACACATATACGAGTATATAAGTCTGCTGTCCCTCACTAAGCCAATATACCCTCTTCCATCATTGCAGACAGAGCATGAGCAACTAAAACTAACTACAGCTGTCTGCTGCTGATGCGAATTCTGATTTGGATGCTGATGATGATGCCGCTGACAACGACGATGACGATGGAGCTAATGTCGCCTCTCTGCTCCTCTTTCTCTCTCTCTCTCTATATATTTCTCTGTCTCTCTAACTATCTCCCCGTCTCTCCCTTGGCTAGTCCTGCTGGGCGCCGCAGGATGCCAGCGAGCCGTTTTGAGTCAAATGATTTATCTCACAGTCAGCGTTGAAATTGTTGCCACTGCTTGTAGCGCGCTGAACGTTGCACGTTGAACATTTGCGCGTTGCATCTTGGCTTGTAGTGCGGCCTATTTGCGCTGCGCTGCCAATTAGTCCGTCAGTTGCCAGCGACAGTGATGCGGCAGCTGCCTCGAGGCTGTTGCCTTCACGGCTCTTCTGCCACAAAGCGCTGCAAGTCAAATTCAATTGTGTTCAAGTGTTGAGCAGCATTCGCTTTTGGCTTTAATCATTACGTATATTTGCTGACAGGTATTATTTGAATATGTTGGGCTAATTGTCTCATTCGACTTGAAAATCATTGTTCGATCATGAAAAAAAGGAAAAACGCACTTCGCTTTAAGATTTCTCTTTTCTACTTCAAGAAATGATTTCTAAAACTTTAGTTTCTTTCTTTTTTCTTTATATTAGGTAGATTTTCTAAATTTGAAGTAGTTGATTTTCTCTGAGTGTGGGTTCTCGATTTATTGTATTGTATTACTAGTTCATCGCTGCACGCTTCTTTCTGCGAGCGATTCGCGCCAATTCCTGCGGCGTGGGACGGTGTTCACTGTACCGCTCCACCCAGGCGGCTGCAGTTTTGTAGAACTTGGCGCGATCGCTGACAAACTGTTTGGTAATATCCAGACTATAGGGATTCTCCGGCTGCGGATCATTGATGGTCGCCACGAGCACCTGGAGAACGTGATCGATCCGAGTCGTTGGCTTCCAATGCTCCGCCTCCAAAATGGGCAGACAAACCTGTCCGCGCTCGTTCACATTCGGATGATAGATCTTCGTGTTGATGTGGAGAGTCGGCGGCTTAAACGGATAATCCTTGGCAAAGTCTATTTCCAGCTTAAAGGCGCCCATGTCGTATGGCGATGTATTTGGCATCAATAGCGCCGTCCACTTGTAAATGTTGTCCTTTTGCGGTTCGAGCAACTGTAGCTGATCCAGCTCCTTGAGGCCCAGGCTCAACATGAACTTGAGCTCATTCTGCATGCGCTTGGGTCCATCCATAATTGGCTCCTCCCTGTTCATTTTCACAGACGTATATTTTCTAATATAAAACCAATATATACAAGAGAAAAATAGAAAACGAAATAGAAATAGAAATAGAAATAGAAATAGAAAGAAAGAAAATCTCACTCTGTGCTTTTCACATTTGACATTAATCCCCCCGAAATAGCCGCTTAAGGAGTCTGTTGCCCCATTGATGTAGACAGGCACTGACAGCCGGCACATTAGGATCAATGTGGCAGCGTGGCTGAAAGCTTCCACGTGCAGCTGCCTCAAGTTGCCGTTCCATGTCCCTGTCCCTGTCCCTGCCCCTGCCCCTGAATGAATGCACATGGATTTTGGCACGGATTTGTGGCGCAATTTTCAAGCGATTGACAGCTGGTTTTGAGCTCTTGATTGTGATTGCCATTGACATTATAGTTTTCAATTAGCTGAGCATGTGCCGCATGCCCCAGATGCCTCACAAACACCTAGCTGTTGCTGTTCAACTCCCAAGCACAGCTGCCGCTTTTCCAAAGGCAGCTCATAAATATGTTAAGATTGCCCAAAAAGCATAATAAAACCCACTCAAAAGGAAATCAACAACCTTGACAGCATAAACCTGCCTCCACAAACACACACACATGCACACTCCCAGCAACCCCCTCAGTTATGCTTTGCTTTTGCTAACAAAAACATGAAAATTAAATATCAAAAATATGCGACGCAAATGAACAAAAACAACATCAACAAGCGAAACGACAACAACAACAACAACAACAACAGCAACAATTTGTTGTGCGTACGTGTGTGTGTATGTGTGTGTAATTATTTATGTTGTATGTCATCATGATGTAAATGAAACCAAGACAAACGAGGCAACACATCTTGGCCATGGAAACTTGCCCGGAAACGCAGCATGACGTGCCTACTAAAGATGCTCAACATAATTAGGATATACATTTATACATATATATAAATACACAGATACTTAATATATATATGTATATACTTTTTATATATATCCTTATACGTGCGTGGGTGTGAATTAAATAAAAAACCAACAGCAGCAGAATATAGTCGAGTTGGACATGACCTGTAAATACTTTGAATACTTCAACCTCAACTTCAAATTCAACTTGAACTGGATTCTTGAATATTTATGCGCAACACTTTAACCAATTCGATTAATCAGTGTTATCGATAACATGTCAGTGCCCCAAATGCCCCACAACTATGCAAGGCCGGCAAGATAAATGCCCAGCTACGAAACTACCAAAAAAATGTGGCAGCCAAGGCGTCGCTGACAGCACTGCGGGATGCCCAAGCGTCTCCTGGTCTGCAACTCTCTGGAACTGCGTGGGTGGGCCGTGGGTACACTCAAAAAAAAATATGGTGAATCTCTGCAAAATGCAAATTTGCCTTCTTTTTTTGGGAGCGTGACTAACATTCCTAGCCATGAAGATATAAGTTACAGCCTGAAGAAAGTAACTACGAACCCGCAAAGTATGCAGATACCTGATTAGCATTAACAGTCGATAATGAATACTGTTTATCACATAAAATGCTGCATAAGAAGAGCATTTATTTTTCGGAGTGTACACATTGTTAGTATAAAGCTGCGTCGCCGGCATCAAAGTATCCGCCATACTTTTAGCATAAACAGCCGGAAGCGGAAATGTAGATGACGCTCAGCGCCCACTCATACACATATATGTATGTGTGTGTGTGTGTGTGTGTGTGTGAGGGTCTTGTCTGCCTGCAGCTTTAGCCAGCGCCTGCTGTCAGTGCCACACTCCATCTCCAACCGCCTCTCATCCCCCGCTGGCATTTCTGTCATTTGTTTAGCTGTCATTGCCGGGCGTATTTGCACTGACAGCTCTCGCTGAGCTGAAACGCTGGCGATTGGGTTGCTTTTTTTTTGAGAGGGAGAGTGGGTTTGAGGGGGGAGGAGGGGTTTTTGCGTTTCAGAATCAGGAATCCGCATCAGTTTCAGTTGGCGTTGGCGCCAAGGCGCTGGGCCAAAGGCAGCCACAAACTTTTCCAATGGCAATGAAAAATCACCCAAAAATTAGCAGCCGCCGCATTAAATCTAATCTGATCCGATTTTCTATTACCAATTGGCTGCTTTGAGTGGGCCTGCTGTGTATGTGTGTGTGTGTGTGTGTGTGTGGATCTTCTTGTCTGCTGTGTGAATTATCGCCCCCTTCTCACTCATACCAACTTTGATTCCATGTGTGCACTTTAATCTTTTTATCGCACTCAAACACTTTGTGTGCCTTAATTTTTTGGCCAGACTTTCACGCCTTTTGTTCCACGGTGGATGCGGCCTTCATTAGCGCGAAATACGTCGCGTGCGGCTTTTAGCCTTTTTTTGGCTTTTCTTCTTGCTGCCCATTTCCATTTCCGGCTTGTCATCGACCCTTTCGGGCTGCCTTGCCTTGTCCGTGATATATGGGTAGCGATTAACATTAAAGGTGCCTAATTGATTTGGGCAGCTTCATCGGCCTCACTTTAGGGCTTAACTTGACCCTCGCGGTCACTCAGTGGCTCTCCCTTGACCCACTCAACCGCCCAACCGCCCAACCGGCCAACCACCCGGCCACAGTGGATGGCAAAATAAATTTTCATTAAGAAATTATCGCTTGTGTTACTTAAATTTAAATGAGTTATATATGCTTTATCATAAAGTAGCGACATGCAACCAAAGCACACACTCACGCACACACACGCACACACATATGCAACAGATTATTTATGACTTCAGTGAATAAAGGACCACATCGACGACAAAGAGGAGAAGCAGCAGGAGTAAAAAGGAGACTGTTGCAGCAACCGAGTTCTCGTATAATTTTAAATTGCATGAAGTAAATAAGAGCAAAGTACACACACCTAACCGCGCACACACACACACACACACACACACACACACACACACATACATACACAGAGAGAGAGACTCCTTGTGCCTATGACTTTTAGTTCAGGGCTGCACATCATTTTGCAAAATGGAACCGCTTTGCAAGTGAGCTGAGCAACTGTTTGTAATAGTTGGCTAATGCATTTTGAGGCAGGCAGCGAATACTTAATGAGAGGGGGGCAACATCAGCTTGATAATGTTCAAGAACAACAATATTAAAGTGAGCATTACAATGAGATTACTCATATTAAAATATTATTTTTTTAATGATCCATTAATATCAGTCGACACCAAAAAAGTAAGTAAAATTACAAATGTTCTAATATTTATGCTTTTCAAATATAAATTTGTACTTAATTCAATATTTAAGTTACAAAATACAGTTCTTATATATGTACATAAGCTGTAACCACTTTAATTTGGCCACAAATATAACAAAAGAAGTTCACTTTAACGATTTGCATACTGAAATATAAGATCCTTAAAGCCAAACGAAATGAATAACGACTTAAAAGTTCTGTGCCACAAAAAGAACTGGTTCAGCGGAATCAAAGTGTGAACCAATTCCAAACCAGAATGGCTTTCAGCTTTCTTCTTTTTTTTGCAGTGTGCTTTTGTGCCGCCAATGGGAATCATCTCGTTCGCTTTTGAGGGCGGATTAATCGGGCTCACTTTGTCATAAATAATGCAAGCTGAGTGGAATACAGGCATCAACACACACACACACACACACACACACACACACACACACACACACTGTGCTCAATATGCAGTTAGCAAACGTGGTGCAATTACTAAGAGAACTACAGCTCAGGTCCTGAGCAACGATCTACCGGCTTGCTGCCTTTAGAATGCCTTACTGACTGCAGAGTGCCTCGCTGCCTTTAGACTGGCTGACTGGCTGACTGCCTGGCGTTTTGCAGTTGACAACGTCATTTGTACTTAATGACTGTGCAACGTTGTGTGCGTGAGCGTCGACATTTTCTTGAGGCCTTTTTGCCTGTACTCGCTTATTGCATTAAAACGCAGCCAGCCAAAAGCCAGCCAAAAGCAGAAGCAGCGCCCATAAAACACGCAACGCTGGCAACGTGATGCGTGTGCCTGTTAAGGGAGGGTTGAAGGGGGTTGCTGGGTGACTTGCTTCACCTGTTGCAGCTTTTAATTGCAAAACAAGCTGACTGCATTTTGTGGATGCTGCTGATGACAATTTAAGTGCTACCTTGAAACGTGGCACAGAGCTGCAATGGCTTGAAAAACCCAAACTTACACTCAAAAGCTCAACGCGATTTATTTTGGTGATCGCAAAGCTGTCGCAATAAATTTTGGGAAATCGATCGGGAAACTAGAAAGATTTATTGTTATTTCGAAATCATTTTTAGATGGAGCCTAAAGCATTACACTTTCAGTGTTAGAGTGCAATATTTTCTGAGTGTATGAATATCAATAACGATAAGCTCAGAAAAAATCGAACTGAAAACTAAAAAGATTTTCTGTTTTTCAAAAATAAATATTGAGAAATACGTTAAAGTGCAGAGAAAGAAATGTTGAAAAGTCAAAGCTATTGTTACATTCTATATTATAAACTTCTCCTATCTTAAATGATTTTGTATTTGCGAAATCTCAAAATACGAATATTTCATAATAATATAATTAAAAAGAAGTTAGTGTACAAGTTCGCTGCAATAAACAACAATTAAAAGACAAACCCTGAACAAATTTAAAATTAAGCAAAGAAAAACACGGTTTTTAAGAAAGAAAGCTGAGCTGCTCTTGGCGATTATCTAAAACTCAGTTCGATATATATATATATATATATATATATATATATATATATATTCTTTGCTGAGTATTTGAAGACCCTAAAGCTATTGATATGACCCACATTGGTATTTCCCAGAGCGGCGGCTAAGCTGTAAGCAACAAAGTGCTGCTCATGAGTAAAGCTCATATTTCAGTTGCCAGAACAACTTCAAAGCACATCTTCAAAGTCGGACCAAGGCAGACCCCCCTAAGATAAATCGCTGCTTATGCAACTACAGCCAAATCAATGGCCAGCAACAAAAGGAATATACTCATATGTATGTGTTTCTGTGTGTGTGTGCTTGCTTAACATAAAATGTTTAATAAAACACATCTGCCGGGCACATCCCCTGAGCTGAGGAGCTTCACAAAATATTATTATTATATATGAGCCACAGCGGGATTTGTGAGTGAAAATGATTTAAAATATTTTCTTTTGCACAGCGGCTCAAAATGTTTTTGGCCGCGTTTAGAATGCCTTTACTCCTCTTCTCTTCTCTTCTCTTCTCTTCTCTCTTTTCTTTCCTCCTCTCTTCTCGGCTGTTGGCATAAATGTGTTAGCCAAAGTGTGAGGCTATTAATAATAAAGGAAAAATCTAAAACGAAATTCAATAAGCGTGATTTTGGACAGACACCCGATACGACCCGACAAAACCAACCGGTCAACAAAACAACCCCCTCACTAAACCAACGCCCAACCCTTCTACATCCCCCTCCCCCTCCCCCCTCGCACATCCCCACCCGCACTTGGCGAAATATTTAAGACGGTTGGCCTAAGGATGCCAATAAATCAAAGTGGAAAAAAGGTTACCGAACAATGTGCGGCATGTGTAGAATTCACTTTTGGACCACACACAAACAAACACACACACACACACACACACAAAGAGACACACACAGAGACACACACACATTCTCAGACTAAAACGTTCAAAGAGTTGGGCGCGATTTGTGTTTGAGTTTGAATCGCTGTCTGCCCTCGAGATACATTTGAAAATAGGTAAGCAATTAAATCGCATATCTGCGAAAATCTGTTGAAAAGTAAACAGTTTGTCTGGATTGATTAATGATCAAATTGAAAAGCAGCTTTAAGTTTCCAAATTTAAAAGTAGTCTTCAATTAGATGTCACACAATGATTAAAACGTTTTTGCTTTTGGAAATCGATTGAGTTTTTACTTAGGTTTTGAGCAACGTAATAGATATATATGATGTATGATTCCATTTCTATGAAAGATTTATTGAAGTATAATTGTGTAAAAATATCCGACATTGTATTTGCAACAGATCAGTACGAAACCGCAATACAATTTAGTTCACAAAGAGGAGTTGGTTAATTGATTTTGTTGCACATTTCACTGTGTGGCAGCAAGGGTCACGTGCACAAAGCCACCAAAATAAATGAAATAAAGCAAACACTTGCACTAAAACAATTCAATGAAATTAATGGCAAAAATACACACACTCAGACAGAGAGAGAGAGAGAGAGAGAGTGAGAGATATATATATATAGAGAAAGAGAGAGAGAGAGAGAGAGAGTGGAAAGAAAGTGTCAGAAATCTATGGGCGTGAATTTGACCAATGCAACGTGAGGCCAGGGCCAAGATGCATGGCATCTAGCTCTAAACGAGTGGGCGTCGTGTAGCAACAACTGGAGGCAGGGGAGGGGCTTTGGTGGTTGCGGGTGTGGCGCGTGCTAAGAGCGCAAAGCTTGTAAGCGGCTTAAAGTTCTACAAAGTTTTTCAAGCGCATTCGCCGCTAGTCACCAAAGGCGACGCTTGCTGCAAAAAGTTATGAGTGGCTGTGAGTCACACACACACACACACACACACACAACAACACACACATGTATGCTTATAAACATATATATATATATATATTTATGTATGTGTAAGCTTGTCGCGGCTCCATTGCAAGCACAACAACACAACAACAACGAGGCGAAGCAAAAGTGCTTTCGAGTGCCTGGTGTTGGTGTTGAATTTTGCTTGTTGGCCACCTCATCCTCATCCTCGCCCTTGTCCTCATCCTCGTCCTCATCCTCATCGTCGTTGTCAAGTGAAACGCGCCCATCTGTAGCATGTAAAAGGATTAGGTTCGCTTAATATCATTGATGAGCGGCCAGCTTCTTCCTGCTGCGATTCGACCTACACTCAGCAAAAAAACAAACACCTTGAAAATGTAGAAAATCGGCAAGAGCAGCTCGGCTTTTCATTTATAAAGTAAGGCTTGGATATTTTTTCAACAACTGGCGATATTCTTTTCAGAATTCGAGATATGATTTTTGTAAAACTTAGCAACAATAGTGTGTATTTTTAAAGCTGGATTCTGGTTTTAGGTTATAGAAAGTTAACTATAAAGAAATGTTGACAAACATTTGGACGCTTTCGATTTTGAGAATCCAATGAGAAAAATCGAACTAGCTTTTGGCGAGATCTACAATGGGAATTGCAAATAGATATTCCAATGGGATCAGTTTTGAACTAAAATTAAATATGCTTCTATGGACATCTAACGTATTACAAAATTTGCAATAGTTATTTTGTTTAGTTCAGTTAACTATCATTGTGAATCTGTAAATTGAGTTAGATTTTTTTGTGAGTGTGCTGGCCAAAAGTGTTTATAATGACTGCTTTCTAAGAGACATTGTTGCACTCTGAAAGAGAGAGAGAGAGTGAAAAGATTTGAGCTGAGCTGCTAAGCAGCTGCTGCATTCTCAGCAGAGCAGCAAGAGCACGATTCGTTTCAGGCGTGATCCATAAGCTCGTGGTATCTAAGAACGGGGCAGAGAAGGCATCAGGCAGGGGAATTAGCCATCCATTCAATTCAATTCAATTCAATTCAAGTGCCCTGAAGGTCATTCGCAGCTGCCTAATTAAAATGCAATGGCCGCCGTTTAAAAAGTAAACAATGCAAAAAACAAGTTATTCTACACGCAGCTTTCAACTTGCCACTGCCACAGCCAACAACCTTATGCAAATACTCTTTAAATGCGTAGCAAAAAAAATAAATAAATGAGAGCAGAGGGAGAAAAAATAAGAAGAGTCTTGTAACAAAACACAAATGTAATGAATATTTACGAATTTGTAAGAACAACGGCAAACTGCAAAACACGTGCGAAATCTCAAAAATATTCCCACACACACACACACACACACACACACACACACATACATACAACAAACACACCCCAGACCTGGGGGCGAGAGAGAGAGAGAGAGAGTGAGAGGGGAGATTGCCTTTTGTACGCTCGAAAAATTACAGAAAATTTTCATTTAATTATGAAAAAGACGGAAACTCGGGCTATACAGCTGCCAACTTGATTATTTGACAGCCTTCTACGTTTTCCACGTGGTAATTAAAAAGCAAAAAGTTCCAAAAATGTGTGTAGAGTAGCCCACAATAAGAGTTTGGCAGCCAGGGGATAATCACAACAGTATCTTTACACCAGAGACTTACCCTTTAACAGACACTCGTGCACACATACAACCCTTCACACACACACACACACACACACACACTCACCGGAGTGTCCTTTGGAGAGAGCTGCAATGAAAATGAACAAAAAAAAAAAAAACAGAGATGTACTTCAATTAGTTTGCTGCAGTTATTTTGTGGGGTCTTAAGTTTAAGGTCGAATGGGTTTTCCTATTTAAGATGAGAAGCAAACTGAACTTTATTCACGGCTAAATGAATAAAGCCCTTTTTGCTTTCACTTAAGCATTTGACAATGATGAAAACAAATTGTTTAATAGAATTTCATGAATGCGCGTCAGAAATGGAGTTAGTTATATACTCGAGAAAGTGAATTTCAGCAACTATGTAACATACATATTGTCAAAAGACATATTTAATAAATTCAGATTTTAATTGAGTACGTATTTAGTGAGTAAAACTTTCAATTATCTACAATGGAATGTTAGCTGAAGCAAATACAATAAATTGACTGCGAAAATAACAAAAACATATTACAGACTAAGTTTAGATATTTTCTGAAGAGATATTTAATAAAAACATATTCAATGGAGTGTGTTTTTAAAGAGTCATTGTTTTATTATATATATATGTTTAAAAGAATGTCTGTCAAAGCATATTTAATAAAAGACTGAGTTTACAACAGAATGACTTTCTATTTTATGTAAATACTTTCTAAAAGATAAAGAAGAAGATGATGTCTGCCTAGTCAAAGCGTTGTCAAGTCAAATATATTTCTATATACGAGAAAGTAAAACCTTTTCATTTTATATAATATATTTTCAGGAAATATATTTAATAAATGCATAAATAGAGTCTGCCGTTGAGTCTGAAATATATAAATATTTTCTAAACAAATATTTATCAAATACATATTCAACTGAATGGGTGAGTTGAAAATTCAAACATGTCTTCTCGCTCTCTCTCTCTCTCTCTCCTCTCTCTCTCTATCTATGCCTCTTTCTCTTTCTGTTGTACTTAACTAAGAAAAAGAGGAAGTAGAGGTAGAGGAAGAGGAAGATGAAGTCATTCGACATTCAAAATCAGAGTCAGAGTCAGAGTCAGAGTCTGTCCAGTCAAAGTCTTGTCATCGTCAAGCCAAGTCAACATCAATGGGATGTTTGGCTTGATTTGCCATTGCCTGAGCTGGCAATTTGTGTGAGTAAGTTGCTCATATTAACAAAATGTCTAATGAAAATATTTTGCTGGAAACGGATACTCGGATTCTTGGCTGCCGCCTCAGTCCAGGTCCCCTTTTTGGCTCAAGAAGGAAAAAATCAAATTAGCTGCTTGAATGACGTTGGCAAATGCGCTTGCCGGATTAGCAGAGAGGCGGATGATGGAGAGTGGGCGTGGTAGCTGCTACAGTATGGCCATCAATGCCAGTTTGTATTTGCCATTTTGTAGAAGTTGCAATTGCTGCTGCTTCTTTTCTGTGATTAATGCTGCATCATGTTTGTGAGCTAATTGCCGACCACCAGTCGAGAGCCAGCCATGAGTTGAAGTTGATGTTGAGCATATCCCGAGGGATTATCTGAAGTGCTTATTGCATTACTCAGTTATGCCAGTTATTTTAGTATTTGTCATAATTATATGGTAGTTGCATCCGTTTGCCCCTTCTGCCATACAACTGGCCTATCTAAAATCTCCGCCCTTAAATATTTTCCCCATGCTTTTGAATGTTGCATGAGCCGGCGCACAAAAAATCAGATAGCGCATTTAAAATAAGTAGAAAGCACACAGCGCACGACTGACTAGATGAGCACAAAAAAAAAAAAAACATTGCAAGGAAAACAGAAGCAACAGCAAAAACATTGCACACAGGAAAAATCTATGGAGACAAGCTAGAAGGCTGCAGTCGAGAGTGCTCGACTGGAAGATACTCTTAACTATTATATATAAAATACAATAATAAGTTTAACGATCTAAATACATCTTTTTTAGTAATATATCAATAAGGAATTCCTATCTTTACGATTATGCCTTTTACTGCCATCGATCATCGATTTATATCGATATAAGCAAAATGGTTAAAGCTATCGAAATAACTAAATCAAATTAAGCTGCTTAAAGTAAACGAGAATTTATGTTTCAAATTTCAGAACTCTACCTCTAACAATCTCTGAGATCGATTTCTTTAAACATACGGACAGACAAACATGGCTAAATCGACTCGACTGTTGAACCAGATGAAGAATTAATATGCCTTATGGGTTCAGAGATGCCTCCTACCGCCTGTTACCCCTTTTTACACATTTTCAATGGGTGTAGAGTATCAAAATAAAATGCAGCTAAAAACATGCTCGAAGCATGAGAGAGAGGGCAGCGGGGGCTGAGGAAGAGGTTGCCTTGTAACTGAAACTGTATCAAGCAAGTGAGCCGCGCCGAGCCGCATAGTGAAAATGCAACTGTGCGGAAAACTGTGCGAACATTTTCATTTTCAATGCAGCTCTTGGCACACAAACAGAGAAAGAGAGACAACCGTGTTAGAAACAGACCCAGAAAGACCAACAGCGCCAGCAACTGAAACAGAATCAGCATCAGAATCGGAATCAGAACAGCAACAACAACTAGCAAATAGTCAACTTTAAGTACAAACTCCGCACACACAACACACAACACACACGATGCCGCAAGAACTTTCAGTGAATCGCAGAAAATCGCTTAGAAAACAGCAAAAAAAAAAAAAAAAAAAAAATAAAATAAAAAAAAGGAAAAGAAATGTGTAGAAAAGAAGAAAAATTCGAAGAGTCCCGAACCAAAACATATGGAGAGAGGCTACAAGAAGTTACCCCTCTGCCCCCCTGCCCCTCACCAAGCGCCATGCGTCTAACTGTCGAGTGACGGCTTTTCTTTCAATTTGCAACATTTTGTGTTGCCGTTGCACGTTCCCAAAAATAACTTCCGACGCTGGCTGCCTGATTTTGTTCCGCCTTAGTCAACTCGCTACGAAATTGCAGGAAACATTCTATTTAAAGTTCTATGCCAAAGTAAAGCCACCATCCACGACCCTTGCTATCAAGGATACACTTAAATAAGGACACAAAAAGGACACACGGCTTGGTTAAGGTTAAGCAAAGTAACCAAAATGTATCTGTCTCTATGCATAGGCTCCGCCATAGCCCCCTCCCTTCACTTGGCTGTTGTATCTATTTATGCTTGTGTATAATTTGTTAAAAAAAAAATCAATTAGCCACGCTGTCCAAAACAGAAGCCCCAACCAGACCCAACTAGCCCCAAAACACACACACAGCCAATAGTTGGTTGGCCCCCGTCGCATTAACAAAATAAAGTTTCTCAGCTGCCAATCAGCCCGAGAATGGCCAACGGGCAGCTGAGTGTGTCAGTCTCTCAGTCTCCCAGTTAGCCAGTTCGTCAGTCAGTTTGGCTAGCTGGCTAACCAGTTAAGGGAAGCCCACATAAAACTGAGCGAAAATTACAACAATGCTTAGCCCAGGGGCACAGTGGTTGAATTATAAATAGATATGAATCTGATGTAAATGAATAAATTATAGAGATAAGAGAGCAACAGGATTTATAAGACAAGCTGGAGAGATGCTAGATTATAATTAGGAAATAAATTTAGTGTAGATATAAAAATAAAAAAAATTCATAACATGTCAGGATTAACAAAAATGTAGAAAATAAATAAATGATAAAAATAGGAAAAGCGAAGGATTTATTCGGTAACTGAAGAGAAGCCAGATTAAAATTAATTGAGAAAGAGGTAAGAAAAATGCATAATCGCAAGTGCAAAACTTGTTTGAGTGATTCAAAGATTTTGGAAGAATCAGTTTCAATACTTATTATTTTGTATATGCAGTTAATACCAAGCATGATTCTACGATCAGAAAGAGAAGAAATATTTATTAGTAAAAGTAGGTAGGTAAGATAATATTAATTTTCCAGATAGGAACTGTTAGGGAAAATAATACAAATCGCTTATGTACAGACTATATTATATCCTGATGAATCTTGTAATTTGGAAAGAAAAACAAATAATGTTTAAAGAATTTTAGTCAAGCTGAAGTACAAACTAACTACTAATACAATATGCAAACACATTCTAACATATTATTTACCTTAACTCTTTTGCAGTTGGGTGGCATTTGCATGTGAATAGCCATATTTATTTAACATTTCGAGTTTACCACTGTGCACATGAGCCATTAGTGAAACTTTGTTGCAAAAACCAAACAAAGCCAAAAAAAAAAAATCACAAAACTGCGCTTCAATGTTAAACGAATTGTTGTCTTAACTGCTGAGAAGGGGAGAAGGGTGGAGGGACGGGGTAAGGGGTATCTTTATGTGTATCTATAAAAATTGAGGGTGTAGAAGTAGCCCAAAAAGTTAGTAAAATTCATTTTTGGAAAAGTCCAAAATAAGGTAGAGAAATACTAAAAAAAAATGAAAACAAAATTCGTGGCGGTTAAAAAAAAGTTTAAATAACTTTCTCAACTAAATTGAAGTTGCAAGGGGCGAGGGTTGAAAATGCAGTGGAAAGCGAGATGAAGCGAGGTGCCCAGCAACCTAACAGTCGTGACAAAGTTGGGAGCCAGTTGTTCTGGTTGTGTTTTAGTTGTTGTTGTTGTTGTTGTTGTTGCTGCCATTTCTTGCGCACTGATAAAAAGTGCAGCAGACGCAAAACTAATTTGCGTGGTTATGTAAATTAGAGTTGCAGTTGCAGTTGCACAGTCGAGAGTCGGCGATAAACTTGTTGAGGGTGAAGAGCGCTAAAAAAAATTGGTGCCGAGCAAATGCATAAATCTGTGCAGAGAATTGAGCAGAGTTCACCTAGGCAACCGGTGAGGAAGGAGAGGCAAGGCGAGGAGAGGTTGGTTTAGTCTGTTCAACTTGTGTGTTTGTGTTTTGTTGCCTCTTAATCCGGAGACCGCAAGCAGATAACCGTATCTCGTTGCACAGACAAAAGACGCCTCCTAACAACTAAATAATGTGCACAAAATTTAGTGCACAAAATGGGGGCAGTTGCAACTGGCAGTGGCAGGGGGCATGTTGCTAACAGACAGCAGCAAGCAGCATGCCACACATGGCAAAGGCAGCCCAGCTGAGATAATTTTTCGTTGAGCAGCAGCAAAACAGTTGTTTAAAAGAGGCAAGTTGCCAGCTTAGGCATATTTTGGGCAAGATAATATTGTGTGTGGGTGTGTTGAAGAGTGGTGGGAGGGGGGAGGGGGGAGGGGGTATTGCATGAAGCAGACTTACATTGAGGTCTGTCGGCTGCATTGTCGGTTCAGCAGCAGCAGCAACAACAGGAGCCGCTTCTGAACTCGGCACCTAAAGTCATATTAATAATTTTGTTGGGATTTGAACTTGCCCCACTACCGCAACAACTTGCAGGTTGCAGCTGCTTCTACAACCAACATTTACTGCACACACACACACACACATTTATCCATCTCGAATATGACCAGAAGTAATCCTTGGTTACACTTGTTCACCGACTTGTTTTTTGTTTTTTTCCTTGTCTTTTCTTCTTTTCTTTTTTGGTGTGCATTCAGAGTTTGCAGACACTGTTTACATTTGCAATGCTAACCAGAAATCGGCAGCAAATACTAAATCCTTGAATTCTCTGGGACTTACTGCAGAGGTGCTCTTAAGTGTGCTTGGATTTATTTCTTATCTTTTATACGTTTGTATTATACTTTTCTCGATTAAAATTGTTTTTATCATACTTTAACTGATTTAAAAATTATTGTAATTCACTTAATAGGGAATATCTTCTTGAGTTTATTTTTGATTTTAGCTGTATTTTTAATTGCTGATATTTTCATAGCATTGTAAGAAAGACTAGAATTTTCCCGCTTTTTTATTACCTTATATCAAAAACTAATTAACTCATTCAGCTGTTTTTTATCAGACTCTGATATAAGCCAATAAATTTATTTATGTGGATTTACTTAACTGCACTATCAGTTAATTTTGTTTGTATACACAGGAATACTTTATTCTCGACAAAGTTGCTTTTTTAGCAGTCTCAAAGACCTGAGTAAAATTGATTTATTATATAATTATCGGATTAATCATTTGTGTAACAATTAATTTAAAATAAATTAATAAACTGCTTTGGATCTGCATTTTTGAAGCTGTTCTTTTTATACGCTAAAGGACATTACCATTTTGGTGATGAAGTGGAATACTCGATTACCTCATTGAGCTATTTTAAATGCTAAGAACTGTTCAAATTTACTGCAATTCTGCAATTCAGAATACCTCTTTAACCATTTAAAGAAATTTATTATTTTTTTTAATCGAACTACATTTTGAACTGCTTGTTAGTTTATTTGTTTTTTTTTTTTTTTTATAGCCTGTGCTCTCAGCTGCCTCCCCATCAGCGGCATGCTATGATTATTTCATGGGAACATCAAAACAGCAAATTAGAATGCAACCCACACACAGAGTTCAAACAAATCATTTTCCTTGTGCTGCTTGTGGAACAAATATGTATACCGAATTTCCCACAGATATCGTGAATTGAATGTATGTATATATGTGTGTATCGTAGATGCATTCGATATTTCGCTGAGCTATCATTGCCAGCGACTAATTAGTTTGTCACCCCAGCAACACAGAGATTTCCCTCTCTTTCTATCTCACTTTCTCTCTCTCTCTCTCTCTCTCTCCTCTTTCGGTGGCTGTTGGGATATGTGATATGATTAGTGGCAGCTTGTTTACAGAGCCACAGCAACTGCCGCACCACCATCGTCTCCTGTGGGATTTATTTTTAGTTGGCTGCAGTTGGGTTCGATTGGTTTTCGGCTCGATTTTATTTGGCTGCTGCCTGCTAATGACATGCAAATCAAGCTTTCGGGTGGTCCTGACCAGCAAAACGTTCTTTTCACAGCTGTGTTTAAATATATAAATATTTATTTTTTTTAACAGCTGATTGTTTTATTCAAAAAGGCAGCACGTGCCACGCAGTGGTGTCGGACCAGCTATAAAATGTAAATATTTACTATTTACTTTGGCGGCGACGTGAGAAAATCATTAAATCAAGCGGAAACCCGTTTCTCATTTGGCTGGAGTGGGTACAGGCAGCAGTAGACCGCAAGAAATAAATCAAGGCCTGCATGGCAATAATCAAAAATGTAATTAGAATTTTTATGATTAAACAAAAAAAGCACTCCTACGGAAAATCCACAAACAAACAAAAAGCTAGCACAGCAAAAAACAAGTGAAATAAACTAAATTGAAATTTGGTTAGTGTCTGTTGGAGATGAAGTCCGCTCAGCCAGTTTTCCGCATAAATGAAATCAAATACATAAAACTGGATAAGCGAAATGAAAACAACTCTGCCAACTTCTACACACAAAAATCACAAAAATGTTGCGTTTGATCCCAAAAAAAAAAAATATATATATATATATATATATATATTTATTTATATAGAAAAAGAGGCGTCCAACAACTACAGTCAAAATGAAACTAATGGCAAAAATTTAAAAAGGTATTTAAAAAGTTTGCAAATGTGGTTGCAGTGGTTGAAATGTGGGCACAAAGTAAATGAAAATAATTCCACGTCGCATTTTTTTGGTTATTGTTTCGCCAAATTTAAAATAAATTATTTATTAAAGTAAGCTAAAAATCAGAGGTTAGCGTAAAAAAAAAAAATTGGTTAGAAATCAAATGAAAAAGATTTGCCTAATGTCTATTTAAATATTTTGGCATAAATATTTAATTTGTGAAAAGGCAAAAACCATAAAATGTTCAGCGTTAAAAAGCTAGATAGAAAGTGTCAACTGTTGTCGTTTGTTTTTTACGGTCCGTGAGATAAGGATTTAAAACTGAATGCAACAAATTGAGGTATAAGTTTTTTATTCCATGAACATAAAATCAGAGTAAAGCAGCTCATCTTACTGTTTTTTTAGCTTTAAAGCCAGAATAGCTATAGCTCTAGTCTTGATATTTAACGAGCGCTACGGGACGCTTATCTATTTGTTAGATGGTCGCGAGTTAATGAGAAAAATGCATACGCATAAAACGATGTCTAGTTCCGGCGCACATAAGCCGTGAACCAGCCACCCCCTCCGTCTACTGTGGCACACCCCTTACCATTCTTATTTTTCCACTTGAATTTTACGAGCTCGTCGCCGTCTGTTGCCAGACAGACGCATAAAGCAGACGATCTCCCCGTTGTCCGTAAAATCGTAAAAACAAAATACCAGAGTCTGAAATCACAGTCAGACAACACACACACACACACACACACACACATACACACATAGAGAAAAACACCACATTGTCTATTTCTGGCTTCAAATTGTACCAATTTTTAATATGAACTTTAATTATGGTCCGAGTCGAGTCGAGCTGCCAATTTATGACACTTGGCGCTCGTCCAGTGCACATCAAGTTTGGTATATTTATTGGCCAACAAGGCGCTGTCAAATTTATGGCCCAAAGTGTGAAGCTGCCCCCTACTCCCTCCCCTACTCAACCCATTTCAGACGGAAAATGCGTTGAATAATTGTGGGTTGCTGGTTGTGATTTGCTATCATTTTTTCTTTGTTATATCCTGAACCTGAAAATGGGTAAAAAGGGTATAATGGGTTAGCACGATAGTAGGTAACAGGCAGAGGGAAGCAGTTTTAAGTTCATAAAGTATATATATTCTTGATCGGAATTAACAGACGAGTCGATTAGCCAAGTTCGTCTGTCTGTCTATAGCTATACTTTTAATTTTGAATATATGTACTCTCATAGATTATTTCAGTTTATCGATAACTGCAGCCGTTTAACGTATATCGATATAAATCAATTTCCGATAGGAATAAGAGCTTCAATTTTAAAGGCAAAAGCTAAAAAGGCATGTCTAATGTACATTGTCATCTTGTTGATCAACTACACAAGTTTAATCGAGATCGAAATAAATAAATGCACTGCCTTAATTTGTATTTTACTCTTCACTAACTCTGCCTGACAATAGAGCATATCCAACTTGTTAAAACGAAATTTCACAATAAAACTAGAATAGTATATTCAACAGCTAGCTACAGGATGTCTCATAGTTGGCTTCACTCGACTACAGCTTACTTGTTCTTTTTTCTGTGTGGGGCTGTGGCTTTGGCAACTACAAATAAATTTCGTTGGCACTCAAAAAGCGATTTAATTTGCGGTTTTTGTCACAAACACAACCAAAATTGATAGAAACCCAGTTGAGAATTTCACAGTTGTTTGAAAATAAATTTAAATCAAAGCCTTGATTGGGAAATGGTGCATTGGGGGAAACAACACAATTTCAAAATCCCGAAAACCGAGTGTCATTCACAGCGTTGCATGCAATACTTGCATGGAGTGGGTTATGCATAAAAAATAACGCCTGTTCAGAACTTGATAGTGTCTATCGAATCGCTCCAAGTTGCCATTTCCGTTTCCGCTTCCTGTTTCAAATAGGAATTCCAATCGTCGCCAGTTTGATAAGAGTATAACTGATAAGCTAAACAGATCCTGCAGTTGCTGTTCGAATCGATTTAAATATGACTTTGAGATTAGTTGCACATATTCCTGATGCAACTGTTGCAGCTGGTCGAGTGTGCCACAGAGTTGCAGCTGCTCATCGCAATGCTGAGCTGCCTGTTGCAATAGTTGCGCCTGGAAATGTTTGCCAAGCTCGAGCAGCAAATCTGTTTTTAGTTGCAACACAATTGCCACTTCTTGTTGGCCACAATTGAGTTGCAGCAACTGTTGCAAGCGATGCACTGTCGTATGCAGTTGCAAACGTACACGAAAGATCTCATTGTATTGTTGCAGTTGAGCCTCGGTGATGATGCCACTCAGCTGCGGGTTGAAGTTGAAGATTAGGGAAAGTTGCGCCAAATTTGCGCTTGGCAATTCTACTTTTAAATGCAGTGGAGCATGCTGAATGTGGAGTATCTGCTGCAGTTGCTCAGCTGCCTTTATGGCAAATCCCTGCTCCAAGCAACCAAAAGCTATTTCAAGATGCGTGGCATACAAATCAAAATTGTGCAACAAATAAATCGAACGCAGTTGCCGCAAAACTTTGCCCAATTTTAGTTCTTGCAACAGCAAGTGCAACACATAAGTGTTGACCCAGAAGAAACGCTGCTTCAGTTGCCTCTGTAACGTCTCGCACATGATCTGCGTTATATCACAGTTCTGGCAACATTTTAGCAACGCCTCAATATTGCAGTAACCCAACTGCTTGAGATCCTGCAACGTCTCCTTGACGTACTTGAAGTAGATGCAACGCAAGTCCCAATCGCTGACTAGGTTTAACTGTTGAAATATCTCTGGGGCAGCAACAGTTGGTTGTGGCATCTTTATTTTGTGCTGGTCGAGCTGTTGTGGCTGCTGCAGTTGCACCGATTTGAGCAGCGCGTGATGCAAACTCTGTCGCAACATTAATTCGTGCTGCGCCACAAAATGCGACAATCGCTGCGAGTCACAGAGCCAAGCAATTGTTGCACCTGCCTCTTGAATATGCTGCTCAATGATTTTATAAATGGCATTTGGCTTGAGTGGCACGCCAGCAATAGCCTCTCGCATCAGATACGCCGTGTGACCTTTGACCTTTAGCCGTTTAAAGGGAAACTCATTGAAGCCGTCCTGAAAGTCCCCGAGCAACCACAAATTATCCAAGCAACGGCAAGGCACCTGCAGCACTTGCAACAGCAGAGCTGCGGCAAAGCGACGATGATCGGAGTGTGGCCATGTGGCCAACACTTCCAGGAGACTTGTGACGATGTGTTGACTGCGATAATGTGGCGAATTCTTAAGTTGCAGCTTATAGGAAACATAATTGGCCGCCGTTAAACTCCAAAGTGGTTGCAAGCGCTTAAAGCTGTTCTGCGTGGCCTCGCGGAAGGAGGCGAGTGTCGCCTTCACTAGCCCCTCTCGGATGCTGCTTGCGTAGTGGGTCAACGTTTCCACAACTGGCATCAGGAGTCGCCTCAGGGCGGCCGTCAAACTGTGCAACATTTCCAACTGATCCGCTTTGTTATAGCAATCGATGTAGGCGTAGAGGCATTGCATGTGCTGCACTGGCTTCAGCAACTGCTCCACCAGCTGCAGGTCGTCGATGTTGTCCACATTTAGCGATTGTGGACGCAGCTGAATCAGTTCGTTCAGCAGCACAAAATGATGACACTCTGCGGGGCGAAAGAACACTTGAAGGGTCTCTTGGATGAAAAAGGATTCGTCGCAATCACAAAACTGGCTCCCTTTCTCGGCAAGATTACGGCTTAAGTACTTGGCAAATCTGTAGCTAAATTGAGCCTTGCTGCCAACCTGCTTGGACAACTCCAGCTCCATTTGCTTAACTTGCTGCAGAGTCGGCGGCAGCTGCCACAATCCACACTCACTTCGAGCAGGCGTTAAATTCGCCAAGTTGAGCGCTGTTACATCAGGGGATTGACTAACCGAATCCTTGCCAGATTCACCCGCCGGCACTTCACTCTGGCCCATGGCAAGCTCCAAGTGCAGAGACCGTTTTAAGCCGTCCAAACTTAAATTATTTTTAATTGAGATCTGTTGCGCAGTCTTGTGAGCCAGTGCCAGATTCTTGAGGATCAGCTCGCTGCACTCCAAGTGCGCTTGCTTGTAGAAGCGAGCCACACGAAATGCACAATAATTCACCGATAACATAAAATCGATAATTGCCCACTTGAGCTGCTCGCCAATCTGCAAATCATCGATAATCACATTCGATAACTTTCTGATTGCGTCCGCCAGCACAGGGAGCTGTTCATCCCGATATCGATTCACAAATTCACGCAAATTTCGCCAGACTGCAGTGGGCTCAGTCCTGGGTCTTTCGGAACAGATTTGAATCATGTTAATTGCATATTGTAAGGATTTCGTGTACACCTCATTCTCCTCCGGGGAGTCCAGTAATAGTTTCACCAGCTGCGGTACATAACGCTCAATCACCTGCGAATAGACCTGCTCTGCCATATCTTATACAAAATATATATATTCAATTTTTATTTCTATCTTTTTGAGAGAGCTTGGCGTATTGAGAGCTGATATTCGCCTGCTTGACTTACGTTTGCCTTAAGCCAAGTGCTCTGCCGGCTTAAGTAAAACTCGAACATGCAAATTCCTGTGGCATGTGGCATGCGGTAGCTCCACCGGCATGCACGGAAACCAACAACCCAAACACCCGTACAAAACCCGACAAGAACTTTGACACCAGTGACCCATTTCTAGACTGCAGCAATTCCCATATGAGACTCTCTCTCTCTGTCTCCCTCTCCATCTGAATCTCTTTCTTTGTGTTTGCTTACTCTGGTCTCCATGTCCAATAGTGCATGGGGCACAATGTGCGTACTTTGCTTTATTTTACTGTCTGACAAGATAAATACCAAAATATTGAATATGCAGCAGGCGGCAGCCAAAGAGACTGCTGCAAATAATACACTCGAAAAAATAATTGAAATTTAGAAAATCAAAAATAATAAGAGATAATAGATACATTTTATCATATCTTTTTTATGCATTTTAGAAAGTATTTCTCCCAAAAATAACGATTAATAATTAAAAAATATTTCTCAGAGGTGGAAATGAAGCCTTTCTAATTTTACGAAATTTTATTACGTAAATTTAGATATTTTTTCTTATTAACAGAAAGCTTTTGATGTTATCAAGATGTTTTCCACTTTTCAGAGATGTTCAAAATCTCAGTTCGATTTTTGTTCGTAGTGTACAAATAGTATTGCTCCTATTGCTCGGTCAGGCTACACTGTGTCCATCCATCCAGCATTCTGTGCTCGCTCCAAGACATCTGTCTGTCTGCCCCTATTCCCTTCCCTGCCTGGCCTTCTCCCTGGCCCATCTGACCAGCTCCCGTCAACTGTGCCACGAACAATAACTCAAATGCAATCGAGCATATTTGCTGCAGAGGCGAACAAATAAACCCAGTTACCTCTACATGCAAGCCACAACACACAAAAATATATGCCACAGTGGGCACCAGGAATGTGTGAACCAACCCAAAACAATAAAATATTTGATGTTGCTGCTGCTGAAAATTGAACAAAATCTTAATTGCGACAGCCGAGAAAACTCTCTCAGTTAGCACATAGGCTTCAGAATATTTTCCAACCAAAAAAAAAACTTTAAGCAAAAATAGTTGGAGACTCTTGGCAAAACACAAATGCAGACACTGTCTGTCTGCCTGTCCGCCTGTGTGTCAGATTGTGGGTGCGGTGTGTGTGTGTGTGTGTGTGTGTGTGTGTGTGTGTGTGTGTGTGTGTGTGTGTGTGTGTGTGTGTGTTGGCAAAACAGCTAGTGAAATCTTTACTAGAAAACAAAAGCTGAAATGTAGAAAAACAAGACAGATTTGTTTGAAGGCAAACTTGAGTTGGGCGACAAAAGTTTTTGTCGCACTCGGCGAAAAGTAAGCGAAAACTTAATAAAGATCGCAGCTGACGGCTGCGTCGAGGCAGCCAGGAAAGGGAACAGGACACACACACAGGACACACGCACAGGACACACAGCGCTGACACTGTTTGGTCAGCGGCATTGCTTGAAAACCCAACCACAGACTGTCGAAATTAAACCAAACTAAATTTGCACTTACACTTTGCCCGCACGAGCTCCTTGGGGGAAGACAGGATGAGACAGAGATAGAGAGAGCGAGACAGAGAGAGACAGAGAGTGAGAGAAAGGATCTGTGAGAGGCTGTCGAAATTGTCACTTTCGCAATTTGCTCAGTTGGTGCGGGAAACAATTGTCGGTTGCAGACAGGCAGCAAGCAGCAAGCAGCAAGCAGCAAGCAGCTTGCAACTTGCCGCATGGTGCGCGTCAAGGAGTGCGTAAGTGACATTTATGCGCCTGGACGGCAAACAGCCTCTGCAGCGCCAGCATCTACACTCAGCGAAACAATTGACTTGCAATATACTGACAAAGACAGCTGAGCTTATTATGCAGAAAGCATAATTCTGAAATGCAGGCTTTCTGAAGAACCATGATTTTCTTCCTTTAATTTCTTTCTTTGCTGATATTTTGATTTCTTTTTAATATATTTAGAAATTATTTTTAGAAACCATGATATTTTACCAGCTTTCGACGCCTTTCCAGTCTTGTGGCGATTTCTTTGCTGAGTGTAGCAGTGAGAAGGAGTGAAGGAAACCGCTTCAAACTTTTGCTCAACAATGCAGATGCAGTCAAGCGACCTCAGCGAGAGAGAGAGAGAGAGAGAGAGAGAGAAAAGGCAGACAGAGACAGGGCGAAGTTTGTTTTAATAAATACTTTCATTGTGTATGCAGCCTCAGCATCCGCAGCAACAGCAACCGCATCCTCACCTGCCTCCAGCTGAGTCAGATGAAGAGATAGTGTCTTAAGAGTTGGAGCAGAGGTTGTCACTGTTGATGACGGGCAAGTTTCTTAAGAATTTAGTGCTCGCTGCTGCTCATCATCGACATTACTTTGGCAAAGTTGAGATTGTTGACAATAGATGTGCAGCCGGCGGGAAACAATCATCAACAGCCGCAGACGATGGCAAATGCAAAAATTACTCAATTCTTTTTAATAGCATGAACTTTGCCATTTGTTGTTATTCCTGTTGCAATTAAGCAAAACTTTTTCAACTTTGAGCTGCAAATAAATGCGTACCTTATTTAAATATAGACACTCTTACTTTACTTGCTCTCTGTCTATGCTGTCTGTGCTGTCTGTGCCTGCAGGCCGAATGAGTTGTTTACAAAAGGCAGAACAAAATCACATCACATTTCTTTTTTTTCACGGCTGCAGGCGTTGTCTGTCGTAGTTTATATAATTCTGATTCTATACATACATATTAATATTATTTTATTTACTTGTTTGTTATAACTTTGATTTCATGTAGACATATTCATTTACGACATTTATTTATGCTTTTCTTTTTTTGTGATATATTCGCTGACTATTTTTCGATGGGCCTCATTTAGCGTAGTCGTCGCCATAAACTACACATTAGCAGATACCGGAAATTGTATTTGAGAAAAAGCGATGTTTTCTATTTATAGCAACAATGCAACACACATCTGGCTGGCAACAGTTTTTCCCCATGTCATAATTTTTCTTTTTTCTTTTTTTTTTTTTGGTAGCCGCAGGCAAAGTTAATTAGTTGTGATTTTTCAAAGAACATTCAAATCGAAGGCAGCCGAGTGAAAAACACAAACAAATAAACTCGGCTCCGGGCTGTGCAACGCTGTGGCAAAGGCGGGTGCAGTGGCGGTGGCAAGCAATGGAGGCACATGTTGAGTGTATAAAATTTTGATGAATGTTTTGTTTACGGCAGCTGACAAGGGGTTGCCTTTGCCACGCCCCTCCCCAAAATGTCCCAGCCTCCGGGCTGTACGTGGGTGTGCGAACATGTTGTGTGGATATACATATATCTACGGCAGCAGTCAAAATAATAGAAGTGCTGCTTCTCAAAGCACTTAATAAAAATGTTACCCATTTTATGGAGCTCAAATCAAGATCTCTTATAAATCTTCATGTTTTCATAATTTTTTAACTATATTTTAAATCTATTTTTTCTTAGCATTT
The DNA here is from genome assembly GCA_035043025.1 of Drosophila villosipedis. NCBI lineage: Eukaryota > Metazoa > Arthropoda > Insecta > Diptera > Drosophilidae > Drosophila > Drosophila villosipedis. Next base: position 13,614,702 of record JAWNNF010000027.1, read on the forward strand.
TCCGGAACATACATATGTGTGCACTACTATTATTTTGACCGCAGCTGTATATACGCCTGGGATGCAACGCACATGTCTGCCCCTCGGCAGACAAGCCACAAGTTGCTAAATGGCAATTGAATGTGAATTGTATTGAACAGCAGTAGTAGAGGGAGTCTCATTCCTCTCTCTCCCCCTCCCGACTCCGATTCGTGGCCATGTTGCATGCCTCTGTGAACTTTACACGGCCCGCTAGCGCTGATGCAACAGATGCCATAAATAATGCAGCATAAACAGCGACGGCAGCTAATTAACAAGAAATGCGCAATCCAAACCAAAATTTCTTTTTGGGGGCCAGCTGCAAACCAGGTGAAGTTTGGTGGCAGGGGCTTGGGGGCAGTTACATAAAATGCCTCCGGCTGCATTTACTTAGTTTTTCCCAATCAAATTCAGTCTGTCTACGCCGAATAATAATTTAAATATCTGGCCCCCAGCGAACCTGAGCAACAAATACAACAGCAACAAAACAGAAAATGCCATTTGAGCTGCGGCATGCTAACAAGTCAGGCAACAACAGCAACAACAAAATGCGTGCTTTGGCAAAAAAAAAGAATCCGAATAATGAAATAAAAGGGGGAGTAAGGAGGTAAAAACTTAAGAGCCGCGAGCAAAAACAGGAAAAACACACAAAAAAGGGAGAAAAGCGGCAAGAAATTAGTTTCGCTGGCGAACAATGTCCTAGTTGTTGTTGTTCTTGTTTCTCTGTTGCTGTTGTTGCGGGTGCAAAGCTGCCAAAGAGCAGAACGAATGCAAACACACACACACACACACACACACACACACACACACACACACACACACACACACCCACACACACGCACAACAAAGAAAGCAGGTCTCTCCTCTCTCTCTCTGTCTCTCTCTCTCCTCGGAAAATGCCTTTGCGAATAAAAGCACGAGAAATTCAAATTTTCTCTGTGTGTGTGTTTGTGAAAAATGGCAATGCAAAAAGTCGCTTAGTTTTCGATGTAAAAGAGCAAAACTATGCAGGCCACAAACATTCGTAGACAACAACAACAAGAGCAACAACAACAAATTCAAGTCAGATAAGCGTAAAGAAACAAACAAAGAAGAGGGAAGAATGCTGTAGTTGGGTGAGTTCGACTGGGAGATACCCTTTTTTGCGATCTCGATGAAATTTGTGTGGTTGATCAAGAAGATGCCAATGTACATTAATGTATATCGCTGACAAGCGTCGGCCTCTATAAGTGTAGCTTTTATTGCTTTCGGAAATCGATAAGTATCGATAGTCGCGAAAAGGAAGCAGTTATCGATTAAATGAAATAAACGGAACAAACCGGAACTTCAATGAATAAAAATATACATATATGCATGTGAGTATGAGTATGATTATGAGTATAAGTATGAGTATGAATACACACAAGCATTTTTACGCTGTCTTCGATCATCAAGCCATCCCTTTCTCGCACAGACAATCGCAAATGAGAATATGTTTTCAACTATAACTTGGGAGTTTCTTATCCGATCTCTATAAAATTTGTGCAGCTTATCGACAATAAGTCAATACAAATTATTTACTGATTTTACGGCTCTATTTTTGAAATTCTGATGTTAATTGTTATCGGCTATCGATTCCCGAAACGGTGAAATGCCCGCGTAGAACAGAACTTGTATATTAAATGTTAAATCGACTCGACTGTTGATACCGATATGGAATGTATATACTTTATGGGCTTCCTTCTGCATGTTACATACTTTAGCCCAACTCCATTATACCCATTTTACCCTTTATTTATGGGTTCAGGCTATAAAAAAATACACACAAAGGAATCGGTTGGAATACAATTGAGGTGCAGCTGGGTGAGGTTAGGGACGGTTGTCGGGGCCGGGGAGCAGCAGTGGTAGTTTAATAAGCTGCCCGCAAGAATTATGTTTTAAATGCAAAATATATTTGTATATCTGTGTGGAGCTTTGTTAAATCCGAAAACTCAACCCAACCCAAAGCTAAACAGTATCCAGGAAAAAGAGTAATTTACTATTATTATGTTATATGTTATGGCTGAGTTATTAGCTTAGCATGTCGGCTCTTAGCTCAAAGCAGCTGTGAGATGAAAATGTATCCACAGCCAACATGTTAGGCTAAATGGCCAAGTACTTCAGTCATTTTGTGGTGGTGGTAGAGAGGGGAGGGTTCCCTGTTATAGTGCCTACGGTATGTCGATGAACAGCCACCTTCTGTTGCCGTTTACTGGCCATAAAGCTGACTGTAATCTTCTGCCAGGCATATGCAAATACAAAATACAAATACATGATGTTGTCAAGTCTGAATCCTGGGCCCGGGCCTGGTTCTGGGCTTGGGCCTGGGCTGTTTCTTACTTTTACATGCATTATCCTGTCCAAAAAACAAGCCAAAGCCCAGCGGCATAAATGAATATGCCAGAGACATAGGTAAACGCTTTACACTCCTCCTGCCAATGCCGCAACTGTTCGCAAAGAATACAGGGCACTATCATTTTGTTAACAAGTTTGTAACACATTAAGGCAGAAGAATTGTATATTATATATATATGCTTGTTCAACAACGATAGTTAAGTCGATTTAGTCAGTCAGTTTATCTATCTGTCTGTTTTTATGTAAGTTATTTTATTAGTTTTTAAGCTATCTTGTTGAAACTTTGCATGTGTCCGTCTTTTTGCTGCAGGGAATATATAAGTCGGATGCTGCCGGATCGAGTCACTATATCATATAGCTGTCGTAGTAACGATCGGTCGACGGATAAGTTCCTTTATGGAAACCGTTTTCGTTTAACAAGATATTCAAATGAAAACCAAAAACTAAACCTAATTCTGACAACTTCCAAAAGTTGTACAAAAACTGATCAACATTCTACGACTACGAGAATAAATAGTTTCAATCGATTGGTCTACAAGCGTATCTAACCTTCGCCTTGCCTAAGATTCTTGCTTCTTTCAATTTTTTCCAGAATTTTCTTTTTTTGGCTTTTTCGACAGGATGAAAATTCTTGAGATGCCTTGCAGGCAAAGCTGTTTGTTGCTGCTGCTGTGCTCCCCTGGCCAGCTTTACTTCAAGTTTGCCATACAGCACGTGTTATGATCGAGGTGGCGGCTGCCACACACACCCCCCTCCAGGAGCAGGTGTCGCTTGGACCGCACACAGAAACACAGCCAAAAATTTCAATAGAGCTGCGAAAGTTTCATTGACTTGACAGCTGAATGCGCAGGTGGGGGGCAGAGAAGGTGGGTGTGGGAGATGGAGGGCCATTTCACAATAACATGGACCCAAGTGTAATTGTTACCGTTTAAATTTCCATTAAAGGACGCGCCTAGGCAAAAATGGATCTGAATGCGGCTGCCGCGGGCCCGTCAGGAAGTCGAAGCTCCTTCGCAAAAATATGTCACAACACTTAAGCTGCGTTTTAGACAACCAACAACAACAATAACAACAACAATGGGAAGCGGAAACAATGGGGATAGATACAACAAAAGGCGACCGCTTTGAAAAGGCCGCCTGCTATTAACAAACCATAAAGTAATTTCTTGCTTTCCTGCACGGAAATTAGACATTTTGTCAAGGGAACACTCATCTTGCACCCTGACTGCGACGTCGACGGCGGCTGAGACGCCGACTGCGACCGCGACAGGGACAACAATAACAGCAACCATAACAAGCCAGAAGTCGAATTGGGCGGTAGAGTATATACTCAGAAAAAAATAGGATTGCATTTTAGAAGCAATGCCAAGGCAACTCGGCTTATTATTTCTAAAAACCAGCGTTTTATTTTCTTAATTTCCGTGCACATTTTTATAAAACTTATATAAAATATGACAAATTTTCATGATATTTTTTATGCTTACATTATTAATAACAATTTGTATTTTAAGACTTTAGATGTATACAATTTTAGATAGTAATAAGAAATTAATTTAAAAAAAAAGTGAACGTGAAACCTTTCATTCGCGATTATATTGACTTTTCACTGATCTACTCGAGCTAAATTCTCATATAAAAGCGGAGCCAATAAATTTCAATACAATAACAACATGATGTTTTTGAAATGATCTTAATTTTTAGAAATATATTTAATTTTATTTAGAAATTATTTTGAAAACTGAAGAAAAAACTCTTCAGTTTTCAGGGCGATTTACATTTTAGGGCGATTTTCCAAATTAAAGGCCCATTTAGTTTCTGCAAGTGTAGGACACTTGCTGCCAAGTTAAAAGTGAAAATATTATAATGAAGTATGTTGTTAGCTGTTTCGAGATTTCTTAAATGTATCCACCATACACAGTTATGATGGTGGTGGTTGGTGTGATGGAGTTGGCCGGTAGGCGGGCTCAAAAACACAAAAAAAAAAAAAAACATTTTATAAGTAAACAAACAGCGGCAACAAAAGTTTGTCTATTTAAAAAGTTTTGCGCTTCATGCGCCAAAGTTATAAAACATGAAAATATTTCTTAATTATTTTTATAAACAACGCAACGGCGGCTCCAACGTCTTTTTTGGGCTCTACCCTGGGTACTCGTTATGGCCCGAGGGGCGTAGCCACGCCCTTACTCGCCCCCTTTCGTCGATTTGTGTCTGCAAGTTGTTTGTCTTGCTGATTTTGGAGCACATTTTGCCTGAGGTCAGGATTCTGTTTGATTAGCATAAATACGACTCCAGCAAAAGGGAAAATACCCCAAGTTGCCCCAGTTTGTTTGTTTGTTTCTGTTGCTTAATGCTTCTACTGTTCCTTAACTGTTTGTGCAAAAATTAATTAGCTGGGGAGGAAAACACGAAAACACAAATTCTGAATCGATTCCCCGAAACGTCGCCTCAAACTCACCTGTGAGGGATTGTGTGGCTGGAAAGAGATTAGAATATTTTCGTTAGTTAATTAATTGACCAATATTTGCTGAAAAATATATCTATATACATACATAATACGCACTGTACTACTGTATAAATCAAGCTGCCCAACCTGCTCCGCCCCCTTTTGATTGCCGTTATCTGCATTTTATGATGCTTTAAACACCGCAAAGCATTTGCAAAATGGTTTTTGATATACGACAATCGGTTTGGCCATGGCCATAAAATACTGCCAATTGGTTGAGCGATATATGGCTATTGAATGTGTATAAATCTATAAATATCTATATATCTATATATATATATATATATATATATATATATATATATATATATATGATTTAATCGGGAGACCAAATACTATTTAAACAGTTGTTAAACTGAACATTTAAACTGATAACTGAAACAAGTAAGAGCTTATGCAGTGGGGCTTAAAAAGACAGAGAAATACTATGTTATCCATCAGATTATTCATATTTATCTACCTGCCAATTAAGCGATTCCAACCTTAAAGTCGTGGTAGATATGAGTTTTTATTGATTTATTTATTTAGAATTATATATTTAGAGTAGGCGTGGCTATACAATGATTACCGATAATATTCCTTGTAAGTTTGCTGAGTCTAGTTAAAAAACTAGTCATATCGGGGTGGTTTTCAAGGGACATGACCAACAATCTGCCAATTAAATTTAATAAATATAGTTAACAAAAGTGTGATAAATATGCGGTTTTATCGATTTGCAAATATTGATTTTTATAGTTTTGCTAGCGATCCCCAGTTCCAACAAGTTGTCTGATGCAGACAAGTTAATATTCGAAGTTTCAATTATCTAAATTTAAAGGTGTCGAAAAAGGTTGCTTTCATACGGACGGATAGACGAACATTGCACACAATGAATATACTAGTAATACATTCACTATCAGAGTATAAATTAGATAAATTCTATATGTCTTTGTTAGTAATATGTTATGCCTTTGGGCAATGCCTCAACTATATGATATTATTATTATTTTTATAGCTGCTCGAATAGAAAAGAGAAATGTTTGTGTATCGCTGGCACGATGGAAACGTAACATTTCAATTTGCTGCAACAAATGCTCATAATTTATAAATTTTAAATCTATTTTAGCGGCAACGAGCTGGGCGCTCTATATTTTGTGGCATGCCACGCAACGCTGTGGACTTTTTTTTTTGAGCGGATAAAATTGGGGAATGCTTTGTTGCTGATTTATCGATGTGGCTGTTAAAGTTGTTGCTGCTATTGTTGTTGCTGCTGCTTTTGTTGATGCTGCTGCTTTTTTTGATGCTGCTGTTGCCATTGTCTGCGTTTTTGGCACTACTAACCCGATTTTCCACTTTTCATGCGGCAACGTGCAAAGGCGCGCAGCATGCATGGTGATCATGTTTGCGTTGTCGACCCCCCTTGAACTCTTACCCCTGTCCCATGCCCCCTGCCCCTTTCTCGTTCCTCTCCAGAAACCGCTGGATGTCACTAATGGGCCACACGTTCCAGTCGAGTCACGTCACCTTTGGCAGCGTCTGCAACTGCTGCTGCTGCAACTGCAAACCAGGCCAAGTCAACAGCTAGACACAGACAAAGAGACAGACAGAGGGACAGAGAGACAGACAGACCTATCCCAAAGTATGAAGAAAAACGCATTGGAAAACGAGATCACGTAGTGCGATGCGAGATTTTTGCAATTTCATGTGCCTTTCGTATCGGAAAACTATCTTTCAATTAAATGCCGCCATTGCAATGCGATGCCACGAGATGCAGTGCATGCAATGCGTTGCTTCGATTCCAATCAGACTCATATTTATACCCTCACAGAGAGCAGTACAGTTTTGTTGTGCAATGTGTAACATCTTGGAAGAGAAGAAATTGAGTATGCCTATTCTAGATCAACTTCCATATAAATCCATTTGTTTCTATGCGAACTACTCCATCAACTTTAATCTTATCTAGGTGCATCTCTCTTTTTCTACTTCGAAGAAATGTTTTATAAAATCAAGAAAAAATAATAATTTAATTAAAAGAATTGCTAATTTAAGAATGATGTTTAAAAAGCACCCTGAAAATCAGACATGTTTTTTAGTACATTTTAGAAAAATTGAACCTAGAATTTAGAAAAGATAAATTGGTCACAAACCACTTTGCCCGAAAAAGGTGCACATGTGCACAAATATATACATATGTTATATATAAGTAGCTGAAAGAAATGTTGCACTTTGTTCATTTGCGAGCTTAATTTGATTACGAAATTGCATTGAAAATATTTTCATTGCATTTTCAGGGTATGTCGCGTATCATTTTAAACTGTTTTGCATACATTTTCCGGCAATAAACAAATATTTTTTGGGTCATGGGCCAATAATGAAATTTGGTGAGGATTGTTGCTGTTGAGTTGCGGCAGTTTTAAAACTTCATTTAATTTAATTTATTTTTCGGCAGTGACACAATTTATGTAACAACTTTGACCGTTGCTGGTTTTGTTATTATTGTTGTTTTTGGTGTTGGTGTTTTTTGGCTGCGATGCTGTTGTCATTTGAAACTAATTTGCATAAAATGAGCGTCGAATGTTTTTTTCATTTTGGTTACCTGTGGCCCATAAAAGCCACATATGTCGAGCGGCCCTGAAGCGGTCAAGTTGCCCATAAATTGCCTCCTGATGACTCCTTTAAAAAGGACCAAAAGCAGCGCCAGCAATTCGATTTCGTTTTTATGGCGCATAAATTATTCAGAGTTTGTCTATAGTCTATAAAATGCTGAGGGTCGTTAAGTCGACTCTGAGCTGGAAATGTCTCTCCAATGTTGCTGTTGTTTTTCGTATTTGCTCTGTTGTTGTTCCCTCGCTGGACGTGCACTGACCTGACCTTCTATCCCTTTTTCGAAATAGACAATTTGCCCCACCTCAACGCACTATTGTCCTGTCCCAGTCCCGTTCCCTGGCATAAAAATCAGTTTAAGCTTGCGCCACAGCTTTTGGATTTATGCTACAGTTTTTCCACTATCCTTAATACTTTTTCTTTTTTCGCATGGGTTTTTCTTTTCTTCTCTGGCTGTCGGCTGTCGACTGTCAGCGATTTTACGAGTAAATTGAGAGCCACAATCGTTACTTCAAATCACTTTCAGCTTAGAGACTATATCCAATACAAATACAATACAGCTAAAATACGAATTGAAATTCGCAATTCGGCTTAAAGACCAACAAGCGAACAACTCATTTTATGGCTCTTCTATACTGTATCCATTAAAAGTTGGTGAGAGGGGTTAATGCTCTACTAAATTTACATGTTGCATCAATATAGAGTCCAAAGCATAATCAAAAAGACTTTTTTTTGGAAAATCGGTTCAGTTTTCACAAAGTTATGGCTAACGGAAACTTCGAACTATTTTACATGCCCAGAAATACGTTTTCAGATTTAAATGTAGGATTGTTCTAGAGTTCAAACCCATACCAAATCGACCTGGGTTTTGGACATCGGTAGAGCTGTCACCCAAATCCTTTAGCTCTTTTTATGCTTGGATTTGAATCTGTTTATATCTAGAACTCAAACCATGACTTTACTTTTGGAAATAGGGTCGGTCTTGACAAATTTATGGCTGTTTTGCATTTGGTATAATATATTTAAAAGTAGGGTACAGGGTATCTGCTAGTCAGGCACTCTCGACTTCAGCTGTGGTTTTATTTCTGCTTATACGGTTCTCTGCAGTATTTATGAGATACTTTTCGATTCGCTTATGAGCAATGTGGCTTTAAAGCACTTGCAACTTGCCCAAATCGAGCACGTGCTCGCTTTTAATAGCTGGTGTTTTTTTATTTTTATTTTTTCTTTTTAGCATCACGTAACAGTTCATTAAAGGGTCCTTTTGCGATGTGATCAATATTGAATCAAAGCTGGCCCACTCCTCCAAATGGACTTTAGTCTGCTGCAGGAAAGTGCAGCATCATTGTCTGAGCCCCCCTCTAAAAGCGAACATTTGTCTTCGCAGGACAATGGGAAAGAAACCAAAGCAAATACGCATGAAGTTGCTCTTTTAGACATATCGCAAAACATTTGCTGTTTGCTTTGAGCCAAGTAAACGGAAGGAAGTGATTGTCCTGCTGAGCGACTGACCCAATTAGTTTGAAAGCTCTTTCCACTCTCTATCTCTGTATCTGTCTCTGTCTCTGTCTCTCCTTTTTTCTCTCTCTGTCATGCAGTCAATATTGCATTCTACAAATATTTAAACAGTTTCGCAACAGACATTTTAGTTTCATTCTAATAACTTGGTCTACTTTTCTGTTATCCTTGCACATTAACTTTAAGGACACTCGTTTCTAGTACTGCTCAGTTGCGACTCATTAATAAAATAATATTATTTATGAATAAATAAAATTTAATTTTACATAAAAACTGACACAACAGTCCCCAGTCGGGAGAAGGCGACAGACACGGTCCAGAACAACTAGAAGCAACTACAAACCAATACGACAGCAGCAACAACGGCAACAACAACCTCTACAACAACAAGACTTACAACAACAATATCAAGTTGTCAGGCACAAAGACAAATGCGCAAAAAATTGCTTGTTTTGTTTGGACAGAGTTGTTCGTGTTGTTGTTGTTGTTGTGGCATATTTGAGTGTATTTGCACAAAATACGTGAAATTACGCGAAAGCTTGGATCTGTCTCGTCTCTTGGTCTGCCACGCCCCCCCCCCCACCGCAATCCTCCTCTTTATCAGGGGAAATGTTTACATCAAGGCGACGCCAAAAAAAACCTTTGGGAATGAAAAAGGGAGCCCAACCAGGCACTGAATGGCAATGTGTGTCCTTGCAGGGCTACCCTTACTGCCAGGCTATCCTTACTGTCTCTCCTTAGTGGCCTGGCTGGCTGTCAGTCTGGCAGCTTGTTAGTTGCTGGCCTGCTGAAACAAATGCCATTTTATTTTGATGCCGAAAACGCCTTTGCCACCGCTGGGAATGAGCTATTTGTATGTTCTTTTTTATTTTTGGCTTCAGCATATTTTTAGCAGATACAGCTACGGACAAAAAAATAGAAGTGCACATAAATGCTTAAAAAAAATGCTTATATTTAGTTAACAAATTATGAAAATTCTATTAAGCAATCCAAACTGCAGATAAGAAAACATTAAAAGTTCGCATAGCTATAACCTTTATTAATAAAAATAAATCTAATTACTTTTATATTTATTATTATTTAAATTAATCATTATAAAATAAATCATTATAAAATAAAAGTGAAGACTTTTCAGCTTTCCCAACTAGATATGATGGGTGATTATATTTTACAACGTTTAGTATTCGGAAAATAATAGTTTTTTAAAACTTTCCCAGACGAGAAACAAAAAATATATTGTTCTGCCGAATTGAATTTTTCTTTATATAAAAGATTTTGAAGATCCCTCGATTTGATCACCATAAATTGAGTAAAATTTTGATTAAATACTTTGAGAAGCAGCACTTCTATCATTATGACCGCAATTGTATATATTTATTGTTATGTTTAGGTTTAGGTGTATCGCAATTAGTGCAGTTTAACTCGTTTCCAAATTATTAATGAGCTCCAAAGTTAGTAATCCGTTGAGCAGCAAAGCATAAATAATTATGCTGGCAAACACTTGCAGCGAAATCTCATTTGTCATGCAGCTCGCCATTTCTCAGACTGGCATTTAAAACCCCATTAAAACCGAATCCGACAAATGCAATAACAAACTGTGTGGAAAAAAATAAGACCAAATTATAATATGAAAACGAAAAAAAATACTGAGCGGTCTTTTGCAACTTGTGCGGCACACAGGAAACAGCCGCAAAAGGCATTGAACGAACCTGGCCAAAAGGCCCAAACCATTCATAATTTAAAAGACTGAACCGATTGCCCCAGCTACCGGCAAGTGGCAAGCGGCATCCTTCGCAGCAGTCACAGCAATAAATTAATATGAAAATTCCTCACGCTCAGCCAATAAGAGAGAACACACTGAAGCATTTTATCACAATTGTGCCAGACGATGGACACAGGACACAGGACAGAGCAGGAGGAGAATTTGAGATGTCTGAAATGCCAACACACGCGAACAGTTTGCTTTGCTGTTGCTGCTGCAGCTGCTGCTACGGTTGGCACCCTTGACTAGACATTTTTTTTTAAAGCATTTAAACATTAATGCCATTTATGGGCAAGTCCTTAAAAACCGACGCGACACAGTCTGCTTTAAAAGTAAGCCAACCGATCAGCAGCCAATTGAATCACAATCACAAACTTTGCTGCAAGGGTAACTTTTGCAAGTTGCAAATAAAGGGGGGCAAGAGAAGTCTGCATGAACAAAACACCTACTACTTCTGCGTAAGCTAATTGCAGTCGACATTTAAATCGCTGCGAGCATCGATTTATATAAAAAGTTGCCAACTCCACTCGAGATCTATTTGGGCACATAGAGAGGACAAAGTTTTTGCATGTGGCTGGCAAATAGTTGAGTGGCTGCCAATGTTGAGGGCGGCGGCAACTTTGTTAATGGTTTTCTCATAAATTTTAATTCGATTGCATCAGTGAACAACTACAACGTAGAGTTGGAGCAGGACGCACTTCTTTGTCATGAAAAATGCATTAGAGATGGACAGAGAGAGAGTCCCAATTTTGAACTCTCAACTTAAATGGACACATCCATGTGGCACATCGGGTCGGCTGGCAAGTTTTTGATAGTGCGGCTGGCCACAGACTCAACCGCGAAACCTCAAGTTGCAACAAGCAGCATGCAGCTGGCAGCACGTTGCAAGTCCCGGCCAGACAGCGCTGCCAGCCAAAGTCTCTTGTTTCTGAGCACTCAATTAATTTATGCGGCGTGAAGTAAACTTTTGCAAGCTGTGAGCATTTCAAATGGAATCCCGAATTCATGCAACGAACTGAGCAGCAATTTTCGCTTGCCCCACACGCAATTTCTTACAACAAAATGAGTCGGTTGAAAGAAGGAAGGCCGCAGTCAAAATACCCTTCGCGATCGGAGTTAAAATGCCGAGATTTGAAGTTTAACGATAAGCTAAATGTAATTGTAAACCGATGTTTATTAATCTCTTTGAAAATGTTAAGAATTGGGATTAGATTACTTTATTTACCAAGTAGCACTTATTCAAACAGAATCTAATTTTACTTATTTTAGTGTACATATACGATATAGTGATTCGATATTATGATATATTTTAGCCAAATGAGAGGATGTAAGTAAGTTGGGTTAAGGGACCTTATTAAGGGTAAAAAAAACTTTTTCATATAAGAAATTATTATATGGCATAGTGGTCCAAAAGTTGCATATTTTGGTAAACAATTTTGGTAAACTCAACTATCCATGTTGAACAAGAAGATATATGTATACATATATACTTTATGTATTCCAAGACGCTTCCTTCAGTCCGTTACTAGCTGTCCCTCAAGATCATAATACCCTCTACAATGGCAAAATGTGCCCAAAATAAATGCGGCTTGATGGAAAATGCGCTCAATTAATGAATTTTAAATGCATTGTCATTGTCACTTCTCTTCCTCTCTCCTTCGCTCAATCTGCCTCGTTCTCTCTTCCTCTCTCTTTTTTTATTGCCTGGCTGGCGAACGTTGCGTATGCGTAACATGATATTTGCATGTCAACCACGAAGCCAAGCCGACAGATAGTAGATACAAAAGGACCAAGAGATCCTTGTGTGTGAACATGCGTGTATGTGAGTATGATTGAGCAGGCACAGTGGCGCAATTAGTCGAAAATCTACATAGTTATAGTGATCATGCTTTTTATTTTTATATTATATATTATTATATAGTTTATTTTATTTGTTTATTTATTTATTGTTTTTTATGTCTGTTCTTAATGACATTTTAGTTTCAGCTGGCAGACTTTCGATGCTCTTCCAATATGAATCGATACTCTACTGATATCTATACTGACTCGACTACTTACTCTCGATAGTATCGCAGATAGAAGAAAACGAAAAAAAAGAGACACACTAAACTCACACACCGACATTATTGAAATATTTGAACATGGTGCAAATACTTTGGCAGCCACTGTACGTGCGTGCGTTGCCTGTGAAAAGGCTTGCAAACTGATGGGACGGCCGACTGGCATTAACTACAATGATAATATCGCAGTAAAAGAAAAATAACAAGAAAATGCCTGGCATCGTTCATTACTCTCCCACCCCCACCCTACCCCTACCACTACCCTTCTGCTTCTCCCTCTCTTTCTTCTGCAGGTGCGTGGCCCAAAAAGACGAGTCGAGGAGCAGACAAGACATCCGTAATGTTTTATTGTTGTAACTGTCGCCTGGCACCATAATATATAGTCTGTGCCACATCCTGGCGACGGTCTGCCTGACTATCTGCCAGCCTGCCACATACAACCTTTTTCACCCAGCTGGGCAAAGTGGGTTGGGTTGTGTACACTCAGCAGAAGAATCGCCCTGAATTTTGGTAATTCGCTCTAAACACTAGAAAGTTTTCATTGTTTTGCAAATCATTTCTAAAACCAAGACAACATTCTTCTAAAAATAAGAAAGGCCAGTCCTAAATCGACAATTCCAGAAAAAAACGCGTTTTTTATTAAAAAAAATATTTTTTATTCTTTTCTAATGCTCAAAGGTAAATAATAAAATTTACTTGTTCGAATCCAATTTTTAGAAATATATATAAATAGATGAATTTGGCGAATTTCTAAAATGCAGTGCGATTTTTTTCTGAGTGTAAGGTTGGTCGCATTTTTGGTGCTCGTACGTGCCCGAATTGGACAGGTGCGGGTCGAGTTTGGGTTGCCGCTTGCTGCGTCGTCCAAGGTTGCTCAAGGTACAAAATTATGTAAGCTTAAGAGCGGAATTAGTGTGGCCCTCTCTCTATCTCTCTCTCTCTCTCTCTCTCTCTATCTCTCTCTTACTCGCTAACTATATATCTCTTTCTTAGACTGTCTCCTTTTTGGTTTCGCTTTTGTTTGCGTTTGTCGTCTTCCGTTTTAACAAATGTTTTGTTAGCGCGAGACTCTTTCAAGTCTTCCGTTTGCGCAAATTATGCGGAAACGGAAGCGACAAAAGTAAAAACCACAATTGAGTGTGTGTGTGCGTGTGTGTGTGCGTATGTGTGGCCATCACATATGCGACTAGCAACTGCTTACCTGCTGCTGCTGCTGCTGTTGCTGCCTGTCATCATTGGTCTGTATTAGGACTATTCAATTTTGATTATTAAATAATGCCTGCCAAATTGATAAAAGCAATCTAACAAACTATTGGCGTGGCATGTGGCACGTGCCGCATGCCACAATGAAATGCACGTACGCAGCCAGCACTCACTCACGAGTCCAGTTCATGACAAATAGTGCGTGTCCTTGACTCAACCGGCCAACAGGATGCGTGCGCCTAAAACTCTAATTAAATTTATCCCCAAATAAAAGTAAAAAAAAATCGCTTCCTGCTCAGTCAGGCAGGCAGAAACAGGTAACATTTTGATGTGTGCAAATCATAACAGATTCCCATCACTTTTAACGCTTTACACAATTCTTTTTTTTTTTTGCATTTGTCCTTATTTACTTTTTTTTAACCTATGTAAATCTGTGTGTGAGTGTATGTGTGGATGTATGTGTGTGTGTGTGTGTATGTGTGATGTGTGTGGGTTTTCAAGTTAAACGTTTCAATAAAGTCGAGCACCTGTCAATAAATCGAAATTGCCTCTCGTATTATTTTTATCGTCTACGTTTCGTTTCGTTTACACTGCACAAGCATTTTCCAGCTGCCGCATGTCAGATTGCCATAGGCCACGCCCACAATGCCGCCTTAAATACAACCAGAATATATCTCGAAGCCGGCATCGTTGCCATCTTGTTCCAGTTGAGCACTTCTGCGGGTTTTTTTGGCTGCCTTCCTCAATCTTGCTATCTCATTCTCGCTTGTGGTTTCTCATTTTCCACAATTTTCCTCGCCTCGAATTTTGTCTTAGGTTTCTGCTGCCTTTGCTTGTTCTTTGCCGCGTTTTAATTCAGTTTGGCAATCGAATTTCTAGCCAGTTTTTCAGCTTCAATTAATGGCTATGTCTTCGTCCTCATCGTTTGAAGTTCTTCGCTTCTTCCCCAGCTGCGGCTGCGCTTTACTTTAATCCACTTCCGCATAAGTACGAGTACAAATGAGATCCTCCTACGCTCCAGCCAGCCTCATGAAAATTTAATAAGTAGCTCAATGGGAATGTGTGGAAGTGTGTATGTGTATGTGTGTGTGTGTGTGTGTGTGTGTGGGTGCTCATGATGAGGCTCCAAAGCCCGTCCGGGCACATGTCAGGACATTTACAGCATTCTCTTGTCCCCATGCCCCGTCGCAGCTCATGTGTCATGTAAAAAGATTCTTAAACAAGAGTCAAAAAGAAGAAAAAGAAAAAGGAGCAGAAGAGAAAAAAGCAAACTTAAAAATGAAATGCGTTTCTTGTTTTTGAGTGTCAGGTGTGAGTGTTTGCACAATGGGTTAAAAAACAGATTACTTTATTTAATAGAAATTATCAATAAAAATAAACACATAATACTTCACTTACTGAAAATAAATAATTAAATAATAACATATTATTTATCACTATATTTTTTATTGTTGTTGAATATAGAAGAAAAATAGCACCACAATAAAAACTTGACTTTGGTACATTATTTTTTAATTTCTCAATTTCTTAAGAATAAAAAATACTTTCGCGACATCCATATTACAAACTTATCTATGTGCCTGGGAAAACAAATCAGATGTTGTGTTAACGATGTGTCTTTAACTGCAGAAACTGTTAACTAAAGTTCTTAAAGAACTAATTAATATTTTAACTGATGATATTTTAACAGAAAGTTTTTATAAACACGAACGGTGAAGTTCTCAAAGAGGACATATATGATTTTTATTTTAGTATTTTTTTTATTTGATAATTTATGATATGATAACTCCGATAACGGAGATTATTTTCTTTCATTTGTAGAGAAAGCGCTGAGTTAATAATAGAGTAATATTTTGTTCAGCACTTTATGTGTTTTGGCCCCACTGTGCACAGTGCTGTGTTGTCCTTGTGCCAGTCCTTGCTCTTGCAGAGAGCAGCGCAACAAACAAGCGAAATATTATTTACGAGCTGTCAAATCCCAGTTAACATGCTTTATGCAGACAACGAACCGGAGTCGGAGACGTAAAAAGATGAGGTCGACTCATAGTGTGTGTGTATAAGTTTGTTGCTGCGGTCGCATAGTTGGCTAAGAGACAACCGCATATACGCAGCATACAGTTACAGTTACAGATACAAGGACAGATACAGATACAAATACAGGTACATTTACAGCGGCAGTTACAGATACAAAGATACTGCAGATGCTGGCTGAGAAAGTAGCCTATAGAATCCCGAATTGCATGATAAGGCGGAATTTAAAGGCAGGGCATAATAAAATAAGAAGGCATAAATAAAAAACGCTGGCGACCAAATGAAACCACGAAGAATAATGTAAATTTATGTACTGCTTTCTGAGACGGTCCCAATTCTACATTTCACCATTTCTCCATTTTATTTGCTGTTTGGCACAGAACATTAAATTCAATTTGCACATGTGTGTGTGTGTGTGAGTGTGTGTGTGCGCTTGAGTGCCACTCAGCAGAAGAAATGCGACCTGTTGTTTAAGGCCTTACTACAAATGTGAAGTGTGTGTGTGTGTGCGTATGTGTAACAGGTGGATTTCCATACAAATTGATAAGCCAGATATTTTTGACATTTTGAAAAGTGTATTCAAATATTTATGATATTTTTGCTTGCTGTACAGGGTATTTTGAATGTGCGTATTCTGCTTAATGCTCTTGAGGCTCGATTACATTAATGTTTCCCTCCTGCTCATATAGTGCTCTCCTATATGTGAGTGTGTATGTGTGTGGGTGTGCCTGTGTGTGTAGATGTGCTTGACAGTGCGTACGTCAGCTCGTCGAGTTTTCTCAAAAAGCGAGACAAGTGGAAATCCGTTAAAGAAATACGTGAAACAGATAAAGGAGCTGCTGTTGCTGGCACTCAACAGCAATAATAACAACAAGAACAACAACAAAATTTCAGGACTTTTCTGAGTATGTGTGTGTGTATGTGAGAAAGAGGCTCACATGCTGTGTCTGCGTGCGTGTGTGGGTGAGCGCACGGAGATATGTCGTCAGCAGCAAATAAAAATTAATTGAAAAATGTTTATCAAGGACTTTATGATTAAAATGCAGCATGCACAACGAGCACAGCAGCATTGGGAGTAAAGAGACAGCCACATCGGGTGAAACGAGACAGGAAACAAAGGGAAATACATAATGAAATATTGAGAAAAAACCACGCAGGAACAGCTTTTCTATACTCTTCGAAAACGGTCAAAAAGTATAATGCTAAACAAAAGTTTGTGTCGTTCTAAAAATAAGAATTTAGTTCTACTCAATTCTATGCTCTAAAATTTCCAAAAAGTATGTATATTTTTTAGTTTTTTTTTGGATGTAAACATATATATTGTACTGTATATTTATATGTGAATACAGAATTATTAACTCTTTCTGAATTTTATATAACATTTTTCTCTTCTAAACAAAGGGTTTCTATTTTTACCTTTTAATTTAATGTTGTTTATTTATTTTGTATTTATATACTTAATACATATTTAGAAATGAATTATAAAAATCCGAAAATGTTGCTCATTTTTAGAGCGATTAATTTTCCATATATTTTTTAAATTTTTGTACCCTTATAGAATATCATTGCTGATATATAATTAATATCCTTTTTTAGGGTATACGAATATTCGTTGTTTATTCATCAAATGCAAATCAGCGAAAATCAGCATCGAAGGATTAACAGACACTAAACGTGGTGCATGACTTGCCATGAGGCATGCAAGCAAATTTCATAAAGCAGCTGCACGTTGTAGCATATGCGACACATACACAACACACATACACACACACACACACACACACACTCACACACACAGACAACAATAAAATGCTAGCGCAAATTTGTATTAAAATATTTTGTGGCAAATATGCGCACAAAACTAAAAATTATGCAACGCATTAAAAATTTAACAAGCGCTTATCCGCTTAGTGCAACGCCTGGCATGCAACACAGAAAGTGCGACATAGAGAGAGGATAGCAGAGAGGAAAAATGTGAGATTGGTTTGCGGATTGCGGACTCTGGTAAAGGAGGTGTGGGTTGGGTTGTGGAGTCAAATGGACTCCAGTTCGTTGGCTGCCACTTTTAATATTTTAATTTTTGACATTTACTGCGCATTACAACAGACTAAAATCTGGAATGGGAAGGGGCAAAGTGGGTAGTTGTGGGCTACAGGTTGATGGCTGCAGATGTCGTCGAAATGTGGCATCAAATTGGGCAGAAGTAATATGCGGACATTAACACTAAAATCGGAATTCAGCGTAATTGGCAGCATTTTCACAAATTTTACATTCACAATTATAATTTTTTGACGGCAAATTTAACGTGTTCAAATATATCTACCCATATTATCGGCAAAAAAAAGTCGCTGGGAAACGCGGATTAAGTTGATGTGAATTTAATTTATTAATTTATTTTGCTTATGAAATATTAATATAATATATATCGAAGTTGCAACTAGAATTAAATATTTAGAATTAGTCATTTAAAAGAAAGTCAAAGGCCAATTATACAACGCTTGAATTATTATATAAAATATTATGAAGCTGTGAAAAAGAATAGATCTGAATAAATCATCTCCAGACACACAAATTAATAAAAAATTAATAAAAAAAACTTTAATTTAGTATTAATCTAGAGATCAAACCATAAAACGAGCAGCCATGAATGAAAATCCATTGCTTATTAAAAGTCGATTCGGTTTTAACAAAGTTATAGCGATGGGAAGATTGGACCCATGTCGAAGGACTATTTTTGGAAATGGATTTTGCTTTTATTTTTGAGCCAGAAGAAACGTTTTGAGATTTGAATGTAATTTTCTTCTCGATGTCAAGCCATACTCAAAACACCTCTGAGCATTCGATCAGATTTGCAAAAGTTAAGGTTCATCGAAATATATATATATATATATATATATCATCTCAAAACACTCTTTGTGTTGCTCTTTCTGGCTCTGGGAAATTTGTGACCATGTCCTAATATATTTCAGAGAAGTGTATTAGAGATGTACCGACTAGTGTAAACCAATTTTTAAGTATACTGATCCGAACACAAGTACTTAAGAGTTCTAAAAAATATTATTCTAAAATAGTTTATTTTAGTAAATCTTAAAACAAGCAAAATTAATTTTAATAATACTTGGCTTTTATAGCCGTGGTTAATGT
The DNA here is from genome assembly GCA_035043025.1 of Drosophila villosipedis. NCBI lineage: Eukaryota > Metazoa > Arthropoda > Insecta > Diptera > Drosophilidae > Drosophila > Drosophila villosipedis. Next base: position 13,633,897 of record JAWNNF010000027.1, read on the forward strand.
TTAAGCAGAAGCTATTAGCAAATCATTTTGTAAACTGGTGCTAGATTGGGGGCGGGGCTGCTGCCACGCCCAGGCTATAAGGGTGATGTCTCTGGGGGTGTATGTATGTGCGTGTATAGTTATTGTACACTTTGCCATTTGCTGGAATTAATATTTAGTTGTATTTTTCAATGCATTTAACTTTACGCGCAGTTGGCAAATGTTTTAACCCCGACAAAGGCATTGCGGTTATTCCGTGTGTGTATGTGTGGGAGAGAGTGCTTCCTGTGTGTGTGTGTGTGTGTGTGTGTGAGTAAGTACGAGTGTGTGTATTTTAAAATGCAACAGATGCGCCAAATTAATGCGAGCATTAAATTGTATAAGTGTGTGCAAAATGTGAAGCGCATTTCCAGCTCAAACTGAAGCTGATTCAACACACACACACACACACAGAGCAAAGCAGCTTGTCAATTGTGTGTTTGTGTGCAGTGTATGTGCAGTGTGTGTATCTGACTGCAAATGTATCCGCATTCGCATTCGCAAGCGCTTATTATAGCCCGCAGTTGGTGTGCGTTGCATTTGTGCAGCAAATTTGTATGTGAATAAACATGAGAGTCGTTGCATTAATGCGCATACAAAAGCCAACAGCGCAGTGCCACCCTATACGCCCCTTCCCCATCTCCATCTCCATCTACAACCCCTACACTACCCCTCCCCTCCTTTGGAGGAACTCATCAAACATCCACACAACATTTTCGATGGATTTAAATATGCTGCTCAAATATCAGGCCACAGCAACAGCAGTAGAAACTGCAATAATAGCAGCGCCAAGTTTATGTGGCATGCCTCAAACTGCACATCCAATTTCTGGGTGTATGTTGTATTTGTATTAGTGCAGCTTCAACGCCAGCAATGCCACAAAAACATCGGCAGCAAGAACAACATTTAATAATAATGGGTAACAACAGACTGAAAACAGAATTTAATATCGAGATATATCGAGCCTCACACACAACACACCTACACTTAAAATAATGAAGTACACTTTTTGATAGCCGGTATTTAGCCGGAGTTTGCAGCGTTGCCAACGGTGAACAAAAATGCATTTAATTAGGTGCAAGCGACTCGTGTAGATATTTATTCATTAGTCGGCGCAATAATTTGTTACATGAGCTTTTGGGGCAGGCAGAGCAGGCAGCGAAATTAGCGCCATTTGTCTGTTGCAATTACACAAAAGGCAGCAACAATAATAGGCTTCTAATTGGCTGTCTGCCCCGCATTTATTTATTTTATTTTTTTTTTGCAAATTGTGGCATGGTTTTTCGAATGCCTTGCATTTGGTATTTTGTATTTGTAATTAAAGCGCATCAGGCCGCCGGAGGCAACTAATTTTACTTTACGTAACACTAGCACAGACACAGCTGCTGCAACAACGGAGAACAGCGCAATCGGAGGAAGCAACAGCAGCAACAACAGCCACAACAGCGGCATCAGGCACATAATACTCGTATTACCATATCCATAACCGAAGCGCGCCAAAGGCAACAAGCGGCGCCTCATTCTGTTGCACAGTTGCTGTTGCACATTGTTAACTTGCCAAATATCTATTACTAATTGTTGGCAACGGACACGTGGTTAATTACAGCCGCACAGCAGGCGAGACTGAAGTGGGAGTTGGGATGGAATACATGCAACTGCCACTGCAACTGCAACCGTAACTGCAACGTCAACTGCTGCTAATGCCCCTCAGGTTTTCCAAAATCGAATGTTCAACATTTTGGACAGGATATTATTTGAAAAGCAACCATAAGCAGCTCAATTGTTGCCCAGTTGCCGAAGTTATTTAGTTACTTCATTTATTCACAGTTTCAGTACAGAAAATTGAATAGGTAGAAAATTCAAAAGTGAAATAACTGCTTCAAGCAATCTTTGGCAATTTGCAACTTAACTTACAAGCAGCAAACCGAGTACAATTATATTAATGAACAAAAGTACTTACCACTGGCTCTCAGTCAAACACACACACACACACAATTACACTGTGCAAAAATCGACCTTAGCTTTTGAAAAGGGTTCTAGAAATAATTTTTAGATAAACGGAAAATGAATTTCTTAATATTATATATACATCGAACCATTGCACAAGTAGGAAGAACTCCGAACTCATAAAGTATATATATATTCCTGATCAGGATCAACAGCCGAGTCGATGCAAGCATAGACACATGTACGTTTCAATTTGCAATCTAAGTCCACGTTTACCTTAGGCAAATTAAGGTTATTTCATTTTATCAATTAATGCATCCGTGTCACGTATATCGGTACATATCGATTTCCGATAGCACTAAAAGCAACAACAAAAAGAACTTATAAATAAGTAAAATCCGAGCGAAATCACTAGAATTGGGGAAAGAAAATCGCTGCTTTAAAGAAAAACGCAAGGTTGCCTTTTAGAAGCATGTTGCATAAGAAGCTGAGCTGCCCTTGGCCATATTCTAGATTTGAGCTAAAATTTCGTGCCAAGTGTAGATAGAAGCACAAATATGAAATGTATGCGAGATGGGGGTTGCTCTGTGTGCAGGGGGTAGATGAAGGGGAGGAGTTGCAACAATGCAGTATGTATATATTTGCATTGGAATATTAATGCCATAATTATAATGCCATATTACATGAACACAATGCTTTCATGTTTGCAATATTTAGCGTGTCTGTTGTTGGTACTTGTTAATGTATGTATCTGTATCTGCATCTGCATCTGTATCTGTTACTGTATCTATATCTGTACCTGTATCTGCAGCCTATATTTATGTATGTGTGTGTGTGTGTGTGTGTGTGTAAGTATCTGTTTGTTTGCTGCTGGCACTATTATTGTATTATTGTATTTGGTGCTGTGAAATATTTCGGTTTTCACTTAATGACATTTGTTATTGGCCAATGCTGTTGCTGTCATTAGTGCCACTTGATGCTTTTGCGTTATGTATATTAGGGTTATAAATCACATTTAATTTGCTATGCCCAATTGTGATGAGTAGTCACCAGTCTGTCAGTCTGTCAGTCTGTCCCTCAGTCAGTCAGTTGACGCTCAAAGTAAACTTAAGGCTCGACCAATTTCAATCAATGCCTGCATACTTAAGACTTAACTCTTAAGTCGCATCAAATATTTACTGCAATTGACTTGCACCGACTTGCATCGACTTGCATTAACAATTGATGTTGCAACTTTATTGTTGCGGCATTTGCCGTTGTTGCTGTTGTTTGGTGCAAAATTAATTAGAAATACGTTTATCTCTATTAGAGAAATAATAAGTTTATTATGTGAATGCCAGATAGGATTTTCGACAAGCCACACACACATATCAATGATCATCATGCTCTGTTGCAGCCGCCATGTGTGTGGCATGTGGCAATGAAATCGACTTAACGGCAACTCAGTGCCACGCATATTGAATGAAATGCATTTGGTTGTTGCTTTTGTTGCTGTTGTTATTTATGCTGCTTTAGCCATCTGTGTGGCTGCCCGGGGCTAAGTGCGGATTAAAGGTAAAATAACGCAGTGCACCACCCAACCACCCACTCCATCCACCAGCAAAGTCGCATGAGGCAAAGCAGCACACTTAAACCGATCCCGTTGCTGGCATAATGCTTGGCATTAGTGTGCAATTTGCTCATTTGCAGGCAGCTAGTTTACGACCCAACCCACTCAAACCACCCAACCAGGAGCTGCAGCAGCAACCACTGTAAGCCACCCAGCTGCTCACACACACAGACATACACACACTTGCGTACTTGGCATTAATCCTATGCGCGTTTTCTCCCCTCTCTCTCTCTCTTTTAGCGAGACAGCAGCACTGCATTTATTTATCAAACAATTTCAATATGCTTTACCTACATAATCCACTCTACTCCCCCACTCACACTCTCCCTTTACTACACTCAGAAAACAGCCCTGTAATTTAGAAAATCGTTCTGAAAACTAGACAGTTTTTCTTGTTTTTAGAAATAACTTCGAGCTATGAAAAACCATTTCTGATATTTGGAAAATAGTAATGAAATTTAATCTCTTGACAGAATTTAGTTTTATTAAGAAACTATTTTAGAATTTAGCTGTTATTTGTGTGGCACAAGTAGATCATAGAAAGTCATTAAAATAACCATAAAATCTTAAGGTTTTTCATATTAAAGCTGAAAATAATATTTAATGATTCATATGAAACAAAAGAGCTAACATAACAATTATACATACATTCAATTAAGTTAAGAAAATCCTGATTCTTGCAAATACTTTTCATAAGTGGAGTTAACCTTTTAAAATTCAAGTCTGTTGTTTTTGCGAGTGTATATGGTATATGCGATCTATTCGTTTTTAGCTCTTCTCATTGTTTTATTGCATAATGGGCTGAAGTGTCCGTCGGACTTTCTGTGTCTGTGTCCGTCTCTCCGTCTGCCTGTGCGTGGGTCTGTTTGTTTAGGATTAGAGTGGCGCCGTCCAAAAAACTTTAACTCGCATGTTTGCCTTTGGTTTGTGCAACCCCTGCCACGACCCTTTGTTGCCCATTGTGAGTGAGTCAAAAGAAATTGGTGGTGGTTGTTGCTGGTTGCTGTTGCTATTGCTGCTGCTGCTGCTGCTCGCTCGACCCTTGACCCTGAGCTCTAATTTGAGTTTGACATTTATGTCAATATTTGGTCAGTCATTGTTCGCACTCGTACATGCACTTGGCCAAATCCTCGCCCACATCTATCCCTCCCTTGAAATCTCCTTTATTATATTGTTACGCTTGGTGTCCTCATTTCTATGCAATCGTTGTTGTTGTTGATGTTGTTGTTGCCTGCCTGTGTTTGCTTGTCTCTCCTTGTTGACACCCCTCTGGTTCTGGGTTTTCTTTTATACTCGTTCGGCCTGCGGTTTGCCTGCCTGCCTGCCACATATGCGGGTCAGTCGGTCTTTGGGACGGGGTCTGAGACAGAGACTGAGAGTCGACCAGTTGGTGTCACCGACACTAATAGAAATTTATTGAACATACTAAAATACAATTAAATAAATTATGAGATTTACTCCAACCACCGACAGCAAAAGCATCTCATTTCATTTTTTTTTTGTGTTTTTGAATAAGCCCCAGCGGATGCGATGCCCCTCCAACCGCTTAGGTAATTGCTACACTCAGAAAAAATTGTATGACGCCACAAAAAATGGAAAGTTATGTTTTAGAAATAACTTCTAATTATTATGAAATCATTTTCAAAAATTTATAAAGGCTTGCAATAAATCGACAATATTTTGAAAAATGCAGAGGCAATGAAAATTATTGGCTTAGCTGTCTTATTAAAATTTAGCTGGCGTCTGCTTCAAATATGATGGAAATTAAGTTAAAAACTTTACAAAATGTTTGTTTTTATGAAAAAAAGATAAAATTAGATACGATTTTCAAAATTTCAGAAAAATCCACATGGAAATTTAGAAATTTATAGAAAGCCACAAGTATACATTTTAGAAATCTGCCTTCAGAACTATAGACTGTCTAACCATTGTAGCCAAAATGTAGGTTGATTTTTCTGTGAGTGTATAGAGGAGCAGTAGCAGCAGTAGCAGCAGAAGCAGCAGCCTGGTGGATAATCAGAGTGCGTGCCCCGTGTGTCCAGGTGAGCTAAACTGTACAAAGGATTTTGTATTAAAAGCCGCAACAAAGTACCGCAAAGTAAGACAAAGTAGAGCATACCCTTGCACAGAGCGCTATGGCCTGTGGCACTAAAAGCGCAACATGTTGCCTCAAGCACACGCACATGCAGAGCGAAAGAGAGGGAGACTGGGTAGAGAGGGAGATAGAGCTAAGACTCAACTAGACATCGCCTACTTTGTCTGGCGCTCATCTACATGCCGCCCCGTAAATTATGGAGCCGTGCACGTCTGGTCATTAAGCCAAATAAAACCGGCGCAAGATTTATTCACGCGCCACAGAGACCATAGAGCGGTGGATAGAGAGAGAAAGAGCTGTGGCAAGCAGTAAGCAGGAAGTGGCAGCAACAACAGAAGGAAGCTCCTGTGTTTCAGGGGCAACTTTCAAATGGACTACAACTGCGTGTAGAACAAAGCGGACTTGAAATAAGCACTGACAAGAGAAGGGAAAGGAACAGCACCAGCAGTGGAATGTGGCATGGGGCAGCAACTGGCTCGATTTTGGGTCTCCGCGCGTTAACTTTTTGATATAAATTTTGGTGCTGGGCAGGCAGGCACTTAATTTCCTGCCCCTGTCCCACGACTCCAACTGACTTTTAGCGTAGCGAAATACACACGTGCAACACGACGCTTAAAAAGGAAAAAAGGTGCAACATTTATATGCCGCGCAACAGTTAATCTTAGTTACGATTAGTCAGGCCAAATAAACTTATATTTGGTGCCAAGCCACAGACTGGTAGCCTTCTAACCTTCTAGCTAATTCAGTTAATAAGATCACGTAATTTATTTCATTTGAGTTGTGTGAAATGAAGTTTTGGCCAATTTCTTCTTATTAATATTATTATGTATACATTTTGCTGCCTTTGAATGCTGTATATTAACTTTACTTTTTTGTTAAGCACACATTTGCCTTAGCCAAGTCAACAGAAAGTGGCAGAAGTTTTAGTGAGAGAATCGGTCAACTTTTGGAGTGCAACATGCGTCACGCACTGTGGCAACATACAATAGAACAGAGCACCCAGCCCTTCGCCCAATCCTCATTCCGGCCTTTTGTTTTAGACCCAAACCTAAAGTGGCAGTGTCTTCAAAATTCAAGGCAAGGGCAAACTTTGGCCACACTTTGCGCAGTCATAAAAATAAGAGAACTAGTGTAAAAAAAGCAAACTAACTGCAAAATGGTTTTCTTTGGAGCCATGGCCCAAAAAGTGCGCACTAAAAATTACTGAACAATTTTCCGTACGCAACATTTGAGCCAGTTTTTGTGGGTCTGTGCAACAACTTGGCCCAATAAATTGCCTGGCCTTGAGTTTGCTTTAAGATCTCGCCGAGCTGTTGAAAATGGCTTGGCTTGGCTTGGCTTGTGCTTAAACACACACAACCAACTATCGATTGCGACCCTTTTGCCACTTTTTGGGCTATTGTTTGCGTTTATACCCTGCAAAAGGGCAGCTAGCCCTCCTCGGGTAACACAGACTACAAATCATAAAATCAAGTCACAGCTAAACTTAAACAACATATATTTTTTTAAGTTTTCTATTTAACAAAAAAAAAAATATATTTTTTTCTTAGGGTATTAAGAAGCGTGCCTCACTTTTGGCCTTTGTGCAACTTTGTTGGATTTTTCGTTATGGTTCTAATGTTTTATTTGCTTTTAATTTTGCGCAGCAAGTTTTTAAGTGCCAGCTTCTGTTTAGCAACGCAGACTTTGCCATTTGCAACTTGCAATTTGCAATTTGCCTCAAGGGAAGAGGGGGAGGGGTAGGGGGCGCCATAATTATTTTGTTGCAATTAAGAGCTACTGACACTGAATTTGAGACCCAGCCCGGTTTCAATTTCTTTGCCAACTAGTCGTAAAATTTCATTGGCTGCCGAGCCAAACAAAACTTACGAGTTGCTGCAAACAAATTTTCGAGCTTCAACTGCAATTTTTTGGGTGCAAACTTTTTGCAGAGCAAACTTCATAATTATTTCCCGCATATGTGTGAGTATGTTGAGTGTGTGTGTGTATTATGCCAAGGCAAATCCGCAAATATTTGTGAATGAGTCACCTTTTTTCAAAGGAGGTTTAACTGCTTTGACCTTTTGGCATTTGATGAATGGCCTGCAAAACAAATTTCTCAGCTGATGAGCAAATCAAACAGCCCCCAAAGAATTCGGCATCAAATTTCAATTTGAGCCGTATTAATAACAAAATGCAAAAAAAAAGACCAAAAATCTTTACCAAACATAATATTTCAGAGTCTCAGCCTTTTGTTCATTCAACCTCCCTGTAACTGAAAATTAATTTTAAATTATGCATGACCAAGAATAGAAACAGGAACAGAAACAGGAACGGAATCGGGAACTCTGGAGCAGAAACTGTGGAATGACGCTTTGTGCGCTAACCGCCAGGGATTTCGAAATTTTCACCTGCCCCACATTAAACGGGGAATGGGCGTGTCTTAGTGGGTGGTTTTTGAGTATATTTTCAGCGAATTAAATTCGTAGAACTGGAGCTTAAAGAAACGCTGAACGCTGAAAGCTGAAAGCTGAAATGCAGCAGCCAACGAGTTTTACGAGTGGCGAGTTTTACTCTTCTCTTTTTTCTTCTCCATTTTTTGCATTTATTGAGTAATAAAATCGTAAATTTTCCGTGCCATGTTACAAGTGAATGCGCTAGCAACAACCCCCTCCACAATCCTTCCCCTCCCTCCACTCCACTCTACGCCCCTCAGCTCCACTCCTCTCACCTATCTTCTGTGAGTTGCTGCCGGGCATTGCAATTGTTGGCCCATTCAACAAGCGCTGCTCGCTGAAAATGCTTACTCTGTCTGAATGCCTGACTGGCCTGGCTTGGCTGTCTGTGTGTCCTGGCCTGGCCTGGCTATTGCCACAGGTGCCTCATTCTGCCTGCCTGCCGGCCTGCCGCCTGGTTGCCAGTTTCTAACGAGCCGTGGCCTCATCTCCTTGTTTCTCATCGTATGGCGCGATTCCTTTGTGTGCCATTGTCGAAAATTGAATTTCAAATTATTTTCACAGCTCCCACTCAACTTGCCACGCCCCTTTTGGACAACTGACAGCTGAGCTAGCTACCTATCTCTCTCTCTCTTCCACACACACACAGTCTGTCTATTCTGTGTCTGTATAATCGCAGCTTTATTAATTTTTTATCACCTACTTGTGCGGCTATTTTTTGTTTTTTGCATTTTTATTGGAAATTAAAAATGCTAATGTCTCCAGCGACTTTCACTTTTCAGCAACTTTTCTCGCCCCATTCCCTCTCTCTCTCTCTATCTCGCATTGACCCTGACATATTTAACGCTATTTTAATTTGTACTCAAAAATGTATAAAAGTTACTTACTTTCTGCCTCTCCGACTGTCTGTCTGACTTAATAAAGTCGCTGCCCGCTTTGATCTTCGACGCCCATCTACTGCGATTTCCCCATTTCCACCGCCTTTTCCCCATTTTCTCACAATTTCCATTGCCATTGCTTTTTATGCACTCAGCTGTTAATGATGTGGCAAATTATTATAGCAACTGTCGATTGCCGAATGTCGACAGTTTCAGAATTTTGTACAAGTGTGTTTTTGGGTTGAGGGCAGTGGCTATTTGGACTTTGGGTGCGGTTTTAGGTTGCTTATCGAAATGCATTCAAGTTGAATGGGCATTGATTTCGTGGACGAGACGGGAGAAGGGCGGACTTGGCTCACTTGGCCATTTGATGGGACCTCTTCAATTGTTAAGCTTTTGTCCAGCTTGGCTCATTTCCTGGGTTGCAGTTCTGAAGTAAATCAATTTCAATACACCATATGTATTGGTTTTTTTTTGGGCTTAACAATTTCCCAAATTAGCCAAGCTATATTTATTTGGTTTCTGGACTTCTTTATATATATTTTTATATATTTTATTAAATGACGCATAATATCGGTCGACACAGAAAAATACAGAAAGTGAAAAGAAATTTAAAATAAATTACCTGTAAATTTTAATTCAAAAATTAAATTAATAAGAAATATGAATTATTTATTGACTTATTTTTTTATTTAATGTCGTCTAATATCAGAAAAATGCAAGCAGGAAAATTAATTAAAGTAAATTATGAATAAATTCAGATGGTATTTAAAATAAAAAACAGCAGAGTCGAATTTCTGACTTGCTTTAAGCGAAGTAGTGCTTAAAATCAGATACAAATTTGGTTGGTATAAGTTTACCAAATAACAATAAGTAAGCTAAGCCAGGAAGAGTTCTGATTTAATTAGCTCTAAAACAATATCAATGATGACAATCTCAACAACTAGTCACATATGCCCTCGGGGGTTGAAATGGGAAAGCGTTTCGTGCATTTTTGATTTGCATGCCACATTGGCGGTGACGGGCTTATAATTTCTTGACAAAGGTGCATATAATTTGCACAGCTTTTAGCGGCCAGTCACGTGCCACACGGATCCAGCTCCAGTTGCTGCCACAGCGCCCAGGTGCTGCTGTCAGAGTCCTAGCCGAGTCGAGGCGGCAGCAGGCAGGAGGAGGCAGGCAGCAGGCAGCAGAACAAAAGTCAAATGTCATGTTTATGTCATGTTACCTTTTCTTTTTCTTGCTCTACGTTTTATTTCACTTTGCCTTTTGTTTGGCCTGCACAATTTTCCTTATATATATATATATTTGTTTGGGTATATATTTCCAGTTGCTCTGACATTTTTGTTGCCCTGGTAAACCTGAGCTGAGAGAGATTCCTCTTCTCCCAAAGTTGCCTGCCACAAGTCGTTTTATGACATTTACGTTTATGGCAGGTATTTTGTGTATGTGTGCCTCTTTCTTGTGCGTTGCAAGCGTGAAAACCAACTGGAATATTAATTTTGTATACGCCGCGTTTTGCCCGAAATGATTTATGCATATGTATGTGAATGCTACGGACACAAAATTAAAAACATAGAAGTAACAAACAAACAATTGCAATATATATTGATTGCAGTGGAATTTCGTCTTGCTGGAGAATCAGGCATTTTAATTCAAAGCTGTACTCTACAAGGTCTGTTGCAGACGCAACAAAAAATAAATAAATTGAAATAAAATTGAAAAGATTAAACAAAACGGCTGGCTGCTCATTTTTTTGTGTTCGCTAGAGATAAGCAGCAGCCCAGTAAAAGGAATTAATTCAGTTAAAAGTTTCACATTAAAACAGAGAGACTGAGCAAAAGGATGAAGCACAACAACAACAGCAAAAGTGAAACAACAATGGAAGTAGCAAAAAAAAAACTGAAAACGAGTAGCAAAGTTTGAAGGCAAACTTTTTAAATATGCTCGTTTGCTCGTTGGCTTTGCCTTCAACTTTAACTCCTTTGGCACGGTTGGTTTTTGCTTCTTCTTCTTGTTCTTCCTCTTTTTTTGGCAACTGCAGCAAAGCAAATTGCAAATTAAGAACTAATTGGCTTACAGAACCAAAAGCAGCCATTAAAAGGCGAGGCGGACGCCGTTGCTGAAGGTAAGACAACTTAAAAGCCGCTTTCACTTCAAACTTTGCGCGTAACTCGCTCAGCCAAAGATCATAAAAAAACACCCCCACCCAATTGTGCTCCAAAAGAAATCAAAGAGGTGTAAGGCAAAGAACGTAAGAAAAAAAACAAGTGAGAACGTTGCAGTCAGGCGTAACCGACTGCCAAATACTCCAATAACAATGTTATACTAGCTAATAATAGGCGGAAAAGAATAGAGTAGCTTCAACACCAATTTCAACACCAGTATTTATTAGAAGTTTCAAATCTCTAGCTTTAAGGGCACAGACGAAGAGACAGCGTGACAGCCATGGCACAACTCTGCTATACTCTCTTACTTTCTGGAAACAGAGTATCGCAAGAAATAAAAGCGCAGCAGCCAAACAGGAGACACTGAGACAAGCAGATCCTTCACGGCTCGACCTGTTGTTGTGTATAATTAAAAAGGAATCAACAGCAACAGCAATAGTAGCAAGCACTGTCTGCCTGGACAGCCCGGACAGACCGACAGATAGACCCTGGAGCAAAAGGACCCAAGTAGCGCATTAGCATTACGCTCAAGACACTTTAGTGTTGACCTACTCTTCGTTCTCGTTCTCGTCCTCGTCCTCCTTTTGGCCTTTTGTCCGATGATGGCTTGTTATTTGTTGTTTGCGCTTCGTTTCCTTCCCCTTTTAGGGATATCCCTTTTCAATTATTTCGATAATTATTTGCACATTTACAAGTTGGCAGCAAACATGGCGGCCACTCTCAACACTTAACGCCTGACTTCAGTTGACATTGCATTACGCATACGCCGCATTCGCCACATGCATCGTTTTATTTTCTTTGCCAGCCGCCCTTTACTTAATTTATTTACTTAATTTATGCAATTAATTTACACTTAAGCATGTCCCATGCTCACAGTCGCTCCTCTGTCCGTGTCAGTTGTCAGCACATTATGAGCTTAAAATAAATATACATAAAATCGGAAAGGGAGCAGCGCCAAACTGACAGTTGCTGTCAATTGAATTGAGCGACTGCAATCACTGCAAATAGCGCTGTAATCGCATTGACCATTGACCATTGACCATTGACCATTGGCCAATATCAACAATGACAATCAACGATGGCAACAATAACAGCCATAATTAAACTTCTTATTGACTGTTATGTTAAAAGTTTGCCTGGCATTTCAAGCAGACATTTAATAAACAGCAGAAAACAACAAAAAAAAAAGCTCATCGGTTTTCAGCAGTTTGCATTTTAAGTGCACTGCCAGCCAAAAAAGGCGTCAATCAAGTTTAAATCAAATAAGGAACTCTGTGTTTTGCCAGCTTGAATTTCTCTCTCGGAGCATTTTCTCTGTTGAATTGAATTGAATAGAATTGCTAAGCTCTGTAGTGCCGTGATGGACTCTGTGTGCTGGGTTCATTGCACCCACAGCATAAAAGGCTAAGTAGCCGGCCAATGCATTAAAATTGAAATAGTTTCATATCCAGTTGTTTCCTAGCTTCCAAATTGGTACTATTCAGAATTCTCTCTCCACCCATTCACTCTCAGGCAGGCAGCGAGTTAGCTTAGCCAAAATAATCACAGCAATGGCTTTTGTGTTATTTCATTTGCAACGCGCTAAAGTTGTGAGTTTTTGGCTGTTGGGCAGTTTTTAAAAATTAACACACAACAACAAGTAACAGACCCATACGCACACACAGAGACACACTTGCACTAACACACATGTACACTTGCAGACATGTATAGAAATGAGCAGAGCCACAACATGTTGGCAATCACAGCGAAGCACTTCCGGCTTCTCCTGGCTTTTAGAGCTGCAGCTCATTTTTTAGCTTTGTTGCTTTTTCTACACTCAGAAAAACAACCGCACTGAGTCGCCCTGAACACAATAAAGTGTTTCTTTTATATATATATATATATATATATGTTTTCACATTAAATAGTATGAATTTCATACACTGTCTAAAATGTTTATATGGCTTGTAAGCATATGCAGAAAAACACCGAAAATTAGACAATTTTTCTACATTTTTCAAAAATATACCATGAAATTAAGAGAAAAAGAAAACTCTGCTTTTTAGCAATCCAATTCTAGAAATTTACTTTGTGAATAATAAGTTTATTTACAATTGGCGATTTTTTTTGTGAGTGTATGGTTTTTGGCTGCTGGCTGTGCAAACATTTGAAAACTTTTCACATTTACATCCAGCGCTGCTGTTAGAGCGTTTTATTAAATTATTACACACACTGGCTGCTTTTTTGAAGGGGGAATGGGTTGGGGCAGCGATGTCAGAAGCTGCCTACGGTTTTGGCCTGCTGGGCCGCATAAATTTCCGAGTCTCAACGGCAAATGAGGCACACGAATGGAACCCCCACTCTGACTATAACTCTGACTCTGAGTGCGACTGCGACTCCAACTGCGACTGCGACTGCGACACTGACCATTTGCGAGGCGCCATTCAAAACTAAAGTGACGACCCTTTCCCGGCACGCATAACAATGCGAGAATGCGAACGCAGGATATCAGTCAGGACGACTTGCTTAATTAATTATGTCGTCTTTCAGTTTAAAGGCGTTTTAAGCAGGCACGACGTGGGACGAGGAACGAGGAACGAGGATGGGGGCTTGCTTGAAAAATGCCACTTGCCGCATGCCGACAATGAAAAACGCGACCACAGCAGCCCCAGAAGCAACAATGCAGCTGACTGACTAACTGCCGCCAAGTGACCCAAATTATTCACGACCAGGGTGCCTGCCTGCCAGCCTGCCTGGTCTTGAAGGGAAGCCAGAGCCAGAGTCAGAGTCTGCTTTTAAAATAATGGGTTGATGAGCTGATGGCAGCATCGTCAACGCCGCTTTCACATTGCATGAATAATTTTTTGGGCGTTTTTCTGACAGCTTAACTTTTCCGAGAAGAACAACTCAAACTCAAGCTGAAGCTCAAGCGGAGCGTATACTCATTAAAAGAAAATTCGCCATATTTTTGGCGTCAATGAAAAGGAAATCTTTCAAAATTATGATTCTAAATTTTCTAAAATCTACTTGCATTTCCAAATTTCAGTGTGAATTTTTTAAAATTTAAAACAATATTTCCAGGGTGTTGTGTTCTATGTGTGTAGATTGAAGAATTTTTACATAAGCTCTTTGGTTACTTATATTTATTCACATCTACCCAAAAACTTTTGACATAGCTTACAAGATTCATAGAGCTATCTTTAAGGAACTTACGATTTGACGGTGCTACGAACTTAAGGACCTAATGATTTCCTACTGATTTCCTGCTCGGTCTCTCAGACAGACAACAGCTTCACTCCTATATAAAAGCCGAGCAACAACATTTTTATTTTGAGTGTATGCAAGAAATCTTTTTGTGGCCAGTCGTAAATGGCAGCAAAAGACAACAAAACGAAGAACTTGAGTTAAAGTTGAAACGAGTGAGACGAGCAGAGTTGGTGAATTCATCAATAGAGTAGTTAAATCATTATGAGATTATATGGCGCGAACCGTTTAGCATTAATAGAACTCAAATTGTAAAACCAAAGGCAGTCAAAGCACAAAGCACTGCCCCTATGTGTTTGTGTGTATGTATGCGTGTGTGTGTGCGTGTGTGGGTGTGCGGTCGTGTTTATTGGGCTGTGTGCAACTTCAAACGGCACGCAAAGCATTTTTGATTAGGCGCATTTCGTGTTTGACTTTGGCAAAATGCGGCGTATACGCAATGTGAACTTTTGCGCTTTAAGCGCTGCTGCCGTCAATCCCTTAACTTGCCGCCCCATCCCACGTACCCAACCACCCCCTTCTCCCACTTCATCCCCTCATATTAATCCGCACTTGCTGTCTCTTTCGCACATGTTGGCTTTCTTTTTACGCGCTTTGACATTTTAAAAGCATTTTTATGTTGTGTGAGTGACTTTTGCGGCTTGCATTTGTGTGTTTTGGGTATACGAGTATGCGTGTGTGTGAGTGTGTGAATGGTTTTCCCTCTCAAAGTTCAGGCAGCTATTTTGCAGCTGCAGCAGCAACCTTTATTTTTATTTACTTTTTTCCAGCCGTTATAAAATTTTTCCTTTTTCTAAACGGTTTTTCATTTTTTTGTACGCATTTTTTTGTTGCTTGCTGTTTATTTTTGTTTTAATTACTAGCAGTTATTTAAACCATTTAATAGCTATTTATGCTCATGTTAATTATGAATTGACGTTGTAAGTTGATGACACGGTACATTAACAGCCCAACAAAAAAAAAAATCCAGCTATTCAACAGAAATATTAAATATTTTGATATTGCACATATTTCATGTGACCAGAATTAATTGTGCTGAGAAAATGGTAAACGAGTATTTTTGTTTGTTTTTTTAAATGATTAATTACTGCGGTTGCAACAACAACAAACAAAATAAGCTAACCACAAAATGGGTTATGGTTTTTGAAGTAACCATAGAAATTTGAGCACCTATTGATGGAAATTCGGTTAAAATAAAATTGGTAACTTGAACTACACATTGAGTGTTAATTATATAATTATTGAATTATGTGCGAGCCACACATATTAATATTAATTTATTATATTTTCATAATTGTGTAAAGTTATTGAATTACAATTTATTAAATTTTCAAAATAATTTGAACATGATTAATTGAAAATTACCTTAGGGAAATTGGCTTCAAGTCTTTTGATAGAAACGAGTTCCACATGAAATTGGAAACTTGAACTACACATTGAGTCTTCATTATATAATTATAGAACTACTTACAAGCCACATTAATTATTATTAATATATTATATTTCCTCGATTGCAAGTCGCATTAAATATAATTTTTTAAATTTTCGAAATTATGTAAATAATAGTTTGAGCAAAATTTGTAGTTTCCACTCGACAATTTAATCGTTTACGCCAAATTGGCTTAAAGTGTGTTCTTCATTACAAGCATGCTTTAACTGGATATCACCAGAAAAGCTTGGCAACTGCTACCAATTAGAAACCAAAAATTAATTGATGAACATTTCCAGGGCAATGCAAGACAAGATTCGATCCAACAGCTGCAACATGAATCAAAATTCGAATATTTTTCTTTTCTTGTTGCATTGAACAGAATGCAAACATCTTTCATACGTTAACTTTTAACCAATTGCCAAATACCTTCCGCAGCCAGCCCTCAATCTAAGCCAAGGCAATCAAGGAGCGACCTACAGATTCCATTTTATTTGTGTGCACTTAGCAAAGCAATACCACTCAATATTAGAAAATCTCACCACAAACTAGGATTTTTTTCGTTTTTAGAAATAATTACAATATAACAAAAAAAAATTCTAATAATTGGAAAGACTTGCCAAAAAAAACGTTTTTTTTTTTCAATTTGTTAGAAATGTCTAAATATTTGTTCCCAGTGTATGCCATTGCTTTCATTTCGCATAGTATTCCAAGGACCATTTATTAAGCGTCTGCTATCAGTTTGCAGTTTTTCGATTCGGTGTGCTACAAAAGCAAAACCGTGCAAAATACTTTTCGAAACTTTTGCTAAACTAAAATGACGCGCTTGCTTTTGAACTGAGGAGAGTTCCAGTTCAGGGGGCAACAGGGGGTTCAAGGGTTGCAGGTTTTTAGTATCAAAGTGGGAGGTCAGTTGGCGTCTTGCAAAACTCGACTTTTGCTTGCATGCACTTTGCACACTTTCCACTCGCGGACAACGCCAAGTTGCCGACGCTTGTTTGACGGTCAAAAGTCAACTCGAAGTCGAGTTCACTTCAAGTTGAATTTGTTTGGCTAGAGCTAGGGCCAAGTGGGGCACCACAGCATTTGCAGTGTGCAACATTTGCCTCACTTTGCCTTCCCATTCGCAGAGGCAGTCTGGTGATTCATTGCTTTGACGCTTTGACTTTTATGCTCTTAGTTGTTGCTCTTGTTGCTGTTGCTGTCGCTCTTGTTGCTGTTGTTGTTGCTCTTGTTGCTGTTGTTGCTGTTTTTGTTGCTCTTGTTGCTTTTGCAGCTGTTCTCTCTGTGTCCTAGTTTCTTTTTTTTTTTTGTTGCTTTCGTTTTCTGTGCATGTTACTTTCGTTTGGCTGCTCATTAAACGGACACGTCGCACTCAATTCAAATTTGAAAGTTGCATTCGCAACAACAGCAGCCCCAGTCATTGTGACTCAATTTCATGGTATTTTAATGCTTGTTTCATGCCACAACAGCAACAGCAACAGCAACAACAGCAACCATAAGCAAAAACTGCCTGCCTGACACGCACCACACAAAAATCCGGAAAATATGTTTTAATATAAGTTTGCTGTCAAGCTTTTCGCTCCCCGAAAGTTTTAAGCAACTCTAATAATATTAAGCGTATGGCATAAATATTTAAATTTCATTGTCACTCGCACTAAGGCGCATCGCATTTTTATGCAAATAACGCTGCAATTTATTTGCTGTTGTCACGAACGGAGCCCCTAAAGATACGACTTAAAGACCGAACAAAGTTTTGGAGGGGGCCTGTCGGAAATATTACCAAATATATATAAATGTATACCTAAATAAATACACTTACTTGAAGGTACTTTCATTTTGTGTAATAGTTGAAATCAATATTAAGTTACTAGCACTCTTTCCATTCACGGAGATCAACAAATATAGTCTAGTCGGAAATATTAACATATATATAAAAATATACCTATATAAATATTCTGACAACTTGAATGTACTTTCATTTTGTATAGTTGTCGAAAACAATATTAAGTTACTAGCACTCTTTCCATTTACTGAGATCTACAAATGTATCATAGTCGGAAATATTTATTTATAGGTATAATATAAATACTGCTCGTACTCAATTTTTATTCCAAGAGTTACGAAATCGTTGCATCTTCTTTTACAGAGATCACTGAATTTATTCGCTTTTAAGTTAATCCTCTGAATGCAAAACTCTTTCGACTATTTTTAGTTACATAGAGCACACTCGCTTCGGTGTGTGTGTGTGAGTGTGTGTGATTTTTTTAGCTGCACCCTTATTCCTCTCCTTTGTTTTTTTTTTTTGTTTATTTTTTTTGTCAGCTATTTGGGGTAAAAACAAAAGGGTCCTTGCGCGAGCTGTGGGGTGCCTTCCCCCATCCTGGTCTGGTCGTTGAGCGACCACAAAGTTGATGGGGCCAACCAAATGAAAACATCAAATGGCTTGTTTGGCTTTAGCTTCAGCTTTCCCTTAGCCAGGTGGCAGCTCCTCCACCTCGTTATTGTTGTAGTTGCTGTCTGGCTGATAACTTGCCAACTTGTGTTCTGTCTGTCTGTCTCTCTCGAATGTATTATTTTTTTTGCTGTGACTGTTCAAATTATGTCGAGGACGACGACCGCCAAATGGCAGCCAAGGCAAACAAAAATACACACACATGGCGTTGTCGAACATGGACACGGGACACGGACAATTTGGGGAACGTGTGTGGCGCGACATGCCAAAATCGAAAGTAGGCAACAACATCAATTGTGTGGTCGAGAGGAGGTGGGCGTGGGTGGGGCGTGTCGCCAAAATGGTGGCAAAAAGAAATGAACTAAAATAAATTGTACGTTTCCCGAGCAATTTCCATGCACTGCCTAACCGGCGAACTGGCCACAGTTGTTGGCCTCGTTGCTACTGCTGCTGCTGCTGCTGCTGCTGCTGTTGGCAGGGCATTAAATAAAACGTCAGCTACAACAATGCTAAAAGTGCTAGCAATCAAATAAATTCAAACGTGACCAAAAATATCCACATATTATCCACTTTTGTCGGCTACCCAGCCCAGCCCACACCCCGCCCCCTCCTCACAGTGGTTTGCCCAAAATTGAACCACAGTCCTCACTCGAACCCAAAAAAAAAAAAAAAGATCGTCGCATTGTGCAATTACGAGTATTTTCAGCCGATTTGCGTCGCGTCATAAATTTTGTTGTATGCAACCAGAGAGAGAAAACGGAGTTGGAGAGACAGAGAGAGAGAGAGAGAGAGCTGCCCCCGCAGCTCAGACATTCAGACATCATCCACAATGGGTCTAGACTTAGGTAGCTAGCCAGACTCTATAACAATTCATTATATACATAAATAATCACAATGGAAATATGGCAATATGTTGAGTGGCGTCTAAGCATATTATTGCACCCATACATTTATACAACAATACAAATGTTTGCCAACAGCTGAGTTAAGTCAACACAATCATTCAAGTAAGTAAAACGTTAAAAAGACAGAGGTCAATTGAGAAGTTAAACTATGTGATATAGTGGGATGTGTATTGAATGAAGTACAAGAGTGAAACTAAGCATTCAGATACAATTATAATGTTTTTTTTCTTTCTAATTTTTGGTAAAATTGGGGGATTTAGACATTGCAATCTGTTAGATATATTGTGCCACCTTTATAGCTCATATCTCTTAAATCAACAAATCAGAGCATCTTCTTTGCTTTAATAGTTCCGTTTTTGTAGCCAATGTTTTTCTTCTAGCCTCACGTCATAAAGCATATTATAAAAGAAAAATATAATTTACTTATATACTCGTGCTCTAGAGCATTCACTCTGCGAATAATTTTATGCATTCTGGCAGCCTTAATTTTTGGCATGCATTTTTTGACATGGCATTTTCAACGATTACTACAATTTTTGTTTATTTTTATTTTTTGGCACTTGCCACAGAATTGCATTAAATCAAGCGCATAAAAACGTGGGACGGTAGCAAGCGTGGCAATCGTGTCACATTTATGGTATACATAAGCAAATTACGGCATTAACAGGCGAAATATATGCGCTTGCCCCCGAAAATGTGCAACAGCTTTGGCAAGCGAGCAATAAATGGGATAAGGGGAGGCGAAGTGGGGGTGTCTACTACGTGATGTACCGCAAAGTTTGCCATTTTAATTTGATAAAATAATATTTGCCATGCTAATGGCTTCATTCCGGGGGAGGGGAGTGAAAATGACATTGCACGTTTTTAGTGTAAAATGTGAGTACTTCAAATCGGATTTACTTATTCGTTGACGTGCCAGCATGCGCTTCATGCGGCTTAATGTGGCATGCAACAACAGCAGCAGCAGCAACTAGAACAACAAGTGGAAGGTAGCACGGACTGACCAGTGATTAAGGGATTAAATACTAGAAGCATGAATATCATTTAGCCTTTGCATTGTGTGCCCCAAATCTGAGCAACAGTTTGGAACAAAGACAAAGGCAACTGTGCAACTGTTCAACAACAAAAACACTGTCTACATTAATAGCTGAAAAAAAGGGATATTAAATTGTCTGGCAACCAAGACCCAGGTGCCAAAGACAAAAGAAGGTGAACCACCCACAGCACCATCCGGTGCACCACCCGGTTGCAAATGGTAAATTGTATTTTCACCACCATGCTGCTGATAAAAATCATTTAATGACAAAACTCGCGCGCCACACAATTAAGCCATTTAATTTAAATGAGATTAATCATAATTACTAAGCACCAAGCTGGCAAGGAACTGTACTCAAATTTTTGGGATGTAAGGGTGTCAGTTGTAAGGTTATGGGGATGGAGGGAGGGGAGGAGTGGGTGCTAGTCTGGCACTGATTGACACTTGCCAAACACACACACACCCGAACACATCATATATGTGTGGCAGGTTTGATGGTACTGACCTCACTTTTACTACCAGTAGACTAAATTTAAACGCAAGCCGCAGCAACTTAAACTAATGTTCTGAATTAAAATGTGGCAAACATCGTCAGCAGTGGATGTGAAAGCCATCGCTGAACTTGCAACCAAATGCGCGATGCCTAAGGATACTGTCTTAAAACTAAAAATCAAAAAGTATCAGTTTCGATTTTTTGTTATTCAAAAACTTCTTACGATGACTTAGAAACCCTCTTTTGAGTTGCGTATGCTCTTTCAAAAAAATACACTCTAAACTGAGACACACAAACGTTTCCGAACTAAGGAATAAATTATTTGTGTATTTCTTAAATATGCCATTAAGGGGAATCCAATCGCAGTTAGGGTGTGCATATAGCTCTCAATCTTGGGCAGACGATCGCTGCTGTTCCTGTTGCTTTTGCTATTGCTGCTGCTGTTGCTTTTGCTCTTTGTTGTTACTTTAGCTGCTGGTGCAATGCAATTTATGAAAAATAATTTAAATATCAAAAGGCTTTCGTTTTAATTACGCGCACAACACACAGAAACAAGAGGCAACACCCAAATGAAAATGGCAGCAGCAAGTGGCACAACGCACAAGGCATAAGGCATAAGGCAAGAGGCAAGTCAAAAGCTGCGGCTTCACAACCAGCTACCAAGTCAGACTCTGCGTCAGATTCGTAGTCAGAGTTGGAGTCGATGCCAAAAGTTGGCTGCAGGGGCGTTATAGTCACTACTTTAAAGCCGTGGCAGCCATTTCCATGCCCGCTGCGTTTAAATAATTAATTAAGATTGATGCAGACTCATTTGTCTTGCGTTGCGCCATTGAGGTACGGAGGCATGCGGCAAGCGGCAGCTGGGGGCAGGATGCGGGCGACGCAAACAGGATGCCAGGCGCGCACTTTGCATTTGCTTTTCAATTTATTTCTGCTGAATGCTGCCAGGCACGCCACTTGTTTTGTTCTTGTTGCTCTTGTTTTGTTGTTCTGTTTTATATCGAAAGATTTTGCATTAGTTTGCGTTAAAATTTCTCTTTGTTGTTTTGCTGCAAGCATTAGCCAAAAACTGAGGCCAAATTCGCCCAACTCTCAGCGAATTGATGCGTGAACTGACGCAAATTTTCGCCTACCCAGCAGCAACTGCAACCTCCCTTCCTCCCAGCACCCCTCTCCCAACACCCCTTTCTATTCACATCAATGAAGCTTGCTGCATTTTTCTGTCTGTAATTTTCATACACAGACAAAGTTGCATTTACTGTAATTACGTTGTAATACAAGCATTCTCCCACACACCTCCCGCCTCCCAAACACCCACCCACGCCCACCACCCTCTGCGAGTGTAGCTTAACACTCAGTAGGCACGCATGAGGGCACTTGCCAATTGGGCGGATTACAACATGAAATGAGTTTATAAACAATGCCAGGCAGACAACGCCAATGGCAAAAACCGATAAAAAAAATAATTGGAATTGAATGGGCGCAACAGCCAAAAAAATTAAAAAAACAACCAACTTAAATGCAAAGCTCTCATAAGCAGACACTAAAGATACACTAACATTTTTGTAGCCTGAAGAGGCGAAATGATTTTATGCAAGCATCACCAAACTAATAGATAATAATTGAATAATTTTAAATGACAATGCTGATCAAGAGCATCAGCAGTCGAGTCGATATAGCCATTGTTGATCAAGATCGGATAGGAGACAGCCAAATTATAGTCCACAATCTGTATACATGCTGCGCTTGTAAATATCTATATCTATATCCCCACCTATATCTCCATCCATAAGAAATGAGAACACTTTCATTCGTGCTGAAATTTGAGTGTGTAAAATTTCTAAAGGGAAACTTCGTCACTCTATTACAAAAGTTTAACTATTTGCAGTGTTGTCCATTTTATCAATTAAGATTCCCATTCACAGCAAGTTAAAACTCCTAAGAGCGATACATTTTTAAAGTGTTACAAAGTTAGTGACAAAGTTGAGTCGCTCCAAAAATAATACAGCTGCACAACTATATATCTGTTTGGGCGCCATTGTAAGCCGTTAATTGGGCGCAATGTTTTTTATATGCGTGTATTGCTAACTTCTTGATTTTGCACACATGCATTTATTTATTAAAATAATCCCATTTGTCGGTCGATGCATTGCATATCAAAAATTTAAATAATAATTAGTGATGCGAATATCGCTTTAAAAGGCAACAACGGTTGTCAAAATTTGCAAATAGCGCAAAAATAATGGCAAATGAAAACATATAATATTAAAAAAAAGCTTTTAACTGCAAGCATTATTACTGCTCTTGTTATTGTTATTGTTGTTATTCTTCTTTTTGTTGTTGTTGTTTTTTGTTGTTATTGGTATTGTCTTTGGTATGCGGCTGCTAATGAAAATGAAATTAATTAATTTAAAACAACAATTGGCTGGCTTGGCACTCGCTACGTAATGCTTGGGGCGTCAATTGCGTATGCGCAATTTAAATACCTTGTAAAACTGTGTTTCGCATATACACCTATATATATCTATATATATATATATATTACATATATATATACATGTCTGTGTATTTTTGTGTATGTGCATATATATATATATATATATATATATATATATATATATATATATATATATATATATATATATATGTGGGTATTGGTTACGCCCACGCTTTGGCTTTGACTGTCATGTCATGCATATGTAATTATTCCATGGCTAGCAAAAGCGATTCACAGAGTCAGAAAGAGAGGGATAGACCTATAGAGAGTGAGTGAGAGAGAGAGAGAGAGCATATGTCGAGTAAGTGTTTGCGCCGTGTAAACAAGCTTTGAGTGTGATTCACCTGCTTGCCAGCTTGTGCCGGGGCTAACATATTAAAAACCCGTTTGCAAAACTTGGCCAAACACTGGTGTGAACGCAAAAATTGTTGCATATATATATATATATATAGATATATATATATATTTATATTTTTACCAGATCACGCTACTACAAAGCACTGCCACCATGACAGCCAAAAGAGCAAAAAAGGCCACGTACTTAGCCTGATTTACACGTTGCCATAGAAAGCAGCCATCAGCATCCAAAACTCAAAACCCAAGCTCGAAGTACCATCCTCACAGCAAAAAAAGGAAAAAAAATCTAAATTTGCATCACAAATGTGTCTTTTTCAGGTTGCTTGACTTTGCATAACCCCTTTTCTGCATGCAAAACCCACTCAGAGTAATAGCTTCAATCCCAACCCCTCCCATCCACACAGAGTAGGAGTTGAGGTGTTTTTGGGATGACTTTATTTCATATTTTTGTCTGGCAACATTTGCGTACGATTTGCATTACAAAGCAAAGCGATGCGATGCCTTTTTTTCCTTTGTTTGTATTGCCATGCAAAGTCTAATAGGAGTAAAGGCTGACTGGCTAAGCTGGCTAATTAACGCATCAAAATTCAGTCAAGCACAATTTTGTAGTATGACAATTTTTGTGCAAAAGCTTTTAAGCTGCTTTACAGTGTCAATAAAAATGGATGGAAGACGAAAAATTTTCGAATTTCAATTAGTTTTTGAATATGGGCCTACATATCAATAAATATATCTGAAAATATTTATGAACATTTCTTCGTTTGATGCCCGGCAATTTGGGGGGCTCTGTTTGTCTTGTTCAGGCAAATGTATTTGCAATTTGTAAATTCAATTGGCAACTGCAGGCGGACCATCAACATCAAATGGCAGCAGGCAAACAACACTTGCAGCAAGCATAAATATATATATATATATATATATATATATATATATTGAGTATATTGAGGCAGGCATGAAAATATTTCTAATGGCAAATATGTAAAACAAAAAGCCTTCGTTTGAATATGATTTATTGAATATGAAATGCATATTCGAGCATTTACTATTTGGCAAATTGCAAAAACTGTTTCTGCTGGTTTTGGACTTTGAACTAGACTTTGTCAAAGACCTGCACACAGAAACATATACACACACACATTCGAAAAACTGCAAACGAAATCCATTTCAATTTTGATAAGTTACTTACCTATTTTTAGTTTATTTTATGGTAAACTTTTGGTCAAAAATCTGGAAATAAATGTAGAAATTTATTTATTTAGAAACCATAGCTCAATACACTTTTACTTATTAAATAAATATAGATTTCGAATGAAAATACAGAAAGTGTTTCTTATTTTCTTTAATTAGCTCTAAAAACGTACTCAACTTGCGCTCAAAAGTAGGCAACAGAAAAAACAACAAATTTTGCAAGCGCTTCATTAACTCAACTGTCGCCCTTGTCGTGTATGTGTGTCGGAATGTATTTGTGACAGTCAGTGTGTGTAAGCACAAGCCCGTGTGTATGTGTGTGTGTGTGTGTGTGTTTCTCTTTGTGTATGCTCTCGAGCTTAATTGCTAGTCAAATTATGCAAAGTATTTTACATATAGTTGCAGCTGTCAAGTAGCAACTAGCCCCCTGCACCGCTGGCCCTCTGCCTTTTTTGTCTGTCTGGCTAGCTGTGTCCACATTATTGGTAGCGCATTTGTATTTGTTCAACACACACATACAAATTGTCGCTTCATTTGTTTAGAAGCTCTCCAATGGTCTATGAAAATTATCCAAAATGGCGTCGCGCGACTCACTACACTCAGAAAAAAATTTGAAGTCTTTCCATTCTATAGAAATAGTTACTAAACATTAGGTAAATTGTTTCCAATATTTAGGAAGGCTTGCCCTAAATCGACAATTGCAAAATATACAGATCTTTTAAATTTTTTTGAAATATTTTCTATTGCTATGTAAAACATTTCCCAAAAGTAGAAATGCCAAATGACGATTTTTGATGAGTGTATCGAGGGGTTGGAGAGGGCTGTGTACGGGAATTATAAGCAGCGTAATTTCCTCTAACCTACCCCCGAAGGGTGTCACACAGTGGATCAATAGATGAGCTTATCGTTGGCATTACACAAATACTTTGCATATGTAAGTACATAGAAAATTTACAACATTTAAATGTCGTCTAGCGTATACTGCCAATTTCAATATTGAGTGTACTTCGGTGCTAGTGTGTGTGTGTGTTAGTGTGTGTATTTGCTTGACACTTAATTCCGATTGCCTTTACCTACACACAAATTGACATTTTGTGCTGCACACAACAGCATTCCATGAACTGATTTCCGCACAATTTCCCAAAACTTATAAACAACATATATATGTATATATATACATTGTATTTGTCTGACAACTTTGTTAAATGCAACTAGTTGAAGTAGTAAACTAGACACAAGCCAAGCACAAACTTTGTCTATCAAGTTCGATGGGGCGAAATCGATTTGTGGATTGGCCACAAGTCATTTGCCATTTCGTTTAGATTTGTCTTTTCGTTTAGATCCTCTGTCTTGTATTTTTGTTTTTTTTTTTTTTTGTAGTTATGAAAAATCAAATAAAACTTTAAAAACATGCTGTGTGTATGTGTTTTTTTTTTTTGTCATATATATTTTTGTAGAGATTACAATTTATACATTGTCGTTTTTAATAGCCATAAAGCATTTTCATGTTGCTGAAAGCATGTCAAATGAACAAATATACATACTATGTATATCTATATATATTTATATATATATATAGAAATGTATTTATATGTGTGTATGTGCCATATACAGTTTTATGCATTTTGAACATGCAAACTTATGAAAGAGGCCTCATCGAATCAGTCGGGGATTGGGTTGCCCCCAGTAATTAAATGTGCCTCTCGGGTGTCATTAGGATTCAGCTGAACCTTGTAACTCACTTTACTCCACCCTTTTTGGTTCATTAAGATTTGGCATTGCCATTAATGTTGCAAGCATAATTCAGGGCACCAAAGCACATGAATAAAGTAACGTATTGATTGACTATGGCAACTCGCTGACTTAATTTGCCATACACCTGGCTGACAAACTTGGAACTCGCGGTACAAATGCACAAACATATAAGCTATATCTGTGTCTGTGCACTCAGAAAAAAAAGTGGTCTTCAATTGTAGGCATTCGTCATACTTTTGGCACCAAGTGCAGCTCACCTTATTATTCCCGAAAGTAAATTTCTAAAACTGAATGTTGTGGGTTTCTAAAAACCAGACTTGTTTGTTGTTTTCTTTATATGTACGTAGAAGAATTCTTACATTAACTTTATTGTTACTTAGATTATTGTTAAAACTCAGAGAGACATTTCATAATAATAGAAAATATTTATAATTTTCTAAAGTAAATAGAAAAAACCACCATATTTTTGGGATTTTTCTTATTATTTTGAAAGTATTTCGAAAAACCAAAACATCTCGCTAATTTTCAAAGCGATAGACTAAGTTTATGTGTGATTTTTTCTGAGTGTATGTGTGTGTAAATGACTAACAATAAGTATAAATGTTTACAAGTAATAAAACTAGCAAACCAAATGACTGCCACACATAATTGTACACTCGAACACACACTCACACACACACACTTGCACAAACACACTCATAATGATATATAGACCGCAAATACTGCTCACATTTGCAGGCTGCACACGCAGACAATACACAAAAGCTTTAATTGTTATTTTAATGATAAAAATGGAGACAAATTACATTTGGTAGCAGGTCACCCAAGAGGCACCAATCCACATCCACATCGAGAGGGGCCATAAAAACTAATAACGAACAATAGCAACAGTTCATTGTTATTGTCTGCCTGGTTGCGTGGCTCTGTGCTCGATATTAGGCCTAAATTGTGCGCACTCCATGTGAACCTACAAATCGGCTCATTCGGCAGATTTATTGGTTTGCATTAGCGCAGCGGAAATCAATAAAACGCTGTCAGTATATATGTGTGAGTGGGTATGTTTGTGTGTGTGTGTGTTTGTGTGGATGGGAGTGTGAGTGTGCGACGATTAATGTGTGCAGCGAGCCGCACAAATTGAGTGTATCTTAAAGATACAACAAAAAAACATATCCTTCCGTAACGAAACTGAACTTTAAGCGCGCTTGATAAATAAATAAATAAAGTATACGCAGCGTGAAAAATGTTCGCTGTTCGTTTTGGAGCGCAAGGGTGGCAGAGGGGGGGAGTTGAAAGGAGTGTGTGCATTGCATGTCAGTCGGCTATTTAACAAAATCCAAATACTTGGAATAATTTAACTTTTAATTGGTGTTGAGCTGCAAGTTGACACGGTTGTTGTTGCTAAATATTTTCATATCAACGTTCAGCTTAAAATATAAAAAATGTGTCAACAAACTACAGTTAATAACAGCACATAGAATTATTAATTTAAATAGAGTTACGCATTCATAAACGAACCAAAAAAGTTTCACTACATGTTTAAAAATTGCATATTTATATTTTTTGCGTTGCTTTTCCTTTTTTTATTTAATGTCAACTCATATAAATCGACAAAAAAAATGCAAAAAGTACAAAATAAATTAAATTACATTAAATTACAAATAAAAATTAATATTTGCGCACTATTTATTGCAAGGTAGATTGTGCAATTTATAAGTGCAATATTGCTATATATATAATTTTATTTATTTGTTTGCATATAAATGTGTAATTCTTATTAATTTTATTTATTTTATTTCATTGTATGTAAATTTGTAATTCTTATTTCTAATGCTATAATGATAATAAAGAAAATCTAATCCCGAGCTGTTTTGCATGTGCTTCGATTTGGCCCGCCTCAACTGACTTTATCTTTATCCTTATCCAGGCTTTAGCTAAACCCCCTTAAACTTAAATCGTTTGCACTAAATTCGTTGAGGCAACTGGGCGATATTCTAAGTTGCTCGACACTAACGAATTCATTTCACTACCTCCCACTTTATTACTACACAGGAAAGTTGGGGTGAGGTGGAGGTGGAGGAGGTGAAGGAGGAGGATGGTAAGGTACAACTAAAAATTGAATAAAAATGCACTCAGCAAAAATGTTGCTGTAGTTGTTGTAGTTCTAGTTACCGTCTATTTCAAGTGCATATTTTGTTTGATAAATTGTTTTCCCACGTTCCAAGGCGAAACAAACAGTGGGTGGGCCATATATAGCTATAGTTGCTACTGCTGCTCCCGATGCGATAACCCTCCCCCAGCCTTCCCTCCTGCAACACCTTCTCTGTTGCGCTGTCATTGCCCCAAAATGGTTGCCCAGGGAGTCACAAATATGGCAGCGCGTTTTGCCAGACGCCGCCAGGCAGAATTTATAAACGAAGCGCGGCTCCCTGCCAGGCAACAAGACACACATGCCACACACACAAATGTGTGTGTTGTGTATGTATGGCTGAAGTAAAGTAAAAGTCTGTCCCAAGGCGGCAAACAACCTGACGACGAAATATGAAAGTGTTAAAGAGCCAGGAAGGAGGGATCCTGGCTATATCTCTTAGTCTCCCTGTTAGTCTTGTCCCCTATTGTGCTTTATGTCAGTCGCCAACTGATATATATAGCTGATAGAATTGGGTCTTTATATGAGCAGAACAGTTTAAGTTCGTTGTACCAACCACAGAGATTAGTATGCACAGCCCAACTGCCGTCGATACTTTAATTCCAACCAATCCATACATAATTTGTATACATATTTAATATACTTTTATTTAGGCAGCCCAATAAACCTTAGACCCAAATTAGTTGATAGCAAATTAACCTCAATTACTTATATATTTTGAGAAACAAATCGTCCTGAATTTAATCAGAAATGAAATCCCGAAAATATTGTATCTTTTCAATTTAATTAGAAATATTTTCTATTATCAACAAATAACTGATTTTTAGAAGAAAAAAAATCATTCTGAAATTCATTTGAATCCTGCCGTAAATTCGTACTTTTTCTCAATTTAAGTTATATTAAATTATAAACTATGTGAAATGTTTGTATATGTGAAATCTTAAAATTGGTATAAGTAACAAATATATAAAAATTATTCTATGTACATATTTTTTAAATTTTTTTTCCTCCATTTTGGAAAAATCCACCCCGAAATTAAAAAAAGCAACGCCTACTTTTTACAAAACCACAACCATAAAGTTTACAAATTTACACTCTGAATAATAAGGTGAGTTACCCTTGTCGCTAAAAGTATGGAGAGTTTTTAAAATTCAAGACAATATATTTTGCTGAGTGTATATATAGCCTGATAGCCCTTAGACCTAAATTAGTTGATAGCACATGAGTCCCAATATATACAAACATATGTGGGCCACCAAATGTTGGTGAGCAGCTGTAAAAATATTATGGCAAAAGTGGATGTATGTGTGTGAAAGTGTGGATATGTGTGTGTGTGTGTGTGTGTGTGTGTGTGCTGCCAATTTGTGTTTTTTTTTGGTTTTTGCCAAAGGCAGCAGCTGCATATCAAAATACATATTTGCGAGTCGTTTGAGATTCGAGCCTGGGTCGCCCAAAAATGGCGAGTGTTGATGATGTTTTTTACCGCATCATGAATGTTATGCGACAAACTTTTTTTAGGGTACACTTATAGATAGACACCACCAGCAATCCTTCTCTCCTGCCACTGACAACTGCAGCAGCAACAGAGAATTAGGTCAGAGCTGATCTGTGGCTGGGGCGGGACTTGGGATGCTTTTTAATGAGGCGCATTTCACAAGCAGCGCGTGCACTGTCATTGAAGGCGACTCGCATTTCCGTGTCAGCCATAAATTCAAGCCACTTGAAGTTGGCGAGGGAAGAGGGGGTTGGGAAAGAAGTCGGCAGTCTGCAGTTGAACACCCCATCATGCTGGCCTGTCAGAATGGCACACATATACAGGAAATCCAATGCCCGGATGTGCCAGAGGAGGAGCCTCCATCATGCAGTCACCTACGCTACATATTAATATTGTGGCATTCGCAGCCATCTTGCATCAAATGGCTGGCAAAATATCAGCAACAAAACACGACTGCAAAATACTCTGTTAACAATGAAATAAGAGCTAATACAGGCTGTGCTTAGCCAAGAAATATTTGTCACCAATCTTTCAAATGTTTCTGCAGCAGCTGCAAAGAAATCCACCAGTAATCTTCCTTCTAAAATTTCGGGGGATATACGCTTTCAGATTTGTTCACATTTATGCCGAGACTTTGTTTAACGCTGGCTCAAACAAGTATATGTTGCAAGTTTCAAGACTATATCTTTAAGAATGTCGAGGAAGTTGCCTTCACAAAACAAATATATATTTTGTTACCTGCGCTAGCAGAGTATCAAAATGAATCCCTAAAAAGGGGAGAGGGTAGATGCAACTATCGACGTTGATGTCCTTGCTGCTGCTGCTGCTGCGGCTGCTGTTGACTTCATTTGTTACGATTGCTTTGACAATGTTGCTGCGTCATTTGATGCTCCTTTGACAACCAGCAACTAGCAACTAGGAAGACATGCCACTTAGTAAAGGGTTTTAAAGTAAAGGGTATAAATTACAAGCTGAGAGGCATAAAACCATTAAATAAAATAAAAATAAAAGAGATCTCAAAAGCAAATATAGATTTAGGATAATGAGCTTAAACTCATTTGCAGCTGCAGGTTGTCTAATCATAATTGTACTTGATTTAAGATAATTTAAGAGTTTTCAGTAAACCTGCCAAAATATTTCGTTGTTTTAAAGTAGCTCTTCTACGTTACGCTCTTCTTAATAAGTTGTTTAATTTAAACACCTCTTCTTGGTCCTCATCCTCCATCAGGATAGGCAATATTGATTTGTGTGACAAGTTTTTATAAAAGTTTCCTTATGCTTATCTATTAATAATGATATCAAATGATAATTTAAACAAGGTTTCTAGCTGCCAACACATGTGGCCAGCATTTATAACTCAATTATCCAAGGCCTATTAGCCTGTTTTATTTTCTCTTGCACGCAAGTTGCTTCCCTAGCGACCCTCTTCAGTAGGGGGGGAGGTAGCCGGTGAAGGGGGCGTGGCATTTGGTAGGTGGCCACACAAATCGATAACAATCAATTGTGTTAATCGAACGCAATTACCTTTCGACGCAACTCAATAAGAAGAAACCCAATTGTTTGTTTGGTTGCTTGTTGAGCTCTGCAATTTTCTTAAATTGAATATTACGCATACGCACCGTTAACATATCAAGTGGGCCACGCTTAAAGCCTCTTCACCAAACCCACAAACACCACCTAATCAGATACACTCACTCACACACACACAGGCATACACATTCACACTAACACTTTGGCATTGTGTTGTCAAACACTTTCAATGGGTTTTAGCCAACGGCATTCGAGGACTCAGCGGCCAGCTCACATACCTGAGGCGTATTATCCACTCTATTAACACGATTAGTTACACAAATTCAAAGGCACAAAGCACCACACCAATACACACACACACACACACACACACACACGCGCGCACACAACCGGAACTAGGAAATGGTAAAAGGAAACAAAACATTAGCTCGACGCGTAGCCTGACAGCCAAGAGACAGTATTGCCTTTCAGTCTGGCTGGCTGGATAGATGCCAGCCTTGAGGGCAAACTTACTTAGCAAATAAACATTGATTAATTTGTTGACAATACACACAAACACACACCAACAAACACACACACAAAGAAGTGAATGCGTTTATCTATTCGAACGCCTGCCACCTCTTTGACTATTGAATAATGGCAACGCGCCGCTCGCCGCATACCAAATAAAGCTGCAGCATTTGCCACGAATGCCAGCTGCTGTTTGTAGTAGTTAGCAGTAGTCGTATTACGGGTATTCCCACACTCAGAAATCTTATCTATAAGATAAGAAACATCTTATTATCTTATTATGAACTAAAGTAAATTAATTTGAAAAAAAAAACTAATTAAGCGCATAATTATTCAACAACTAAATTAGTTAGTTAGAGGAAGAGTTTCTAATTTTAAGAAAAATATTTTTTTACACTTAGAAATGATTTCTAAAAGGAAGAAAAATATTCAAGTTTTCAAGGCGATTTTCAAATTCAGAGTATTTTTTTTCTCTGAGTGTAATCGTAGTAGGAGTATTCGTAGCAGTTACTGTAGTCGACCGCCGAGCCTCAATAAACTTGGATAAATGTTAAAAGGTTATGCACGCATCGTCCAGCAGCCGCTTTTGACTTAATGGATTTTCGCATTGACGCCCATAAATCTTTGGACATTGAAGTTTTGCTTTTGTCTTTTTCGAGGCCGTTGACAGGTGTCGCCCCAAGGTATGCCCCCTACGTTCCTCCTGGATTAAGCTGATCAACAGTTTGCCATTGACAATTACAATTGATTGTGAGTGAGTAATAAAATTGCTCAGTTGGTCTCTTGCCTGATTTGGGGTGAGGGGTTAACCCACCTCCTCCTCCCACTCCATGGCTCATTTGTCAGCATCTAAGTGGAATGCGATATAATTGAAGGACCCTTAGCAAAGGACTCTGCTTTGCAATTATTCAGTTTCATTTTAAGCCACTTTTAATCTAGCTCATATCTAAACAGACAATCTATTCATGATATACATATAATTATAGATTATTATGCTGAATGTATGTGGTAACCTCACTTTTGTCTCGAGTTCATTTGTTAATAGCATTTAATGCACTTCATGTTTAAACTAGTTATAGATGACTATTGTATAAAGAGAATTTGCAATTTGCTTTTGTTCAATTGGCGGCACCGCAAAAGCCCCCATTCGAAAGCAATTTAAATGCTCATTACAACTTTAAGCAGCAATGGAAATTAATTGAATTGCCGTTTTTTAACCGCAGTACTCACTCACTGATATAGATATATAAATATATATGTATATATATATATATATATATATATATATATATATATATATATAAGCAAAGGCATCCAGCTAAGCCACAGCCGCAACCGATGCGACACTTGAGCAAATACACATCAGTCCGTAATGAAGAAAATGGGGGTTTGAATTGGGATCAGTTGGGTTTTGTAAGGATTGGATTGGGTTGTGTTGGATTGGATGGGGGAGTTCGTTAGAGGCAACACGGCACGTCAAATAAAAGCATGCAAAGAAAGGAGCTTAGTTTGAGTCACAAACAACAACAAGAACAATTGCATCGATTGCTGCTTTGCTTATATCATTAAGCAACAACTTTTGTGCAATGCAAATTAAAGACAACAGCAGTTGCAAAACAATACGAGTAGAGAACAAAAGCGCAACGCAACATGAATACATTCTACACTCGACACTCAATACACACTCACTCCACTCACACTCACTACTCACGAATTGATCCGCTTAGTGTTGATTGCTTGAGCTTTACTTGAAACAAAAATCAACCTCGCCTCCTTACTCCACCTTTTCCGCCGCCTTTACTCCACTTTTCTTCTACCTTTCCTTCGTTTTCCGCAGCTTTTCCTCCTCTCTTTCTCCCCTTTTACGGCATTTGTTGTTTGATGTGTTCGCCGCAGTGGATTAAAAACTACTTGCGGCTTCGAGCAGAGTTGCATATTTCGAATACCAAAGCATTAAATCAAATGTTTTTTTAAATCCTTGCTGTGCAACGTATAATAAATAAATAAAAAAAAGGCATTAAAATAGGTATAATTTTCGCACAGCCATAAATCTGTGAAACCTGATCAGATTTTTAAAAACAATGCCGTTTTGATCATGGCCTCTAGAAGAATACTACATTTAAATTTCAAAACGCATTTCTGGGTTGAAAATTATGTCAGTATCCTAGCCCAAAAATAGCTGAAGGACATGCATTAAAACTTTCTTGAGTTACAACTTTGTCAATATTAAATCGATTTTTAAAAGCAATAGTGTTATGATCATTGATAGGCCTCTAGAATAATAATAATAATAATAATAAAGTGGAAAACGTGATTTGAAGTCGAAAATCATGTCAGAAAATCAATCGCAAATAATGAGCTAATCTAATTTTCCCAGTGCCATAACTAATCATGGCTCAAATATATCTAAACATATCAGAATCACTTCAAACGCAAGGTGTTTTGATTATGGTTGGAATTCCAGAATGATAGTACATTTAAATTTCAAAATTTAATTCTATTTCGTATCAAATAATAGTCCTAGACTGAAATTTAAGCTGTCTTGTTTTGAAATTTTAAAATATAACGTGAATATGCTATTCTATATCTAAAAGTCACACAAACAACAAACATAATAATTTTGCGCTGTAAGTTTACCAAGTGCTGATATATTCCAAAGATGATTGCTTTGATTAACCCTTCATGGCTTGCACACGAGCCAATATTGGTCGCAGTTCCTGGTGAAATTTCCTGAGGCTACAGAGCAGCTCCCCTCACCAATACTCCCACCATCACATTGCGAGGCCTTTACAGGGTCTGCGCCACAGTCAATTATTTGGTTTGCTTTGACATCGCCAGGAACTGAGCATATGGGCTAGCTTAATTTATGTGCACAGAGTTAGCTGGCGAGAAGCATCGAAGGGAAACTGCTATAAATTGAAATACTCATATCCTAGTGTACAAGGAGCTAACCGATAAGAGACCGAGGCAAGCTGCTCTTCCTCCTGCCTCTCCAGCTAACCTCATACATGACTAAGGATGCCAACATGCCTCCACATTTTGGTGGCACAAAGTGGAAATTACTTTGCATTTGCTGTAAAGCCACTTGAAACGCTTTTCACTCCGCACTACTCAACTGCGTTTATCTAATGACTTCGTCTACATTTCGTTGACTTGGCTTGGTCAGCTAACTGCTGAAAGTCACTGTCGCTGATGATGGCCAAATATTTGAGCTGCATAAACTCAGTTTGGTTTTTGGCTGTGGGTCAGGTATATGTGTACTTAAACACCGCTTACACACGGAAATAAAATCTGAATGAATATTAAAAATTTGACAAGAAAGTATATTTCTAGAAAGTATATTTCTAGAAACCAGTGTTTATAATTTTAGAAAAAAGTATGTCTAAATTTCCATATGTGTACAAAGAACTCTGAAAGAAAGAATACCTTTTTTTTGGGTTTTTTAAATCCAAGTCGATTTTATCTCTGAGTGCAGTTGGCCAATTAAATGCGTTAAAGGCAAGGCCAACTCCTCAGCATGCTCTAAACGAAATTCGACACCCTTTGACATTTGCGCAGCCCCCTTCCCGCAAATCCCCCCACAAACCCTCAACTAAACTGCTTTGACTGAGATTTATCGTGTAGGCCGCGACACTAAACAGCTTCCGCCATTAAACAAGAACGCATATTTTTCGCTTTGCCTCATAACTCAAGCCGCAGTTGCTCTTTGGGTTGTTGTTCGGGTTTCTCTCACATGGCGACACACTAAACTTAACTTAAATATAAATTATGAGCATCTTAAAAAGCCACAGCGAAAGGATAATTTTCATAAATATTAGAGTTGCGACGGGGCTGAAAAGCACAGGCAAAGCACAGCTTAGTGCGAAAAACCAAATGCTGTGTGTATTAGTGTGTCTGCGTATGTGTGTGTGTGTGTGTGTGTGTGTGCTTGTGTGTGTGAATATCTTTTTTTTGTATCTGAGGCTTGTTGGTTGCCAGCAGCAGACCTGGTTTTTAGTGAGTACTGGGAAATGTGTGGCTGCATCTGCTTCTGCTTCTACTTCTGCTGGTTTCTAATTTTCGTCGTACATAAACACACAATTAAAAATAATATTTTCAACGTGGTGGCAATTAATTAGTCTCCCACACACACACAGAGAGACAGTCAAGCCAAGGTACACATGTGGCCAGCAGCAAGCAGCAGTTGAGAAAATGTGTGTTGTGCCACACCACCACACCACACGATTATTGTGTATGCGTGCCATGTTGCCTTCAAAATGGAGGCTAGCTACACTCTGCAAAAAAATCTACTAATCCAGAATATCTTCCCCAAAAATTAGAAAGATTTTCTTGTTATTATAAATAATTTGTATATATTGGAAAACATTTTTTTTTTTTTCAAATTAGAAAAGCTTGGCCTAAATCGACAATACCAAAAATTTCAGTGTTTTTTCTTTTATATTTTCGATTCTAAAAAGTTGCTTCGAAAAAATGCTGAATTTTAAAAAGCCACAACCTTAAATTTTAGAAGTTCACTTGCTTGTCGTCATTTCTAAAACTCAATCCGCTTTTTTTATATTTACTCAATGTATGAATACAGCTGCTATTAGCAGGGGTTTGCCTAATACGCTTCAAAGTTTTACGACAGCTTTGATCATGATAATAATAAGCACACATATCAAACTTTTGGCGTTAGCATATTTTTCAATTGTTTAGTTTTCAACTGTGACAATTTGCTGTCCACTTCGCTTGCTCTAAAGACAGATGGCATTGTTTTTCACACAACTTACAAAGCGCGAATTCTAGCAAAAAGAAAAAAAAATTAAAATGAGAAGTGAACAACTTGCAAACAAGTTTGTTTGAGCTCTAAATGTGGGCGTGGCTGTGGGTCGCTTATCTGTGTGAGTTTCTGAGTACTTAGCTTTGATATATGGTCCACTGTCGTTTTAGTTGTTATTTTCCTTGTTGTTCTTGTTGTTTTTGTGTATTAAAAGTTCATTGCTTGGGCATAAAGCTCACGAAATGCCCGACATTCGCGCAGCTTTCTAAACAACAGTTGTTTGAGTTCTGTCGTTGCAGCTATTAAATGCTTCTACTGCTGCCACAAGCCCATAATTTCCCATCCCCTCCCCATGTATGTATGTATGTGTGTGTGTGTGTGTGTGTGTGTTATGGAAATTGCGATTTTCGTTGTCGTCCGCACATTTTTGTGGTTCGCATTTGGAATTTGGCATTTGAAATTCTGTGCCAATGCATTGAACGCTTAGATATCCACTCCAAAAAAAAACTCGAAAGTGAATTTTAAATTTGAAATTCTTCCGATTGTGTTTAGTCAGAAATATTGATTATTACTATAAAATGCAGCAAAATTGCAAAATCGCTTAAAGGGAGAGCCAAAAGAAATATTAATTAATTAATTAATTGAACATTTAAATAAACGACACAATTCAAATCCACTCCAAAGTAAAACTCGATAGAACGTTTTTAATTTGAAATTCATTCGATTGCGATTAGAAATATTCATTATTATTTATTAAATTTCAGTTATAAAAATGAGCTAATAGAAATATTCTTGTAATTAATTAATTGAACGTTTAAATAAATGTCCAAAACTCGAAAGCCATTAAAAAAAAACTTAAAGCTGCGTTTTAAATTTGCATTCATTCTATTGTGATTATTTTGCACTATTTATGCCTAGCTACAAAGAATAATGTATTGTTATTAAATGCAGAAAATTGCAGCTATAAACTGAGGTAAGAATTATTAATTTGTCACAATTTCGTTAAAGTTGTCGTAAATTGTTTTAAAAAAAAATCGCTTCTTCAACTTTTTAAAGCCAAATGAACAATTAACAAAACTTCATTACGCTCAGCTAATGGCAAATAACAACAAAACAAGCACACCAGCAACAACAAGAGGAGCTATAATGACAAACAAGAAATACGCAAATGTGTAAGCCATAAATGATAACAAGCAACCGCATAAACCGCTTTACCAGTCAGCCAGCCAGACAGACAGCCAAAACAACCAGAAACTGGCTAGCAGGCGCCGTCGAAAGGTGAAAGCCACGCATCCTGAAAACCAGCCACAATCCACAGCCACGTGGGCACGCACACACACCTATACACACGCACATATCCACACCAACTCTGAAAAAAACGAGCTAAATTTTAGTACACCATAACATTTTCTAAAAATAAGAAAACATTTTTCTTAAAATTAGAAAAACTTGCTCTCAATCGTCAGTCACAAAAATGTGGTGATTTCTCTATTTTATATAAATACTTTCTATTATTAAGAAATACATTTCTAAAATTCGAAATTCTAATTCTCTTAGAAAATATCTTTAGATGTTATCCTTGTCGCTGACAAGATAATTACTTTCTGAATAATAGGGTAACTAACCATTGGAGCCAAAACGTTTGTTTTTCTTAGTGTACTTCGCCTTGCCGCAAATTGTTGAAAGCCGCTTATAAAGGTAAATGCTGGCCAAAATATTTTTTGGGGCCCAAAACTAACACACCAAAGTGTGGCTCAGCCAGAAAAAAAAGAACGAAACCTAAAACCGAAAAAGTAGCACAGCAACGCCAAAAATTCATAAATAAGAAACAACAACAAAAAATAGAAACCCGAAATACAAATAAAAACAACAAACAGTTCGGTTACGCCTCGGGCCTAGCCTGAAGGATAAAGACCAAGTAGCGACTGCCGCTACTGCTGCTGCTTTTATTTCAATTATGATGATGATGACAATATTAAAAGTGGGCTACTAAAAGACTTTACCAAAAGCAAGCAAACACACTGGTGCTAATTAAAAGAACTGAAACTCTCGAGCTCTATGAATATAAATATACATACATATAGTAAAAGCCAAAAGCCCAAAGTCATGGCCAGGCTAACAGGCTGGAGGACGTATGGGGTGGGGAGGGCGGGAAGAGCCTGCTGCCGTGTTGTTGATAACCCAAACAGGTCCCCGAGCACACAAATCACATAAATTCCAATTGAGTGCATATTCAACGAGTGGCTTTGGCAAATAAATGTAAATTTACCATGCAACACACTGCCAGCTGCTGCTTGGGTTGCTGCCACATGGATGTTGCCCCTTGAATATTGCCTCTGCCTTCGCCTTTGCCTACGTTGCGTATGATTAATATCAAAAAATTTGTGTGACCAGCTTCTTACTTTAGGTATTTTTAAATGTAAGCTGCATAGTATCAGTAATTAATAAAAAGATCTTATGAGCTTTGATAAAATATATTAAAATAATTTACTCAATAAAAAGATCTAATGAGTAAAGCAAAAGTAGAAGTGCAAACCATGATTACACCAAAAAACCGTTCTGAAATTCATAAAAATGGTAATGAATTAGTCGTTTATTTATATTATAATCAAATATATATACAAATATTGAAAGCATAATTTTAATAATAAACGAGTGAACAAAGATCGCAGCACATCGAAGACTATTGCCAATTATAATATAATATATTATGGTATATTAAATGCCTACTCCTAACACTAAACCTAACACAATTAATTACACACATTTATCTTACAAGCTATAATATAGTATATTATATGCACATTCCCAACAGTAAGCCAAGATCGCAATTCTAAGACTAAAGCCAATTAATTATACAAATAATCTTAATACAGCCATACAGCGAATATTACAATTCTAAGACTAATGCCTAAGTTTCCCCACACTGAACCCATAATAACTACATCAAATAGAAAGCCATCGAGAGTTTTGCTGCTAGTTTTGTCGCCCTGGCAACCGCAGTTGGTGCTGCTGCTATCCTGAGGTCGGTCTGATTTCCATTGTCTTTAAGTGGCATTTAAGTTCAAGTGTTTCACGCTGGACAAACTTTTGCCAGTCAAAATTGTGGAAATTAATGCGATTTTAGCCCTTCGTTCAGCCCATTGTATAACAGCATAATAGTATAACAATATAACAGTAGCTCAAAGCTATGCATATTGTCCTCCCCAGCCATTGACTGTTAACTGTTAACTGTTGACTGAGTTGCGGTTGGCCTGGAAACTTTTCCAGATTTGCAGTTAGGCTGATTCGCCCAGCATTGCTAAGGGCGCTTCGAAAGAATAACATACATCCTCCCCCTCTCTATCTCTCTCGCTCCCTCTCTCTCTCTCTCTCTCTCTCTCGCTCTCTGGTACTCGGAAAGCGTATGTCATGCATGCATAAATATACAAGTATTTATAGTGGAGATATTTATGCCAAAGCAGAAAAATGTGCCAGGAGTGCAGGAGTGGAATGAGGTGTGCTTCTTGCCCAGCAGCAACTGCGACGACCCCCACCCAAAAAAAGATTTATTGTGGTGATTTATTTACACTGTCTATTACTTATTTCCCTTCCACTGTAGTTATGTTTAGCTCTTCTTTCTCTCTCTCTCTCTCTCTCTCTCTGTCTGTCTGTTCATCAGTCTGCGTTTCTTACAGCTTATTTATTTATTCATTTTCTAATTTATTGATGTTTGTCTGACCCAGCAGACAGCTGTACCAGAAACTGATGCTGCTGATGCTGATGCTGATACTGTAAACGCTTTTGCCAATTGCCAGATGCTCTCCGAGCCAAGTGGAGCCAGCGGAAAGAGCTCAAAGTAATCGAATGTGTTCCCAATTTAACTTTCAGCCCATTTACCAATCAAATAATTAAGTTCGTAAAAACTTTTCTCTACACTCAGAAAAAAAATTGCACCAAAATGAAATCATTTTCGCTTTCACATTAAATAAGTATGAAAAATATTTGGTGAAATCATAAAATACTAATGTTATTATATTAATATAAGTAACAAAAAAGCTAATTTCAGAATTCCGTCTACACACAAAGAAAACAACTTCCTGCAAATTGTTTATCTTTTTAAGTTTTAGAAAAATCCACAACCGAATTAAGAAATTTGCAAACTCCACTATATAGTGTGTCGAACTATTACCATCAAATTATGGCGATTTACCAAAGTTTAGGTACGTTTTTGTATGAGTGTACACTTAAAATTGGCGCAGAACTTAAAGTTGAACTTCAAAGAGATTTTCACTTGGATTACTTCAAGTTGAAATGCAGGCGATTTAGCTGCCAGGACTTGTTTTCAGCGTTTGGCTTTTGGCTATGGCTTTTGGCTTAGGCTTTTGGTTTTGCCTTTCTTGTTGTTGTGGCTCGGCAGCCAAGCGCGAAATTTGAAAAAAGAGAGAAAACAAAAATTGCCATTGCTTGGGAGCTCTGGGCCTAGATCTCGGCGGCTTTCTGCTTTGAAAAAAATTTACGCAATACAAAAGCTAATTACTACCACGCACCTAACTCGCTATAGAAACTGGTTGTCAAAGCTGCCATCAATAACAACCAACAACAACAGCACCAACCAACAACCAGCAGCAGATTCTTCAATAATTATATTTTCTCATACGGCTGCTGGCCCCAAGGAATGAACCTTTAAGGCAATTTAGGTTCCGATTCTGTACGCATGGTTTAAAAACTCATAATACATAATAGAAAACAAATAATACACAATAATGTGGAATAATAATGATTGTTGATTATTTTTTATTATTTTTTACGTTTATAATTAAATTGAGCTGACAACAGTTAGACTGCAAGCTTTGCAAGGATCTGTTATCTTCAACGTGCTGAATCTGTAAATAAACGGGCCTCGAATCTGTAAACATTCTGCTAGGATTCCACTGCTTTAAAGTGCATTTCTATGTGTAAGAGTTTCTGGTCTCAGTTACTAAACACAAGCATAGCTTTTCACCAGTTGGATAGACAAATAACACATAACACACAGCTCAGCTCAACTCAACTCACTCAGCAGTCAGCAGTCGAGGCAGACAGTTTCCAGCAAGATTTTGTATGCTTTATTTTCCGCAGAACTGCGCTCCATTTTATTGGAGGGGTTTTCTTTTCTTTTCGTTGTTTATTTGGCTGCCCTTTTTTGTGGGTAGCTGTGGCATTTTTTATGCATTTGCATAAAGCGAGACGTGTATTTGCTGGCTGCTGATGCTGACGTTGCTGGTTTTTATTGCACAATTCCTTTCGTCCAAAGTTGCACACAGTTGCATTTTAATGAGTGCACAGAGAGAAATAGAAGAGTGGTTTGTGGTTGAGGTTGGGTTCTCTCACACGTGTGCAGACTTCTTTCAATCAGAGACATGTTTGTTTCTACAGTCTATCTACCTGTCTGGCTACCTGTCTGTCTCCCCGTCTGCCTCTCTGTGTACTTAACAGCGATTTGTTTGTTTATTTGTTGTGATTCGACACGCCCGATTTTCAGCGTCATTATAAAGCACACTTGTTGCCCGGAATAAGCATCAGGACCAAGTCCAGCTCTTGGCTGTCACTTAATTAAAACGTTGAAAAATCAACACAAGCTGAACGCTGAAATAGAACTTCAAATTGAAGCGCCTCTTTATGGCTTCGACCAACTTTTGTTGGGGGCTGCCGCTGAGTTCCAAATAAATGGAAATGAAAATGGAAAAACGAAGCGGGGGGTGGGAAAACGGGAGAGAGGATCTGGGTCTGAAGTGGGCATCGCTTTTTGTGGAGAGACCCTCCGCTCGGCAGTCTGAAGATTTTATCGCCAGCCCAGAGGCTGATTGTGCCAATTATGGAAGCGAAATGCGCGCGAATCGCCCTCGAGTGCTTTATGCACTCTCAAATCATAATAATAAATTCTAAAAAGCGCTTGCGGCACTGGGCCACAAAATTACAACAACAATGGAGGGTGGGGTGGCATATAATAGGGAAAACTGGTGAAAATTCAAGTGGCATTCGGCTTTGCATGAATGAAAATCATTTAAATTTATTGTGCGCTGCATTTCACGCCATGCACTTTTAATCAGGCGGCACAATTTTTGGCATTAAAAAGTTTTCGAGTTTGAGTATATTGAATTTCAAAAAAACTTTTATTGTTTTGCTAAAGAGAGAGAGAGAGAGAGAGAGAGAGAGAGGGAGAGAGAGTGAGAGAGAAAACTATGCTGGCCATTTTTAAAGCACTTTAGCGCAATTAATGGAAAAATTCTGAAAAAGACAATGGAACAATTATATTGACACTCAAAACTATTGCTCTATCGATTTTAGGTCATGTTTTGTTAATTTATTTGTATTTTTTGCATTGACTTGTGATAAAGCGCCTTTGTTTTGTTTTCATTGTTAATTTAATCAGACTTTAGTTTGTTGCAGCACAATATTAAAATACCTTAATTTATTCATTGAAATTCTACACACGTGTTTCACCTTAATTAAAGCAGATTTAAATGCATACTATTTATTTATTAATGCCATTTGCATGTACCATTTTTTTAATATATTATAATTGTT
The DNA here is from genome assembly GCA_035043025.1 of Drosophila villosipedis. Classification (NCBI taxonomy): domain Eukaryota; kingdom Metazoa; phylum Arthropoda; class Insecta; order Diptera; family Drosophilidae; genus Drosophila; species Drosophila villosipedis. The sequence goes on from JAWNNF010000027.1 coordinate 13,677,394, forward strand.
GTTGTTGTTGTATCGAGTTTCTGTTTTCAGCGCAGTTTGCGCCTGTCACAAATGACGTGATTGATTGATTGATTGATGATGTCACTTAAAGCGGCGCATGAAATACTCGAAATAATAACATTAAACCCATGCTGCAAGCTCGTCCAATGTCCAAATAAATAAATAAATAAATCAAGTATAAAAAAGAAAAACAAAAATGTTATTGTATCAACAACGTAAAATAATTAAATCAACATGAATGATTTAACGCTACAAATGCAGTTTCACAAAACTTTTCCAGCACCCAACTCAGAACATTCGGTGATGACAAGTGTTGACAAGCAGTAAAAAAACAGAGCAAAACAAAAATGCGATTGAAATCATATACAAAATGTAGCTCAAAGCTGAATAAAGCAAATGTAAAACAGAAAAAAGAAATAAGGAAATGCACAAATATTTGTTTTATCCGAGATGCTTTGGTCCCCGAGTTAATTTGCATAACTTTTTTACGCATTTCCACTTTCAGTTCAAGTTATGCTTTTATAAATTGTGATTATTATTGGCAGTGTGCTAAAACTTTACTAGATTTATTATTATTTATTTATACATTTTCGCCTTTTTTTATTTTAATAAAAAGTCTAGCCCACATTTGAACAATAAAACATAGAATTGTCTGCAAAAAAAGTTTGTTATTCGCCGTTTTTCGATTTCAATAAATAACCTGGCAATTGTCAAAAACAACGCAACGGATATTTGGTAGCCAAAAAAATGCATTTAAATAAAAGCCATAAAAACGTGGCTGAAATTGCTGGGTAGAGGATGGTGAGGGTACGGGGAGGGGGGTAGGGGAAAGGGGAAAGGGAGGAGTGAATGAACAAAGAGGGATGTTAAAAAAGAGGCAAGAAAAAACGGAAACGCAACGAAAGACAGCAACTTTAATCAATATTGAAGCAGCTTTTGAGGCCAATAAATCATTTCATAATCAATTTTGCCGCTGACATGTTTCTCACTGTGTGTGCGTGAGTGTGTGTGTGCATGTGTGTATGGCTGAGTGTGCGTGTGTGTGCTTGCTATGTGATGCAAAAAGGCGACTCGGAATAAAAGAACCGTGATCGGCACATGGCCAAACATAAAAAAGATATATCTTTAGCCACCTTGTACGTCATGTGGCAGTTGGTGTGTGTGTGTGTGTGTGTGTGTGTGTGAGTGCAATAAACAAACCACACACACGCATACGAGACACACATGCAGTGTGCAGCAAAGTGAAGTGCAAAAAACAAGCAACGCCAAAAATAATCAACAGATGTTGCAAACAACAGCAAGCGACCAAAAAAATGCCTATCTCGAGGAGTGCGCATGTACGTGTCTCTCTGTGTGTGTGTGTGTGTGTAAATGAAAAGCGGAAGTTGAAAGTTCAGTGAAACTGACAGCGGCGGACCAGGCCAGGCCGAGGTCGCCAGCGTCAACAATGACAGCAGCACAGCAGTTCTTGCCCCAAAATAGTATGCCACGTTTGGCAGCTACACTCACAAAAAAAATTACACTGAATGAAAAGCGTTTTTCTTAAAGATGCATCCAAAATGCGTTTATTTACAATAAATAAAAAACACTAAATTTATTCGATTGTCAACTTAAAGCAAGCCTTTCTAATTTTTAGAAAACTTTTCTCTTATATTTAGAAATTATTTCTAACTAAAAGACTAACTTTAAAGTTTTTAAATTGATATTTTTTTCTGAGTGTGCTGTAGTTGTTGCTGTTGTAGTTGCTGTTGCTGTTGTTTTGCTGTTGCTGTTGCATTGTGCGAACTTGAAGCGGAAATTAAGTGTGACCTCTTCGCGTGGCATGGAAACAGAGCCAGAAAAGAGCGCAAAAAGTATGCAGTCCAACGCGCATATCAATGCCTGCCTGGACGAGTGGACAACTGGACAGCTGGACGAATGGATGGACGGACGGCATTTGCACATATTTGCCAAGTGCAGCGCCAACACTCCATTTGCAGTTGGTGGGCGGAGTTGGGGGAGAGGTCGGCGGGTGGGTTTTTGACCTTTTTTGGCCTGGGACCCATCGGTGATTGTGTTTGCGTGTTGTGATGCGTTCAAAATTGTATTTGCCTAGCATTGTGAATGTGGACGCAACTGGAGCTGCGGCAAGGTTGCAAGCAACAACAGAAGCAGCAGCAGCAAAGCATGCAGCAGCCAATTGGCCTTTGGGGCAATTTGATTTTTTCATTGGATTTGATGAGTGCGTCGCAACTGTTTTTAGCTATCAAAAAACGCTTTCAGTTTTTGGCTAAAAACCCCTAAAAATATAACTACATAGAGTGGTAGCTATATTGCTAACTTTCATGATAGATCCGAGAGCGATTTAATAAAGCCAGTGGACCACAGCGAAAGCATAAGCAACTAGCTAGTAGAATGCTCATTCGAATGCCATCATGTAATCCAATATGATTCGCTCATCTCAAATTCGTCAACTGTTCAATTTTGATTTCATGGACGACGAAATTGTTTTTCCATTGCTTTCAACACAAAACCCTCTTTCTACATATTTTTACAGTTACATGGGAACATCAGACAATAATTTAAAAATAATCATTTCAAAATAGTGCAAGCTAATGGTTTGTAAAATAAAAAGTTTGTAATGGTGCAATTATCTTATTCGCAACTGTATAAATAAATATATAGAATTTATATATTTATATGTGTTTTCTATCGTGCTAAACATCTTGTTTTTGACGACAGCTCTAAGCAGCTTTTCGACTTGTGCCTTCTGCTGTGTGTATTTCAAGCATTACAGATAGTCATCCATCAAGTTCCGGATTAAAACATCTCACAAAACATCAGAAATGAAATTCAGTTATGCTGCCCCTAAACACAGGTCACGCACACTTGCCAAACTCTGTGTATGTGTGTGTGGCTGCAGGTGTATGTATGTGTGTAAATGAAATACGGTAGAAAATGCTATTACCAAGCACAAAGTGCAATGATTAATCAGATTTATTTGTCAGTTTTATTTCGTGCTAAAAGTGTCAAAGAGAATATTTATAAAAGTTTATTAACACTAAGTACTTGCTTCCACACACACTGAGAGAGAAAGCGTAGCACATTAGAAATGACCATAAAATACAAACAAAACAGTTGCCAAGAACAACAGCAAACATGAACAACAAATAATGAAGAACGCAGATGGAAGAAAGTTGAACGTCCTCAAGCGGTCCCAGTAGCAAACTTCAAGTGTGTGGCAGTCTGGCAGCCTGACAGTGTGGCAGCAACACAATCTGCGGAGACGACAGAGAGAGAGAAAAAGGAGGCGAAAAAGAACTGGCACAAAATGTACTTAGAACGTCTTTAAGTTCAACATAAAAAACATTGGCGCTTCCAACATGGCCAAACATAAATCCCATCAACACAAACAAAGCGGTAAGTAACCTAAACACACACACACATACATCTACTTATAGGTGTGTTTGTGTGTGTGTGTGTGTGTGTATGTGTGTGTGTGCAACAGCTAACACTGGCTAGCATATTAAGACTGATTTTGGCCTTAGGCAGTCGTCGGGCAGCTGGCCAGCATATTTAGGCGATTATTTATGGCCAATGGCGACGACGTCGTCGACTCCACTCGACTCCACTCGACTCTACTCGACGCGACTTGGTGGCAATTGCAGAGCTACACTCACAAAAAAAACGCCCTGGAAACTAGCCAGTTTTTCTTGCTTTCAGCAATAATTTATAAATATCAGAAAACATTTTTCTCAGAATTAGAATTGCTTGCCCTAAATTAACAAGCTCACAAATATGTTGATCTTTTCAATTTCTTAGAAATATTTTGTATTTATAAAAAGGAGAAATGCAAACAATGATTCTTAGAAAGAATCCTTTCTGAATTTCAGAAAATAATAATTTAATTTGGCTGTTGAATATTTTTAAGTATTTCAAATTCCCGTAAAATCGTAAGTTTTTTAAAAATTAAGTTATATGAATTTATAAACTATCTTAAATGTTGGTATATATGAAAATCTGGTATTGGTATATATGAAAGTCGAGAAACTTTACTTTAAGCTGAGTTACCCTTGACGAATATCAAAATTTCAGTCTAATCTTTTTTCTGGGTGTATAAGCACAATTGCATGTGTGTGTGTGTGTGTGTGTGTGTGTTTGGGTGGAGGCGGCAACAAACAAGCCCAAACATGAGCAAATCGAGAACTTCCACTTGCCAACTGTCTGCTGTTTATTGACGACAACAACAACAGCAGCAACAACAACAACAGCAGCAGCAACAGAGACAGCAGCCAAACAACAACAGCCAACAACCGACAAAAGTGACACTGAGCGACCCAAAACCGGCAGCCAAAGCCAACCGACTGCCAAATGGGATATACTTACTGCTGAATTTGTTGTTGCTGCCCCCTCGCAACAAGCAGGCTCATGTCCAGTGGCACGACAAGTGGCAGCGGCAAGCAGCAGCAGCTCACATGTTACATAACTTTGGTCACACAGTGGAAAAAAAGAAAGAAAGAAAGGAAAAGAAAAGCAGACAAACAACCTATTCAAAGTTATTACAAACTGATTCCCAGAAAAAATTGAGCTTTCAATTGGAGCGCAGTGAAAAGAGTCCCGAGGGACGCTCATTATTATTATTATATTGATGGGGCGCATGGCGAAAGCAAGGCCAAAATAATAAATGGCCAGAGCCGGATGAGTGCTAATTTTATTGCTTCAATGTTTAAATAGCAGGAATAATTGAACTTATATCTAAATATAAAAATAATTCAAATATGCCTAATAAATCAAGCCTTATAGTAAGTAATAGAAATAATATAGAAAAACAAATGGACAGATGCAGTTGAGTGGGAATTTTACTGCTTAAAAATTTTAGTTGTTATTAAAAAATAAATATATTTAAATATGAATATATGCATAGGAATTTAAAATGAATGATAATTCAAATACTTTGAGATAAGCCTCACATATATCATAAGAAATTATGTTAGTTAAGCCAATGAGAAATATATATATAAAGAATAAATCATAAACAAAATCTATATTTAGTTATCATATGATATGCGATACTTTCAACAATAAAACAGATCTGTACTAGAAGTATATTTACTAATCGAATATCGTTCAATCTCTGTTATTAAGAAGATGCAGGCTTAACTATATTTAGTAATCACATATCATATAGGCTCATAAGTAAAACATATCCACGCTTAACTATATTTAGTAATCGCGTAGCTCTAAGCTTGACTCTCTCATAGATTGAACGGATCTAAGTCTAACTATATTTAGAAACCAGATAACTCTCACCTTGAACAACCCATGCCAGGCAAGTGTATTTTCGTGAAATCAGCCTCCTTTTTGCCAAATTAAATTTTGGCGTTTTCCGTTTTATTTCGTTTGGTTTTCATTTGGGTTTGTCATTGTGACAAACGAAAACAACATTTGATATGCCAAACATGTGCAACTGGGACCACTTGGAGACCGAAATTGCCACATCCTCCACACGCCCCATTGCTGCCCCCTCACTTGTCACTGAGTGTGGTCAGCAGCGGCAACGTGGCGTATGAGTAACTTAATAAATTTGACAACAATGCCGCACAAAAGCAAACAGGCAGAGTTGTCACCATTTGATGCTGCTGCTAGTGCTTCTGCCGCTGCTGCTACTGTTATTATCGTTGCAAATGGTTGTTTTTGTTGCCACTGCTGCTGCTGCTGCTGCTGCATATTCAATTTGTTTTCGTGGCACTCCGGCGTGGCTTGTAAACAAAATCCGGCGGAAAATGCGAACAAGCGACGCTTACGAGCAGAGCCAAAGAGCCAAAAAGGAAATGCCATTTTGTCGCATACCACCTACAAATACCTCCCCCTCCCACTCAGTCCCCCTTGGCCAGCGTTGACAAGCGTGCTAAGCGCCCTTGCCCACCCCCTTCTCCACCCAGTCAGTGTTTACAAATTGTGTGCAATGTTTGTTTGCTTATTTGTTTGTTGTGTGTGTGCTTTGTTTGTTGAGCCCCCTTTTGTTTTATTTGTTTGTTTGCGCGACTCTTTGTATCTCCCTGGATTGTGAAAGCACGTTTTATTATCAACAGTTTTAATAAATATGCACAGCCGACCACAAAACGCACTTTGGCTTATTGCAATCGCAATTGCAACTAAAACTGTTGCCAAAAAATGCAATTTTCAAAAATTTCCTTACTGAATCATAGAGAGTTTCTGAAATTCAATGTGATTAATTCTTTCCTGAGTGCAGGCATTCAAATAGCAATCAAAATCAGCTGCAGCTTTGACAGTTGGCCTTGAGAGCATATAAAATACACTAGTTGAGTCGAGTTCATCCATAAAATGAGGCTGAGATAATCCAAAAATTGTTGGGTTACATTTCAGAATTGTTTTTTTTTTTTTTTTTTGATGGTGCCCTCCGGCGCTGATTTGCATTCGCTGTTGCAAATTACAACTCGGAAAAGCAGCTTAACATAAATTGCCAGTGCTGCAACCAACGAGCTACCTATAATGTCAGGTAGCATTCACAGCACAAGCTGTATGTGTTAGTGTGTGTGGATGTGTGGATGTGTGGGTATAACTAAACATTTACATTTCATTAAAACTAAAAACAACACACAAAAGCAGCAGCGAGCACGACACGAAAACGAATACCAAAACTAAACAAATACAGAAATAGAAAATCACTCACACCTACACAAATGCACACCCCCACACACACAGATACGTATAAGAGACACAGCATGTTAGCTGCATATTTTTTTGGGCTAGACAAAATGCCTGCACACTTGCCACAACGCGTTGCAAGCAACTATAGCGTGTGTCGTCCGGGCTCTGTGCAAGGTGAGTGCCACTCGAGAAACTGTAAGCTCTCTGCGTATGTGTGTCTCTTGGTGTGTGTGTGTTGCAGTGCATCATATCGCTTTTTAAAACACACATACTTAACTCGACGTTTTTCACTCAACGAGCTTTTACGTAGCGGCAACAAAGTGTAGAAGTGCAACAACAACAGCAACAACCACACCACAGCTGCCTCTCATCTCTGTCTCAGCTTAAGTGTGTGTGTGTGTGTGTATGTGTGTGTGTGTGTGTATTACTGGGTCTGTATTTTATTTTCATACGCAAAAAAGTTGGCCAGCATCAGTCAGTCGTCAGTTTGGAATGTGGTTCATTTGGGCCAAAGAAAGACAGAGACTGACAGAGACAGAGAGAGTGCATGTGTGAGAGAGAGAGAGGGACTGAGCTGAGTGTAGCGAAATAAATAGTATATTTTGCACGAGTGCCACTCATGAAAATTGCACAAAAAACAACGAGAGGAGACCTGCAAGACCTGCGAGACCCAGACTCAACGCAAATAGGTGTAGTCCATAGTCCATGGTCCCATAGTCTATAGTCCTAGTCCTGCTGCCACAATACTCGTCCTGTGCCTACGACGAGTGTCAGTCAAATATATGAATTGCCCGTTGCCAGCCAGTCACTCACTCAGCCAGCAGAGCATACACTCAGACAAAAAAATTAGAAATTATTTCGTGCTCTTGAAAATCACTTTTAAATTTAAGAAAACATTTTTCCAAAAATTGAAAAGACTTGCCTTAAATCGTCAATCCCAACCAATTGCTGTCTCTTATATTTTCTAGAAATAAACTAGCCTAGACTAATGTTGAATAATGTAATTTTACAAATTAACTTGCCGAATAATAATCTGAGTGTTTTCCGAGTGTATAGTAACAAGAAGTTACTGTGCCAATTGACATGCAACTGCAACTGCTACTTTCGCTGTCCCCCCGCACCCTTTTGACCCAATTGGAGGCTTTTGTTTCAGTGTAGTAAATATACACGTACAAAATGCAGCCTAATTACGGCTCATGTTTAACAGGTCTATTCAATTAGATGTAATGCACGTTCCGCAGCCATAACTAAAATACCAGCAATCAGCCAAAAACAGAAACCAAAAAAATATAACTGAAAATAGTTCACAGACATTTCATTCATGCCCTGCCATTGCCCCTGCCCCTGCACCTCACCCCTCTACAAAAGAGATTTTAATTAAAAAACTAAATCTATTTGCTGGCTTGCAGTTTGTGCCGTGTTCAATTTCCAATTGCCAGTTTGTGCAGCATAAACGCAATTTGTATTTTTGCACATTGCTCACATTTGTCTTTGTATTTATTGGATAAGAATTTTTAGTAGCTGTCAGCAACTTGCCACAAACTCACTTCGAAATACCCTTTTTCTATTTCAAAAGAGTCAACTACCCGTCGTAAGTCTCACACTGATTTTTCTTTCTTTTCTTATTTTAAGCGTCATCAAAAAAAACTGCAGAAGAAAGAAAATTACTTAATTAATTTGTTTGACAATCAACAGACATTTTAGTATTTTTTTTCGATCTGAACACTGAACTTAAGGCATATATATATAATACATAATATATTTTTAAATACTTTTGGCTTATTTACATAGATTAGCTAAAAATAGAGGAGGTTAATTGGGGTACTTGGCCAATTGAAGTGGCTGATTTGCTCATTGCGTGTTCAGTGCTAATGAGCCTCATGTTGGAAAGAAAGGGGGTGGGAGAGGGGGTAAGGAAGTGGGGTGGTTGTAAGTGAAAAGTGGCAAGTGGCAAGTGGCAAGGCGCTGGCACTTAGCAGCCAATAAATTGTAATTCGACACGAGCTGCTAGCGACAGAAGCAGCAGAAATGAGTTGCAGCTCAGTAAGGACATATCAACACACCCGTACACACACACACACACACACACACACACACTACACACACACACATACACACACACACAAACACACCATACACTCACAGCCCAGCACATTTCTTTAGTTGCTTGTGAAATGGAAAAATTAATTTTCAAACAATTTCGTTTGCAGCTCGCTTTTCAGTTGCAGCTGCTGTTGCAAGTTCGACTTTGTCGAAGCCTTTTGAGGCGCATTTTCTTCGCAACGCCTGGTAAATGTCACACATACAACTCGCCCCCCTTTTTACCAAACCCCTTTACGACCACCTCAGCCCATTGTGTCATTTTCTCTGCTCCCAGTTCGCCATTTTTATATTAGTTTCATTTATTTTGCTTTATACCGCACGCTTTTTATCACACGCCCATGTTGCCAGCATACAAGTGGCAAATAAATTCATTAGTGGCGCAAATTAGTTGCATGCAACGGCAGCAGCGGCAGCAGCAGCAGCAGCACAGCATCCACAACACAACTAGAGACCCAGAGCAAAGTCAAGTCAAGTCAAGGGACACTAAAGTGCTTTCAATTCCAATTAAATTTGCTACTCGCTGCACAGTCGCCAGTTGCAGTTGCCAGTTGCCAGTTGCCACTACACTTTGCCATGCTTCCTCGCTCCGTGTGCGTGCTGACTCAGGGGCACAGTTAAAGCACGCTTAAGCGCTCGTTTCGTTTCATCAGCCAGCGGCAAATGAACCCGTTTAGCCCAGCTGCCTGATTATGTAATCAAAGTATTTGCCAGCTAATTTATCGCTGCCGGCCTTTGACCGGCTAACGTGGCGTATACACTACGTTAAACAACTGACAAGTGAGGTGGCAGCCAAAAGAGTTTGACACAAGCTCTCTGAAACGAAATCGATCTGAATTTTGCCTATTTGGCAAGTAAATTTCTAAAATGATTTAATTGTGGCTTACTCAAAACACAATTCTTCTGTTTGTTCTTTTCTTACTTATTTAATAAACAATAGTATTTTAATTAATATTATCTGAATTTCAGAAAGGATTTTTTCTAAGGATCAGTGTCCGCAACTCAGAAATGCCTGCGAAAATGTTAGTTACGAGACAAAATGCTTAAAATAGATTTTTTTCAGAATACACACGCCAAGTTGACTTAAGTGCAACTGACTAAAACTGTTGCCCTCAATCATAGAGCTCAACTTAAAGAGCAGCTCAGTCTCAAATTGCAGCACATTTGTCGCTAACATGCCACATGCCACATTCCTGAACCGTTTTGTGTGCCCCCAAGTCATCTATCAGGAGACAAGCAACCCAAGAGCAAACAGGCAACAATCAGCAAGGAAATTACAAACATGTGTACGTATATTTATATATGTATATATATGTATATATATATATATATATATATATACATGTATGTGTATATATGTACTCCCCACTCATTTGTCAATACACACGTAGTGGCTGCTTCCTTTTCCGCTTCCTTGCGTTAAGCATTTCTCTCTGATCCCTGTGAGAGAGCCCAAAAATGCCTCGCATTCGTAGCCGCATGCTAAAAGATTTAGTCCTACAACAAAAGCCAGAGTCATGTGGAGCAAACAGGAGGGGGTGACAAGGGCAGCCAAGGGAGGAGTCTCTCAAAACATTCAGCAGGTTGGCGCTCTTAACTGTACTTTAAATATCACTTAACGCGTTTAGCGTTGATTTCCAAAAAACCTTGTCATTTAATCTGACTTCGCACATATATGTTTTGCATATTTATTGGTTTATTGTTGTTGTTGTTGTTGTTGTCTTTAGAAGAGACCTTATTCCCAGCTGGAGCAGCTTGCAGCTGGTTTGTGTGTGCCATTAGTCAACTAATATTAAATTCAATTCAATTTCGTTGCTTACATTTTTTATACATCCATATTGCATATGGCAGAAATTAAATTTCACATTTTAATGAGCCATCAAAGCAGCAAAAATAAAAGCAAAAACATTACACCCACATGCAGAAAGCTTAAATAAAAACAAATTTAAAATAAATTCAGCTCGACTATGAAATACCCTAAATATACATGAAATACTGCAAAATTACTGTACAATCTAGCTTAAGGCTGGGGCTATAAATGCTAAAAATATATATGCCCCACGTGCTTGCCACTTGCTGCTGTTCAGCATTAGGAGAGATTGAAAAGCAAAGCTAACAAAGCCCAAATGCTTAAAGTTAATTTAAATTTAATTAGGACTTTTTTTGGGGCATTGTTTTCCTTTTTGTTGGCCTCCCAGCGGACCAACTGTAAATGAAAATTGACGCAACGCAAGTTTATTAAAATGCGATTTGCATAAGGATGCGACACAGAAGCTTCAGCTTCAGCTCCAGTTCCAGCTCCAGCTCCAGCTCCAGCTCCAGCTCGAGCTGCCATAGCTCCAGTCTGCCACAAAAGTCAAATGTAAGGCTAAAGCAATGCCAATGAATTTTAAATATTTTCACAGCTCACCAACACAGACACAGACAGGGGACACACATAATCGCAATCACACACACACACACACACAGACCCACTCGGAGAAGTGTGGAAAAGTGGGGAAAAATCCAACCGAGCGCATTAATTTTCACTTTTTCGCCTTTCACACGCATTCAAAACTCAATTAAAAGTAGCCAGGTCCAGAAACCAACGACCTTTGCCAAACTGGCTTCCTTCTGGCCGAACGTAAAACTGTTTATCCAGTCATTAAGTTGGTAAGAGACTCTTGACTTAAATATATATATATATATATATATATATATATATATATATATATATATTGGCAATAGAAATCCAGAGATTGATGGTTTAAGTTGTGCCACAATTGTTTCCTGCATTTTAATGCATAATATTTAAGTAGTAGTAGAAGAGCTCTCAACTGATGACAATGAGCTGAAAACAAAGCCAGCTATCTTCATCGGCTCTCCGTCATTTTAATTGAAATTCATCGGATTTTTTGCTGGCAGCGAGCCAAACAAACAGGTGGGGCGACAACGAACTATGTATGCCCTAATAAATAACAATAGAAATAACTGCATAAATAAATAACTATGGAAATATCAGCATAAGCAGAAGAACTTTAAATAACCAGTTGAAGTCCCATCTATGTAAATAGACAAATTCCGAGTTAAATAAAAAACAGAAAGTAATATTGGTATATATATAATTTATTAATTTAATTTATATTGGATTTTATTTTATCATCTTTATCGGATTATGCCTAAGGCATAAGCATTTTATTATTAAGATGAATTGATTTATTAACTTTGAACTTTGACATTGAAGTTTTAAAGTATTTATTGAAATAAATATGAAATTATCTGTCTGTCTAACTTTTATCAAGTTGCAAAGTGATTTTTATTGCTGCTAAATTTCTCTCTCATCCAAATGTTGCCTGTTTTATGTTCAAGTTATAGTTGCCAACTGATAAAATGTATAAAAAAAAGGGGCACCACACACACGTCAGCGTCAACGTCAATGCAATCAGAGCAACACTGTGGCACTTTTAATTGCTTTGCATAGCTATACATATGTATATATATACATATGTATATGTATATATATATATATATAAAGATCTATATACTGTTGATAGTTGAGAGTTTTTGCCGCTTTGGGTTCGCACTCGCATTTGCTGGCTGCAACAATTGAAGCCATTGGTCGGCAGCTTCCTGCCACAACAATGATGTGGCTGCCGCTTCAACTTGCAGTTATTCTTGCCACGAGCACAACGGAAACGTTGCCTCAATAGTGCAATAACAATCAATTCACCAGGAAGGCAGCTCGAAATTGACCTCCGACCCCTGACCCATCCCTCTGATATTAGAGCCGTGACAGGACGCAGATACACACACACTCGACACACACACACACACACAATGAAAGTGCTTTTAATAAATAAAATAAAACATAAATTGACAATTGTTGTCAGCTTAAATTGATAATAATTATATTTAATTGCATGAAATGTGCCACAGCCACTGTTGCAGTTGCAGTTGCAGTTGCAATTGTATGTGGCATATTGTCAACGAGTATCTGATTTGGCTAGAAGGAAGCCACGCCCCATTCCATTTATTACACCGTCACGCATACGCCATACCAGGCAGCGCACATAAAAAAGCCATTAAGCAAACAACATTAAAATTAACTTAAATATTGCATAGATGAAAAACTCAAAATGCTTTTGGCATATTTGCTTAATCGCATTTGCCGACATGAAAATGGATATGCATAAAATGCACAAAATAAAATAAAATATACATATACAAATATATATATGTATATGTATATATATATAGATATATCACTTGTAATTGCCAAAAATGTTGTACATCGTGTGTGTGTTTGTGTGTGTGTGTGTGTGCAATCAATACTCGATTGCGAATTGAACGAATTAATTACAATTTGAATTAATTTTTGATTTCTTTATTTGGTTGCGTATTATTTGTGTGGATTCCAGTTTAAATATAAATATGCAGAATTAATTTGAATTGTTTTGTGCTCATCGAATACTCAAACAATATATTTAAGGCATTCCAGTTGAAATATGCCTATGTAAATATATATTTCGCATTTATTGTACATCATTGGCCTTTAATTGACATTCGATATTTGCTGTAGCCTCAAATTAAAAATTTCAATTAAAATTGTGCCACGATAAGATTCTCCAAATTACCAAATTTTGTTTTGTTTGCATGCGTAATTATTCATACTTTCTGTCTGTGTGTGTGTGTGTGTGTATGTGTGTGTCTGTGTATCTTACAGATACTTTGGTATCTGCCAGTCGTTGTCGTTATCTACCTGCATTAATAATTCCATTTCGAGTGCTCTCTAATTTAGCTGTGAGCAGTAATTAACATATATATAACCAAATTCAATGCTTCGAATTCAAATTTTCAAATGCATTTTTGTCCTCTTCAAACAGCAAAATTGGTTTGCCAGAAAATAATTGCAAATATTTAACATCGCCTGCGGCTTGTCAGTAAATTGAGACTCAAAATAAAATATTGCATGCATAAAAGTCTCTCCTTTGAATCTTTCAAAATTTAAATTCATCTTTCTCATTTTACCTAGCCAAATAAAAACACCCTCAAATGTCTCCGACTTTAATTTTACCTTTGAATTTAATTTTATTTTTAGCTCAAATACAAGTATTTACTTTTAGCTTACCCAAACAAATATATATTTATCTTTAAATTTAAATTAATATATAGCTCATATCTGTGCTAGCTTTTCATTTACCCAAAAACCCAAAGCTGTCGCCGTTTTTAATTTATCTGTAAAGTAAAATTTATCTTTAGGTCATTTAAGAACTTGCTTTTAACTTACCCAAACCCAAAACTCTTCGGCCTGAAAATGTCTCCGTTTTTGGCTTAGTGAACTATAAGGTTTTTTATATTAAGTTTTTTTTGGATTAAGTTTTCACACTTTTGGCCATGTTCGCCAGTCGCTTGCAGCGCTCAATAAATTAGCAGCCGTAACAGCCACAAATCCACAAACCCACAGACAATGACTTTTAATTCCAAGTTCCTTTTTCGTTTTTTTTTTTGTGTCTACAACACACAGCGTATTAAAAACTCATTAGGCGACTCTAGAGAGTTTTTTCTCTGCGGTTTTATTATATGCCTGCTGTTTTATTTTACTTTTGTAATTTATGCATATATCGACCAAGTTTTCTTCTCTTTTCTCTTTTTTTTGCCAACCAAAAACTGCAGCGAAAGTAAATCGTTGTGAATCCCACAATACAAACAAAGACGGGACACTCACACTCACACACACACACACACACACAGACACACACGCACACACACAGTGTCTCAAGGGGCACTTGATCAAAAAACAGTGTTGCAAGTCTTATGTTTTTTTGTTTTTTTTTTTTTTTTTTGGCTTTCTTTGGCTTGTTTTTTTGGCTGATACGTGACCTATGCCAAGCGTTAAATTCACGCCAAATCTTTATTTTGGTTTACGTTTGAAGTTGAAGTTGAAATTGCGCTCACTAATCAAAATACACACATAATACACGCTCGCACAGTCGCACACGCATACACACACATATACACACACGTGTCGACCAAATCCGCTTAAGACAAACTGACGACTGATTCTGTGGCACGCAGCGCAATGCCGCAAGTTGGGGCAACTTGGCCCCAAAAATTGGCGTCGTCGCCAGCTGCTGTTGCTCGGCTGCCACATCGCCTCTACGTCTCTGTGTGTGTCTGTGTGTGTGTGTATGTGGGGGCAGCACCCGGACCTGCCACACGCTACAAGAGAATGCCTTTTAAGAGAGTCTTGTTCCATTTGCCATTTTGTTTCATTCGTGCTTCTGGCGCAACTGGTTTGTTCTGGAAGACAAAAATGTGTGGCATTGGAAAGCGTCTCAAATTTGCCGCAATTCTCTCTCGCTCTCTCTCACTCCCCCCACCTCCCTCTCTCTCTCTCTCTCTCTTTCTCTCTATTTTGTTGTGCTCTCTTTAGAGTGCTGCCACTGTTTAGCTCGCCCAATTAAATGCCATATATGTCATGCCCCAAACAGCACTCAACTCCCAACCAGCAACTCTCAGCCCCCGTCCACATTTTGCAGCATGCAGTTTTTTAATTAATCATTAATTGCTGCCACGCTCGGCTGGCAACTAAAGCAAGCAGCGCCATTTGAAGGCTATTCCCAGCTCCCATCTCCACCTCCAAACTGAATGCCAAATAAGCATCAGGCCTTTGATATGTCCGCTGTATGCCGACTCCCGGCTCTGACTCCCGATTCCGACTCCAACTGCAGCCGCAATTAGCACAGGGCCAGCAGCAACAACAACAGTTGTGCAACTGTTGCGCTGTGGCAACTCCCAGTCCCAGCTCCACACACAGACACAGACACGTCCACTGTCCACAAGTGCCACTGAATTTTAGAAATTCGACAAGGAAAATTTCCAGAATTGGAGTTCCTCGCTTTCTACAAATCATTGTGGACTTGTCTAAAAATTAGACAAAATGTGTCTAATTTTCAGTGAAAGAATAGAATATAATAAGATATAGAATAATTATTATATTATTATCTTATTATATTTTGTGACTTATATTAAAAGACTTCAAATACATTTCCGCTCTTCATAAATCAATTTTTTAAACAAAGAAAATGTTTCTAAAAAATTTAAAAGAATTCACAATATTTTTGGTATAATCGATATTGGCCAAGTCTTTCTAGTTTTTAGAACAATTTTATCTTATATTTAGAAATTATTTCTACAAATTATGATTTTGAACACCGTTTTTTTCTGAGTGCAGCAAGTGCAATTGGCTGCAAAACTGGAGTCTATTTCTCAAAGAGGAACCCAACACGGGCTTTGGCATATTTGCAACTGCCACAACGACTGCGGCATTCACTGTGCAACTCATCAGCTTCAACTTGATTTAAGTTTGCCCTTGCTCAATTTAAAATGTGTCTGTCAATTGAGCGATTTTTTGGTATACAAATATATATTTTAAATATGTTTTCTAATTTTTTGATGTACTTCGTTAAATATCAAATCGCGTCGCAGTCTGTCGCCTTCCATTGAGCTTCTTGGTGCCTCATGCAGCTGTTGCAACATAGTTTGTTGGGACAGCCTAGCAGCACGCAACAAACACTACCGTCTGTGGCAGCAACAACTGGCCCTAAGTCAACAATTGACCCACGGGTCGCTGCCCCAACCCCAACCCCAACCCCAACCCCAACCCCAACACCAACACCAAACTCAAAACCAACGCCCTTTGTGGCTGCCCCTTTTTCTTTCTATTTTCTTTTTTGCGGTGTCCCATTGCATGCCACTGCTGCACAAATAGAATTTGTTGCACTCGCTCGAACCCATTGCGAATTTCGCATAATTTTATTGGCTCGCATGTGCTAAAAACTTCGAGGACAGAATCAACAGTTGCTGCGGATCCCAGGCGAGGCGGACTCACAAATGTTGCATTCTGTTGTAGGCGCTGCGGCTTGCCCCATGCCGACATGCCGGCATGCCGACATGCCCCAGAGTCGCAGCGTTCCCTTTGCGCAAGGGGCACTTATGTTTTGCATATGCAATCACCCACATAATCAGCCAGCTGCACTCAGCAAAAGAAATCACTCTGAAATGCGACCTAAAAATTACAAAGTTTTTGTTTTTGTTATTTTTAGAGGTAATTGCTAAAAATAAGAAAATACTTTTCTTAGAACTATATCTATAATACCAAAAATATATATTTCAGAAATGTATTTCTAAAGTGTAAAATAATACTAATGATTTACTATTTAAAATAATCAACAAATGAGCTAATACAAAAATTCAATTTAATCACACACATAGAAAACAACACATTTGAAATTAGACACACTTTTCCTAAATTTCAAAAAAAAAATCCAAAATTAAAAAAAAAACAATACTTGTTTTTCTACAAGCCATAAAACTCAATTTTAGAAATTTACTTGGCGAATAATAAAGTGAGTTTATCTTGCCACCAAAAATATTGGCAAACTTCAAAAATTCTGTGCGCTTTTTGTGCTGAGTGTGGCGACTTCGACTCGGGAGTATGGCAAAAATGCTAATTAGGCGTAATTCGCATAAAATTCGCAAACATTTGCTGTGGGTCGATTCAGCGCTGGGGATCCACTTTGCTACATGGCTTTTGATTTATGAGCGAATGACGCCTATCAGCAGCAAGTCCGCATCCACATCAACATTCAGCTTCAGCTTCAGCTTCGGCTTCGGCTTCAGCAGCGTCAATCGTCAGCTCATCCGTCATCGCAGACCACACCAGGAGCAGTTGAAGGGATGAAGAGATTGAGATGGATGCCTCTGCTGCTCCATGCTCCATGCTCCATGTTCCATGGCCTGCGGCGGGCAGCCTGATAAATTATTAAGTATATGTGTAAGTTGACGTGATTCTGATACGAGCCGCATTTTGTTTTGCTGACTGCGATTGCTGATTCCACTTTAACTACACATTTGTTGGCGGCATTAATCCTTAAGATCGCGCAGATTTTCTATATACAACTGCTTGCCTCAACATCATTCTCTGCTGACTGTTTGTTCAGTTGCTCAACTGTCGTGTTTGACAAGATATCTTATGGATTTTCGCTTGACAATGCACCCAGAATCACATTTTCAGACTTAAACGTTTTTAGGCATGGGTTGATAACTTTTACTTGGCAGTGGGCGGGAAACGGAGAGGGTGGTTGCTGGCTTGCCACTATTATGCAGGCTACCTAGAGCAAAAGTCATTTGTAAATTTAGAAAATCTACTGCTATGTTAGAACTTGGCTATACAATCCCTGCAGAATCGAGAGTTTTTCAAATTTAATTAAAATAACTTATAAAATATCTAAAATGTTTCCATATATGTTTAATAATATGAGTAACAAAAAAGCTAACATACTAATACTTCTATGGTATACACATGTAAGGAAACAACCTGAAAATTATATTTATTTATTCTAAATTTTGGAAAAATCCACTCTGCAATTAAAATGCAAAGCCTGCTTTTTATCAAGCCAAAAACTTCAATTTTACAGATTTACCTGCCGCATAATCAGCTTGGCGAGTTTCTAAAATTCAATTCACCCTCTTTTTGCTGAGTGTAGTGGTGAGCTGTTTGGGTTTTAGTTGCTGACATTGTCAGTGTCCATTTCCTGGTCCGCTGAAAGTGTTTCAATGTCAAACAGAAGCGAATCGCAATCCATTAGATTAAGCCAACAGTTCCATTCGCGACCACAATGAAAATTCATGAAAGCTCAGTCTCTCTCTCTCTATCTCTCTCTCACTATCTCTGTCTGTTGCTGTCTCTCTCTCTCTATCTCACTCTGCCCTTGGCCACTTTTGTGGTCAATTAACGGACGCTTTTTGCAGCCTCAAAGTTTGCTGTTGGTGTAATTAATTTAAGTGACCCACTGCGTCTGCCTCTCTCCCTGCCGCACCTACCCCGGCCCCGTTCTTGTCTCAACAGGCGACACCTTGAGCCAAACATTCGCAACATTCGCAACATTCCCAATATATTTTCAACATTCCCAACATCAGCTCCAACATCTTCTCACACATTGTCACAACACCTGTCGCCGTCAAACATTTTTGAACAATTTAGCTAATGACTCTTGCCTCCTAGCTGCAAGCAGCGGATGCCTCCTCCCCCCTTGCCACTCTCCACGTTGGAGGCGCGACCAAAGCTGCTGTTCGCTAAATATCAAATTAATTATATTCCATGCACTGCAAATTAATCAAGTGGAACGCAAAAAAGTAACAAAAACCAAAATCAACTCAAACACTTTCGAGCCAAAACTCTATTTAACCCCAAAAACATGCCACACCCCCTTTCCCCGACCTCACCTGCTGGCTTGGAGTCCATTTCATTAATCACACTCAACACTAGCTGGCGAGGAGAGGAGCAGAAGGAGGAGGAAAGAAACGTGGACAGCTTCTGAATTTGGGGTTATGTAGAAGGGGCAGGTGTAGGGGAGGGAGGTTGGGGCATGTGGCAAGCTGAGCTCACTTGTGGCCAATGTCAAATGGTTTTTGGCCAATGCTGTTGCAGCTGCTGTTGCTGACTCTGCTTCAACTATAGATTATTTATTATCTATTTTAAGAGATAATGAGGAAGGATGACCTGAAGGGGGGGGGGGAGGGGAGGGGGTATGGGAGGAGTGTGTGCTGCACTCATTTATATGAATATAACAATTATTGACAAGATATTTAACTTAAAATTTAGGCCTATTTATTTATTTAATGTCAGCGAAAATTAACTGAAAAAAATAATACAGAAACTACAAAATAGTTTAAATTATATTAAATGAAATTTAAAAATAAGTTTAGATTTTAAAAAATGTATAAATCATAATAATTGAATTATGAAAATTAAATATTAGACACAAATATAAATATCCATTCTGGTTTTTGTCCAAGCTAATCTTATTTCCTATAGCATACCTTAGGGCATGCCATACAATTAAGCCATAAATGCGTATAGCTTCGACGGCTAACCCTAGCCACTTGAAACTTGGAATTCTTATAGCAGTGCAATTATGGTACTCACTTTATGGCAGCTCAGCTATAATTTGCGGACGCCCTAAAGTATAACACAAACTCTCCAATTTCGCAATAACCGCGCTTAGCTAAGTCTGGCACATACAGCCGCTAGAGGTCGCTTGCAGCTCACCTGCTGCAAATGGTTTCTGCTGTTTGTCGCTTCAGTCACACGATCGTCGGCGTTCAAATCAGGTGTGTGCGAAAAGTACGACGGACGTAAAGGGAACTAAAAGCTGATAAGCAACGGTAAATTAGAGACCGCTGATATAAATAAAAAATTACAAATATTGAATAATAAAACTGAACCCTTATGTGTGCATTGTGAGTTGAAAATAAAATAAAGAAATAATAATTAAAATTAAAAAAAATAGAATTGAAGCACAAAATTAAATAATAATGAGGCAATGCGGTATAACAAGAGTGTTGCCTATGTGTGTGTGTGAGTGTGTGTGTGTGTGTGATAAGATAACAGATAACAGAAAAACGCGTCTTTTACGATAAGAAGTGCTTCAAAAAATAAAAACACAACACAGTTTCAGCTAGCAAATTAGTCAGTAAGCAAAGAATGCCAGCCATCTATTGACAATAGTTCAGTTTATTATGTGTGTGTGCTATATACAAATACCCATATCACACACAACACACAGAGGCGTTTTAAAGACGGTGCAAAAAAAAAGAAGAAATATAACACAATTTCAGGCAGCGAATTAGTCAATAAGCAAATAATGCCATTATCAATGACAACCATCTATCGACAGCAAATGACAATAGGAATGCTTAGTATGTGTGTGAGTGTGTGGCGTATACAAACACACATACACGCACAAACATATGAAATAATACTTAAATGTAATGGGAGATATGCTCATTTGAGCAGCTTCCGCTGGAAGCAGCAGCGAAAACAGTTTAAACAGAAAATATGCCAATGAAAAAATTAGAGATAAAAATTAGGTTACGGTTAAGAGCAGACATTAATTATAAATATATAAGTGTATAAATAAAACTATACAATATATAAAAAATTTACATATATATTTATATATATATATATATATATATATTGATATATATTTAAATATATGTATGTATATTTTTAAGCTGCACTGTAAAGCAAAAAAAAAAAGCACGCGTAAAAGAGCAAGCATTCAGTTTGCGGAATCAAAGCGCAGAGGAACAATAACAACAACAAAAACAACAATCAACATCAAATTAAATACAAAAAAATTGTTACGAATACAAATCGGAAATTATTTGATTTTTGTGTGCAGCGCTTGAATTATTTGTGTTCAGTTTACGCTATGCTGAAAAAAATAGTCAAGCATAAATTACGATTACCCAATAAAAATACGCTACCCAGCGAAAAGAAAAGAATCTCTGCCTTGTTGTCCTCTCTCTCCTCGCTCTCCAAATTTTTCTATATTAAATTCTGTGACTTATTCTGGAATATACAATAAACGTAAAATTGTATATTAAAAGTAAAGTATAGAGATAGTGTACCAGATAAGCAACCAATACATATAAGATATATATTGTCAAGATTGTACTTGACTTCGAAACTCCCTCTTACAACTCTGCATACGTAAGATTAATGAATTACATTTAAATGAATTGAGAATGCATTCGGTAATGAAATCTCATTCATTAGTTCGCTGCTGGATATATTAACAGGGAGAGGCGCCTATAATTTCCAGGCCTGTTCTACTGTTAATATCTCACTGCAGACAGTAAAATGAGACAAGAAAATTCTCGTTAATAGCGTTACACTATATTCCAGCAGCGAACTACGCTTCCAGTTGGAATATGCCGCGACCTGCAATTAGTCGCCAACAGGTCGTTGGCCATTAACACACACACATATATATACATACAGTTACGAATGTGACGTCATGTGAGGCAAATCAAGTGCAATGAATTTTGTGCTTTGTGTTTTTATCTCTTTGGTCATTAACTTGTTGCATTGTTATTATTGTTGTTGTGGATACCTCCCGCTATCAGCTGTGCACCTTTCACATCGCTAGCGGAAATATTAATAATGCATTTTTAATAAATAACATCAACAAACTACAACAAGTATAAGAAGCGCAAAGACAACAATGCATTTTGTTCAAGTGCAGCCAACAAAAAAAAAGATTAAAGCTTTTTTGCTGATCGAACTTGCGATGCTCTTTGAAAGCTTTGAAAAAGCAGAAATCGAAATTCGTTAGGTGAGCTTCAGATTCAGACAAGAGCCTCGGTTAATAATAAACGAGGAGAAGCTTTTAGTTAGTAATATGTAAATTATTACATTTAAACTTTATAATTACTCTCAAATAATATGAAATTAATTAAGAAACTATGTTGCTTGTAAGCAGCTAAAAGTTAAATCAGCAAAGCTCTTATATAAATGTTAAATCAGCTTAGGCTCTAATATGCATGGTTTTTCAGCATGCCGGCAATATGCCAATTACTTTACTCTATAACAGTAAACTTAAGCACATGTAACTGCTGTATAACAATATTGTTATGTTGTTGTTGTTATACACAGTCGCATTAGTTTGCGAAGCTTTTTGTCGCCTGTGTCAAGCAACAGCGTGCGAACTACAGTTAGAGCGAAAGAGAGAGAGAGAGAGAGAGAGAGAGAGAGTGAGAGAGTGAGAGGTAGACAGGCAAGCCGACAATGCGCAATGGGCTTGGCCAGTTTCAACTCCCGCTTCCCGCAGCCAACTTCACTTACCTCTACACTCTCTCTCTAACACAAATACTCCAACACACAGAGCACATTTTGACTTCGTCGTCATCGTCGCTACCTGTCAGGTGGCTGGTGACGTTAGTCGGCTTTGAGTAGTCGTCGCAACAACAGCAACAAGTGAACGCTGCGCAACAATGCGATTATTGAAACTGATAAGCTCCACATGCGAACAACAAAAATAGTAAAAAAAAAAAACTGTGTAAAAATAAAAACTATGTTAAACAAGATATGGTAAAGGCCATTGGCGATATTTGATTAACTAAAAAACTGATATGAAATCTATCTTAGTTGCAGTTGAAATTTGGTGGCCCAAAAAACTGTTCAGTAATTTGACGCAACAACAACAACACACAATGGCCTCCAGCACACCAAGTACACCCAGCACACCCCGTACACCTCCAACCCCCAGCAGCGATCTGGACACCCAAGTCAATGTGGAGGATTTGCCCATCACCTTCAAGGTTAGTAATCCGCTCACAAACAGAGCGCAAAAGTGTTGCTCAAATTTGGTAAATGCTCATACACTGCGAAAAAATCGAACTGAAACATCTAAATAAATATGTAAAAATATATAATCTAATAAATTTTAAATAAAATCCATAACTGGAAGTCTACTGTAAGAATTCTTATGCAAATTAGAAATTTTCTTTCTAAATTAAAAAAAAAATCCACTGTGAAAAAGAAATTCAACTTTAAAAATCTAATCTCTGAATAATAAACTTGTTTACCCTTGGCGAATTTCATAAATTCAGTTCGATTTTTTTTCGGCGAGTGTAGAGCGGGGGTTCATCAACTCCGTCAGCTCCATTAACTTGGCCCAAAAGCCACAATCGAATCGAGTTAAGCCAGAGTTAAAAAAAACACGCACACACATTCGCCACGCCTCGTTGCACACGCCGAGACACCCAGACTGAACCAACTTCCGGTTTTTGGGTGTGCGTGTGGAAAGGGCAACCGGAAGTAATTGTAACCCTCTGTGCTCCCCCCTCTTGCAGGTCAAATACATTGGCTCGGAGCCATCGCGTGGCTTGTGGGGCATCAAATACACCCGCCGACCCGTCGATCTAATGGTGGGCGTGGCCAAGCAACTGCCACCGAATCGAGTGCTGCCCAACTGCGATCTCAAAGTGTCCACAGCCGGTGTTCAACTGGAAATCCTATCGCCCAAGTCGAGTATCAACAACTGGAGCTACCCCATCGACACGATATCGTACGGGGTACAGGATCTGGTTTATACTCGGGTCTTTGCCATGATCGTGGTCAAGGATGATTCGAGTCCGCATCCGTTTGAGGTGCATGCCTTCGTTTGCGACAGTCGTGCGATGGCTCGCAAGCTGACCTTTGCCCTTGCCGCCGCATTTCAGGAGTACTCACGTGTCGTTAAGGAGACAACAGATGGCGACGATCAGCTTGCCACGCCCAGCGATGCCATTACGCCCACACGGCAAAAGTTTGCCATCGATCTGCGCACACCCGAGGAAATTCAGGCTGGCGAATTGGAACAGGAAACGGAAGCATAGCCCAGCTATATATGCACATATATACATGGAGAACGATATATGTTTATATATTTGTTGTATTATTTTCGAACTTGTGATTGTCATAGTTACTTATTGTTGTTGTTGTCGTCGTCCTTTTCTCAATCAATTGGCAGCTGCCTCATACAGCTAATTGCCCAAAGCCCAAAGCAGAAACTGCAACTGCAAACAAAACAAAACGGATTTTTTTTATACGCGTACACTTAAATTAATATAAACAAACAAACAAACAAAAAACAAACAACTAATTATTTACATTTGTATAAATAAATCGTAATGAAATGAGTGGATGAAAAAAAGTACATTTTCATATTTTCATGATTTCAATATGCTTTATTATTATTACTGTCAATACTGGCGATCTGCGATCGATCGAATACTTATCTGACATTCAAATAATATTCAACTAATCCTTTCCGTAGCTGAAATGATTCAGCTGATTGATAAAATACTTGGCTAATATTCAAATAATATTAAACTAACACTTTTCTTAGCTAATACTTATCTGCTTTGCTATTCCGCTTCTTAACTTTTTACAATGATTACTTTTTTTTACAATATTTACATTATTGAACTAATCCTTTTCAAATGTGATCGAATATTGAACTGATATTCACATAATATTAAAATAATATTTTCCTTAGCTTCAAAGTCTCCTCTTTAACTTTTAACTGTGACTGTTTTTAGGTTGCTTTTCAGTTGGCCATCTCTAGCGTCCAGGGGCTGAATGCCACTTGGCAAACTCAGACACTCAAACCCGTGCACGATGGAGTTCGCTAACCTTTATTAAATCCAATTCATCTTAAAGAAAAAACAAACCTGTCTTTAATTTTTCAATATTTTTTATTTAAAGTTTTTTTTTCAAATTTTTTTCTTATTTTTGATTGTTTTTTGTTTAAAGTCGAGGATACAACAAGGCTAAACTTAAATTTCAATGCGCGTGCAGAAATTGGCCATAAAATCTAGTAAATCCAAAAAATAAATAGTCATCGGGAGAGGGGAGGGGAGACGGGTGACGAGACTCCTCCGGACTGGACTGAGTTGGGTTGGGCTAAGGCTAAATGTTTTGCTGTATGAGTTTTTGTGTTGTGGGCGGGAGGATGAAAGGCGTTGATAGCTTCCTTAGGAGCAGTTCCTCTCTAGCTGGCATCGGCGCGAAACAGAAAACGACGCTTGCGTGCATCCATGCTCGAATGGGATTTGGATTGACGCAACTCGGGCAGAGAGGCAGCTGAGGGAGATGAGGGAGCAGCTGAAGGAGCTGACGGTGATGAGGCAGATGATGGAGCTGAAGGAGCAGCGGAAGATGAAGGATCTGATGAAGCAGCTAAAGCTGAAGGAGCAACTGGATCAACAGCTGGATCTGAAGGAGATGAAATAGCCAAATCAGTAGAAAGAGCTAAATCAGCTGATGGAGCAGCTTGAGGAGCAGTAGCAACTGCAGCGGGAACAGCTGGAGCAGCATCCATCTCCTCCTCCGCGGGTTCAGCTGCCTGCACTCGCTCATAAATGGGCAGAATGAGTTCCTCCTGTTCCGGTTCCTCAGCTGCAACTGCCGCAGGTTTCACATCCAATTCCGCCTCCAACTCAGGCATCTTCTCCTGCTCCTGCTCCGTCTCCTGCTCAGCCTCCTGCTTAATATCCTTGTTGCTCTCTATCAGCGCCATTGGCGCAGCTGCACCTGGTGTCAGCACCAGTTCCATTGGCGTCAGCTGTTCACCTTTGGGATTCTGATCTAAACGCTCCTTGACCAACTCCACAATGTCATCGATGCTGATCGGTGGCATATAAGCAGCTGTTGCCAGAGTCTCCACCTGGTGCTCCTGTCCAGCATCATCATCTTGTTTGGGCGACTCCTCCATCGGCTTCGTCTCCTGGCTGAGCACCTGCACCGGTATTTGATAGTCGGCTGGCAAATGATTTAATTGCATAATCTGAATGATGGGCGAGTCCTGCGCATCCTGTGAATCCTGTGAATCCTGTGAATCCTGTGAATTCTGAGTCAGCTTCAGCTTTGCCTCCGTTTTCAGCAGCTGCTCCTCCACAGATGCATCCTTATCCACAATTTCCGGTTCGGGCAGCTTGGCTTCCTCAATGGAAACAGCATCGGCTTCCGTTTCGTTTGGCATGGACTGTTGTTGTTGTTGTTGCTCCTGCTGGACTTCAGCCATGTCCATCTCCGTCGGCAGCTTCTTCTCTGGTTGCTGTTCGTGATTGCGCAGCGTGTTTAAGAAATCAGTGATTAGCTGCTCCGCCTCGGCAGCCATGTGTGGATCGACCGGCTTGAAGCCACCAAGGGATTCTGGGACTTCATTACTATTGCTGCTGCTGCTGCTGTCGAGCATCTGTTCCACTAGGGGATTGGTTTGTGTCATCTCTGGCGTTGAGGGCAGACTCACAGGTGCATCTGCTGGCTTGGCTGCTTCGAGTGCTTCTATATTGCTGGCAGATTGCTCCTCATTGGAGCTAGTACCGGGCTCTATTATAGCTGGTTCTGGTTCAGACTCCATCACAGCTGGTTTGCTGTTCTCCACTTGCTCCACTTGCTCTATCTCTTGGGGCTTCTCCTCCAGCGTTTCCAGTATTACAGCGGGTATTTCTGGCATGGCTTCCAAGGGTTTCATTTCCTCCACTTTCTTGATGACTTCCTCTGGCTTAGTTAACTCCATTGATTCGGCGTCTGCCTCTACTTCTGCCACTGCCTCTGCCTCTGCCACTGCCTCTGCCTCTGCTTCTGCCACTGCTTCTGCCACTGCCTCTGCCACTGCCTCTGCTTCTGCCTCTGCCACCACAACTTGATCCTTTTCCAGCTCAGCTATAGTCTCAGCCACCTCGGAAGCCTGAGCTTCTGGCTCCTGCTCAAGTTTAACCAGTGTTGGATTCACAAACATTGTCTGCAATTTGAGCGTAGGTTGCGGTTCACTCAGCTCCGCCTGGACAATGGATTCAGTTACTCCTTGTTCGTTCTCCTGGATGGGTTTCTTGTTGAAGATTGCTGGACGTTTGCGTATCGAATTGAAGAGCTCGTTGCGTTGGGGCGTGGCAGGATTAACGGGCTTTATGACTTCCTGTGGCTGTTCCTTGATGGGATTAGCCGTCTTTATGGCTTGTGGCTGCGCCTTGATGGGGTTAACAGTCTTTAATGTTTCCTGTGGCTTTGCCTGGCTGGGACGACTGCTGAAGCGTTGTGGCTTCATTGTTGCCTTCACTGGCTTCATGGGATTGCTAGCAACTTCTACAGTTGTCTCAATTGGAGCAGGCGCTGCTGTGGCTGCTGCCGCCTTCCTCGGTGGCTTGTTGTAGCTGAGGGCGGGTTTGCGGCGATTGGGTTTTGGTTTGGGTTTCTGCACCTTGACAGGTGGAGAAATAGCAGCAGCAGGAGCAACTGCAACTGGCCCAGCGGGCTCCACAGCCTGCTCAGCTGGTGCGGAAGCTTCACTATCCTGATCCATTGACTCAGTCTCCATGACAGCAGCTGGTTGCTTCTGTTGCTCCTGCTCCTGCTCCTCCACAGGCAGGCCAAAATTGGCATTTAGCTCGTAATAACGATAGCTATCCTCGCACTCAATGCCCATATCCTCGCGACGCATGCAGGTGAAGGATTCCTAAGGGAAAAACAATCAATCAGTCAATCAATCATAATCAATCAAACAATCACTCACCTGACTGAAAATCGTCTCCTCGGGACAGATGAAGCTCCAGCGGAAGGTGTTCTCTTTGCCATCCGCATAAGTCACCGGCAGACAGACGTGGAAGATCTGGCAATCATTTTCCACATCCGCATAATAACCATAAGATTTATTTGCACACGAGAAATTATCCGTGATATCAGCCCGAATCGAGGTCGCATTGCTGGGCAGCGTTAAGGTGCCCGTTAAAGGAGCAGCTGCCACAGCATGTGCATCCATTTCTATGCCCATTTCCGTTTCCGGCAATTCAGGTCGGGATTCCTGCGGTGCAATGTCCTCTCGTATATGCTTCCTCTAAAGAGGGTGGGGAGAGGTGAGTTTATGATTAGCGTTGAGCATTATTCAGCTAACGGTGTTACGTGCTACGCATGCGCAAAATGCCAAAAGAAAAATAAAATGTAATTGAAAAATGCTTCACGCAGCACGTGACTTGAGTTGGAAAAATTTCACTTGTGTTCTAGTTTTTTTGGCGTTAAGTGAAAACTGAATTTTTTTTATTTTTGCCCCCCAAACCAACCCCCCAAAAACTATGACTCTTATGCACTTCGCACCTGGTAGCTTTTTTTGGTCGTAACTTTCGAATGAAATGTTATCACATCGATATATTAACCATATCGGCATTATTATATTTTTTTTCTTTTATTTGAGACATGCATTTTAATAAGTAAAAATATGTATAGCTGTCAAGTTGCTGGCAATATCAGTTTCACTACTCAATTTAATATTACTGATCAACATCTAATGCAATCCACTTTATGCCACTTATGCTTTTTCCGTATCTTAGAAACTGTAATTTAATTTTGTTAGCATATTTGAATTTGGCGCCCTGCTACATTTTATTCTATCTTTTTAAGCATCTTTAATTTGTTTAAATTGTTTGGATATTTGAATTTGGCGGCAAAATATAAATTGGCGTCGTGTTGGTTGTTGTAATTACATTTGCAGACTCTGTTAAGTGCAGCTTGAACTGCAGGCGGTAGTGTTAACAGCGCTCGCTTTCTTTCTCGCTATCTCTCTCTGTAAAGGATGCTCGTTGTTCTGCCGGCTGCTGCAGCCAAAAACATTCTCGGCTTATTGTTCGTGTCGATTTTACGATTGTTGATAAAAAGCTAAGCGTTTCAATACATAATGCAAACAAATATTATAGCCGAAAATAAAGGTGTCTTAGTAATTTGAAAACAAAGCTAAGAACTGCCTTAAAAGAATGCCAGCTGCAGCTGTCTAAAAATAAATACAGCACAGCAATAAATACCTACGCTTCAGCTGCAGTTAGCCGTTAAAAGGCTAAACGTTTGGCATACTAAGCAGCTAAAAGAAAAGAAGACAGCCGCAACACTTATGCAAATGTCTGCAGAGGAAGATGAAGAAGCAGACACTTTGATTTGAGCATGAATGAATGATTGAATGACTCAACTGGCAGCCATTAATATGTCAGACAAGACAAACATTTTCATTAACATTAACATTTTCGTTAACATTTGCAATTTCCGCTAACAGACACAGCGGAAGTGGTCTGCAAATCGGAAACTAAAACTGATTCCGAAACGCACCTGATGCACAACTGGTCCCGCGTAGCAGCCGGAAGTGATAAGCAGCATGCCACAGACTAGCTTCCACATGATGAACGAACGTTGCACAAATTATTCAGTTATATATCAATATATCAATATAATACACTTTTCTCTCTCTCTCTCTCTCTTTCAATTTAAACTCAATTACACATAATAATCCTTGTCGAGTGTGTGTGTATTGTGTGTGTGTGTCTAATCCAAATGGTATCCAATCCAATAAGAAAACCAAAGCTTGCAACTCGCACACAAGCTGTGAGGCACCGTTGGCTTCCAAATACTAACTGCGAACGATGAACCAAAGCGACGCCCAATTTATATATTCTCTTCACTCTGATTTATTAAGAATGCAAAAGGCAGAGAAAATCAAACAAATACCACAAACACACACACGTTGACACTTTACAGGTGCGTGCGACAACAACAACAATTACAATGACAAACGTGACGTGTAAATGTGTGGAACGCGTTATTGTGGAACGCAAGTTTACTTAGTGCGAGAGAGTTTACATAGCATAGCATGAGAAAACTTACTTCGCGTGAGTGACTTGATCCTCGGAAAGAGAGAGCTTTGCTTTGAAAAATGTTAAAGGATTAGCTGTAAATGTAAGTTGTCATATTCTTATCTTCTATTTATATACAGCTGTGGTCAAAAAATTCTTCAAATAAATCATGAAAATTGTATTTAAACACTAGCCATCAAACTGAAGATAGGTTAAAATCAAAAGATATAAAATGATTACAGCAAAATAAAGACTTTAAATGTATCAAAAAGGAGCCAATCAAAATAATAATGAATAGTGGAATAGACACTCAAACGAATCGAAGGAAAGAGGCTATGCAAATATAGAGTAACTGCACTGCGTAAAGCAGCACTACTATTATTTTGACCGCAACTGTAAATATTTAATTACTATTTCAGGTCCTGCACCGCTTTACTCTCCCAACTCACAACAGAAAGATGAACACAAATAAAATCTCTAGAATAATGTAGCAGCTGCGAACTTATTAATATGCCAAGCACTGTTAACAATATCAAAGTTAACAGCAAGATGTTAAAATTGAAGACACAGATTTACTTTGAAGAGCCGCTGGCTAGAAAGAGTGTTGGGGAGGGGTAGGGATAGAAGTAGTGATAGAAGTCAATTTAATAATTAAAAACAAATATAAATTTATTACTAGCTCAATAATTTTTTTTGTTTATGGAAACTCGTAATTTCCGATGCCATTGGCCTTTGTAGCTTTCGCTTTTTTCGCTGTACGTGATTTTTGATAGAACAGGGGAAGGGGCAGTGACGTGGGCGGGGATAGTGTGTATCAGTATAGAGTAAAATACTCGTTAAATTAGAAATTCATAATTGACGCGTAATACTCGCGTACGTGTAGCCAAGAGCCAAACACACACACAACACACACAAAAATATTTGAAAGCATTCTAAATTATTAATGCGCCTTAAAAAGCCTCGATTGTTTTTTTTTTTTTTCTTCTATTTTTTTTTTGATGATGATATTTTGTTTGTTGCATAATCCTTTGCCTCGCTTCTCGCACTGCTGTATGTGAGCCATTGAACCCCAATAAATATTTTTATTCATCTTCTTTTTGTCCATTTTTCTTTTTTCTTAAAGAGAATCGTAGCTCATCAAAAAGATCCCACTTGGTACACATAAAATTGCAATCTCACGTCGCCTCTTCTTCTTCCATTCCGCTTCTTCTTCTTCCACTCTGTGGACAATCTTTCGAGTTTAATCTGTGACAAGTCTCCACTTGGCTCTTGCTGGAGGCACTTTATGGATAAACAATTTCTTGGTAATCAGATGATGCCACAATGCACATTAATAATGCCTAGAAGCTAACTACTCAGAGCGAAGAAAAGTTTTAGTGTATTAACCAAGGAATAGAATTCAAAAGATAAATCTTCATTATTATTATATCAATGTAGGAATGGAATTTCTGACTTTCAACTTGATTTAAAAAAAGCGTGACTTTGATACTGTATACTTACCGTACACATTCAAGAATATTGGAATGTTAAATGTTGATAGATTGATTAGAATCAGGCCATTAAACGAATGATTTATTAAGATATTTCTGGCAACATTGTCTGCAAGTGTACAACAATAGTTTCTCCATTTGGTGTCTATGGCAAACAAGCTTTATGCAGACATCAAATAATCAATAATCAAACACAACTTCTTTCCAATAAAGCGATTACCATATTATATATACACATATTTGTACATGGACAAGTCAGATATGGTATATGGGCAGCTAAATTGCTCTTAAGTAGATGTTAACTCTTCCACTTCGCAGGTGCATTGAAATGCCTGCATGTCATTTTTGCGCACTTGGCAACAAACCTTAAACCTTAAGCGCATTTTGGCTTAAAGCAGAACCAGCTAAAAAACGACAGACAGACAGACGGACATTTAAACGTGCTGCGATATGAAGCTTTGACAACAGGGCAAATATTCTACAATTGGCAAAAAAAAGAAATAAAAAAAGGAGAAAACCTGACTGGAATTATGATAAGCAAATTATGAATAGTTGGAGATTGAACAAAGAAGCAGTCGGACTTGGGCATTATTGGAAAACCGACGAAATGCCAAAGTTTAGTTTGGATTTGAATTTGACTTTTCCTTTTTGGCTGCTTTTTTTTCATGTATTTAATGCAATGTGAAACACGTGTTACTTTCTAAAATGCAAATCAAAGTGCAATGGAAATGGAAGCACTTTTCAAAAAATATTTAAAATATATATAAAAAAAAACCAAAAAAACTCTATTCAACTCGACACGTGGGCGTAGGTAAGAGAAAAACGCTCGGAGAACGTGTCGTATACGTGATGCAGTCCCACTTTCTAGTGCGACACATAAAATTCAATTTAAATTCAATTAATTAAATGGCCAACAAATGACCAAAATTGACAGAAGCACGTCGTCGACAGACAGAAGACTGTCGTTTTGTGGAGCAAAGTGCGCTTAGAAATTTTGCACAATTTTTGCACACTTTGCAACCCTCCCCCCAACTCCCAACCTCCCCTTTATCCCTCGCTCGTGACGCAAATGCTTCCTTTTTTTAAGGGGCAATTCTGATTTGCTTAGCATATTTTTGGCACAACACGCACGTTGAATTGAACCGTTATTTCACCGACATCCAACGCCAACGAGAATTTCAATTGATTTTTTTTTTTTTTTTTTGTATGTTTGTGCAAAACCATTGAGAACAGATTGTAGATGGTATCTGCATGATATATGGACGTACGATATTTACAGCTGGCAAAATAATAATAGCACCACTCTCTCAAAAGAAATGCTTTCGAAGGTGTCTTTTTTGTCAATTTGTAGATTTAAGGTTGGAAAAAATAAACATTCTTTAAATGTATTTATAGCTGAAATTAAAATAGGAGTGCTAAAGAATATATTACAAATCAAGATTGGAAAATGGTTTCTTTTCTCAATCATAAGAAAAAATGTCAGAGTGGTGCTCTACTTTTTTCGCAACTGTAGCACTAGAGCTCTGTAGGGAGACCACACCCACAAAACTCGGTTAGCTTTGCCGCCCACAATGGAGCGTTTAGAAAGTGCTGATGGAAAGAAAACTAAACTATTTATTTGCCTCTCTTTCTCTGATCAACATCAATTATGTGGCACACGTTTGCAGACAGGCAGACACCAAAACCAACACCAACACATCAAGTGTGGCTCCCACGCATCGCGTTGCAATCGAATTTTTAAGGGGGCAATTTCATTGATTTTAATTTTGCTAATGATAAGCATTTCTTTGCACGAACCCCACGAAAAACCCACAAATGAGCATACTGTCATCGAGTCAGCTCGACTGCGGCATACCCTTGGCAAGCGCAACTCTCAACTGCCTCAGTCAACGACCAGTCGGCAACTAAATGCAAACCAAGTTGCACAAGACAAGAGCTCCAACAGCCGAGCAAAGGAAGAGCTCGCAACAAAAGGGAAGGCAACTGAAGTGAAGCCCGATCCGAAAGCACCAACTTGTATTCGTCGATATGTATGTGTATGTGTGTATGTATGCACTTCAATCATAGATAACAAGGCGCTGCAGAATACACACAGTCATAGGCATCTAAACACACACACACACACACACACACACCAAAGCTCGCTTTGATCAACATGCCATCTTGCCATCTCTCTCTCGCACATGCAATAAGTACTCGCAGCTGTTTATAATAATGAGATCGATATGATAAAATGTTTTCGATTATAACTTGGGTATTTCTTATGCGATCTTGCTAAAATTTGTACAGTTGACTCAAAATATATCAATGTATATTATGTATCAATTAGAAGTCATGTGGGAGCTGCTTTCTACCGCCTGTTACATACTTGTGCTATAAAACAGTATATCCTTTATTTAAAATGGTGCAGGGTATAAACAGCAGCAGTGGGAGCTCCCACTTTTGATAGCTGCCTCTCGATAAGGCGCATGTTGCGGCATTTTAATTCGCTTTTCTTTGGGCCACCTCCCCCTCTTGCCGCATGTTGCATGTTAATAGCGAGACAGAGAGAGATAGAAAGACGAGGTTTTCTTTCAATTAGTGCATTCGCTGGAGTCTCAAGTCGAGTCGAGTTCGAAGTCTGACTTTAAACAAGGTCAATATCAGTAGCAGTGGCAACCAAAAACGTGTCAGAATGTTGCATGGACCTTTCTTCACTTTCTTTTTTAATCGAGACTTGGGCATTTCCTCATTGGGTGTCGATGTCAATCAAAACGATAACAACCCATCCACTTCATTTCAGCCATAAATTGGCTTGTTTGTCGTTTGTCAAACACGGCAATTTATTTGGCTATTTGCAGCATAGATTTTTGCCAGTGCCGAAAAATAATCATATTCAGCATTTGAGGCACGTCGTCACCCATGCGAGTCTTATTGCGGCACGTAGCACCTATTTGGTATTACGGAGCAGCAGCACTTCGCTCTAGAATTGGGCCACAAATTAGAATCAGGTGCACGGTCGCATTGGTGAAATTTTCAAATTCCACAAAGAATTGACCGCATTTAAGACTTATTCGCTTTGCCGGCTTACAAGTCATCTATGATGGCTCAGGAAGTCAATATCTATTTATATCTATTGAGTACAGATATCAAAACATGATCAGCATGTTAGCTAAGCTTAGAAACTTCGTATCGGGCTTAAGCTCAGTTTTCGACTAAATAAATTTGTTTCATACTCTAAATAAAAGCACAATTTTTGTTTAATCCATTAGACATTTAGCACAGGAAGTAAATAACTATTTCTATTTGAATATCTCTCTATAAGAATACAGCTGCAATAAGTTTGATATGTTTAAATAAATTTAAGAAGTTCGTAAATTTTTGCCTGCATCCAGCGCAGTTGTTGCCCAAATATTTCTTCGTGCCTCAGTTGTTGCCGTCTTGTGTGGCTTCCTATGCCAGAAGACACAAGGCTATATCCACGTTTCTCCCTCAGCTTAAGATATTATATGAATACATTTGTATTTCAGCTCCAAATAAATACACAACATTTTCGTTGAATCCATTACACATTCATGAAGGCTTTTAATATGGTTCATAACATGTATAACATACGTATTCAATAAATAAATAATTCAAATAAATAACTTACAGCTAATTAGTGCGTCCAAGGATGCAACAATATATATATATATATTAAACAGCTAAGCAATTGCACTTTGTCTGCGTTTATTTTTCTTTTTTAATATAATTGTAATTGTTAAAGCTTAAATTAAGATATTGGGCATTGCACTAAAATCGAATAAATAAATTTCTACTAAGGCGGGGTTACAACTACAATTGTTTTACTGGCATTTTCAGCTAAAATTAATTTCGAACTAGGACTCGAGGGATTATTTAATAATCAGCGTCATAATTGCGATTAACTAAGATAAACGACATATGGTATATTAATGTGTATATGCCGCACATATGTATATGTGGCACGTGCCACACAACAACTACTGCCACTGATGCTGATTGCCGCGATAGGCCAAATAATGTGCATCGTGTTGCGGCTGCTGCTGATGATGCGGCCTATTCTGATAGCTGTCCGTGGAGGAGTCGATGTCCTCGACGGAGGGATCCGTTTGCAGTGATCGCTTCCAGTAGCTGCCCTGTTCGCCCCAATCCTCGCCATGATCCTCATAATGGTGCTGATGATGAGCATGTTCGACATAGACAACCTAGTTAGACAAAATGATCCAAATATGCCGTGGAGTGAGAAAAACACCAAAGGAAATACCACAGAGACCAAAGTTTGTGAGAGATGTCAGTGTGTGGGTTTGTGTCTGTGTGTGTTTGTGTGTGTGTGTGTGTAACAATCAGAGTTTTATTTTGGGATGCAGAGGGGGGGGGGGGGGGACGACACTAAATCAGAGGCCAATACTTACATTGTGGATAATATTTTTGGCTACGCTACTCTTTATAAAATTTTAGTTTTTGTTTTTTTTATTTTTTTTTTGGGTTTGGTTCTAATTTTTTTTTTTTGGAGGGGGGACATTTTGAATTTTATATACTGTTAGCTGTAGCTGTCCAATTAGTTTACCATATCTGAAACCAAAGAGGTCTGAACATGTTAGCATTTGGACATCTTTTTTTGTTTGTATTTTTTGTGGTTAAATTTGTTTTGAACTGGAAAACGGGAAACCGCAGCTGAAGTGAAACAGTTGAAAACCTATATCTGTGTACTCATATATGTATATATAGTAGTTATTTGTACAATATTTTCTTGAGAGAGAGTATATATATATAGAGGTAAAGGCGAAAAATTAAAGAAACAGTCAACTGGCAACGGGCGGGTCAACAAACCTTTTTTGCCGAGCAGTTTTGCTTAAGATTAACAATAAATTTTCATGACTGAAAAAAGGGTGCAGCAGATTTTTGTTTAGAACAAGAAATATTCGTAAATGGGTCTCTTAACCGGAACAAGTTGTTCGTGTGTGTGTGTGTGTGATCCAAAACAAAAAGAAAAACAACAAATAATAAACAAATAGGCACACTCTTAATTGGGCGCCTTTGAACTCACCTTGGCGGGAGTACCGCCCCGCTTCACATCGATCCAGAATCGGGCTATATTTATGAGCAATCCAATCAGGGCTATGGCAAAGAATTTGACCTGCAAATGGGCACCCAATATTTTCAGGAGTAACTCGATTTTCGACTTCAGCAGTGAGCCAATCAGCACCAGTTTTGCGAATGCCTTCCTCTTCTTCTTCTTCTTGCCGCGCGTAACTGTTAAGCAGGGGTTTTTTTTATCGATTAACTGGTGCTCAAAAAAAAACTAAAGTCTAATTAATAAAAAAGTAACGCATAATCAAATAACGATTTAACGATATTTATCGCTTGGGAGGGTGGTGTTTGTTAGTATGAACTGCAGTGCGCGTAAGTGCGTTAACAGTAACGATAACGATAACGGCAACGATAACGATAACACATCAAGCATCCACATCAGGCAAAATATGTACAAAAATAGAATACTTAAATCTATATTCGGCTCTATAACTTATGCAACTGATAAAGGCCTGCTTTCGAATAGAAAAAAGTTCTTCATAATGAAAACTTACATTTAAAGGCAAAACTGAAATCCACACTTTTAACAAACTATTAGCCCGTGTGGAAAGAACAAAATTTATGTATTTTGTCTGTTGCAAATTGCAAATTCGATCTGAAAACTGAGCTTAAATGGAAAGCAATACTGAAATTCAAACGATTGCATAAATTATGTAGCCGTTAAAAATGCAGTTCAAATGTAGCTGGCTGCTATGACACCACACCGCCACCACAATAAACTGCTTGTCAAGCAGTCCACATGCTGAGCATGACTGACGCGCAGCTGGCTGCTATAGCATGCAAACCAAAAGTATTTATGTAAATTTAACAAACTTAATTATACGCTTGCAGAGCTTATTTTAAGTTTTCACTGCTCTGCAAGTGTATTTAAAAATTGGCAGGCCAAAGTTAGGATTTCTATAGATAGATAGGCACTAAAAAAGTTGTGCTTAGGAAATGGTGCGAGCAAGTCATTTTTGTTTTAAAAACCACACGCAGCAAACAACACACACCTCCGTTACTTCTACCATATTTTGTGGGTTTCTTATGCTTGCGCTTTCCTCCGCCGCCTACGCCTCCAATTTCCGGTACATCCAACAGCTCATCGAGCAGACCAAGTCCCAGTGAATCACTCGATTCCTCCACCTGCCACGTGGCCTGTTGCTGACCCTTCTTCTTACGCTTGCCACGTTTTTGTTTGCGCTTCTTTGCGGGTCTACCTCCTCCTCCATGTCCTCCTCCATGTCCTCCTCCATGTCCTCCGCCATGTCCTCCGCCATGTCCTCCTGTGGAGATGCTCTCGTGTTCATCATGATGCTCTGGCGCTGCTTGCACCACAACCAATGTGGCAGGTTGTTCTTGCTGCCCCTTTTTCTTCCTTTTCTGCTTGCGTTTCTTATCTTTCTTGCGCTTGCTTCCGCTTGGTTTTTGCCTGCACCCGCAGCCTCCGCCTCGCCATCCTCGAGCTCTATAAACTCCACGGCGCCAGATGTGTTATCCTCACTGAACACAGAGGTTGCCAGTGGTGCAGCATTTGCTGTTGCAGCTGCTGCCTGTCCACTTTCATTTTCTGGATCATCCTCAGCATCTTCTTCTGCCTCATCCTCCTCAGCATCGCTCGTCTCCTGATCACCGCTATTGGAGGCGTCTGCCTCCGTCTCCTTCTCGTTCTCATCCTCATCTTCCGCACCTGACTCTGCCTCTGCCTCTCCCTCTGCATCAGCATCACCCTCCGTATCCGCATCTGTCTCCTCATCGTAGTCAGTATTTTCACTATCATCTGCCGACTCCGGTTTCGATTCGTATTCACGGCCAAGAAAACTAAGCGTGACAAGAAATAATAAAAAAAGAAGAAAAACCAGATAAATAACCTGAATCTAAGTTTAACTTGTTGCAGTTGTTGTTATTTTTACCCATCCATCGTCTCGGCCAAATATTCCTTCATGTATTTGGTGCCGATCTCGATTTTCTTGAGCAGCGTCGATGGCTTCTCCTTGATGGGCAGCTCCGAGGCGCTATAGCCACGTCTCTCAATTGTTGCATTCAGCTGACGATCTGCTTCAACTGTAAGAAAAATATCCAAAAAATACACACCAAATATGTAAATTAGCTGCATTTGAGACGTATTTCAGAGCTGCAGTTCAAGTTGTCTGTTGAACTTTTCTATTCATTTTGGTTTTTGTTTTTGTTTTATTTTTTATCTTTTTGTTTTTCATTTGTGTCTTTGGCAAATTTGCAAGTTTCACTTGCCACTTGCAACGGGGTGAGAAAAAAGACCTAATTATCACATCTTTCACTCGAAAACAAATTGCTAACCTTTCAGCTTTTGCCACTGCATATGGAGTTCATCATCCCAGGCATCGAGAATTCGAGCCGTTTTCTGTTTGGCACAGCCCCAGGGCTCCAAGCGAATGGGACACAAAGCCAGATCCACATAAGGCGAGATATCTGAAAGAAAATCAAATATACAATATAACATGAAAATATGTACAATAACAAATAAATAATAATCTATGTTTCATTAGATTGTCTGACGACTTTGATGTCTCCTTGAGAGATTAATTCATGCAAAATTCATTGGAAATTGGTCTGATTTCTGGTTAACTTTGAAGCAGAAGTTGATTTGTTGATTGTTGTCTGTTGGTTTGTTGATTGTTGATTGTTGCTTGGCTGGCAAAGCAAGCGTAAATATTTGAGTGAAAGCCAATGCAAAAGCATCCACTAACCAATGACCACTGGACGGTAACCACACATAAACAACAAGCAGCAGCAGCAACAACAGCTGATAACACCTTGTGTGGCGAATGTTTTGTTGTCGTTGTTATTATTGTTGTTGTTGTTGTTGTTGTTGTTGTTGCTGCCACACTTGCCACATTGTCAGCGACGCATGCCAATGTTTTAAACATAGTTATTGCTTGGCTCTCGTTTGTGGTTTTCTTGTGGCAGCCACAATTAAGTGAAAATGTGCAAAGCCTAACAATTAGTCAGGCATTAAAAAGCTGCGGCGACTTTAAACATCTTAATTACCCTAATTAATTTCAAATTCAATTGACAACTTATTGCAAAAACAACAATTGTGATTAACTATTATGATTGCGGTTGGCCAACTTTTAATTACCAGGCTATTTGTTGCAGGTGGCAACTGCAACAACTGCGCCTCGTGATAAGTGAAAATCACTGCCAAAAATAAGTTGTACTGTGACCCAAGCCAATATTGTCATTCTGCCACCAGTGTCAAGTGAAAGCTAAGCTCTGAAGTCAGCACCAGTCCAATGGGACTCGAATGCACCATTGGCCATGTGAAAAAGAAAAACAATATTAAAAATAGCAAAGTCCCATGGATCCATGGGATGCAACATTGGCATTTTGGCCATGTGAAAAATTGTTTGTTTTGCTTGTTTCTTGGTGACATCCAAGCAGATAGAAATCCTTTTACAGTTGTTGTTGCTGCTGCTGATGCTTGCAACCCACGCGGGAGAGCAGCCAGTAGTACACTCAGAAAAAATCGCCCTAAAAATTTGAAAGTTTTCCTTGTGCAAATAAGATATTTTTCTTAAAATTAAAAAGACTTGCAATTCTCACACGAATGCTCTCGAATTACAGTTTATCTGCTAATATAAATAATGAATAATAAATCAAAAATAATAAACAATAGACAATAAATGATAAACAAAAAATAATAGTTAATAAAGCTATCAAAAAAGGTGGAAAAACAACACCCTGAAAATTAGACATATTTTAAGAAATGTAAAACCATTTTCTTAGCAAGCCAAAGCCTTCAAGCATAGAAATTTACTTGCTGAATAATAAGAAGAATTACACTTGGCGAATCTCAATGTTTTTTTCTGAGTGCAAATAGTAAGTAGCCAGCAGCAGGCAGCTTGCTTCCTCAGTTGTGCTGTGTATTTTTAACATTTGTTTGTGCTTTGTTTTGGCATCTTACAAGTGTGCCACATTAAGCCCTGGCACTCGATCGGTTGCCTGTGGATGCGATGCAACAACATCACTTTTGCTGGGCGTGCAACAAAATCACGCTTTCCTCGCCAGTCGCCCCCGCCCCGAACGACGAGCTAATTTCGGATTACGATTTGAACTTTCACTGCAATTGAAATTTATGCGTGGCCCATGGTTATTGTGGTTGTGCTCGTTGTTATTGTTGTTGTAGTACTTTTTGACTAAGAGCAACAATCACATGCCCTTTGGGGGCGTGGTTAATGTGCCGCCTCCAAACTTGATGATGGGTGACGCGTCTCGACTATTTGCATGCTGAAAAGCAACTTGGCCCATTGACTGGACTGTAAAAATAAACTGTAAACTGTAAAAATAAAAGTGGACTGCACTCTGCGTTGGGCATGTGGGCCAGCTGGCCAACTGGCCAACTGGCCAACAATTATGTGGCCATAAATCTGTTTTAACTACAGCCATCGGCAATATTTGTAACAGTAGCTCATAAAATATGAACATAATTACGCGAAATTCTAAACGACAATCCCTGAAATAAACTTGTAAAATTGTGCAAAGTTATTGATTGTTGCCTCGAGCTGGGCACCTTTTAGTTAGAGTTAGCCGGGTCTCTAGTTAGCCTGGTTCGTAGCGAACTAAAATAGGGCTCTTAATTAGTCACTTATATTGGTCAAAGGT
The DNA here is from genome assembly GCA_035043025.1 of Drosophila villosipedis. NCBI lineage: Eukaryota > Metazoa > Arthropoda > Insecta > Diptera > Drosophilidae > Drosophila > Drosophila villosipedis. The sequence continues at coordinate 13,718,334 of JAWNNF010000027.1, forward strand.
CTAGCATTATTTATCATTCATAGCTAAGTTATGCAAATGAATATGGCATATGGCATTCCATATTCTTTCAATTTGCTGTCTTTGAGTTTTTTAGAACAAACAACTGTTTTTTTCATCTTTTTTTTTAAAGAATTCTTCATTGAAATAGAAACTTGTGTCCCAACTTTGCATTACCGTTAGCCAATAAATGTGTGCGCCAACAACAACCACAATAACAACATCAACAACAACAACAACAACCAAAATGCTACTCAATAAACTTTCACTGGTTTCGATCAGCACCCGTTTTTTTATATATATATTTTTTTTATTTTTATTTCTGTTTTAAAGAAGCGCAGAAATCCGTGAACAACGTGTTGCTAACGTGTTGTTAGCTAGGCAAATCCAAGCACACACAACCTGAGCTCTCTTTTAACCACATTCAATGTCACCCAATACGAGATCTGATCGAGTTAGTTGCAAGCCAAACTGGGCAATTGAGCGGCTTGCCAGCCAAGCAATTAAAAAATGAAATTTCATTTCGTGGAAGAAAAAATAAAATAAAAAACACAAACAAAGAAAACAAACAAAAAAAAAACAGAAGCAGACAGTCCGTCATCATTTAGTTTGTTTAATTTTTTCTGTACATTTTAGTTTTTTTTTTTTTGCGCACTGAGAAATTGTTGTCAATGCCGGCAACGCGGAGGCAGATTTGTTGTCAGTTTTCCAGTGGCCAACAAAAACAAAAACCCAACCAAACAAGACAAGGTGTAGCCACATTCACACACGCACACACACACACACACATACACATGTCGGTTATAACCCAATTATGAACAATTTTCAGGTTGTTTTTTTGGTGTCAACTCCCCACAAAGACGCCTCGATTCTGACTCGGCCTCACTTTACAGGTATTGTTTTTGTTTCTGCTTGTGTTTGTGCTTATGTTTGTATTTGTGTTTTCTTGTGTTTAGCCAAGTGGTCAACAAAATCTGGCACTATAACATGACTTGACAAAGATATCATTTGGATATTGTCTGCCTAACTTACATTGTTGCGCTTTTGCTCTCTGTCTTTGTGGGGAGTCAAACAATTTGAATGGGTATGCAAATACAAGTTTTTTAATTGATTGTCCGTTATAGAATTTGAGCTACTCTTGTGCTTTGCTCGAACAAAATTGGCATACAAATTCGGTAGTTTATCTTGTTTTTAGAATTTAGAATTTATAAGCAATGTAAACAATTTTGCAAATACGAAATATTATTATTATTATTTTGTAAATTTGAATATTAGATAATAATAATCTAGGTAACAAAAAAGCTAATATAATAAATCTTCTATATTAAAAGCCCTATAAATTACGCATATTTTATCTAAATTGTAGAAAGATTCACACTAAAATTAATACAAGCAAACCTTACTTCTTTGAATGCCATAAATTTCAACTTTACAATTTTACTTGCTGATCAAAGATGTAAGTTACACTTGGCGCCAAAAGTACGGCGAATTGCTAAAATGTAGGACGATTAGAGTGCAGCTTTGTGTTAAGTTATTAACCAGGTAGACCTGCTTTAGCCACACTCAGCCCACACCTAAAATCCAATTAAGCTATTTGCACTTTTGCACTTTTCCAGAAGAGAGTATTTTGGCTTCGTTGTGTTAAAGAGCATGTAAGGCATGGATGTTCATGGCTTTTGTCATGCCTTTGACTGCGAGCTCTTTAATGACTACACACATTGTGTGAAGTTTGTTTCCCGGCACACCTGACACCCTTTTTTGTGCCTAGTCCTCAACAAGTTCTGGTTTTAGTTATAAGTACTTCATACTTCATACTTCACACTCCATGACCCATATTACATGGACTAAGTTGGGTTTTCTGTTGTTGTTTTTATGGCTTTATGGCAAGTGTCGACCTCGAGCTAATTGCTAAATGCTCATTACTGATTATGCCAGAAGTGGAGCTATGCACATCGAAGCCAAAACAAGGGGGGAGGGGGGAATGCGAATGAGCATTGAGCATTGAGCATGTCACCTGCTCTAAAAAGGCCCATCAAATTCATGTATTCCACGTTCTGCTGCACTGCCCAAGAAAGTCAGCGTTAATTAGCCATGTCAGCTTGGAGTTTAGACCTGCACTCGTTGGCATTGTCTAGTAGATGCCCATATTAAGTGAGATCAGTCTCTCGGCTCAGCTCTTAAGTGATACTATGATATAATGGCGCTAATAAATTGCAATGCGCTCTCACATTTAACTTAATGAGCAAAAACCATAAAACAAAATAGTAATAATAAAAATTCAAATTCAAATTTCACTACAATAAAATGAAAAATAAAAACAAAAAAAGGAAAACAAAAAACTGACTCAGCAGTAAAATAAAAAACAAAAGTTTTTACTTACCATTCAGCTGGCGAGGAACTGGTGTCGTTGCTATTGCAACTGCCACCGGCTTGTCTGCCACAACTGCTGACCACGCGGACTCCAAGGGTGCGGCGGCAGGCAGGCTCCAGGCATGCAGCAGTGGCAAACAGAGCAGCATCAGTGGCATCCAGAGCCCAGCACCAGCTGAGTAATGCTGCCACTCCATTTTTGGCAACATGTCCAATCGCTCAGGTTTCTATTTGTTTTACCGTTTGGCGTTGAATCGGTTTGTTTTGTATATCTTTATATATGGTTTATAATCGACTATTACACCTATCGACACGCACAAAAAAGAACGGATCTTTGTTCCATATTTGTTAGGAGTCCCCGGAACGTTTATCTTTTTTCCAATAAATATTCAATAATCTGCTACGCCGGCGTAGTCCAAGCACACACACATAGATACACTCGCACACACACACACACAGACAGCTGATGAGCGATCTTAACACGAGCAAGTTCAAGGTAGGATTGAGCCATGACGCGCATACGTAAGAAGTTTTATACCAAAACCAGCTGCAGACTTCGACTGCGACTTCGACTTCGACTTCGGGCTAAGAGCGCATTGTGAAAGCTGGCTCAAACTGTTGGCTCTCTGTGGAAAGTTAACTGTGTAAAGAGCCAAAAGAGCAAGCGCTGAGCTCTCGCTGCTTGGTTTTGGTCAAGGCGGTTTGCCTTTTGGCATTTTTGTGGCCCATGTGCGGCATGCATATTGTTTTGCCAATTGTGCAGTTGCCTCAATTAGGGTATCCACTAAATGCATATCGAGCGTCACACCAAATAATATGCGTGGAATTGGCCAAAAGTGATGAATGAACTTAAGCGAATTGTCTGCATTTGAGCAGAATAAAACTGTTTGGAATTTGGAATTCGGCTTATAACATTTAAATTTCTTAAAACAATACTTTGGCTTGGGAAGAATGTTATCTGATGTTGTCTCAATTGGGGCCAATCAATACCTATTATCAGAATTGACCAAAACTAATAACTAATCTTGAGAGAATTGGCAGCATTTCTTGCATTGTCAATTGTGTGTCAATTAGAGGAAAAAACTGATAGAAACAAAAAAGAAAAATTTTAATTTGGCTTGTAACATTTATACATTTACTTATTTATTATTAATAAATAAATATTATATATATATATTTTTTTATATTTTTACTTTAGCTGTAATGCTCTGCCGCATTAAATGGTATTCAAAAAATTCAATAATTACGAGAATTGTTTTCACATGAAGTATGAGCAGAAAGACTAATAGAAAGGAAAATCTGATTTGCGTTGCAACTTAGGTATAATTATGATAATTCTTTCTTTAGGGAGAATGCACTCTGTTGTTGAAACTGAGCCCTGAACTTAAGATAATTGTCCGCATCACATGCATCTTTATTTTAAAAAAAATGGAATAGGCAAGAAAATTGGATTTGAGTTGCAGCCTGATTATCAAAAACAAAAACAAATTTAGCTAACGATTTCGATTGTTGTGCGTAAAATATAAAGTAAGTAAGTAAGTATCTCCAAGTTCATAAGGTCTATATATTCGTGGAGTCGATCTAGAGAAGTTCGACTGCCTCTCCATCTCTATGAACGGTTCCCAGAGACTAGAGCTAAAAAACTTCAATTTTGGAATATAAGCTCTCCCCTACAAACTTAAGCACAGACATATTACAATGCAAGCACCCAATTAACCGGGTCGAGTATAATGATGTTCCACTACGTTATTTTGGTGCCGATACGGTATTTTTTTTTGACAAATTAGGAGGAATGCACTCTTACCAAACTTTTCATTTAGCACCCATTTAAGCGCCGTACGCATTGCGTAAATAGTTTGTTAATTGAATTAACGTCGTGTTTGGGCAATTTAAACAGTGTTGCATCACTAACAAATTCTGTGTTGCGCACACTATCAAAAAATGAAAGCTTTCTCAGTGTTTGCGGCCCTTCCCCAAAAACGCATTTGGATAGTTGTTCCTTTATTGACCCCATCAATTAGCAGGCTAATGTGATTTGCGTGTAGGCTGACTTTTGGCCCTTTTCTTTCAGTCCAGTTAGCCAAACACATATTTTTGCGCCTGCTCTTAGACACCTGTCACTTGCTTATTTAGCTGTCTTTGATGAGGTGACAAAATGAAAGTTGCCAAAAAAAAAAAAAAAAAGTAAAAAATTAATAATATTTAAAGCGAGGAATCGATGAAATTGGGTGTGCTCGCAAAGCACTCAACAACACTCACATTTTGATTACGAAATTGCAAAAAATGAAATAAATAAGAGAAGTAAAATTAGCAAGCGAGTCACGTGGCCTAAACTCGCTTAACAATTTCACTTTCATGCCAAGCAGTGTGTTGCCAATTAAATCGAGGAATAGGGCAGCCACAAAAAGAAGATGCCGTCTGTCTGACTGGCCATCCTCTTATGTCCATGCACATGTCCAATTATCATGTTAGGAAGAGAGACACGCTGTTGACAACGTCAACTGTAGCTGGCTAGCCCAGTCCCAGTGTCACCATGTTGTCAACATCTCCAACGGCATCTCTAAAGACATCTCCAGCGACATCTTCTATCAGGTGCAATTATCCACAAAAGCTGCCGATGCTGCACATGATTTGTGGCTGGCTGGCAAAATCTGTGGAATGAAAAACCTTCATCGCATTTCAATAATCGCATTGCAGATGCCCGCTGATTCGCTGTTCGTTGTTCAGCAGCGTTAGAAAGCAGTGAAATTGTTGCGGTCAGCCGCAACTACTCTTCAATTTGGCTCCAACAACTTGTAATATATAGCCACGCACTTGTCCATTGTCCATTGTCCATTGTCCACTCCACTCTGCCCCACACGCCAAATACTGTGTATCAATTTCTAACTTGGGGAAGTGACCATTTATCTCAAAGCCACAAGTATCGATGTCAACAGCTAACAGCTTGTACCAAACTCAAAAATATTTTGTCTATATTTGCATTTTGTTAATCATGAAGTTTGCTTTCTTTTAATTCTTAAATTAAAACCAATAATATCAATTTAAAAATGTAATTCGTATTCTATTAATTAATTAATCGAAAATATCTTTATATTTGCTTAAACAATAAAAACCACGACGGTAAATTTTGGTTCACTAATTTTCCACTTTAATATCTTTAAAGTCTGTAATTACAAATTTAATTTTTAATGTATTTTTCAATTGGGGAAGTGACCATTTATCTTGAGGTTTTTCTACTTGTGGCTTACAAGTAAAGATGTCAACTGCTTACAGGTTGAGATGAACTCAAAAATGTGTCAATATTTGATTATGTTTGAATTCAAAAAGATGGTTATTGATTTGAGAATGTTTCATTCTTCTACTTCAAAATCTTAATTTAAAACCCTCAATCTTTTTATTGTATTGTATAAATAATAACTATAATTACTAAATGAAACCAGAAGTATCCATGTCAACAGCTTTCATGTTGTGTAAACAAATATCTCTTGCACTCATCTCATATCAAAAATAAATAAATTAAAATCTTGTGTTAAAATACTAACTGAAGATTGTTCAATCAAAAGTAAATGAAGTTAAGCTAGTCATATATGCTTTGTCTCTTCTTGATATACAATTGTTAATTTATCTAGCTGGTATACCTTCTATTGCTACTGCTTAGGGTATTACAATTCAAACTGCACCATTTTTATTTATAGTATGACTAATTAATTGGCGCGCTTAACACCAATCTTATTATAAGGCAAGTCTTATGCGCTTTTAAGTCTTATTTATTTGAAAACAACAAATCTATACATGTAATTGACAAGTCGAAGACGAAATACCCTTGCAGATCGAATTTCAGCTGCTAATATCTATATTTTATTATTAGTTGCCAATCAAGAATATGCCTTATATACCTTATTGGGAGACTGATGAACTGATAGCAAAAAAACTAATCAGCTTGCCAATTGGCTTGCAGAAGGTGGTCTGTTGACATCTCGTCAGGCAGACAGGCAATTGTTGACGCTCAACTTGCAGCAACATTTCATGCCTGCCTGGCTTGTCTGCTTAGCCCCATCTTAATTGACAGCGTAACTGCAGTCGATAAATATTTATGCGTCGTCATAAATTTGTTACACTTGTCAGTTGAGTTTTCATAAACATATATTTATAAATAATACTTTTCAGGTTTAGCGTTACATTTAAATGACTTTCTTCAGGAGCATGACAATAACGCAAAATATTTTTTGCTTTCGAAATTATTTAGTTACTCGATGGTTAAGTTTTCAATGTAAAGCAGAAGAATCTCTTTTTCTAAATCTCTTTTTTATAAATAGGTAACATTTACATTTTATAGCCAATAATAGTTATAGCTATAGTATAGTTAATCAAATGTGATTGCCTGCAAATTGCTGCATATTTTTCATATTTTTTATTTGGATGGCAAGCCAAAGCAACGTATATTAGGCAAATAATCTTCTCGAAGGCACACTGGAAACAAAAGACTTAAGACACAAACTTTTAAACAAAAAGTGATGCATACTTTTCGGCTGATGCTTAAATATACGAACATATGAAATTGCCTACGCGAAAAGGTTGCATACTTTTGTGCGTCTTAATACAGTTTGACAAGCTCTAAGCAGATAATTATGAAATTACTGATATACTGTTTAGGATCCAATCAATTTAATTAAATTCACATTTTGGGGTGTTCTTGCCTTTTATGCAAACATGAAATTTAACAGTTCAAATTTAATGGAGAGCAAATTTTGGTTAAGTTTCGCCCACACACAAAAAAACAAGACTATCGCTGAATAATACCCAAAATTGGATATGTCTTTATTTTTATTAATTTTGCTTTCCGCTTGCCGTTTGCCATTTACCTGGAGCTACTGTTGAAGCAACAACACCAACAACAAAAACCACATTCTGTGTAAGTACATAGATTCAGGTATCCAGTGGCATGACTTTGACTTCCAATTCAATGTTGGCGATAATGTTGATGATTTGGCAGTAAAACGTAAAGTCAGCACACGCCCATTGTTGAGCTAGGTCCCAAAGAAATCGCTACGATGGCAGCATGTCAAATACCCAATTAATCACATGCTCCAAAGCCGAAACCGAAGCCAAAATAGAAGCCAAACCCGAAGCTGAAACCGAAGCTGAAACCGAAGCTGAGCCGCTTGGAACTCATGCTGGGAGGCCACTTTCTTCACACATCAATCACATGGGGGTTGGAATCTGGTTGTCAGGCAATGCCGCTAATTATATCGGCTACCTGAAATACCAAGCAATTGAATTGAGCTACTTCTCTTGTTTGTTTTATATTTTATTTTCATAACAAATAAGTTACAGACTATCAATTATTTAAATACCTCAAACTATTTCATTTGAAATATTATCAGCTACCTAAACTGACCAGAAATTTAATCTAGCTACTTCTCTTTTTTGATAATAATTTTATTTTCATAATAAATACGTTACACGCTATCAATAATTTCTTGTTGTATAATATTAATTTTATTTTGATTATACATTAGTTTTAATTAAATTAAATCGAGCTCCTTCTGGTTGATTGTTGTTTTCATATTTTATTATTTTATTTTCATAATTATTTAGTTACAGGCTATCAATAAATTAATTAACTAAACTATTACAACTAATTCAATTTTAGTTAAATCGAGTTGCTTCTTCTAGTTTGTTATTAATTTTATTTTCATAATAAATTAGTTACTGGCTACCAATAATTTAAATTAACTAAACTATTTCAACTAGTTCCATAAAGCTGCTCCCCCGAAAAGTCGCTGACTAAAATCGTGCTCGGTGGTGGTTAGCCAAAAGAAGAACAAATCCGCTCAGAGTATTAAAGTCCGTGCCGGATACTTTGTGGGCAGCAGCGACATGGGATCCGTAATGTTGGGCAACTCGGCGGTGTATTGTTCTGATTGCTGACTGTAGGCACCGTAGGGATCCGAGCGACTGGCCCAACCACCCTGCGACTCATAGTTGTAGCTCTGACCCGCCAGCTGTGCCTGGGTCTGAGCATTGCCATGGATGTGCAAATGAATCTCCTTGGTAGGTGGATGGGGTCCGGGTCCGCCCGAATTGCTCAGCCCTGTGGCACCCCACGACTCCTTCGAGTGCGGATTCCAGCCGGGATAACTGAAACTCGGCGCCGTATGCTCATACTGCCCGAACAAGCTCGTCTTCAGCGTCAAGAATTTGCCGAGAATGGCGAGGGCATTCATGACGACCAGCACCTTGAGCAGGAACAGCGATTTCATCCCAATGGCCACCAGGAAGGCAACCATGGCTGAGAGCACGCCAAACTTGAAGATTATGGGCACCAGCGCCATTTGCAGTCGTCGAATCTTGCCAAATGTGCGACCCTCTGCAATGTGCAAGAGAAATTGTTAGAAATTATCGGGAATGTTATTTTTATAAAGTCTTTTGTTTTTAGCAGCCAAAAAACACTCTATGAATTTGGCATCGCTCCCAAAAATGATCAAAATGAGAAATTATTAAGAATTGTTATGTGCTCCAGTTTCAAGTTCGTTGCCTAAGTCTTTTGTTTATTGCCAGCTTCAAGAGCCAAAAAATCCTCATTGAACTTGGCATCGCTGCCAAAAATGAGCTTGGCGTTTCTTCAAATGCTTATAGCGATAATTTCGTCAACAAACAGAGCTGAACGCGAAAGTCCATAAAAAAAACGAACGCCGTAAATAAGAAATGAATAAAAACATAAATATTTTCTCAGTCTTTAAAGATGCGTGTGCGTTTTTTTTATTACTATTTTTTATTTTTTGTTTAAATAAAATAATTAACGTGAGTCTAGAAGAAATGCGGAAAGTGAAATTACAACACGGTGTTGCGATGAGCAATAAAAAATACGAAAAAATAATAATAATAACTCCATTTCAGCGACTCGTATTTCTGCTGAAAAGAGCCAAACTCGGAGCTGAGCTATAGAAAAAGATGCTAATTGTTAACACATTTTTAAGCAACTTTGCTGTCGGTTATTGTTTTTTTCTAATCATGTTTCATTGAAAACGAAAGTGAATCAATCAAGTTGATTTGACTGTCTGCTAATCGGATAAGGGAGTTCACATGCGTAATTCAATCATCGAGCTACTAATTGGTGGGAAAATGTGTTAGAGTTGTGGTTGTCATCGTCGTTGCGTACTCACCCACTTTGGCCGGCTTTTCGTCGTCATCGTCATCGCCGAAGAGACTTTCACTGAGATCTGAACGCAGCCAGCTCCAAAGTGAACGCACCATGCCCCAAACACTTAGATCTGTGGCATCCACAGTTGGTTTTACTTCAGTTGTAGTTGCAGCTACTGCAGCATCTTTATCAGCTGCTGATGCTGCCACCTCGTTCTTCTCCTCCTCCTCCTCCTCCTCCTGCTCCTCCGTCTCATCGTCCTCATCCTCATCTTCATCGGCATCTGCTTCAGCATCAGTTTCAGCATCTTCATCATCTTCCGCCTTATCAGCTTTATTACTGTTATTCTCAGCTGGTGCTGCTGCTGCTGCTTCTACTGCTGCCGTCTCAGCTTTGTCTTCATTATGGCTATTGGCATTAGCCGGCGGCTTTTCGGCTTTTTTGATTATTTTGGCGCCCAGTGCGCAGCTCAAGAAACACAGGGCCAACAACAAGGCCAACAGCGAGCGACGCGCACTTGAACTCTTTGTGAGAAACTGAAAGTAAACACAACAAAAACATTTAGAGAAATTATTCAAGAGTGTGAGCAGGTGTGTGTGTGTGTGTGTCTCTTGAGTGTGTGTGCGTGTGTGTGAGTAACTGCATTGTTCAGCAATGACATCAAAAAGCCGCCTTTTTTCAACGCATTTCTTCATCATACGGAAATTGCGTAAACGAAAGACTTAAGCAGCGAACCAGCTTTAAAATACAGTACTTTGTAACTGAATCTCCACTGTTGGCATATAATAGCTGTCAAATGCTTTTCAGAATGCACAACTGAAACTACTTAGGCTACTTAAAATATTTTATGGCCACATTTTGGCTGCAGCAATTTCCATTATTGTCACCGCTTTTGAGTCACAACTTTTGCGTCTTTTATGTAATGCACATAATCTGTGTCAACACTTCCCCAAGTTATAAACTGTTTTTGTTGTCGCTGTTTGTTTTCGTGGTCAGCAATTTGTATGTTAATATTTGCGCTATGTAAATAACTGCAAAAAAAAACCTTAACATAAATCTTATGAAACGAAAAAATCACACACACCTTTTATTTTAGGGATTTGGCAAAAACCTTTTCAGCAACGCTGAGAAAGTGAAATTCAAATACCAAAAAATGTTTTCATATCTTAGACAAGAATTAACAACAAAGAGCATTTTTCAAAGTAAAGATTTATTTAAATTGCCCAAAAGGCCCTCTTTTAACTTTTAAATTGCTTGTCATTCTATTTCTAAGATTGTTAAGATAAAAAACAACCACAAGCAGTTTTTTCTAAGCTCAAACTCAGCTCACATTGAAAGTGAAGACTTATTAAAATTACCCTCCATTAACTCTTTATTGGCTAATAACAACTTTAGTCATATTTAAACTCTCAATTATCTCTTAAGTGCATTGTCATTCTATTTCTTAGATCGTTTAGATTAGAACCAACAATAACTAAAGCTCAGCCCATATTGAAAGTAAAAAATACTAAAAATTGCCCTTAGAGGCCCTCACTTGATTTGGAGTCAGCGAGAAGCTTATTTTGAACCCTCGACTATCTCTTTATTGTTCAGTCATTTCTATTCTATTTCTATTATTCTACCAGCCCAAAACTGAAAGTCAGCGCTAAAGGGTTTTCCATTTCCAAGACAGAAGTAACAATTATAATTAAAGACCAGTAGACGCCGCCTGACTAAGAATTTATTTATTTATGATTTCTAATTGTTGCTGGCCCCGAAAAAAGTTAAAGTTTCCCCTCGAGCGTAGCTTCTTTTTGAACATCACAAAAGTTCTGTCATATAACGGTTGACTCCATTCCAAGTAAACAAAATTAATCAAATTAATTAGTAACACAACAAAGCAAAGAATTTCGCAAATGTAGAGTCAACTCCGTTGGCTTGACATAATTTGTGAAGCGCTTTGTGTTATTCAATAAAATAAATGTAAGCATTCTATTGTGTGGAAATTTGCTTTCAATTCTTTTGTGTGAATATTTTGTGTGCCAAATGGGCTTTGGGCTACATCTTTTTGCTAACTGTTGCTCTCGAAGTCGTGCTGCGTGACCTTGATTTAATATAATAAGTTAAATAGCTGTCATACCTCAATGGGGTATTGTAATTAATCAAAAATAACTGCACCTGCAGTAAAACAAAAACAAATGAAATTTCACAAATGAAAGGCTTTTAGTATGATGCAAGATTTGCATTAATTCGAGATTGTGTTTTCTTTAATAAATATATATTTATATATTCGAACATGAGTGTTTTTGTATTTTATTCGATATTTATTTAAAAACACAAGTGATAAACGATATGGACAAGATTGTTCGCAATAAAGGCTCATTTACATATTTTCAGTTTAGACAGACTAATTTGATGTGATCGTATTTTAAAATCAGTTTTTCCGACTCAGTTTCACCATTGTTTCTTCTCGTCAAATTGCATTCGAATTTATTGCTCTAGTCTAACTTCATTTGCATTTTGTCATTTGATGTAACTGAATTAAAAATTCAGAAAATCACATCACAGGAGGAGATACGGAGAAATTTTCAACTTGCTATACTATAAAAATTCGTTATATAAATATTTAAGCAGCTACAAAAAATTTCGCCAAGAAAAATGGTGTTAAGCACATTAAGTTTATGTTAAATTTGCCAAGTTGTGAGAGAAGCGTCAGTCTTCGTTTCAGTTCATTTTTGTTTACTTCAATTTGTGTGCGTTTATTTAAAATTTAGCACTTTCAAGTGCGATAATGAGTCAAATTGATTTTTTCGAAATGGAAAGTGCTATCAAATGAAGCCTTTCAGTTGTTGCTGAAGAACTCACTGCGGGTACTTGAATACTACTCTATTCTTCTATTTAATAAGTGCCCTAATTTGTGTAATTATGATAAGTATACATACATATATATATATATATATATATGTATATTATTGGCATTGCATAAATCACTCTCGATTCAGTTGTACAAACAAACAAACAAACAAATTTAACTAATTTATTATGAATAATACGAATTAAATTCCATTAGATTTTTTGTGACATTATTAAAAGCTTTGTGAACTGAATAATTTCATCAATTTTCGCACTTTGTTCAGGTTCAATAAATTTTCCATACCTTCCGTTTCTTTTTGTAACCTGAACCTATTAAAAATGATTAAATATTGCCAAGGGTTATGTGCAAAAGTATCTAAGAGGCAAAAGAAAACGTCTCCCATCCCATGAACAAGCGGATCTCACAGAGTATTAGAACTAGAGAAATTTGTCAACAAAACTAGAATATATATATGTGTATTTGAACAGCTGGGTTCATCACAGTTGAGCTTACCCAGAATGCTTACTAATTAATTACTGGCCCCCCAAACTTTAATGACCACCACTCTCGAAAGACAGTCCCATAAAATTATAAGCTTGATTTGTCGCGTCCTCATAAGACTATAATAATAGCCATAATATGAATAAAAATAATAAAATTATCTTTTAGGGTGTTGCATAGCTGATGCAGTTGGGGCACGTGTTGTTGTTCGAGATAGCTACAGATGCATAAAAGTTATTACGGCTAACAAGCCGAGCATTATCTAATGCGAGTATGTAATGTGGCCATAAAAGTCACAGTTCGTGACACAAAATTCGAGTGACCGACAAATGGAAAAACATGTAGAAAACAATCATAAAACCCGCTTAATAACAGAGCACTTAAAATACACTTGACTGCAATTGAATTGAAAAGACTGGGGCCAGGCCAAAAGAAAGTTGTCTCTTTTTTGGCAAACAAAAAACATATTGTCAGCGGGAATAGAATTGTGCGTTTTGTCAATTGTTGTGTTCATTGTGAGAGACTCCTCTGAGCAGAATTGAGGTAAAACGGCCACGGAGCACGTGCTGAGCATGTGAATGCCACATTTTTGTTTTGTTCATTTTCTACAACTCACCAGCATGTTAATACGATTTTGGTTGCAGTTGGTCCGATGTCCGATGTCCGATTGGGTATATGTATAAGTATGTATAAGTGTAAGTGGTTTCACAGTTGTAATTTGCTGCTGTTATTTTTATTATTTTTCGAGTGTATCCTTAATTATTGCATTGAACTCTTTGCTGTAAAATTAACTAACTGAATGCTTGAGCGACTTTCACGCAACAAAAACACCGCACACGCAAATTGTTTAAAGCCAAGGAGATCGTATCGAATCTGAGCGATTTTTTATTTTGATCTTTGTTTTTTTTCTTCTGTTATTTGCTTTTAGCGCGACTGCAGCGCTTGAGATGTGCCCGCTGACTGCCACTTGGCAGTCGTCTTGGCCAGCAGGTAAGGTCTGGTCTGGACTGTGTCTTGGACCACGGCAAAATCCACTCTCCACGGAGCAGTCGCTGCTGTGGCGCTTCTTCAACGTGTTTGCTTTGCAGCGACAACTCTCACAACAACAAATGCTGTATTCGTGTGAGCTCGCCTACGACATACCCTGCGCCCATGTTCTAGATAAATTTCCGAGCTAAAACCGTTTTGCACACTCAAATCTAAGCAGGCGTGGAAGTCATAGTAATGGGATCAATTTGAGAATTCGTTTTGGATTATAACTTGGGTGTTTCTCATTCAATTTTAATGAAACTTGAGCAGTTTATCAATAATATGTCAATTTATACTATTCATCAATTAAAAGGCTTTGCCTTTAAAAATGTGGCTTTTATTGCTATCGGAAATCGATAACTATCGATATTCGCAGTTAGTTGGAATGAAATAAAGTGAAATAAACTTGTGCTGCACGGTGTATACAAGAACTCTTACGCTACATTTTTGTCTAGCTCTTATAGTCTCTGAGATCTGCTTATCCACATTACGGACTCCGAAATGCTTACATCTACCTGTTGCACATTTTTGTATTATAACCATTACACCCTATTTACACAGGGGTGCAGGGTATAACAACAACCACTACACACGCAGCGGCTCTCAGTTCCGATTTCGTTTTCAACACTTTCTTCACAATTTTCCCCTAAAACGGCGGCAGCAGCAGACGATCTCGCACCAAAGCCAAAATCTTCTCTCCGCGGCTCCTCTGCACTGCTCTTCTCTTCTCTGCTCTCGTTGTTTGACTATATTACGAATAGTCGTGCAATGGGCCAGAGCATAAAAATGCTTTTGCGCACGTGACGTCACAGCCGCGTATTTGACCCAAGCAAAGCCAAGCCTAAACTTGAAGTCACCCAACCCAACCCAACACAGCTTGACATAAGCCACATCTACATCTATATGTACATATATATATATATGTAGCCGTGGTGCTTGGCCCGTTGTTGCTCTCACGTTTCTCATATTTGCATTGCAACATATTTTAGCTACTTTGTCGGGTTGTTTAACTATACAATTTTGTATGTGGCACTCCTTGACACTCCTAAAAAAGTTGATACTTTAAAATGCACTCGGACCGAAAAGTGTGTTTCCATATTTAAGTGTAGGCTTGTTCTATATCTCATTCCAAGGCCAAAAAGCCCTTGCTTTTGAAAATCGGTTCAGTTTTGCCAAAGTTATGGCTCTGGGAATTTTAGACCCATGATCGGGGTCTATTTTCGGGCTAGGATTTGGGCATGATTTTCGACCTAGAATAACATTTTTAAATTTGAATGTAGTATTGTTCTATAGGTCAAGCCGTGTTCAAAACAGTTTTCCTTTTGAAAATCCGATCAGTTTTGACGAAGTTATGGCACTAGGAAGTTTAGATTTATGCAATTTTTTTCGGCTAAAATTTTGACATGATTTGCTTCCCAGAACCACATTGCCAAATTTAAATGCATTATTGTTCTATAAATCCAACCATGACCAAAACACTCTCACTCTTCAAAATCTCTTCAGTTTTCACAAAGTTATGGCCGCTGGAATATTTTGGCCAGTATTTCGAATTTTATCTTAAAGTTATAGAATACTATACTCTTCCAAGAAAGGGTATAGCAAGTGCGTCGATTAATTTGCTTATCTTTCTCGTTTCTTGTTTCGAATGTAACCCGTGCATATTTGCCGGCTACCTTATAACCCGCTCTGTAGTGATTGTTTTGACCCATTTCTATGTCAAGCCGACTCGCTTCCTATCTCTCTCTCTCTCGCTCTCTCTCTCTCTTCCTCTAACTCTCCCTCTCCCTTTTTTATGCTGTCCATTGAGCGCTCCATTCACTTAAGATCTTTTTAACTGCTTTGCATGATAATGCTGCGTATTCTAGCGGTTTCTGATAAGCAATCCTATAAGATATAGAACACAATGATAATGACAAGAAACCTAATCCAAATAGACTTGATTTATAGGGCAACCCAATCCCATTGATACGATTGCTTACAGTTATATAGAACTCTGATTCGGGTGTAAGAGAAATATGGGTCAATCAACTGATTTGCCTAAGTTATGGCCAACTACATATTTCTTTCTTTGACTATTACCAAGTTTAAAGTTCGTTGCTCTTCGATCCAAAGTGTGTGTTTTAACAATTACATAATGGAACTTGCTACTTGCCACTTGGAAGTGGCAAGCCGGCGTGTTGAATTCGTTAAGTACACGTGTGGTAATCGCGCCGCACCTTTCGGTCCTAAAGTCATGACCATGAATGTGGCCAAGTCAAGTCAAGCTAAGTCAACGACTTAAATCTGGATTTGTCTGATGTTTGTTTGTTAGTTTGTTTGTTTTGGCTCTCGAAATGTGTCAAAAGTGTCATAAATGTTACCCATTTCCATAACGGTTTCCCTGCCTATGCAACGAGTTGGCTCAGTTAGCTGGTTAACAAAAATGACATCATTAGATTATATCATTAACATTTTTATTTTTATTTTTATTTTGTACTGTTTACCGGTTCAAGCCAATGATCGGAAAATGTTCTTTAACAGTTTCACATTAAATACAAACTTAACTTAAAACAAATTTCTTCTTTTTTTGACTACTTCTTGCCCCAGTTATTTGGATAGGCATATGGATTAAAATTGTAATTATTGTAATAAGAGGGATACAAATACTGCCCAATGACATAGGGCCAAATGCGTATTTGCATATCATTGTAGTAGGGATTATTGGGGTTGTAGTAAGGAGGAGGAGGAGGCGTCGTATAATAATATCCTGTTAAGCTCGAGAATGTTGGACTCGGAGTATTGTAGGGATTATATGGCGTATAATACTGAGCAGCAGCAATCTATCAGCAAATAAAAAAGATTATTGTTTTATGCCATGCGAAATCCTTTTTTGGAACTCACCACAAAGAGGGCAGCAAACAGCAGCAGGCAGTTGGATTTGTGGGCCATCATATATCAATATTATTCTTTTCGTTATCCACTTGTAGAGAGTTGTAGCTCTGATTTTCGACTAACTGTGTAGAGTCCACTCCATTTGCATTTTATAACTGAAATTTCACGCACTGTCACCTTCGGTTAGCTTTCGCTGTTTTGCTGCTTTTCCAAGCATTTTCAACCAATTTTCTAGCCATTTTTCGTTTCGTCATTGAACTTGACTCATCGGGGTTATTTACCCATTTTTGCAGTCGCATGACTCGGTGACTCCCACTCCCATTTAGATTGCAAAAATTAGAAATATAATTGCGACATTTTGTTAATGGCTGCAAAATATTTTGTCACATTTAAAGCAAAATGGAAAAATTGTAAGCGCCAATAAAAGGAGACCAATTAATTATTTTATATGCGAGTATTTTTTTGATTTATTTTTTTTTTTATTGTGTTTATTAAATGTGCGCAATTTGATTACGATTTATTTCTGTTTATATTCTGCTTTAGACAGACATTACAAACATTATTTGTAAATTATATAGCAATATGACGGCCTTGAAACACAGCTGTAGTTAGTTGGTTGGCCTTCTATTTACAATTATTTACAACATGTCTCTCGATCGTTACTCGAAAATTAGACTACACACAAAATACAAAAACGAAACTCAACAAATATCGTCAACAAGTCTCTTAAATTAGTTTACACATTTTGTTTTTAATGGGAAAATTTACAGGGCCCCCCTTTCATTTGCCAGTCTCTCTCTACACTTCTTCATTTCGTTCATCGCATTTCGCATTCGCATCCATTTAATTTAATTAGTTTTTCGGCTCCTCAAATAATAATACAATAAATATGTGTTATTAATCGCAATCAGTAGTCCTCATCGTCTTCGTCTGGCGGATCTGTTGCATACGTCAATTCGTTCAGATAGAACCATTTCTAACAGAAAAACATATATATAAGCATTAGCTGTTTATCATGAATTACAGATCATGAATCCTTAACTCACCGGCGACTCTGTGCAATTGAAATTGTAATCCCAATCACATATTCTGTATTCCTGATTAAAGCTCGTCTCGTTCGCACATAAATGCGGTATTCGATTGCCCTCCTCGTCGCACATGTGAAATATCTAAAAACACGAAACTTTTTAATATTTATTGGACAAAATATAAATTAATCTTATATTTCGTTTTTTGTTTTTTTTTTCGTTGCATACTTTCAGGCCGTTGAATAATTTCTTTGACACGATCATGCTTTCTCTTTTACACAACAGAAGCTCTACATAAGTTTCTCATTGCATACTTTGAGGCTGTTAACTATTTAAGTATAATTATATTTAGAAGTTTACCTGACAATTGTATTCCATGTCCGCATAGAAGCCCACTGAACGCCTCTTACAATCGAAGGAGAAGGTGATATTATCTAAATTCGTCCATTCCTTCGTCTTGTGATTTTGAAATACTGGACTGGCTGGCTCCTGAGCAACAATCGCCACCATCAATAGGTGAGCTTTTAAATTATATGCATATAAATAGATTAGTTAAGGTCTGTTTAAGTTTTTGCTTAAGTGTTTTTCTTTTCGATACGCTGTTGGTTTATAATTTATTTGGCTCACGCGTGCCTCAAAGAGTTGGCCTCAAAGTGTTTGTCTAATCGACGCACAGAGCATATAATTTATTTCTGCCAACTCGTCGCTGTCTCGTCGATTTATTGGGGCCACAACTCACCTAGTAAAACGCCGGAAAGCCATAAAATTCTATAACTGTTAACCATTTTTGTGGAGCTGCACATTTTGGCCTCTGTTTTGTTTGCTCGTTCGCTTTCAGCTGCTCTCTCGCTCTCTCTCTCTCTCTCTCTAAAAATACTCCGCTGTTTGTCACTCTCTCTCGCTCTCTCTCTCTCGCTCTGGCTTTGCCGCGTGCTACGCGTCCATTTAACTGACAGTTTTCAATTAGGAAGCGCGGCTTTATTTTTTATGGCAGCAGGCACATGGCTAAAATGAATAAAAAGCAAAAAGATTAAATATTAGATGGCTGTGGCATCTGCAAACGACAGTTAATTGCTGCCCAAAACAAACAAACACACACACACACAGAAATTCATTAACAAAGATTACAAAATCTTCATCAACAGCAGCTGCCGACTCGCATTTTTTTAGGAATCTGCCCATTTGCATAGGTTTGGGCTGAGTCATCCGATGAAGATGAAGAAGAATTTAAATTAATTAAGTCTTTGCTGCTGCAAACGTAATGCCATTGCTCGAGGATATTTGATCTACACTCAGAAAAAAACAACATAAATTTTAGTAGATCGGCCTACAAAATATAAAGTTATCGTTTTTTTTAATAATTTCTAAATATTTGGAAAAAAAAATGTTTAAGATATAAAAACAGACAATGCCAAAAATATGGCAATTTGCATTCTTAGAAAAAATCCTTTCTTAAATTCAGAAACAAATAATATAAATTTATAAATTATTTTAACAGTTTTGTATGTTGTGAAATCTTAAAATATTTATGCCTACTAGTAATATAAGTAACCGAAAAGCTAATATAAAAATTCTTCATTGTATATACAAAGAAAACAACATACTACAAATTAGATATCTATTTTCAATCTGCAATAGTTCAGGCCAATTCTTTTTATGAGTGTAGACGCCACTTTGACTTGACCCACTTTCTGTCTGAGTCAGTTCTAAGCTTTGTGTCTATTTCATAACAATAAAATCACATCGATCATTTGACAGCGACTGCCAAATTAACACGCATAATCAGAAAATAGAGAGGGAAGGTGTAGAAAACACAAAAGCGTTTGAAATGCCATTAAAAAACAATAATTCATGGGCACATCCAATCAGCAATAGAATTTATTTATGCAAATTGAGTGCTTTGTTTATTATTGGTATTATTGAACCGACTGACAGCCGGCAGGCAGAAGAAAGAAAACCATTTAAGAGGCGACCTTGCTCACGATTTTTGGTTACTTTTGCTGCGATTGTTGTTGACTGGGCTACACTCAGAAAAAAAAGACAGTCGCCCTTAATTGTGGGAATTCACCATACCAATTTAGAGAGCAGATTTCTAAATTTGAAGGTTGTGGCATTAGAAAAACCAGAGTTTACATTCCTTAATTTCAGATTGGATTTTTCTACAATCTCGAAAAAATATGTCTTTAATAATTCTGTTTTGTTACTATATATGATTTTATTAAACATTAGTGCTTTAAGATTATTCTTATATATTCTAAATAAGAGAAAATATTTTAAAAAAAATAGAATAACTTTAATATTTTTTTGATTATCGATTTAGAAAGGCCTTTTCTAATTCTAAGAATGATGTGTTCTATTTAAAAAGTATATCGAAAATCAGTGAAAACTTGTCATTTTTAGGGCGATTTTTTCAGAGTGCAGACTCCAACTAAAGTGTAAACAGCTCAGCTGAGCTCGACTCGAAAACTGGAGTTCACCTGAACAATCCGATTGAGCGATTAGCTCCCCAAGCTGATTGCATTTTATAGTGCTGACTACGAATTCTCTTTCTCTTTGGCCAAAATCCTTGACATTTTTCTTGAAATTTATGGTAGACAACACAGCACAACACAACGCAACACAACGCAACACAGCAACGACGATTAACGATCGCCTCCAACAAATAATCGTAAATTGTTTTTTGTTTTTTTTTTTTTTGTAGCCCCCGCATTTCCAACTAATTGTGCAGCAGGCAGCAGGAACAGCTCCAGACTTAACTTCAAAAAAATAATGAATGATATGCAGATTTAGCTTGCCGAAGTGAAGGCAACGTTAAAGGTCATCGCAGCCAGGCATTTAACCGACGATTCCCAGCCGGGCGCAGAAACTCATCTTCACTCAGACAAAACAAAGAGGCGCCTTAGCTGCCTGACGACTGCCTGACTATCTGTCTGTGTGTCTGATGATGACACAGCAGCCACTGAATCTTGTCCGTCCGTCCCATTTGCTGTTTGTGTCTGTCTGTTTGTGTCTTTCACCTTTTGGCTGACCATGGCGCCTGCCACAATTGGTGGCTGGCTGCCCCTGCCAGCCTGCCTCTTGCAGCTGCAACTATTGTCAGCGCCAAAAGCTTTTAAGCGTGCCTCAAAAATTTCCGCAAAAAAACCAACGCAACTGGCCACATATTAAATGTAGGGTAATGAAGAGGCCTTCAGCTCTTTTGGTGACTCAGTGAACGGAGATTAAGTTATGGGCTGATATGTTAAACATAATCAAAATATGGCTATTAGCTGGAAAGTGATTATCACAAATAAAAGAAACTGTACAAAATATTCGCCATGCCCAACTCTGTTTTACCTAAATCCCCCAAGTTCCACAAGTGGAATACTCTACAAGGAATGCACATCAATCTATAGTTATTAAATAAAATAAAGAAACCCAAAGAAATTCAAGTTCTTAAAAAGTATTCGCTTGCGGCTCTGCCTAAAATGTAAGCCAAGTTCTTTCTTGTTGCTGTTGCAAGAGTATTCCATTTTCGGTGCAACGTGCCTCTCTGTCTCTCTCTTTCGCTCTTTCGCTCTCTCTGTCTCGCTGTCTCTCTCTCTCTCTCTCTCTCTCTCTCTCTCTGTGTGTCTCTTCATTTATTTTCATGTCTTTAGTGTGCGGCGGCATCACTTTTGACATTTTCTGACAAGCGTGAGAAGCGGCTAAAAAATACTTGCGATGCAGGGAGCATTGGGGAGGGGGTAGATGTAGAGGGAGAGGCAGAGGGAACCATCCATGACTGGGACCATCAATTTGCTTAGCTTGCTCAGTTCTCAACTTACATAATATATATGTATAAATGTACGATTCAATTCCCCCAACTCCAAAGCAGCCACACTTGGGCATTTGTTTCTTGTAATCAAGTCTTGTTGTATATGCTGCTGCTGCTGCTACTGCTGTGTGTGTGTGTGTGTGTGTTTGAGGCCTTGTTTTGTTTAGTATTATATATACTTTTTATATTTTTTGCATTCCAAGCGCATGCGCGACATTTTTGGAAAGTTTATTTTGGTTTTTTGGTTGATTGAATATTTGTTTTTATTTGTTTTTTTTTCTGGTTGGATTCGGAAGTTTGTTGGCGTTGTTTTGCGAAACAACGAACTAATTTGTTAATTGTGACGCGTAACCGAGGGCGCAATGTTTGATGGCCCTATAATTTATGCAAATTGCAAATTATTTAATTTGTGGCAACACAACAAAAAAAAAAAGAAAAGAAAAGCAAAAAACAGGCCAGTTAATTTCCAATTTCATTATTTCGTTTTCTCGTCAAAGAAAATGCAATGCTGCAAGGTGATTGAATGACAACAAAGAAAAATCACAAGAGGAAAAGCTGAGAAATTGTTTGTTGTTTGTTGTTTGTTGTTATTGGCTGGTTGTTTGTTGCAGCGGAAGCGTTGCTAATTGGCGGAACTGCTCCCCAGCCAGGCAGCCAGCCAGCCAACCAGCCAACCAGCCAACAATGCAACCAACAATGTTGCAACGCCAGATGACGACACTTGAAACCTGAGACTTTGGGGCGAGTTATTGCCGCCGCCCCGTTATCGGATATGGCATTTATATAAGTGCAAACATGGCTTAATCGCAATTGATTAGGCCAAGCTGCAGACTACACTCATAATTCAAATCGCCCTACATTTTTGTAAATCGCCAATGGTTAGTCACTCTATAATTCAGAAAGTACATTTTTAAAAACTACGGTTTTGCACTTTTGCTTTATAGAAATGGTCTTCTTATTAATAGAATATATATTATATATTTTAAATATTTTAGGGAGATTTTTTTCTGAGTGTACAAACTGCAAACTGTAAATAGAGATGAGATCAGACGGAGTTAAAGTTGATGGAGCCCAACGTGACAACTTGCCACTTTTTTGCACACACATTTTTCAACATTTTTCAACGCAATTAAGCCGTTGCAAACAACAATAACAACGACAACAAACAACGACTAACATAAGCAAAAACTAAATTTCATTTAATTGATCAACAAGAAAACTTGTTAGCTGACCAGCTTGACCAGCACCTCCAGCTGTCTCCCTCTGCCTTCTCGGCCTTCTTTGCCCCCCTTCGATTATTGGCCTTGAAAAAAACGGTACGCAGAAATGCGCTTAATATGAAAAATCAATATCGAAAAAAAAATAAAATATAAAAAAAGTTGCTCGCTTGGCAAAAAAAGAGGAAAAAACAAAAACAAAAAAACCTGCTCAAAGTCGGACTCGTACTAGTCCGTACAAATAAAAGTGAGTTTAAAATGAAACAGCTATAAAGCAAAGCGCGCTAATAAAACATAAATTTCAAATAAATGCGAGGCCTGCCCAAATTTTAGACAAATAAATTTTGCGATTCGCAAAACCCCCGGCGTGACAAAACTAAGGCGACTTTAGAGTTGACAGATGAATCCAATAAATATATTTATAAAAAAAAAAAAAACTAGAAACAATAGCAAAATACCATATATCATAAAGTTTTGTTTTAGATTTTAAATGAAACCATTAATACAAATTAAATGTGCAAATTTGAAAGCAAATAAAGAAATAACACAACAAAATAAATTGTTATAATCAATCTGCGAACAAATTAACATGTTTCCCAATCAGCAAACTCAAAAATTAACTGCAAGCTAGGGAAAAAGAATAAAATATGGTTAAGCACAGCATTGAAGATGATAAATTGTTTGATCTTTCACTAAAGTTGCGCGCCCACAAATCGAGCCAGCGTATCAAAAAACCAAAAAACAAAAACAAAAACCCATAAAAATGTCACTTCCGCTGGCAAAAACTCGCTTTTATTGTGTTCACATTTGGAGCTTGGCTTGGCTCGAAAAGGCATCTCGAAAACTATTAATTAATTAAGCTTCAATCAAACAACAATCCGGCGATCGGTCGATCGATCGATGACTTAAATGCCATCAACTCCATCGACAACAGGCAACAAACAATGGCTTAAAGACAAAAGTGCAAATCGGCTACCTGACCACAAAAAAAAAACCAGACAACAAAAAATGCCGCTGACCAGCAGCTGCTGGCTTCTTCAGCTGCTTTCAAGCCAATATGACATTAACATATTTGTGTGTGTGTGTGTGTTGCGTGTGTGTGTGTGTCTTTTTCAAATTCAGTCGAATATTATTCGTTACAAGGGCAGCAAACTGCGTGTAGAAGTTCAGTTATCTGGGCAGCAGCTCATTTCAGTCTGCTCATCAGATACATATACAGATATATACATAGCTATATATATTTTATATTTATAGGTTTGATTACCATTACCTTGCGCAATTTGGTATGGTAACAGCCCCGTTGAAGTTGAAGTTGTGTTTGATTGATCGCCTTGATTGCTCCTTTGCCGTAAAGCAAATTTCAAAAACGCACCTCTTGCGATTTGTGGTGCAAATTTGGCCAAAGGCTCTTAACTGAAGTGTCGATAAGACTGGCCGATCAACAAACAGATCAGCACACATCATTTATTGGCATTATTGTCAATTTTTTTTACTACGGGTTCTCTCTTCTGTGCATAGCAAACTTGATATTTTATTTCTCTCATTAATATTTAAAGATCTATATATATTTCTTCATATATGCAAATAAGTAATTGAAAACAAGTATTTAATATTGATCAGCAAACAGATCATCACACTTTATTTGTTGGTATTATTGTCATTTTTTAGGCGATCGTTTTTAAATGCTTTCTTCATATATATAAACAATTGAAAGCAAGTATTTCATGTTAGTCCACCCAGAGATAATCACATTATTTATTTATTATTGGCATTATTGTCACATTTTATGAGCTCTCTCTTTTCTGTGGATAGCAAATTTTAACAGTTTCTTAATTTGATTTTTCGTATATATAAATAATTGATTTAATGTTGATCAACATACATTAGTTATTGGCCTTATTACCACTTTTAATTTATCTTTTTTTTATAATTTTCAAAGCAATTATTTAATATTTTTTATTTGTTTGTAGGTGTGCTCTCTTTTCTAAAGCTTGCAAAATTAATAATCACTTTTCATTTATCTTTTATTTTTTTGGTTTTCGCTTTATAACTAATCGTTGTGTTAAGTTTGTTGATAAATTACTAAATGGTGAAATCGATTAGTTTGAATTTATCCGATCCCTCTCGAGAGTAGTTGACAACAAATGTTGAATAATTTGGCATTTAAATACCCCCAGAAATTGTATAAATATTTCTTGCTTTTTGTCATTTAAATTTACATATTAAATTCTATTTTAAACAGAATTTAAATTATTTATTGCTTTTTGTACTGATATTAGTTGATTATAAATACATGTTTATATAAATAATTGAAAGCAAGTATTTAATATTAATTTGTAGCGTGCAATTTCGCAACCGGTTTTCTTCAACCCTGCTTCATTTTTTTTATTAATTTTTTTTAAATACGTATTTTTTTAAACGTATTTGCTCAAATGCTAACCGAGTTCAAGGCTCGCCACGTGTCGTATACGTGATGTGCCGGCTGTTTGGCCAAATGGTCTGTAAGCAAAAGCTTTTCACACAATTAAGCAGCAAATGCAACAGCAGCAACAATTACAACATTAACTAGCTGCTGCTTTGTAATGTGGCAGCTATAAATTTTATGTAAATCGTTTTTTGCTCTTAGCCATGTTTCTTTGTTTCTTTCCCCCCACCCACCCATCTCTCTCTTTCCACTTTTATTGCCGCTAAAAGACGCAAACGCTGCACAGTTAAACAATGCAAATGAATTACATACCGCATTGTAAAACGCCAGCGGACCCCAAATGATGTGCAAGCAATTGCAGTCACACACAGCCAGACACACAAACAGCACACACACAACACACACACACACACAGCACACAGACAGGTGAATACACGGCTTACAAAAAATACAACAACAACTGTTGTCTGAAAGATTTTCGAAGAATGCGCTGAGCGGGTGGCTCTGCTGTGAGCAAACAAGTGTCTTGTCTGTACATACACACACACACACACACACACACACACACACACACATACACACACACACACACACACATAGACACACATGCCTAAGCTGCAACCACAACAAGTTTTTTATTTCATTTTTATTTTTGTCGCTGTTGCTGTCGCCTTATCGAAATTATCGATTGCATTTGCAGTTGGTATCCACGTTTTTGCAATAATATTATTGCAACTCTATATTCATGAATAAAATATCTCAAATCTAAACTATTAATAGGTGCCACTATTATTCACAGACAAAGCCAATCTATTGCTAATTAGTTGCCATTTAAAGTTTATTATATTTGCGATTCTGAGAACACTTTCAGGCAGCGACATTCTCTCTACCACATGCCCCAAACTGGAAACATGATTAGAATAATTGCCAAAAAAAAGCACAGAGAATGGTTATTTTGGGCAAGCCGTAGACTAGATTCCCTTCTGTGGTCAAAATTGATTTTATATTGGAAGCGTTAATTATTCTTTTGGTTGTGTATATTTTAAACAAATTTGATTTATAGTTGAATTTGAATTTATTTTTTCTTATGTTTTTGTATGTTTTAATCGATTTTGATTTATAGTTGAATTTGATATTGATTCATTTTTTTTTTTGTTTTTCGTTTTAATAATCAAATTTTCGTTTTAAATGTTTACATATTTCTCGTTTCATTAAACAAATTATTTTTCAAGATTTCTCCTTGTAAAATGTTTTTCTATTGATACCTGTTTCAAGCCTGACTGACAAGTCTAAATCAGAAAGGATGTTCTATAAGTCTACCGATTCGTTCAACTCCGATCTGCCCTCAGTCTTTTAAACAACTTTTATTTATAACAAGTTTCATCAACATAGCTTTTAAAGCAGAGGGAGAACTCAAATCAGACTATAAATAAAGTGATACTGATCAAGAAAATACATAATTAATGGGATCGCAGAGATCTCTTTCAATGCATTGCAAGCTTGACACAAAATGAAAATACCCTCAACAAAGGCTTCAAAAAATTCCCCCACAAAATCTTTACTAAGCTCGCAACGTGTCAAAATTTATAGATTTTTTCTTGGTATTCTTGTCTTTGGCAACTGCTCAAAGTCTGAAGCTGCTTAGAAACAACATAAATTGTTATTTCTCTTTTTGTTTGTATTTTTGTTTTGCTAGTTTTGCTGGCAATTGTTGTGAATGGCAAAGTTTAAGCATTTAAACAATTGCAGTGGGCCAAAAAGTCGCTTGTCCAAAATTGGACAACAAATTAAGGCCAATGCTTTCGCTTGGCTTCAAATCGAAATTTGGGCCTCATTTACGCTTAGGCATTAAATATGTTAATAGTTAATAGCTACGATAACAATATCGATATCGATATATCATTAAGCGTGACAAAAATTGCATAATCTGCCGAATTGATGCCCATCATCAAAAATGGAGCACGCATTGTATAAGAGATGCGAAGTACACTCACAAAAAATTGCCCTACATTTTAGTAAATCGCCCTAAAATAAAAATCACCATAAACAAACAATTTCTAAATATTTGCAAAAATATTTATAAAATGTTTCAGTCTCTTCCACTTTTCATAAATATTTTATATTATTAAGAAATGTATTTCTAAAGTGTTGGAATGAAAAACCTAAATTAAGAAATATCTTTTCTTAATTTTTCGAAAATTCACACTGAAATTTTGAGCAATTCTTTTTATGAGTGTATTTTTTTTTTGCTGCAAATACAGCTGACTGGGTTGGCTTATTTTTATAACGGTTTACCTACCATGGAGCGGGCTGGCTCGTCAAACTGCTGCTTAACCAGGCTAAGAGGCAAACTGGCAGCTGCAATCCAAGTCCAAATTAAGTTGAGGAATTTTAATGCATTTGCATTTGTTTTGCTCTGACGATATATATATTTAACACAATTATGATTTATGTAATAAGCTTTACTTTTTGCACTGGAAAAACTATTTCTTATGCTCGTCGCTGCTGCTGCTGCTGCTTGCTGCTTGTTGCTGGTTGCTAGTTGCTTGTTGCTGTTTCATCGACAATTGTTGTTGGCGTTATTTCGTTATTTCGCCATCAACAACAGCAGCATTTTTTATTATTTTGCTTTTTTTTGTATAAATATTGCTCTTTCTTCACACGCACACAGCAGGCAACACACACACACACACACACACACAAACACAGGTATGGCAGAGAGAAGCGCGCGCGAAGAAGAAGAAGACAAAGGCGAAGCAGCAGAAGCAGCAGAAGAAGCCGAAGAAGACAAAGCAACAAGCAACAACCGTTCGCTGGCTCGCACCTCGCACGAATAAAAGCCAACTCAAGCCAAACTCAAGCCAAACAAAACACTTGACGAACGGCAACGGCTAAAAAAATGTTTTCAGCTTTAGCTTTAGCTTTGGCTTTGGCTTTGGCTTTGGCTTTGCAAACGCAAACGCAAACAAAAACAATTTGTAAGGCGTTCAATGTATTTTTCTTGTGTGTTGTGTTTTTTGTTGGTTCGTTCACGTACTTTTGGCCAAATGCATTTGTCTCTTAGCTCGTTGTGTTTTTTTTTTGGCAGCCGTCGCTGCTGAATACGTTCGCAAAGTCGGCGCTCAACTCTCAACTGGTTCGCCAGCCGCCGCTCAAATTGGTTTTATACGCAACGCTCAAAACTCAATGCTCAATTCTCGGCTTCAACTCAACTCAACTCAACTCAGCCTCCCAGCCAGGTTGGCCAGCCATCTGCAGCAGAAGAGCCCAAACTAGCCAAACTGGCGAGCGACGCTTGAATTGAAATTGAAATTGAAGCTGAAGTTGAAGTTGAGGTAGGTTGTTGAGCGCAGCTGAGTGCAGTGAATGAATCCGAATCTGAAACTGAAACTGAAACTGAATCTGAATTTGAATCTGCAGAAACATCTGGCAGCGCTGCCAACTTGTTTTTGTTTTTTGGCTTTTCGACAAGGCGCCCATTTTTAAATCTCATTCATAAAATTTGTTGATCTGAGGTTTTGCATATTTTATATTGTGTTCTTATGACATTCAAATTTGGGGTATTTAAACTCTGAGACATTCAGAAACAAACACCAAGGTCAGCTCAACTTATTATTCAGCAAGTATAAAAATCTAAAATGCAAGGTTTTGTCTTTCTAAAAACCAGTGTTTCTAAAATTTAGAAAAGTATGTCTTGTTTACGCTGTTTGCGCATTGCCTTTTTTCGTATATCTAAAATTATTTATAATTTGAACATTTTTTCCTTTGCCTTTAGAAACTGTTTCTATTTCTATTTCAGACAAACTATTTCAATTTTCAGAGCGATTCTGATTTTAGGCACGATTATTTCCCTGAGTATACCTAATTGAAGTTTAATTCGATAGATCATGTATCGCATATATATAAACATTTTTTCGCCCAATGGAGTCACAATATAATTGCAAGGTCAACTGTAAATAATCCGCTTTAAAGATCAGCCTATGAAAATAAGTAAAAGAAATAAAATATCTAACTAGTTTTAGAAATTTTACTTGCATCAAACAGAGCTCACCCTCCCTCCGTCTCTCTCTCTCTCTCTCTCTCTCTCTCTCTCTCTCTCTATCTCTCTTTATTGAGTTAAATATTCTGCTTGCAAGGGTATTCACTTTTGAAGCACTCTAAAATTGAACTCGTTTTCGTGTTGCCCACCAACCAGTTGACCAGTTCTGAAGCTGAAGAAAATTAGCCGCATTCATTCACTCTGTGCTTTAATTAACATAATTAAATATATAAATGCGAGCAAGAGCGCCCAGCAACCACAGCCAAACCATTTACATAAGAACAACTTTTAGTATTGCCCAAAAAAAAAAAAATAATAAATAACAAAAAAGCAAATGTTAATTTTAGCTACCTTTTTATTTATTGTTGTTGTTGTTATTGTTGTTGTTGTTTTGTGGCTTGTTGATTGCCGTTAAATCGACATCAAGTTCATCATCAAACACGTCTGATTGTGGTCTGCCAAGTACTGGGATGAGGGGCAAGAGGCAAGGGGCAAGGCGGCAGGGGGTAACTGGGTCTGGGTCTGGGTAACTTGGCCCGAACGCCCGCTCAACTGGTTAACTGGTTGGTCATCTGGTTGCTCAGAACTGGTCGCATTTGAATGCCAAAGGCATCTTTAGCTCTAAACACTAAAAAAAAATATATTTTTTATGATCGCTCGATTGCCAGAAATTAAAAATTTATGAGAAGACGAAAAATTTGATCGACATATAAAGATGGCAACTGGCAGCCCAATAGCCAAACTTAAATGTCAAACTAATTTGAACGAGATGCTTCATTAATATAATAGAGAAAAAATAGATAAAGAAAAACAAACTGGATTAATTAACGCGGCCTAATCAAGCGGAACCCCGACTATCAGTCATATAATAACAAACCGAATAATAATAAAAAAATAATAATTAAGTGAAGCTGGAACTGGAACTGAAACTGAAACTGAAACTGAAACTATTGATAAAAAGATATGACGGATTGGCCAATTGAGCGATTGTCGCGATTGTAG
The DNA here is from genome assembly GCA_035043025.1 of Drosophila villosipedis. Classification (NCBI taxonomy): domain Eukaryota; kingdom Metazoa; phylum Arthropoda; class Insecta; order Diptera; family Drosophilidae; genus Drosophila; species Drosophila villosipedis. Next base: position 13,748,586 of record JAWNNF010000027.1, read on the forward strand.
TGATTGTCTGCAGTAAATTACCATTTTGTATGACACTTGATTTGTTGCTTATGCAATATAATTGAAAATATCTATTTAAATTAACAAGCGCCGGCTAACAGGGCGTATGTGCAATCTTGTCGCTTGTTATTACACTTATTCAATTAAGGCGAGTGTCTCGCTTTTTTCTTGTTTTCTTCTTCTGGCCAAAAGGAAAGGTGTTGACCTTGCCGAACACGCAACGCGACACACAAACACTCGACTCCGACTTTAGCTGGGCTCTTTTTTAGCTGGTTCACCTTCTGAAATTTCCAATTGCACCTTTGCATTTGGCCATTTATGTGAAGAGAGCCAGTTTCTCTGAAATTGATAGCAACACTTGTAAATCAGATCAGTTAATCAACCTCCCCCCTCTCTTAGCCAACTCTTAAATTATTCCTGTGCTTTTTTTTTTGCTTTCAAGTTCAAGGCAATGTGTTGGTCATTGTTATTTTTTTGGGTGGCTGTTTGGCTGTTTGTTAAATATTTTGTTGGCATTTACTTTTACATTCATATATACACTCGTAAAAAAATCGGACTACATTTGAGTTAATCGCTCTATAAATTTGAAAGTCTTTCTATTGTTCAGAAATAGTTTCTAGCAATTTTGATAAATAATTCTAAAGTTTATAAAAGCTTCTCCTAAATCGTAATCCCAAAAATATAGCGAGTTCTTATGAAAAACATTTCTAAAAAGCAAAAAAATCCTTTCTAAAATTCAAAAATAGGTAATGCAATTAACTGGCTCATCTTTTATATTAATAATATAAATTAACTAAATAACTAATGTAAGAATTCTTTAATGCTATCAATTTTAGAAATTTACTTTTACGTTTAGGGCGATTTTTTGCAAGAGTGTATTTATATATATTGTAGCTCATATATACCTATGCTATATATATATATATATATCTGTAGGTTGTTGCTGTTGTTGTTGTTGTTGTTGCAACACTTGTGTGCACAAATTATGTCCATAATTACGCGGTTGTTAATCGATTTTTAAGTTGTTCCCCCAACTCTTGAGTTATACAACACATTTTTAACACCTTGCGCACAATGAAAATAGTTGTTGTTGTTGTTGTTGCTATTGTTATTATTATTGTTATTGTTGTAGTTGTTTTTTATAGCATTGGCATTTCGGGGCGCGCACTCGTTTGAAAAACAAAAAAGATACTCACAAGTATTCGACTCGAGTCGATCGGAAAGTCAATAAAATATCAAGTTTTTTTCTTTTTTATATATACACACACATATATATATATATATATTTATGCAACAAGTATTTGAATTTGTTGCCAAGCCACAAACACACACACACACACACACATACACACATACACACATATATATTTATATATACATGCATACACGCAAAGCAAAACGTTTGCATTCAGAAATTAACTGCATTTTAGTATCTAGAGCATGAAATTGTAATCCGAGGCGGAGTCCAAGTCGGAGTCGGAGTCCGCGTAGAAGTGGTAGAGGCAAGTGGCCATTTGATTTGAGCCTAAAACGAAATTGGCAAAGCCAAAGCGCGTTTTAATAATGCTGCAAGCCAAGTAAAACCAAAAAAATAATAATAATTTGAACGCGCAGATACTGTTATAATGTAACTGAACATAGTAATAATCCTCAGAGGTAGAAACGAAAAAGAAAGAAAAAACGAAATGTTAAATATTCGATCTATAAAAGGATATGAGATCTGAGAATAGTCTAACAATTGTTAAATACTAAAACATTTTATATTTCAATACAGACAGTTTTATTATTTCTAATACCCTTTATTTCTTATTTTTTTTTCTTTCATTTTACATTTTTAATTTACTTTAAATATTATCAATTACTTATGATAGTGCCACAAAGGCTGCAGTTGAGCATACCCTACGGAATGTGGCGCCACAAAACAGGCAAATTGGTGAATGTACTTAGCCGAATGCTGATCTGAAATGTAATCGGCTGATAATGTCCAAAGTCTTGTTGCAACAAATGCATACAATTTATTGGTGTTTTAATGGACATGTTTCTACTCGTTTAGCTCTTAATTTTGTTATATTATGGTTTATTGAGCTTGCTAATATTACAAAGTCCAAATTGCATTTTTTATTTAATTAAATATATTATATAATATAAATACAGTAAATATAAATATATCGCTAATAAATAACGTTAACGATAACTTTCAATTTGTCCGCTTGTCAGGTGATTTTTATACGCAAAAAAAAAACCAGAATTTCGAATCGCTGCAGTACCTTTCAAATTCTGTCAGTTTGAGCTTGTTACCAATAAATGCAATAACAACACCAATAAAAAACAATAAAAACAATGCCAATTCCAATTGCAAAGAGGCCAATTACTCAACAAAACAACAATTGCAGTTTAAAGTTGAATCGTTTCAGTTGCAACTGCCATCGCCCCAAGCTAGCGCCATCTCTCTCTCCCTCTCTCTCTCACCCACTCTCCCACCCTCTCTCACTCTCTCTCTCTATCTCTCTCTCTCTCGCTCTTCCTCTGTTGTCGCGGGACACTCAAATTAGCTAAAACTGATTTTGATTGTGTATTAAAAGCTAGAAAAAAGTCAGCTCACGTGCACAGTTTCCGCTAGCGCACACAAGAGGGCGCTGTTGGCAGCACGTCATCGCCTCGCGTTCGTTGCTTAAGTCTTTCGTTTTGCTCGACACTACATTTTTTGAGTTTTTTTTTGTAGTTGTTGTTTTTTGAAGTATTGGGTTTACTAGTTGAGATCAGGTTGCAGATTCGAAAGTGGGTCATTTTTTTGTTTTTTTTTTTTTATGTCTGCAATGCATTTTTCACTTTGAGCAGTTTTTAGTTACAGCTAAGATTTTAAATTAATTAATTTTTTTGAAGTGGGCGTTTTAATGATTTTTGTCGGCTGCCACAAAACTTAAGCACATTTTGACCCGGCTAATGTTCAAAGCTTAAAGTTTAAAGTGTTTGCTGTCGAAGGTCATTCAGCGATCAGGAATCCAAAATGTGTCTTCAATTTTGGGCTCTTTTGGGTTGAGCCAGAAATAACACGCAGAAATTGCATAAGCCAAAAGCAGCCGAGAAAAGCAGCCAAAAGCAAACCAAAAGCAGCTAAGAAAATGGAGCTAAGAAAATGCAGCTAAGAGTAGCCAAAAGTAGACAAAATCTACAAAATTAAGCCAAAAGTAGCCAAAAGCAGATATGAACAGCTGTCAAAAGTATTCAAGAGCAGTTAACAAAAGCAGCAAAAAGTTTCCAAAACAGCCAAAATCAGCCAGAAGTTACCAAAAACCACAAAAACCAAGCCAAAGCAACTAAAATGAGCCAAAATTAGTTAACAAAGGCAGCCAGCTTGGCTAAAAAAAGCATCGTATTTTGAAGTTGCAATTTGTTGGCTATAAATACAAAGCAGACGGTAAATAGCCATTAGGGAAAATATTGCAATTGCTTTTGGCCAATTTTATTTTTTTGTCGAAAAAAGGCAAAACGCAGCGTTTTTTATCGCTCCCGGCTGCAAATAAAACAAAGCACAATGCAGCTGAATTGCCAGTGTGAGAGTTGTTTTAACTCTGATTGCGCATTCATCTTCCCTTTAGCCACAAACTTAACATTAAATTAAATGCTGCGATTCTTTTTATTTTTTTGTAATTTGTAATTTCAAACTGCTTGCAAGCAGTACCAGATCGTTGCTGCAGCAGTCAGCAATTGCAAACTGCAATAAGCAGTGCACACGTTTTCATGCAACTGTTTGCAAGCAGTGTAAAGATTGCTGCTGCATTAGCCTGCAATTGTACGGTGTATACATTTTCGCACAAGTTAGCAGCGCCATAATGAACTGCTTGAAATGCTAGTCAGCTGCTAAAAAGCTCGTTGATACAACACTGATCGTTACAGTCGCCTTGTTTTTAATAATTGATAAGATTGAACTCAGATTTTAGCAAAATTTTTTGTACACATATCTTATCTGTCTAAAGCAAACACAATCTAATCACATTTGTGACTTTCTCAGCTGTTTTACATTTGTACTGCTTTAACAATGCATGCGCCTTTTATCTATCCAAAAAACATATGTTTTCAAGCAACTCATGCACACAAAACAAATTGAAAGCATTTCGGATACAGACATACATAATACATCAGCTAGCTTTTTGATCGGCTAATTGGTTTCATTTCATCACCAATTTGTGCATATTTAACAGAAACAGCAAATTAATTCAAATAAGAAAAATCGTTTTTTTTTTATTGAATATTTTTTTTTATAAACAAATTAAAATCATTATTGTGTGTAAGCAGTAACAATTAGCATCGCGCAGCAGAACCCCCATAGAAACGTTCCAAATTTCGGCAGTTTGCTGTGAAAAAGAAATAAATAACAAAAAATAAGACAAGATTAAAGCAAACGCCATATTTAAAATACACACAAGCACACGCATACAAATGGAAATAAATATGTATGTATTTAGTGTATGTTGCTTTGTATGCTTTTGCTTATCCACATTTTACTCTACATCTTTCGCCTCCACTCTCTCGATCGCTGTTTCTATGAGATCGCTTCCGTTAGTTATTCTCGCTCTCTCATTCTTACGGTAATCGGGCCATTCATTTTTAGTCCCCGACAGCAGCCTTGTTGCTTTGATCCCTTTGTACACCTAACCTCTCATAGGCTATGTCTGATTGAATTGAAAAAGTGCACAGACAAAGCCTAGTAGAGGCTAGATTTATAAGGATTTTCATTTGAGACTGCTAACTTTTGTTTGTCTTTACTATTTATCATTCCAGTCCATTCGATGCAAAAAAGAAAAAAAAATTTGGCTGCTTTCTTGCTTCATTTACCGTTTGCTTTTTTATGTATGTCGCTGTTGTTGCTGCGTGCTTTGCGTACGTATTATTTTATTTATTTAATTTTTTTTACACGGGCCAACGAGCTCTTTCACCACTCATAGCAAACTGTAACTTTCACTTTTCTCGCAAATAGCAGCAAAAATTAATTGTTAAGCTAAATTCAACGCAAAAAAAAATGTTCAACAGCAAAAATTTCGTGCGAATCAACCAAAGGCGGATTCGCGAATGGCCAGCGCGAGAGGTGGAGCAGAGAGCGGAAGAGAGCGTGCAGAAGAGAGCAACAACATTGCGCCCAAACTAGACTAACAAACAGCCATAAACGTATGAGCGCCAAAGCATACACACTACACTCACACATGTAAATGCGTATGTGTGCAACAGTCGTTGCTTCGAATGCACTTTAAAGTTCAAGTTCAATGCTGTTGTTCCCTCTGCTCTCCCCGCTCATTGCGGTGCGTTAGAATTCTTGAGTTCTGTTCTCTCCCACACACACACATACCCACACCAACACACGACGCATATCGGATCGCCGTTGTCGTTGGCGCCGACGTCGTCGTGTTTGTCGCCGTTTAGTCGCTGCTTTCTATTTTGAGGTGGCTCGCGTCTGGCATCCGAAGTCTGTTGTCGCTCGGCTCAACTCTCCCGAAGTCTAGTGGCGCTCTCTTTTGGCGCTCAGCTTCTCGCATGACTGCTGCTGTCCCGTGTACTTGTACCTGAATACGTCATAGACAAAACTAACGCTAGTTTCTACCGCCTGGCGTAGTTGCTGTCTGTTGTTGTAGTTGGCGCAGAAGTAATCCATGTCAGTAGAACACAAACACTTTCGATTTTCATTTTTTGCTTTTTTTTTGTTTGTCGTCTCTTTTGTGCGCGACGTCGCGTGGCGTTTGTGTAGAGGCGTCGTGCGCCTAGTTTTCAATTTGTTTTCTCTTTTTTCTTGTGCTTCTTCAGTTTGCTCTTATTAACGTTATCAGTATCTTATTTATTTTTCATATTTTTGTTTTCTATTATTTTTTTTAAATTTTTTCTATATAAATATATATATATATTTTTTTTAAAATCTTTTTTACTTTTTTCTTATTACTTTATTTAATTTTTTTCATGTATTACATTCATTTTTGGGGCGTCGCCATATTTCACTGTTGTCACTTTTATAATCAAGATTCGTTTCGGGGTTACTGGAAAACAACGATCTTGACACTCGAACAGTTTTGGTTTTAATAAACTCGAGTACGAAGCGCGTTTAAGCTTTTATACTCTCTCCCAGCTCCAGGCGGCGGCGGCGTCGACGTTCAATGGCGGCGCACGCAGCGTTGCAGAAAAAGAAAAACAACGCTAAATTCCGCGCGCATGTGTATGGGTGTGTGTATGTGTGTGTGCGTGATCGTTGCTTTCGTTCGTCTGCTTCATTTTATTATTTTGTTGACTTTTTATATGCGAATTCTTGGCCATCGAAATATGTATATAAGTAGGTATATGTGTATGTGTGTGCAATACATACATATACAACAACGAAACGACTACGAAATGAACATTTTGCATCTTTCGATCGTCGTTTATATTGGCGATGCCTCTGCCAGCGTCGCTACTGCACAAAACACACACATACCACATGAATATGAGTTACTTCGAGCATCATTTTTTGTATTTTATATTTCGGTTTGCCGTTTTTCACTTTGGCTTTTTTTCGGCAAATTGCTTTGCTTTGCTTCGCTTTTTTTTCGTGCGATTTAACACACACACACATGTATATGTAGTTGTGCATAAAGATCTGTTCTTTTTGCTGCCTGCGCCCCCACTCCCCCATTCTTCTACAGTTCTGCCAGACATTGTCGTCTGCTTTCCATCTCTTTCACGCTAGCTGTGTTTTGCTGTTGTTGTTGCTGCTATCTTGGATGGGTGTTCTGTTTTTTTTTGCTGCCTCTTTTTTTCTGAGGGCGCAAATTAAGTTCGACTCATTAAACCGGTCAGCTAAAATAACTCACAGCATCTGCAACTTAAGTGAAATGCAGTTCATCAAGGAATAAAAAATTGCTGTTTTTTTTCTGTGGACATTTAAGTTATTGACCGAATTTTGCAGTTGTTTCTGTAATTTGAGCATCATTTTTATGCATGAAATTTAATGCGCTCCCTTTGGGGAGGGTGATGCGTAAGAAAGGCGCCAGGTGGAGCTGTAGCAGTTCATTTGTTTATAATTAATGCACTAATTGTTATGAAATTAAAGCGCCTTTCGCTGGGGGCATGCGAATGAAAGGCGCCAGGTGTTGCTTTGGTTGGCGGCTGTTTTGCTGTTTAAAAGCTTATAATTAATGCATTTATTGATATGAAATTGACAACTGTTAATATTTCAGCATATGTTTCTATATATAGAATATGCCCAAAAGCGACAACACAAAGAACAGTTGATAAATCAACTTGAACTTTCGATGCACGCGCTGCTTTTGATTATGCACCAATACAAAACGCACACATATATATATATACAGTTGCATAAGTATGCGTGATTCTGTTGCTGTTATTTTTTTGAATGCAATGAACTTAACAACGACTTTGCGCTTGTTTGTTTAAAAATACAATTTAAAAAAATAAATAAAAATAAAAAAAAAATGAAAACATAGGTATAAAAAGAAAACAAAAACAACTTGCGAATCAACAATACAAAAGGAATTCTTTGTTTATGGCGCGTCTAACCTGTGAGAAGAAGAGAGCAGCAAATATTCTCAATCAACCCATCTTCTTCGTACTCCGTTGCTTTTGCCGTTTGTTGACGCGTCAATTAAAGCGCAAATTGCAAAAAGGCCACCAAAAAAAGAAGCAAATTGCAACCAAAAACACATCAGAGAAAAACATCAATTTTTTTTGGGTATAGAATAATATGCATTGAGTTCATTGGCATCTGCTCCCATATATGTAGAATATATACACAATTTATTTATCAGTTGAAATATTTTGCTAACAAATTGCAGTCAATGACATTTTACACACACATACAGCTACACATATGTGCATATATGTATATAAATATATATATATATATATATGTGTGTGTGTGTGTGTGTGTGTGTGTGAGCGCAGCAGCGGATGTGCTGCGCCTGTGTGCGTGGGCAGCAGATATACGCAAGCGGAGAGTGGAGCAGAGAAAGAGAGAGAGCAGAGCAGAGATGAGCGGCAGATTGTGGAAGTACAACAACAACAACAACACGCGTCACGCAAGCGTGCTAAGGTTTATTCATCTCGGCCCAAAAAACTCACTGCAGCTTCAAAAATCGACGTTAAGTCTGGGCTGGAACGAAATCAATAAAGGATGGCATGGAAGACAACGAGAAGGAGAAGAGAATTACCACGATTAACACTTGGCGGTACAAGTGTACCAAAATGTACCTACGTTAGTGTATCTGTTTGCTGGGTGTTCATAATAATATATACGTTTTGTAAATATAACTTGGACAATTGAATTTATTTATTTCTTTTTTTCCAGCAGATTCATCACTTTCCAGATTTCCTGGCTTGTATTCCAGGACATGGAATAATAGTTATGGCGCAATTTTGAATTCTTTCTAGAGTTCCAGACTTGGGTTCTCTCTGCTGACCTTTAGACAAGTATTAAGCAAATTTTTTTTTTTTTTTTTTATCGTGTCCATAAATTTGGCTCCTCATTTCGCCTGCAAAATATTAGAAAATAAAATAATAACCAAATTATTTATTCAAATCGGAAGAAACTAAAATAATAATCAAAATTTGTATTATTTTAGTTTCTATTTTTTTAAATTTATTTTAAGATAGAAGCTAATGTTATATTTTTTCTTTCTTTTTTTTTGTTGGTACAAATGAATATTTTAAAGCCATCAACAAAAACAAAAAACCAAATCAGCCAGTGAGAGAAAAGAAGGCAGGTGAATAAGTTCTACTGCCTACAACAACAACAAGAACAACAACAGCAGCAAAATTGTTTAATTATAAAATGTAGAAAATAATAAAAATAGTCAAGCAACACAAAACGAGACAAGCGAAGCGAGCAAGAAGTGCGATCGAGCGGGATGGAGATGGAGACGGCGAGACAGCGAGGTGAGGTGAGCGAATGAGTGCGTGAGCGAGATGGAGATGGAGAGATGGCTTTTGGTTGAAGGACACACACGGTCTTTAAAAGTGAGTAATGCACTAAAGGTTGTTGACTCTGTTGCTCTCTTGCTCGCTCGCTCACTGCTGCTGCTCTTCTTCTTATTCTTGTTTTTGTTTTGACGATCGTTTTTTGCACTGCCCGCTGCCCACATATATATGCAGGCGTATGCGTGTGCTTGTGTGTGTGTGTAGAATCTTTTGTTATGCGTTTTTATACCCTGAACAAATTGAAAATGGGTAAAAAGGGTATAATAGGTTTGTGCAAATGTATATAACAAGCAGAAGGAAGCATCTCCGACCCCATGAAGTATATATATTCTTGATCAGGGTCAACAGTCATCGATATAGCCATGTCCGTCCGTCTGTCTGTCTGTATGAATACGCAGATCTCAGAGACTATAAGAGCTAAAGACTTCAATTTTGGAATATAGGTTGTCGATTACCCGGCGCAGGTCAGGTTTGCTTTAATTGATCGATAACTGCCTACATTTAAATTTTTGGTAGCAATAAATGCGGCAATTTGAAAGGCAGAGGCGTAATAATCGACGTGAGCGTCAATTTGTTTTTGTGTGAATTCTGCAGAGCCCCGTTACCCCGTTACGATTGCGTGTTCGTATATATTTATGTAAGCATGAATATTCACGTGTTTGTCGGCAGAGCACAAATGCAGATCTGCTCACATTTTGGAGCAAAACTTTTTAAAGGGAAATTTTCCAATAAAACTAGAATATATATAACAACTGGGTTCAGGGTATATTGTAGTCGAGCTCACTCGACTATAACACTCTTGTTATTTTTTGGCGTTGTCGTTGCTTGATAGCTCCCTCCTCTCTTCTCTCTCCCTCACTCTGTTTGTGTGTGTGTGTGTGTGCAAAGTCAATGTGATTAAACTTTATGCGCAATTTAATTTGCATTCCCATTCACCACAATGGCAAATAGCAGAAACAACTACAGCACCAACAACAACAACATCAGCAGCAGTTAACAGCTAAATATAATGCATTGTAACAGGTTCGGGCTAACGACACGTATACGTAATTTTCAACATTAAGATAAGCACATTTCATTGCTTACGATTTTTTTTATCTAAGCAGATTATTGTTTTGGCATTTCACACTGAACTCAATTGAAATCTTTGAAAAAATACTAAAATTGATAAGAATAAGAATAATAATAAAAACATTTTTGTTAATAATTATAACAATAGATGTAAAACTTATATTAATAATAATAACAGCCATAACAATAATAATAAAAATAATGAGAATAAGAACAATAATAATACTTATGATAATAACAGTAATAATTATAATAATAAGGCCTAACTTTTTATTTGGCGCTTATCGAATTGGCATACAGAATATCATGCAACATGCTACAGGCAGCTTGCCACATGACGCATGCCGTTGCACAAATGACACACAGCACCACACGCAAGGAATTCGCCCGCTTTCCGGTTCAAATTGTAAAAAGTGCAAGCTTGCAACTTGCAACTGGCAACTGGCATTGGGTGACTTGCCACCACACAAGGCGAGTGCGAGGCGAGTGCGAAGCGAGGCGAGGCATCAACATGTGTCCAGATGCGGGTGTTAAGCACTGCTTCCAGTCAGTCCCTGATTCACTCTCGCCCCTTCATCTCCCTTCTCTTCATCTTCTTCTTTTATTTCCCTTCTTCTTCTTCGCTTGTTCTTCCAGCAGGGGATGCAAGCGTTTTGCACGTTGCGGTTTGCGGTTCAAATTGACATCCAGCAGACGCCAGACTCCAATACAAATGCACTCATATATGTTGTATATACAGCTGCGGTCAAAGTTATAGGGCCACCTTCACAAGAAATTTTTTCAAAAGTGTAATATTTATATTTAAGGAACTTAACTGAAAGACTCTTAAAAAAGTGAAAAAAAAACTATAATATTATTCACCACTATCAACTTATTTAAATTGAGCCAAAATAAAAATTAAATAATTAATTGTATTAAAGTGTAAGCTTATACATATGTATATATATGAACACAAGAAATAAGTCAACATTAACATTTGAGAATGCTATAAGATTATTACACAAATGAATTGGTCATATCAATACAAGTGGAATATTGGTCAATATTTCTTATTTCCAACAACTAGATATGGTTGGGTGGATATATATGATTATAGTTAGATTAAAGATAGATATATACTGAGAATTTGCTTTGCATGAAGCAGCACTTCTATTATTTCGACACCTGCTGTATGCATGTATATTGGTATACTTTGTTGTATGGGAACAGATGCGCACAATATGCCGCATTAATTTTAGCTCCTGCCGGACACAAACCAGGGACGCCAATGTTAATGCTGTTGTTGTTAGTGTTGTTAAACGTCTCGACAGCAGTCGCAGCAACAGTCGTCGTTGTGCGTGCTGCTTCCAAGGCCAGTGCAATATTTTACACCGTAACCCCGTCGTCACCGCAGTCATCGTCGCCTGACTCTGTCTTCGTCTGCAGTCGTCGCAGTTTTCGCCTCAGTCTCCGCAGTCGTCGTTGCAATCATCGCTGCAGTCTTTGCTTTCGTATTCGCCTCCGTCTTCACCTTCGTCTTCACATCCATATTCACCTACGTCTTCGCCTCAGTGGTCGCCTGCATTTGTCGCCGCAGTCTTCGTTTGCAGTCCTTGCCTTAGTCTTCGTCTGAGTCGTCGCCTTAGTCGCCGCCTCCGTCTTCACCTATGTGTTCGCCTCAGTCGACGCCGTCGTCGTCTCAGTCGCCGTTGTCTTCTTTGACTTCCGTCAGCGTCCATTTCCACCTCCACCTTCTCCTCCTCATCCAAAGCTCCTTTGCTGACTGCAGCAAGTGCGTCATCTTTGCGTTATCTGCGTATTGGAATTGTGTACGAGAATTTGTATTTAGCAGGCGCTGCGTTTTCGCCTTAGCGACTATTCCACTCTTGACTTCCCATTGTCGTTGCCATTGTCATTGTCGCCCACGCCTGGAATTAAGCAGGCAGCCAGAAAAAAAAAAGCTGCTTCCAACATCGAGATGTTTTTCATTTTAATTACGCTTTTTATTTGATTGATTCGCTTTGACTCATTTTGACTTCAGGCAAAATGAAACAAAGAAGATTTACATAAGGCAAGATTTTTATAGGAAAGTCTTCTTTGTAAAGCAAGCAACTAGCAGTAGTAGTTACTAGTTGTAGTAGTCAAAAATAGTTGTAGTAGTTAATAGTAGTAGTAGTAGTCAGTAGCAGTTAGTAATAGTAGTAATAGTAGCAGTAGTTAGTAGTATTATTTAGTAATAGTAGTTAATAATAGTTGTATTTTTAATTAATAGTACTCTCTGATAGCCAAACAAAATTGATTTCCATGAGTAATAACGAATAATTTAGTCAAAATATGTTCATTTGCTGCATTTGCTGACAAATCGCATTCAAAACTAAATCAAAGGCCATAAAATGTAATTCGAAGCTCAGCTGGTTCTATTTATTGAGTAACTACTGTAGTTGTTGTGGTTGTTCTTGTTGCTGATAGGGCAACAGCCTTGAACAAGTTGTTGTCGCTTGTGATTCACTTGTGAAAAGTGACTAATTTTGTACTAATCCGACCTGGTTTATGAATGCGAGCGAAAGCTTTGCTTACAATATCCAAGCTCACTTTTGAAAAACCACAGCAAGTCTTTGCAAAATATAAAAAGTATTTGTACCCGAAATATATATAGCATTCAACGAAATATGGCGATACATTCTACGTCACATACAATTCCGGAACATTAACGTGAAGATTTCGTGTATTAATATTTAGTCTTTGATATTTTTTTCGTTCAGGGATATTGTTTTTCGTATATTTAGCAATTATGTACGATAACATTGTCTAGTCCTCATTGTATGACATTGAAAAGTGTTCAAGTTGTTGATTAAAACTATTGGAAGCCATATTGGAATTGGCATATCTCAGTTATCACAAACTCAATATATCAACAACAGACAGTTTGTTCCTTTGCTAATCTTCCTGAACAGAGAGCAATGGGTGCGGCAATTAAGTCACCAACACACACACACACACACACACGCACACACACACACACACACACGGAGGCACACACACACACACACATACACAGAGCAGCATCAGCAGCAGACAACAACCAGCAAAACATCAATTTGTGGGCTGAGCGCATTTCCAGTGAAGATCATTATTGTCTCGCCGCGTCGATGCTGGCGGCGTTCCAAAAAACCCGAAAAAAGAAGAAGAAAAAGAAAAGAAGCAGCCGCAGCAGCAGCAGAAAAAAGCTCAAGCAAACAAGTTAATGAACCGCAGGGATCCTTGAACTCCGCGAGTTGTCCAACTAGTTTGGGCTTGGACACACAACACCCCCCCCCCCCCCCCCCCCCCAAATCTGTGGCATAAATTCGCTGGAAATGATCGAAATTTCATTTCCAACGCCAACTTCCAAATTAAGTTCAACAGCATTCCAGTTCTGTATGCGAGCGGCGACTGCGCGGCAACTGCGCGACGACTAACTTTCCATTATCCTTGAGGCTGGAGTCATTGGCCTCGTCTCGCATTACAGCAGCAGACGCAGCCTCCCCCTCCCCCCTCGCCTACCCATTCAGTTACACACAGCACAGCACTCCAGTGGCCTACTTCCACTTGAATGGAATTAAATGGGAATGGGAACGGTACCAAGAATAGGGCAGACCAATGCGACTGCAAGTGGGAATGGGAATGTTTGTATTAAAACAAAAGCTTTTGCAACCCCAGCTGGAAGCGATCCTGCAGCAAAAGACAAAGAAATTCGCATTTAATTTTTTTCGCATGAAAAAAAAATGAATACGAAACAAATGCGAATGAACGAAACGCTTATCTGTGTGCTTGTTGTGTGTGTATATATATTTTTATTTTTATAACTGACCTCGAACTTTTGTGCAATGTGATTGAACTGCTGCTACTGCTGCGATATCTGTGAGCTGCAGTCCCCCCTCCCACCATACAATGAACACTTCTCACCACTCTTCGCTCTCTTCTCATTCACTTCCCTTATAGCATTTGCATGCAGACTGCATACAGACGACAGAAAGCCGACGAACAGCCGACGAACAGCCGACGGACAGCCGACGAGTGTCGTTCGCAAAAGCTGCTAGGCGATAATGTTGAGCTACGCTTCAGGATCTGAAAATGCTTCGCTGCTTTGCGTTGACAAGCAAATATGGAAATTTAAACGAGAGCGAGAGGGAAGGGCAGGGGAAGTGGTGAATTTGAATGGTAAATGATGATGGCTAGTGAGTGGTGGACTATAGCTATGGTGCGCGGTGAGTGGGAAGCGAAGAGTGGTGTGAAGTGAAGAGTGTGGCGTGGGGTGGGGGTTGTTAAGAAATTGCAGTCGATCGTGGGGGCGAGTAGTGGCGAATTTGAATTTGAAGGGGAGGGGGAGGAGGCGCGCTATAAGCAATTGCAATCGACAACGTTAAATGCATAATAAATGCTCGCATTTCCAGTGCTTTGGCAAAAATAAAATAAAAATGCGTGCGGCGACTGAAATGCATTCTCAACGGAGTTTAAAAAAACTAATAAAGCAGAACTAAAGCAAGCAGCGAAAACTGCGTGAAAATGGCGATAAGCAAGGCGAGTGTGTGTGTGTCTGTGTGAGAAAGAGAGAAGGCGACAACGGTGAGTTAACAAAAGAAGTCGATGAGGAAGAAGCAGAAGAACCCTCCACGCCCATCTCTTCAAAATGAAACAAACAAATTTCATTGACTTTTAACGGATTCGAAGCTGACGTAAAACAAATGACAGAGTGCGAGAGGTAGAGTGTGTGAGAACGGGGGAGAAAGCGTACGGTACAGTTCTTTATCAGGCATGTTCTGCTTCTTTCGCTGCTGCTGTGTAAATATTTAATATTTCTGCGGTTTTCTTCTTTTTGAAAAAAAAAAACAAAACACAAAACAGATATCGAAGTCTCGAGAACAGAGGCGGGGCTCGAAGTCAAAGAAGAGGAGGAGGAGTGGTTCACTGGAAGCGCAACCCCTTAAAAAAAAAACTGGGAACGCCACTGATCAACAGCAACAACAAACGAACTCGCAAAATGTTTAGCTGACGTCATTTGTCCTTGAAATCGTTTATTTGCTACCGCAAAAACGAAATTCGCAAAAAATTCAATGCACTTGGCAGCGACGACTATAGCGGCAGAGACTTCCCTCCCCCTCCTCTCCATATAACAAAGCTGAGCAACGTCAAACAAAACAAAACAAGATAAGACACGCAAGACGAAGAAGAGTGCAGAAGAGAGTGAAAGCAGCAGCAAAAAGCAGACTTGAAGCAGAAGCTGTGTGACAACTAATCACCATATGCATTAATTGCCAAATATATAGATAGACAAAAATAAATCAAATAATTCAGTTTTTCTTGCGTATATTTATAATTTTAAGTCACGATGATTCTTGCGCTTTAATAAATTTTAAATAATTTTATACGTTGGTTATGGCATCGATACTAGCTAAATGCATGATTGAAAGCTCATTGCAGTGAGACGCGACAAGTGAATTTTGAGTAAAGTGTGATTCTCCAATAAATATTAATAAAATGCACTCACAGCAGCTGCGGAATAATTTTTCTTAACAGTAAGGATAGAGAAACAAATTATTGTTCCTATGCATATCTTTAATTTAAAATAATATTGATTCTGGTGTTTTAATAAATAAAAAAATGATATACATACATTGGTTTTAAAGCTCATTGCTATGCCACTCAACAAGTGAATTTAGAAAACAATTTTATAAGACTATAAAATGTTTTGATTGTTTTTCGTTAATGAAAATGCATTAAATGCAGCTGCTGACTGTTTTTTAAACTTAAATAGACAACAATAAGAAATGATTTTAATCAATGATTATTTGGCTTTCACAAATCTTAAATCCTTTTATCCGTTGGTTTTGGCAGCGATAACCAACGATTTGCATGATTGAAAACTCAATGCTGTGACACTCGACTTTAAAGCCGATAAGTGGATTTTGAAAATAATGTGATATTCGTTGATGAAAATGTACTAAATGCATTTTCTTTCAACTCAGCTTTTTTGTTGTAAGAAAAATACCTATATTACTATCGATATTATTTTAGTCGCTCTGGTTGCATTTACGTTCTTATCGATGACGACGAAATTGCCAAACATTTGTATTAAGTAGCAAATTTAAGCAGAAAAACAGCAGAATACGCCTTATTTAACTGTTTAACTGCTGTTGAACAGTAAAAGCAACAAAAACAAAACAAAACACGGCCGAATTACAAAACAAAAGCATAAAAGGAAAACAGCGTTTATTTTCTTTAATGTAGTTGTGCAAGTCAAAGGTTATTAATGCGTTTGGAGTAACAAAAGGCGGGGTAAGTTTTTTTTTTAGCAATCATTTATTACTGATATCGATAAGCAAATGTAATGGTAAATTTGTTCACAATCTATTGTAGTCAATTCGCAGCAGGCATGAATGTGCATGAACACACAATTTGCAGTTATATACAGTCAGCCAATGAGTCGAGTGCTTCTTATCAGGCATTTATCTGAACACATAGATTATACGAAAAAAAAAATTCAAAGTCGAAGTTGGATTTTTTTGTGCTTTATATGCACCTTTGTTTGCCGCGGGACTTATGCGGCTCATATCATTCGCAAGATAAATTAATCTCCACACAAACGCACACACACTTTCGTGCAAATGTTTATCTAGTTGCCTGTTTATCAATCTGTTTTTTTTTTTTGCTACACACACAGCCAACTCAACTGTTTATCAGCGTAAATTGCCAAGCGACAGCAGCGCCATCTAACAGTCGCAATGGGTCAAACGCTGTCGGAGCCTGTCACCGCCAAGGAGTCATCGTATTGCCAGAATTTTCAGTATTGCGTCGGCAGCAGTTGCATGCAGGGCTGGCGCATCAACATGGAGGATTCGCACACACACATTTTATCGCTGCCCGATGATCCGAAGGCGGCCTTCTTTGCCGTCTACGACGGACATGGGGGCTCCACTGTCGCCCAATATGCCGGCAAGCATTTACACAAGTTCGTCCTGAAGCGACCCGAATACAATGGCGATATTCCCATGGCTCTAAAGCAGGTGAGTAACCAATGAATCATAAATATATAAAAGATAATGAAATACCTAAATAAATAAGTCAAATGGTAAATAAAACATGTACTAAAAAATTATTAAAAAATATAAATAAAAAAGAAAATAAGTAAAATAAAAATAAATAACTAAACTATATAAAACAAGATAAATGAAATACCTAAAATAAATAAATAGATAAATTAAATTAAATAAATATCATAAGTAAAATAAATAACAAATAAAATTTATAAATAATAAACAAATTGGTAATAAAATATTTTAAAAAAAGTAATATAAATAAATGATAGGTAAATAAATTAATTAACTAAATACACAAAAAATGAATGAAGAAAGTAAATGATAACAAATAAGTAGAAAACATAATAACCAATTTTCGTGACAGGGTTTTCTGGACATTGATCACGAGATGCTGCACAATGAGTCGCTGGGCGAACAAATGGCCGGTTCAACGGCCGTCGTGGTGCTCCTCAAGGATAACATGTTGTATTGTGCGAATGCTGGCGATTCTCGAGCGATTGCCAGTGTAAATGGGGCCGTGGAATGGCTATCGTCCGATCACAAGCCAAACAAAGCGCTGGAAACGAAGCGAATCGTGGAAGCGGGCGGCTGGGTGGAATTCAATCGAGTCAACGGCAATCTGGCACTTTCACGAGCACTCGGCGACTTTGTGTTCAAGCGAGCGAACAACAAAAAACCAGAAGAACAAATTGTCACAGGTAATTTTCAGAAAGAATGGCAAACAATTGGCAACAATAATAAACAAAGAATTATTATGTTAAACAGCCTATCCGGATGTGGAGATACGAAAAATATTGCCGGAATGGGAATTCATTGTGCTCGCCTGTGACGGCATTTGGGATGTGATGAGCAACGCGGAAGTCTTGGAATTTTGCCGAACACGCATCGCACTGGGCATGCAACCGGAGGAGATCTGCGAGGAGCTGATGACAAATTGTCTGGCACCCGATTGCCAGATGGGTGGCTTGGGTGGCGATAATATGACTGTTGTCCTCGTCTGTCTGCTGAACAATAAGCCGTACAGTGATTTGGTTGCACGCTGCAGGAACAGCTGTAAATCCAGCTATCATCCAGATGCTGTCAGTAAAGTTGAAACGGAAGCGGAAACGGCTGTGGTAACGGAAACATGCGATACGCCCATTGCAACGGAACTTTAAAAACAAGCAAAAACAACAAACAAAGAAAACCCGGCATTAAATCCGCTGCTGGCAGCTTTTTTCCCAACAGCGCCTTAAGTACTCTGTACTTTATATGCACTCGCTACTTTAAGTGTACTTAAAGCGACTGTTCTTATTAGTCTCCTGGTTAAGTTTATGTTACAACTACTTGATGCTCGTCTGTGTACTCCTACTCAATACTTTAATTGTAGTCAATGATCAATATGTGTTTGTGTACTTATGCGCCTGCGCAAATTGCTGTGGTGAATTGTGCGAGTAAAGAGTACGAGTATCGAGTAGTTCTAACGCAAACTTGAAACAGGAGCGAAAGTTCTGCTTAAGTTTGCCTTACAACTACTCGATACTCGTTACTTGTTACCCGTACAATCCTCCACAGCACTTTTTGTTTTGTTGCCCCAAAAAATTAATTGCTGTTCAAAAAAAAAAAGAATTGTATTAATCGTTTAGTATTTGTGCATTGAGAAAGTTCGATTTTTTTTGGGTTTGGTCTTTTTAAGAGAAAAAATTTAATATATATATAAATATATGTGTATGTACTATGCAATAAAGAGAAAGGTTTTGTAGCGCCCAAGAAAAAAACATACAAATTCGTTGTAAATTCCATTAAGTAAATTTCGGGATCCAAAGTAGTCGTCGTCATCTATGCTAGAAGCCTTTTT